>OY757012.1:109354545-111754545 GCA_963580285.1 Lucinisca nassula | reverse complement strand
GAGTTTCTTGCTTGTACAGCAGTAATCTTATTTGTTCCAGTCTGACACCTTCTAACACCAAGGTTTGCTTTATCCTTCAATTGCTTCATTTGTAATTTTTTCAGTTTAAAAAATATATTGGGTACACTGTTAGCAGCCCGCCTATCGTGACTTCTCAATTCCCACTTTGTAATATCACTATAATGTACAGGCACCTGTCTGTCATCATTAGATATTCGCCTCTGTCCACAAAATATGGTTGGAAAACAAAGATATTCCGAATCTTTATCTTGAAATATACTGAGTGGTCGCTGGCCTTCTCCAGGAGCAAATGTGAAAGTAGAGTTTCTGTTTTCAAGATCTGCATCATCCAATAGAGTGTCAATATTTCCCACATTTTCCTGTGTGATTTCTTCTGCATCTGAATCATAAAGCTCTTCCACATGCGATGTATTATCATTTGAAATATTATCGATCTGATCATTTGAACAACTGTCGCATATTTCACTAACAACATCATCAAAATCAACAATACCATATTTTGAACATTCCTCTGTACACCACTCAAAAAAATTATGTATAATCTCAGCTTGGTTCTCATCATGAGTAATATCATCAAAACCAACATCATTTGTTTCTGAACAAGCTGTTTTGTGTGACTCCAAAAATGCATGAAGGGTTTCATTGCTTTCTTCTGTGATTTTCTTTATCCACTGCTGATCAATTTCAACATTTGCATGCTTGTACAATTCACTACCACTCAATAGCCAGTGCAAAGCACACAATACATGTAATGGTCGGACATTTTCTGAGAAAACATATGACTTAAATGAAATCTTCTTCTTCAATTTCACTGCAACTGTAAGATTTTCGTCAAACGGTCTTGGTAAAGCATTTACAACTGGTTGAATATCAACAGGTACATTAACAACATTTCCTTTTACTGATAACTGGCGACCTCTGGGTAGTTCTCGCATCTGCATGTACGGTATACGTAAAGCAATAAGGCGTTCTTCAAGGGGAAACAGCTCCAGTTCTTTGGGTTTTGGTGGCCACTTCATTCCATTTAAAACAGACAATTTTGGGACTTTACCACATTTAATATTGTCTTTGCATGTGCAACATATCCATTCTTCTTCATTGACTGATTTCACACCTGTTAAGAATTTTTCCTTGTCTTTACAAACAAATGTTTTAGCTCTTGATACAGTCTCTTCAAACCATGTCTGTTGACAACAACTACATACATAGACAGGTCCAACTGATATATTCTTGTGAAACTTTTCGATACAAACATCAATATCACTACCACAATTTCTGCGCTTTCTGCTGATCTTTTCAACTTGTGAAAAGGATGGATCTTTACGCTTGGTAGCTTTTCTTTGACAGTCTATCATGTTTTCAACTTTTTTATTTCTTTCATTTAATCTCCATTGTTGTTTTGCAACCCTTTCTTGTTCTAATATGTATGGATCTGACCTTGCCTTCCTCTTTGACCGATTCTGTACTGCAGTATCCTTTTGTTTGAACTCACTGCATTCTCGATATTCTCGTTTCTTCTCACGTTCCCATTTTTTGTATTCATCTATCAATCTGGCTCTTCTCTTACATGCCTTTGTCATAGCTTTGTCTTTTCTCTGGTATTCTTCAGACTGTCTAGCACTCTGCATTGATTTGAGGGTATATTCTCTATCCTTTTTTCGATACTCGTCAGACTGTCTAGCTTTCTGCATTGATTTAAGTGTATATTCTTTATCCTTTTTTCGATACTCGTCAGACTGTCTAGAACTCTGCATTGATTTAAGTGTATATTCTTTATCCTTTTTTCGATAATCTTCAGACTGTCTAGCACTCTGCATTGATTTAAGTGTATATTCTTTATCCTTTTTTCGATACTCTTCAGACTGTCTAGCATTCTGCATAGATTTGAGATTACATTCTCTATCCTTTTTTCGATAATCTTCAGACTGTCTAGCACTCTGCATTGATTTAAGTGTATATTCTTTATCCTTTTTTCGATACTCTTCAGACTGTCTAGCATTCTGCATAGATTTGAGATTACATTCTCTATCCTTTTTTCGATAATCTTCAGACTGTCTAGCACTCTGCATTGATTTAAGTGTATATTCTTTATCCTTTTTTCGATACTCTTCAGACTGTCTAGCATTCTGCATAGATTTGAGATTACATTCTCTATCCTTTTTTCGATAATCTTCCGACTGTCTAGCACTCTGCATTGATTTAAGTGTATATTCTTTATCCTTTTTTCGATACTCTTCAGACTGTCTAGCATTCTGCATAGATTTGAGATTACATTCTCTATCCTTTTTTCGATAATCTTCAGACTGTCTAGCACTCTGCATTGATTTAAGTGTATACTTTTTGTCTTGTACTTTGAAGTTAGAGACTTGCCTTCGTTTCTGCATATAAACTCTCATATATTCTTTTCTTTCTGTAACTGTTTTCTTGTTTATTTTAATTTCTTTTTTCTTAATCTTCTGATTTTTAGCTATCTTTGTATTTTTTCTTGTCTTCTCATCAAGTTTATGCTTCTGATCCTTAAAGTATTTGCCAATAAGCATTGCATGATTTTCACTGTTCGGATGAACAAACATGTCATCTCTTGCATGTGGATTCCTCATAGGGCATTCCGACATCTTTTTCTTGTAAGTTACAGATTTCCAAGCATTGTCACACGATGCTTCAGTATGACACTCAGCATGACTTTCAATATCAAATACTGAATTATTATCAAGATTAGATAAGTCAAAGTCTACAGGTAGAATTTCGAACTGTGTGGAAATTGAAATCATCATACTTTCAAACAACGCATACAGAAATGTAACTAGATCATCTAAACTATTGAAAGCAGCCAGCAATGATTTTCCATCTGGGGCTGATAATCCATTGAAACCATGTGAATGTGAATCAAATATAAAATATTTGCAATCTCTCTTGAACACAGAAGTACAAATAGAACCTATCATTAGTAGAACATTTGGAGAATTTTGTAAAGCAGTGTATAATGCTTGATGAAGAGTCGGTAAGCTGGTATTGACAAACTGTTCTGTGCAAAGACCTGTCACAATAGCAGATGTTTTCACAACAACTTCTTTGTTTAAAACTGAAACTAACCTTGGAAGTTCATCAAAGCTAAGTAACTTACTTCTGAATTTACCTATTGTCTTTAATTCATCTATGATCTTATTATATAGACAATCTCCAGCTAAAAGAATGTTGTCAAGATCTGTACTACAGGAAATGTCAGAGTATGCTGCATATATTAATGAACAAAGTGCATTTGCAGTGCACTGACATCCTCTGGACTCATTGCTAAATATTTCAGAACCTTGGTGAAAAGATCCCAGTTCAAATTTGACAGAGTTAAATGGACCATAAGAAGGTTTCCATAGCATTGTATCAGTTTGTTCTGTTAAAGGAAAAGCAGTATAGATAGTATTTTCAGCACCTTGTGTAGCCCTTGACATCACAGTATTTGTAATCTCTATAGGTGAATGGATTCCGGCATGTTGTGCAAATTGTTTTCTGCCACCATCTTTGTCATTTGTACTTTGCAAAAGTTCACCATGTTGTACTGGTTGCTTTCTACTAATTTCTTTGTCATTTGTACTTTGCAATATTTCGGTACATCGTACTGGTTGTTTTCTGTCAATATTTTTGTCATTTGTGATTAGCAATATTTCGCTATTTTGTATTTGTTCATTTCTGTGAATATCTTTGCCATTTGTACTTTGTAAAATTACGGAATCAGATGTTACGATGGGGCAGGTCATACCCACATCTGACAAAATTTGAGACCCTGGGACAGATGTCCCCATCACTACAAGTGATTGGGGCTTAGATCCTCCATGATCTATGAGGCGGGTCAGGCCCACATCTGAAGTTTGAGACCCAGGGCTGCTACCATCAGCCCTCACTACTGTCTTTGCCATTGACTTCTTCCAGTTCTTCTTACGTGGCATGTCACAGCCTGAAAGATACAGAAATAGGTGTTTACTTCAATTATTATTATGAATAGATGTATTTTTGATAAACAGAAATATATGCTTTTGTTACTGGAGCAGTAATTTGACAAAGAAATAGGTAAAACCAAATGATAGCCCTCAATGACTTTTAACATTCTGTATAGTTTTGATCAAGTATTCTTAATAGGATAATAGAAGTGAAGGCAATGATCTCTATCACTGAGACTTTAGCTGACCAATTTGCATGAACCACTGCACAACTGAGGGTTATGTTTGGGGCCTGAAAAAACCAGTTTAAACCCTCACATTAATTATTGCTGGACAACCCAAGGTTGTTCTATTATTGCAGTTTTATTTTGTATTATGTTTCAGATTTTTGTTTAAATTTTCTAACACTTAAGTGTGTCCAAATCATTTAATTTAGTAAATGTTACCTAGTTACCGCTTGTTTAGAAAAAAAACTGCTTTGTTTGCTTGGTTTATTGCCAAGCCAACAGTATTTAGGTCATTTCTTTGCCAGTCAGTTTACCAAATCAAACTTCCAAATCTATTTCTATTTCTATTTGCCAAATCAGGGCAAGTCTGTTTCTAAAACACTCGAACATGGTTAAATATTTCTCAATATTTCACAGCTTTCACAAACACTGAGAAGCAATCTAAAGCTATTTTAGTCGTACAATACCACATATAAATATCTCTAGAATTTTAAAAGTTTTAAACTATATTCAGTGTTGCAAACGGTGTCACCATCCTTTAGGTCTGATAACTCTCCTCAAACTTCCAGACATTCAAAAAAAACAAAAAAAAACGGTCACGTCAGTTTGATTTGAGGCTTAATATCCTTGTCAGCACTTTATAGATCATTTTGGGGACATTGCTTCCAATTTTGTGGAACATTTACCGGACATTGAGATGAAATGATATTTCAAGCCCTGTTGCCAAAAGAAACCAATAGGGTTCATAAGCATGGATGGTCCGACTCATCCCACTTTGTCTGGGCAGGCTTAGTCTAACTGTTGGTTTTCTTTTGCTCGAGCATTTCAGTGTTTTTTTGCTGTTGAGTCCTCACCGTGTTTCATCTCTGTGGTTCTTTGATTTTTGTGTTCACCCATATGCTGCACTGTTGAGTTAGGAGGCCTTCATGCGGACTGAACAAATTATTTGTCTAAATCAAGATTGAAGTAAGTGCGAGGATTGCAGTTGTGTTAAATTGATTTAAGCCCCACAGTGGAATTCATTTCACTGACCGTTCCAAGGTGGTTCTTCTGTTGAGGTTTATTTTTGTTACAGTTTGTCTTTGAGTGTGTGTATCACTTATATTTTTGTTTTGGATACGCAATTGGCCAGTTTGTGGGAAAGTAAGTGTCCTTTTGGCTTTCAACTATTGAAATGGGTGGAATGACAGGACAAAGCAAATCCAGTATAGCCCTGTTTTTTTTTTTTCAAAGCGGGACTATAATCATTTATCTGCTGATTTTTCACTAAATGTTCATTTACCTTGGAATACAATGTTGAGTTGTTTCAATGGCAAGTCTTCCACGTTCTAAACACAACACACCAGAATATTGTCACTATTTCACAAACACTGTCTATTAATGCAATTCAAACACTGTCTATATATGCAGTTCACGTAGTTTTCACTTTGTCAATTATTTATATTTATCAATATATACATATAGATCCAACACAATTTGAATGTATTCTTTTCAGAAAAGTTGTTGATACTACAAGAAATGGAAAACTTTATTAGACAATTAGTTGTATAAACAAAGCAATTTTTGAGGATCCTGAAAAAAATTACTGTTTCAATAAATTAAAAAAAAAGTTGTTTAAAATACTAATTAGCTAAACACCATTACAAATATTGCAATTGCTTTAAACTCAAATATATAATGGAATTTTAAATGAAATCCATAAATAATTATCATCATGATTATTACATATTAATTAAGTGGAGCTTATATGGGCCTCCGTGGTGTAGATAAGAGCACTACTCTTAATCAATAGGTCTCTCACTGCTGTAGGTTCTAGCCTGGCTCTGGTAACATGTGAGACGCCAAGTTCTGCGAAAGAAAATCAGGTGGTTTTTCTCCAGGTACTCCGATTTTGCCCACCTTTGGATAACAGTTGGCTCACTATGAGTGAACTCATGTTCAAAGGGCCATAAATCAAAAAAAACAAGAGGGCCATGATGGCCCTGGATCGCTCACCTGATCCATAGTGTAACAAGTGGGCCCCAGAGAGGGCCATTATTGGCCCCAGGGCTTTAATGTACATAATGTTGAGGGAGGTCTTAAAGGTGAAGCTTCATACCAAACATCAACAAAGGCTAAAATTTGAACAATCTTGTCAAAGGTCCACTAGATGAAGCTACACATCAAATATCAAAGACCTGGGCCTAGCGGTTTCAGAGAAGAAGATTTTTAAAGATTTTCCCTATATAAGCCTATGTAAAATCAAAGGGCCCCGGGACAGGGGCATTTTTTGCCCCAGCACTATAGTTTGAACAATCTTGGTAGGGGTCCACTAGATGAAGCTTCATACCAAATATCAAAGTTCTGGGCCTTGTGGTTTCAGAGAAGAAGATTTTTAAAGATTTTCCCTATATAAGCCTATGTAAAACCAAAGGGCCCCGTGGCAGGGGGGGATTTTTTGTCCCAGCACTATAATTTGAACAATCTTGGTAGGGGTCCACTAGACGAAGCTTCATACCAAATATCAAAGTCCTGGGCCTTGTGGTTTCAGAGAAGAAGATTTTTAAAGATTTTCCCTATATAAGCCTATGTAAAATCAAAGGGCCCCGGGACAGGGGCATTTTTTGCCCCAGCACTATAGTTTGAACAATCTTGGTAGGGGTCCACTAGATGAAGCTTCATACCAAATATCAAAGTTCTGGGCCTTGTGGTTTCAGAGAAGAAGATTTTTAAAGATTTTCCCTATATAAGCCTATGTAAAACCAAAGGGCCCCGTGGCAGGGGGGGATTTTTTGTCCCAGCACTATAATTTGAACAATCTTGGTAGGGGTCCACTAGACGAAGCTTCATACCAAATATCAAAGTCCTGGGCCTTGTGGTTTCAGAGAAGAAGATTTTTAAAGATTTTCCCTATATAAGCCTATGTAAAACCAAAGGGCCCCGGGGCAGGGGCATTTTTGGCCCCAGCACTAAAATTGGAACAATCTTGGTAGGGGTCCACTAGATGAAGCTTCATACCAAATATCAAAGTCCTGGGCCTTGTGGTTTTAGAGAAGAAAATTTTTAAAGATTTTCCCTATATAAGCCTATGTAAAACCAAAGGGCCCCGTGGCGGGGGCATTTTTGGCCCCAGCACTATAATTTGAACAATCTTGGTAGGGGTCCACTAGATGAAGCTTCATACCAAATATATAAGACCTGGGCCTTGTGGTTTCAGAGAAGAAGATTTTTAAAAATTTTCCCTATATAAGCCAATGTAAAAGCAAAGGGCCCCGTGGCGGGGGCATTTTTGTCCCAGCACTAAAATTTGAACAATCTTGGTAGGGGTCCACTAGATGAAGCTTCATACCAAATATCAAAGTCCTGGGCCTTGTGGTTTCAGAAAAGAAAATTTTTAAAGATTTTCCCTATATAAGCCCATGTAAAACCAAAGGGCCCCGTGGCGGGGGCATTTTTTGTCCCAGCACTAAAATTTGAACAATCTTGGTAGGGGTCCACTAGATGAAGCTTCATACCAAATATCAAAGACCTGGGCCTTGTGGTTTCAGAGAAGAAGATTTTTTAAGATTTTCCCTATATAAGCCTATGTAAAACCAAAGGGCCCCGGGGCGGGGGCATTTTTGGCCCCAGCACTGTAATTTGAACAATCTTGGTAGGGGTCAACTAGATGAAGCTTCATACCAAATATCAAAGACCTGGGCCTTGTGGTTTCAGAGAAGAAGATTTTTAAAGATTTTCCCTATATAAGCCAATGTAAAACCAAAGGGCCCTGTGGCGGGGGCATTTTTTGTCCCAGCACTATAATTTGAACAATCTTGGTAGGGGTCCACTAGATGAAGCTTCATACCAAATATCAAAGTCCTGGGCCTTGTGGTTTCAGAGTAGAAGATTTTTGAAGATTTTCCCTATATAAGCCTATGTAAAACCAAAGGGCCCTGGGGCGGGGGCATTTTTGGCCCCAGCACTATAATTTGAACAATCTTGGTAGGGGTCCACTTGATGAAGCTTCATACCAAATATCAAAGACCTGGGCCTTGTGGTTTCAGAGAAGAAGATTTTTAAAGATTTTCCCTATATAAGCCAATGTAAAACCAAAGGGCCCCGTGGCGGGGGCATTTTTCGTCCCAGCACTCAAATTTGAACAATCTTGGTAGGGGTCCACTAGATGAAGCTTCATACCAAATATCAAAGTCCTGGGCCTTGTGGTTTCAGAGAAGAAGATTTTTAAAGATTTTCCCTATATAAGCCTATGTAAAACCAAAGGGCCCCCGTGCGGGGGCATTTTTGGCCCCAGCACTATAATTTGAACAATCTTGGTAGGGGTCCACTAGATGAAGCTTCATACCAAATAACAAAGACCTGGGCCTTGTGGTTTCAGAGAAGAAGATTTTTTAAGTTTTTGGTGAAAAAAATCTGTTTTTGGCTCCTGTGACCTAGATGTGCAACGGACCGGAACCATTTGACCCATATTCAAACTTGACCGAGATATTGTCATGATGATCATTCTGAGCAAGTTTGATTAAGATTGGACCAAAATTGTGGCCCCTAGGGTGTTCACAAGGTTTTTATATGATTTGACCCGCTGACCTACTTTTTAACCCGATATGACCCATATTCGAACTGGACTGAAATATTGTCACAATGGTCATTCTGAGCAAGTTTCATGATAATTGGACCAAAACAGTGGCCTTCAGAGTGTTCACAAGGTTTTTCTATGATTTGACCTACTGACCTACTTTTTGACCGGACATGACCCATATTCGAACTTGACCAAGATATTGTCATGATGATCATTCTGAGCAAGTTTGATTATGATTGGACCAAAATTGTGGCCTCTAGGGTGTTCACAAGGTTTTTCTATGATTTGACCCGCTGACCTACTTTTTAAGCCGACATGATCCATATTCAAACTTCACTAAAATATTGTCACAATGATCATTCTGAGCAAGTTTGATGATGATTGGACCAAAATTGTGGCCTCTCGAGTGTTCACAAGGTTTTTCTATGATTTGACCTACTGACCTACTTTTTTACCCGACATGACCCAAATTCGAACTTGACCGAGATATTGTCATGATTATCATTCTGAGCAAGTTTGATGATAATTGGACCAAAACTGTGGCCTCTAGTGTGTTCACAAGAAAAAGTTTACGCACGGACGACGCACGACGGACGACGGACGACGCACGACGCACGACGCACGACGACGCCGGACATCTTACTGTCACAAAAGCTCACCATGACCTTCGGTCAGGTGAGCTAAAAAGTGTGGCTATTCATTTGATAAACTTTCATTCAAAAGATGATAAAGTATTATAATATGTCTCCCCACCGGGAGCATATAAGCATGATCAGCAAGGCGGTTTCAATCCAGAAAGAGACTCCCATTGCACAGATGAAGGTATTACAACAGGCATATGTGACTGTTTATTTATTTTATCTTTAAAACTAACTAAATCTATCACTAAATGTGACTAATACCACACACAAATTGCTCTGTCACAAGATGGTGTGTTTAAATTCTGCAATTTCAGTCTCTGCAGTTTTATTATTTACCATTTCATTCATAATGTCATGCGGAACAACCTTCATCTTTCTTACCTGGTACGTCTGCGATAGCCCCTTTTGAGGTACTATTTTCAATGAACATTGTTTGTTTAGGAGTTCAGTTTTGAGCTAGTTAGTTTAATCGAACACACTTTCCAGTAAAAGGTTATTCAGTACAGTGCATATTCTTTCACTGTTAGTTCATAACTGCCCTTCTGGAATCAGAAGATGGAAGAGAATGACTATAGAAAAGATTTTGGGATCAATATGCACCTAAGAATGTTGCAGACCCCAGCAGGTATGGAACCTGTAACCTCCTGATCACCAGTCAGAAGTGCATCCAACAGCACTACCAAAGCCAGTTTAGATGAACTAGAATTGTAACATTAGCCATCATAAAATTCTTTTTTTAGCCACAATAAACAATGTCCCGGGTACGACTATAAATGACACCAATATAACTCTTCACCAAGCTGCAGAACTACATATTTTCATGGATTCGAAACGTTGCCTCAAATCTGAAAAAAGTAAGCAGAGTGTCAATGTCATTAAATGTGTGTGTGTGTGTGTGAATTCGGGTTTAACGTCGCTTTCAACAATTTTTCAGTCATATCACGATGATGTCTGGTTGCGACAGGGAGCTCAATGCTCACTTTTATAGTGCTGCCTCACTGAAGTATCATGTCACAGACACATTACATGATACCACACCCAGTCACATTATCCTGACACTTGGTCGACCAGTCCTAGCTCTACCCCGTAAATCTGAGTGCCAAGCGAGGAGCAGCTAGTACCATTTTTAACGACTTTGGTATGTCGCGGCCCGGGATCAAACCCGTGACCTCCCGTTCCCCGGAGCGGACACTCTACCAACTGAGCTATCGGGGCCGGTCAATGTTATTAAAACAACTAAAGTTTGTTTTTCTACAAAACCACAAATGTCTCCCCCCGTTTTGGACCTCTAAGTATAACCTTGACATTGGAGGTATTGATCTGGGTCTTGTGTGCAACACAGCATCTAATGAAGATGAACATTTCTGCAAAGTAACTGTAAAAATGTTCATAGAAAAATAAAAAAGTTATTGGCCGTACACAAAAAAGCCCTTTTTTACCTTTGACCTCTAAGTATGGCCTTGACCTTTGCGGTACAACACATCGTCTCATGATGGTTAACATTTCTGCCAAGTAATTTCATAATCCATCAAAGAATAAGGAAGTTATTGACTGTCCTTTTTTTTACCTTTGACCTCTAGGTATGACCTTGACATTGGAGGTATGGACCTTGGTCTTGCACATGACTCATGGTCTAATGACGATGAACATTTCTGCATGGTTACTTTATAAAGTCCATCCAGAAATAAAAAAGTTATTGACTGGACACACACAAAAAAAAACAACTTTTTTTACCTCTGACCTCTTAGTGTGACCTTGATCTTGGAGGTACCGACCTGGGTTTAGCGTGCACCACATCATCTCATTATGGTTAACATTTCTGCCAAGTAATTTCACAATCTATCCAGGAATAAGAAAGTTATTGACTGAACACTAAAAAAGGCCTCTTTTGTCCTTTGACCTCTTAGTTCGACCTTGACATTTGAGGTACCAACTTGGGTCATGCACGCAACACATCGTCTCATGGTGGTTAACATTTCTGCCAAGTAATTTCAAAATCCATCTAAAAATAAGAAAGTTATTCATAGAACCCCAAAAAGGCCCCTTTTTTACCTTTAACCTCATGTCTGACCTTGCCCTTTCAGGTACCAAACTGGGTCATGCGTGCAACATATCATCTCATGGTGGTTAACATTTCTACTAAGCAATTTAAAAATCCATCTAAAAATAAAAAGTTATTGACCAAACACAAAAAAGGCCCCTTTTTTACCTTTGACCTCTATGTATGACCTTGACATTTTAGGTACCAAACTGAATCAAGCATGCAACACATCGTCTCATGATAGTTAACATTTTTGCCAAGTAACTTCAAATTCTATCTAAAAATAAGCAAGTTATTCACAAAACCCGAAAAAATGCCCCTCTTTGACCTTGACCTTTGAGGTACCAACCTGGGTCATGCACGCAACAAATCGTCTTATATTGGATAACATTTCTGCCAAGTGATTTCAAAATCCATCTCAAAATAAGAAAGTAATTGACCAAACACGAAAAAAAAAAGCCCCTTTTTTGACCTTTGACCTCTAAGTATGACCTTGACATTTGAGGTACCGACCTGCCTCATGCGCACCACACATCGTGTCATGGTTGTTAATATTTCTGCTATGTAATTTTAAAACAGATCTCAAAATAAGAAAGTTATTGACCAAACAAAAAAAAGGCCCTTTTTTTACCTTTGATCTCCAAGTATGACCTTGACCTTGACCTTTGAGGTACTGATCTGCCTAATGCGCACCACACATCATCTTATGGTTGTTAATATTTCTGCCAAGTAATTTTAAAATCCATCTGAAAATAAGAAAGTTATTGCCCGGTTACAATTTGCCCATACATATATACATACCGACAAACTTCCAAGAGATAATTAAAAAAGGTATAAATGCGAGAGTTATAGTTCTTGCGCACTGCATGTCGGCTAATGCTGATTAATATTTATATGAAGTTTTGTGAAGATAGCACAAACCCTTTTCAAGTTATAGAGCGGACACGAATGTGTGACAGACGGACAGACAGACGCCCGGGAGACATAATTATTATCAATTACTTCAATTTTTTTTGCAATAACTACACAAGTACAACAATGCATTATTTTCTCTCAATTACCATGCATATATCTAAGTGCTTTCTAAAGGCTTTGGAGATTTTCACTGATGTGTAAAAGTCTCTTTTAATGATCCAATTTTCACAAACTAATCAACACATTCTGATATCTCCAAAACTATGTACATATCAAGTGGTCCCTAGAAGGGGGCAGTTTTTTTATGGCCCTGGATCTCTCACCTGATCCATAGAGTAACAATTGGGCCCCTGGAAGGGCCATTATTGACCCCAGGGCTATAATGTGCATAATGTTGAGGGAGGTCTAAAAAGGTGAAGCTTCATACCAAATATCAACAAAGGCTATAATTTGAACAATCTTGGCAAAGGTCCACTAGATGGAGCTACACACCAAATATCAAAGACCTGGGCCTTGCGGTTTCAGAGAAGAAGATTTTTTGAAAAAAAATTCCCTACATAAGCCTATGTAAAACCAAATGGCCCCAGAGGGGGGGGGGGTGCATTTTTGGACTCAGGGCTATAATTTGAACAATCTTGATAGAGGTCCACTAGATGAAGCTTCAGACCAAATATCAAAGACCTGGGCCTTGTGGTTTCAGAGAAGAAGATTTTTAAAGATTTTCCCTATATGAGCCCATGTAAAACCAAAGGGCCCCCGGAACGGGGACATTTTTGGCTTCAGTACTATAATTTGAACAATCTTTGAAGGGGTCCACTAGGTGAAGCTTCATACCAAATATCAAAGACCTGGGCCTTGCGGTTTCAAAGAAGATTTTTAAAGATTTTCCCTATATAAGCCCATGTAAAACCAAAGGGCCTGTGGCCAGGGCATTTTTGGCCCCAGCACTATAATTTGAACAATCTTGGTAGGGGTCCACTAGATGAAGCTTCAGACCAAATATCAAAGACCTGGGCCTTACGGTTTCAGAGAAGAAGATTTTTAAAGAATTTCCCTATAGAAGCCCATGTAAAATCAAAGGACCCCGGGGCAGGGGCAATTTTGGCCCCAGCACTATAATTTGAACAATCTTGGTAGGGGTCCACTAGATGAAGCTTCAGACCAAATATCAAAGACCTGGGCCTTGCAGTTTCAGAGAAGAAGACTTTTAAAGATTTTCCCTATATAAGCCAATGTAAAACCAAAGGGCCCTGGGGCGGGGGCATTTTTGGCCCCAGCACTTCAATTTAAACAATCTTTGTAGGAGGGCACTAGATGAAGCTTCATACCAAATATCAAAGACCTGGGCCTTGCGGTTTCAGAGAAGAAGATTTTTAAAGATTTTCCCTATATAAGCCCATGTAAAAACCAAAGGGCCCCAGGGCGGGGGCATTTTTGGCCCCAGCACTATAATTTGAACAATCTTGGTAGGGGTCAACTAGATGAAGCTTCATACCAAATATCAAAGACCTGGGCCTTACGGTTTCAGAGAAGAAGATTTTTAAAGATTTTCCCTATAGAAGCCCATGTAAAATCAAAGGGCCCCGGGGCAGGGGCAATTTTGGCCCGAGCACTATAATTTGAACAATCTTGGTAGGGGTCCACTAGATGAAGCTTCAGACCAAATATCAAAGACCTGGGCCTTGCAGTTTCAGAGAAGAAGATTTTTAAAGATTTTCCCTATATAAGCCAATGTAAAACCAAAGGGCCCCGGGGCGGGGGCATTTTTGGCCCCAGCACTTTAATTTGAACAATCTTTGTAGGACGGCACTAGATGAAGCTTCATACCAAATATCAAAGACCTGGGCCTTGCGGTTTCAGAGAAGAAGATTTTTAAAGATTTTCCCTATATAAGCCCATGTAAAAACCAAAGGGCCCCGGGGCGGGGGCATTTTTGGCCCCAGCACTATAATTTGAACAATCTTGGTAGGGGTCAACTAGATGAAGCTTCATACCAAATATCAAAGACCTGGGCCTTACGGTTTCAGAGAAGAAGATTTTTAAAGATTTTCCCTATAGAAGCCCATGTAAAATCAAAGGGCCCCGGGGAGGGGGCATTTTTGGCCCGAGCACTATACTTTGAACAATCTTGGTAGCGGTCCACTAGATGAAGCTTCATACCAAATAGCAAAGACCTGGGCCTTGCAGTTTCAGAGAAGAAGATTTTTAAAGATTTTCCTATATAAGCCCACGTAAAACCAAAGGGCCCCGGAGCGGGGGCATTTTTGGCCCCTGCACTTTAAATTGAACATTCTTTGTAGGGGGGCACTAGATGAAGCTTCATACCAAATATCAAAGACCTGGGCCTTGCGGTTTCAGAGAAAAAGATTTTTAAAGATTTTCCCTATATAAGCCCATGTAAAAACCAGAGGGCCCCGGGGCGGGGGCATTTTTGGCCCCAGCACTATAATTTGAACAATCTTGGTAGGGGTCAACTAGATGAAGCTTCATACCAAATATCAAAGACCTGGGCCTTGTGGTTTCAGAGAAGAAGTTTTTTTAAGTTTTGGGTGAAAAAAATCTATTTTTGGCTCCTGTGGCCCAGATGTGCAACAGACCGGAACCATTTGAACAACTTTGAAAGGGAACCACCTAAGGATCATTCCTGTGAAGTTTGGTCAAAATCCGATCAGTGGTTTAGGAGGAGATGTCGTTTGAAGAAATTGTTTACGCACACACGCACACACGCACGCACGCACTGACGACGGACGACGGACGGCGGACGAAAAGTGATCACAAAAGCTCACCTGTTCACTACGTGACAGGTGAGCTAAAAATACTGACACGTTACACCGGAATTGGTGTTACAAGTGACGAGTATGTCAAAGTAACCGTAATCAATACTTAACATCACCATCCAATACCGGTTAACCCACAGGAGAGGGCGGAGCTAAGCGATTGTCAAAAATCTCTACTGCATCCCATGAATTCCGGTTTGAGATACACAGTAGTAAAAACAGTAAAATATATATTCAGGGACTGAAAATGATGGGCGAGACAGCCGAAGTGTCCACTTAAAAGTAGTTCGACATGCAAAGTTGAAATACAATAAATATATAGGGGAAATATATGGGACTTAGAAATCGGTTCGACATAAGTGATAGGATCGAGATAGGGGAGGTCGAGATAACGAGAGTCAACTGTATATGATTTAGTGTCGATGATTACTTGTTACAAGCAAAAGAGTACATAATCAATCATGGTTTTCCATAATCAATCAAAAATTTTGTTTCTCAAATTGTACATAAAAGGTTCTCATAATTCAATTACAATCTATTAGGAGCCAAGACATTTTGTTCTCACATTACAACCTGATAAACTTTATTTAAAAGATTATATTAGAAAAATTACCATTTTCGGCCATTTTTCTATATAATCTTTACATTTTCCATAAGGATTCCACTTTATTAACCCTTGTCCTGCTGAATATTCATATATGCCACACCCACTACCGATTATCAGCCAATCAGATTACTTGATGCAAATTATTGGAACAAATTCACAATCTGAATGGCAAACAATGTAGATCCTGATCAGATGGCTTCGTCAGAAGCCATCTAATCTGGATCTACATTGTTTCAAAGATAAGGCATATCCGGGATTAGCAGGACAAGGGTTAATTATCCAAAACTATGACTGGGAACAGTGCTGTAAATATTTCTGACATTTTCACTCATCTATTTTTAACCATTATCCCGCTGAATAAATTAGCCACACCCACTTATGACTATCTACATATGTACCAATCAAATAACTTGAAATAATGTACTTGTTCTATTCGCAAATGGCATGACAGTGTAGATCCTGATCAGAGGCCATCTGATCTGGATCTACACTGTTTGCAAAGGTAGGGGTTACCATGTTCAGCCAGATAATCATAAACTAATCATTGACCAGAAAAACTGAGTCCAACCACTAGCTTTGTGTTAGAAAATACATGGACTGTCAGTTTTACGTGTGAAAAAAGGCAACGAAAAGCAAGTCTTATATAATCAAGAGAATCTCACTCTTGTGGCCATTTCATATGAAATTTATGAAAATGTCAACTTGAGCGAGGTCCTCTGTACTGGAGTTGCATTTTTCTTAAGAGGAACATAGCATATTTTCACCCTTTTTTTCGTGCAAGGGAGGCAACGTTTATGGACTTCCTTTTTTCTTTCCAACAATCTAAGTAGATTCCACTATGGTGTTGTGGTTAAAATACTTGCGATATAAACCAGGGGTCTTGGGTTTTATTTAGGGCTTCTTCAGTTTTTCTGATGTGTCTTTAAACCAAGGTCCTGTCTCCATATAACTATAGTTGTTGGTGGTATGTAAAACTCAAACACTCACACCACAAACTTAATCCTTTCAAAAAAGTGGTCTACTCTTAAAGGAAAGAATTTGCTCCCGAGGAGCAAATTCTTTCCTTTAAGAGTCGACCCCTACAGTAGGCTTGACAAGGGAGACAATCTTGAAAATGTTGCCTGTCTTCAGGGTGACCCTCCCCCACATACACATTACTTAATGTTATTGTAACAGTAGCAGTTTACCTCCGGGTGAAGTCTGTTGCAGCTGGGTGAGGGTATGTATCTGTGCCGCAAGATTAGGGTCGGACAGCAAGTCCAGATTCTCCAGGTTTGCACCTTGAAGTAACAATTCCAGGTCTTTCGATGATAAACGAATCTCCCCAGTCTCTACAAAGAGCAAACAACTTCTTTTTACCATGTTCTACCATGATTAATCGCCGGCCTCGGTAGCTCAGTCAGATGCGCATCTGACTGATGATCAGGAGGACGTGGGTTCGATACCTGCTGGGGTTGGCAACATTCTTTCGTGGAGATTGATCATGAAATCTTTTCTACGGTCATTCTCTCACTTCCGCTGATTCAAGAAGGGCAGTTGTCAGTTTCTGGCGAAAGAATGTGCACTGTACTGACTAACCGCTTAAGTATAAGCCTGCCCAGGAAAGTGTGGATAGGTAAACTGTCCGGCTCAAAAATGACCTAAATAGTGTTGAATGGGTCGTTAAGCTCCAATACAAACAAACAAAACCATGATTAATCACTTTATCCATGCTGCTAGAGGGAGGAGTACATAAATACTCTAATTCATAAATTTGCATATGTAATGTGACGTCGCCCCTCGCCCATCAGGGCTTGAAGAAATATATGGGCTGCATGATGCTTCCACGCAGACCTGAATACGACCCACACATGAGTACTGGTTAACCGCTTAGAGGATCTAAGCCTGCCCAGGCAAAGCCGTGTGAGTGTCGGACCGTCCATGCTTATAAACCCTATTGGTTTCATTTGGTGGCAGGGCTTGAGATGTCATTTCATCTCAATGTCGGGTAAAAGTCCCACAAATTAAAAGCAATGTCTCCAAAATGACCTTTACAGTGTTGACGGGGACATTAAACCTCAAATCAAACAAACAAATGTAATATGACGTCTGATTGAATAACGTTAAAAATTTACATCAGTATAATGTGTATATTCTGTGATATACAACAAAATTCCTATATTAAGACCACCTTTGGGACTGCTGTTCAAAAGTGGTCAAAGACCACTTTTGAACAGTCCCAAAGATGGTCCTTTACGAGAGAATACTGGGTGTAGAAAATGTTAAACAAGAGGGCCAATGGCCCTATATCGCTCACCTGTGTACCAGAAAATCATAAGTGTAGGAGACCACTTGACATTGCTACATACTAAATATCTGAGCCCTGGGCCTTATGGATTTGGAGAAGATTTTTTTTTTCCAGTAAAAATTCATAGGTCAATTTTGACCCAAAGGGCATGGTTGGCAGCCTTTATGTAGGCGACCATTTTATGTTGCTATATACTAAATATCTAAGGTCCATACTTCATGGTTTCAGAGAAGAAGATTTTTAAAGCTTTTTTTTACCATTATAAGTTTATTGGAGTTAAGAAGCCACAGGATTTGGCCAATTTGAACCCCAGGGGCAAGACTCAGGCAGGATTCATGTACACAACCACTCCATGTTGCTACATGCTAAATACCTAAGCTCTGGGCATTATGGTTTCGCAGAAGAATATATCGATTTTTTTTTTTTTTTCCATTTTAAGTTTTTTTTCCATTTTAAGTCCATCCATGGTAGCTAATGGGCCATGGGTGTGGCCAATTCTGACCCAAGGGGCATGATTGGGAGGATTTATGTAGGTGACCTGGGCCCTGTGGTTTCAGAGAAGAAGATTTTTTAAGTTTTTTCCATAAGGAGTCTATGGGAGCTAAGGGGCCCCGGGGCGTGGTCCATTTGGACCCCAGGGGCATGATTGGCATGATTTATGCAGGTGACCACTTGCCCTTGCTACATGCTAAATATCTAAGCTCTGGGCCCTGTGGTTTCAGAGAAGATTTTTGAAAGTTTTTTTCCATTAGGAGTCTATGGGAGCTAAGGGGCCCCGGGGTGTGGCCCATTTGGACCCCAGGGACATGATTGGCAGGATTTATGAAGGTGACCACTTGCCGTTGCTACGTGCTAAATATCTAAGGGCTGGGCCCTGTGGTTTCAGAGGAAAAGATTTTTGAAGCTTTTTTCCATTAGGAGTCTATGGGAGCTAAGGGACCCCAGGGCTTGGCCCATTTGGACCCCAGGGGCATGATTGGCAGGATTTATGTAGGTGACCACTTGCGGTTGCTACATGCTAAATATCGAAGCTCTGGGCTCTGTGGTTTCAGAGAAGAAGATTTTTGAAGCTTTTCTACCATTAGGAATCTATGGGAGCTAAGGGGCCCAGGGGTGTGGCCTGTTTGGAACCCAGGGGCATGATTGGCAGGATTTATGTAGGTAACCACTTGCCGTTAATACATGCTAAATATCTAAGCTCTGGGATCTGTGGTTTCAGGGAAGAAGATTTTTGAAGCTATTTTTCCCATTTGGAGTCTATGGGTGCTAAGGGGCCCCAGGGTGTGGCCCATTTGGACCCCAGGGGCATGATTGGCAGGATTTATGTAGGTGACCACTTGCCATTGCTACCTGCTAAATATCTAAGCTCTGGGCCCTGTGGTTTCAGAGGAGAAGATTTTTGAAGCTTTTTTCCATTAGGAGTCTATGGGAGCTAAGGGGCCCCATATAAGTACTGGTAGACCGCTTAAAGGGTTTAAGCCCAGGAAGAATGGTGCATGCATGAAGATCTATTGGTTTCTTTGGGCAGCAGGGCTTGACAAGTTGACATGTCTTTTTTACCTCAATGTCGGGTCAAAGTCCCACAAAATTGGAAGCAATGTCTCCCAAATGACCTATATAGTGTTGACTGGGTTGTTGAATCTCAGATCAAACAAACAACTTCATTGGCCTTATTCGAGGGGGTTGATTGCCAAGCCACTGAGTTCGCCATCTTGCTGATCATGGCATTCAGTCAAATACTGTAAGCCACCAGTGTAGCGAGTTCCTATGCGGTTAAGAGATGCCTGCCTCAATTACTGATGCATGTTATTTATACAGCCAATCTGGAGTGTAGGTGGGTAGTGAATGCCTGTGTACCTCAGTCATATAAACGTGTTTGAGTTTTATTTCCCACTAACATATAAGGTCATACAGAGGTCATATGGAGATGGATCGTGGTTTAAAGACTCATCCGAAGTCTGGAGAAGCCCAGTATTGAACCCATGGTCCCTGGTTTTTAAGGTGAGTAGCTTATTCACTTCACCATGGAAGCTTCTGCTCAGTCAGATAAATGTCTGGCTGTTGAGCAGGTTGGGGGGTTTGGTACCTGCCAGGTCTGCAGCTTTCTTGGTGGGGTTACATCATGAAATCTTTTCTGTGAAAGTTCTCCCCATTTTGTTGATTCGAGAAGATAGATACTCTTATAGTCTTAAGACTTATACAAGGATTGGCACCCGCCCATCAGGGCTTTGGAGGGTAGATCTTACTGCACAGAGCTGAAACTGACCACAGTCACCACTCACCACACATGAGTAGTAGTAAACCACTTAGAGAAAGCAAAGTGGTGCAAGTCAGAACTTTCAATATGTTTTGGAAGGTAGGGTGGTGTCAGACCTAAGCCTCCAGAGGGGTGAGGCAGCCCTACTAGACTCTGACAGTGTCAGGTAAAAGTGCCACATCCCACGAAGTTGGTACTAAGGTCTCCAAAACACCCTAAATAGTGTTGACAGGGTGTAATACCACTTCAAAGAAACAAAGTATAAGGACTTAGGCTGGACTGTGACTTGAGCAGGCGAGATACTGGTTGGCCATTGGCGTAAGGGAACACTTAGTGTAAGGGAAACTGGTTGGCCCTTGTTCATTATGTGGAAAGGGAGACTCGGTCTGCCCTTGTCCATGGGGTTGTTCAGCTTAAATTCATCTGACCAGCCAATGATCTATCAATCTATCTATCTAGACCTGCAACTCATTTGCTTTGGTCACGTACAGTCTAAAGCGCAGGTACACCCGATCCGAAAGACGATGCACTTTATGACATTCATCCCTGCAAATGATGCCAATGGAGCATGTTTGGACACCTAAATTTTCACACCACTGCTGGGTATGGAACCCGGGACCTCTAGCATCAGAGGCAAGTGCACTAACCACTGAGCTACACACTCTCCTTACTTTCTTTCTTTCTACTATAAAATACACAGAAAAGTTATGTAAATCTTACTTATAAGCCTCAAGACTTTTGTATGCCTTCATCGATTATGAATAATGCTGGCATCTCAAGATATCTATAAATCGCTTAGTGGAGCGCTTTGGTGGAGCACTTTGGTAGCGCATCGGATTTGTGATCAAGAGGATGCAGGTTCGAGCATCATGCTGACCAAAGTGTTGTGCCCTTGAGCAAGGCACTTTGTCCACATTGCTTTAAAAAAAAAGTACTGGTTACCACCCAGGAAATCCTGCTCGTAATGCTCAGATGTGAGCGAGTAGCAGTAATAGGAGGAAAAAATCTGTCCAACATTGATCGTACCCAAAGTTTTTCCTCAATAACAGTATGGTTCGGAAGTTTCTCGGTCCCATTGATGAATGACAATTTGTCGAAATATCTTTCTTTAGCCTCTAGAGGTAATCCTTTCGCATAAACGGATATATTTTCCCTCAAAATGTCAGTCATTGTTTACACTTGTCGCTCCGCCTAATCATTAAAATAACAATGGCCAGTTTTTGCGCATGCGCAAAAAGGAAGTCATAAAGGGAATTCCTAAAAGCTCCTATTGATGTTTACTCAAATGAAACTTCTGAAATACCCCAATTCACAAAAATGCGAAAATGAGGATGGATAAATACCCAATCAGGGTCCCCCTATTTGCAGACAAGAACCGCCAAGAACAGTCAAGAACCGACAAGCAGAATTTATTTAGTTATTTTATATTTATCACAAAATATAATTCAAAATGATAATTTAAACCAATTTTGATATATTTCGAAGTGATTAGATCATTTTTATACATGCATAAGAGGCTGGAACACAATGGAAGTCATATACCAAATACCGACAAGAAGAATTTCCCAGGCACAAGAAACTAAACAGCTTATAACTATACTTTAAACAGGAAGCCTATATATATAATAGCTGTGTCCCTCCAAAATATGAATTGGTGGCTAATTCAGAGAAAAACATTTTAGGTATTTGAAATTGTCACTTTTACCTTGCATAAAGCTGTCCACATTATTCTCTTGACGATAAAGTCTTGTGCCGGTAAATGTTCATGTCGGTATTTGCCAGCTATGTATGTTCATCATGAGCAAACATGATAAATTAAAAAAAAAAATAAGTATTTTACATGGTCTCTTTCGCCTTGGAACAAAGCTGTCAACATTCTCTTCGCGGTAAAGTAAGTCTCTTGCCGATAAATTGTGTGAGGTCGGTCACTTTCGCACTTGAACAAAGCTGTCTACATTCTCTTGACTGCAAATTTTCTTGTCGGTTAATTCCCATGTTGGTATTCATAGCAAACAGCAGTTCCGTCCTTAGATATCAGCTACGAATGTGCATCGTGACCATGTGATTTACATGTATGAATAATAAAAAAAAAACACATCAGTTCTCTTGTCGGTAAATTCTCTTGTCGGTAATTATAGCAAACCCACAATCTAAATTTTAGATAATATTCTATCGGTTCTAACAGGTACCCACAATCTATGTTTTAGAGCATAATACATCTGCATGATGTTGCTCCTCTTCTTATCGGTAAATACCGACAAGAGATTCGATCATTACGTTCACAAGTCTGTACATCCATGCTGTTCTAACGGCTATACACGAGCTTCATTTTAGAGAATATATACATGATATCAATTCTTTCCTTGTCAGCAAATACCGACAAGAGAGTCAATGCATTCACAAGTCTGTACAACGAGGGGGTTCTAACGGGTACCCACAATCTATGTTTTAGAGCATAATATATATGCATGATGTACCTCCTCTTCTTATCGGTAAATACCGACAAGAGATTCATTATGTTTACAAGTCTGTACATCCATGCTGCTCTAACGGTTATCCACAAGCTTCGTTTTAGAGAATATCGTTTATACATGATATCAATTCTTTCCTTGTCAGCTACCGACAAGAGAGTCATTGCGTTCACAAGTCTGCATACATGTGATATTTTCTTGGACCCAAATAGGGAGATTTTGATTTTCAGATAGGGAGATTGGGGTCCCAAATAGGGAGATTTTTCCGCGGTAAAAAGTGATGTTATTTTTGGTTAAAATTTACTTCTGAAGCACTTTTTCACCCATAACATGCCAACACGACAATTGTTGTCTGCTTTGTCGTCTGTCATCTGCATTAAAAATCATTTTTGAAAACATGTGTGGGCCCAGATCAGACTGCAGAGCGGTCTGATGAGGGTCCACACTGTTTGCCTTTATGCAAAAATATGTTATAAAAGCTTGGAAGAAGAAAATTCAGCAGACGACAAACTTCCATTTTGTCTTTTACTATGGAGACAATTTCTCGGAGGAACGATCAACGAACAAGCACTGACCAATAGATCGGTGTTAAATACCCACCTAGCACCTGGCAGAAAAAACAACGTTCAGAATACCCGCATAGCAAAAAATCTGACATACATTTACTCATACTCTTACATCCATTCTCTTATCAAGTTGTTAACCCTTGTCCAGCTGAGCCCGGATATACCTTATCTTTCAAACAATGTAGATCCAGATCAGATGGCTTCTGAAGAAGCCATCTGATCAGGATCTATATTGTTTGTCATTCAGATTGTGACTTTGTTGCAATAATTTGAATCAAGTGATCTTATTGGTTGATAATCGGTAGTGGGTGTGACAGATTAAAATATTCGGCAGGACAGGGGTTAATATGAAATGTTACATACTGTCAGTATTTTATAAGTTATATTGCATGTGGGGGATGTTTGTTTATTGTTGGAAATTTGCGCATGTACCTTCCTTGATTTCCGTTTCTTAGTTTTTATCCAGTGAATAATAAATTAGTAAACTTCAAAAATGTTTGTTGTCTTTTATGACCAATCAAGCGCCCCAAATCTAAGGAACTTACTGCACTAGTCTTGCAGTTTGGATAGCTACATCTGAAGATTGGTAAACAAAGCTAAAGATCGTGAAGTACGGGTGTTTTTGGGATGTCTAAATTTTTAAATGCCCATGCTTTTTCCATGGCTATGTCCCCCAAAACGTGCCTCGGAACTTCGTCGGAACTAATAAGCATGAATGATTTTTATTGATTTAACTTGGGGGCATATTTCTTTCATAAAAGATCCATTAAAACACGGCAAAAAATATTTTTTTCAGCGAAAGCTAAAAATGAAACAGGTTGGAATAAAAAATTTCACCCTGCAAAACTCCGGTTCTATGTTTATTAATAAATGAAAAACTGCATACAGATGCTTAGAAAATACCAGCGTCTTCTCTGCTCTGTTTTGGCGGGAAAACTATTTAGCGCGTTAACCTGTCGGAGGCCAAAAAGCATACACGAATTTTCGTAGATGTCACGTGGGGCATATTTCTTTCATCCGTTAAAAACGGCAAAAATATTGTTCTCGGGTTTAAATAGAAAATGTCGCTATGTAATTCCCCAGTTCTATGATTAATAAATGAATAACGGTTTACAGACGCGTAGAAAAAAAAAAAACAGCGTCTGCTTTGCTCTGTTTTGGCGGGAATAATATTTAGGGTCTACACGTCTCAATTACAAAGGGATTAAATAAGATATAACTGGTATATCTTGATTGATTAGTTTTCACATCTTGTCACATTGTTAATTGTTGGCTTATCAATGGTATAAAGTTGGCAACTTGAGCAATTCTGACAGGGATCAGGGGAGTATAATTATTAATAAAGGTATGCAAACATCACTTTTCTTCCTTTTATTTGAAACATTATGGAATTTCCCACTTTTTATCACCACTTGTTTGCGGCTTGTTTGATACCGATATTTACCGGTACGTTCTTTTCATATCGCGATATCATACCTGTGCAGGTGTGTATTGCAATTTACAGGTAAACCGGTTTATCGTGACAGCCCTAGCGTAAATACACTAACGGTTAACCGCTTAGGTATTTTACTGCGGTAAACACTAAAATGGTCAGTCGGCGGAAAACTACTATAGGAAAATTGTCGTGTCTGGAGATTAGGGCAGTCGGACGCTAGACCGGGAGATGGGGTTCGAAATCGGGAGATATCACATGTATGAGTCTGTACAAAGAGGCGGTTCTAAGGGTACCCAAAATCTATGTTTTAGAGCTGAATATATCTGCATGATGATGTAGCTCCCCTTCTTATCGGTAAATACCGACAAGAGATTCATTACGTTCACAAGTATGTCGACAAGAGAGTCACTGCATTCATAAGTCTGCACAACGGGGTGGTTCTAAAGGGTACCCGAAATCTATGTTTTAGAGCTGAATATCTTTGCATGATGTCATGCCAATGCACACAAAATCCTTGGAGCTAAGCTAGCATTTGTTGAAACTTATTACGGCCCTTATTACAGCTGTAAGATGATTTTGGCAAGAAAACCTAAACACACAATTACGTTAACAGGGCACAGTTGAGAAACTGTCAAACAGTTCAAAGTATATAGATGTCGATGGGAATGACAATAATAGTAAATAACAATCTGATTTTGATAGGCACATTGTTTTTGTACGAACATGGCGGAAGAAAAACCCACATTAAAACTTCGTATTTTTACCTGTCAACCATAATTCCGCAACTAAAATGCAAGTTTACCTTGAGGACTTGCCATAGTCTTTCTTTTCTCGGAATCTGATCGTTGAATTTGCACTTTTTAAGCCACAATTTTTCCAAATTCTAAGATTAGCTCTCGAGGTTGACTTTCCAATATTTCGTCATGCATCTAAAAATAGATTTACGGGAAACCGCGGTTATTTCCCGGAGGAGGCGTGGTTGCTGGTTCTCATTCGATGTTCAAAATGCTATTCGCTTTTATGATGATTGCCGAATACCATCGATTGCTCGGCAGTTTCCGACATATTTTGGATAATATGTAAATTTCATTGTTTTTGTCAAAAAGTAAGAGGGTAATATGATGACGCGACTTCTGAGGTGCTTCTTATAAAAAAAAATTAAAAATTTCCAACCAATAACAAGAAACATTGAAAAGTGAAACTAACCCCGTAACAGAAACTAGGTCGAGTTTCGGTTACGGAATTGACCGAGTCTAAAATCATAGAGCATGTTGTTGAATGCGGTTACCTTCTGGACTCCAGAGACCACAGTGTAAAACAAGTTTCTAGGTATCCCAAAAATATATCAGACCTGCGAGTAATGTTCAAATGTGACCAGTCGAAGTATAAGTTAGAATCAGAATCTATCTATCTACTGATACTGCATCACCCCCTCGCGGGGATTATGTGCAGGTGTCTGGTGTGCTTCAGACCGGGGGTCAGTGCAGTGAATGGTTAAAAATAGAACAGAATGATAAAAACAGGTGAAGGTGAGATAAAGATGATAGGTTAAAATGTTAAAAGTCTGATGAAGACAAAGTGCAAAGATAATCAAAGCGCCAAAGGCACTGAAATGACAGATTCTGTGAGAAAATCAAAACACTGTGAAAACTTACAGACAACCTTTCTAAAAAGATCTTAAAATTTTGAAAAGTAGTTCTGCAAATTCCATTGTATGATATGTTTACAGTTGTCTATACACCGATGGTATCATGAAATGTCATTCGATGTTTCAAATTTTGGAAAGAAACTATTTACTTGTTCAAAACCAAACATTAAAATTCAAGTTTTAACAATACTACTGGCAATTAGTAACATTTCTGTCTGGTCGGTGGTGGATACCTCCCCCCAAAAGATACTCTATTTTTCACAAAGAGATCGGAGGAGAAAGGCTGGTCAGTCCAGTACATGAATTCCATTGGCTTGAAGACATTTTTGAGTAAGAACACCGCTATAAACACGCGCGTAATCCTGCTGGATTAGATATCCCGGATTCTGAGCGTAAACAAATAAATGGAACCACGTGAG
The DNA here is from genome assembly GCA_963580285.1 of Lucinisca nassula. Classification (NCBI taxonomy): domain Eukaryota; kingdom Metazoa; phylum Mollusca; class Bivalvia; order Lucinida; family Lucinidae; genus Lucinisca; species Lucinisca nassula. Next base: position 111,727,743 of record OY757012.1, on the reverse strand, counting down.
GCCGACGCACTTGATTGATGTAACGTCTCGCTGTTCAGTTAACGTCTCAGCCATAATTGGAAGCAACGTCTCCAAAATGACCTTTACAGTGTTGACGGGGACGTTAAACCTCAAATCAACCAACCAACCAACGTCTCAGCCATGCTCTTGAATGTTCTTAATGTCGCTAGCTACAATAGCTCGACATACCATTTCGCTTATTCCATCCGATATGTCATGCTTTTATTACGCACGCGTCGCCTCGGCATACCTTACACCTATGTGTCGAAACATCCCGAAACGACAATCGGCGTGATTCACGCTGAAGTGCGATGTGTCACTGAAACGCATATCACGCGAGTCGCTTAGACGCCAATATACATGTTCGTATTTTATGCACCAGCGTAAGTGTTCCGTACTGTGTCGACGTCTTAATTTTGGTCACGACAGGGACGTCTAGCTCTCAAAAGTGCATCGCATAAGGGCGACGAACAGTGTCAGTGCTTATTAGTCGGTAGTTGAAACCCTTTGTTTATCTACAGGTACAGTGTAGCAGATGCCGCTGGAAATCTGCTTCGCATATGCGTCTGTCGGATGAATCGATCTTGACGTACTGACGTCGGTCTTCCGCTACGCCGACGTCCACTAGCGTCTTCTGTTGATAGTAAGATGTCGCTCCAACAGGCAAATAGATCACACACATGTGGCACCCAAAATCAGAGTCAACGCCATCCGCTTTCCGACCAGCTTCTAACTGTCCATTAGAAGCCTCAGTGGTGTAGTGGTTATGCTACTCGCCTTGTAAACCAGGGATCGCAGGATCGATCCCGGACTTCTCCAGACTTTCGGATGTGTCTTTAAACCGAAGTATCGTCTCCGTATGACCTTAGCTGTTGGCGGGACGTAAAACTCAAACACTCACTCACTCTAACTGTCCAGGGTTCAATGAAAAATGTTGTAATACGTTCTCACTTGATGCTTTTTGAGAACAAAATACAATTTCTTCTTTTCTAGGCACGACCTTACATCACACATCAAAAGTTTGATCCTGAACATGTGGTTTCTTTCAGTGCTGGTGTGAAGGTGGTACACTGGATCGTTGGCCCCCGCCAATCGGGGCTTAAAGAAATAGATGGGCTGCATGATGCTTCCACGCAGAGCTGAAACCGACCCGCACACGAGTACTGGTAATCTGCTTAGAGGATCTAAGCCTGCCCAGGCAAAGAGGTGCGAGTCGGACCGTCCATGCATATAAACCCTATTGGTTTTGATTGGGCGGCGGCAGGGCTTGAGATGTCATTTCATCTCAGTGTCGGGTAAAAGTCCCACAAAATTGGAAGCAACGTCTCCAAAATGACCTATACAGTGTTGACGGGGACGTTAAACCTCAAATCAAACAATACAAAACACAGGATCGTGGCCGGACTGGTAACCATACGTCACGGTTGATTGATTTAACCTTTTTAGCTTAAGGGCATGGTGCCTAAGCGTGTTGTAATCATGCAATCGTTTGGTTTCAAAATCAAAGCACCGAAAGTGTTGGTGGGATTTAGGTTGGGGTAAAAGTCCTGGGCTGAGAATAAACTGTTTAATTTAACTCTAAAATTCCAAACAAATAGTGAAGATTTTGATAAGAAGCGCGTTCTGCAGCGTCCGAACTTGGTCTACACTGTTTGCCAAGCTCACCCTATGATTCCAGGATGACCCTCTTCAGTCTTATGGAATTCCTGATCTCACTGCGCTATTTTCTGCAAGAAAAAGGTTATTCTGATAAGTCAGTGATAGTCACGTAGACGTTAGCACTGAATCGTTTTTTTATGCCCCCGCATCATATGATGCCGGGGGCATAGTTTTTCGGTTTTCCGTACGTGCGTACGTGCTTACATGTGTACGTCCGTCCGTACGTGTGTGTGTACGTACGTACGTACGTACGTACGTGATCCTGTAACCTCAGGTTAAAGTTTTTGTAACAGGTAGAGCCTGATTTATGAATGGCATTTGGCGGGGGCATCCGTGTCCTATGGACACTTTTTCTAGTTTATAAGTAACTTCGGGTCGAATGCCAAACAATCAACCCAAACATAGCCGGGTCGTTTGTCAGTCTTGGTTACATGTAAGTGTTATCTGTAAAATCTGCACTTGAAAAAATGTTCGATCTGGCAAAAAATGTAGACTAAGATCAAACGCCACAGAACACGGTGCTGATCTTGTTCTACATTTTTGCATCAGTTACTAAACTTCCGTTAAGTTTAAACGGATCAGTCCAAGTCCTCGTTCATGACCAGCCTGCATTTAGAGACAATCGGCATGAGTGTTGTCAGTGCTTTGATTTATTCACTGCCTTGAGTTTCTGGAGTGTACTCTTCCATCACTGAAGTTGGGCTCGTCCATTCTGCTAAATATGACACCTAGAATTATATCACAGGACCTACACTGTTTGCATAGGTATCTGTACCATATTCCAGGGTTGAAAGGGACAGCCTTTCTCGCAAAGTCTGATATACACCTAGTTGTAACTGACCTAGACTTGACCTCGAATGTCGGAAAACCCATTAATATTCTGGTCTGCAGCTGACCGGCTGGTCTTTAAGGATTAAATATTGACAGCACTGTTAGAAAACAGTGTAAACCCTGAGCAGACGTCTAAGCAGATGCCGCATTGATCTAGTTATACAGTCTCGCATGATGCAGCTGATTCATATGAAGTGCTGAATATATTGTCTGAAGGTAAGATAAAATCGTCATGTCGTCTGCTTCAAAAGTTTGTATTGCGATTATAGGATGTACAATTTTGATAACTGCGCCTGACCGGACTACATTGTTGTGCGGACTCATATTTCTTTGGCGGTCAAAGCCGGAAGAAAGTCGTAAGAAAGCCGGAACTACTTTACAACACGCAGGATAGCTAGAGATGACAGATAGAATCTGTCATTAAAAAGTTAAAAACAATGCTTCCGGTCTATGGCATGGAGTACTGCCAGTCTGAAAGATTCAAGATCTGGCAGTAATGCTACAGCTGGGGGCAGCCTGTATCACTGTACAATGGCGAGGGGAAAAAATGAGAACTTGAAGTAGTCAACAGCTGTGTGAATTTGGATAAATGCTAGAGGGTGTGAACTTGAACGTCGTGTAGTTACTCTTGGATGCACAACAAATGGTGGCATTGGCACTGCAACAAGACCGTGCACTATCTTGTAAAATAGGCATAACCGTGCATCCGTGCGCCTGTCCTCAAGGGATCTCCATCCAAGCCGCCCAAGCATGCGGCTGACACTGTCATAAGTTGAATAGCGGCTAAGGGTCCAGCGAGCAGCACGCCTCTGAACCATTTCCACCTTATTGATTTGTGTTGTATGGTGGGGGGACCAGACGGGAGAAGAGTATTCTATGACAGGGCGCACTAGTGTTTTGTAAGCAACTTCTCTGATGCTAGGGTCTTTGGTGCGGATGTTTCGTCTGATGAAACCTAGGGTCTTGTCAGCAGAAGTAACAGTATTTTGGATGTGGTCGTTCCATGTAAGATGGTCATTGATCGTTACGCCTAGGTACTTGGAGCTAGTAACAGATTCTAGGACATGGCCATAAAGGGTATATTGGGATGGGACTGGATCATTGCTACGTGTCACATGTATAACTGTGCACTTACTGGGGTTGAATTCCATATCCCATTTTCGGGACCATGTCCCTAACCTGTCTAGGTCTTCTTGGAGCACCGTGGTATCTTTTAGGTTGGATACTGCAAGGTAGACTGCAGTATCATCTGCAAACAATCTTACCTTTGAGCGTATGCTGTCAGGAAGGTCATTTATATACACTAGAAATAGTATAGGCCCCAATACCGAGCCCTGCGGCACTCCGGATGTAAGTCAAAATTGTTAACTGGCGACACGTCCTTAGACAGTCCTTTACCAGGACCTTCGACCGACAGAACTAGTCCCTAGACCTCACAAGCGTGTTGAATCTAGAGATGGAGTCATCTGCACCTTCTGCAGACATCAAGAGAGAAGAGGGGAGCTCGTTCCAACCAGATATTGTCCTAGGGATGAAGCTAAATTTGACGATGTCAGTCCTAGTGCCAATTTTTTGAAGGGCTAGTGAATGTTTTTTTTTCGTAGTGTTGTCTTTGAGGGGGAAACAAGGTCATCCATGGGTATACTGGCCTTGCCCTTTAGACCTTTATATCCTTTAGACCTTTCAGCCCGTTTTGTAACTGGGAACTACTCGTTTGAAACTGGGAGTATGACTGGCATTCTGGAACAATTAAAGTGGGAATCGCTTAAAGAGCGGAGAAAACAAAGTAGGCTGATACTTTTATAAAAAGGTCTAAAGGATAAAGCCAGTATACCCATGGATGACCTTGTTTCCCCATTCGAACACAACACTACTAAAAAAAAAAAAAAAAAAAAAAAACATTCGCTAGCCCTTCAAAAAATGGCACTAGGACTGACATCGTCAAGTTTAGTTTCATCCGTTGGACAATCTCTGATTGGAACGAGCCCCCCTCTTCTCTCTTGATGTCTTAAGATGGTGCAGACGACTCCTTTCTAGATTCACCACCCTTGTGAGGTCTAGGGACCAGGGTTGTCAATTCTGTCGGTCGAAGGTCCTGATGAAGGATTGTCTAAGAACGTGTCAACAGTAAACAAGTCTCTTTCTGATTCTGATTCTGATAAAAATAAAAAATGAGTTCCTTTAAGAGCAATGAAAACATGCATAAGAAAGAAGATGGGTCATACTACGTAGTTTCGGCTAATAAAGCCTCATCAGTGACCCTGTAATGATCCGGCAAAGAAAGCCAGAGGAAACATACTGCAATTTTGCGAATTTCGAAAAGGCAGTCGATACAAAGACTGATAAAAATCAAAATGGGGTCCAAATAATTAAAAACCTGTCTAGAATATGAGTCTAAACCAATAATTTATTTCTGATTTCTCATAATATTCACGCTGATCTCAAAGGACCAAAAGTAAAATATAAACTGCACTATGGTTGATGTACGGGGAGACGTTTTACGGCCGCCACACGGCACAACACCAGCTGCAGTGAAGGCAAATAAAAATAAAAAAATGAGTTCCTTTAAGAGCAATGAAAACTTATACTTCGATTGGTCACATTTGAACATTACTCGCAGGTGTACATTACGCACACACCAGGTTTGTAGGATGAAAAATAGAAGTGAAGGCAATGATCAGGAATCGACACAATTAACCCGAAGCTCCAATCAGAGACACCAAAGGGATAAAAACACTTACACGAAAAAACTAGACCCCAATAGCGGAAAGCCAAGAGGACAACGAATTCCACTGGGGGGGGGGGGGGGGGGGGGCTTAAATCGATTTTACGTGGCCACAATCCTCGCCCTTACTTCCGTCGCGATTTAGACAAGTGATTTGTTCAGTTCGCATGAAGGCCTCCTAACTCATCATTGCAACATCTCTGTGAACACACAAATCAACCAACCACGGAGATGAAACAACGGTGAGGACTCGACAGCAAGAAACCACTGAAATACTGTAGCAAAAGAAGACCAACACCGCCAACGGCTAGACTCCGATAGGCCCGACCAGAAACAGAGCATCAGGCACCAACCAATGAAGCCTACACAGTAATCATGTAATTACGGCAGGGGTCTTTAACCAACACAGGGGATGATTCTCCCTGCACAGGGGCCTCCAGTTAACGTCACGATCAGAAGAACGGTGCTCTTTTTGACATTCATCCCTGCAAATGATGCCAATGGAGCGTGTTCGGACACTGAAAGAATCACCGCCGCCGGGAATCGAACCGGAGGCCTCTAGCGTCAGAGGCAAGTGCACTAACCACTAAGCTATCACGATCCTTTTGAGAAGGGAAATTAAGACAGACAGTTAGGTCGTGCACTAAATTTAGAATTTAGCAAAAAAAAAAAAAAAAAAAAAAAAAAACTGGATGAGTTCTTAAAAATTATTTACAATCTGCTTTCAGAGGTGTACTAAATTGCATTATGACAACAGGAGGAATTGATAACTTCTTTTATTCAAGATTCAGCTGATAAGCATATCCTCTCAAAAACTAGTAGGATGGTTTCCTCAATTCTTTGGATCACTCCAGAGATAAGAAGAAGACCCCAGAAGGAATAATAAATTCATGCTAACGCAAAAAAAAAGCCAGGTAGCTGTAAACGTAGATCGAAAATTTTAATGTTGTGAAGGGAAATTAAGACAGATATTAAACCAGAACATGATTCATTTGTGAATAACTGTTTGAAGAAACAGTTTAATCGTATGACTGTTCCATTGATTACGCTCCTCCCATAAAGGCGTATCTCATTGTTTATGTTAAATATATTGTATACTTGTAAATATATTATCATTTTTCAGTAATGCCTTAATACAATCATGTAACCCACTCGGTCTTGTCGAACAATATCAAAACAATAACTGGGTGGGTAGTGTATAGGCAAATACCAGAAACTTCATTAGGTACAATAATAAACCGAAAAAAAAACATGCAAGGTATTTCAGCCCTTAAAAAAGTGTTGGCAGTGATGTTGTAGAATCAGAACCTGAAAGGCCAGAGGAACTGGTCGGTCAATTCAATGATGCATTCAATAAAACTGAATACAAAGAGGTTCCATTAACTGAGAGGTTGGCTACTTTTAATGGGTAATTTTGTAGTGTCATCAGAGGGAGTTATAAAGTTACTAGTAACTGTTGTTAAGTTACTTACGGTCTCAAATCATTCTAAAGCTTTAGTGCCGGATGAGCTTCATCCTAGAGTCTTTAAACGAAACAATACTAGACTGAAGTGACTGTCAAGTATATTATTAAATCATGGACGCCACTCTATGCTTTCATTTTTAAGTTCATTACCCGTTTCTGTTTTACGTCTTCTGGACACCGAGGCAAATAAATTCTACGGTAGTTCTCATCAGTTATATGATGCGGCTCTCTTAACTAGAGGCTATACTCAGCATACTCTCCGTCCTTACATTGATTCTGAAATTAATCATAAACACCATTTTTTCAAAATATCCTTCATTAATAAGGGTATGGATTTTATAGATTTGCCCAGTATCTTCCGTGAGAGATCGGTGCTTTCTTCCATTCCTGCTTATTTTCAAAATACTGAAACACCTATAATTTGCTACAAATAGAACAAACCTGTTCGATCTATCATTTTTAATTTCAATAAACTTGTTTCAGATCTTGATATTGATACTAATACTCCTGATTCATGTGATTGTAAAAACTCAAAGTATTGCTATCCTGCTGCTGGTCATGTAATTACTGGCAATTTGAAAATTATTCCTGATTCTAGGATAAGGAATATAATTTCTAAAGGACCGAAATATCGGTTTCCTTCTAAAATTGATTTCAGTAAATGTAGAGATGAAATCGCTGCCTCCTTGAATGAATTCGGTAATCGATGGTAGCGAGAGTATGTTGAGCATAAAGCCCTTAATGACTGGAAACTTGGCATTTTAAAACTAGTGAATAAACGCATTTCTTTTTATTCTCAAAATACTAACTTATTACCTCCTAAGCCCAAGACGTCTTTACGTCATCTTAAACTAGGTATTCAAGAATTTCATAAGAAGTTTGTTTTGGCCCCTGCAGACAAGGCCGCTAACAACGTCGTCGTTGTGTGACGGCTCCACTATGTTAACACGCTTAAGCAGGAGCTTGGTGGTACTAAGGCCTATGAACTTCAGCCTTTAGCTGAAGAGAGAGCTATAGTAGATAAACATGTTTGTCATTCAGCCACCAAGTTTGCTGTATGTGTTAACGAAGGCCAGGACAAGCTTCCTACGCTATACTGGTTACCAAAACTTCATAAAAGACCTTACAAAGCACGGTTTATTGCAAATTCTAGCTGTTGCACTACCACTGAACTTTCTAAATTATTAACTTCCTGTCTTACTGCTATTAAAACGCATGTGATTAAATATTGTGATAAAGTCTTTGAAAGATCAGGAAGAAATCTGTTTTGGTCTATAAAAAATTCGAATGAGGTTTTAGAAAATAAATTCAGAAAAATATATAACCGCAATGACTTCAGCACCCAATTTCGTAAAATCATTCTTCGATATAAAAAGATTGGGTACAGCATGGATGTTATACGACAGACTGCATGCATGGTAGTTAACCCAGTCACGGTTGGCAACTTTGCTTCCCTCTTTAATTGCACGCCGGTGGGTCAGGCCTCAGATTCTATGACGGCTTCAACGTAAAGGCTTATTGAGAATTAGAGAGATCTAATTCAAGGTAATGTTGGTTGGTGCCTGATGCTCTGTCTCTGGTCGGGCCCATCGGAGTCTAACTGTTGGTTTTCTTTTGCTCCAGCATTTCAGTGGTTTCTTGCTGTCGAGTCCTCACCGTTGTCTCACCTCTGTGGTTCTTTGATTTTTGTGTTCACGGAGATGTTGCACTGATGAGTTAGGAGGCCTTCATGCGGACTGAACAAATTATTTGTCTAAATCGCGACGGAAGTAAGGGCGAGGATTGTGGCCACATAAAATCGATTTAAGCCTCCCAGTTGAAATCATTCCACTGACCGTTCCAAGGCGGTTCTTCTGTGGCGGTTTATTTATGGTGTTGTTTGTTACTTACTGTGTGTATCATTTGTTTCTTTTTATTTTGGATGGCCATATGGCCATTTTGTGGGAAAGTAACTGTCCTTATTGCCTTCCTTTGTTTAGGTTTCCATTATGATCTGGTCACTTAATGTTTGTGTTTCTTTCCCTTTTGGTGTCTTTGATGGGTGGAGAAAGTTAATTGTATCGATTCCTGATCTTTGTTTTACTTCTACTTTAAATAAATTGAAATCCAGATTTTTCGTGCTTCAAGGCTGTCTACTTACGATTTTTCCACTCTTTACACTACACTTCCTGATAATCTTATAAATGAAAAGCTTAATGATTTAATTGAATGGGCTTTTCACAGAGAAGATTCTCTCTATCTTGCATGTAATGTCAGAAATGCATTTTTCACTTCTAAAGAGCATAAGAATTATACACTTTGGTCATGTCAGAAAGTGTGTGATGCCCTCATCTTTCTACTTGACAATATTTATATTAGATTCGGTACTAAGTTATTTAGACAAATTGTGGGTATTCCGATGGGTACGAATTGCGCACCTCTTGTGGCTAATCTGTTACTGTATTGTTATGAAAGAGACTGTTGTCGCTTTCCATTGATAACCAATCTAAAATTATTGAAGCTTTTAGCTCCACTTCTAGATATTTAGATGATTTATATAATATTGATAATACCTATTTCGATGGTTTGATCAGTCAGATTTATCCCCCAGAACTTCAGTTAAATAAAGCAAATTCTTCTGATACTGAGGCCCCGTTTTTGGATTTACATCTATCTATTGTAGATGGATTTGTTTCATGCAAAATTTATGATAAACGCAATGACTTTGATTTTGAGATTGTAAATTTTCCTTTTTTGGATGGTGATGTTCCTCGTGCGCCATCCTATGGCGTTTATATTTCGCAATTAATTCGATTTGCCAGAGTGTGTAGTCATGTAACTGACTTCAACACTCGTAATTAATTATTAACGGTTAAACTCCTTAATCAGGGTTATCGGTACCATAAACTACGTAAAGCCTTTTCAAAACTTTATAGACGCCATTCTGATTTAATTTCAAAATTCAATATTGGACTTAAATCTCTTCTGCAACAAGGTCTATCGGAACCCGAATTTTATGGTGACTAAGTATATAAATTCAGAAAAATATATAACCGCAATGACTTCAGCACCCAATTTCGTAAAATCATTCTTCGATATAAAAAGATTGGGTACAACATGGATGTTATACGACAGACTGCATGCATGGTAGTTAACCCAATCACGGTTGGCAACTTTGCTTCCCTCTTTAATTGCATGCCGGTGGGTCAGGCCTCAGATTCTATGACGGCTCCAACGTAAAGGCTTATTGAGAATTAGAGAGATCTAATTCAAGGTAATGTTGGTTGGTGCCTGATGCTCTGTCTCTGGTCGAGCCCATCGGAGTCTAACTGTTGGTTTTCTTTTGCTCCAGCATTTCAGTGGTTTCTTGCTGCCGAGTCCTCACCGTTGTCTCACTTCTATGGTTCTTTGATTTTGTGTGTTCACGGAGATGTTGCACTGATGAGTTAGGAGGCCTTCATGCCGACTGAATAAATTATTTGTCTAAATCGCGACGGAAGTAAGGGCGAGGATTGTGGCCACGTAAAATCGATTTAAGCCCCCCAGTGGAAATCATTCCACTGACCGTTCCGAGGCGGTTCTTCTGTGGTGATTTATTTATGGTGTTGTTTGTTACTTACTGTGTGTGTCACTTGTGTCTTTTTATTTTGGATGGCCATATGGCCATTTTGTGGGAAAGTAACTGTCCTTATTGCCTTCCTTTGTTTAGGTTTCCATTATGGTCTGGTCGCTTAATGTTTGTGTTTCTTTCCCTTTGGTGTCTTTGATGGGTGGATTAAGTTAATTGTATCGATTCCTGACCTTTGTTTTACTTCTACTTTTAAGGAACTAGCAAACGAACTGGGTCCAGTATTTTCACGCTTGTTTCCACCATCTCTTGATACTAGTGAAATCCCAAAAGAATGGCATCTTGCAAACACTGTCCCCTCTTTAAGAAAGAAGATACAGCTCTTGCTCGCAATAACCACCATTTTTCACTGACACGCGTGCCATGTAAGTTGCTTGAACATATCGTTTGCTCAAAGAACCGCCTTGGAACGGTCAGTGGAATGATTTCCACTGGGGGGCTTAAATCGATTTTACGTGGCCACAATCCTCGCCCTTACTTCCTTCGCGATTTAGACAAATAATTTGTTCAGTCCGCATGAAGGCCTCCTAACTCATCAGTGCAACATCTCCGTGAACACAAAAAATCAAAGAACCACAGAGGTGAGACAACGGTGAGGACTCGACAGCAAGAAACCACTGAAATGCTGGAGCAAAAGAAAACCAACAGTTAGACTCCGATGGGCCCGACCAGAGACAGAGCATCAGGCACCAACCAACATTACCTTGAATTAGATCTCTCTAATTCTCAATAAGCCTTTACGTTGAAGCCGTCATAGAATCTGAGGCCTGACCCACCGGCGTGCAATTAAAGAGGGAAGCAAAGTTGCCAACCGTGATTGGGTTAACTACCATGCATGCAGTCTGTCATGCATTAAGGCCCACTTGGATGAACACCAACTAAATCAAGGTTGTTACTTTTGCTTTCCACTTTAATTGCACGCCGGCTTCCTTAGGTTTCCATTATGGTCTGGTCGCTTAATGTTTGTGATTTTTTCTCTTTGGTGTCTTTGGTGGGTGGAGTAGGTTAATTGTATCGATTCCTGATCTTTGTTTTACTTCTACTTTTCACATTCTATGACGGTTCCAGCCTAAAGACTTAGGTAATGTCGGTTGGTGCCTGATGCTCGGTCTCTGATCAGGCCCACCCTAGTCTAACTGTCTGTTTTCTTTTGCCCCAGCATTTCGGTTATTTCATGCTGTCGAGTTTCACCTCTGTAGTTGTTTGATTTTTGTGTTCTCGGAGATGTTGCACTGATGAGTTAGAAATCCTTCATGTGGACTGAACAATTTATTTGTCTAAACCACGAGAGAACCAAGGGCGAGTATTGTGGCAAAGTAAAATCGATTTAAGCCCCTAAGTAATTCTTTTTACTTACCATTCCAAGGGTGTACTTCTGTCGTGATTTATTTTTGTTATAGTTCATCTTTGCATGTATGTATTGCTTTCCATTTTGAATAGCCGTTTTGTCCATTTCATTTCTATTTTGTCAGACAGGCAGCAAGCATTTAGGAAAAGGCACAGCTGTGAATCTCAGCTGACCACGGTAGTGTTGAAGTTTTTAATTTGCTTTTTGCAGATTTAATAATGTGCAGTAAATATGACCAAAATGGGAGGAGTGTTGGAAATTTTACCTTGAATTAAAAGTATTTTCTGGTCTGTATTTTTAGCTTGTACAATTGGTACATGTAATCTTTGATCCTTCAACTTTCTCATGCTCTGGGTATATTTAGTCTCTGATGTCCAAATGCAAGGTCAATGGCAGTCCTGGGTTATTTTGAGTAATCCTGAAAACTTTATGCTCCACTCTATTCTTAGAACGTAGAAAGTCAGGCGTGCTATTTTCATATGGATGCGCTTCATCCGTAGCGCATATATTTTTAGCCACAAATGCATGTCACTGGGATGTGAAAGCTATTACGCTCTCTGATTCTTGGTAAATTTATTTTTAGTATCTAAATGAATAGTTGTATGACTTTCCTGGTTTTGAGAGGATTTTACCACATTTGGGTCTCATGGGAACTTTATTTCAGTATCTAAATGCACGGCTTCGTGACTTGTCCATTTGAGAGGATCTTACCATATTAGGGATAGAGTCAGAGTATTAAAGATGAGTCTATGGTATTTCTGGGTTCTTCTCTGTGCCTTTTTTCTTTTGGGATTTTCGCAGACTTATTTACTATGATGTAAATTTACTATGATGTAAATCCTACAGCTAGGTTTAAAATTATTAAACGGCATAAAACTGAATCAAACTGGATTAAATTTTTACAGACACCTTTTCCATTGGGCTTTAATGACAACATTTATCATGAGGGTAATATATCTAAAATGCCCGATTTTGATATTTTCTCGCTTCTGGAAAGCGTAAAACTAGATCGCAGCACGGCACAAGAAAAGATGATAATTATAAACGTAAATTACGTGCTATTAAAAGAAACAATACCAGACTGAAGTGACTGTCCATAATATTATTGAATCATGGACGCCACTCAATGCTTGCTTTTTTTAAGTTCATTACCCATTTCTGTATTACGGATTCTGGACACCAAGGCGAATAAATTCTACGATAGTTCTCATCAGTTATACGATGCTGCTCTTTTAACTAGAGGTTATACTCAGCATGCTCTTCGGCCTTTCATCGATTCTGGAATTAATCACAAACGTCATTACATCAAATTATCCTTCATCAATAAGGGTTTGGATTATATAGATTTACCTAGTATCTTCCGGGACAGTTCGGTGATTTCATCCATTCCTGCTTATTTTCAAAAGACTGAAACACCCATTTGCTATAAATACAATAAACCTGTTAGATCTATCATTCTTAATTTCAATAACCTTGTTTCAGATCTTTATATTGACACTAACACTCCTGATACCTGTGATTGTAAAAATTCAATGTATTGCTATCCTACTGCTGGTCATATTATTACTGGCAATTTCCCGCACACTAGTACTGGTAAACCACTTAGAGGATCTAAGCCTGTCCAGGAACCGCGGTGCGAGGCGGACCGTCCATGCTAGTAAACCCTATTGGTTTCATTGGGCGACAGGGCTTGAGATGTCATTTCATCTCAATGTCGGGTAAAAGTCCCACAAAATTGGAAGCAACGTCTCCAAAATGACCTTTACAGTGTTGACGGGGACGTTAAACCTCAAATCAAACAAAATTACTGGCAATTTAAAAATTATTCCTGATTCTAAGATACGTAATATAATTTCTAAAGGACCGTAATATCGATTTCCTTCTAAAATTTATTTCAATAAATGTAGAGATGAAATCGCTGCTGCCTTGAATGAATTTGGTAATCGATGGTGTAAACGATAGTTTGTTGAGCATAAAGCTCTTAAAGAATGGAAACTTAGCATTCTGAAATTAGTGAACAAACGCATTTCTTTTTATTTTAAAAAAACAAACTTATTACTTCCTAAACCTAAGACGTCTTTACGTCACCTTAAACTAGGTATTCAAGAATTTCATTAGAAGTTTGTTTTGGCTCCAGCAGATAAAGCCGCTAACAATGTGGTCGTTGCATTCTGAAATTAGTGAACAAACGCATTTCTTTTTATTTTAAAAAAACAAACTTATTACTTCCTAAACCTAAGACGTCTTTACGTCACCTTAAACTAGGTATTCAAGAATTTCATTAGAAGTTTGTTTTGGCTCCAGCAGATAAAGCCGCTAACAATGTGGTCGTTGTTCGACGGCTTCACTATATTAACACTCTTCAGCAAGAACATGGTGGTACTAAGGCCTATGAACGTTAGCCTTTAGCTGTAGAGAGGGCTTTATTTGATGACCACATTTGTCATTCAGCCACCAAGTTTCCTGGCTGTGTTACAGAAGGGCAAGACAAGCTTCCTACGTTATATTGGTTACCTAAGCTTCATAAAAGACCATACAAAGCATGTTTATTGCAAATCCAAGCTCTTGTACCACCACTGAACTCTCCAAATTATTAACTTAATGTTTTACAGCCATAAAAAACACGTGATAAAATATTGCGACAAAGTCTTCGATAGATCAGGTAGAAATCTGTTTTGATCTATTAAAAATTCTAATGAAGTTTTAAAAAAATTGAAATCCAGACACTTTCGTGCATCAAGTCTGTCTACTTATGATTTTTTCATACTTTACACTACACTTCCTCATAAACTTATAAAAGAAAAACTTAATGATTTAATTGAATGGAAATTTTATAGGGAAGACTCCCTTTACCTTGCATGTAATGTAAGAAATGCTTTTCTTCACTGAAAAGCATAAAAATTATACTTTATGGTCATGTCAGAAAGTGTGTGAAGCTCTCACCTTTCTACTTGAGATATTTACATAGAATTTGGTACTAAGTTATTTAGACAAGTTTTGGGTATTCCGATGGGTACTAATTGCGCACCCCCCTGTGGCTGATCTGTTTTTGTTTTGTTAAGAGAGAGATTTCATGATGTCGCTTTCTACTAAAAAACAGTCTGAAATCATTGAAGCTTTTAGCTAGACTTCCAGATATTTTGATGATTTATTAAATATTGACAATGCCTATTTCGATTGTTTGATCAGTCAAATTTACCCACCAGAACTTCAGTTAAATAAAGCAAATTCTTCTGATACCGAGGCCCCGTTTTAGGATTTACATCTATCTATTGTAGATGGGGTTTTTTTTTTGCGAAATTTATGATAAACGCGATGATTTTGATTTTGAAATTGTAAATTTTCCTTTTTTGGATGGTGATGTTCCTCGTGCGCCATCCTATGGCGTTTATATTTCGCAATTAATTCGATTTGCCAGCGTGTGTAGTCATGTAACTGACTTCAACACTCGTAATTAATTGTTAATTGCTAAACTTCTTAATCAGGGTTATTGGTACCATATACTACGCAAGCCTTTTCAAAATTTTATAGACGTCATTCTGATTTAATTTCAAAATTAAAAATTGGACTTAAATCTCTCCTGCAACAAGGTCTATCGGAAACCGGTTTTTATGGTGACTTAGTATATAAATTCAGAAAAATATATAACCGCATTGATTTCATCACCCAATTTCGTGAACTTATTCTTCGATATAAAAAGATTGGGTACAACATAAATGTTATACGACATACTGCATGCATGGTAGTTAACCCAATCACGGTTGACAACTTTGCTTCCCTCTTTAATTGCACGCCAGTGGGTCGGGCCTCAGATTCTATGACGGTTCCAGCGTAAAGGCCTGATACTCTGTCTCTGGTTGGGCCAATCAGAATCTAACTGTTGGTTTTCTTTTGCTCCGGCATTTCAGTGTTTTTTTTGCTGTCGAGTCCTCACCGCTGTTTCATCTCTGTGGTTGTTTGATTTTTTGTGTTCATGGAGATGTTGCACTGATGTGTTAGAGGGCTTTCATGCCGACTGCACAAATTATTTTCTAAATCCCGACGGAAGTAAGGGTGAGGATTGTGGCCACGTAAAATCGATTTAAGCCCCCACCCCCGACCCCCCGTGGATTTCGTTTTACTGGCCGTTCCAAGGCGGTGTTTTCTGTCGAGGTTTATTTTTGTTATGGTTTGTCTTTGGGTGTTTGTGTCGCTTATATTATTTTGTTTTGGATAGCCAATTGGCCATTTTGTGGGAAAGTAACTGTCCTTTACGCTTTCCGCTATTGATGTTTCCATTAGGGTCTGTTGTTTCATGTTGGTTTTTCTTTCTCTTTGATGTCTCTGATGGGAGCTGTGGGTTAATTGTATCGATTCTTGATCATTGCCTTCACTTCTTTTAGTTCTCTGGTGCTTTTTGGCCATTAGGTTTTTAAGTGGGCTTTCGCGTTGGGACTTTTCGTAGGGCTTCTTAGCAGGGTTCTGTTTTAGGATCACTGCCTTCACTTCTATTTTGTGTGATGAATGAGTGAGGCTTTGCTTCTCTGCACGCAAATAAATAAATAGTAGAAGCTTAAAAGATCCTTATCATTTTCTATACTTTTGAGTGTCTCATGTGCAGCAGTGTCTCGGCTAAGCAAGAGACATCTTAAACTGATGGCAGCGAAAATGACGTATCCGAGAAGACCTCATATGCGATTTATGAGGAACTTTACAGTACTAATAAATGGCTGGGTTAAAATCTTGGACAAAGGAGGACTGGAGGATAGATTTATTCTAGATTTCAAAATCGGAGTCTAACCGTTGGTTTTCTTTTGCTCTAGCATTTTAGTGGTTTCTTGCTGTCGAGTCCTCGCCGTTGTTTCATATCTGTGGTTGTTTGATTTTTGTGTTTACGGAGATGTTGCACTGATGGGTTAGGGGGCCTTCATGTGGACTGAACAAATTAGTTGTCTTAATCGCGACGGAAGTAAGGGCGAGGAATGTGGCCATGTAAAATTGATTTATGCCCCCCTCCCCCGCACCAGTGGAGTACGTTTCACTGACCGTTCCAATGCGGTTCTTCTGTCGTGGTTTATTTTTTTTGTTATGGTTTTGTCTTTGAGTATGTATATCGCTTAATTTTTTTGTTTTGGATATTCAATTGGCCAATTTGTGGGAAAGTAACTGTCCTTTTGTTTTTCCGCTATTGATGTTTCCATTAGGGTCTACTTGTTTTATGTTTGTGTTTCTTTCCCTTTGGTGTCTCTGATGGGAGTTGTGGGTTAATTGTATCGATTCCTGACCATTGCCCTCACTTCTATTTTGACACATCCCCTCATGAATTACTTAAAACGAAATTATTCTGGTAGGGCATTGGCGGGAACACTCTAAAATGGATAGATTCCTTTCTTTGCTTCAGCAAACAATGAGTTGTTATTAACAGTTAAACTTCAGGGTGGGCTGCAGTTTTTGTCTGGTATTTTTGTCTGTTCTCATTATACATTAACAATACTGATATTGGCTCTGAAATAAGACTTTTCGCAGATGGCAGTGTTTGCTATCTTGAAATTAGGGAGGCACATGACTCATTGAAATTTCAGAGGAATATAGATAGATTTGGGTATTGGGCGAGATTAGGGTGTCGGGGTATGATATTTCAGCCTTTTAACCGCATTATTATGCAGATAACTAGGAAAAGAACAAGTAAAATCGAGGCTTCTTACAGTTAAGATGGAACGGTCCTCGAAAATTTGGATTCCATAAAATATTTTGGCGTGACCATCACTCTTCATATTAGCAATATGTGCACAAAGGCTAATAGAACACTTGGCTTCTTGAGGCGAAATCTTTATCAGTACCTTCAGGATGTAAACGAAGCAGCATATCAAGGACTTGTTCGCCCGATTGGAAAATGGTAGTTGTGTCTTGGACCCCCCAGTGAGTGGCCCTTCATGAGGAACTTGAAAAGTTTTGAACAGGGCAGCTAGATTCGTAACGAACAATTGCTTCTGTGAAACTTGAAGCATGAGTGGAATAATATTAACAAAAAATGCCTAACGACATTATGGACGGGTTTTCCAGTACAGTTTTGACGTCACCGAAGCTGCAACCTGCATATGTAGCAAGAGTGGGCAGAAGGCAACAAAGCTCGCCTATAGGGGCCTAACCAAATAAAGTTTTGTAATAGAGTTCAACAGACTGCAGCATTTCACACACAACATTTATATGAAGCACTACAGCGCTGACAAGGGTTTTCTAAAAATAGACAGTGACCTTGATCTTGAGATCAGGACCCTTAAAGTAGATATTGCTTGAGATCACATTTTGTTATACCCTACATTTGAGTGAGTGTGGTCGTGCATGCATGCATGCATGCATGCGTGTATGAATGCATGAGTTCATGTATGCATGCATGTGTGACATGCATACATGAGTGCATGCATGTGTGTGTGTGTGTGTGAAAGCATGCATGAATGCATGCATACATGTGTGAGTACATGCATGAGTGTATGCATGTATGGGTGTGCATGTGCGTGCATGTATGCATGCGTGTGTGTGTGTATGCATGCATGTGTGAGTGCATGCATGCATGTGTGTGTGTGCATGCATGCCTGCATGACTGTGTGTGCATGCATGTGTGTGTGCATCATACATGAGTGCATGTGTGTGTGCATCATACATGAGTGCATGTGTGCATGCATGAGTGGGTGCATGCACGAATGAGTGTGCATGCATGTGTGTATGTACATTCATGCATGCATGAGTGTGAGCATGCATCATGTATGCATGCATCATATGCATGCATGATGCATGTATGTGTGTACATGCATGTATGATTGCATGTATGTGTGTGCATGCATGCATGAGTGCATGCATGTGTATGTGCATGCATGAGTGTGAGCATGCATGCATCATGTATACATGTGTGCAAGCATTTATGTGTGTGTGCATGCATGCATGCATGTGTGCAGGCAAGTGTGCATGCATGCATGTGTGCAGGCAAGTGCGTGTGCATGCATGTGTATGTGCATGCATGCCTGAGTGTGAGCATGCATGCATGTGTGCATGCGTACATGTATGCATGAGTGCATAGCGTCCAAAAACCCGTCCAAAATAGAAGTGGAGGAAGTTTTCTTATGTAAAAGAGTTAAACAGACTGCAGCAATTGAAAGAGAACCAAAAAGTACCCCTAAGAAAAATTCAAACCTTTGCATTGTACAAAGCGAAATTTATATATTTGAAAAAAAGAAGAAGAAATTTTACAAATTTGCAAGTAATAATAACGTTTATGTGTTTTTAAGAAAGAAAAAGAAAAGAAAAGAAAAAAAAGAACATTCCTCCACCTGGAATTGAACCCGGGACCCTCTGGTTCAGAGTCAAGCACTCTATCAAGCTTGCAAGGGAAGTAAGGGAGGTAATTCAGAGTTGTTTATATAATCAATCATGTATGAGGAACCATATCGAGGTCTGTCTGTTTGTGACCCCTGTTGAGGATAAGTTAAGATTTTTGAGACAATTGTCGTCTGCCGGTTACTTTAAAACTCATTTTAGCAAACAGTGCGAACCCAGATCAGACTGTTCCTCTGAAAGTTTGCAACAAGATTCAGCCGACGAAATAAGCAGAGGACATTTTCAGATATAGATATTTTGGCATTTTAAGGGTTAAGTTCGTGTTATGTAATTGGACAATCCTCATGACCATGCAGGGATGCAACTTGGATCTTATGACTTTGCCACAATAATATGTTCCATACACATACGACATATACAGATTAGTTAAACTGGTCTGCAGTTGGCAGGGTCGTACTGGTCGCTAATCTTATATGTGGAACCCACACTGGTTTGTTACTAATCTTCTGGTACTCTGTTTCACGAGCCATGGACTGAAACAATTTCAGCACTGTATTCTTTCAACATGCAAGTGGCTACAGAAGAAATTTGATTTTGTCTCGAGGTCTCAAATATTGATATTCATAAAGGTCCATTTACAAACTCATAGCTGATAGCTTTCATTAGTTTCAGAAGAAAGTGCTATTTTACCTTTTCATGCTTTGCAAAAAAAAATGTCAAGATGTTATGCTATACCGAAATTTTGAGTGCCGATCCGTCTGTCTGTTCATCCGCTCTCCATAAGTCTGTGTCCGCTCCATAACTGTGATACCGTTCTAGATATTTTCATGAAACAATTGTAAAGCACAATGAGACGACTTGCAGAACACATGAACCGAAACTCTAGTCTGCCTACTTTTGGAGTTATTGCTCTTTGGACATTGGACATAGCCATTTCTACTATTTATTCTTGTCTGCTCTGTTAGCTGAAAATGGTTCGAGATATTTTGATAAAATTTCTCAAAAATGTATAGCAGTATGACATTATATGAAGAAGATAAGAACCGCTTTTTATCTACTTTTGGAATTACGACCCTTTGAAAATAGTAAACATTGAAAATAGCCATTTCAACCACTCTGTAAGTTGGAAACTGTTTCAGATAATTGACTGATCAATTGAACGTGTGGGCAATTTTGTGTCATCTCCCAGAAAAAGAGATAGAAGAGACAGCAGAGATAAAAGTGAAGCACAGGGGAAATAATTGAAAGTGTATAAACTGAAGAAATAACAATATTCCCCCTCAACCCTTACCTGCTGCAAAGGACAGTAGGCATTGCCCAGCTGTAAGCTAACATCAGCTGGACGCCCCATAAAGGCAAGAAATACAAAACTTCGCCTCTACCAACTGATACCTCAGATAATTTGACGAAACTTTACTCAAATGTAAAGCTTCATGAGACCAGGTGCAGAACACAAGAATCGTAACTCTGGTTAACCTACTTCTGGGGTTATGGCCCTGTGAACATTGAAAATAGTGATTTCTGTAATATATTTGTTTCCGCTCTGAAACTTGAAACAGATGATAATTATATTCTGCTAGTTTTCTCTCAAATCCTGTTGCATACTGTTGTTGCATACTGTTCACATACAGGCCTGCGGAACAAAAGAATGCGTAACCATTGGTTAAGAACGTGAAACAATTACAGCGACATCCAGTTTGGAATTAGATTGCTAAAAAAGGCAAACAAACTTTGCTTTTTCTGTGTTTCATAAGCGATATAGTTTTTTCGAGGAAGGAGCCCATTGATATCGGCGTCTGTGGAGAAAATAGTAAATTCCCTACTTCACACATTTTGTTTAAATTTAGTTAGTATCTCGTGCTGAAGTTGAACTGAAGCCATAGAAAACATGTTTTTTTTCGTGGTGTTTGTTGTCTTCTATTTAATATTGCGCTTTGCTAACAAGTTCAGCCAATTACAATGCACACATAATATACACATATGGTTATATGTGTTATGGTTATTTTACTTGTCAATGCAGCACTGGCGAGAATGGGTGGTTACGCATTAGACCTATATAAATGCTAACAAAACTTACTATAGATCGGCCACGGCCCCAGGAACATCCGCAACTTGTTCTACGGAACCTGATAAGCAGTGCGCTTTTGATTCGATAATGACATAGTATTTTATGGAAGTACTTTCAATCTCCAAAACCATCGTGAAAAATGACTTTTTACTGACTTTTATGCGGTTTTTATTTCACCTAATCAATTTAATTCCAAACCAGATGTCCCTCTAATTGTTTCACATTCTTAATCAATGGTTATGCATTCTTTCTTTCCGTTGGTGTGGCATAGTGAAAGTAATAAAAATTGTTTAAACCAACTTAAAAATGTTTGATTTTTTTTTTAAACTTTCATTGATGTATGCAATGTGCAGAACACAAGAACCATAGCTCTGAATTACCTGATTTTAGAGATACTGCCCTTTGAACATTTTAAATATTGATCCCAGTCATATACTTGTGCCCTTTATACAATTTGAAAAACGGTTCCAGAGCTTTTCTTGAAGCCTTTCGAAAAAGTACAGCAACGTAAGATGACATGTAGAACATAAGAATCATAAGTCTTGCTAAACTTCGTTTTGAGTTATGAATCTTTGAACATTGCAAATGGTAGTTTCTGTGATACACTTGTATCTACCTGGTACTTCTACTCTGTATATTAATAATCATTTTGAGATATTTTCAGTCAACTTTACCGAATGTGAAGCACCATGAGGAGATCTGCACAAAACAACTGTAATTTTGGTTTACTTACTTTTAGAGTCATGGCCCTTTGAACATAGAAACTAGTCCCCTTTGAACATGGAAAATAGTCATCTCAGTCATACATTCATGCCGAATTTATTTAGGGAAAGACTAATGCACACCCCTTTGACTTGAGGGGTTACATAGAGAGTTATTACACTTGCTTGTTTTAGCTCATTACCATTTAGCTCATAGCCACCTTTATCGCCGAAAAAATGAAAATTTTAAGATGAAAAATTGTGATATTTTTCTTATTTCTGCTCAAAATATAGATTGTGGGCACTCGTTAGAACCTCCTCATCGAGGTGGTTCTAACGAGTACCAACAATCTATATTTTAGAGCAGAAATAAGAAAAATAGGGTATACCCCCGGAAACCCATTTTACTGTATAAAAGTGGGGTTCAAGGGGGTCAAAATTATATAGGCGTGTTTTTGTGATGTGCATTGGCATGATTCTGTGCTTGCACCACTTTTATTTTTATTTCCATATAATCAGAATCAGCATTGTTTACTGGAGACAATCCTCAGACAATCCTTCACCATATAAAAGTGAAAGGGATCAAATCTGACCTTGCCATAAAATAGATCAAGGTCAAATAAGGATCATCGTTTGAACAGACTTTGTAGGGATTGCATTCAGAGGTTATGCACCCTTTGGTTCCAGAAAAGAATATTTTCAAATGTTTTTAATATTTTGTAGTTCAATGACTGAAGCTCTGGTGAGCTATTCAGCACCTCATGATCCCCTTGTTTTCCATACTCATTTTGCTCCCAAACACTTTCTTTATCCACGTTTTCAAGTTGGTTTGTCAAATAACTTTCTACACCTGGTACTTGGCCCCCTCATTGCTTTCAGTGTTTTGTTCACTTCATAAAATATTACTTAAAACTCATATTGACAATACTTAGGGTAGCATGGAATGCCAATGAAATATAAAATATTGGATTCATAAGATTGTATGCAAACTTATTAAATTTTACAAATAAACTGGCTGTAAATGATGAGTTCTGAGAAAAAAACTGTTTTCATATGCCCTTGCATATAGTCACTTGTTTATATAGTGACTTCATGACCTACAGTTGTTTTTATAAGTGACTTCCTAACCTACAGTTGTTAATATGTGACTTCATGACATAGTTGTTTTTATAGTGACTTCATGACCTACAGTTGTTTAAATAAGTGACTTCATGACCTGCAGTTGTTAATATAAGTGACTTCGTGACTTAGTTGTTTATATGAATTATTTCATGACCTAAAATCTTCTTGAAACTACAGTGTTTCTGAACTGAACTCTTCCTGCTTTGATAATTGGCATATCCTTTTTTGTAAATAGGCTTAATCTTTATCCTCCTAAATACATTGATTTAGCTACGCCCATTTCAGACTATGCACAAATCAAATGAAAACTGATGCAAAAAGCCGTGTACAAGGACTGTTCAAATATGAATGCAACTAAGCACATAAAAATGATTCCGTGATAGATTTCGATGAAAAATTTATTTTGTCCCCTCAAAGTATACCCCTTTAACAGATATACAAACTTTCAGTCTTCTGATCCAATCATTGAATGCATTTTGGTAGTTTTTTGGAGGTATACTATGAAGGCACTGGAATACTGCAGAACCGAAGTGTTTGCGCTGTACAAATTTTCGACCAGAAAGGTATTTTTTCAGCTGCGGGAACAAAAAAAAAGTCACACGGGGCAAGGTCAGGGGAATACGGGGGGTGAGTGAGTTCAACAACCTTTTCCTGCTTCAGATAGTCTTGCACAACCTTGTGCGATGACGCATTGTCATGTAGCAATCTGACATTGGCAAAAACAGTTGCGGGTCTTGGTTCTTTGAAATATTTCTTCAATTTTCGAAGAACTTTATTCTTGTAAATTTCGCATTTACAGATTTGCCTATAGGCACAGCAACCTGAATAGCAGGGCCCTGATTTGAAAAGAATATGGCATACATTACCTTCTTGACGCTCATGGTCCGCTTTGCGATGCATGATCTTTTGCAATATTTTGTTGCCCATATTTTGTTCTGAATCTTTCATTTTGGCTCAAAAAAGTGAACCCATGTCTCGTCACCTGTGATGACATTAGCGAAAGACCATGCATTGTAATTTGGAAACTTTTTAAGCAACTTCTTGGCGCACTGAACGCGTGTCTTTTTCTGCTCATCTGTCAACAGATGGGGAATCCATCTAGCACAGATCTTTCTCATTTTCAAATCCTGTTTCAGAATTGTATGAGCTGCTCCTAATGAGATGCCAACCATACTAGCTATTTGCCTAGTGGTGTATTGTGCATTAGTAGCAACTATTTCTTTCACGCTAGCAAACATCTTGGCAGATGTTGCTCTTTTCGGCCGACGATCATGTGGTGCATCTTCTGTTGAGCCTAGCCCACAGCTGAATTTCTTACACCAACAAAACACTGTCGGAAAAGACATTTCATTATGCCCATAAACCGAACATATTTCATCAAAAATGTATTTGCGCCGTATACCAAGAATACAACGATTCTTAATATAGGACCGTATTTCAACGGCGTACTCTGACCTTCTTCCAACCATGTTTTGCATTAGTATACAAGAGTAGACAGTGTTTATCGAACGATATACTTGGCTAAAGTGTACGGATTTTAACAGGTTTGGTATCAATGTATAGATAAAATGTTTTTCTACTCTGTGATATTTATTTCCAGGTGGTTTTCGCATTTGTGCATGAGAAAACGTTCTACTTGCATTCATATTTGAACAGTCCTCGTAACATTCCCAAGCTATGTCCTGCCAACATAAATTCATATTCCAAATCTGATAAAAATTCATAATTTCTTCCTCAAGATATTGGGCAAAAACAAATTTTTGAGGTCATTCAAGGGCCATTACTCTGCTGAAAACTGATGCAAAAAGCTGTGTAACAGTCCCAATCTGACGGTATATCTTGCCAACTTAAAGTCACATACCAAATTTGATCAAAATCTATCATTTCTTTATCAACATATTGAGCAGAATTTTTTTTGACATTACACAAAACACTGTGTAACAATTCCACGCAATATCTTGTTAACATAAATTTACATACCAAATTTGATCAAAATCAATCAATTCTTTCTCAAGATATTGAGCAGAAACGAATGTTTGGCGTCATTCAAGAGCCATAACTCTGTTGAAAATAGATGCAAACTGCTGGGGAACAATCCCAAGCTAGATCCAGTCAACATAAATTCATATACTAAATATGATCATTCTCAATAATATGTATCTTAAGATATTGAGCACAAAATCTGGCATGAGACAAGGTCCATAATTCTGTTGAAAATTGATGCAAAAAGCATGTAACAGTCCCAGACCAGAGGTTGTCAATATCAATTCATATGCAAAATTTGATCAAAATTTGACCATTATTTCTTTCTCATGATATTGAGCGGAAACAAATTTTCGACATCATTCAAGGGCCATAACTCTGCTGAAAACTGACACAAAATACCTTGTCACAATTCCAAACTTTATCTTGTCAACATAAATTCACATACCAAATTTAATGCAAATCCATCAATTCTTTCTCAAGATATAGAGTGGAAACAAATTTTTGACATCATTCAAGGGCCTGCTGAAAATAGATGCAAAATGCCGCGTAACAATCCCAAGTTAGATCTTGTCAACATAAATTCACATACTGAATATGATCAAAATTAATCATATGTTTCTTAAGATATTGAGTGGAAATGACTTTCAGGCATCAGGCAAGGGCTATAACTTTGTGAAAATTGACGCAAAAAGTTGTGTAACAATCCCAAACCAATATCAATCCATATGCAAAATTTGATCAAAATCCATCAATTTGTTTTCAGGATATTGAGCAGAACGGATGGACAGCCGGATGGATGAATGGACAAAGTGAAAACAGTATACCCCCCATACTTCATATGCCCAGAGTATAACTACTTGATAGAATGCATTCATTCAGTTCACAAACTGCATGACAAACAATGAAGATCCAGATCAGCTGGATCTACAGTTTGCAAAAGCAGGCATTGTTGTGTTCAGGGGGATGCGGGTTAACTAAATTAACTTAGCTGGTGTTAAGGGACTGTGCCCTCACCTTAAACACTTCTCCATGCCCTTCATCATAGTGCAGATTATAAGAATCCTATATGGGTGTGAGGGGTGGATGGAAAAAATCCGTCCCGAGGGACACTGTCCGGCATCACGAGGCTTGCCGAGTGATGCCGGACAGTGATCCCGAGGGACGGATTTTTTCCATCCACCCCTCACACCCATATAGGATTCTTTTTCTTGCATACCTTCTATTTCTATTGCGAATTTTTAATGCTGCTGTCACTTCGGTTACCGACGTCCGCCATTTTGTGATGACACAACAGGAATGTTTAGTGACGTCACGCATGACGACGCCGCACATGAGGTTGTAATCAACCAGTGCATTTATCAAACACGCGTTTATATTCGATTTGGAGTCGGAACACTAGGGTCAGAACATAAATTTCTATCCCAGGGTAAAATCACGGATTTCTTTGTCTGGTGTGCAAGAAAATATTTTCTAGTCCTTTGGGATCAGGATTCCAACACGGAACATAGACTATTTGAGGGTCACTGATGAGGTCTAATTGGCCGAAACTAGATGTTCTTGAATACTTGGATAGTTTTCAGTTCTTTGGTATTCTCCTTGTTTCCAAAGGACAAACCTTTCATAGACCACATTAACCCTTTTTGTAACAATGGAATCTTCCACCTTATATATAGCAGGAATTAAATTCAAAATTAAGGGGGTCAGGTTGTCTTTTCTTCAAAATTTATTTGGAAAATGGCTGAACTTTTGGCAAACAGTGAAGGCCCTGATCAGACGGCGTATTCTGTAGCCTCTGATCTGGGTCTGCACTGTTTGCCAGGGTCCCCTTGTTTTCACTACAGCTGGTGTTGAGGGACTTTGTGGTCACCATAAAAGTGTCTCCCTGTCATGCATCAAAGTGGAGATTGTATTTTCTAGTCCTTTGGGATAGGGATCCAACATGGAACTTTGAAAATATTTGAGTCACTGATGAGGCCTAAGTGACCGAAACTAGCTAGTCTGTATACTCAAGACAGTTTTTAGTTCTTTGGTGCACTCTCTGACAGCTTTTGGTTCTTTGGTGTACTCTTGGTTTTTAGTTCTTTGGTGTTCTCTCAGACAGTTCTTAGTTCTTTGGTGTACTCTCAGACTGTTTTTAGTTATTTGGTGTATTCTCAGACAGTTTTTAGTTCTTTGGTGTACTCTTGCTTCCAAAGGACCAGGTCTATGAAAGGTTTATCCTTTGGAAGTAGTCTGACCATATTGAATCATTGAATCAATAACTTTACAGTGTAGATCCTGTTTCAACTGCATTTTATGTTGATCTATAATCTGAAATTGTCTTCAGGGTTATGGTTTAGTGCTTTAATCATGTAAGGTCAGGGTTATGTATTACCATGCTATTCATAGCACTACACTATGTGATACTAACTGACCAGAAAGTAATATATACTGTTAAAATCCAAAAAATTTCGGAAGCCTTGAGGACTTGCTGTAATTCTCCTAAAATTTCAACAAAATTTATTTCACAATCCAGCAAGCAGTCCAAAAAGTGCAGACAGAATGTAAACAGTGTAGACCCTGATCAGACTGCTCCTGAAGGAGCAGTCTGTCAGGAGCCGTCTGATCTGGGTCTGCACTGTTTGCTTTGGCCTATCTGTCCCAATACTTACGATCATTATGGTACATTTCTTAACATGCATAATATCTCAGATTAGTAAGAAAACTGGCTCAAGAAGGAACGATTATTTGGAGTTATGCCTATTGCTCACTAAAAAGTTTGAACTTGATGCCAGCATAACTACTTTAGCGTTTTATATTTGCATATTTTTGCCTTACATCTGCGCAACTTAATTACTACGATTGGGCAGTTTTCAACATTACATCTACCCACAAAAACGATAAGCTGATTTACTTATCATAATGGTAAATTAAAATGTGCTTAAGATATGTAAAAGGTGCTGTAGAAGTGATTGTGTAATAAAATGCTACCTCTTCCGTTTTTGTTTTATTGGCCTTTCAACCCCCCCACCCATAGGGGCTTGAAGAAATATATGGGCTGCATGATGCTTCCATGCAGAGCTGAATCCGGCCCGCACACTAGTACTGGTGAACCGCTTAGAGGATCTAAGCCTGTCCAGGAAACGCAGTGCGAGGCGGACTGTCCATGCTAATAAACCCTATTCGTTTCATTGAGCGACAGGGCTTGAGATGTCATTTCATCTCAGTGTTGGGTAAAAGTCCCACAAAATTGGAAGCAACGTCTCCAAAATGACCTTTACAGTGTTGACGGGGACGTTAAACCTCAAATCAAACAAACAAAATTGTCCTTTCAAGATTATTGACTATTTCACTTTTTTCGAGCTTACTGTTAATCAGAGATGGGCAAAAACCCTGAGTACCCAGTGAAAAACAACCTGAACTTCCGTTGCAGAACATTGAAGGTCAGGTGGTTTTTCTCTGTGTCGTCCAGTTTTTGCCCCTCTCTGATTAATTTGCAATGCCCCATCAGGTAAGTCATGCATCAGGTATTTAGCAAGTTAACTCTGTTGCTCACCAAGTAAATTTTGAGCAGAACAATTTCATTATGAAGACACACCTGTCTGACATTCTTTAATTTCTCCAAACATGCTTCTTTTCGGACGAAATTTTGTGACATTTTTCTTATTAATACTCTGAACATAAGTTCCAGGTGCTCGTTAGAACTGCCTCATTGCGGTAGAGGGTCACCTAAGCAACATTCCTGGGAAGTTTGAATCAAGTTGGCCCAAGGGTGATGGAGTTGATCTTTTTTATTTTTAGCTCTGGCCTTCATTTTGTTCAACAGAGCCGAAGGATTTTAGCTATTTCAGTAGAGGGTCACCTAAGCAACATTCCTATGAAGTTTGATTAAAATTGGCACAAGGGTACAGGAGTTGCTGTTTAAAGATTGTTTCCAATTTTAGCTCTGGCGGTCATCTTGTTCATCAGAACAGAATGGTTTTAGCTATTTTGGTAGTGGGTCATCTAAGCAACATACCATTTAAGATTGATTATAATTGGCCCAAGAGTTTAGGAGGAGTTCACATATGAAGCAAATTGTTGACATTTGCTATTGTTAGCTCTGGCAGCCATTTCACTCATCAGAGCTGAACTGTTTTAGCTACTTTGGTTGAGGGTAACCAAAGCAGCATTCCTGTGAAGTTTGAATGACATTGGCACAAGGGTTTAAGAGATGTTGTCATTTAAAGATGTTTTTCTATTTTTAGCTCCAGTGGTCATTTTGCTCATCAGAGTGGAACCATTTTAGCTATTTTGGTAGGGGGTCGCCTGAACAACATTCCTATAAAGTTTGATTGAAAATGGCCCTTAGCTTGTGCACCCATCATGTTCAACAGAGCAGAACAATTTTAGCTATTTTGGAAAAGGGTCACCTAATCAGCATTCCTATCAAGTTGGCCAAAAGGTTTAGGAGGAGTTGGCATTTAAAGCAAATTGTTAACTTTTTCTATTTTTAGCTCTGGCAGCCATTTTGCTCATCAGAGCAGAACCATTTTAGTGATCTTGGTAGAGGGTTACCTAAGCAATATTCCTATGAAGGTTGAATGAAGGAGAAGTGGTCGTTTCTATTTTTACCTCTGGTGGCCATCTTGTTTACTGGAGCAGAACAATTTTAGCTATTTTGGTTGTGGGTCATCTAAGCAACATTCCTATGAAGTTTGATTGCAATTCACCCAAAGCTGTAGGAAGTTAGCATTTAAAGCCAAATGTTGATGACATCAGACGGACGACAGACATTGACCTATCACGATTGCTCACCATGAGCACTTCATTCTCAGGTGAGCTAATAACAACTAACCACTCCTTCAGTGTATTTGTGTATTTTAATTGTGTGTAAAATTATCTTTTTACAATAAGTAAGCACTGATGAGTTCATATTTACACCATCATATTCATTCATTTTACAGTGATTTTTGCAGCGGTTTTGTCTGACACAGTATAACCATCCCATTTCTTCTCTGGATCATATGGCTCCCAACGACTTGCTGGAAATATGTGTTTATTCCTCTCGTACCAACTGCGTAAACAAACCTTTCCTGCATGTGACTCCTCTTTCTCTATAGAAGCGTCATTAATCATTCTCACATCGTCTTTCACATTAAAATTAAATAATGGACCACTTTTTCCTCTTGCTTTTGTAACAATGAAATCATAGAATGAGTAATGATGAGGTATGATCAAGTCTTCTTTGACGTACATTAACTGGTCAACTGTCACAACTTTGAGGTCATTGAATTCTTTTCGTAATGTTTCAAGGCATTTATGCAGGAACTGTGACACAGTATTTCCTTTCTTCATTAGCGCTTGTCTCCGATGACCAGAACCATCCCAGTAGCTGTATGTGATCTCAATCTCTTCATTCTTGATTTCGAGTTGCTTGGCTGACCATTCCTGACTTATCTGTTCTCTGGAAACAGAAATTATTGACCCATTTTGTACCGGAAACACCAAAACAGGTAGTTGGCAAACAGTGCATCCCCAGATCAGACGCCGCTGAACGCGGCGTCTGATCAGGGCCTGCACTGTTTGCAAAACGTTCAGCTAGTTTCCGAATAGATTTTGAAGAAAACACAACCTGACACCACTAAATTTTGAAATGGACTCCTGCTATATATACGGAGGAAGATTCCATTTGGTACAAAATGGGTTAAACATCAGGGTCTAGTTGTTCAAAGTTCTTGCAAGTGGTCAAAATGTTAATTGTTCTAGCAAGTACAATATTTTATACTCTGGTGGTTTTGCTGGGAACATGAGTAGCCTTTTAAAGCTAGTTATATCTTTTCAGCAAAAATATTTAGCATATTTGCCGTCTTAAATGATCAAAGATTTGTAATAATATGATAACTTACAACTTACTTACGGTAGGTTCAAAGAACTAGACCCAGTACTGTAGACACCTTATACCATGCTTTTGAAGGTGAAGCTCATGGTCCTGTTTTTCAAAGCACATGTATAGTTAGCTGAACAATGTTGGGAATAATTAAGAGATAATTTTTGTTCCTTCTGTCAAGCTGTCAGAAACATATGTTGTGCGTATTTGTTAGAATTGCGGCCCATAGGAACAGATGTGGGTATTTTGCGATACATTGTAATTGAAGGATAGTTTTCCTTATTTCTCCATATAAACCTATGTTGGGGGTATTCTTAATGAATACCCATAGGTTTTTATAGAGTTGGCAGAAACTATCCTTCAATTTTCACAAAATACCCAAATCAGCTTTTCCTATGATCACCTCAAAAGGTGATTCTAACAAGTACCCACAGCATATGTTTTTAAAGACAAATATACCAAAAAAAGCCTCCTTATTCCTCCTTATCTGAAGAAGCCATCTGATCAGGATTTACACTGTGAATTCAATGGACTTCAGCCATCCGATCAGGAGCTACACCACTGGTCATGCAGTTTGTGAATTCACTGAATATAAGCCATCTGAGCAGGCTCTACACTCATTGAATATAAGCCATCTGATGGGGCTCTATGCTGTTTGAAATGCAGTTTGTGAATTCATTGAATATAAACCATCTGATCAGGATATAGACTGTCATGCTGTTTGTGATTTCATGGAATATAAGCCAGCTGATCAGGATCTACACTGTTTGTCATGCAGTTTGTGAATTCACTGGATATAAGCCATTGAATATAAGCCATATGACCAGGATCTTCACTGTTTGCCATGCCGTTTTTGAATTCATTGAATATATTATATCAAATAATTTGATTGGCTGATAGTCAGAAATGGGTCAGGAGAGAGCAATAATAGGCCTAGTCTACATTTAGTCCATGTCTCATTCATTACATGAACTGTATATGTAGTTGAATCGTGTATATGGGTATGATGACAAATATTTCTGAATAAATAAATAGAAATGAGTGCAGGTTAATTAATTTATTCAGCAGGATAATGTTTTACTGAATATACACCACAACCTCTTTATAACACTATTAATGGGGTCCAAAGCAGAAACCGTGTTAGTTAAACAACCGTGTTATATCCAAACAAAAATGTGTAGATTACATAGAAAAATGACCATTTATGGTCATTTTTCTATATAATCTACACATTTTTGGGATCCATCTTGAAACTGTGTTATATCCAAACTGTGTTATAATGAACTGTGTTATAACAGGATTGTAGTGTATAAGAATTTGTTTTATCATATGACATCGCGTCTGAGAATGCAATAACTTCATGTAATAAATTTGATAATCCACTAGAGGATTAAATATGCAAATTAGTTAGATACCCTCCATAACGTTACATGTATGACGTCCTTAACGATGTCGCATTTACTAATGGCGGAATATTGACATTTCTGTAAAAACAATCGTGACTAAAATGCATTTTTAATGTCATATGATAAATAGAATCTTGCATTAGCGCTCATGTATTATTGAATTTATTAAACTCATTGAGGAAAAAAAGAGGTAAAATGCTCGGCGAAGCCTCAACTCGTTTCATAAATTCAATATTACATGAGCACTTGTGTAAGATCCTCTATGTAATACCTTAGTTTGTTTTCCTCCTCTTCCCTATCTCTGTCTGGCAGGAAACTCGTGTCAACATCTGGATTTTTACCTGCCGATAAAAACTAACAATTAACATGCTGAATACGACAACCCCTGCCTTTGACAACAGTGTAGATCCAGATCGGATGAAGCCAACTGATCAGGAGCTACAGTGTTTGTCTTTCAGTTTGTGAATTGAACAAATACAACAAATAAATTATATCAAGAAATTTTATTGGTGGACAGTCAGATATGAGTGTGGCTAAATTAATTTATTCAGCAGAATAAGGGTTAACTGACCATTCTGAACAGAATAGAATATTGCTCACTATATATAACATGAGTTCATTTCAATATTCAGGGGTGTCAGCCAAAGTTATTTTTGGAACATATTTATTAAATGGCTCACTCTTTGGCAAACAGTGAAGGCTCTGATCAGATGCCACATAATGTGGCATCTGATCTGGGCCTTGCACTGGTTGGCAATGTCCTGTTTTGGGGTTTCCCTTCTAAAATGGATTAAACATTAGCATCACATACCTATGTGATATATATACATTATTACCAGAGTAACTTGATCTGCTGGCTTGGATCACTTCAGGTGGATACTTCCAAGCATCATACAAGACACTGAGCATAATGCGCAAGATCTGGGAACATCCACAAGACGTGAAACTGTATGGCAGATCAAACCTACTGTATTGGTAGTATGTTTTATTGTAAACCTTTTTTTTCCATGCACAGCCCAGTTTTCATAGCATCGTTTGTTTGTTTTGAGTTGAGGTTTTATGTCCCCGTCAACATTATTTAGGTCATTTTCAAAGCATCATTAGCTTAACGAGCTCCTTTATGGTTACTGTTCTAGCAACAATAGTACTAGTACAATATCTAATACTCTGGTATTTTTGCAAAAACTGCTCACATTTTTTTTTTCAAAATATTAGTATATATGCCATATTTAATGATTAAAGTTTTAATAATACATTAACTAACATCGTTAGTTGTGAACAACTGGCCCCAGTAAAGTATTTTTCAAATGTAAATAAGCAGAAAATGTTGAGTCACATTCCGCATGTAACATCATCATATTTACACACCTGGTTCCGGGTTACACATGGATGTTAGAAGCTTCCGTGGTGTAGTGGTTATGCTACTCGCCTTGTAAACCAGGGATCACAGGATCAATCCCGGGCTTCTCCAGACTTTCGGATGAGTCTTTATACCGAGGTACTGTCTGCGTATGATCTTAGCTGTTGGTGAGATGTAAAAATCCAATCTCACTCACTTACACATGGATGCTTATTAATGTTGTAGCAAATGCTTAGGTTCAGAAGTACCATAGCCTTGTTTTAAAGTATGGCATTAGGGAATCGGAAAACACTGGTATGTTGATATAATATTCTGTATTATTGAGTCGGAAAGGCTATTTTTCATGGCTCTAGAGTGAGTGAGTGTTTGAGTTTTACGTCCCACCAACAGCAAAGGTCATATGGAGACGGGACCTCGGTTTAAAGACACATCTGAAAGTCTAGAGAAGCCCGGGATCGATCCTGCAATCCCTGGTTTACAAGGCAAGTAGCGTAACCACTACAATACGGAGGCTTCTCATGGCTCTAGAAATGACTTGATGAACGTGTTAGCAGTAAAATGTTAGCTGATATGTTATTTTTCCTGAAAAAAGTGAATAATTTTTACAATGTAAAGGTTAGTCACATTTCTAACAAACAAATATGTTTTTGCTCATAACTTGATTGAGCAACTGGACCCTGGAGTTTCATTACAATAACTCACCCGTGTGACATAGTGCATCATTCTTATCTCCAAATTGACTACTTTTCCGATGAAAATTTGTCATATTTTCCTTTAATATACTCCAAACATAGGTTGTGAGTGCTTGTTAGAACCGCCTCAATGAGGTGGTTCTAACGAGTACCCACAACCTATGTCTTGGAACAGAAATAAGCAAAATAATGTATACCCCATAAACCCCACTTTTCTCTATACAAAGTGGGGTTTAGAAGGGTGTTCATTTCACCGGCCTGTTAACCTGATGTGAACAACTCTCTTTGGTCAGGCTCAGTAAATACTGTATGGTCATTTCAGTAAACCTAAGTTTTCCTGGGCAAGCTTAGTCCTTCTGAACAGTTAACAAGTACAGCAGACATTCTTACACCATTAGCAGAAAACTGCCCTTCTTGAATTAAGCGAAAATTAGAGAATGGCAACAGAAAATATTTCATGGGCATTATGTGAAAAGGAATGTTGCTGAACCCAGCAGGGATCAAACCTGTGACCTTCTGAGCCCGGTTGTTTAAAGTCTAGTTAGCCTAATGAGTTATTTGGTGGTCAAAATATTAACTGTTCTAGAAGATACATGTACTTTTGCTTAAAGCTACTCACATTTTTAATGTTCAATGCAGGGGAACAACTCAAAAACAAATAATTCAAGAGCTGCCCTATCCAGCAGCAACTGATTTTTTTTCTGGCATTATTCTTACCCAATCTTTTCTTCACACCAGTGTCTTCGTCTTTTTCTTTCTTTATCACAATATCACACTCCTCCTCTTCTTCTTCTTCATCTTCATCAGGGTTAAATGACAGGGCAGCTATCTGAAAAAATATGAATCAGAGGGAACAATAAGTCATTAGTCAATGTATTATTGAAACTCTGATAATTTAATAAGGCAAATATGCTTACATTTTTGCTGAAAAAAAGTGAGTAGCTTAATGCAAAAGCTACTCACATTTTTTTCAGCAAAAATATCTGTGCATTAGGTATCCTGCTTGCTAGATCATTCAATGTTTTGGCCACTAATGAGTTTGTTAAGATAAACAACAGTTTGTTAAGATAACAATACACCAAAAACCTCTTGATCACACTATTAATGGGGTCCAAAGCAGAAACCATGTAAGTTAAACAGCCGTATATAGACAATGGTAAAATCTAGTGACAATTGAGTGATAAATCACTGGACGGAAAAGTGCCATGTGAAGAGCTGCCTTTTTTTTCTTTGACACCATTCATTGTTACCTTGATGTTAGATGATGAAAACAGGTAAACACATGTGATACAGTCAGTTATATTGTCGGGATTCCTTAAACAATGGCTGAAAACAGGAAGAATCTGAAGGAATTAATAGCATTTTTGTCGACTTTTATTAGTGCGTTAGAATCAAAATAGGTCAGCTATAATGCTTTGATTAATTAAGTGATAAATCACTGTCGATCAGTTGTAAGCAGATAAATCACTTGCGCTATGCACTTGTGATTTTATCTACAACTTACCTCCAAACAGTGATTAATCACTCAAAAATCACTGCTAGAGCAGATCTTTTTCATAAAGATGCATAGATTATATAGAAAAATGACCATTTATGCTCATTTTCCTATATATATAATCTAAACATTTTTTGGGATCCATCTTGAACATGGTACATTTTACATGAGTTTATTCATAAGGAGAGCGAACCTCAGTTACAAGCCACATTCAAATGACAGTGAAATAACTCACAACTCCTGGGCCCATTAGTCAGTTCATAGCTTGCAAAACTACTGCTTAAAGCATCATGACAACACATGTGTGTGACATAATGCATTCTTTCATGTCTCCAAAATGGTTACTTTTCAGATGAAAATTTGAGATTTTTTTCCTATTAATCCTCCAAACAAAGACTGTGGGTGTTTGTTAGAACCTCCTAATTGAGACGGTTCTAATGAGTACCCAAACATATGTTTGGGAGCAGAAATAAGATAAATAATGTATACCCCTGTAAACCCCAATTTTCTCTATATAAAGTGGGGTATAGAGGGATATTCATTTCATGGACTTGTTAACATGATGGTTATGTTCAAAGCTACTCAGATCTTTTTTCAGCAAAAATACCTGAATTTTAGGTATTGTACTTCTAGAACAGTAAACAATTGGACCCTTAATAAGCCCTTTCAGCTAACAATGCTTTGAACAACTGGACCCTGGATAACACATTTACAGGGGTAATTTAGGAAGATACAGTAAAATTCCTATATTAAGACCACCTTTGGGACTGTTCAAAAGTGGTCTTTAAGACCACTTTTGAACAGTCCCAAAGGTGGTCCCTGACAGGAGGACATTGTGTGCAGAAAACACAGAGTAAGAATAAGTGCACCCTTCTAAATAAGCTTTTTAAAGCAGAATAAGTCTCAATTTTAATTAGATGGTCTTAATAGCAGAATTTTACTGTATTTCCTACTTTAACATGAAAATGTATCTTGAATGTACTCATTAGAAGTACTCATTAGAAGTGCCTCGTTATACGTCGAAAATACCTTCATTCTATCCTTCTTTTTCTTGTCAGCTTTTATTTTTTCTTGAAGTCGACTTTCAGCATCTTTCTTGGCAAGCTGCTTCTCTCTCAATTTCACTACATCTTCTTGCTTAGCTTTCATCTCAGTCAGGGTCACCAGTCCTGGCAATAAAATAAAATACAAGACCTGTCACAGGACAGGGTAGCTTGCTTGTTCGTGACTTGCCTCAAACCCATTTTGTACTAATTGGAACCTTCCATTGTATCCGGTACCAGATTGATTTCAGAAATAGATTTAGAAAGCAACAAACTTTTTGCATACAGTGAAGGTCCTATCAGTTGCAGTGTATATATAGGAAGTGTCCGGTACCAGATTGATTTCAGAAATAGATTTAAAAAGCAACAAACTTTTTGCAAACAGTGAAGGTCCTATCAGTTGCAGCTTTAGTGGATTCTGATCTGGGCCTGTAGTGTTTGCCAATGACACGTTTTGGGGTTACCCATATAAAATAGATTTAACAGAAGTTCTAAATGTATTAAGCCAATGTCTTTGACCTTACAAGATCATGGACAGGGTGATGGCAGTGCTGAATGAAACTTTGGACTGTTTTATATGCTTTTGTCTTTTTTTTTAAGTTTAATGGCCCAGTCAACACTTACTAGGTCATATCTAAATGGTCAGTTTACCTAACCACACTGTTCCTGAGCAGGCTTTTACATAAGCAGTTAATGTGTGTGTGTATGTGTGTGTGAATTCGGGTTTAACGTCGCTTTCAACAATTTTTCAGTCATATCATGACCTATCTGGTTGCGACAGGGAGCTCAATGCTCACTTTTTTATAGTGCTGCCTCACTGAAGTATCATGTCCTAGACACATTACATGATACCACAGCCAGTCACATTATCCTGACACTGGGTCGACCAGTCCTAGCTCTACCCCGTAAATCTGAGTGCCAAGCGAGGAGCAGCTAGTACCATTCCCAACGACTTTGGTATGTCGCGGCCCGGGATCGAACCCGTGACCTCCCGTTCCCCGGAGCGGACACTCTACCAACTGAGCTATCGGGGCCAGTAAGCAGTTAATCAGTACAGAATACTTTTGAATCAGCAGAAGGGAGAGAATGACTGGAGAAAAGAACTCATGCTCAATACCCATGAAAGAATGGTGCTGAACTGGCAGTTATCAAACCTGATACCTCCAGAACATCAGTCAGATGCGCATCCCACTGAGCTACCTATGCAGGCAAACCATGGACTAATCTCCATCATCATGCTTCATGCCATATTTACCATATGTATTCGGACAGACAGGCATGAGCAAACAGTGTAAACCCAGATGAGATGCTGCAAAACACAGCATTTCAACAGGTTCTACACCGATTGCTGCTTACCTAGCTGTTTTGAGACACAAGCTTGGGTAATTAATTGAACTTGTTCAAATTTTAAAACAAGTATGGCAAGAATATTTAGGGTAAATACAGTATTATTATGAAAGTAATCTGGCTTGTGGTTGCTGAATCATAACTCTAGAAAAGGAAAGGCTGATGAGGATAATCTAATCACAACAACTGCTTTGTCATCTACTGGTTACTTTAAAAGTCAGTTTTGCAAACAGTGTGGACCCAGATCAGACTGCTCCTCTAGGAGCAGCCTGATCAGGGTCCACACTGTTTATAGGAGCAGTCTGATCAGGGTCCACACTGTTTGCCAGGGTGCAAAAATATGCTTGAAAAGCAGCATATGTCATAATTGAGAACTTTTTCAGATGCAGTTTTTCATTGCATCTTAAGGGTTAAGCATACCTTTTTTTCTTATTTCTTCATAAAAACGTACGTTGTGGGTACTTGTTACAATTGCCTCGTCGAGGCGACTCTGACAATTACCAACAACAAATGCTTCTAAGAAGAAATAAGTAAACTTATCCCTTCATTATCCATGATACGCCTCCCTATATGGAGCTATGAGAATGCTTGAAACTTTTTCAATGTCAAACTTTGATGCTGAAACCTGGTTTAATCCTTATCCTGCTAAACATGACAACCCCTCCTTTGCAAACTGTAGATCCAGATCCGATGGCTTCTCCGGAAGCCATCTGATCAGGATCTACACTGTTTGTCATGCAGATGGTGAATTGAATGACTGTATCATATCAAGTTATTTGATTGGTGGATGGACAGAAATGGGTATGGTTTAACTGATTTATTAAGGAGGATGAGGGTTAAAATAATAATTACTTAACTCTTATCATGCTGTTCACGACAACCCCTATCTTTGAAAACAGTGTAGATCCAGATCAGATGGCTTCTGAAGAAGCCATCTGATCAGGATATACACTGTTTGACATGAAGTTTATGGATTTGTAAGAATAAATTACATAAAGTAATCTGATTGGTTCAAAGTCAGAACGGGTGTGGCTAAACTGAATATTTAGCAAGATAAGGGTTAACGCTCTGTATTTTCATATACCGGTAGGTGAGAATAAGAACCTTTTATAGGTACTTCAATTAGTATCTTCCAATCAAAGAGATGACTGACAGACCAAATCCTTAAATCAACCCATTGTATACTAGTGGACTCTTCCATTGCTATATGTTGGGCAAGTACATTTGTCATATAAGGGGTGTCAGGCCTATTTTTTCGTTTTTATTCTGTTTTTGATGGCAAATTCTGTCAGCAAATAGTGCAGGCCCTGATCAGATACCATGTTCTGCCGTGTCTGATCTGGGCCTGCACGGTTTGCCAAGGTACATGTACCTGTTTAGAGGTTTCCCCGCATGCAATGGGTTAAGACCTGACATTACATACAGGGGAGATAAAAATACATTGAAAGAGTTGCCTCCCCTGAAGGTGTATCCATTCACCTTATTGGGTAATTCTATAAATCAGTCTAACGTAAAGAATATAAAACTGCTTCCATACTTAATTCAATTGAGCATAAAATTTGTATTGCTCATGAATATTAGAATATAGCCAATACATTTTTTTTGAATCCATTTTTAAACTGTGTTATATCCAAAACCATGCTATAATGAACAGTGTCATGAATGGTTGGCTGTTATAATTCTAACTCAATGAAAATGCTCTCTCTCTGTCTCAATGTTAACCCTTATCTTGCTGTTCACGACAACCCCTATCTTTGCAAACAGTGTAGATCCAGATCAGATGGCTTCTGAGTCATCTGATCAGGATCTACACTGTTTGGCATTCAGTTTATTCATTTGTAGCAATAAATTACATCAAGTAATTTGATTGGTTGATAGACAGAAATGGGTGGGGCTTAGATGAATATTCAGCAAGATAAGGGTTAAAAACACTTTCTGCCAGTAATTATAGTCTGATCATCTTTAGTCATGACAACGTGAGCATAGTAATACTGTCATAATGATCTTACAACCGTCTCAAAGCTGATGAAGTTTTGAGATTATTTATATTTTGTATGTTTGTGTGTGTGTATTTAATTACATGTACCGGACATCAAGAAGAGGATACGTATAGGCTGAGCCTACATCCAATCCTTTGATGCATATGTATGTACTTATATGCATATAGTTACTCAAGAAATTATTAATAAATGAATAAATAAATGGTTGTGGTGAATCTTCAATATCTCAGATCAGCACAGAACAGTGTATACATGTATGCATGTACTGCTCATTTGAATTCATTTGTTTCTTTGAATTCAGGCTTTATGTCCCCATCAGCACTATTTAGATCATTTTGGAGATGTTGCTTCCAATTTTGTGGGACTTTTATCAGAAACAGAGATGAAATGACATGTCAATCCCCTGCTGCCCAAACAAACCAAAAGGGTTTATTGTACAGATGGTACTTTGGCTGGGCAGGCTTAGACCCTCTAAGCAGTTTACCAGTACTCAGGTGCTGTAGGTTTCAGCTCTGCGTGGAAGCATCATGCAGCCCAGCCCCGATGGGCGGAAGCCCACATGCACTGCTCATAAATGCCATTTACATGTAGTTGCATTGTTGGTATTTTAATATTTATGAGCAATACAAATTTTATAAGCAGGGAAATAAGTTTTATAACACCATGTCCTTGTGTGAGCACCAACCATAGCCCCAGATAAGAGGGGGGCAGGGGGTATCCACATCTTATTTTTCTGCACGAAAATATATGTTGTGGGTACTTATTTCTGCATGTAGAAAAAGAAACAAAAAATCAGTACTTTTCATATGCAGAAAGCACTACATGGGGCTATGACCAACCTATTGTATTAGACTTGAGTTGTTGTTCAATAGCATCGTAATGAGTTGCAAACTTGTTCTGGATGCTGCCAACATTTAGGTCTTCCTCAATCTTCTTCTTCTTGTGCTCTAACTCTTCCTGTTCTTTCTGTCTCTTCTTCATCAAAATCTGGGCCCTGCCCCCTTCTGACGCTGCTCCTTTGTAATGAGCCATCTTCAAGCTTTCACTTCTGGGCTTTCAGACAATACTGGTAAAAATAAATTCGATACATTTCAGTATACATGTATATATGTGCAATATATAAACATGAATCTTTTTTATGTACAAATAATAATAAAAAAAGACATTTTAACTTTGTATGTAATGTCACAAGTTTGTCACTGCCAAATTATTTCATGCTAGTCTGAAGAGGATTCTGATTTATCAACTGACTTGACGATTACTCAAAGTGTCTACCTGGCATGTCGGATAAAATTTATGGTTGTTCAGAATGTGGGCACATTTCTGGAAAAACAACCCATGATGTTCCAAATTATATGAATAATCATAAAACATGTATTTTTGTTGCTGGAAGAATAAAATAAAATTTCACTTTGTATGAAAACTACCTTTGAAAATGGTCCATTTTAGAACATTTAATTATCCATTGCCCTTCCTAAGAAACATTATATTTTTACATCAACCTAAAGTATAGCCAGTGTCCTAGCAACGACAAGAAGTAGTTTTCCCAAAAACTGTCATTATAACATATCCTTCATTTAGAAACCCTACCGAACATTCACACTGAAAGCCATTGTTCAAGTGATTGTTGCATATATGCTCAGTAATTTCTCCAGGTAAATCAATGAGTATAAATGTGCCAATCGTGGGTAAAAACATCCTGAAAAATGTATTTTATCCTGTATGTTTCTATGCCCAGATCTTAATTGCCTTCATTCTTCTGACCATTTGGTAAATATTATCATGCATACAACAGATTCAAGAGGGGAAAATTGTTTTGTTTTGTCAAAAAGACATAATAACGATTTGACTGAGTAGTTTTTACTGCTATGCTTTTTTACCCTAGTACTGAACTGCACAGGGTGTAATACTGTGTACATGGATGACAATGTATAGTGAACTGTACAGTTTGTATGGGTTTTAACAGCATGGATATAACATACTTCAGAGGACCCTCATTATTTTATTAATTTTTCCAAGCAACGAATGTATTTTAGTATCGCTTCGGTCAACAAATGTTGTGGGTAGTTGTTAGAATCGCCTCGTCAAAGCAAATGTTACGGATATTTGTTAGAATCGCCTCAAGGAGGCGATTCTAACAAATATCCGTAACATTTGCTTCTTGGAGTTTATTCTTGAATATTACCATTAATCCGTATCAACTTTAACTAAGAATTCGCTTCATTGAACTTGTTGTTATAATAAGTTTTATCGTTATATCAATTATCGGTATAAAGAGGGTTGACTGTAATGATAAATTTTGGAAAAAATAGTCCTCGTTGTTGCTAGTACACGTACATGTTGGTGTAAAAATCTTGTTTCTGAAGAAAGACAACAGAAAAACAGATGTTCATTTTTATTTTCAAAATCAACTTTTGTTTGTGTTTTTTTCTTCCAACAACAAAAACACATTTTAATATGCATGTTTCATGATTACATGCATTCCTATAATTTGGACTATTGGAAGTTATAACGTCTCCCAAACGAACCCCTATACTCAAATGAGCACTCAAGTGGACTCTGTTTCGAAATATTATGCCTTTTATGAAGTGGAGGGGTGGTGCATGGACCCAGCAGAGCCCTGGCTGGTATCACTGAATGTATATTATCAAAAGGAACAAGAATATATGTATATGGTTTAGGGGTGGGGATCTGAAATATATGGCCCTTTTAGCAGTGGAGGGTTTGGGACATGGTCTTGCGGACCCTGGGAAAGCCCAAGATTGTTGTCATTGAATGTTTTTGTTTTGGCTTTACAGCCTTTTCAAGATTATTTCACTCATATTGAGCAAATCATTATTCAGAGGTGGGCGAAAACCGGAGTACCCAGAGAAAAACCACCTGAACTTCCATTGCAGAACTTGGAGTCTAACATGTGACCCGAGCCAGGTTCGAAGCACAACGATGAGAGACCTAATGATTTAGAGTGAGCCCTCTCAACCACTAGGCCATGGAGGTCCATCGTCACTTAATTGGTCTTATCATAA
The DNA here is from genome assembly GCA_963580285.1 of Lucinisca nassula. Taxonomy (NCBI): domain Eukaryota; kingdom Metazoa; phylum Mollusca; class Bivalvia; order Lucinida; family Lucinidae; genus Lucinisca; species Lucinisca nassula. The sequence goes on along the minus strand of OY757012.1, from coordinate 111,684,703 downwards.
AAACAAAGAATATATATATGGTTTAGAGGTGGGGATCTGGACTGTTTCTGAGATATGAGGCCTTCTTATCAAGGAATGCTCCCTGTGGACCTGCGGGGACCCCCAAGCTGATGTGACTGAATGTATCTTATCATAAGGAAAAAGAATAAATGCGGGTTTCCTTTTGTCCGGTATCAAGTATTGAGTTGTAAAAGTCAAGTATCGAGTTAATTTGGACAAGTATTGGGTGAAAATTGTCAAGTATTGAGTTAAGTTGGTCAAGAATCAAGTTGAAATTGTCGGGTATCGAGTTTTTGTTTGTTTGTTTGATTTGAGGTTTAACGTCCCCGTCAACACTGTATAGGTCATTTTGAAGATGCTGGTTCCAATTTTGTGGGACTTTTACCCGACATTGAGATGAAATGACCACTCAAGCCCTGTCACCCAATAAAACCAATAGGGTTTATAAGCATGGATTGTGTGACCATGTTTTGTAGCACCTGATCATCTGAGTCTTCACTGTTTGTCAATGCCCCACAAATTGGACGCTAGGCATATACAGGTAAAACCTCTGATTTGGGTCTACACTGTTTGTCAATGGCCCACCAAATGGACGCTAGGCATCATCATCAACGGATTTTTGATTAACAAGCAGGTACAGGGGCAACATCCACATAAGTGGGCCCCTTTCCAGGTAGCTGCAGGCATGGCAGATCTTACACCAGATCTCCAGGTTTGTCTATCATGAGGATCGATAGCAGAGAGCTTCCATTCTCTGCAATCTCTTTCTGTTAGCTGCTTCCAGGTCTGGTCATCTTGGGCCTTCCAGGCCCCCGCTTTCCACCTTCCTGTATGTCACAGGCAGTCTTGACTGCACCGTTGGAGCGTTCCACAGGTCCATACCAGCGATGCCTTCTCTCTTTCAGGATGAGGTCCAGGTCCTCAATGCTAAGACGCTCAAGTAACTCACTGGACCTGCTGGTGACAGTGTCCTGTGGCTTGACATTGCAGATCTGTCGGATCATTGCCCTGTCATCGTCTGTAGACGTTGGAGGTTTGGCTTTGTCAATGGTCATGTTTCACTGGCATGGAGCATTGCGCTCCATGGGTTAAACCCCAAGATGCCAATCACAACACTTGTTGTCTGGTTTCTTTAAAAGTCATTGTTGCAAACAGTGTGGACTCAGATCAGACTGCTTCTCTGTAGTCTTTCTGATCCTCTAGGAGCGGTCCGGAGCCTTACTGTTTGCCTGTATGCAACAGTAAGTTTTAACCCTTGTTCTGCTGAGCCCGGATATACCTTATCTTTCAGACACTGTAGATTCAGATCAGATGGCTTCTGAAGAAGCCATTTGATCTGGATCTACATTGTTTTTCATTCAGATTGTGAATTTGTTGCAATAATTTGCACCAAGTATTCTGATTGGTTGATAATCGGTAGTGGGTGTGGCAGATTAAAATATTCAGCAGGACAAGTGTTAAAAGTTTGCAAGAAGCTGCAGCAGACAACATAAACAGATGAAAATTGCAGATTATGTTTTGCTTGGCATCCTAAACCAAGTCAGATCCAAGAGAATAAAGGCTACCTAATAAGGCTGACACGATTAATCGTATAATCAATTAATCGATCGATCAATTCCACAAAAATGATTATCATTTATGATTTGCTTTTAATCGATTACTTGATAGGTACAATTTACTACCCAAAGTTATGCCTAAAATAGCTGGATGAGTGGCAAACATTGCAGACCCTGATGAGACTACAGAATGCGGCATCTCATCTGGGTCTACACTGTTTGCTCAGGTCTGCCTGTTCAAATATACATATGGTAAAGTGCAACATATGGTAAGAGTTATGCTCAGACAAAAAGCCAGAAAGGTAAAATTATGATAAAAACCTCAGCGATTACTAATCGATTATCGATTGCAATGATAGGACTGATAATAGATTATCTTTCCAGCTCCGATTAGCCAACCCTACTACCTAATCACATGCATATCATAAGCAGGTTGAAAGTTTGTTCATGTGAGGTATTATATGAACCGCATATCATCCATACAGCAACAGTAAAGAATCTTGTGAGACAATGAATATGCCCAGATTTGTGTTTAGCTTTTTGTTTGAAATATAGCATTTTGTAGAATTTGCTGAGCTTCAGTGCAATTAACCATTTTTGTACCAAATGGAATCTTCCTCCTTATATATACCAGGAGTCCATTTCAAAATTAAGGGGTGTCAGGCAGTGTTTTCTTCAAAATTTATTTGGAAAATGACCGAACAATTTGCAAACATTGGAGGCCCTGATCAGATGCCGCGTTCTGCGGCGTCTGATCTGGGCCGGCACTGTTTGCCAGGGTACCCGTTTAGGGGTTTCTGGTACTAAATGGGTTAATACCAGACTTTCTCTGACAATGCATCTCAAGGGACATCTGGCCAAGGAACATGGAATCTTCACCTCAAAGTATTTGTTTGTTTTTATTGGAGTTTAACTGCCCAGTCAACACTATTTTAGGTCATTTTTGAGCCAGTCAGTTTACCTTTCCCAACTTTTCCTGGGCAGGCTTATACGTAAGTGGTTAACCAGTACAGTGCACATTCTTTCGCCAGAAACTGACAACCATTGGAAGGGATAGAATGACCGAAGAAAAGACTTCATGATCAATCTCCACGAAAGAATGTTGCCAACCCTGCCAGGTATACTTGACATTTTTAACTCGATACTCAACAATTTCAACTCAGTCAGTACTCGACATTTTTAACTCGACAATTTTCACTCGATACTCGACCAACTTAACTCGATACTCGACTTTTACAAATCGATACTTGATACTCGACAAAAAGAAACCTCAATTTAGATAAGCAACCATGATTCTTGCATGGGTTTCACATTGTTGATTACAAAGATTCCAAAACCTGTAATTTTTTTTTCTAGTTGTTGTTGTGAAGAGATTCTTTTCCTGCAACTGGGTTTCACCGGGTATAGGTATATAGCACACTTGTACTGGCTTGACCGGAACTCAAACTCAGAGCCTCTCACATACTGTGCGAACACTCAAGCAACTGAGCTATGCAGCCACTTGTTTAATCCTGACATGAAAATAGTAATTCGGGTGTGTACTACCCGCATTTGCGTACTACCCGCACCCCCCTTTTAAGCCAAAATCTGAGGAAAAACTGTTGTTCTGTTGTATTACCCGCATGAAATATTTGCTGAAATTTTGGTGGGTGCGTGAGAAAAAGTAAGAATTTGGCCAGTTTTTGTAACACACAACGGAATGCGCGATCATCTTCAAAAGGCGGGAAAATGCATGTGCGTGCGAGTATCACCAGAATGCATGTATTTTGCATTAAACGTTGAAAAAACTTTACCTGTTCACCCTTGTTATTTATTTATTAACCAATATATACCCAGTGGACCTTTTGGGGGGACATCGGCAAACAGTGCAGTCCCAGATCAGACACCGCAGACTTCCAATTTGGATTTACACTGTTTGATGATTTATAATGGTTAAATTATGACACTATTGTTAATCCCGGTTGTCTCTCAAGAAAAGGAGGAAAGGGTCGCGGGTCGTTTCGATCCTGAGTCATTTCGGTCCCTGGGTCGTTTCGGCCCAGTTTCGGGGGTGGGTCATTTCGGCCAAATTGGTGGGTCGTTTCGTCCTGATATTTTTTATCACTTTATTTATATGTCTATATTTTGTTTGTCAAAATGTGCGTGTCATTGATACTAGTAAATACTGATCATCCTGCAAGTCAGTGCCGTATGATCAGTATCTGCTGACCGCAGAAGCCTTTTGCTGCCACAGGGCCATAAAGGAAAAATCTTAGATTGGATGCGCACCAGGCATGTCTGTATGTGGCACGTGAAGTAGGCCACTGTGCGCTTGCGTGCAGTCTAATCATCACTTTGAGAAGAACCGCACAAACCCACAAAATCTTTTTGGAACATTCTGCAGACACAGCGACATACAACATGACGAAAACACGCCTATATAATTTTGTCGTTATCCGACAATGAAAGACTCAGACAATCCTGCGCAAGAGTAGTGTGCAGTCTAACTAATCATGGCCTTCAAAGCTATGAGCCTTCGGGAGCCACCATGTCACCCCAATTGTTATACACCCCAATTGGTGTATTTGTTTATTTGCAGACTTTAAAGTTCTTTGCTTTTTAAGAAGTAAATTATATCATCACATTATAACATCACATGATAATGGCCCGTTAAACAATCATCCATTAATCACTTTTGATGGAGCTAGAATTAGCTAATCCCCTTATTTTTGAATGTAAGTGATCAACTATGTGGCGGTGTAATTACGTTAACATAAAAGTGTGAAAAACACGCGTTAAATGTGAGTTTCTTTAATTAACGTCGGGGAATGGTGGATTTGTAAATTTACAAAAAAAACAAAACAAACTCCAAATACGAGTATGTTATAATTGGTATGCTTTTGTTTCATTGAAGTATTTTAAATGTCGGAAGCCAATGTATATTATTTAATATATTATTTATTTATTTTTTAATTCTTTTTTTATATGTACTCATGTGCGGTCGGTTTCAACCTTGCGTGAAAGCATCATGCAGCCCAATCTATTCTCCAAGCCCTGATTGGCGAGGGGGATTTGTTTGATTTTAGGTTTAACGCCCCCTCAACTGTATAGGTCATTTTGGAGACGTTGCTTCCAATTTTGTGGTACTTTTACCGAAATGACATCTCAAGCTCTGTCGCCCAAAGAAACCAATAGGGTTTATAAACATGGGCTGGCCGACTCGAACCGCTTTGCAGGCCTAGATCCTCTAAGCGGTTTACCAGTACCCATGGCTATGTATAGAACTGTTAAAACACTATCATAACCATGGCTAACATGAAAGGGCGTTGATTTGTTTGTTTGATTTGAGGCTTAACGTCTCCGTGAACACTGTAAAGGTCGTTTTGGAGACGTTGCTTCCAATTTTGTTGGACTTTTACCCGACACTGACATCTCAAACCCTACTGCCCAGTGAAACCAACAGAGTTTATTTGCTTGGACTTGGCAGGCTTAGATCCTCTAATGGGGTTTACCAGTACCCATGTGCGGGTCGGTTTCAGTTCTGCGTGGAAGCATCATGTAGCCCATCTATTTCTTTAAGCCCCTATGGTCGGGGGCCGGACAGGGCATTGAAATAATATTCCAAATTTAAATAATAAATACTATTTAATATGTTTTATACAGAAAAAGATGCTATCTAATAAAATCCGGCCGAAACTACCAAGGCCGAAACGACCCAGGGCCGAAAAGACTCACCGAAATAGGCCGAAACGACCCAGGTCCAAATTTAGGCCGAAACGACTCGGGACCGAAACGTCCCGGATTCGAGGAAAGACAGTAGGCTCATCCTTTTATACAAATGTCTAAAGGGTGCTGCTAGATTTCCAACAAATGACCTTGTCCCCCCAGCTAGGCACTGTAGAAACACCATTCATTGGCGTTTCAGACCCTTACTGCAAGAACTGACATTTATAAAGAATCGTTCTTCCCCCTACTCCCATACATGAGAGTTCTGCGTTCCGGACATTCATATTTTACATTTATATACTGATATTTATGTTTTTGTTATTCTTCGGTCGCATGCACATCTATAAAAAACAAATCTATAATGAGTGCATGCGTACGTCTAACTTGTTGGACTATCTTCCCCCGAACCATTAGAGATTGTAATGCCCTTCCCGATTCGATTATTTCGACAACTGAAGGTGCTGATGACTGTGTAACAAAGTTTACCTCTTTGGTTAGAGCTAGGGACTAACTTCCCATATCACAGGTCCTGGTGTATAAATGTCATTTGACGTGTCACCAGTAACAATTCTGATTCTGATAGAAACAAGTTCCATGGATTGTAGCCGAAACGTCCCGGGCCGAAACTACTCGCATTAAAAAATTCTAATAAGAAAATGGAATAGTTTACTTATCGTATACATTTGAAGACTTCAAGGAGCATATAAAATCTATCTATGGAATAAGCATGATAAGTAGAGATGTTACTCGCATATGACTGTCAAGTGCCGTTCTCCTTTTCATTTTTTTTTTTTTTATTTTTTTGGTTTGGTCGCCATGAGGCGGGCAAACCGGGTATAATGACCAGATTGTAGCTGTTCCATGGAGGGGCACGTGACGCGATCAACCAATCAGCTTAAACGATGATGCAATACTATACTGCAATTACAGGAAACAGCCTGTCTGAATAGCGAAACAGACCGAAAAGCAAGCGTTTCAACTCCAACAATAAAAATATCTTAAGGGAAATGGATACACCTGGCAGTTGTGGCAGTTAGTCTACCAGTTTTACCGTATTTCGAAACACACCTATTCAAATACATTGTAATTTTTGGCCAAAGAAAAAGAAATTTTAAAAAGAAAAATTGGAATATTTGCCTTTTTTGCTCAAACATAGATTGCGGGGAGTCGACAGAAACGCCTCGACGAAGCGATTCTATCGAGTACCCACAATCCAGTGTCTCAGAGCATGAATACGGAAATAAATGTATACCCCTGCAAACCCGAGCTTTACTATATAAAAGTGTAGATTATATTTTCTTGTCCTTTGGGATCATTGATTCCATTGTGGAATTTTGACAATATCTGAGGCTAACTGATGAGGCCTAATTGGCCAAAACTAGCTAGTGTGGCCCAGAAAACATGTACACTCCATATTTTTCAGTTCTGTGGTGTATTCCTTGCTTCCAAAGGATAACCCTTTTATAGAACATACTGTAAATGACCAATTTATTCGAACAGTAAAAAAATAAATACTGATCCGGGTGTTGGAATTATTAGAAAATATCAGATTGGAAATAACTGTTTGATCTGAAAGAATTCCATACATTGGATCAGGCTGTGTTACTACGTTTTTTTTCCCCGTGGCCCTGTCAATCCGCAAGTGATTAGAAGTTATAAATATCAATTATGCAGTGCAGAAAAGTTTGATCTATAAATAAGTCAGTGTGTGCACGCGGTCTTTGAATGCGATACACATTGTCATTAATGACATTTACACCTATTGAACTATCACTATTCCCTTTAAAATGGGCGAGTCAATTTGTGATCTCAGGAATAACAGAAATTGATTTGTTTGCAGCAAATTCTTTTCTTAAGAGTAGCCCATATCTAGGAAAAAGAGGCTTTTTCAAAGAATTCCTTATAGTCTGTAATATTTTTTTTTGTTCCGGCTACACAGCAGCAGACAAAGTCCAGCTATATGTATATATGGGATGGGATGTTGAAACCCGCACGTGCAGCTACCCAGTGGAGCTAGGCGCATAGATACTTCACACCCCCCCCCCACACACACACACCTATATTGTTTAAGCGCATAGTGAAGCCTCAGGCGAGACTGCGCAGCCTTGTTTGTGTGTTCTCTGTTTACTAATAAGCAGTCTCAAACCAGCGTGAGCCGGGGGCATGTAGCAATTCAATGCCCATCGAAGTAGTCCGGTGAAGACTGATTAGACTGTGCGGATGCAAAACCATCATGTTATTTAGATATGCAAGTAACAAGAAAAACAAAATGCGGACATCATACACAAATTTGATCTTCCCTTTGTGCGCGATGAAACATTTCAAACCTCTTGAACATTGAAGACACAATCCCGATTGCACAACTGTGCAGACTTATCAGTCTTTTCTGTACGCACATGCGCAATAAGTATTTTACTCGAGATAGGAGAGCTGAACAGACTGATCCTTGCACTTGGTAGCTTAGGATGTGTTTGTAACGTCGCAAGCAGATTGGGCCGGTCAAATGTACACGCCGTCGTTTTAAGCCGGCGCACGGCGAAAAAAAAAGGTTTCAAACGAAGGACCAGATTAGCCTGCGCATCTAGCCAATGTGGCCATAGTTTTCGCCTGTTGTTCTTTGATTAGCACAGAGGCCATGGTAGGCACATACGAACAACGAAGACTGTTCAGACTGCATGAATGTGCAGGCTGACCCGAGTCTTCCCCCGTCACCGAATATGATTTATTTTCTTAATCATGTTCCCCGAAATTACTTCCAATAAAACCTTGTCACCGTGAAATAAATGGGCATCTTCACTTGCTCCTCAGAAAACCAGGTAACCTGAATTAAACTACCTTTTTGCATGCAACAACCATGAATTTCACTCGCACGTGCTAAAAGACGTTCTGTGGAAAATGGCGGGAAACTCTCAATTAATACTAAAGGGGCGCTTCTGCTATCAATGCCACGGCACATGGAAAAAGGGTAACACTGTCACACAAATAATAATGAAAGCTGAAGCTACGCTCCAAAGAGTCTGAGAGCAAAGCGAAAACACTTGCATATGGTGATCCAAGCCTTTGTAGGCCACAATGCTACATCACCGACTAGGATCAGCCTGAACATCGATGCAATGTGATCAGTCTTTACTGAACCCTTAAATCTTACGAAGTCACAAGGCTAAGTGAAACCCCTTGCCTTGCATACCGGTAGTGGGTGCGCATGTTCAGTGTTTGCAGGTCGTTGAGAAACCAGCGAAGACACATCTTAGCGTACTCATTCATGCAATCCGATTAGAGTCTTCGCTGATCGCATGAGCCTGATGCAGACGATGGGATTTTCACAACATAAATAAGCGAAACTCCTGTGGCTCATCAAGGTTGATCTAAGCACTTGCAGCCTGCGTTTCTCGCAGTCTGATCAGTATTCAGTGAGGGATGAACCTTCCACTACCACAGGGCTATCCAAAGTGAGAGAAGCGAAAACCATTTGCCTTACAGAGTGCATGTTAATCCGAGTCTTTGGAAGTCGCACACATTTCATGCTAAGTTTTCTTTTTTTCGTGCGCTATCTCATATACGACCAGTACGATGTTGTTATGATAAACCCGGGAACGGTCCGAAATGCTTGTTCTGGATGCATTTTCGGCATTTTTTTGTGTGTTCGAAGTATTAAAAATTCTGATTTCTGAAAAATTTGGGAGTTCGAATTAAATGAGAAAGTTTTCAGCCACAAATTCGGAATAATTTTGGGTGTTCGAACTGCTAGGGTGTTAATTAATTGGTCACCTACCGTATTTAACTTCACCACAACTGGTGTGTGGGAATGTGTGGCGGCGGTAAAACGTCTCCCTGCCCTACATCATAGTGTAGATTATATTTTCTTGTCCTTTGGGATCATTGATTCCTTTGTGGAATTTGGAAAATATCTTAGGGTTACTGATGAGGCCTAATTGGCCGAAACTAGCTAGTCTGGATCAGAAAACATGTGCACACCATATTTTTCAGTTCTGTGGTGTATTCTTTGCTTCCAAAGGATAACCCTTTTATAGAACATATTAAAGGGGATCACAATTCTATAGGCATGATTTCGTAATGAAAATACAATTTTAAAGGTGCAGTATTTAGCTATCTGGAAAAAATGCTTCCAAAAATAAAATACATATAACCGGTATTTTTCTTTAAAACAATACAAATGAATGCATTTTATGCAAAAATGCGAACAATTATGATGACAGGTAAACGAGTTTGAGAGGGATTCCATAACTAGGTTTCGAACACTAGTTAGATCTATTTTTAGTTCGTGACAAAAATAGAATCCCCATATATGACGTTATGCGACTTTCATTTTTGGCCTTGTTTGCTTAGGCCATGCCTGAATCGGAAAAAAATATGACGCTGAATACCATGCCATAAGTAACGACACTCAGAGACGATACTGTCGCCATGTATGTGTAAAGTGACAGATTTATTTTTAGAACAAAAATTCCGAACACATGTTCAGAGCGAAGGGTAAACATGAATGAAAACGACCATTTTCACAAAGTTCTGAAGCTGTATTTGGCTTCAAAAGTGTACACATGACAAAGGAGTATGCATTGAAGATAAAAACCAGAAAAAAAGTTGAGACCCGGTAGCTCAATAATGCACCTTTAAGGACCTTATGGTTGCTACTCTGTTGGCTCTGTCCAACTGAAAAAGGGGTCTACTCTAAAAGGGGAAGAATTTGCTTCTCCCCAGGAGCAAATTCTTTCCTTTAAGAGTATACCCCTTGACATATCCAAAGGGAAACTACTTTTGCAGGAGTAGCAGTCATTTTCGCAAATTTTACGCCTTGCAATGCCATTATGGAGTAAGTCCATGGGGCCATGGAAACGAAAAACAACAGAACATAACTACTACTACTCACAAAGTGTGGCTGGCTGTGGAAGCTCAGTCGGATGCAGTCTGACTGGCGATAAGGAAGACTCGGGTTCGATACCTACCGGGGTCGGCAACATTCTTTCGTGGAGATTATGAAATCTTTTCTATGGTCATTCTCTCCCTTCCGCTGATTCAGGAAGGGCAGGGGTCAGTTTTTGGCGACAGAATGTGCACTGAACTGGTAAACCGCTTACGGACAAGCCTGCTCTGGAAAAGCGTGGATAGGTACACTGATATGCTCAAAAAAAAAGACCCAAATCAGTGTTGACTGGGCCGTTAAATACAAATAAACAAAACTTGCAAAGTTTACTTCGCACAGATAGGAACAGATTTATATATTCTGAACATCTTTCGGTACGCTCTAATAATAAGTAAATGTAAATGTTGGAAAGACAGAGAACGTTATTTTTCCTCATTTATAAAGATCGCTGGGTGTAACGGGCCTCCGTGGCCTAGTGGATAAGAGTGCTGACTCTTAATCATTAGGTCTTTCAACGGTGTATGTTTGAGCATGGCTCAGGTCACATAATGAGAAGTTCTGCAACGGAAGGTCAGGAGGGTTTCCATCGGGTACTCTAGTTTTCACTCACCTCCGATTAACGATCGGCTTGATGTGAGTGAAATAATCTTGAAAGGATCGTAAAACCAAACATAAAAAAGATTGCTGGGTGTGTAAAAACATTTTCATGTCTTTGCTACTAGAATTAACGTCAGTGCCAAGGTCGAAGGTTCTAACTCTTCCAAATTATATAAAATATTTAGGGAGCGAAACAAAGTCATAACGTTGATGGGTCGCTGTTTATTGTTCTTGAGCCCAGCACAGATAGCAATAGTTTCTTTTCAAAAACTTCATGACTACTAAGTGACCTGCCACCAGTTACAGACTGAGTTGTTAAAAGACTTTTTGGCGCATTCGATGGGAGCTATTGTATCTGATAAGCCGAGAATGGTGTTCTTTATTTCCACTCAATACTTGACGTTTTACTAATCAGTTTCTTTTACAATTAAATTGTGATCCAGAAAGATATACAAAAGGATAGCAAATTTCAGGTTTTTGCGGAGGGTACTCAAAGAAACTGCCGAGGTTTAAGATACAGTCTGATTCGCAACACTTTGTCTGGGCAGGCTTAGATCTTCCTAGGCGGTTCAGCAATACTTCGGTCAAAGTTCGGTCGGTTTCAGCTCATGCAGTCCAATATATTGCCCCAAGGTCTGATCGGCCCCCGTCCATCGAGGATTGAAGAAATAGATTGGGCTGCATGATGCTTCCACGCAGAGCTGATACCGGCCGCACATGAGTAGTGTTAAATCGCCTAGAAAGTCTTAAGCCTGCCCAGGAAAAGTGGCTCGAGTCGGACCGTTCATGCATTTCAACCATTTAGTTACTTTGGGTGACAGGGCTTAAGAAGGAGATTTATCTGCCCGTTTTATCTCAGTACTGAGTAAAAGTCCCACAACATTGGAAGCAATGTCTCAAAAAGTCTCATACAGTGTTTACAGGGACGTTAACAACAAATGAAATAGATAACCAAGGCCCTACAGAAGGCCTGATGACTTAGGAAAAATCTTTTCATATGCCCGTTTGAAAAACAACAATAACAAAAAAAAAAAAAAACGGTCGTATCAAGTTACGGGGTTGGTGTCCGTCCGTCCGTTCGTAAACTTTTTTTTCGTTTCCGTATAAATCCTACTATACAGTTTTCATCCGATCAAGCCTAAAATGTGTATGTAGTAAGGCTAAGATGTGAAGATATGCCACCAAATATTAACAGAGTTAGGACCCTTTGAAAAATTCGGTTTACATTTTCGTTTGGTTAAGTTTTGTGCTATACATGTGCAAACCATATGTAAGTTACATTTAGTTAATACTTGTCATGGCGTTAAACAATTTACCACAGAATACACATCACTACCTACCCTTCCTGATACCAAGGTCACAGACTTCGAAATTTTATATACACGTTTTGTATTAAAGTTTATTTTTTGTATTCAAAAAATGCACTAAGTAGGATAATGATATCAGCTGGCTCAAATCAGAATGTAGACTGACAAGACCAAACCCATTGGATGCTTTTTGAAAGCAGCCAACTTGTTTTTTGTGATCGGCTTACCTTTATCAACCCTATGTACTGATAATAGACCCAAACGGTCTACCTAAACACTGCAAAGACAGCAAAAGACACGCAAAGACGCACAAAGACACGCAAAAGACGGACAACGACAGGCAAAGACACACAAAACATTTAAATTGGGCAAAGACACATAAACATATACTTGAAGTCCCCATCCCAGATCCACAAACCCCCATAATGCATAGTCAGAATCAGAAAAGACAAAAGTGCGAAAAAAGACTACGAGGATACACAAAGACACACAAAAAACAAGATACGCAAAGACACCAAATAGAACGCAAAGACATGCACAAAAGCATTAAATAAATAAATATATAGGCAAAAATGAAATATACATGAAAATAAATGAATAGAAAAAATAGTTGTTTTTTTTTTAAGTTTCAAAGGCACGCAAAGACTATCTATCTATCTATCTTCTTATACTGAGTCGGTCATATCTGGCCATTACCTCAGTTGATTGGGTGGCTAAATTTAGAATTTAGCTGAAAAAAAGAGAGAGGCACTGGATGCGTCCTTAAAACTATTTACAATCTGCATAACAGAGGTATCCTAAAACGCATACCTCTGAGTCCCAATCTTACACTGTGCGGGCTTTGAACTCTTCTGCGGACTTGGCATTCACCGCAGAGGAGGGAAGACTATTCCATTGGGGAATAGATCTAGGAAAGAAGGAGTTCTTCAGGGTATCACTATAGGACTGGTATCTACGATATTGCGAGTCGTTCACATTTGATGCCCTTGTTTGGATCGACACTGTTACAGGGGTCAAGTACCTATCTTTATTAATAGACACTGAATTAGAGTGTATCTTGTAGAAGAAGGTTAAAGAGGACTGCTCACGACGGGCCTCCAGGGACGGCCACTCTAGCTCATTAAGCACGTCACCGACTCTACTTCTATTTCGCCATCGCCTACAGGTCCATCGAGCAGCTGTCCTCTGCACCTTCTCCACCTGCTGAGTCTGAGTTTTAAAATAGGGATGCCACTGTAAGCATCTGGATGCGGCCATTGACCGTGGCCACAGACTGACTTAATTATCATGTACTTTGCCAAGCCCTTTGATAAGGTATCACACAGAATGCTATTGTACAAACTCGAATATTATGGGATAAGAGGATCCGCACAGAGGTGGATTAGCTCATGGCTCTCGGGGCGCTCACAACAAGTTGTACTTGATGGCCAAGCGTCCGTTCCAGTCCCTGTTTTATCTGGGGTCCCACAAGGCTCGGTACTTGGACAGGTCCTTTTTTAGTATTCATAAATGATCTCCCCGATAATATCAGGTCATCTGTCCGTTTATTTGCTGATGATTGTGTACTGTATAGGAATATATACTCTCCTTCTGACTGTCTTATTTTACAAGATGACCTGGACAGACTAGCACAGTGGGGGGCCGACTAGCCTGATGTCGTTCGATGAGAGTGTCACGACATCTTCCTGACAATCAGATTAAGTTTGATTATTCACTACACCACCAAACATTGGAGCAGGTTCAGTCCGCCAAATATCTTGGCATCAACATCAATGACGATCTTGATTGGGATCATCATATTCCAGAGATTACATCAAAAGCAACTAAGACTTTAGGATTTTTAAGACGTAATTTGGCTTTTGCACCTAGGCAGACAAAGGATGTTGCATATAAAATATTGGTTCACCCTCAACTTGAATATGCATCACCCATTTGACATCCCCATGTTAAAACTCAGATTCTGCAGGTTGGGAAGGTTCAGAGGACAGCAGCTCGATGGACATGTCGGTGGTGGCGAAACAAGAGTAGTGTCGGTGACATGCTTAGAGAGTTGGAGTGCCTGCCCCTTGAGGCACGTCGTAAGCAGTCCTCTTTAACCTTCTTCTATAAGATACACTCTGGTATAGTGTCTCTGGATAAAGAAAAATACTTGACTACTGTGACAGCTTCAACTCAAACAAGGGCATCAAAAGTAAATAACACACAGTATCGTAGGAACCTGGCCTATAGTGATGCCCTAAAGCATTCTTTTTCCCAGAACTATTCCACTATTCCTCAGTGGAATAGTATTCCCTCGTATGTGGTAGATGCCAAGTCCGCAGAGGAGTTCAATGCCCGTACAGTGTAGATTGGGACCCAGAGCTATGCGTTTTAGTATACCTCTGTTAATCATATTGTAAATAGGTTTAAGGATGAGGATTGTGGCCACGTAAAATCGATTTAAGCCCCCCCCACCCCCCCCCCCCCCCCCCCCCCCCCACCAGTGGAATTCGTTTCCGCTGACCGTTCCAAGGCGGTTCATCTGTCGCGGTTAATTTTTGTTATGGTTTGTCTTTTGGGTGTTTGTGTCGCTTATGTTATTTTATTTTGGATGCTTTAGGAAAGAATGCTTTAGGGCATCACTATTGGCCATTTTGTGGGAAAGTGACTGTCCTTTTGGCTTTCCACTGTTGGTGTATCCATTAGGGTCTGTTGTTTTATGTCTGTGTGTCTTTCCTTTTGGTGTCTCTGATGGGAGCTGTGGGTTTCTTGTATCGATTCCTGATCATTGCCTCTACTTCTATTAAGGGCTCATCCGGAGTCCCCTTCTTTTTTAAGCTAAATTCTAAATTTAGCCACCCACCCAACTGAGGTAATGGCCAAATATGACCGACTCAGTATATGAAGATAGATAGATAGATAGATAGATAGATAGATAGATAGATAGATAGATAGATAGATAGATAGATAGATAGATAGATAGATAGATAGATAGACAGACAGACACATAGATAGATAGATAGATAGATAGATAGATAGATAGATAGATAGATAGATAGATAGATAGATAGATAGATAGATAGATAGATAGATAGATAGGATCTAGTTGTTTCATGTTTGTGTTTCTTTCCCTTTGGTGTCTCTGATGGGAGCTGTGGGTTAATTGTATCGATTCCTGACCATAGCCTTCACTTCTATTTTACATACACTTAAACAGTGGGAAAAGATGTGGGACATGAACTTTAAGCCTTCTAAAAGCCAGGTCCTTCATGTTACCCGACGTAAGAACCCCATTCCAACTGTGTACCTCTTGCATGGTACCCAGCTGGAGAGTGTTTCTGCAACTAAGTACCTTGGGGTCACTATCTCCAATGATCTAAACTGTAGCCACCACATTGACAACATAACCAAAACGACATTCTTGAAAAGAAACATCAGGTGCATATAAGACTCTTGTCAGGCCGCAGCTAGAGTATCCGTCCACGGTATGGTATCCCCACACTGCCACTGATTCAGGAAATTTTTCAGTATGTATTTGATGGCATTTCTTCAAGTTGTAAAACATGTTTTCATTTTGGTGAAGTTGTGGTTGTTGTTGTTGTGTGTGTGTATGTATGTGTGTGTGTGTGTGTGTGTGGGGGGGGGGGGGCTGTGTGTTTCCTTTGGTGTTACCAATTATAAACTTAAAGTGTTTTTTTTTAATTAATCACGGATTTATATTTTTCTCTGTCTGTCTGTCTGTCAGTCTACTGATACTGCGTCGGTCACATCTGACCATTACCGCAGGTGTACATTACATACACTCCTTGGTTATTTTTGAGTGATACAACTTTTAAAGATGTACTCTGAGTATAGGCTGACTGTTTAAGAGATAGACCATCTGTACTATTGTTACTTAAGTTGCCGTGGTGCACATCACATCCCATCTGCATGCGTGTATACAAAATGATGTTATCACATCGAAATATATTTGGAAGGTATAATTTGAGGACTTTTATTGGAGGACCAGAGGACTGAGGACCAAGTCCTCTAGAGGACCAGGGGTATAATTTGAGGACCAAATACAGGAGGACCAGTGCTTTAATAAGCCATATGATGGCTATGATAATTGAAGATAATTACTGTTTATTGAAAATGACACCTGCTGGTATGGTATATCACCTCATGGGCATATATACAGAAAAAAATAAATAAAAGGAAAAACATGTTATTATACTCAGGAAATTTTTCACCATATAATTTTATGAAATATATTTTTGGCATCTTGTTACTCTAAAAAAATATTCAGTTGAAATTAGAATTTCCCTACTTTCTATATACTTGATATTGTCTCTGTTTTTTTTTTCCCCTTTAATTCACCAACTGCATGATGAACGGTGACGATCCTGATCAGATGGCATCTTATTACTCTTTTAAAAATGTTCACTTAAAATTAGAATTTCTCTACTTTCCATAGACATGTACTTAATATAAGCGATCTGTTAAATTCACAAACTGCATGATGAACAGTGAAGATCCTGATCAGATGGAATCTTCCTACTCTTTTAAAAATGTTCACTTAAAATTAGAATTTCTCTACTTTCCATAGACATGTACTTAATTTAAGCGATCTGTTAAATTCACAAACTGCATGATGAACAGTGAAGATCCTGATCAGATGGAATCTTCCTACTCTTTTAAAAATTTTCACTTAAAATTAGAATTTCTCTACTTTCAATATACTTAATAAAAGCTATCTGTTAAATTCACAAACTACATTATGTACAGTGAAGATCCTGATCAGATGGCTTATCTGGAGCTAAACTGTTGTTATGCTCAGACAATTTTCACCTTAGAATTATATGAAATATCATTAAAACACATTTTTTCCTTATATAAAAGGGGTGGCCTGTCTAATGATCTCCAATAAACATTTCCTTCGGACCATAGTGCACATCAAAGGCTTATCTTATCTAAGTGATTATGAGGTGATTATGAGCAGATTTCTTGTTTAATAGGGGGGGTCAATAAGGGTACTTGAGTGATGGTATAATTTACTGAGATTGTTTCCAACAACATATTGTTTAAATAACTTCTTTTTTATTTTAAAATAAAGAAAAACACTGATATCCATTGTTTCCTTTACTCAAAAGTGCAAGGAAGTAAACAAACAAGGTAAATGAATTGATTAACCGGAAAATTTAATCAATCAATTTACCTTTTTTATTTATATTTGTTTATTTTTTATTTATTTATTTTATTTTGGTTGAAAGTATGTGATACACAAATCATATAATGTCCAAAACATGAGCATTTTATAGTTTCAGTCAAGATGGAACTATAAAATGTTCTTTGTTTTAGACACAATCATATCAGAAAAATGAAAAAAAAAAAGTTTTTTTTTTTTAAGATTTTATTTTTCACCTTTTCATCAAGTTTAAAACTAAAATAACAAACACAAGTTTATTTTTCTCATTTATATTGCAAACATAGGTTGTGGGTGCTCGTTAGAGCCGCCTCATTGAGGCGGTTCAAATGAGTACCCACAACCTATGACTTAATGAGACGATTCTAACGAGCACCCGCAACCTATGACTTGGAGCAGAAATAAGGAAAATAATGTATACCCCCTTAAACCCCCATTTTCTCTATAGAAAGTGGGGTTATGGGGATGTTCCTTTTTCCTCAAAAACATATATTGTGTGTCCTCGTTAGAACCGCCTCATGGAAGCAGTTCTAACGAGCAGTCACACTGTAAATACAAATTGTGGGTACTGATCTGAACTGCTTCGCCGAGATGGTTCTAATGAGTACCCACAATATATGTTTAGAGCAGAAATAATAAAGTTATCAGGATTTTATCTGAAAAAAAAAAAATTGGTGGAAAAAAATTACCAATATATTTGAATTGGCATTTTCTGTAATGATTATAAATAATGGCTACTAAATATAAAATCGGAAAAAAGTGTAGTTGTTTCTTCCATGCAAATCAAAATAAGGACTTAGGTGTAAATGAATAGATGTCAGGTGTAAATGAATAGATGTCATTTGTCAAAGTCATATCCCTAGGTAATTTATTACCCTCTCTTGGTCCCCTACCTGTATGACAGCCTGAATACCCCAAGTGTATTTTATCTCATTGCTGGATTCTTTAATAAACGGTCATTAGGATGTTATGTAATCGAAAAATGTGTCTTTAAGATAACATTTCCGTATGACATAGAGCATTCTTGCATATTACCATAATGGTTTTTTTCCTGATGGAAACTTGTGAATTTTTTCTTATTAATACTCCAAATATAGGTTGCGGGTGCTTGTTAGAACCACCTAAATGAGGCGGTTCAAACGACTACTCACAACCTATGTTTTGAAGCAGAAATAAGAAAAATAATGTATACCCCTGTAAACCCCAATTTACGCTAAAGAGGGGTGTTCATTACACGGACTTGTAAACATGATGACTTTTGGCAGTTTGTTACTCTTTTAAAATGTTTAGTTTCAATTTTGAATTCTTCTACTTTCTATATGCTTGATATAATCTACCTGTTAAATTCACAAACTGCAAGATGAACAGTGAAGATCCTGATCAGATGGCTTATCTGGAGCTACACTGTTTTATGCTCAAAAATTTTTCACCATAGAATTATATCTGAAATAAATATTTGGCATCTTGTTACTCTTATTAAAAATGTTTAGTTGAAATTAGAATTTCTCTATTTTCTACATACTTAATGATATATTGTTTTGTTTGTTGTTTGACTTGAGGTTTAACGTCCCCGTCAACACTGTAAAGATCATTTTGGAGATGTTGCTTCCAATTATTTTGTGGGACTTCTTCCCGACATTGAGATGAAATGACTTCTCAAGCCCTGTCGCCCAATGAAACCAGTAGGAATAATAAGCATGGATGGGCCGACTCGCACCGCCTTGCCTGGACAGGCTTAGATCCTCTAAGCAGTTTACCAGTACTCGTTTGCGGGTCGGTTTCAGCTCTGCGTGGATGCATCATGCAGCCCATATATTTCTTCAAGCCCCTATGGGCAGGGGCCGACCTAATGATATAATTTATCTGTTAAGTTCACAAACTGCAAAATGAACTTTCTGCTACATAAATTGTGTTTTATTGTTAGGACCACTTCACTGAAGCACTCTTAACATATTTCCTTAAACTTGCAAACTGTCATAATATGGCTTATTTTTTATAAAAGCCCGCTGGTACACTGAAGTGAGAGTAAATAATAAAACTTTCGATTGCATGGACATGGTACCACATTGATGCTGATTGTCTCACACAAAATTCAACAAAAGCAGCTCCTGCTATACTAAAAGGTTGGGGGGTATGGCCCTTTCAATATTATTTCACTCATACCGAACTGATCGATCGTTAATTAGAGGTGTACTAAAGTCTTTAGAGAAGTTTTGTTGCAAAAACATGGTTGTATTAATTAATTTAATTACCATGATTGTTGTTAATTATAATGTTCAGCTACACTGATTTTGAAGTTCTATATTCTGATGTTTTATCAAATGCTAAGTTTTATAAGGTTATCATACTATAATGGCCTGCCACACACTGTTGAGGAATGATTGACATTATTAGCAAACAGTGCAGGGCCAGATCAGATGCTACGTTCTGCAGCAACTGATCAGAGCCTACAATAGTGGGCTCGTTTGTTAGCCTTTTACCTACTAGTATCTTAAGTGGATGTAATGAACACCCGAATAAACCCAACTTAATCCGTGATTTGGTTACTCCTGAGATACACTTGTTAGAACCGCCTTGGTCTAATGAGCACACACATTTTATGCTTGCAGACGAAATGAGAAGAATGTCACCAATAAAATGGAAAATGTCAGTTTTAAGTTTGTGGAAGAAACATTACAATAACACACGCACCTGCGACATAGTGCATTTTTTACACCTCCAAACTGGCTATTTTTTTAATATTATTATTATTTTTTTTGATGAAAACCTTTGATATTTTTATTATTTATACTGCAAACATAGATTGCGGCCTCATTGAGGTGGTTCTAACGAGCACACACAACCTACTTCTTGGAGCAGTAATAAGAAAGATAATGTATGCCCCTGTAAACCCTAGTTTTCTGTATAAGGTGTTTTTAGGGGGTTGGGGCGGTTTTCATTAGTGGACATGTTCACCTGATGACACCTTGTCTCTTGGGTTAGTTATTGAAATGCGCAGAACTAAGATCTTTTTCCCCCAGGTTCATTTTTCCATGACTTTCACAATAAAATAAATAGATAAATAAATAAATAAATAAATAAATAATAAAAAGTTAATAAAAAATAAATGAAAATAATCAATTAAATAATTAAATAAATAAATGCTTATTTATGGGTCCTGTATGAGTACTGCAATGGAAGGTCACGTTTTTTCACTTTTCAGCCCAACATAAGAAAATTAATAATAAAAGGTCCTATTTACCCATTTGGTACCGGAAACCCCAAAATGGGTACATTGGCAAACAGTGTAGGCCCAGATCAGACGCCTCAGAAAGTGGCTTCTGATCAGGGCCTACACTATTTGCAAAAAGTTCAGCTATTTTCTGAATAAATTTTGATGATAACACAGCCTGTCACCCCTACATTTCAAAATGGATTCTGCCATATATGAAGATGAAGATTCCATTTGGTACAAAAAGGGTTAACACCCAAAATAATTAGAAAAAAATGCTTCTGAAAGATCTCACAACACATTTTAAAAATCATAGGCTTACAGCCATTGGTTATAATATGTAACTTTGCCCACCTACAATAGGATAAGCCCAACCTACAATAGGATAAGCCCCACCTTCAAATAACCATTAAACTGCCAATCACAACTATTTCAATATCATGCCTTTTTCTTTACTTCTCAAAGAAAAACTTGTTTAGCATTTTTCATATATGAGTCCTATGGAAATGTTGTTCTCTGAAAAAAAAAAAATTGAATGCCATCTGCTTGGTGCTTAAGATATAAGATTAAAAGTTTTTTTTCCATATACAGCTCTGAATGTAATACTTGGAATTCTGCTACATTGTTTGTTACATGAATATATTTCCTAACTTTAACTAATTATAGATGGTCTGAACTTGCATGTAATGTGTCTCTGTGGCAAAATAAATAGGTAAATAAATTCACTAGGACAAAATAATTTGGCCAAATTGTCGTACAAAAACTAAAAAATAAAAATAAATAAATAAATAAATAAATAACTGTTTGTTTTTGTTTTTATTTCCTAGTAGAGAAATTTCCATTAGAACTGAACATATGAGTAACAAGATACCTAAAATATATTTCATTTACTGCCGGGGTCGGCAACATTCTTTTCTGTCGTGGAGATTGATCATGATTTTTTTTTCTTCGGTCATTCTCTCCCTTCCGCGGATTCAGGAAGGGCAGTTGTCAGTTTCTGGCGAAAGAATGTGCACTGTACTGGTTAACCGCTTCCGTATACGGCTGCCCAGGAAAAGTGTGGATAGGTAAATTGACCGGCTCAAAAATGACCTAAAATAGTGTTGACTGGGCCGTTAAACTCAAATATAAACAAACAATATTTCATTTATTTTATATGGTGAAAAATTTCCTTATGGCATGTTTTCCTTTATTTATTTATTTTTCACTTGTCCCGCTAAACAAGACAATCCCTACATTTGCAAACAGTGTAGTTCCAGATAAACCATCTGATCAGTATCTTCACTGTTCATCATGCAGTTTATGAATTTAATAGATAGATTATATCAGTATATCAAAAGTACTTACTGTAGAGAAATTCAAATTTCAAGCGAACATTTTTAAAAGAGTAACAAGATGTCATCTGATCAGGATTTTCACTGTTCATCATGCAGTTTGTGAATTGAAGGAAAAAAACACAGAGATAATATCAAGTATATAGAAAGTACAGAAATAGGTAAAAATGAAAATTGCGTATGCTAATATTAGATCATTAAATACTTCTTTCAGTTAAGTTGAACAGGCATGCGTAAAACAGAAAGTTCAACTATTAGGTCTATCCGAAATTTGGCATCCTGAAAATGCTATCAAAGATAACATTAAAAGAAAGTGGAATTGGATAGCTACAGAAAGAAAGCAAGAAAGAGGAGGTGGTGCAGCAATTCTGATAGCTAAAAATATTAAAGTTTTCGAGAGAAAAGAGTTCAACAAGGAGAAGGTAGAAGCTGTGTGGTGTAATATCTATTCAAAGGAGTGTAATTTTGTATTGGGGTCAGTCTATATTCCACCAAATGATACAAAGAGCCTAGATGTTTTAATGAAAATTGTAAGCAAGCTGATGACAGAGTCTTTACCAGTTGTTATTATTGGTGATTTCAATGCGCATCATCCATACTGGTTTGGCAGAGATGCAAATAATTTGGGGAATCAGTGTTTGAGTTTTTGATGGATAAAGATCTGACTGTTGCTAACAATTCAACACCTACTAGAAAGGATAGAATCATAGATTTGACCATAACAAGTACAATTTAAGGGAATAAATTATCAGAATGGAGAGTACAACAGGAAGTGTACCTTAATACAGACCACAGTTTGATCACATTTAGACTTGGTCGGGCTCATCGGAGTCTAACTGTTGGGTTTCTTTTGCTCCAGCATTTCAGTGGTTTCTTGCTGTCGAGTCCTCACCGTTTTCTCACCTCTGTGGTTCTTTGATTTTTGTGTTCACGGAGATGTTGCACTGATGAGTTAGGAGGCCTTCATGCGGACTGAACAAATTATTTGTCTAGATCGCGACGGAAGTAAGGGCGAGGAGTGTGGCCACGTAAAATCGATTTAAGCCCCCCAGTGGAAATCTTCCACTGACCGTTCCAAGGCGGCTCTTCTGTGGCGATTTATTTATGTTGTTGTTTGTTACTTACTGTGTGTATCACTTGTGTCATTTAATTTTGGATGGCCATATGGCCATTTTGTGGGAAAGTAACTGTCCTTATGGCCTTCCTTTGTTTAGGTTTCCATTATGGTCTGGTCGCTTAATGTTTGTATTTCTTTCCCTTTGGTGTCTTTTATGGGTGGAGTAAGTTAATTGTATCAATTCCTGATCTTTGTTTTACTTCTACTTTGGTGAGTATATGGAAGATGATATCTGTGAGAAGTTGGATTTTAAAAATACTGATTGGGATCATTGGGAGAGTGTGTGCACAGATTCTATTGATGAATGGCTGGACAACAGAACGGATGACACAGATGTGAATGATGACTACAAAGACCTCATAAAGGTGATACATCAGAATGTGGAAGAGTATATTCCAAAGAAGAAAGTGTGTTGTCACAGTAAAGGGTGGTGGAACTCAACATTGAGCAAATTAGCGAAGGATTTCAAGAGGGCTAGAAGAATGTTTGCAAAACGCAAAGATGAAGCAAATGAGATTAGAGTGCAGGAAGTACATAAATTATTCAAAGAGGAGGAAATCAAGGCTAGAGAAAATTATTTGACTGAGATGGTAGATATGATGGATCCTCACAAGCCTGATCAGTTTTGGAAAGTGATAAATGCAGTGAGAAAAGATAAGACTAAGTCAGTTGTGCAACCAATTGTAAGAGACGATGGTTCATTGGCTGTGTCAGATGAAGAGATTTTTGTAGAATTGAAAGGTAGGTATGGTAAGGAGACTTTAGATGTGAAGGACTTTGATGAAAAGTGGTTCAGTTCAGTGGAAGAGGAGGTGAGGGATAGATTAAGGTTGGAGGAAACGGTGATTAAAGAGGAAAAATTCTCAGAAACATGTGGTCATGAAAATAGTGATATTCACATTGAAGAAGTGGAAGCAGCAATTTCTCAACTGCAAAATAATAGTGCACCTAGCCCTGAAGAAAAAGTGTTTAATATTTTATTGAAAAGGGGTGGTGAAGCCATTGTGAAAGGTTTACACTATTTAATACAGAAAAGCTGGTCCAAAGGTGTACTGCCTGAGGATTTCAAGTTAGACCCAAAGGTAATGCTTCCCAAACCCGGAAAGACAAACTACAACAGTGTTAGATCGTATAGGCCAATTACTTTAGAAAGTGTGATAGGTAAGATAATGGAAAGAGTTATCAGCAAAAGACTGATCTGGAAGTTGGAAATTGAAGGTGGTATAGCAAGAACTCAGTACGCATATAGGAAGCAAAAGTCATGTGTTCAGTCTCTTTTGAGGCTGTGTAATTCAGTTTCAGAAGCAAGGAATAGGAAGGAAAGTACGGTGCTGGCAGTGATGGATTATGAGTCTTGCTATGAAAGAATATGGAGAGCAGGTTTATGTTTCCTCTGGCTTTCTTTGCCGGATCATTACAGGGTCACTGATGAGGCTTTATTAGCCGAAACTATGTAGTATGACCCATCCTCTTTCTTATGAATGTTTTCATTGCTCTTAAAGGAAATCATTTTTGATTTTTATTGAAAAAGGCATTTGAAAGTGGGATTACTGGCAGATTATGGCTATACCTTAAAAACTTCCTTACAGACCGGAAGTACTTCATGAAAGTGAACAATTTTACATCTCCTACATTCCAGTCTGCAGTAGGCATACCGCAAGGATCAGTTATCAGTCCAGTGCTTTGTAATCTGTATACACGTGATTTAATGAAGGAAGTGGTAGGTAATCATGCAGAATTTGCAGATGATAGCTGAGTTTGGGAAAGTAATACATCAGTGGCAGAAAGTTGTGCTGTGTTGAATGATAAACTGGCATCTGTGGTAGATTGGTGTAGGAGATGGAATATGTTGATTGCACCAGATAAGGCAGAGATAATGGTATTTAAACATAACGGAAGAGATTCAGACGTGGAGACGGAGGTGAAGTTAGGCGAGAGTATTTTAAAAACAACCAATTCAAAGAAAATTCTGGGTGTCACAGTAGACGATAAATTAAACTTTCATGAACATATTCAACAGAAAACAAAGGCTGGTTTCAGTGCCTTGAGATGTCTTGATAATTTCGTTCAAGGACATAGAGGATGCAGCCAAACAGTGTACATGAGACTCTACAAATCCTTGGTTCTTCCTGTGATGGAATATGGAGCAGCAGTGACAGTCGAGTCCCTTGCAGAAAGCAGTAAGGAGTTTGGAAAGGTTCAGCGGTCAGCGATGCTAAAGGCATCAGGTTGTTTGACCAGTACCAGCACAGAAGCTTTGGAAGTATTGACAAACACCATGCCTATGGACCTACAGCTGAAGATAAGACAAGCACAAGAAGTTATCAGAATCAGTGCCAAGTATGAAGATGATCCTCTCAGGGAAGAATTTGATGAATGGATAGAGGGGGATAAGACTGTGGGTAGAAGAGCTACTATTTTTCATTTATTGATGTCTAGGTTTAGGGAATTGAAGGGAATGTTAAGAGTTTGAGAACATTGAGAAGGAATTCAGATATACTAAGGAATTGATGGGGCTCATCAAAGAGACAGGAAGTGTACACAAAGAAGAATTCACATTCTCCAAGGAAGAACAGAAAGAAAATATATTAGAGCTACTAAGCAATTGTGATAAAAATGATGTATTAATGTTCACAGATGGATCAGCATTAGGTAATCCCGGTCCGACAGGAGCTGGTGCTGTGGTCTACCTAGAGGGTTACTCCAGCACACCAGTTTTGATGAACAAGGGAGTTTCTCCGATAGGTAACAATTATAGTGGAGAATTGGTAGGTATACAGATCGGGCTAGAATTCTTGGCTGATCTAGACTTCAAAGCAGAGTAGTCCATATTCTGACCGATTGTCAGCCAGCTATTAAGACTGCTTTAAGTACTGAAATGCCAACAAACAAGATTGAAACAGTTCTCAGTATCAAGGAGTGTTTAGCAAAGGTAAGGTATAGGGAGAATATTGTCAAAGTTCATTGGGTACCG
Organism: Lucinisca nassula; assembly: GCA_963580285.1. Lineage (NCBI taxonomy): Eukaryota > Metazoa > Mollusca > Bivalvia > Lucinida > Lucinidae > Lucinisca > Lucinisca nassula. Next base: position 111,658,856 of record OY757012.1, on the reverse strand, counting down.
GGACACAAAGATATTGAGGGGAATGAGTTGGCAGATCAACAGGCGAAGGCGGCAGCATCAGAAATGATTAAAAACAATGAGGTAAAACCGATCCTGGACAAGAAAGAAGCAGTACGGGAGTGTAAATCACAGGGAAAGGAAAAATGGGAAAGAAGATACAAGTGCTCAGACAAAGTGAATGTATTGCAGGAAATATTTGGGGAAGAGGGGAAAAGGATCTGCCATGGAGATAGGGACAGAAGGACTTTCTCTGCAGTAAATCAATTGCTGTGTGGACATTCAATCTTAAATGATCACCAGGCAAAGTTAAACAAAGATCTGTCAAGTCTGTGCGAGACATGCAACATGAAAGAGAATGTAGATCATTTTCTGTTCCACTGTCAGAGATTTAAATCAGAAAGGGATACTTTAGAGTATAATGTTGAAGAGATTCTGGGCAGGGAGGAGGTGAAACTGGTAACAGACATTAACCTGAAAGTGTTGACAGGCATGATTGAAGACATAAGTAAGCAAGGAAGGAAGGAACTGACAGATGCACTGATGGAATTCATCAGGAGCACAAAAAAAGATTTTGAATTGCATTGTAATATAAGTATCATGAGTTTTTCACATAGTGAAATGTACAAGTGACTTATTTAAGTACCAAGTGGCTATAGGCAGCTATAAAATGCCTTATAGATATACAACAACAACAACAACGAAATTCTGATTTCAACTAAACATTTTTATCAGAGCAACAAGATGCCAAAAATATATTTCATAAAATTCTATGGTGAAAAATTTCCTGAGCATAATAATTAATATGTTTTTCCTTTTATCATGTTTTTGTATTATTATTTTAATATTTCTTATTTTTCCCCTTTTTTCTGTATATATGCCCATGAGGTGAAATACCATTCCAGCAGGTGTCATTTTCAATAAACAGTAATTATCTTCAATTATCATAGCCATTATATGGCTGATTAAATCACTGGTCCTCCTGTATTTGGTCCTCAAATTATACCCCTGGTCCTCCAGAGGACTTGGTCCTCAGCCCTCTGGTCCTCCAGTAAAAGTCCTCAAATTTTACCTTCACAAATATATTGAAATTGATTTAAGTTATCATTCTTCAGAAGCCACCTGATCTGGATCTATGCTGTTTGAAAATATAGGGGTTGTCGTGAACAGCAAGATAAGGGTTAAAGCATATTGGTAAAGTGGCTTGCAATTATTCACTCGGACTTCAAGTTCAGGTAGGTAAAACACATTCATCTTTGCTTTTAAACATTAACTGACCGGTAATGTTCATGTCCGTATCAGAATCAGAATTGTTACTGGTGACACGTCAAAATGACATTCATACACCAGGACCTGTGATATGGGAAGTTAGTCCCTAGCTCTAACCAAAGATGTAAACTTAGCTACACAATCCTCAGCACCTTCAGCCGTCAAAATAATAGAATCGGGAAGGGCATTCCAATCTCTAATGGTTCGGGGGAAAAACGATTCTTTATAAATATCCGTTCTTGCAGTAAGGGTCTGAAGCGTCATTGAATGGTGTTTTCTACAATGCCTAGCTGGGGGAACAAGGTCATCTGTTGGAATGCTGGCAGCACCCTTTAGACCTTTGTATAAGAGTATGAGCCTACTGTCTCTTCTCCTTTTCTTTAGAGACTCCCATCTTAATTTTCCTAGAATTCCAGTCATGCTCCCAGTTTCAAAGCAATAATTTCCAGTTACAAATCTAGCAGCTCTATTCTGAACTTTTTCAATTTCTTCATTTAGGACCACTCCGCTTGGGTCCCAGATGTAACTACCATATTCCAAGATTGGGCGAACAAGTCCCCTGTATGCTGTTTCTTTCACATCCTGAGGACACTGATGAAGATTTCGCCTCAGGAAACCAAGTGTTCTATTCGCCTTTGTACACATATTGCTAATGTGTGTATTCCATCTCAAATCGTGAGTGATTGTCACACCAAGGTATTTAATGGAATTCACATTTTCGAGGACCGTTCCCTCTAAGGTGTAAGAAGCCTCAACTTTATTAGATCTCTTCCTTGTTATCTGCATAATATTGCATTTAACTGGTTGAAATCTCATGCCCCATTTTCTGGCCCAACATCCTAATCTATCTATGTCAGCCTGAAGTTTCAGTGAGTCATCTGTATCTCTATTTTGCCGGTAACAAACACAGTCATCTGCGAACAGTCTTATTTCTGAGTCAATATCAGTGGAAATATCATTGATGTACAGGGAGAACAATAGAGGACCAAGAACGGTCCCTTGTGGGACTCCAGACAAAACTGGCGCCCATACTGAAGATTCACCATTAACAACAACACGCTGTTTTCTGTAGCAAAGGAAGGAATCTATCCATTTAAGAGTCTTCCCACCAATTCCATAACCAAATAATTTGGATTTAAGTAGTTCATGAGGAGGGGTGTCAAAAGCCTTCTCAAAGTCCAGAATAAATGTGTCCACCTGCCCCCCTTTGTCCAGGATTTTTGCCCAATCATTAATAACCGTGCTCAACTGAGTTTCGCAACTATGCCTTTTCCTAAATGCATGTTGTCTGTCTGACAAAAGTTTATGTTCATCCAAGTGGGCCATGATGTTTGAGCAGACTATGTGTTCAAGCAATTTACATAGAACACAGGTCAGTGACACCGGGCGATAATTACGAGCAAGAGCCCTGTCCCCTTTTTTGAAAAGTGGACAGATGTTCGCTAGGAGCCATTCTTTGGGAATTTCACCCGTATCGAGAGATTGTTGGAAAAGATGAGCAAAAACTGGACCTAACTCGTTTGCTATTTCCTTCAGGACTCTAGGATGAAGCTCATCAGGCCCTAAAGCTTTAGAAGGGTTCAAGCCTTTAAGTAATTTGATCACTCCCGCAGAGGATACAACAATATTTTCCATGAAAGGGGCCGATCTTCCAGTCAATGGAACCTCGTTGAACTCAGTTTTATTAAATGCATCATTGAATTGACCAACCAATTCCTCTGCCCTTTCAGAGTCCGATTCAGCGACCCCGTTCCCTCCTCTTTTATTAAGGGGTGGGATACCTTGCCTATCTTTCTTCTGGCTATTGATATATCTGTAGAAGTCTCTGGGATTCGCCTTTACATCACCTACCAAGTTATTTACATACTGATCATGCTGATTTTTGATGTCATTTTTAATTTCTCGTCTCAAGTTTTCAAATTTTGCTCTGAGTTTACCACTTCCCGACTTTTTTTGCCTTAGCATGAATCTTATTTCTCCTCCGAATTTTTCTTCTTATTTCTGGTGTGATCCAAGGAATTGAAGATACAGACCTGCTAGTTTTGGAGGGGATATGATTTTCGGACGAAGCTTGAATGAAAGACTTTATCAAATCAAAGTTCTCCTGGACAGACCGAGCGTCTGAATGACCATTAAAGTATTTCTCTCTTGCAAATTTTAGGGCATCCTTCCTCATAGTTTCATAGTCACCCTTTTGATATAAGTACACCTTTCTACGAGGTTTCTTTATAGGTGGTATGAAGATTTTCAAAAATCCAGAGACAATATCATGGTCACTTAGTTTGTCTGGGGATTGAATATCCCCAAACTGTCCTGGCAAAGTTGTAAGAATCAAATCCAAAGTGTTTCTATCTCGAGTAGGGAAGTCAACAACCTGTTCCAAGCCATGATCATTCATGATGTCGACCAACACCTGTCCCTCTGACGGACTCAGCATCGTGCCTTGTTTGCTGAGCCTATCTGGCCAAACAATCTCTCTGAAGTTGAAGTCGCCTAAGACATGTACTGCAGGAAGTTTTTTACCCTTATTCTGAGACTTAATGCCATCAAGCTGATCTTTAAATAAGTGGAAGTTTTCGACAGTGTCGTTAGGTGGTCGATACCAACTTGCAATAAAGTGGGAAGTTTTGTTTGCAAAAACCTTAACCCAAACAGATTCTGAATCGTTTTCCAGTTCCATGAATGGCATATGAGGGATATCTCTGTGAACGAGCAACATCACCCCGCCGCCATGAGTGTTTCTATCTTTTCGGTAGACACTGTATTCGCAAGTTTCAGGGAAAAGCTCCGAAGTCATAATTGAACTGTCAATCTTTGTTTCCTGAATAGCCACAATATGTGGTTGGTGAGTATCAAGGAAAGCTAAAAGTTCAAGTATCTTTCCTCTTAAACCGTTAATGTTAATACTGCAAAGTTTCAAACCTTTTACAAAATTCGGCTTTCTCATGTCAGTAGTCGGAGATTTAACTCCTTTCTCCTTTGACAGAGGTTCAAATTTATTTCTTTCTTCCAGTTCTATAGGTTCGCTGAAGAACGAGTCAGAAAAATTAAAAAAAAAACTCGCACTTCGGGCATATCCATGAACAACTCGAGTTAACCAGTTTGCCATACTCGGCGTCTGAAAGGAAAGCGCAATCAGTGTGAATCCACATTTCACACTGGTCACACTGAACTGCCTTATGCTCATTTAGAACATCACCACTGCAAAGGCCACAGTCTGCCTTGCAATCTTTGCAATACCAAGTTCCAATTCCAATTTCAAGCTCTAGCAATTGGTTTTCATCCAATTCAGAACACGAGGCATGAAAATGCTTTTCACAGTCCTCACATTCTACCCATTTCTGAGAGTCTTTGCAGAAAAATGAATGTGGCTGTCTTTGCAGAAAAATGAATGTGGCTGTGCCTAAGTTCATATTATTTTACAATAAATAATCGTCTGATGTTCCCCTTGGGGGGTTAAGACTATTGGGAGATAGATTAGAAAAAAACTTTTTGTCGGGTTTTTGACTGTCCCGTGTCGGTTCCGACGGTTCTAGTCTGCAAATTGGCAGACCTTATCTTGGGACGATTCATTGAGATAATGGCACATGCGATCTTTACTAAGAAAAACTCCGAGTATACCGATTGCGTGGAAACAAAATGGCGCTTGCAACGCGTCTTCAGAAACCACCGGAAGAAAATTCTGCTGTCGACATTACAGCAAACTTACAGACGCTTCAATTTGAAAGTGCACTCACAGATGCAGAGAAAGAGCTTATGTATCTCAGAAAGAGAGCCCACGCCCTGACTGTTAATTCATGCGCGCAAGCAGCATTTCTTGTATCGATATTAAACGAAGCCAGGTAGAAATTTTGACGGAAGATTAGTTTATACTAATTTATTTTAGTTTGATTGCGATAAAAACTTCAAGCTTATTGAATCGCGCTCGAACACTCATTCCGGATGTTTTCACGTGCGCGAGAGAGAGAGGCAGTGGCTTTTACACCACTGCTACCCATTTACACCTGGGTGGAGTGGGGCAGTGTCATTAAGTGTCTTGCCCAAGGACACACCCCGATACCAGTGGCCGGATTCGAACGTGCAACCTCTCAATCATAAGTCGAACGCACTAACCACTGCGCTATGTAGGCTGACAGAAGATTGAAATGAAATGATTCGCGGGAAAAGCATTTTCGAGCGGTTCACCACTTTCTCAGTTTCTGTTCATGAAAACAGTGTAACTCCATTCTGGACCGTTTGGTGACATGTCAAATGACATTCATTCACCAGGACCAGCGAAAAGGGAAGTTCCTAGCTCTCCGGTCCTATAAAAGCCAAGACCGGGCCCAGCCGCCGAGACTAAAGTGCTGATCTGAAGATTTTATATTCCGTCTCTTGTTATAATTAAGATATATATTGTAGTCAGTTGTGTATCAAATTATTATGGTCGGGTATGAAACACCCTTCCCGATCCCGATCCGAAAATCCCCGATCCAAAATTTTCTATTTGCCCTAATTCATTCATAAGAATATATATTTAAACACATTTGTGTTTATTTTATTATTTTTATGTATTTTAATAATTATTTATGTATATTTTGTTTAAATGTGTCCAGTTTGTGATTTTATCCTCAATTATTCCTATCTCAGGGGTATGAAAGACCCTGCCGAGTTTTCGTAAAAATATTGTATTCTTCCGCCTCTAATTAAAAAAATAAGTAATAACTAAATGATAAAATCAACATAACGGAATTGTTTTATACTTTTATGGCTTTTCTAGAATAAAAGAAAACTTAAAAAGAGTTTCGGATGTGTTTTTTGCATATTTTTATCCTAAATGATTACCGATCATTATTGCTATTTAAAGTTACGAAAATTTAACCGAATGTGAAATAAATGACTGGAAATGGACCGATTTTGAGTTTTCAAATGTCTCAAAAATCGTATGTGTGACATATGATGTCCATTGTGCGAGTGATGGAAGTTTAACGATGTCATATCTATCTATTTTTATTTTTGAGACAATGTGAAACTCAGGATTGGTCCGTTTTCGGTCATTTCTTTCACATTCGGTACAATTTTCGTAACTAAACTTAGAAATAATGATCGGTAATCGTTTTGGATAAAAATATGCAAAAAACACCTCCGAAACCTGTTTTAAGTTCTCTTTTATTCCAGAAAAGCCATAAAAGTAGTTAATAATTCCGTAATGTCGATTTTATCATTTAGTTATTGTATATTTTCTGAATAAGAGGCAGAAGAATACAATATTTTTACGAAAAATCAGCAGGGTCTTTCATACCCCTGAGAGAGGAATAATTTAGGATTAAATCACAAATTGGACACATTTAAATAAAATATACATAAATAATGATTAATATACTTAAAAGTAATAAAATAAACACAAAAAGTGTTTGAAATATATTCTTATTAATGAATTAGGGCAAATAGAAAAGTTTGGATCTGGGATTTTCGGATCGGGATCGGGAAGGGTGTTTCATACCCGACCAATTATTATAAATAACATATTTGATAACCACACGAAGATTTATCCCTCTATCATAGGAGGCCCAGAAATGGTGACTGACCTGTTTCAGTGACACTTAGTTCCCAGCGCTGTACTTTTCTTTGTAAAGAGTTCTGTGTCATCATCACATCCAGTCATTAAAAGTATAAATAAAGACCTTTCATTTCTACCAACAACATTGAAAAATTCTGTTTCAAGATGTCAGTTAAAAATAAATTTATATTTCCTTGCATATTTTGGCAGTTTTTCTTAATACCTTTTTGAATATGTATTGATGTGCCTCCCAAAAGCAATAGTTTCTTTTTTAGCTCACCAGAACCAAAGGCTCCGGCGGAGCTTATAGGATGGCAGGCCTCAGGGAGGAGATGTTGTTAAAATGTTGTTTTTTTTTCTCTCTATTTTTAGCTCTGGTGGCAGTTTGTTCATTTTAGCATTGTAAATTTCACCACCGAAAAATGTAAATTTTAAGACGAAAAATTGTGATATTTTTTCTTATTTCTGCTCAAAATATAGATTATGGGTACAGGTTAGAACTGCCTAATCAATGCGGTTCTAACGAGTACCCACAATCGCTATTTTTTAAGGCAGAAATAAGAACAGTAATGTTTACCCCTGTAAACAGCAGTTTTACTATATAAAAGTGGGATTAAAGGGGGTCAAAATTATATATAGGTGTGTTTTCATGATGTAATTGACGTTAAATATACCTCTTGACAAAGTACATATAATGGTGTGTGCTTATTATAACATGTACGAAAATTATGGCAAATACGGTATGTGCAGGGCTGCAAAATTTCCTTAAAACAAACTTGCCCCCCATGGTGCTAATTTTTCATTTACATGTAGATGCTAACAAGAGGGCCATGATGGCCCTGGATCGCTCACCTGATCCATAGTGTAACAAGTGGGCCCCAGAGAGGGCCATTATTGGCCCCAGGGCTTTAATGTGCATAATGTTGAGGGAGGTCTTAATGGTGAAGCTTCATACCAAACATCAACAAAGGCTATAATTTGAACAATCACAAGATGAAGCTACACATCAAATATCAAAGATCTGGGCTTAGCGGTTTCAGAGAAGAAGATTTTTGAAAGATTTTGCCTATATAGGCCTATGTAAAACCAAAGGGCCCCGGGACGGGGGCATTTTTTTGCCCCAGCACTATAATTTGAACAATCTTGGTAGGGGTCCACTAGATGAAGCTTCATACCAAATATCAAAGTCCTGGGCCTTGTGGTTTCAGAGAAGAAGATTTTTAAAGATTTTCCCTATATAAGCCTATCTAAAACCAAAGGACCCCGGGGCGGGGGCATTTTTGGCCCCAGCACTATAATTTGAACAATCTTGGTAGGGGTCCACTAGATGAATCTTCATACCAAATATCAAAGACCTGGGCCTTGTGGTTTCAGAGAAGAAGATTTTTAAAGATTTTCCCTATATAAGCCAATGTAAAACCAAAGGGCCCCGTGGCGGGGGCATTTTTTGTCCCAGCACTATAATTTAAACAATCTTGGTATGGGTCCACTAGATGAAGCTTCATACCAAATATCAAAGTCCTGGGCCTTGTGGTTTCAGAGAAGAAGATTTTTAAAGATTTTCCCTATATAAGCCTATGTAAAACCAAAGGGCCCCGGGGCGGGGGCATTTTTGGCCCCAGCACTATAATTTGAACAATCTTGGTAAGGGTCCACTAGATGAAGCTTCATACCAAATATCAAAGACCTGAGCCTTGTGGTTTCAGAGAAGAAGATTTTTAAAGATTTTCCCTATATAAGCCAATGTAGAACCAAAGGGCCCCATGGCGGGGGCATTTTATGTCCCAGCACTAAAATTTGAACAATCTTGGTAGGGGTCCACTAGATGAAACTTGCCTTGTGGTTTCAGAGAAGAAATTTTTTAAAGATTTTCCCTATATAAGCCTATGTAAAACTAAAGGGCCCCGGGGCGGGGGCATTTTTGGCCCCAGCACTATAATTTGAACAATCTTGGTAGGGGTCCACTAGATGAAGCTTCATACCAAATATCAAAGTCCTGGGCCTTGTGGTTTCAGAGAAGAAGATTTTTAAAGATTTTCCCTATATAAGCCTATGTCAAACCAAAGGGCCCCGGAGAAGGGGCATTTTTTGCCCCAGCACTATAATTTAAACAATCTTGGTAGGGGTCCACTAGATGAAGCTTCATACCAAATATCAAAGACATGGGCCTTGTGGTTTCAGAGAAGAAGATTTTTAAAGATTTTCCCTACCGGGTATATAAGCCAATGTAAAACCAAAGGGCCCCGTGGCGGGGGCATTTTTTGTCCCAGCACTAAAATTTGAACAATCTTGGTAGGGGTCCACTAGATGAAGCTTCATACCAAATATCAAAGTCCTGGGCCTTGTGGTTTCAGAGAAGAAGATTTTTAAAGATTTTCCCTATATAAGTCAATGTAAAACCAAAGGGCCCCGGGGCGGGGGCATTTTTGGCCCCAGCACTATAATTTGAACAATCTTGGTAGGGGTCCACTAGATGAAGCTTCATGCCAAATATCAAAGACCTGGGCCTTGTGGTTTCAGAGAAGAAGATTTTTAAAGATTTTCCCTATATAAGCCAATGTAAAACCAAAGGGCCCCGTGGCGGGGGCATTTTTTGTCCCAGCACTAAAATTTGAACAATCTTGGTAGGGGTCCACTAGATGAAGCTTCATACCAAATATCAAAGTCCTGGGCCTTGTGGTTTCAGAGAAGAAGATTTTTAAAGATTTTCCCTATAATAAGCCTATGTAAAACCAAAGGGCCCCGGGGCGGGGGCATTTTTGGCCCCAGCACTATAATTTGAACAATCTTGGTAGGGGTCCACTAGATGAAGCTTCATACCAAATATCAAAGACCTGGGCCTTGTGGTTTCAGAGAAGAAGATTTTTAAAGATTTTCCCTATATAAGCCTATGTAAAACCAAAGGGCCCCAGGGCGGGGGCATTTTTGGCCCCAGCACTATAATTTGAACAATCTTGGTAGGGGTCCACTAGATGAAGCTTCATACCAAATATCAAAGACCTGGGCCTTGTGGTTTCAGAGAAGAAGATTTTTTAAGTTTTTGGTGAAAAAAATCTGTTTTTGGCTCCTGTGACCTAGATGTGCAACGGACTGGAACCATTTGAACAACTTTGAAAGGGGACCACCTAAGGATCATTCCTGTGAAGTTTGGTCAAAATCCGATCAGTGGTTTAGGAGGAGATGTCGTTTAAAGAAATTGGTTACGCACGGACGCATTGATGGACAAAAAGTGATCCCAAAAGCTCACCTCGTCACTACGTGACGGTGAGCTAAAAATGGAGAAAAAGTGAAGATAGTTTTGAAAAATCTCACCCGCCCTGCCTGAAAATGCATGCAGGTGAGAGGTATTTTACACTCCAAATTTGAAATTCTTTTCTCTTTACAGACAACTCAAGAAACGGTTGAAGAGCCCACAGAAAAGATCAACAAGAATATTACAGGACCAAGGTCCACGGGACCCGTTGAAAGTTGGACTCATAGGGTGTGGTAGACTTGGTAGTCAGCTGGCACACTGCCTGATCACATATGGCGGAATCAGCCCTAAAGATATTAAAATATCTACACGAAGACCAGAGACCTTGGGTATGTTGTATGTTCTGTATTTAGGTTGTTTTCGCTTATTCGGTATTGCTTCTAGAAGGTGTATCAGATTACAAAATCTGCTGAGTGCGGTACAACATTCAGTCTGCGAGATAAAACCTCAGGTGTATTTCTATAGTGTTATGAGCTTAATGGTTAATTTTAAGGTTAATTGGTAAAATAGAGTGTATAAATTTCAAAAGCAAAATAGAGGCAATGATCAGATATCGATACAATTAACCAACACCTCCAATCAGGGACACCAAAGGGAAAGAAACACAAACATGAAATAACTAGACCCTAATGGAAACACCAATAGCGGACTGTAAAAGATCTACAGCAATGCATATACATTGTGGCCTTAAGCAAGCAACCTGTCTTGGAGGCAAATGTGTTAAATTTCACCTGTGTTAAGCAAGCACCTGTCTTAAGCAAGCACATTTTCGTTCTCCCTTAGGTGCTTGCTTAATATAGGATGGGCTGTATTTGAAAGACAGGTATAATATTTAGCGATCAAAAGAGGATTAAGTTCAATTGTGTGAAAACTGTTTGGAACTTAACATCGAAGTAGATACTGATTGGCTTTTTTGAAAACAGGAGTGAAATTTTGAACAATAATTAGTTGCAACCGGATGAAACAAGTCTTCCCAACTCTGATACACTTACAGGGTCCAGTGGCATTTCTGTTCTGCCACAAGTGGGTATTTTTTACATCTATAACTACCTGACATCTGCTGAATATGTTCTTGCAAGATTAAGAAAGTTCCTTGATGGCTATGTGCTTCATCTTGAATCTGTGACTCTCAATGACTACTATACAGGTCTGTTTGTTTTGTTTGTTTGATTTGAGTTTTAACGTCCCTGTCAACACTGTAAAGGTCATTTTGGAGACGTTGCTTCCAATTTTATGGGACTTTTACCCGACATTGAGATGAAATGACATCTCAAGCCCTGCGCCCATTGAAACCAATAGGGTTTATGACAGTTGGCGGTCCGACACTCGCACCGCTTTGCCTGGGCGGGCTTAGATCCTCTAAGTGGTTTACCAGTACTCGTGTGCGGTCGGATTCAGCTCTGCGTGGAAGCATCATGCAGCCGATCTATTTCTTCAGAGGCCGACTATACAGGTCTTAGAGCCCGGTTTCGTCCAAGAACCAGTATCAAAGCCAGGATGCCATAAGTTATGGGTGGTTTTCAGTAAAACAGGGGAAGCAGATAATAAAGGGACTGTTTGTTCTGCAGTTCTCCCTATGCTCATGTAAAAGAGGGTAAATGTACATCAAGTTGTTTGCGGGACAGGGCTTAAAAAGTGTCAAGCATACAAGTCCTAAAATTCAATGATTATGATAAATGAGTTAATCCATAAAATGCCATTGTCAATCGCGACAATTTTCGTCTGCCTTGTCGTCTGCTGGTTACTTTTAAAAGTCATTTTTTACAGACAGTGTGGACGTAGATCAGACTGCTACCGTATGAGCAATAGGAGAGTAGTCTGATCTGGGTCAAAGTAGAAGTAAAACAAAGATCAGGAATTGATACAATTAACTTACTCCATCCATAAAAGACACCAAAGGGAAAGAAATACAAACATTAAGCGACCAGACCATAATGGAAACCTAAACAAAGGAAGGCCATATGGACAGTTACTTTCCCACAACATGGCCATATGGCCATCCAAAATTAAAAGACACAAGTGATACACACAGTAAGTAACAAACAACAACATAAATAAATCGCCACAGAAGAGCCGCCTTGGAACGGTCAGTGGAAGATTTCCACTGGGGGGCTTAAATCGATTTTATGTGGCCACAATCCTCGCCCTTACTTCCGTCGCGATTTAGACAAATAATTTGTTCAGTCCGCATGAAGGCCTCCTAACTCATCAGTGCAACATCTCCGTGAACACAGAAATCAAAGAACCACAGAGGTATTTTAAAAAAATATTTTAAAAAAGTTTGCAAGATTCAGCAGACAACATAAGGAGTCGACATTTTCTTGGCATCTTATGGGCTAGTTTCAGTAGGCAACCAGAATATGATGGCTGTTGGATATTTAGAAGCAAATCCTCCAGCCGACACACAACGTTACATCAATGTCGTGCCAACGTCTATTTAACATCTAATCAATGTTAATTCGACGTTGTGTGCCCACTTGGTAAAATCAGTCAGACATTAAATATACACCAGATCATAGATTGGTTGTGTAGTGATGAAAAATGACGATAATACAAGAACAAAACTATATCAGATATTGTCATTTTAATGTATCAGTCCAACCAATCTTAGACTGTTCCATTATTTAATTATGCCCCCGCAGCGGCATGATGCCGGGGCATATAGTTTTTCGGTTTGGTCTGTACATGTGTGTGTACGCACGTACGTGATCCTGTAACCTCAGGTTAAGGTTTTTGTAACAGGTAGAGCCTTAACTTTTAGAACTCATATTTTCCTAACCATTTGATGGAACTGGTTCATCTTTGGTATGATGATAGATATAGGTCCAAAGTTTTATTAAGCAATACCCCCACCCACGCCTGTGACCTCAAGTTCAAGGTCACAGACTTAGAAATTTTCAATGTTAAAGACTCAGGTTAAGGTTTTTGTAACTGGTAGACCTGAACATCTAGAACTCATATTTTCCAAACCATTTTATGGAATTTGGTATGATTATAGATATAGGTCCAAAGTTTTATTCAGCGATACCCCAACCCATGCCCATGACCTCAAGGTCAAGGTCATGGACTTAGAAATTTTCCATGTTAAAGACTCCAGTTAAGGTATTTGTACCTGGTAGAACCTGAACTTTTAGGATGGCTTTGGTTCATATGATGATAGATATAGGTACAGGGTTTTATTCAGCAATACCCCCACCCATGCCTATGACCTCAAGGTCAAGGTCACAGACTTAGACAATTTTAATGTTAAAGATTTCAAAGAGCTCAAATTTTCCAAACCATATTATGGATTTGGCTTATATATGTTATGATGATAGATACATGTCCAAATGTTTAATTGGCAATACCCCCACTCATGCCTATGGCTTCAAGGTCAAGGTCACAGACTTAGAAATTTTTAATTAGATATTTTAAGAGTTGATATTTTCCCAATCGTGCGATGGATTGAGTTTATATTGTGTATGATGTTAGATACCTGTCCATTTTATTCAGCGATACTCCCAACAATGCCCATGATCTCAAGGTCAAGGTCAAAGACTTAGAAATTTTTAATTAGATATTTTAAGAGTTTATATTTTCCAAATCGTACGATGAATTAAGTTTATATTTGGTATGATGATTGATACTGGTCCAATACTCCCACCCATGCACGTGCCCTAGAGGTCAAGATCACAGACAAAGAAATTTTTTATTTAAAGCTTATTAAGAGCTCATACTCACCAAACCATATAGATTTGCTTCATATTTGGTATGATGATAGTTACAGGTCCAAAGTTGTATATACCCCCACCCCTGACCTCAAGGTCAAGGTCACAGACTTAGTCTTATAATGCTTTTAAAGTTTTAGGGCTCATATTATAGATTGGCTTCATATTTGGAATGATGATAGATACAGGTCCCAAGTCTCATTCGCCCATACCAACGACCCTGCCCATGACCTCAAGGTCAAGGTCACACACTTAGAAAATTTTACTGCAGCATGGATTTTCGGGGTGAGGCGGGGCCCTTGGCGGGGGCATCCGTGTCGTCTGGACACATTTCTAGTTTTTTTTTAAGAAATAGTAGTGAAGGCAATGATCAGGAATCAATACAATTAACCCACAGCTCCCACCAGAGACACCAAAGGGAAAGAAACACAAACATCAAACAACAGACTCCAGTGGAAACATCAATAGCGGAAAGCCAAAAGGACAGTTACTTTCCCACAAAATGGCCAATTGGCTATCCAAAACAAAATGATATAAACGATACAAACACTCGAAGACAAACCATAACAAAATGAAACCGCGCCAGAAGATCTTTTTTCATATTATAGCATATTGTCACTGTTAATTTTCCCCAGGCACATATTTTTGTAACCATTAGTAAAGCATTCTACACACAAAATCTACACAATTTCATGGTGCATATGCAAAGACAAATTTAAGAATGTTAATGTGCTTGAACTTTTCTCACATTTCACTCCAGGAATGGATTTTAATATATAATAAATGCAGCTAACCTCATTGTAACCCCATGCCATACCTGAGCTTGCAGAGTTTGTGTACCGCAGGTAAGATCGTTTATGTTCTGCACCTGGCTTACCAGCTTTAGGGGTAATTTTAAAAGTATTATACAGTTCTTGTCTTAAAAAATCCATCAGTAAAAATTGACAGGTTTCAAATTATCGGTACTGTTCAGTTGAGTTATAAATATTATGTATGAATATGTATGCCTGTTTGTGTGATCCAAAGCAATGTTACATCTGTTTTCTTGACAACCATGTGTTCATGTTTCCATAACAACCATGTGTTAATTGTGTCCATACAAAAAATGACAACTCATGGTTAGTTTTTAGCTTGCCTTTACAAATGTACATAGAGCTGAATTCTTTACTACCCCCTGCAGTTGCATTAGCTTCAACATCCACAAGAAGTTTTATTACACCTAAGCCGAAGGCTCATAGGTGAGCTTCTTTGCATCCTATAGCGGTTGTATTTCACTATTTGATTTGCAGGAGTGTCTAGTCATGTAACTAACTTCCACACACGTAAAAAATTGTTAAAGGCTTAACTTCTTAATAAGGGTTATCGGTATCATAAATATGTATCTTTTTGTTTTGGATAGCCAATTGGTCATTATGTGGGAAAGTAGCTTTCCCATGTTGGTGTTTCCATTAGGGTATAGTTAAATTAATGTTAGTCTTTGATGTTTCTAATGGGGGTTGTGTGTTAATTGTATCGATTCCTGATCGATGCCTTCATTATTATTTTTTATAGTATGACAAGAATCCTTTGTCTATCTGTCATTTGTCTGTCTGTCAACATTTTCAAACATCTCCTATGAAACTACTGTGCAGATTGAAGTCAGATTTCATGTGGAGCATCTACGGGATGGGGGAACGAAAGTATGTTCGCAGGGTCAAGGTCACATTACCAAGATACCAAGATGGCCGCCAAGGCCATTATGGTGAAACCCATTCCGGTGGGTCAATTGCCATGAAACTTGGTATGTAGCAAGGGTCTCAGGTCCATCTTATTTGTACAAATGATGACCATCGGAAGACCTTGACCTATTTTACACCATGGTCGATTTCGGTAACATAGACTTTTTAATGGAAAAAAACAAACAAACAAAATAGTGTGGTTGTTTTGTTTTGTTTTTTAAGCTCACCTGTCACGTAGTGACGAGGTGAGCTTTTGGGATCACTTTTTGTCCGTCGTCCGTTGTGTGTGCGTCCGTGCGTGCGTGCGTCCATAAACTTTTTCTTCAAATGACATCTCCTCCTAAACCACTGATCGGATTTTGACCAAACTTCACAGAAATGATCCTTAGGTGGTCCCCTTTCAAAGTTGTTCAAATGTGTCTGGTCCATTGCACATCTAGGTCACAGGAGCCAAAAATTGATTTTTTTTTTCACAGAAAACTTAAAAGATCTTCTCTGAAACCACAAGGCCCCGGTCTTTGATATTTGGTATGAAGCTTCATCTAGTGGACCCCTACCAAGATTGTTCAAATTATAGTGCTGGGGCCAAAAATGCCCCAACCCCGGGTTCCTTTGGTTTTACATAGGATTATATAGGGAAAATCTTCTTCTCTGAAACCTCAAGGCCCAGGTCTTTGATATTTGGTATGAAGCTTCATCTAGTGAATCCCTACCAAGATTGTTCAAATTATAGTGCTGGGGCCAAAAATTCCGCGCCTCCGGGCCCTTTGGTTTTACATGGGCTTATATAGGGAAAATCTTTAAAAATCTTCTTCTCTGAAACCGCAAGGCGCAGGTCTTTGCTATTTGGTATGAAGCTTCATCTAGTGGACCCCTACCAAGATTGTTCAAATTATTGTGCTGGTGCCGAAAATGCCCCCTCAACGGGACTCTTTGGTTTTACATAGGCTTATATAGGGAAATTCTTTAGAAAATCTTCTCTGAAACCGCCAGGCCCAGGTCTTTGATATTTGGTATGAAGCTTCATCTAATGAACCTCTACCAAGATTGTTCCAATTATAGCATTTGGGCCAAAAATGTGCCTGCGCTGGGACCCACTAGTTTTACATAGGCATATATAGGGGAAAACCTTTAAAAATCTTCTTGTCCGAAACCAGAAGGCCCAGGTCTTTGATATCTGGTGTGAAGCTTCAACTAATGAACCTCTGCTGAGATTGGTCAAATTATAGCCCTGGCGCCAAAAATGCCCACACGCCAGGGCCCGCTGGTTTTACATAGGCTTATATTGGGAAGTCTTTAAAAATCTTCTTTTCTGAAACCAGAAGGCCCAGGTCTTTGATATTTGGTCTGAAGCCTTATCTAGTCAACCGCTACCAAGTATATTCAAATTATAGCCCTTGGGCCAAGAATGCACTAGAGACACTGATACTCAGGTGAGCGATTCTGGGCCCTCTTGTTTTATTTTTAGAAATCACTGCAGTCTGTGATCGGAAAGTTGGTCGAAGCAGGTAGCTAATTGAGTGGATGAAACTACGTGAATATTCAAAGTCGAGGTCATTCTTTGACCTTGGTCCAAGGATATTCAGTAGTTAACCCAGTCACGGCTGACAACTTTGTTTCCCTCTTTAATTGCACGCTGGTTGGTCAGGCCTCAGATTCTATGACGGTTCCAGCGTAAAGGCTTACTGAGAATTAGAGAGGTCTAATTCAATGTAATGTTGGTTGGTGCCTGATACTCTGTCTCTGGTTGGGCCCATCGGAGTCTAACTGTTGGTTTTCATTTGCTCCAGCATTTCAGTGGTTTCTTGCTGTCGAGTCCTCACCGTTGTTTCAGCTCTGTGGTTGTTTAATTTTTGTTTTCACAGAGATGTTGCACTGATGACTTAGGAGGCCTTAATGAGGACTGAACAAATTATTTGTCTAAATCGCGACGGAAGGGCAAGGATTGTGGCCATGTAAAATCAATTTAAGCCCCCCCCAGTGGAATTCATTTCGCTGACCGTTCCAAGGTGATTCTTCTGCCGTGGTTTATTTTTGTTATGGTTTGTTTTGGGGTGTTTCTGTCGCTTAGTTTGTTTTATTTTGGATAGACATTTGGCCATTTTGGGGGAAAGTAACTGTCCTTTTGGCATTCCGCTATTGATGTTTCCATTAGGGTATGTTGTTTCGTGTTTGTGTTTCTTTCCCTTTGGGTCTCTGATGGGAGCTGTGGGTTTATTGTATTGATTCCTGATCATTGCCTCCACAACTAATTTGAAAATTTATGCTTAATTTTCTCAGAAACCATTGGGTCATTTGTACCTTTAGGGACTAGGAAATGAAAATTAATTAAAAAATGTACTTCGTCCCATGAGCAAGATGGCCGCATGCCCATATAAGGTAAAAAAAACTTCAAAAGCCTTTTTTCCCCGAACCAGTGGGCCGATGGCCATGAAACTTGGTATGTAGCATTTGGGACTCATTTCATTTCGCTGAATTCATTTTGCTGACCGTTCCAAGGCGATTCTTCTGCCCCGGTTTATTTTTGTTATGGTTTGTTTTTGGGTGTTTGTGTCGCTTAGTTTATTTTATTTTGGATAGACATTTGGCCATTTTGTGGGAAAGTAACTGTCCTTTTGGCTTTCCGCTATTGATTTTTCCATTAGGGTATGTTGTTTCGTGTTTGTGTTTCTTTCCCTTTGGGTCTCTGATGGGAGCTGTGGGTTTACTGTATTGATTCCTGATCATTGCCTCCACAACTAATTTGAAACTTTATGCTCAATTTTCTCAGAAACCACTGGGTCATTTGTACCTTTAGGAACAAGGAAATGAAAATTAATTAAAAAATGAATTTGGTCCCATGAGCAAGATGGCCGCCATGCCCATATAAGGTAAAAAAACTTTCAAAAGCCTTCTTATCCCGAACCAGTGGGCCGATGGCCATGAAACTTGGTATGTAGCATTTACGGACTCGGGCACAACATAGTTTGTTCAATTGATGACCCTTGTATGAACTTGACCTATTTTACGCCAAGGCCAAATTTGTACACACACTATTAAAGTCTTTGATCTGAAAATTGGTAGATGCAGTTGGCTAAATAAGTGGATGAAACTACAGGAGTATTCAGTGTCAAGGTCATTTTTTTGACATTTGCTAAGGTTATTCAGATATGAAAATTAAAACTTATTTTCTTCAGACACCACAGAGCCATTTATAATTTAATTTCATATAAAAGTTATCGGGAACAAGAAAATGAAAATCAATCAGTATGAGCTTGGTCACATGACTAAGATGACCACCATGCCTATATAAGGTAAACAACCCTTTACAATCTTCTTCTTTGGAACCCAGGGGTCAGTTATCATGAAACTTGGTGTGTTTGTTTGTTTGATTTGAGGATAAACGTCCCCATCAACACTATTTAGGTCATTTTGGAGACCTTGCTTCCAATTTTGTAGGACTTTTACCCGATATTGGGATGGAATGACATCTCAATCTCTTCCGCCCAATAAGGTTTCAGATGCATGAAAGGGCCGACTCGCACCACATCGCCTGGGCAGGCTTAGACCTTCTAAGCGGTTTACCAGTACTCGTGTGCGGTCTGTATCAGCTCAGTATGGAAGCATCGTGCAGCCCAATCTATTTCTCCAAGCCCCGATGGGCGAGGGCAAGAAACTTGGTATGTAGGATTGGGGACTTGAGCCAGTCATTGGGGACTTTAAGGATTGGGGACTTGATGTAGGTTTGGGACTTGAGCCAGTCATTGGGGAAGTGAGCCAGTCATAGTTTGTTCAAATGTTTAGTCCTGGATGACCTTGGTCCATTTTAAGCCAGGGTCAAATTTGGTCACATGGGCTTTTGTTTGGGGAAAAGACAAAACTACCGGTATGTATTTTTCAGAAACTATTGCAGCCTCTGTGATCGGGAAATTGTTAGATGCAGTTAGCTAACGGAGTAAATTTAACTACATGAGTATTCAAGGTCAAGGTGATTGTTTGACCTTGCCAAAGATCATTTAGATATGAAAATTAAAACATATTTGCAACCAAATTTCACCTGAAAGCATTCAGGATTAAGAAAATGAAAAATACTTAATACGAGTTTTGTCATAGGACCAATATGGCCACCATGCCCATATAAGATAAAATAAAAACCTTAAGAAATCTTTTTCTCCAGAACCAGTTGGTTGATTTTCCTGAAACTTGGCACGTAGCATGAGGGACTGGTGCTAAACGTACTTCAAATGATGATATGTGGATGCCCTGGACTTATTTGAGGCCAACGTCAAAGTTGGTCACTTAGTCTCTGATGGAAGCTTTGGGTTAATTGTATCGATTGTCTCTGGTGGGAGCTGTGGGTTAATTGTATCGATTCCTGATCATTCCCTTCACTTCTATTTTGTATGAGAAAAAGGTCAAACTGTATTTTCAGGAATATTAAAACTAAAAATCCTCCAAAAATTCTCAGAAACCATATGGCTTCAGATACATTCAGCAGTGAGCACTCAGGTTAGCGCTACACTACCCTTGGTCCTCAGGTGTTAACAATCATTTCCAAAGCAGACCACAATCAGTTTTATTATTTTTTGAGAAAATAAGGCTTGACATTGTATATGAATAAAGTTGATTTACATGCAATGTAAAGCTTTATTTTAAAATGAGAAAAAATGATTCTTGTACAATACTTAGAAAATGCCATCTGCTTGATTTGCATGTTACCTTGAAATCAAAGTCAAGGACTTAGAAAGCTACCATATCAGGTACTAGGTGTTACCATATAGCTTGAATAGTTAGTTAATGTTTCATTGTTTCCAAGTATTTAGACTACAGTATTTTTTCCTTCAGAATACCTGCTAAACTATGGAGTTGACTGTTTCCATGACAACATCAAGCTAGTGACAATGTCTCATATAGTGTTTCTGTGCGTGCTACCCTCACAAGTGCCAGCTATATGTGAAGAAATAAAGTCCTGTGTAGCTCCCACACTATTTATATATAGCTTCACGAGTTCTGTTTCTGTCAAGAAACTAAGGCAGTTGCTAGGGACAACTAATGTTGTGAGACCAGATTATATAATGAGTGAGGAGCAAGATGGTTTTCAATGGGATTATACTTTGAATGTTCAGAAAGCTCTGGAGAATAAAGAAATAGTTTCTTTGACATGTCCCTTGAATAAAGAAAAAGGTATGTATTTTCATGACTTATACTAGTATAATTAATTAATATTTCCTTAGCTTTGCCTTATATTACAAATACAGTAGAACTTCGATGGCTCGAACACCGATGGCTCGTATAACATGGCTGACTCGAACCCGTTCTTGAGTCCCTAGGGAATTCCTTTTCATAAAAAATAATGCGGGATAATTAAGGAGATTTTCGACTTTTATCTTGCCAATGTATGCTGTGTGTACTCATTAGAATCGCCTCGATGAGGCGATTCTAATGAGCACACACAGCATACATTTTTATTATAAAACAATGAAAAGATGTCTCAAAACTAACCCGGTAATGCCTCCTGCCAGTAACCCTCAGTGGCTCGAACTACCCCTGTCTCGAACAGATTTTCGTGGTCCCAAAGGTGTTCGAGCCATTGAAGTTCGACTGTATTTTAATGTTTAATTTCATTGGAATATATTGGTTTTTCATTTGGGACTATTAGTTTCTCAGGGTTTGTTTTTTTTTTATTTGGGTTTAACGTCCCTGTCAACACTGTATAGGTCATTTTTGGAGACGTTGCTTCCAATTTTGTGGGACTTTTACCCGACAGTGAGATGAAATGACATCTCAAGCCCTGTCGCCCAATGAGACCAATAGGGTTTATAAGCATGGACGGTCCAACTCGCACCGCTTTACCTGGACAGGCTTAGTTCCTCTGAGCGGTTTACCAGTACTCCTGTGCAGTCGGTTTCAGCTCTGCGTGGAAGCATCGTGCAGCCCATTTATTTCTTCAAGCCCCAATGGGCAGGGACCGAAGTCATCATGGTAAGATGTCTGTGAAATGAACACCCTCTATACCACACTTTATATAGAGAAAAATGAGGTTTATAGGGGTATACATTATTCATTTATTGTTGCTTGAAAACATAGACTGTGGGTACTTGTTATAACTGCCTTACTGAGGCAGTTCTAATGAGTACCCACAATCAATGTTGAGAGCAGAAGTAAGGAAAATACTTAATAAAATCATCTGAAAAACACTAGTTTTCCAGGTATGAAAAGCAACATTGTAGGACACAAACTTGATATCATAACGAATATACCTTCAGGTGCGGCAAATATTTCAAAATACCTTGTTTCAGGGGTCAGCCGTTAAAGCTCTTCAAGAAAAGCCGCTAACAATGTAGTCATTGTTTGACGGCTTCACTGTGTTAATACTCTTCAGCAAGAACTTGGTGGTACTAAGGCCTATGAACTACAGCCTTTAGCTGTAGAGAGGGCTTTAGTTGATGACTACATTTGTCATTCGGTCACAAAGTTTGCTGTCTGTGTTACAGAAGGCCAAGACAAGCTTCCTACGTTATATTAATTACCTAAACTTAATAAAAGACCATACAAAGCACGGTTTATTGCAAATCAAAGCTCTTGTACTACCACTGAACTCTACAAATTATTAACTCCATGTTTTACTGCAATCAAACAAAAATGTGATAAAATATTGCGACAGTCTTCCAAAGATCAGGTAGAAATCTGTTTTGGTCTATAAAAAATTCTAATGAAGTTTTAAATAAATTGAAATCCAGACGTTTTTGTGCTTCAAGTCTGTCTACTTATGATTTTTCCACCCTTTACACTACACTTCCTCATAATCTTATAAAAGAAAAAAATAATGATTTAATTGAATGGACATTTCATAGGGAAGACTCCCTCTATCTTGCATGTAATATAAGAAATGGTTTTTTCACTTCTGATTTTGTGTTTTTTTGGAGTTTAATGGCCCAGTCAACACTATTTTAGGTCATTTTGGAGCCCGTAAGTTTACCTATCCACATTTTTCCTGGGCAGCCTTATACGTAAGCGGTTAATTAGTACAGTGCACATTCTTTTGCCAGAAACTAACAACTGCCCTTCTTGAATCAGCAGAAAGGAGAGAATGACCGTAGAAAAGATTTCATGATCAATCTCCACGAAAGAATGTTGCCGACCTTGGCAGGTATCAAACCCGCGTCCTCCTGATCACCAGTCCGACGCGCATCCGACTGAGCTACCGAGGCCAGCTTTTTCACTTCTGAAGAGCATAAAAGTTGCACTTTATGGTCATGTCAGAAAGTGTGTGAAGCTCTCACCTTCCTGCTTCACAATATTTATATGAGATTTGGTCCTAAGTTATTTAGGCCAGTTGTGGGTATTCCGATGGGTACTCATTGTGCATCCCTTGTGGCTGATTTGTTTTTGTTTTGTTATGAGAGAGACATCATGATGTCCCTTTCTGCTGAAACCCAATCTGAAATCATTGAAGCTTTTAGCTCGACTTCTAGATATTTGGATGATTTATTAGATATTGACAATACCTATTTCGATGGTTTCATCAGTCAAATTTACCCCCCCCCCACCCCCCCCCCCGAACTTCAGTTGAATAAGCAAATTCTTCTGATACTGAGGTCCCGTTTTTGGATTCACATCTATCTATTCTAGATGGGTTTGTTTCTTGCAAAATTTATGATAATTGCGATGATATTGATTATGTGATTGTAAATTTTCCTTTTTTGGATGGTGATGTTCCTCGCAATTGATTCAATTTGCCAGAGTGTGTAGTCATGTTACTGACTTCAACACTCGTAATAAATTGTTAACTTAAACAGGGCCATCAGTACCATAAACTATGCAAAGCCTTTTCAAAATTTTATAGATGTCATTCTGACTTAATTTCAAAATTTAATATTGGACTTAAATCTCTTCCGCAACAAGGTCTATCGGAACCCGAATTTTATGGTGACTTAGTATATAAATTCAGAAAAATATATAACCACAATGACTTCAGCACAATTTTCGTAAAATCATTCTTCGATATAAAAAGATTAGGTACAACATAAATGTTATACAACAGACTGCATACATGGTAGTTAACCCAATCACGGTTGACAACTTTGCTTCTCTCTTTAATTGCACGCCGGTGGGTCAGGCCTCAGATTCTATGACAGTTCCAGCATAAAGGCTTACTGAGAATTAGAGAGAATCTAATTCTATGTAATGTTGGTTGGTGCCTGATGCTCGTCTCCAGTCGGGCCCATTGGAGACTAAACTGTTGGTTTTCTTTTGCTCCAGCATTTCAGTGGTTTCTTGCTGTCGAATCCTCACCGTTGTTTCATCTCTGTGGTTGTTTGATTTTTTTGTGTTCACGGAGATGTTGCACTGATGATTACGGAGGCCTTCATGCGGACTGAACAATTTATTGGTCTAAATCGTGACTGAAGTAAGGGCGAGGATTGTGGCCACATAAAATCGATTTAAGGCCCCCAGTGGAATTCGTTCGACTGACCGTTCCAAGGCGGTTCTTCTGTGATGGTTTATTTTTGTTATGGTTTGTCTTTGAGTGTTTGTATCGCTTATCTTATTATGTTTTGGATAGCCAATTGGCCATTTTGTGGGAAAGTAACTGTCCTTTTGGCTTTCCGCTATTAATGTTTCCATTAGGGTCTGTTGTTTCATGATTTTGTTTCTTTCCCTTTGATATCTCTGATGGGAGCTGTGGGTTAATTGTATCGATTCCTGATCAATGCCTTCACTTATAATTTGCTCCAAATTCTTTCCTGTAAGAGAAACACTTTTTGGAGAGGAAAGAGTATAGGATAGCACATAGAAGTCTGAAAAGTTGTCTCATTTGCCAAAAAATGGCATAAAAGGAGGAAAAAAAAACTTTGCCCTTGATTAAGTATAGTACATGAAATTGGAAAGAAACAAAGTATATCATACAGTCAGTGGCATAGCAAGAAAATGAATTGTGTCAAAGAAAACTCTAGAAAAAATACTACATATAGTGTCATAAATCGGGACCACTCTGACAAGATAGAATTTGCTCCCTTTAGGAAAGAGAAACAATTTTCTCCGATTGGAAAAAATTTCCCCCTAAATACTACAGCGGTCCCTGGAGCTAAGATGAAAAATATGTCAGATGATCTCTCTTTTTTCTACACAAGCCTATTTAATGTGGGTACTTTACAGGGCTGGAAAATTCCGCTACTTGCCATATGGCGAGTAACAATTTTGGAGGACGAGTTAATATCTACATATAAGTACCTACATGAAATCTATCAAAATATACATGTACATGCAGATGCCATTGGTCATCATGCAGGATGAGTGAATTTTAAAGAATTTTCCAGCCCTGGTAATGAGCATTGTGTTATAGAATATTATAGACACATGCATAAATTGCTAGTATTCTTCTCCCTTTTCTTCCTCCTCTGCTGCTTCACATTACGAAAACACGCCTATACAAATACATTGTAAACTTTACCTCCGAAAAATCGAAATTTTTAAGATGAAAAATCATGATATTTTTCTTATTTCTGCTCAAAATATAGATTGTGGGTACTATATAAAAGTGGGGTTCAAGGGGGTCAAAGCGTAGGCGTGTTTTTCTGATGAGTTCTTTTTTGTCTGTAATCTGTGCACAACTATGTTATTTTTGCATAAAATGGTGATCATTATTAGGGATGACAGACTGATTTAACTCAAACAAACAAAGCTGTGCAGTACGCATATCTTTGTCTCGAGATCTTTATTACATATTATCTACCATTACTGACAATGACCAATCTTAATCACATGCAAGAAATGTTAATGTTTGCGTGTTCTAAGATGTCTGATGAGACCAATTCTAGCTCTGAACCGACTGTTGCAGATTGAGCAACAGAGATTAGAGGAAGACGGCTCTGTTGATGAGGACTTAGCTCTGGCTTTGCTCTATGCACATTTCTGTTCGGCTTCGATGATTGTTATCCCCCGCCGAAGGCGGAGGGATATAGTTTTGGCGTTGTCCGTCCGTCCGTCCGTCCGTCCGTCCTTCCGTCCCTCCGTCCTTCCGTCCGTCCGTCACACTTTTTTGTCCGGAACCGTTTCTCAGCAACTATTGCATGGAATTAATTGAAACTTGAAATAAATATGTATTATTATGCTGTGGTGATGCACGCGCAATTTTTTTTCGGATTGACTTTTTACATCTAGAGTTATGGCCCCTTAAATGATCGAAATTCTGGATTTTTCGTCGTCTCACTTTGTCCGGAACTGTTTCTCAGCAACTATTGCATGGAATTAAATGAAACTTGAAATAAATATGTATTATTATGCTGTGGTGATGCACGCGCAATTTTTTTTCGGATTTACTTTTTACATCCAGAGTTATGGCCCCTTAAATGATTGAAATTCTGGATTTTTTCGTCATCTCACTTTGTCCGGAACTGTTTCTCAGCAACTATTGCATGGAACTAAATGAAACATGACATAAATATGTATTATTATGCTGCGGTGATGCACGCGCAATTTTTTTCTGGATTGACTTTTTACATCCAGAGTTATGGCCCCTTAAATGATCGAAATTCTGGATTTTTCGTCGTCTCACTTTGTCCGGAACCGTTTCTCAGCAACTATTGCATGGAATTAAATGAAACTTGAAATAAATATGTATTATTATGCTGTGGTGATGCACGCGCATTTTTTTCCGGATTTACTTTTTACATCCAGAGTTATGGCCCCTTAAATGATTGAAATTCTGGATTTTTCGTCGTCTCACTTTTTTGTCGGGAACTGTTACTCAGCAACTATTGCATGGAATTAAATGAAACTTGAAATAAATATGTATTATTATGCTGTGGTGATGCACGCACAAATTTTTTTCGGATTGACTTTTTACACCCAGAGTTATGGCCCCTTAAATGATTAAAATTCTGGATTTTTCATCGTCTCACTTTGTCTGGAACCGCTTCTCAGCAACTATTGCATTGAATAAAATGAAACTTGAAATAAATATGTATTATTATGTTGCCGTGATGCACGCGCAATTTTTTTTTCTCAATTTTGGCCAGATATATTTTCTTGCCATTCTACACGAAAAACCCATTCGGCGGGGGATATCAATTCAACGAATTTGCTTGTTTTTGCTTCATATATCATGGCCATAGGGACATGGTGAATGCTATTTCTTTTCCAATGAAAATTTTGCACTGTAAATCATTTTATTTTCAAGTGTTCCTTACTGGTGATTTCATCATTTTGGATGTATTTGTAAATACCTGTAAATGTAAATTCCTTAGTCATGATCATTGATGTTTTCAAAGTCAAAATGCAGTCGATGATGAAAGTCATATACTTGGTGAGTGCAAATAATTCAAAAGTGATCCAAATGGAAAATATACAAAAAGTAATTAAATTAAATTCTTACAAATCATGGATTTATTTCTTTTTATGGTTGTTAGTTAGAATGAGTGATTTCTCACAAATTCCTGCAGACATTATTTAATCTGGTGCCCCCTTTTCTACTGAATGAGGAAAATATATTGGGTGATCTGCCATTATTATTCACAGGCATAGCTAATGTGGGTAACGGGGTTTGTGTATATTGTAGATACACGCATAAATTGCAACTTAGTGTTCAGAATGCAGTTGTGTATTATATAGCTCTTAATGTTGGATTATTAAATAGTGCATTCCCCTGAACTTATACATGCTCCTCTTCTAAAATCATATGCTATGATTCTCACTATGGTCTTCGTAAAATGTATATTTTTCAGTTGTAGTGAAAACAAATGAGAAGTTGGCGGAGTTAATGATATTCCTGTTTGTGAACATGTGTTCACACCTACAACTGAATAAGTATGAGGTGTTGGACATGTTGCATACCGTGGTGTTTAACGATACTGAGGAGGGCAGACTGTTGCTGCATGACTTTATAAGAAAAGCAGCGGACAAAGATGAGTATGTTACCGAACTTTTTCATTATTGTCATATTACAAATACACCATGACCTCTTTATAACACTGTTATTTGGATCTAAAGCTGAAACTGTGTTAGTCAAACTACCATTTTATATCCAAACAAAATGCACATGTCATTTTTGTCGCACCTGATTTAAGCATCGCACGATATAGGAGTCCAGTTTTCTGTCTGTTCATTCATCCATTCGTCAAGCCGTTAACAATTGCATTCGCCCTAGCACTCACCCTAATGTAAGAGTCATTTCTCAACAACTATTAGAGCCTTATTATTGATACATGGTACAAACTTTTCATCTTGAAAGCAAGCATCCATATTTGACATTGACCTCCATTTTTGGACGGGTTTTTAAAAAAAATCCGTCCTTTAAAATAGCGATGTCCGGGCGGGCGGGCGGGCGGGCGGGCGTCCTGCGGGCGGGCGGGCGGGCGTCGTCCCAGATTTACCTTTTGGTTAACCTTTTTTTCAAAGTGATATTTTTCATCTATTCTGTAGCAGATTGTTTTAATATCAGGACTGATGCATAAGTGGAGGTAACGCTTTCATGTATTATCCATAAATGGCGCAAAAGACTAAAATTTTGGCGGAAATTGTCATTTTTCAAACTTGTATTTTTCAGGTTTACCTTTTGGTTAACCTTTTTTTCAAATGCCAGTGTAGTGGATAGAGTGCTGGACTACGAATCCTATTGTTGACTATGAATCTGAGGGGCGTGAGTTCAAACCCCGGTGGAGACATTTTTTTTTTTGTTCTTTTTTTTTCTTTCTTTTTTCATTCTTTTTTTTCTTAATTTTTCTTTTCTTCTCCATAAACACATATGAACAATTATTAACTTCCTCCCCTGATAGTTGCTAGTAATAATACATACATGCATGCACAGGCATGGAATTTTCTTTTTTTTTTTTCGTTCTTTTTTTAGCTCACCTGAGCACGATGTGCTCAAGGTGAGTTGATGTCCGTCGTCCGTCAACAATTTCTTTAAACGACATCTCCTCCTGGGATACCGGTAATGGCCCGATTTCAAAATTATTTTACAGAAATGTTCATAAGGTGACCCTTTTTAAAAATTGCTAAAATCAGTGGCCACTAGAGCTAAAAATGGAGCTAAAAACAGAAAAAACTTTATTTTTTTTTCTACGTAAAACACATAAACAAATCAATCCTCCCCCCCTCCACAAAAAGTTGTTACTGGGTTAGGAAATTGCATTTGTTCTGTTACCTCTGTATATACATGCATACTTAGTTTTACATACATACCCTACCCACCCCACCCTACCCTAGCATACCCTACCCCACAACCCCACCCCACCCCCTTCCCAAAACAACCCCAATCCACCCCAACCCCACCCCATTCCACCACTCCCCACCTTACCCGACCTCACCCCATCCCACCCACCCAAGCCCACCCCACCCCACAACCCCACCACACTCCATCCCACCCCACCACAAATTCCACCCCGTCCCACCCGACTCCTAACCCATCCCATCCCACCCCACCCTACCCCACACCAGCACACCTCACCCTACCCCACCCATGCCACCACCATCCTAACCGTACTGAAAAAAAAACCCGTCCATAATGCCATTTGGCATTTTTCTTGTTCTGACTTTGTTTACGTCAACCCTACCATACAATGTTCAGCCAGATGTAAGATACCATTTTTAAAAAACTATAAGAGCTTCATTTATGCTAGTCGGTACCATTTTGCTTTTGAGATGGCAATCCTAATGCAGGCATCCATATTTGACCTTGACCTACATTTTATGGTTCACTGACTTAAATAAAATATTGCACTTACCCTAATGTAAGAGTCCATTTCTAAAGAACTAAATACGTTTTTTAGTGGCACTTGGTACATGTACAAGCTTGCACCTAGGAATGGCAACTTTTATACAAGCATCTAGGGATGGCAACTTTTATAGATGCATGCATATTTGAATTTGAACAACATTTCATGATTCACTGACTATGAAAACTATTGCATCAACCGTAGCATTCAGCCTAATATAAGAGCCTGTTGGTCAAGAAATATGAGCTTCATTAATGATACTTGGTACAAACTTCCATCTAGAGATGGCAACTTTAATGCATGCATCCGTATTTCACATTGAGCTTCATTTCATGGTTTACTGACTAAAATGTTTATTATTGGTGTCAATCCTTGCGTTCATCCTAATATAAGGGTCCATTTCCCCCAAACTGTCAGCTTCATTAATGATACTAATAGTACAAATTTGACTAGGGATGGCAAACTTTATTCAAGCATTCATGTTCGACATTGACATTCATTTCATGGATTTGGAACTTAGCGCTCTTACCGGCACACAGGTTTCGTGTCTTTATGATCTATACATTTTTGGGAGCCATCATTAAATCATATAATATCCGAAACCATTTTGTATTGAACAGTGTTATAAAGGGTTTGTTGTGTATTTACAATGTATTATCTTTAGAATTTATTTGGAAAGTGGCTGAGCTTTTTGCAGACAGTGTAGGCCCTGATAAGATTCCACATTTGTCTGGTCTGGCCTGCACTATTTTCCAGTATCTCATTTGATTAGGGGTTTCCGGTATGAAACGAGTTGACATATATTGTGTGTATAAGTTAGAATGTCCTGAAATACCGTAATTAGCCTAAGTATTGGGACAGACAGGCCTAAGCAAACAGTGAAAATCCAGACCAGACTAGTCGATCAGACTAGTCTGATCAGGGTCTACACTGCTTGTCATTCCATCTGCACCTTTTGGACTCTTTGCTGGAGTATGAACCAGATTTGTTAAAATTTTAGAAGAAAAACAGCAAGTCCTCAATGTTCGAATTTTTAGCTTGGCTGTTTTCGAAGAAAACGACGAGGTATTGTGATAGCTCTGGAGTCGTCTGCGTCGTCGTGCAAAAACTTGGACATTTTATAATATCTCTGTCATTACTGAACATATTTACTTGAAACTCGGACTAATTGTTCATTATGAAAAGGGGGTGCAGCTGAGCGTTGGCACCCGCATGTGGCGCTCTTGTTAGGATTATTACAGTATTATTGTCCGTATGTGATTACAAATGGTTGTCCGATGAGCATAATCTCACACAAGTGTTTTTTGGTCAATTGTTTGTCAATCAAACCAGCTACTATTGAATCTGAGTTATATTGCTGATGTCCACGTGACTTTCACTGACAAAAAAATGAGCTAAACCACACAAATAGCACTTGAACAAAGTCGAGGTTATGATTATTTATAGCCGTGCTGTGCCAAGATGGTTATCAGAAAAACTTGGGCTAGGCATGTACCGTAAAAATCCCAAAAGGTGCAGGCAGAATGGCAAACAGGGTAGACCCTGATCAGGGAGCAGTCTGATCTAGTTTGCACTTTTTGCTTAGGCCTAAATGTCCCAATACTTAGGATCAGTATGTGTGATTAGTATGTGTGATGGAATTGGACATACTGGTTTATCAAAGGCATGTTTTCATATTGACAGGAAAACAATAAAAGCCTAGGGTCAATGGCAAACAGTGTAGACTCCGATCAGGCACAGCAGAATGTGGCATCTGATCAGGTTCTGCATTGTTTTTTAAAGTACAGAAATGTATTGGGTTAAATGAAACATGCAGGATTTCTGACCATTGCCTTCACTTCTATTTTGAGTGGGTCCGTTTACCTAACAACATCTCCTTGGCAGGCTTAAACATACATTTAACCAATTAACCAGTACAGTGCACATTCACGGCCAAAAACTGACATAAATTATGCCCTCATTGAATAAGCAGAAGGGAGAGAATGACTATAGAAAAGATTTCCTGATCAATCTACATTAAAGAATGTTGCCGTCAGGTACATGCATTAATCCAACTCACGATCTCCCAATTACACGTACTAGTCAGACACACATCCAACCGAGGCCGGCATTGTAGTCATTGCTTTTATTTCATACAGTAATTTCCAGAGTACTCCTTGCTTTCCTGAGCTGCTTGGGGCTGTTTTAATAGTCACTATTAACAGCTACTAGCCGCTGACATAAATGAAGCTGGTAGTGGCTGATACAAGTGACTATGTTTTGGCTATACATCTGCTAGCTGCTACGATTGGCTACGCTCTGGTTGATAGTTGTGGCTGCTAAATTATCAAATACCTAATGTCTATTTATATATATCACATGCAATGTATATCAATTATTGGATATAAAATATCTTACATGGAAAAATGGATATCTGATGGACTTCGGCAGACAAAATTGTTGATCCAACTTTGTTAAATCATGCTTGGGCAACTTGGTTAGTTACTGGGAATTATAACATGGGCCCCGTCAAGCGATTTTGGTACTTATGCGAGCAGCGAAGGTTCAGGCGAGCCTGCGCATCCGTGCAGTCTCGCCAGAACCTTCGCTGCTCGCTCATACAAGCAGTGAATCAAGAGAAACCTTCAGACAGAAAGCCATATCCCTGGTCCCTCTGAATGGCTGGGCATGCACAGTTAAAATTTGTCATGACGGAATGCTCGAAGACACAAATTCGCTTGTCGGGGCTCACATGATCCAGTTTCCTCACGAGGATAACACAATCGTGTCATTACGATAACACACCAGTGCGACATAGTGCATTTTTTCATATCTCCAAAATGGCTACTTTTCTGTTGAAAATCCGTGATATTTGCCTTAGTTATACTGCTAACATAGGTAGTGGGTGCTCGTTAGAACCGCCCCATCTCGTTAGAACCACCCCATTGGGGCATTTCTAACAAGTACCCACATTCTATGTCTTGGAGCAGAAATAAGAAAGACAATGTATAGCCCGGTTTCCAAGGCGGTTCTTCTGTCGTGGTTTATTTTTGTTATGGTTTGTCTTTGAGTGTTTGTATCGCTTATATTATTTTGTTTTGGATAGCCAATTGGGCATTTTGTGGGAAAGTAACTGTCCTTTTGACTTTCTGCTATTGATGTTTCCATTAGGGTCTGTTGTTTCATGTTTGTGTTTCTTTCCCTTCGATGTCTTTGATGGGAGCTGTGGGTTAATTGTATCGATTCCCTTGCCTTCACTTCTATTTCTCTATATAAAGTGGTGTGTAGGTGGGTGTTCACTGTTCATTTCACGAACTTGTTCACCTGATGTAAAGTATTGCATCATTTCATGACACCAAAAATGTTATTTTCTCAATTTGCCATATTTTGTTTTTATTTCTGCATGAAACATATATTATAGCTGCTCATTAGAAAAAACCCTATAGATTCTGGGTGCTCACAGTACTTACAACCCTCGTTGTTTTGGCAGAATATAAGTATTTCTCATTTGCTTTTGGTTTTATGGCTCTTAAACGATTATTTTACCTATTTCAAGCAGATGGATAATCATAGATGGGCGAAAACTGGAGTAACCGGAGAAATACTGCATGTACCTGCCCTTCCATTAACACCTCACATGACTTGAGGGAGGCTGAATCGCAAAGCCGTGAGAACCTTATGATTGAGAGACAGCACTTACCCACTAGACCTAATAAGAAAAAAATAATACATACCCTTGTTAAAGCTTGTGCCAGTTCTCTATATAAAATGTAGTTTTCAAGGATGTTCAATACACAGTTGATAACATGATGTGCTGGTACAATAGGGAAACATTAATGTCACATCACAAAAATAAACCTATATAATTCTGACCCCTTGAACACCATTTTTATTTAATAAAACTGGGGTTTACATGGGTAAACCTTATTTTTCTTATTTCTTCTCAAAATATAGAGTGTGGGTACTCATTTGAACCGCCGTTCTGACATGTACACTCAATCTATAAATTGAGCAGAAATAAGAAAAATATAACAATTTTTCATCTGAAAATTTCTGATTTTTTTTTTCGACTAAAATTTACAATGAATTTGAATAGGCGAGTTTCGTAATGATGTCAGATTTTTATGTATTTACAGGTTCTTCCCACCATTTGATCTTGTAAAGGTTGTTGAAAGTAACACAGCAGTGCTCAAACGACTAACACAGAATGAAGGACTGAACAAGGCCTTTTGTCAGAAATATGGACAGTTATTTGAGGACTATCTCCAACAGAAGGCTTATAGAGAACTGTACCAGTCATAGGCTTGGCCTATTGGCCATCTTGTGGGAAAGTAACTGTCATTTTGGCTTTCCGCTGTTGATGTTTCCATTGTGGTCTGTTGTTTCATGTTTGTGTTTCTTTCCCTTTGGTGTCTCTGATGGGAGCTGTGGGTTAATTGTATGGATTCCTGATCATTGCCTCCACTTTTATTTTTATACCAGGGGCTAAAATTAAAAGAAAAAAAAAAACACACTTTTCTTACATGCTTTTCAATGAATGATAGAGATTTATCAGTGAAATATAAATCGATATTTTCACTGTTTCAAACAGTGAAAATACGATTTTTTATTTTTCACTGTTTGGGACTACTTTTTTCTTCAAATCTAACTCTTATTTCAATTTTATCTTTGTCAGATAACTGAACAATACTGAAATGTGTTCTAATTGACGCATAGCCCGTTCATGTGTGACGGGGACGTTACTGACGTCATTTATGACGCTGACGTCACGTCTTTTGTCGCGCGACGTTAGACTTGCCAGCAACTTCTTTGGAAAACTACTCTCTCAATTATTTCATTAATCATTCATAATAATACCATCCCAGGCCATTTCTCAGGTGCAAACTTTCAGTTTACACCCAATAGTATACCCACTAAACACGATGGACACCACTAAATTGACGCGAAACGAACAGGAACAAAGATAATTTTCTCCGAATGTGAGCGACACCATTAAAGACGATAAATATTGCAATTTGAAGCATGTAAGAAACAGAAAATTTGATTTTTTTCAGTGCAAGATCAAATTTTATTTCACTCATGAACACCAAAACTGCTATTTTCACTCGTGGCTACGCCACTCGTGAAAATAACAGTTTTGGTGTTCATTCGATGAAATAAAATTCGATCTTACACTGAAAAAATCAAATATCCTCTATTTAAACAGAGTTATACCAGATGAGCTGCCTCATCTTGATCAATGTTGTTAGGAATTTTATAAAAGCTTATGTCGAACACTTTCTGAAATACACTTAACCGTCTTTATATAAAAAATCTTTATTATAACACTGTTCTTTATCACTCCGATCTGGATATTATGTTGTTTAAAGATAGACCCCAAAGGTGTATAGAATATATAGAAAATGACCATAAATTGCCCTTTTTATTGCGCCTGCATGGCGTGATATAGGAGTCCAATTTCCCATCTGTTCGTTCGTCTGTCTGTCAAACTGTCACATTTGCGACCACCCCAGCGTTCACCTAAATGGCCAAGTTTATTTCTCAAGAACTATAAGAGCTTCGTTTATGATACTCGATACAAATTTATATTTAGGGATGACAACTTTAATGCAAGCATCCATATTTGACCTTGACCTATATTTCATGGTTCACTGACTTTGAGAACATTTGCGACCATCCTAGCGTTTACCCAAATGGTCAAGTTTATTTAACAGCTTCATTAATACTATTTGGTACAAACTTGTATGTAGGGATGGCAACTTTAATGCAATCATCCATATTTCGCCTTGACCTGCAATTCATGGTTCACTGACTTTGTGAACTATTGCATCCAATCTAACGTTCACCCAAATTTCAAGTTCATTTCTCAAGAACTATAAGAGCTTCATTTATAATAATTCATACAAACTTGACAACTATTATGCAAGCATCCATATTTGACTGTTACCTACAGTTCATGATTCAATGACTTTGTGAATTGTTGCATCAGCCCTAGCCTTCGCCCCAATTTTAAATATCATTTCATAAGAACTATAAGAACTTCATTAATGATACCTCGTACAAGCTTGCATCTTGGAATGGCAACTTTTAAGCAACCATGCTTGTTTGACCTTAACCTAGATTTCATGGTTCATTGACTTTGTTCCCTTACCCAACATAGCCTTCGGCGGAATTGTTGTTCATTACAATCTATGCATTTTGGTTAGGATATAACACAGTTATTTCTATTTTGAACCCAAACAGTTATGTTGTGAAGAGGTTATTGTGCATTGACACAGTGGCAAAGATTGTCCAGTGGCCTCTACTCAGACAGCATGCATTTAGATGTGCAGCCCACTCTGACTTGCCAGTGGACATTTCTAATAGGCAAATGCTCATAAAATACATTTTTACTGAAGAGTATAGGTTATTCCTTGAACATAGAGCCCCGTGATAGTAGATAGTACATTGCCGTAAGCATATGCGGAATCATTTCTATAAGTGGCCTATAATGTTTGGATTGCTCTGAAGCAGTCTGATCAGGATGTGAACAGTTAAACATTTGGCTGCATATTTATGAAAACATGGCAGAAATAGAAAATAAAACAATGGCTGTTTAGTATTACACTTGCAGGTGATAAGATATCAGCACACTTCGGGTCATTAATCTGTCTGGTTATGTTCTTGATTTTGTAATATTCATACAAAATACATAGATTACATGGAAAATGATCATGTATTGTCATTTTCTATATAACCTATACATTTATGGGATGCATATTTAAACTGTACTTTATCCAGGACTGACTTACAGTGAACAGTTGTAAAGAGGTGATGTACAAAATGAGTGTATTGCATTGCTTAGTGCTGTATTTGCACAGACTATTTGTTCCTGGGAAAAGCTTTCAGATGTATGCCATTTTGAGCCCTCAACACAGCTGATAACTGTCTCTCTGGTTTACGATTTGGGTCTTCTACTATCGTGAACCTGCAGTGAAAATAAAAATATTTTTCCAACTTTGCCTTGACAATATTTTTGTAAGTTAAGAGAGAGTGTTTGCACTATATAGTTCGATAACAGTCTCTTGGTGTACCTGCAGTGAAAATAAAAAATATTATTTCCAACTTTGCATTGACAATATTTTTGTACATTAAGAGAGAGTTTTTGCACTATATAGTGTCTATCAGGCTATGCTTTTGCACATGTGGTCAAACCGTTCTGCTGACCATGCATAGTTTTGTCGGTCCAATTACAAAATCTCATAAATACATTTTTAATACAGATTTTACAGGAGAAGCAAACAACTGTACAATTATGAAAATAATAATATGTGAATCCTCTGCCCAGCAGATTATTTGTAAGAATATTTTCTCTAAAAAATAGGAAGAAACTATTGGAAAACGCCGTCTGCAAATGTTTTGAGTTGATAAATTTCAGATCATATGACCTCTTGTATCAGATTCTCTTTGAGCAAAAACTGTGTTTAATAATGGTTTAGTCTGATTAACAGCCACATTGTTAAGAGGGATTGGCAGATTGAATGCCATATATGCATTTGATGCATATGCAAATTACCTCTGAGTGACAGCCAACTGTGAACATAGGTCTTTAAATTAAATTGCCTAGGTGACTTATAATTAAAGGCAGGTTGGTCAGTAAATGTTAAAAAATCGATGCATAATCACCTTCTCAGAATCCTCACTAGTATTGTTTTCATCTCATACATAGCAAAATTCTGCCCAATACAGTTCCTGTGAAATTTCAAATACATATACAGTAAAATTGAACTATTAATGCCCGACCATGCACCAAAATTTCAGTACGCTACACTAGCTCCTTCCAGATTTTCAGCCATTTTAATTATGCATTCAATTTTTACCAGGGATTCAGAAGAATGGAAAACAGTATAGATCCTGACCAGCTCTGAGGCCAGCTGATCTGGATCTATACAGTTTTCATATATATCTGGGTATGATGGCGGTTAGGACCACTCGAAAATTGAGACCATCATGCTATCAAGAGTGGTATGTACCAGACTCAAAAATATTTATTTCATATTACACAGCTAACAGGTACTTATAGGGATTTCTAGGAAAATGTGGTATTTCCCAATGAGGAATATTTGACGGTGGGACATTATTACCTTGTGCAGACGACGTTATTGATGTCATAGCAATAAATGATATCATGAAAATGGATCAGAAGAGACAGACGCCTCATTTTAAAAGCAATTTAATATATAGTTTAATAAACAGTGGTTTTGAAATATGGGAAATAATTCCCATAGGCGTTGCAAGTCCTGCTTAAAACCATGTGCTGGTGTAGTTTTTATGAGACAAACACTTTATAGCTCATTATTTGGTTTTGTTTAGAGTTTAAAGGGAATGGCAACTCCTGAAAAAGTATTTTTGTCTCCCATGCCAATAGGGGTCAACTCTTAAAGGAAAGAGTTTGAGGAGCAACTATTTTTTTTTAAAGTTTATCCCCCTTTTCAGTGGGGCAGGGCTTATCAAAAAGCGAAGAGGAAGTCCCGAACGTTGTCTCCCTTTGAAAAATGGCGGAAAATGTGCCAGGCGTTCCCATTCCCCTTAACAGCCCAGTAAACACTATTTACGTCATGTTGAGCACGTCAGTTAACCAAACCATGTATTTTCTGAGCAGGCATATACATAAGTGGTTCATCAGTACTGTGTTCATTTTTTTCGTTAGAATCTTGAATCAGCAACGGGAAGAGAATAGACAAAAATGCTTGATTTGGCAGAAGGATGAGATATACTGGCAGTAGAAAAAAGTGTATGATTCGATGCATGTATTGACTAATGAATACTGCATTCACAAGACAGCCACTGCAACAACCGTTTAGGCTTTTTCCACATGTTGTTTAACACCAGTTGTTGTAGAGGTAAAAAAATGCGTCAACACACCAGAAAAGGCTTCTTTTCACAATGACACAGTTTTGCCTGCTGTAGTTTATGTTACAAACATAAATGCTGATAATTCACAAACCTTGGTCCTGCAGAAAAAGGAACATAGCTGAATGCATCCATTTGGTCTAAATTCTCTTGAAGAAATCTTTCTGGTCGGAACTCCTAATATGCAAATAAAAGACTTTGAGTGGAATGGATATATTTCCATAGTTTTGGTCCAATTATTATCAAACCTGCCCAGAATGATCATCTTGACAATATCTTTGTCAAGTTTGAATACGGGTCATGTCGGGTCAAAAAGTAGGTCAGTAGGTCAAATCATAGAAAAAACTTTGTGAACACACTAGAGGCCACAGTTTTGGTCCGATCATCATCGGACTTGCCCAGAATGATCATTTTGACAATATCTCGGTCAAGTTCGAATATGGGTTATGTCGGGTCACAAAGTAGGTCAGTAGGTCAAATCATAGAAATACCTTGTGAATACACTAGAGGCCACAGTTTTTGTCTGATCATCATGAAACTTGCTCCAAATGATTATCTTGACAATTTCTCGGGCAAGTTCGAATATGGGTCATGCAGGGTCAAAAAGTAGACCAGTAGGTCAAATCAGAGAAAAACTTTGTGAACATACTAGAGGCCACAGTTTTGGTCCGGTCATCATCAAACTTGCTCAGAATGATAGTCTTGACAATATCCGGGTCAAGTTTGAATACGGGTCATGTTGGATCAAAAGTAGGTCAGTAGGTCAAATCATAGAAAAAGCTTGTGAACACACTAGAGGCCACAGTTTTGGTCCAATCATCATCAAACTTAGTGCAGTTTATATTTTACTTTTGGTCCTTTGAGATCAGTGTAAATATTCTGAGAAATCAGAAATAAATTATTGGTTTAGACTCATATTCTAGACAGGTTTTTAATTATTTGGATGCCATTTTGATTTATATCAGTCTTTGAATCGACTGCCTATTCGTAATTCGCAAAATTGCAGTATGTTTTCTCTGGCTTTCGTTGTTGGATCATTACAGGGTCACTGATGAGGCTTTATTAGCCGAAACTACGTAGTATGACCCATCTTCTTTCTTATGAATGTTTTCATTGCTCTTTAAGGAACTCATTTTTGATTTTTATTTGCCTTCACTGTAGCTGGTGTTGTGCCGTGTGGCGGCCGTAAAATGTCTCCCCGTACATCAACCATAGTGCAGTTTATATTTTACTTTTGGTCCTTTGAGATCAGTGTAAATATTCTGAGAAATCAGAAATAAATTATTGGTTTAGACTCATATTCTAGACAGGTTTTTAATTATTTGGATCCCATTTTGATTTATATCAGTCTTTGAATCGACTGCCTATTCGTAATTCGCAAAATTGCAGTATGTTTCCTCTGGCTTTCGTTGTCGGATCATTACAGGGTCACTGATGAGGCTTTATTAGCCGAAACTACGTAGTATGACCTATCTTCTTTCTTATGAATGTTTTCATTGCTCTTAAAGGAACTCATTTTTGATTTTTATTTACCCAGAATGATCATCTTGACAATATCTCAGTCAAGTTCAAATATGGGTCATGTTGGGTCAAAAAGTAGGTCAGCAGGTCAAATCATAGAAAAACCCTCTGAACACACTGGCGGCTACAGTTTTGGTCCGATCATCATCAAACCTGCTCAAAATGATCATTTGACAATATCTCGGTTAGTTTCGAATATGGGTCTTGTCTGGTCAATATGTAGGTCAGATTGTTGAAAAACCTTGTGAACACACTAGAGGCCCAAATTTTGGTCCGATCATCATCAAACTTGCTGAGAATGATCATCTTGACAATATCTGTGTCAAGTTTGAATATGGGTTATGTCGGGTCAAAAAGTAGGTCAGCAGGTCAAATAATAGAAAAACGTTTTGAACACTCTTAGAGGCCACAGTTTCAGTCAAATCATCATAAAATTTGCTCAGAATGATCATCTGGACAATATCTCAGTTAAGTTCGAATATGGGTCATGTCAAATCAAAAAGTAGATCAGTAGGTTATTTTATCATAACTTTTGAACCGTTTGAGATAGAGCCTTCAAATTTGACATGTAGGTTCCTTCTGACAAGGGCTATCCACTCATAAAGATTTGACCTTTGACCTTGACCTGTGACCTACTTTATTATACCTTTTGAACCATATGAGATAGAGCCTTCATATTTGGCATGCATGTTCCTTGTGACAAGGTTTTCTCAGCCATTCAAAACTTTTGACCTTTGACCTACTTTGTCATAACTTTTAAAGCAATTGAGATACAGCCTTCATATTTAGCATGTAGGTTCCTTGCGACAATGTTGCTTAGATTATCCTCTTCCAAAAAGGCTAAAACAATCCCACTCGGATGAACAAAATGGCCACCGAAGGTAAAAATAGAAAAATATTGTAAATTTGATTCAAACGGAAACTCCCCCAAAACCCTAAGGCCAATTTGATTCAAAGTTTCCAGGAATGTTGCCTAGGTTACTCCCTACCAAATAAGCTAAAATCACTCTGCTGATGAACAAGATGGCCACAAGAGCTAAAAATAGAATGCACTCGAGACAGTGACACACAGGTGAGCGAACCAGGGCCCTCTGGGCCCTCTTGTTCTATTAAATAAAACAGCGATTTGAAAATGACAGAGAAAATACATTCTAAGAACATTCTCTGGTGGTTTGCTCGTTCATTCTTCTAGTTTGCATATTCCCCAAAAAACTGGAATACATTGTAAACCCCTTACCTCAATGATGAAGTTCCAATAAGTACTAACTGCCTTTAAAATTGTTTTGAGAAAAAATAACGAAAATAATTGAGCTGGAGCACATCATTTCCTTCAATTTACATGTGTGCCCAACAAAGACTCAAATCAGCCTGCGCATCCGCACAGTTAGATCAGAGTCTTGATTGTGCGCCCTAAGGATAGCTATCGGTCCAATGTTCTTCATGCAGCAAGACAAGGCTTTTGTCAGACTATATGGACGCACAGGCTGATCTAATTCTTTGCAGGGCGCACATGTAAATTATAGGAAATGCTGTGCCCCGGCTCATATAGTATATACCCTCTATTTAACCTGCATTTCTGAAAAAGTGTGGTTCACAAAGGTATTCATTGAATGCCCTTTGTAAAGCTTTTGTCTACAAGTACAACTTTTTCTGGGGTACATAGTTATATTCAAAATTATGTTTCAGTAAACATTGTCACAAAGAGATTTATGTGTGAAAATGTTTTA
This sequence comes from Lucinisca nassula, assembly GCA_963580285.1. NCBI lineage: Eukaryota > Metazoa > Mollusca > Bivalvia > Lucinida > Lucinidae > Lucinisca > Lucinisca nassula. Next base: position 111,617,557 of record OY757012.1, on the reverse strand, counting down.
TTTAAAATCATGAAGTGGTGCGAGTCAAAGCGTCCCTGCATATAAACTCTAGTGATTTCTATGGGTGGTAGGATTTGAGATGTCATTTCATCTCAGTCTCTGGTAAAAGTCACACAAAATCGGAAGCTTCATCTCTAAAATGACCTAAATAGTATTGATGGGGACGTAAAACCTCAACTCAAACAAAAACAAGCAAACAAAATTCCTGTATTGAGTAAGCACCTGCCTAAGGAGCGCTGTGGTGAAGTGAAAAAGCATCAGATTTGAGATCAAGAGCTAGCCGGTTCTATCCCCGCCGGCACCCAGTATTTTTAGCTCACCTGTCACGTAGTTACAAGGTGAGCTTTTGGGATCACTTTTTGTCCGTCGTGCGTGCGTGCGTCCGTGCGTGCGTCCATAAACTTTTTCTTCAAACAACATCTCCTCCTAAACCACTGATCAGATTTTGACCAAACTTTACAGGAATGATCCTTGGGTGGTCCCCTTTCAAAGTTGTTCAAATGGTTCTGGTCTGTTGCATATCTAGGTCACAGGAGCTAAAAATAGTTTTTTTACTGAAAATTTTAAAAATCTTCTCTGAAACCACAAGGCCAAAGTCTTTGATATTTGGTAGTAAGCTTCATCTAGAGGACCTCTACCAAGATTGTTCAAATTATAGCCCTGGGGCCAAAAATGCCCCGGCCCGGTGGGGGGGGGGGGGCTTTGGTTTTACATAGGCTTATATAGGAAAAATCTTTAAAAATCTTCTTCTCTGAAACCGCATGGCCAAAGTCCTTGATATTTGGTGTGAAGCTTCTTCTAGTGGACCTCTATCAAGATTGTTCAAATTATAGGCCCAGGGCTAAAAAATGCCCCTGCCCCGAGGGCCTTTGGTTTTACAAAGGCTTATATAGGGAAAATCTTTAAAAAATCTTCTTCTCTGAAACCACAAGGCCCAGGTCTTTGATATTTGGTTTGAAGCTTAATCTTGTGGACCTCTACTCAGATTGTTCAAATTATAGCCCTGGGGCCAAAAATGCCCCCACCCCGGGGGCCTTTGGTTTTACATAGGCTTATATAGATAGGGAAAATCTTTTAAAATCTTCTTCTCTGAAACCGCAAGGCCCAAGTCTTTGATATTTGGTGTGAAGCTTCATCTAGTGGATCTCTATCAAGATTGTTCAAATTATAGCACTAGGGCCAAAAATGCCCCCGCCCCAGGGCCCTTTGGTTTTACATAGGCTTATATAGGGAAAATACTTAAAAATCTTCTTCTCTGAAACCACAAGGCCCAGGTCTTTGATATTTGGTGTGAAGCTTCATCTAGTAGACCTCTATCAAGATTGTTCAAATTATAGGCCTAAGGCGAAAAATGTCCCCACCTGCAGGCCCTTTGGTTTTACATTGGCTTATACAGGGAAAATCTTTAAAAAGCTTCTACTCCAAAACCGGATGGGCCAGTTCTTTGAAATTTGGTGTGTAGCTTCATCTAGTGGACTTCTACCAAGATTGTTCAAATCATAGCCCTTGGGTCAAAAATGCCCCCGCCCCGGGGCCCTTCGTTTTTAGATTGACTTATTTAGGGAAATATAAAAAAAAATCTTCTACTCTGAAACTGCAAGGCCCAGGTCTTTGATATTTGGTGTGAAGCTTCATCTAAATTGTTCTAATTATAGCCCTAGGAAATAGAAGTCAAGGCAATGAAAACCTTTGAAAATCTTCTTGTCTGAAAGCAGAAGGTCAAGGACTTTGATATTTGGTATGAAGCTTCGTCTTGTGGATTTCTACCAAGATGTTTCAAATTATATCCCTGTGGGCAAAAATGGCCCGCCCCGGGGACCCCAAGGTTTATGTAGACATATATAAGGAAACCTTTAAAAATCTTGTCTGAAACCAGAAGTCTCTGTTCTTTGATATTTGGTATGAAGCTTCACCTTTAGACCACTACCAAGATTAATCATATTATAGCCCGGGGCCAATAATGGCTCTCTCAGGGGCCAACTTGATACCCTATGGATCAGGTGAGCGATCCAGGGCCATCATGGCCTTCTTATTTACTTGAGCAAGAGACTTTATCCACATTGCTTAGAACTGGTTTCTACCCAGGAAGAGGAAGAAAGGAGGGTCACATGGAAGATGACTACTAGTTTACTAAATGTCGTCTGCTGAGTGCAATAACGATGTCACTGACATTTTGGCCAAAATAGTATTTTTTTTTTGCATAAATGGGTGCCTTAGGACTTGACACACTTGGTAAATAAGTTCTACAGCTGGATTCTGCCTCGATCATCATTTATTTCAGCTTTTTGGATTTTTTTTTGTCAGTTACACCGTTTTTGCTCTTACTTTTAGAAAAAAAGTTGGCGCAAAACAGTGTAAGTGCTCTTACCCCATTTTTGCGCAAAGTTTTTTAATACCTAAAAAATATTGAATCCTGCTGCTTGTTATTTCAAAATAAGCATGTAAGTACCATGCAGAATTAAAATGTGACCTATTACCTACCAAGTGCCTTTAATTTACTGCTTTACCATGTAAAAGGCAAAGAAATAAGGTTTGTACATTTACACCGTTTTAGCGCTGGATGCACTTACACCGTTTTTGGACCAAAAAAGTTGAAAAAACACTCAGCGCAGAAATGGTGTATCAACCCTTAAATGCTAAATATTTCTTTTCAAATGTCATTTCTTCAACAATAAACATCACATACAAATGAAAGAAATCGCCATGAAGTTAAGAAACCAGCTTATAGTATGGTTTTCTATGCCATTCTTTAACAAAACAGTTTTTTGTCTCTCCTGAAAAGTTGCCATTTTGCACTTACAACGTTATTGCACTCAGCAGACGATGTGTTACTCTCTATAAATAAAGTCGATTATTATTATTATTATTATAATTATTATTATGCATGAACATTTTATACTTTGCATTTCAATCAGTCAAATGTAGCAGATCAAACCTGTTTCAGAGGTCAGCGCACTAGAAAGATATATCATTTCTTTGTACTACAGACTTTTAACAAGCGCAGTTCTGATGACTGACATGTGATAGAAGTATCTCTTAGTGGACATGCTAATGGCTGAAAATGCAATGTACTTGATTGGACATACCTGCACATTTGGTTGTGTCATAATTGGCCTAATACTTTTCTATTCGTGTCAGTTTTTGACGTCATAATCTGAAGTTTGGAAATCAAAGGATGCAGCAGCACCTTTGAAATTGGTTTGGGTTAGACAGTTATCCACACATTAAAATATTTAGGACAATTCATTTAGAAAGTGTATTTTGTGTATACTTATGAGAATCGCCTCAATGAGGCGATTCTAATGAGTTCACACAACATATCTTTATTTTATAAAAGGTCGAAAAGATATTCCGAAATCAAGCGCATTGTGCCTCTTGACATGGCACTATGATTAACCCCCAATGGCTCAAACTGTTTACCCCTATCTGGAAGAAATTTTAATGGCCACCAAATGTGTTTGAGCCATTTGACTGTAACTGTGTTTACTTACCAGTGGATTTTCCCAGACTGTATGGTTATTCAGAACATTGTATAGAGGTATGTTAACAAGTGTGCCGGCTGGAACGTTCCACTTGTCAAAGACAAGGGGTTTTGTTGTCTCTCGCTGGATGAATGTTACTGGAGGGTTTATCCTCATTGATTCTTTGAGACACATTGTTAGATATGGGAACTTCGACAAATCATTCCTGAAACAGTTTAACTCTATCAAAATATTCAGGTAACAGGAGAAATCAAAGCACTGACAGCACCGGTTTATCGAATGCCTACTAAACCACACCTAAGCTGTTGGACGGAAGATTGTATATTTTAATGCACTCACGTATTTAACGCGACTGTAACTGTGTTTGTTTACCAGTGGATTTTCCCAGACTGTATGATTATTCAGAACATTGTATAGAGGTATGTTAACAAGTGTGCTGGCTGGAACGTTCCACTTGTCAAAGACAAGGGGTTTTGTTGTCTCTCGCTGGATGAATGTTACTGGAGGGTTTATCCTCATTGATTCTTTGAGACACATTGTTAGATATGGGAACTTTGACAAATCATTCCTGAAACAGTTTAACTCTATCAAAATGTTCATGTAACAGGAGAAATCAAAGCACTGACAGCACTGGTGGATCGAATGCCTACTAAACCTCACCTAAGCTGTTGGACGGAAGATTGTATATTTTAATGCACCCACGTATTTAACGCGACGTCTGGATAACGTCAAAAATTTGCGATGGTATATTCTGCGATATACTGTCGAAAACCTTAACATCACTTTTCATTCGCTGACATTTGATTTTACGCAGCTCACAGCTCTTGCCGTTTTGTGCAAAACAGTGCAGTTTTTAACAAAACAACCGAAAAAGTGCATTAGAACGGGGGTATAACTGTATTGAAAATTGTCATTTGGGGAAGAAAATCGTCGGGGTTAAGGTCGCAAAATCCTTACTTTGAATTCCTTTTTGATAGCGATATGGCACTTGCTTGAAATAATTGTTGTGGCGGGCTATCATGCAGTGCTTGCAGCTTTTATTAATTTATGACTAACTAGATGTCCTCAATCGAGGCCATTATGCTAGCAGGCTTAACAAGCCATGGCAACGCAGTCGACTGCAGTAAGTTGCAGTGATTATGCCTGCCGGTAGACAAAATACATTGGTATCATGCTTACTTATGAGGGATATATTTCTTAATTAGTATGTATAACCAGTGCTTCAGCTGAAGTGCACGACCCGCCAGATGCTTTTAGCTTTATGAGTGTTACCATATATGGGTATGGGGGCCATTTTGGTCATGTGACCTGGACCAAAAACGGTTCCCCCAATAAATGCGCCTTATCGTAAATATATCTTATACTTTAGTACTGTATTCTGAATCGTTTGCAGGATAAAATGCATTCTCACTTTCCCAATACAAAAGCATATGTGTGAAAGTTTGACCTAGGCACAAAGAAGGTCAAGGTCAACCCAGGGTCACCATTTTAGCAATTTATGATGGGCCTACGTCCCAGATGCTATTTATCAAGTTTCGTGGAAATCTGCCCAGTGGTTCTGGAGAAGACTATTTTTGAAGGGTTTTTACCATATATGGCTAGGCGGCCATTTTGGTCATGTGACCTTGACTCCATGAGCAAATTTTGGTTTCCCTATCCCATAGGACTCCATATGAAATTTGACTTCAAATGGCCCAACGGTTTCCGAGGAGAAGCGGTTCGAAAATTTTCACATTTTCGTCTCGGCGAAGTTATACTAAATGGAATGTAATATTTCGCAAGTTCATTGGTAAGATCTCATTGATATCTATCAGTATGCCAAAAATTGTTTAAATATTCCAAGCGGTTAAGTCACTATCACCAATTTTCACAAAAGGGTTACGGACGGACAGACAGACAGACCATATATGGCTTGGCGGCCATTTTGGTCATGTGACCTGGACCCAATGAGCAAATTTTGGTTTCCCCCGGCCCATAGAGGATTCATATGAAATTTGATTTCAATCGGTCCAACGGTTTCCAAGGAGAAGCAGTTCGAAAATTTTCACATTTTTCGCCTCGGCGAGGCTATACTAAATGGAATGTTATATTTAGCAAGTTCATTGGTTAGATCGCATTGATATCTATCAGTATGCCAAAATGTTTAAATATTCCAAGCGGTTAAGTCACTATCACCAATTTTCACAAACGGGTTACGGACGGACCCAAAGATGGTCAAGGTCAACCCAGGGTCACCATTTTAGCAATTTATGATGGACCTACGTCCCAGATGCTATTTATCAAGTTTCGTGGAAATCTGCCCAGTGGTTCTGGAGAAGACTATTTATGAAGGGTTTTTACCATATATGGCTTGGCGGCCATTTTGGTCATGTGACCTGGACCCCATGAGCAAATTTTGGTTTCCCTATCCCATAGAGGCTCTATATGAAATTTGACTTAATCGACCCAACGGTTTCTGAGGAGAAGCAGTTCAAAAATTTTCACATTTTTTGCCTCGGCGAAGCTATACTAAATGGAATGTAATATTTCGCATGTTCATTGGTAAGATCTCATTGATATCTATCAGTATGCCAAAAACTGTTTAAATAATCCAAGAGGTTAAGTCACTATCACCAGTTTTCACAAACGGGTTACGGACGGACAGACAGACAGACCATATATGGCTTGGTGGCCACTTTGGTCATGTGACCTGGACCCCATGAGCAAATTTTGGTTTCCCCCATCCCATAGAGGCTCCATATGAAATTTGACTTCAATCGGCCCAACGGTTTCTGAGGAGAAGCAGTTCAAAATTTTTCACATTTTTTGCCTCGGCGAGGCTATACTAAATGGAATGTAATATTTTACAAGTTCATTGGTAAGATCTCATTGATATCTATCAGTATGCCAAAAATTGTTTAAATATTCCAAGCGGTTAAGTCACTATCACCAATTTTCACAAACGGGTTACGGACGGACAGACAGACAGACCATATATGGCTTGGCGGCCATTTTGGTCATGTGACCTGGACCCCATGAACAAATTTTGGTTTCCCCCGTCCCATAGAGGATTCATATGAAATTTGATTTCAATCGGCCCAACGGTTTCCAAGGAGAAGCAGTTCGAAAATTTTCACATTTTTCGCCTCGGCGAGGCTATACTAAATGGAATGTAATATTCCGCAAGTTCATTGGTTAGATCTCATTGATATCTATCAGTATGCCAAAAATTGTTTAAATATTCCAAGCGGTTAAGTCACTATCACCAATTTTCATAAACGGGTTACAGACGGACCCAAAGAAGGTCAAGGTCAACCCAGGGTCACCATTTTAGCAATTTATGATGGGCCTACGTCCAAGATGCTATTTATTAAGTTTCGTGGAAATCTGCCCAGTGGTTCTGGAGAAGACTATTTATGAAGGGTTTTTACCATATATGGTTGGCGGCCATTTTGGTCATGTGACCTGGACCCCATGTGCAAATTTTGGTTTCCCTATCCCATAGAGGCTCCATATGAAATTTGACTTAAATCGGCCCAACGGTTTCCGAGGAGAAGCAGTTCAAAAATTTTCACATTTTTTGCCTCGGCGAGGCTATACTAAATGGAATGTAATATTTCGCAAGCTCATTGGTTAGATCTCAGTGATATCTATCAGTATGCCAAAAATTGTTTAAATATTCCAAGCGGTTAAGTCACTATCACCAGTTTTCACAAACGGGTTACGGACGGACAGACAGACAGACCATATATGGCTTGGCGGCCATTTTGGTCATGTGACCTGGACCCCATGAGCAAATTTTGGTTTCCCCCATCCTATAGAGGCTCCATATGAAATTTGACTTCAATTGGCCCAACGGTTTCTGAGGAGAAGCAGTTCAAAAATTTTCACGTTTTTTGCCTCGGCGAGGCTATACTAAATGGAATGTAATATTTCGCAAGCTCATTGGTTAGATCTCATTGATATCTATCAGTATGCCAAAAATTGTTTAAATATTCCAAGCGGTTAAGTCACTATCACCAATTTTCACAAACGGGTTACGGACGGACGGACAGACTGACGGAATGACAGACTGACAGAATGACAGACTGACAGAATGACAGAATGACACGGGGATTTTAGGGCACTCTTAGAAATCAACCGACTTCAGTCGGTTTCTTTTTCTGCGGGTCGTGCAATTCATACTGAATTGGACTTATTCCACTTACATTGGCACTGTTGGGTATAGTTTAAATTTGAAGGATTCGGAAAAGTGTTGCAACCATTGCAGCTACATGTGTGAATTTTAAATCTAAAATTTAAGGTATCTCATCTTCTACAACAGATCAAAGTTACATATATATAATGACCACGAGTATTAGATTCTTCTTAGCATTTTTTCTTTGCATTTTCAGAATTTTATAATATGTTCTATAAAAGGGTTATCCTTTGGAAGCAAGGAATACACCACAGAATTGAAAACATATGGAGTGAACATGTTTTCTGGGCCAGACTAGCTAGTTTCGGCCAATTAGGCCTCATCAGTGACCCTCAGATATTTTCAAAATTCCACAATGGAATCAATGATCCCAAAGGACAAGAAAATATAATCTACACTATGATGTAGGGCAGGGAGACGTTTTACCGCCGCCACACATTCCCACACACCAGCTGTTGTGAAGTTAAATATGTTCTATAAAAGGGTTATCCTTTGGAAGCAAGGAATACACCACAGAGTTGAAAACATATGGAGTGAACATGTTTTCTGGGCCAGACTAGCTAGTTTCGGCCAATTAGGCCTCATCAGTGACCCTCAGATACTTTCAAAATTCCACAATGGAATCAATGATCCCAAAGGACAAGAAAATATAATCTACACTATGATGTAGGGCAGGGAGACGTTTTACCGCCGCCACACATTCCCACACACCAGCTGTAGTGAAGTTAAATATGTTCTATAAAAGGGTTATCCTTTGGAAGCAAGGAATACACCACAGAATTGAAAACATATGGAGTGAACATGTTTTCTTGGCCAGACTAGCTAGTTTCGGCCAATTAGGCCTCATCAGTGACCCTCAGATATTTTCAAAATTCCACAATGGAATCAATGATCCCAAAGGACAAGAAAATATAATCTACACTTTGATGTAGGGCAGGGAGACGTTTTACCGCCGCCACACATTCCCACACACCATCTGTAGTGAAGTTAAATATGTTCTATAAAAGGGTTATCCTTTGGAAGCAAGGAATACACCACAGAATTGAAAACATATGGAGTGAACATGTTTTCTGGGCCAGAAGTATTTTCTGCGTAGAAGTATGTTATATCTCCTACAGAAAACGTGTAACATTGTCACGTCCAGCTTGACAAACCGTTTCGCGTTGTTGCTATGTAATTTATATGAATGACTGATAAATCAGTACAAAAAGTCTATCATATATACCAGAGAATCTCATCTGAGTCTCGACCATCTAAAACTCCATCAATCTCTGCCTGTATTTTTGTCTGAACCTCTGGATGACTGGCAAATGTATATAAGGCCCATGATAGCGCACTAGTTGTTGTGTCATGTCCTGAAAAATAAGAGTAAAACGTGATTAATACAATAATACATGTGATATAATTCTGAAAAAGGTACATCTGAATCCTTTGCCAGATTTCCTTTTGGCGGGACTCCGATGTCATTGTTGTCACAGCTGACCTAAACCACTGCATATTTTTCAACATGCAACCCTATTGACTTCGCAAGTGATTAAGAAATCTACAGAAATGGTCAGGTTTTCTGGATAAAATAGATCTAATCTCATTGGTATCATGTTTTTGTTGATGACATTGGTTCTATTTCCTTCTCTTGTTCAGCTTTTGGTCATTCGTGGACAACGTGATAGAGCGCATGATTTTTGCTTCGAATCTTAATTGGCTACTATGACGTACATGTACTTACAAAATTTAAATGTTATGCTGTTATTTGCGTATAATGAAAATCAAAGCCGGACAGCACTGGTGGGTCGTGGAAAATTGTCCTGAACGGAGAATAAGACTGTTTCGTCTAACGTTTAAATTCCTGTACTTTTTATACAAACCGTAGCGTCTTATCGGGTCTACACTGTTCGCCAATGTTCCAGCACATGAGCCGAAACAATGTTTTACAGATAGTCTCCTTTATACATCGCTGTAAATAGCCGTTACCTGGACTTTGTACATGGTTAGCAATAGGCTGGCCACCCATACATTTGGTGTAGATTTCCTAAGTTTTCTATTTCCTTGTTCAGGTGAAATTTACCCTTTTGATTCTAGCTTTTACAGTTGTTTGACGAAAAACCAACATAAGGAGAAAAAGAAGAATAGAAGAAAAGATGAATAAATAAGCCCATAACACGATATCGCATAATGTAGCGGCGAAGGAAAATTCTGTCTCGCCTTTGGGCCGAAACAGCTGACATGCGCCGTTAAGAATGACTTCACTCAAGCGTTTCCACGTTTAACACTGACTAACGTTCACAATGAAAAAAATGGTGTAAATATAAATCATTTTTCAGCGTGCATGATGTAATGCAGAAGACAGTAGGCGTTGCAAACTAAACTGGGGATTGCCAACTGTCTACAATGAGTAAATGAAATTTCAATTCATAATTACACTGCTCACAACGTTATATATAGTTGTATGCTAATCAGGTTACCTTCAAAAAGAAACGTATCCACTTCATTTCTAATTTCTAGCGGAGTCATTCCAATACCTTTTTCATCCTTGGCGGTCAGTAGAATGGCTAAGAAATCTTTCAGGTTTGTTTCTGATAAACTTGTGTTGTGCTGCATTTCGTCCGGAAGAGATAAAGAAAAAATATCATGATGATCACTCTAACCATAAATATATGCAACTAGTTAATACATGGTTAGCATTTTGAGACGTCAAAGGGCGCACCGTTTCTGCCATCAGCATGCCACAAATATGTCAGAAACATTGTCGTTTGGTTGAAATTTTCTCAGAAATTTTAATTCTGGTATGAAAGTCTGCTAATAAAACATTCATTTTAGCTTTATAAATTATTTTCGAGGTTTAGACGCAACCGAAGCTGCAGTGCGCAATTATTCCAACGGACAGTTCAAACCAGGAAAGCCCGAGAAAGAATCCAGCTGAAATTTATTTAAATAAATATAGCGAAGATAATAACTTGCCGTTTAAAATGTTTGTTTTTTATCTCCGCGCTTTTCGAAGAAAAAAAACGGGCATCATGTAATACCCCCGTCCATCGCCCGGCCGGCCGTCCGTCCGTCCGTCTGTAATGTCACATCATTGCTTCTACACCACTGAAGCTAGAATCTCTAAACCATATGCTTGCCCTTTCAAAGGGCCATAACTGAAGAACAAGATTTATCCATTTTCTTTTTTTTTTCAGAATTTATTAGAAAGTTAAGAAGGTTAACTTCTAATCACCTCCAATCCATACATCAACTCTTTTAAAAGGCTTTAGCTTTAATAGTAAGAGATACATGTATTTTGCTATACCTAATTTAGTAACACAGATGCCTTTCTGATATTTAATCTTCATCAGTGTGTCTCATCCCCAAAGTTTTGAAACCGAAACGGATGATGGACAAGACCCGGCAAACACAGCACATCCCCCACCGAGCACACACCAACCGACGTAGCCTATGAGACAAGTCAGCTGGAGGCATCAGGCAAGAGACCCACCCGCGGACTTATATGGTCCCCCACCGAGCCAACATCAGCAAACATGACCCACACTCCACGGAAGTCCCGGGCATCAGGAAGGAGATGTCCAAAGTAGCGAGACTTGCAAAATTTAAAATATAACAAAAAGTATAAACCAAATCCGCTAAGATACATGTCTCACCTGACAAGTCAGTCTTAGTTTTAGAACAATTCGAATTTTATGCTGCAAAAATTAAAGATATAATATAGTTATTTAAATCAGTACTTGAGCACTGACGTCAACAACGCAGTATCAACCTCAGCACTAAGGAACTGATACTGAGCTGATGATACCCTCGGGGACGAACGAATCATCCACCAGCAGAGATATCGACCCAGTGGTTGCAATTAAGGTGTAAATATACCTAATTTAGTAACACAGAGGCCTTTCTGATATTTAATCTTCATCAGTGTGTCTCAACCCCCAAGTTTTGAAACCGAAACGGATGATGGACAAGACCCGGCAAACACAGCACATCCCCCTCCGAGCACACACCGACCGACGTAGCCTATGAGACGGGTCAGCTAGAGGCATCAGGCAAGAGAGCCTACCCGCGGTCTTATAGGGTCCCCCACCGAGCCAACAGCAGCAAACATGACCCACACTCCATGGAAGTCCCGGGCATCAGGAAGGAGATGTCCAAAGTAGCGAGACTTACAAAATTTAAAATATAACAAAAAGTGTAAACCAAATCCGCTAAGATACATGTCTCACCTGACAAGTCAGTCTTAGTTTTAGAACAATTAGAATTTTATGCTGCAAAAATTAAAGATATAATATAGTTATTTAAATCAGTACTTGAGCACTGACGTCAACACCGCAGTATCAACCTCAGCACTAAGGAACTGATACTGAGCTGATGATACCCTCGGGGACGAACGAATCATCCACCAGCAGAGATATCGACCCAGTGGTTGCAATTAAGGCGTAACTATACCTAATTTAGTAACACAGAGGCCTTTCTGATATTTAATCTTCATCAGTGTGTCTCAACCCCAAAGTTTTGAAACCGAAACGGATGATGGACAAGACCCGGCAAACACAGCACATCCCCCACCGAGCACACACCAACCGACGTAACCTATGAGACAAGTCAGCTGGAGGCATCAGGCAAGAGAGCCTACCGCGGACTTATATGGTCCCCCACCGAGCCAACATCAGCAAACATGACCCACACTCCACGGAAGTCCCGGGCATCAGGAAGGAGATGTCAAAAGTAGCGAGACTTGCAAAATTTAAAATATAACAAAAATTGTAAACAAAATCCGCTAAGGTACATGTCTCACCTGACAAGTCAGTCTTAGTTTTAGAACAATTCGAATTTTATGCTGCAAAAATTAAAGATATAATATAGTTATTTAAATCAGTACTTGAGCACTGACGTCAACACCGCAGTATCTACCTCAGCACTAAGGAACTGATACTGAGCTGATGATACCCCCGGGGACGAACGAATCATCCACCAGCAGAGATATCGACCCAGTGGTTGCAATTAAGGCGTAACTATACCTAATTTAGTAACACAGAGGCCTTTCTGTTATTTAATCTTCATCAGTGTGTCTCAACCCCCAAGTTTTGCAACCGAAACGGATGGTGGACAAGACCCGGCAAACACAGCACATCCCCCATTGCAAAATTTAAAATATAACAAAAAAGCGTAAACCAAATCCGCTAAGATACATGGCTCACCTGACAAGTCAGTCTCAGTTTTAGAACAATTAGAATTTTATGCTGTAAAAATTAAAGATATAGTTATTTAAATAAGCACTACACATATGAGATTTCGAAACCCTAGCATACATGGTTCTAAAGTTATGCTGTGCATCATAAAGCATGCACTGTACAAATGCCCTGAGTTACAAAGGGCCATAACTCATGAAGTATTATCCGAATTTCATTAAAAGTTAATCAGGTTACCAATGCACTCATCAATTTTCAAGGTTCTAGCTTAAACAGTTTCTGAGATATTTTGCTGACATTTTCAAAGGGTCATAACTTTTTAAAGGGCCATAACTAAGGAAAGGGGCGTAATCCTGACGGGAAAAATATGTCAGCTATTTTTCCACGAGCAATCCATATAAGAAATTTCAAAACACTAGCATGCATGTTCAGAAGTTATGCTATGTATCAAAAAGTGTAATTGACGCATGCACGGACGCATACACAGACACACGGAGGGACAAACGTCCCGGAAGCAATATGCCTCTCCAATATCTTCGAAGTTGGGGGCATAAAAAACGTCTTTACTGATATCTTACCTGAGTAAATGATGACATAAAATATTTTTATGTGCCCGGTAGCAATAGCGGGGACATGTTATTTTGCCTTGCTATTTGTTTGTTGGTTGGACAACTTTAACTCTGGTCAAAACTTTTGAGCCCTTTGAGATAGAGTCTTCATATTTGGCGTGTGGGTTCCTTGTGACAAGGCCTCCCCACCAAATATTTTAACCTGTGACCTACTTTAAGGAAAAAAAAAAAACCTCAGCCCGGGGACATGTTCGTGTTTCACAAACATCTTGTTCAACCTGGTAGCGCTGTTTTGTTTTTATTATTTATAGCCATTATTTGCATATATTAAAATACCCCAGAACTTGCCTGGCAAGCTCTTTTTGTCTCTGTTTATAATTAGCTATGGTGAAGACATACTCATTTCTAGCGGTCTGCTAACTAGAAACTTTCAGTCTTTTATACCTCCTTCCCCTTTGACATACTGATTCCTTGCAGTCAACTTAACCAGGTTCGCTCTTCTGCCCTCATTTTCGTCTTGTACTGCTTTTAGGACATGCTCATGTCTAGCAATCTACTTACCAGCTTCGCTCTTCATCTCTCTAGCATGTCTTCTCGTATTTTGAGGATATGCTGATTTCTAAGCCTGCCCAGGAAAATTGCTGCGGTCCGTCCATGCTTATAAACCCTATTGGTTTCATTGGGCGGCAGGGATTGAGATGTCATTTCATCTCATTGTCAGGTAAAAGTCCCACAAAATTGGGAGCAACGTCTCCAAAATGACATAGTGTTGAAGGGGACGTTAAACCTCAAATCAAAGAAACAAACAAAACCTTGTTCTCTCGTCCAACTTTCTGTTATGTCTTCTGCAGCTTTGTGGGCATACTGATTTCTAGCAGTCACTAACCTGGTTCCCCCTTCTCTCTATTATGTCTTCCCTATTCTGCTACTTTCAGGACTTTCTTATTTCCAACAGTCAACTTACTCATTTTGTCGCTTTTATGTTTTCTACTACTTTGTGGGCAAACTGATTTCTAGCAGTTAACGTAGCATGGCTGTTTCTTCTCTTTTGTATCTTCTGCTACTTTAAAGGCATACTGATTTCTAGCAGTCAACTTACCAGTTATGCTTTTTTTTCTCTCTCTTTTGTGTCTTCTTCTATTTTGAAGACATGCTGCAACTAGCAGATAACTTTACTTCTCTCTTACGCATTTTGCTTCTTTGAGGAGATGCTGATTTCTAGCAATTAACTAACCAGGTTTGCTCTTCTTCTCTCTATAATACCTTCTGCTACTTTGAGAATATGCTGATTTCTAAGAAGCAAATTCTTCTTGCCTTCTGCTATTTTGAGGACGTACTGTTTTCAAGCAAATAACTTACCGAGTTTGCAGTTTTGGTTTGGGTTTTACGGCCCTTTCAAGATTATTTCACTCTTATCGAGCCGATCGTTAATCATAGGTGGGCGAAAACCGGAGTACCCGGAGAAAAACCACCTGACCTTCCGTTGCAGAACTTGGCGTCTCACACGTGACCCGAGCGAGGCTCGAACCCACGGCGGTGAGAGACCTAATGACTAACAGTCAGCGCTCTTATCCATTAGGCCACGGAGGCCCGTTACCGAGTTTGCAGTTCTTCTCTCTATTATATCTTATGCTGCTTTGAGGAGATGCTGATTTCTAGCAGCCAATTAACTTAACACGTTCTCTCTTCTTCTCTCTAGTTTGCATTCGGCTACTTTGAGGACATAGTGATTTCTAGTGATCAATCTAGCAGGCTGGCTGTTCTTCTCATTATTATGACTTCTGCTATTTTGAGGGCATATTGGTTTGTCAACTTACTAGGTTTGCTCTTCTCTTATTCTGCTTTGTGGACATACTGATTTCTAGCAGTCACTTACCAGGTTTGCCCCCTTCTCTCTATTATACCTTCTGCAGCTTTGTAGACACATTGATTTCTAGCAGCCAACTTTCCATGTTTGCTTTTCTTCTCTCTATTATATCTTCTGCTACTCTAAGGACTTTCTGATTTCTACCAGTCAATTTAATAGGTTTGCTTATATCGTCTCTTGTGTCTTCTACTGATCCTAGCAGCCAACTTACCAGGTTCTATCTTCTCTCTAGTTTGCATTCCGGCCTCCGCCCATCTGGGCTTGAAGAAATACATTGGGCTGCATGATGCTTCCACGCAGAGCTGAAACCGACCGCACATGGGGTACTGGTATACCGTTTAGAGGTTCTAAGCCTGTCCAGGAAAGGTGGTGCGAGTCGGACCGTCCAATCATATAAAACCTATTGGTTTCATTGGGTGGCAGGGCTTGAGATGTCATTTAATCTCAATGTCGGGTAAAAGTCCCACAAAATTTGAAGCAACGTCTCCAAAAAGACCTATGCAGCGTGGACGGGGACGTTAAACCTCAAATCGAACAAACAAACAAACTCTAGTTTGCATTCTGCTACTTTTAATGACATACTGACTTACCAGGTTGGCTCTTCTTCTCTCTATTATGTCTTCTGCTACTTTGTGGACATATTGACATGCCTTTTTAAACCGTTTGCCATCACTTGTTAGTGAGTATATGAAGTCGGAATACAGCCAGAATTTGCTGAAACAAGTTATATATTGACAAAAAATTCTAAAGGGGTGCCTTGGCAAACAGTGCAGGCCCAGATCAGACGCCGCAGAACGTCTGATCAGGGCTTACACTGTTTGCTAAAAGTTCAACCATTTTCCTAATAAATTTTGAAGAAAATACAACCTGACATCCCTAAATTTTGAAATGGACTCCTGCTATGTATAGCTATATATAAGTAGGAAGATTCCATTTGGTACTAAAAGGGTTAATGTCAATCTGATTTTTATTTAGAAAGAAAAACAAGTATCAAACCCATGCGCGTTTGCTTTTCATGTAAACAGAAATTTGACTTTAAAAATTTTAATATACATATATAACAAAATAAAATCATTTAAAATTCTGTCTAAAACTGACATCAAACTTTTGAAAGAAAGGGGGAAAAAAAAGAAAAAAAGTTAAAACATAGTTTCAACGTTGAGTCAATGTTGTGTTCCATCCCCTGGAGCAGTAACCATGCCATATAAACTTCAATCTATAAATGCATGAGAAGGTGCACATAACAGTCCCTACCTTTGCAAACAATGTAGATCCAAATTAGATGGCATCTGCGATCTGATCAGGGTCTATCCTGTTTGTCGTGCAAGTTATGATGATTGAGATAATACATTATAACAAGTATTTTGATTGGTTTATAGTCGAACATGGGTGTGGCTAAATTAATTTATTCAGCAGGATAAGGGTTAGAAAAATTATTTTATACTCACAAAAATCTTTCTCCCATGAGATGGTGTAATTCATTGACAGCATGGATATAGGGGTGTTTATTTCTGAAAAAGAATTAACAATTTCTGCCATGCAGATCAGTACACGTAAATGGATGAATTTAGTTTTTAGATCAGTGACAAAATATTATAAAAAATTCAAAGCACTGACAGTACTGATGGGCCGATTGTCTCTGGGTGTAAGCCGGAAAAATGAAGGATGACTTAGACTGTTCACATTTCCTTTAATCCTTACGTACTTTCCTATACTGCAAGCAAAGAATGTAGAACCTGATCAGACGCCGCGTTTTGCGGCGTCTGATCTGGATCTACACTGTTTGCCAAGCCCAATCCATGATTCCAGTCCAGAGTTCACAGATTACCCTATTACGCAACACTCTGACCTCACAGCGAAAAGAAAAAACGCGGCTATTTTCTATAAATAACCATTACCTGAATGTTCTACAAATCGGTGATAGTCATGTAGTCTTTTGCACTTATTTCTACTTGCGCTTTATAACTTTTGGTCGATTAACAAACAATCAATCCATTTAATAAATATTTTAGTCATCAATTGTTATCATGCAGTATCACATGCCATGAACACTCTTGTAAACCCTGCTTTATATGAAGCAAAGTGGGGTTTCTGAGACTAGATTTATTTTCTTTATTTTATCTTTTTTAAAACATAGATTGCGGTACTCATTAGAACCACCTCAATGAGGTGGGTCTAACGAGCACCTTCAATCTATGTTTGGAGCTAAAACGAGAGGAAAAAGAGAGAAAGAATTATACCTATTTTCCGTATGTATTCGGACAGACACGCCCAGAAGAGACGCCGCGTTATGCCGTTTGCCACTCAATTCCAGCTATTCTTAGACACAACATCGGGTAGTAGGTTGTGCTTGTTCAAATTTTAGAACAAGTATAGTAAGGAGTTGAAGTGTCCGAATATTTAGAGTAAACACGGTACACAAGTTTCATAGAAAGAGGCTATCTTTATAGATACGAGAGAGAATATTATCTCACTTGGGTGGGTTATCCTGAGCAAATAACCTATGATACAACTCATAATGTAGTAATGTAGTAATTTCTTCATTTTGATTTTTTTTACTACATTATGCGTTGGCATAGTCGACGCGAAATGAAGTAAAAAAATTATTTCATTTCGCGTTGATATGCACCATATCGACGCATAATGAAGTAATGATGGTAGAACATAGCTGTCTTCGAAAAGACTTAGGAAGCAATACAGTTAAATTCCTACAATTTAGACCACATTTGAGACGGTTCAAAAGTGGTCTTTAAGACCACAGTTGAACAGTCCAAAAGACGGTCTTCCACAAAAGCACACTGCCGGGGGTATAAAATAGCAAAGGGTAATAACTCTAAGGAATGTGGCCCCATGGCCCCTAGTTTCTTTCCCACAATACAAGTAGTCATGATTGTCATGTATACAAAATTTCAAGTTTCTAGGTATAGTAGTTCTTGAGAAATCTTTGACACAAAATAAATGTTAACTCACAGACAGACAGACAGACAGACACACTGCGCCCCCGCCCATAGGGGCTTGAAGAAATATATGGGCTGCACGATGCTTCCACGCAGAGTTGATACCGACCGCACATTAGTACTGGTAATCTGCTTGGAAGGTCTAAGCTTGCCCAGGAAAACTGCTGCGAGTCGGCCCGTCCATGTATATAAACCCTATTGGTTTTATTGGGCGGCATCTCAATGTCGGGTAAAAGTCCCATGAAATTGGAAGCAACGTCTCCAAAATGACCTAAATAGTCTTGAAGGGAACGTTAAACCTCAAATCAAACAAACAAACTGTTGACGCATAATGAAGTAAAATTAAGTATGCCACCCATCGCCGCAAAATGAAATAATTCTTTCATTTTGCTCAAACCTCTTAGTATCGACGCATAATGAAGTAAAAACGACATTTTATTTCATTTCGCGTCGACTATGCCAACGCATATGTAGTAAAAATTTCAAAATGAAGAAATTACTACATTACTACATTATGCGTTGTAACAAACCTACCCTAATGTCTGACAATCAGACTTCATTGAAAATGCACACTGTAAAATGACATCCAGAGTAAACAAGCTAACTTCTGTAAAAGCCTCAAAATAGCTGTCTTGTTCTGCAAAATACTCTAGTTTGTTCTGAAAGAAATACATGTATAGCCATTAAGGATTACCCAGCAGGCACTCAACGTTGAATCAACGTTGAAACAACGTTGAAAACGTTGATTCAACATTGGGTCAAGGTTGTGTGCCTGCAGGGTAGCCTGCCAAACCTGGAGACTGGTCCAGTTACCGCCCATAGGGGCTTGAAGAAATATATGGGCTGCATGATGCCTCCACGCAGAGCTGAACCCGGCCCGCACACTAGTACTGGTAAACCGCTTAGAGGATCTAAGCCTGTCCAGGAACCGCGGTGCGAGGCGGACCGCCCATGCTAATAAACCCTATTGGTTTCATTGGGCGACAGGGCTTGAGATGTCATTTCATCTCAATGTCGGGTAAAAGTCCCACAAAATTGGAAGCAACGTCTCCAAAATGACCTTTACAGTGTTGACGGGGACGTTAAACCTCAAATCAAACAAACAAAACCTATGTCAACAGTAGAGACCCAGATGATGATGCTTATAATAAGCCACATGTTTATGTGAAAACACGGATAGACAAGACAAACATGATGGACTCTGATCAGACTGCTCATGTGGATACACACTGTTTGCAACATTTAATTTTAAAGTAACCGACAGACAACAAAACAGACGGCAAATGAAGTGATTGACATCTTCAGGGTTAAAAGCAGACCATGAACATAGTACAGAACGTGATAAAAATTTAGTCAGTCCTTCCTAATTATAAACACCCTGGAAAACCCCAACTTTATATAGCAGATTCACAATATTTGAGCCAGGGCCAGCTTTCCTACAATTTGCATGTGCCCCCAGCGAAGAATCAGATCAGCCTGTGAATCCATATAGTCTGACTTAGAGACTTCTCTCGCTGCATGAAGGAGCATTGGGTCCTTAGCTATCGTTCGAGCACACAACGAAGACTGATCAGACTGCGCGGATGCGCAGGCTGATCTGAGTCTTCGTTGGGTGCACATGCTAATTGTAGGAAATGCTGTGCCCCGGCTCATTTTGGACACATCAAGCGAAAACGTGCTTCGGACACGAGTGCTCAGCGAATGGGAACACCTGGCAGAATTTTCCTCCATTTTTCAAAGGGAGACAACACTCGGGGTTTCCTGTTTGCTTTTCTATAAGCCCTGTCCCACTGAAAAAGGGGTCGTCCCTTAAAGGAAAGAATTTGCTCCTCAAGCAAATTCTTTCCTTTAAATGTTGATCCCTATTGAAATGGGAGACAAAAAAAACCTTGAAGGAGTTGCCTCCCCTGAAGATTTATCCATTCACCAAAGACCATCCAGGAGGCGTTCAGTGAAGACTCTGATCAGACTGCGCGGATGCGCAGGCTGATCTGAGTCTTCGCAGTGCGCATATACTAAAAGATACATTTTCGCTCATCGCAGCTCATCGACATTTCACATTATTTATTCTTGGTTTTGGTTCACGGCCACTTATTCTTGGTTTTGGTTCATGGCCATTTCAAAATTATTTCACCCATTTCGATCCGGGCGAAAATCGAAGTACAGTGAAATTCCGCTATTAGGACCACTTTCTGGACTTCTAAAAGGCGGTCTTATTAGCGGGTTGGTCCTAATAATGGAATTGGTGAAAAAATATGGTTGGTAAGATGGATTAAATTCTTTTTTATGTGTATTGTGTCCATTTTATTGCTATTTGGTAAATCTTTTCTGTCCTTTTCCTTATTACATGTAATTATGTGCAGCATTACACCAATGAAAATCACATTCATGATTTCAATTGTTGCAAAATAATCTCCTTAATATCTGAAGAAAACGGAGCTGCACTTTACCAAAATTATTAAAACTATTTATTCAATTAGGCTTGATAGTGATACTCATAACACATTTTGTCAAAACAACACACAAATTAGTACAGGTAAACTGCTGTTATTCACACCTTTAGGGATATGTGTGAAGTACTGCGAACATTACAAACCTGTTGTAATGGTGAAGAATACAGGAAAATGTTATACCTGACATACAAATTAACTTGACATGACCAAAAAGTGGTCTCAATAGCGAACAGTAATGGCAGATTTGGTCTTTTGAAAGTGGTCTTATTACTGAATAGCGGGGTGGTCTCTTTATCGGAATAAATAGTAATTAATTATATGGGAAATAATTTGGGTCTGGCAAAAACCGGTCTTAATAGCGGAGTGGTCCTAATATAGGGGTGGTCTTTAAGCGGAATTCTACTGTACTCGGAGAAAAAACACCTGGCCTTCCGTGTCTTGTTTGATTTGAGGTTTAACGTCCCCGTCAACACTGTATGAGTCATTTTGGAGACGTTGCTTCCAATTTTGTGGGACTTTTACCCGACATTGAGATGAAAAGACACCTTAAGCCCTGTCGTCCAATGACACTAATAGAGCTTATAAACATGGACGGTCCAACTCGCACCGCTTTACCTGGGCAGGCTTAGATCCTCTAAGCGGTTCACCAGTACTGGTGTGCGGTCAGTTTCAGCTCTGCGTGGAAGCATCATGCAGCCCATTTATTTCTTCAAGCCCCAATGGGCGGAACCGATTCTGACCTTAAGTTGGAGAACTCTGCTTCTCACATGTGACCCTATTGAGAGTTGCATCACTTAACGCTAAAGTGCTCATCAAAGCCATAGCACTCGACTTTTCTGCAAAAATGTAATTATATGTTGTTTAGATCTTCGGAGGAACTAATAATAGGTAGTGGTGGTGGTGGTAGTAGTAGTAGTAGAAGTAGTAGTAGTAGTAGTAGTAGTAG
The DNA here is from genome assembly GCA_963580285.1 of Lucinisca nassula. Taxonomy (NCBI): domain Eukaryota; kingdom Metazoa; phylum Mollusca; class Bivalvia; order Lucinida; family Lucinidae; genus Lucinisca; species Lucinisca nassula. The sequence continues at coordinate 111,595,929 of OY757012.1, read as the reverse complement.
TAGTAGTAGTAGTAGTAGCAGTAGTTTTGTTTGTTTGTTTGATATGAGGTTTAACGTCCACCGTCAACACTGTATAGGTCATTTTGGAGACGTTGCTTCCAATTTGGTGGGACTTTTAACCGACATTGAGATGAAATGACAGCTCAAGCCCTCTCGCCCAATGAAACCAATAGGGTTTATAAGCATGGACGGTCCAACTCGCACCGTTTCGCCTGGGCAGGCTTAGATCCTCTAAGCGGTTTACCCATACTCGTATGTGGTCGGTTTCAGCTCTGCGTGAAAGCATCATGCAGCCCATCTACCTCTTCAGCCCCGATGAGCGGGGGCCGAGTAGTAGTAGTAGTAGTAGAAGTAGTAGTAGTAGTAGTAGAAGTAGTAGTAGAAGTAGTAGAAGAAGTAGTAGAATAATACTATACGAGTAAGTAGTAGTAGAAATGGTATAGTATCATTACAGATTAATAAAAATAATGATGATTTATAATAATTAATAATATACCATAATCATAGAATATAGCTTATCGAACAATGTTGAATAATAAAATAATGATGATTTATAATAATTAATAATATACAATAATCATAGAATATAGCTTATCGAACAATTTTGAATAATAAAAATAATGATGATTTATAATAATTAATAATATACAATAATCATAGAATATGGCTTATCGAACAATGTTGAATAATAAAAATAATGATGATTTATATATAATGATTAATAATATACAATAATCATAGAATATAGCTTATCGAACAATGTTGAATGATAAAAATAATGATGATTTATAATAATTAATAATATACAATAATCATAGAGTATAGCTTATCGAGCAATTTTGAATAATAAAAATAATGATGATTTATAATAATTAATAATATACAATAATCATAGAATATAGCTTATCGAACAATGTTGGATAATAAAAATAATGATGATTTATAATGATTAATAATATACAATAATCATAGAATATAGCTTATCGAACAATTTTTAATAATAAAAATAATGAAGATTTATAAAAAATAATAATATACAATAATCATAGAATATAGCTTATCGAACAATGTTGAATAATAAAACTATTGATGATTTATAATAAGTAATAATATACAATAATCATAGAAAATAGCTTATTGAACAATGTTGAATAATAAAAACAATGATGAATAATCCATAATAATCATAATATCATAAAATATAGCTTATCGTACAAGTTTGCTTGGCGCTTAACAGGTTAAATCTACGATAGGTCAGGTAGTTTTTCTGCGGTTTCGGCTCAGTTAAACGAAATAATAATCTTAAAGAGGTCGTAACAAATGCATATCTAATCGGCAAAGCAACAACAACAAAAAAAAAATAAAAAAAAAACAACAAAAAAAACAATACCAATACCAATAAGACATCTGTCGCCTCGTTATTAATTCTCATGTAGTCTTTCAGGATGTCAAAGTGGAAAGCTGGTGTGAGCAGGCGCCGGTTTCTGTGCCATTTCTCCCCATTACTCAATAACAGACCATCTCCCAACCAGCCCACGATTAGACCATAAATGTGACGACTTTTAGGCTCTGCAATATATAGAGGCTCTGCAATATATAGATGTTCATTTCATATAAAATGTATGAAACGTGTCGAGGCACGTTTCATAAATATCATATGGGCCGCGTCAAGCGATTTTGGTACTTATCGCCTATGCGAGCAGCGAAGGTTCAGACGAGACTGCGCAGCAGTCTCGCCAGAACCTTCGCTGCTCGCTCATACAAGCATTGAATCAAGAGGAACCTTCAGACAGAAAGCCATATCCCTGGCCCCTCTGAATGGCTGAGCATGCGCAGTTAAAGTTTGTCATTACGGAATGCTCGAAGACCCAAATTCGCTTGGCGGGGCTCAATTATGAAATGATCATGAGAGTGAGACTATTTTTATCATACGACTATTTTTCTCAGTTACCATTTTTCTTTGAATAACTACTTCAGAAAACAGTATGCTGTCACGAACGTCTTGTTGTTATGCTATCATTACACACGCATCTCCGGGCCCCCGCTCAACGGGGCTTGGAAAAATAGTTTGGGCTGCATGATGTTTCCACGCAGAGCTGAAACCGACGACACATGAGTACTGGTAAACCACTTAGAGGGTCTAAACCTGCCCGGGCAAAGTGGGGCGAGTTGGGCCGCCCTACTGATTTGTTTGGGCGGCAGGGCTTGAGATCTCATTTCATCTCAGCGTCGGGTAAAAGTCCCACAAAATTGGAAGCAACGACTCCAAAATGACCTAAATAGTGTTGATGGGGGCGTAAAACCTCAAGCCAATCAATACACACGCATCTCCAACTAGTGCGACTGATAGATTTGTCGAAAATACCCACGAGATGCCGCTCATCAGTCATCGCCACTAATGGATGTGATTGAAGCACTGGTTTCTGAGTTAAAACTAAACAAGGGACAAAAAGTTGTATGTTTAACGAAAACTTTAGCAGTTGCACATTAAAACCATGTTCTTATTCTGGCAAGATGCGATGCACTTTGTAAAATTTGTCGTCCATTTACTATATAAAAATAATCCAAAACGGACCAAATGGCAAAATTATCAGTGTAATTTGGAAACAATGATAATGTTACGTTCAATGCCGATTTATCTTCGGATTTTTTTAATAGTTTCTTAAACTGTCATACAGTGTATATCTACTTCAATGTATTTCTGAGTCAGTTATCTTAAAGTTACATATGGAATAAAAACGCTGCCCCGCCACTGCACTTACATTAATTTAGTGTTTCCCTAAATAAAGTTACTGAGACGACTATTTTAAATATTCAAAGAACCATATGACTCTAAAAGTAAGTAAACAAGGATTACAGTTCTCGTTTTCTACAGATCCCCCTGCTAGCATTCTACATAAATCTACAGCGGGCCGTTAGCGGCCCGTCAGCTACCCTGACGGGCCGCTAACGGCCCGCTGTAGATTTATGTAGAATGCTTACTGGGGGCCCCTCATGGTGTTTCACATTCGTGTGAAGTTCACTGAAAATATCTCAAAACTGTTTTCTGTTAACAGAGTAGATACAAGTACATCACGGAAACTGTTATATTCAATGTTCAAAGAGCCATAACTCAAAAATAAGTTAAGCTAAGCCACTTAACTTAAGCCAGACTTATGGTTCATTGGTTCTACATGTCATCTTGTGTTGCTTTACATTTTGGCAAAGCTTCAGGAAAATCTCTGCAACCATTTTCCAGTTTTAGAAACGGCACTGTTTACAATGTTCAAAGGTTATGGTTCTAATGTTTTGCACAACACATTATGAAGACATACTTTTGTATAAAGTTTCAAGAAAATATCTCGAATAGTTTGCAAGTTACAGAGCGAACACAAACAGATTACAAAAATCACTATTTTCAATGTTTAAAGGGCCGTAACTCCAGAAGTAGGTTAACCTGAGTTACGATTCTTGCGTTCTGCACCTACCTTAAGATGCATTACATTTGTGTGAAGTTTCATCGACATATCTGGAATAATTTTCAATTTATAGAGCCGACATGAGTACATGGTAGAAATGGTTGTTTTCAATATTAACTACGTTCAAAGGGTCGTAACTAAAAAAATAGGCTAACCAGAGTTATGGTTTTTGTGTTCTGCATGTTGTCTCGTGGTGTTTGACATTTGTGAAAAATTTCATGAAAATATCTCAAACTGTTTTCAACTTACAGAGAGGGTATGAGTACATTGAAGATACGGCTATGTTCAATGTACAATGTATAACTCTAAAAGTGGGCAAACCAGAGTTATGGTTCATATGTTCTGCACATTGTCTTATGGTACATTTGTATGGAGTTTCGCGAATATATTATGCATTGCAAAAAGATTGAGCAAAACGGCAAGGCAGCTGAGAAACTTTTCGGCGTGCGTAATGACCTATCGGAAGTAGTTTTGTGCAAGCGCGTCACCGATGGTTACCTATGGCCAATTTGTATATAAGGTCACACATAAAAATATGCAGACCTTAGCTTGGACTTCCGTTGATAAATCGTTCGAAAAATGGAAGAGAAGGGGGCCGATTCGGAAACTGGGACTATCATTCGCGGAACATTTCTTACCATTGCTGCTGAAGTTCGCAGTCGTCGATTTTATAAAATGACAAATCTAAATTTCCGTCCAAAATCACTCCAGTAACTCAAGGTCTACATGACAAAATGACAGAACAAGTGTAGAACGTGGGTCATTCGGTTTGCTTAATATGTCCGTGCAATGCATAGCATCTCTAATGGCGTCAGAATTACGGAACGGACACGAGTAAAGAAATGGTTATGTTTAATTTCAAGGGCAATAACTCCATAGGAAAACCAGAGTTATGGTTCATGTGTTCTGCACGTCATCTCATGGTACTTTTTATTTATAGAGCCGACATGAGTACATGGTAGAAATGGTTGTTTTCAATATTAACTACGTTCAAAGGGTCGTAACTAAAAAATAGGCTAACCAGAGTTATGGTTTTTGTGTTCTGCATGTTGTCTCGTGGTGTTTGACATTTGTGAAAAATTTCATGAAAATATCTCAAACTGTTTTCAACTTACAGAGAGGGTATGAGTACATTGAAGATACGGCTATGTTCAATGTACAATGTATAACTCTAAAAGTGGGCAAACCAGAGTTATGGTTCATATGTTCTGCACATTGTCTTATGGTACATTTGTATGGAGTTTCGCGAATATATTATGCATTGCAAAAAGATTGAATAAAACGGCAAGGCAGCTGAGAAACTTTATGGCGTGCGTAATGACCTATCGGAAGTAGTTTTGTGCAAGCGCGTCACCGATGGTTACCTATGGCCAATTTGTATATTAGGTCACACATAAAAATATGCAGACCTTAGCTTGGACTTCCGTTGATAAATCGTTCGAAAAATGGAAGAGAAGGGGGCCGATTCGGAAACTGGGACTATCATTCGCGGAACATTTCTTACCATTGCTGCTGAAGTTCGCAGTCGTCGATTTTATAAAATGACAAATCTAAATTTCCGTCCAAAATCACTCCAGTAACTCAAGGTCTACATGACAAAATGACAGAACAAGTGTAGAACGTGGGTCATTCGGTTTGCTTAATATGTCCGTGCAATGCATAGCATCTCTAATGGCGTCAGAATTACGGAACGGACACGAGTAAAGAAATGGTTATGTTTAATTTCAAGGGCAATAACTCCATAGGAAAACCAGAGTTATGGTTCATGTGTTCTGCACGTCATCTCATGGTACTTTTTATTTTTGTGAAGTTTTCGTGAAAATACCTCAGACGATATCAGAGTTATGGAGCGGACACGAAATTATAATGCGCTGACGGACGGACGGCCAGACACCCAGCGTTTAGGAGAGTATAACATAATACCTCACCACGTTTTGCCGTGGCGGGGCATAAAACTGAAATGACGTTATTGGCGCCTATCTTCAATTTATGATTTAACCCGTTCAGTGCTAAACATAGATGTAGCAGACGGTCTTATCGTTTTTATTTTTCAGAGAAAAGGTACAGCTGGAATACTTTGGTCAGACTGCGCAACTGCGCAGGTTTATCCGAACCTTTGCAGTATGCCTGTGCAGTTTTGCCCGTCTCACCATGTGTAAATATCCTACGTGTTTTAAGAAAACGAGCTGGCTTATTTTCCGTATTTTTACAAGGCAGTTTCAACTCGGACCATCTGAAAAAAGGGGGTCTACTTTTAAAGGAAAGAATTTGCTCCTTAGGAGCAAATTCTTTCCTTTAAGATTAGACCCTACTTTTGAAGAAAATAATTTGCTCTGGGATTCAAACCCTTTTCTTCAAGGGTAGACCTTTACCAATAAGGGATGGAGAGTTTCAATCTCTGATTGTAGGGCAACTTACCAGAAGACTTAAGGATGACTTTTACAGTGTCCGGATGACTGACATTTATCATGCAGATGAACGGCCCGAACCATGTCTTGGTCATCTTTGGGTTTATTGCCATTTGTTCTCTCTGATATTTGAGCCCGGCTTCGTTGAGGCCCGGATACTGTAAAAATAAACTCCAGATCAACAGAGCCCGTTATTACATCACATATCTTCTTTTTATCCATCCATCCATCCGCACGGGGGTGGTTGGTTGAAGCAAAGATAACTTGAATCTTGCGTCACTGGGGCGTCCAACTGATATTGACTTACAGGTGGGCAAGGCCTGCTGTACTTGCAGCAGGTAATGGTAGAGGTGGAGTGTTGTTATTTCTTCCGTTTCTACACTTCCATTTACAGCTGGGCAAGGTCTGCTGTACTTGTAGCAGGTAATGGTAGAGGTGGAGTGTTGTTATTTCTCTATGTTTTGAGTATAGATAAGAAATAAGAAAATTACCTCAAACCACAAGAGTGCACTATGTCACACGGATCCGTACGTTGTTACACGGATGTGGTGTCGTAAAGTGAGCAAATTATCATATACAAACTGTAAATCGTAAATTTTACAGATAGATTTTTAGATGTAAAATTGTGATATTTTTCTTATTTCTGTTTAAAATATAGATTGTGGGTACACGTTAGAACCGCATCATCGAGGCGGTTCTAACGAGTACCCAACAGTCTATATTTTAGAGCAGAAATAAGAAAAATAAGGCTTACCTCTGTAAACCCCAGTTTTACTATAATTATAAAAGTGGGGTTCAAAGGGGTCAGAATTATATAGGCGTGTTTTCTTTATTTGAAGGATACAAAAACACCCCCCCCCCCCCCCAAAAAAAAAAAAACAAAAAAAAACAAACAAAAAAACAAAAACAAATCAGTCTTATCTGGCCCGATCATATTTTCGAGGTCCCAATGGTGTTTGAGCAATCGATGATCAAATATATGTCAGAACTTTAATTTTACCGATTTTCGAGTCATTGTCATTGTGACAACTATATACTTATCCCAAGGACAGCCATAACCGAGGTCACTGTGTCTGTGTGTTCATAACTGATATGAAAAGACAATATGAGTGTTCAGCTTTACGTAATTATCAGGTCAATGTTTGATTTAATGTTTAACGTCCCCGTCAACACTATATAGGTCATTTTGGAGACGTCGCTTCCAATTTTGTGGGACTTTTACCCGACATTGAGATGAAATGACTTCTCAAGCCTTGTCGCCTAATGAAACCAATAGGTTTTTAAGCATGGACGGTCCGACTCGCACCGCTTTGCCTGGGCAGGCTTAGATCCTCTAAGCTGTTTACCAGTACTTGTGTGCGGTCGGATTCAACTCTGCGTGGAAGCATCATGAAGCCCATTTATTTCTTCAAGCACCGATGAGCGGGGGCCGTAATTATAAGGTCAAACTTCAATGGATCGAACATATTCGTATGCTCGAAGCAAGGGTATTTCCTATGGGGTGCCGTTTAACTATTTAATCCATATTTTCAGATATCCATAATTCGATTTATGGATATCCATAATTCGAATTATAGATATCCATAAATCGAATAACGGATATCTATAAATCGGGCTGAATTATGGATATCAATATTTCGAATTATGGATGTCCATAATTCACCGCAAAGCCTTTGGTTTCATTCATTACTTATTGTATTTATTTGCCAAAACGAATTATGGATATCCATAAGTCGACTGATTTATAGATATCCATTAATTCGACTGATTTATACATATCCATAAATTGATGAATTATGAATTTCCATAATTCGACCGATTTATAGATATCCATAATTCGATTTATAGATATCCATATCCATAATTCGAATTATGGGTATCATTAATTCGAATTATGGATATCCATAAATAATTATTAATATCCATGAATAATTATGGATATCCATAATTCGAATTATGGATATCCATAAATAATTATGGATATCTATAAATAGGGAATAAATAGTAAAAGGGCGCCCCATAATTTCGAGCCACTCAATGCTACCCTTGAGGGGACGTTCTAGGCAGATCTTTCTGGGTAGAAACTAGTACTAAGCAATGCGGATTTATCTTGCTCAAAGACACAACGCTTGGCGCTCGCGGAGATTGAACTGCCTAATCTCGATCTCCAGTCAAATGCTTTACCAGTTTACCACTGCACCACAGTGACTCGCCTATTTTACGCCCAGGTCAAAGTCGCTCACTTAGGCATTTGAATGGGAAAAGGCAAAGCAGTGGATTTTTTCCTAAGGCAACATCAATAAATGAGGCTTCATTTTCACTTCACTGCAATTAGTATTAAGCAGTCCCGTATGATGGCAGAAGAACATTTCTCCATACTTCATCATAGTTAAATTTATATTTCTCTTTCAGATGAGATCTCAGAGCAAATTTTGATGTCTTTGAAAACAAAAGAAGTACTGCTCTAGTACATGCTGACGGACATAAGCATAAGCAATCTTGTGACGTACTGCACTGCTTTCTTATTTTTTTATTATTATTTTTTTTTTTTTTTGGGGGGGGGGGGGGGGGGGGGGGGCTTTAAATGCTTAATGCGTATTGTTGACACATTATGTCACTCATATTAAAAGCTGTTTTGTTATGTTTTTATTTTCTTTGCTGCAGAACAATTCAGTGGCTTCTGTGGCGTGGTAGCTCAGTGATTAGTGCACTTTCCATTGATGCAAGAGGTTCGATTCCCGGCAGCGGTAATAAAATTGCGGTGTCCAAACATGCTCCACTGGCATCATTTGCAGGCCTAGGGATGAATGCCACAAGTGACAGCCCTTCGGATCGGGACGTTAACTGCATGGAGCCTCCCCCCCTCCCCCACCACCACCCCCACCCCCCTGCAGGGAGAACCATCCCCTGTGCAGGTTAAAGATCCCTATTGTAATTACATCATTACTGTGTAGGCTTTCATCCTGCAAACCTTGAGTGTATGTAATGATGTACACCTGCGAGTCATGGTCAAATGTGACCGATCGTAGAATAAGAAGAAAGAAATAGAGAGCTATAATGTTAGAAACTGTTTAAAGCTCTTTTGTTACCAGATACAATCATTATAGGCAGAAATTAGTTAAAGTACATCTTGTTTTCTTTACATAATAGGGCAACCCAGTATAATTTGGGAATATTTTGGGGGTATGCTAAAATTTGCAGGAGGTGGGGGTCGAGCACTAGATGCTGGGTCCCAGCCTATGTATCAGGCGAAATTCAGAGTATCCCCCCTATCCCCCATCTCCCCGGGGTACCATGAGAGCCCCACCCATCGTGGCTTGTAGAAATAGATTAGACAACATGGTGCTTTCACGCAGAGCTGAAAACGACCGGACATTCAGGAGTACTGGTAAACCGCTTAGGAGGTCTAAGCCTGCACAGGCAAGGTGGTGTGAGTTGGACCGTCCCTGCATATAAACCCTATTGGTTTGTTTGGGCAGTTGAGCATAAGATGTCCTTTTATCTCAATCTCGGGAAAAAATCTCAGTGAGGCGATTCTAACAACTACCCACAGTATGTTTTGAAATAAAAATGAAATTATCATCATTAGGCCCTTATCTGGAGCTTTTGTTTGTTTGAATTGAGGTTTTATGACTTTGTCAATACTATTTAGATCATTTTGGAGACGTTGGTTCCAATTTTGTGGGACTTTTACCTGACATTGAGATGAAATGAAACCTCATATTATTCCCTGCCGCCCAAACAAACCAGAAGGCTAGAAGGGTTTATAGGTAGGGATGGTCCAACTCGCACCACTTTGCCTTGCCAGGCTTAGACCCTCTAAGCGGCTTACCAGTACTCAGGCGCTGTCGGTTTCACCTCTGCTTGGAAGCATCATGCAGCCTAATCTATTTCTCCAAGCCTCGATGGGCAGGGGCCCTTACATGGAGCTACTGAATACACTTCTCTAAAAGAATGTAGGGGTCTTTTGTGGGCATCTATGTCATAGCTCTGGATAAGGAGTAAGAAGGGTTTTTTTTCTGATTGCTTTCACAATCCTTGCATTTGTACTTATATCGAGCCAAAACCAGAGTACTCAGAGCAACTTCATATTCCATCGCAGAACACGTGTCTCAGTGTGACTTGAGCAAGATTTGAACCAAGTGATGATTTGTGCGAGAAGTTTTTAAACATTTTTTGTTCAGAATGGAGTCTTCCATCCTATATATAGCAGGAATCCATTTCTAAATTTAGGGGTATCAGGTTCACTTATTGCTGGAATATTATTTAGAAAATGGTTGAATTATCTTCTAACAGTGAAGATCCTGATCGGACACCGTATTCTGCAACATCTGGGCCCAGTTGTTCAAAGCTTTGTTAGCTTAAGGAGCTCGTCAGTGGCCAAATTGTTAACTGTTCCAACAAGTTTAATACCTAAAACTTTGTTATTTTGCTGAAAAAATGTGAGCAGCTTTTGCATATGCAAAGCTGCTCACATTTTGTTTCAGCAAAAACATTACTATTTTCACCATATTGAATTATCAAAGTCTTAATGATATGTTAACTAACGACGTGGTTAGTTTTGAAAATCTGGCCCCTAATCTGGGCCAGTAGTCACATTTCAGGGTTTCCTGTATCAAATAGGTAAAGAGAGTTTGCTCCTAACGTCTAGGGCACAAAAAACCCATCCAGTAAGGATAATTTTGGGATAACGTTTCATCTTATAACTCATACAGCTACTTATCAGAAATTCATTGAACCAGCAAAAAATTGTCAACCCTCGGTTTACAGACATTTGATATAACAACAAAACTTATACAGTATAACATTTCGGCCCCCGCCCATAGGGTCTTGAAGAAATATATGGGCTGCACGATGCTTCAACGCAGAGCTGAATCCGGCCCGCACACTAGTACTGGTAAACCGCTTAGAGGATCTAAGCCTGTCCAGGAACCGCGGTGCGAGGCGGACCGTCCATGCTAATAAACCCTATTGGTTTCATTGGGCGACAGGGCTCGAGATGTCATTTCATCTCAATGTCGGGTAAAAGTCCCACAAAATTGGAAGCAACGTCTCCAAAAGGACCTTTACAGTATTGACGGGGATGTTAAACCTCAAACAAACCAAAACAGTATAACATTTTCAGTGGAACGAATCTCAGCTGAAGTTGAGATGGATTAAAGAAAATATTAAAAAATATTGTATTTATTACACCCACTGCATGCGGGAATCCCTTAAAGGGGTACCTTGGCAAACAGTGCAGGCCCACATCAGATGCCTCGGAACAGGGCGTCTGATCAGGATCTGCAGTGTTTGCTAAGAGGATTTTCCATCAAAATGGCATAAAAATGAAACAAGAGGACCAAGCTGGTCCTGTATCGCTCACCTGAGCTAACAGATTCAAAGTTTCAGGAAGTGCCAACCTTTACTGAAGGATTAATGGAAGGACATGGTGATGATAGGGTTAGCAATTTCTGCAAATCAAGTAGAATGTAACTCTATGATAAATAGGTTGACCTCACCAGTTTTCAAACTCATTCAAGCTTTTATTCCTGACTTGCTAAGAAGATCCAATATAAACTGATGGGGCTATGGTGATAACAAGTTCAAAAATAAGCAATTAACTGCTGCAATCAAAGGGATGCTACTTTGTGACAAATAGGCAAACCTCACGAGTTTTCAAACTCCTCGGAGCTTTTCTGCCTGACTTATTTGTTTGTAAGTTTCATGAAGATCCGATCAAAACTGAAGGGGCTGCAGTGCTAACAAGGTCGAAAATAGGCATTTTTAAGCAATCAAAGGCACGTAACTCTATGACTTGGCCAGTATTCAAACTCATCCAAGGTTTATTCCCAGCCACCTTACATATAAACTTCAGAAAGATCCGATCAAAACTGAAGGGGCTACGGTGATGACAAGGTCAAAATTTGGCATTTTTAGCAATCAAAGGGATATTACTCTAAGATAAATGGGCCGACTTGGCCAGTTTTCGAACTCATCCGAGCTTTCATCCCCAGCCACTTACATATAAGTTTCAGAAAAATCCGATCAACACTGAAGGGGCTACAGTGATGACAAGGTCAATAATCAACATTTTCAGCCATCAAAGGTACATAACTCAACGATAAATGGGCTGACTTGGCCTGTTTTCGAACTCATCCGATATTTTATCCCCAGCCACCTTACATATAAGTTTTAGAAAGATCCGATTAAAACTGAAGGGGCTATGGTGATGACAAGGTCAAAAATAGGCATTTTCAGCAATCAAAGCGACGTAAATCTATGATAAATGGGCCAACTTGGCCGGTATTCGAACTCATCCTAGGTTGTATCCCCAGTCACCTTACATTTTGTTTGTTTGATTTGAGGTTTAACGTCCCCGTCAACACTGTAAAGGTCATTTTGGAGACGTTGCTTCCAATTTTGTGGGACTTTTACCCGACATTGAGATGAAATTACATTTAGAGCCCTGTCGCCCAATGAAACCAATAGGGTTTATTATCATGGACGGTCCGCCTCGCACCGCGGTTCCTGGACAGGCTTAGATCCTCTAAGCGGTTTACCAGTACTAGTGTGCGGGCCGGATTCAGCTCTGCGTGGAAGCATCTTGCAGCCCATATATTTCTTCAAACCCCTATGGGCGGAGGCGGATGTCACCTTACATATAAGTTTCAGAAAGATCCGATCAAAACTGAAGGGGCTACGGTGATGACAAGGTCAAAAATCGACATTTTCAGCCATCAAAGGGACATAACTATATAGTAAATGGGGCGACTTGGCCGGTTTTCAAACTCATCGGAGGTTTTATCCCCAGCCACCTTACATATAAGTTTCAGAAAGATCCGATCAAAACTGAAGGGGCTACAGTGATGACAAGGTCAAAAATCAACATTTTCAGAAATCAAAGGGACCTAACTCTATGATAAATAGGCCACCTTGACCGGTATTCGAACTCTTCCGAGGTTTTATCCCCAGCCACTTACATATAAGTTTCAGAAAGATCCGATCAAAACTGAAAGTGCTACTGTGATGACAAGGTAAAAAATCGGCATTTTCAACAATCAACGGGACGTTACTCTGTGATAAATGGACCAACTTGGCTGGTTTTCGAACACATCGGAGATTTTATCCCCAGCCACGTTACATATAAGTTTCAGAAAGATTCGATCAAAACTGAAAGGGCTACGGTGATAAAAAGGTAAAAAATCAGCATTTTCAGCAATCAAAGGGACGTTACTCTATGATAAATGGGCCGACTTGATCAGTTTTCGAACTCATCCGAGGTTTTATCCCCAGGCACCTTACATATAAGTTTCAGAAAAATCCGATCAAAACTGAAGGGGCTACGGTGATGACAAGGTCAAAAATCAACATTTTCAGCCATCAAGGGGACATAACTCTACGATAAATGGGCTGACTTCGCCTGTTTTCAAACTCATCCGAGATTTTATCCCCAGCCACCTTATATATAAGTTTTAGAAAGTTCCGATCAAAACTGAAGGGGCTATGGTGATGACAAGGTCAAAAATTAGCATTTTAAGCAATCAAAGGGGCGTAAATCTATAATAAATGGGTCAACTTGGCCGGTATCCGAACTCATCCTAGGTTTTATCCCCAGTCACTTTACATATAAGTTTCAGAAAGATCTGATCAAAACTGAAGGGGCTACGGTGATGACAAGGTCAAAAATCGACATTTTCAGCCATCATTTGAAGGGACATAACTATATAGTAAATGGGGCGACTTGGCCGATTTTCAAACTCATCCGAGGTTTTATCCCCAGCCACCTTACATATAAGTTTCAGAAAGTTCCGATCAAAACTGAAGGGGCTACAGTGATGACAAGGTCAAAAATCAATATTTTCAACAATCAAAGGGACCTAACTCTATGATAAATAGGCCACCTTGGCCGGTATTCGAACTCGTCCGAGGTTTTATCCCCAGCCACCTTACATATAAGTTTCAGAAAGATCCGATCAAAACTGAAAGTGCTACGGTGATGACAAGTTCAAAAATCGGCATTTTCAGCAATCAAAGGGACGTTTCTCTGTGATAAATGGACCAACTTGGCTGGTTTTCGAACTCATTCGAGATTTTATCCCCAGCCACGTTCAATATAAGTTTCAGAAAATTCGAACAAAACTGAAAGGGCTACGGTGATGACAAGGTCAAAAATCAGCATTTTCAGCAATCAAAGGGACGTTACTCTACGATAAATGGGCCGACTTGGTCGGTTTTCGAACTCATCCGAGTTTTTATCCCCAGCCACCTTAAATATAAGTTTCAGAAAGATTCGATCAAAACTGAAGGGGCTACAGTGATGACAAGGTCAAAAATCGGCATTTTCAGCAATCAAAGGGACGTAACTCTATGATAAATGTGCCGACTTGCCCGGTTTTCGAACTCATCCGAGGTTCTATGCCCAGCCACCGTATATATAAGTTTCAGAAAGATCCTATCAAAACATGAAGGGGCTATGGTGATGACAAGCATTTTCCCATTGTAAGTCCAAGGGACCTTGTGATTGCCATAGCAACCAAAGTTTTCATGAGATTTAAAAAAAAAGCTTATGTCATCAATGCCCCACCAGAGGCATGCTACAGATGAGAAATGTATAAGATCAGCCTGCAGACTGCAGAGATATAGCTGCTCAAAAGTGTGGACGGACGACGGACGGACGACGGAGGGCCCACTATACTATAAGCTCCCCTGGAGCTTTCGGCCCAGGTGAGCTAAAAATAGACCTGATACCCCTTATGTGACGAATGAACTTTGTCCAACATATAGCGATGGAAGAGTCTACTAGCATACAATGGGTTAATACTCCAAGAAACCATTGTTGTGAATATTTGTTAGAATCAAATGGGTGAGGCGATTCTAAAAATGTCCACAACACTTGTTTTTTTGGAGTCATTAAGAGAAAAAGTCCTTCCATACGTATTAGGCTTCTCCTCATCACGAAAACACGCCTATACAATTTTGACCCCCATTGAACCCCACTTTTATATAGTAAATCTGGGGTTTGCGGGGGTAAACCTTATTTTTCTTATTTCTGCTCTTAAATATGGATTGTGGGTACTCGTTAGAACCGCCTCGATGAGGCGGTTCTGACGGTTCTAACGTGTACCCAAAATCTATATTTTGAGCAGAAATAAGAAAAATATCACAATTTTTCATCTTAAAATTTTCCTTTTTTTCGGTGATAAAATTTACAGTGTATTTGTGTAGGCGTGTTTTCGTAATTTTATTGGGATTCATTATAGTAACAGATAAATAGGGAAACACATACTTTCTTAATAGTGAGAGTTCTCTAAGTTTCTAACCAGACACATCACGTGGACAAGTCCGTGAAATGAAGACCCCCTAAACCCCACTTTATATAGAGAACCCTGGGGTTTACGGGGGTGCATTATTTTACTTATTATAGCTTGTGGGTACTTGTAAGAACTGCTCAATGTTTGCCATATAAATAAGAAAAATATCACGGATATCATTGGAAAAGTAGCCATTTTGGAGATGTGCAAAAATGCACTATGTAAAACGGGCATGTTATTGTAATGTTACATAAATTCTGCCTTATCCTCTTTAGTAATCTGAAGCTATCCATAAAAATCATGTTTGCTTGGGTACTTTGAATATGTCCAAAGCTGGACCTAATAAAGTGTTTTGGTTGTAATTGCAGGCCTCATACTGACCAAGCTTTTCAAAGCCTGAGAGACCTGATTTTGCAGCCTTAACCCTCATCCTGCTATACATGACAACCATTACCATTGCAAACAGTGTAGATCCAGATCAGATGGCTTCTGAAGAAGCCATCTGACCAGGATCTACACTGTTTGTAATGCAGTGTGCGACTTAAATACATTATATCAAATAATTGAATTGGTGAATAGGCAGAAATGGGTGTAGCAAAATAATTTTATTCAGAGGATAAGTGTTAAATAGTCATTTTAAACAGAATATAGGAGGAAAAATCAAAATCTAAAAAGCCTAAAATCAAGAAAAAATCAAGAAACAATCAAGCCCTAAAAGCCTGAAATCCTGCCTATGCCTGAAAAATATGAGGCCTGTAATTGGTGGAAACTCATTTAATGAGAACTGTACATGGCGCAGTCCATGGTATACCATAGCAAATACACGCTTTTTTCTATGAATAACACTAAAGATATATCAAGGTCATACTTTTTGATTTTTGATCTTGGGGTCATGTTGAGGCCAAGGTCACGCCAAAAGTAGTCCAGTGCCATCTACATCCCATGTACTATCCACTGGCAAAGTTTGAAAAGTGTACCTTAACCGGTTTCAGAGGAGATCCATTCCAAAAGAAACGCGACGGAAGTACATACATACACACATACAGACCCACGGACTGACAGACACTTGACTCGAACATGAAAACAACATATCCGATTTTTCTTCTTTGGTATAATAATGAAGGTTTTGTTTGTTTGTTTGAATTGATGTTTAATTCCCCAGTCAACACTATATCATCTGAGGTAATTTTGGAGACGCTGCTTCCAATTTTGTAGGATTTTTACCTGACATTGAGCTGAAATGACATCTCAAGCCATGCCACTCAATGAAACACTAGGGTTTATATGCACTGGACGGTCTGACTCCCATTCCTTTGCCTGGGCAGGCTTAGTCCTTCTAAGCGGTTTACCAGTACTCATGTGTGGTCAGTTTCAGCTCTGCGTGCAGCTCTGTCTATTTCTCCAAGCCCAGAAGCGGGGGTGAAGAATACTGTTATGTTTATTGATAAAACATGAGAATCAAATGCTAGGCGGGCCGCTCAGCTTTTTTAAAAGCTATCCTTGTAGTGACTAAGGCCTGCCTTAACCAGGAAGAAACTTTTCACGCAGCTATTTTGCTTTCTCTTTAACTGAGCTTAAATTAAACTGAAACTAAATCAGGTAACACAGTTCTTATACCTTATTCTCTCTTATAAATGTAGAAGCCCCTGTGGCGCAGTGGTTATGCTACTCGCCTTGTAAACCAGGGATCGCAGGATCGATCCCGGGCTTCTCCAGACTTTCGGATGAGTCTTTAAATCGAGGTCCCGTCTCCATATGACCTTAGCTGTTGGTGGGACGTAAAACTAAAACTCACTCACTCACTCTTATAAATGTTATAGCGTATTCTCATTCAAATTAGTGCTTTGTATTAAGCCCAGGCTACACAATAGAGCATGTTGTATATAACTTGATATGTATAAACTGTCAGGGTTACACGGCAATGCTTGATAGATACAACTTAAGAGTAACCTTATCATAAACCCCACCCACTAATCCCGTGCATACTCCTGATGATGATGAAATAATTGTTCCACAGCTGACTAAATTAATTTTGCCACAGCCAATTCTGATTATCAACCAACAAAATAAAAACTTGCGTCGTGTAGACATGTTTTTCTTGATACATTTCAGGGGAAAAACTGCCCCCCCCCCCAAAAAAAAAAAAAAAAAAACAAGATGTGTTTGTGAAACACTGCTGCCCCCGGACAGCGTATGTTAAATATGAAAGCAGTATCACTAAGCAATCGAAAGGTATGGCCAATGTTCGTCTTGCAAAGTAGGTCAAGGTCACAAGGTCAAAAATCATGGGATTGTTGAAAAGGTCTTGTGACATAGTATGCACGTGTGACATATGAAAGCCCTATCACTTACCAATTGAAAGTTATGACCAATGTTAAAGTTTTTAAAAAGTAGGTCAAACGTCAAGGTCACGAGATAAAAAATATATGGTACCACTGGAAAGGTCTTGTGAAAAAGAATGTACGAGTGAAACATGAAAGCCCAATCACTTACCAATCAAAAGTTATGGACTAAGTTAAAGTTTTTAAAACGTAGGTCAAACGTCAAGGTCAGGGTCATAAGGTAAAAAAAAAATATGGTACCACTAGAAAGGTCTTGTGACAACAAATGTGCATGTGAAATATGAAAGCCCTACCACTTACCAATCGAAAGTTATGGCCAATGTTAAAGTTTTTAAAAAGTAGGTCAAACGTCAAGGGCAAGAGGTACAAAATTTTGATACCACTAGAAAGGTCTTGTGACAAGGAGTGCAAATGTGAAGTATGAAAGCCCTCCCACTTACCAATCGAAAGTTATGGCCATTGTTAAAGTTTTTAAAAAGTAGGTCAAACATCAAGGTCAAGGTCACAAGGTAAAAATATTATGGTACCAATAGAAAGGTCTTGTGACAAGGAATGCACATGTTAAATATGAAAGTCCTATCACTTTCCAATCGAAAGTTATGGCCAATGTTAATGTTTTTAAAGATTTTGAGAAAAGTAGATCAAAGGTCAAGGTCACGAGAATAAAAATTATGGTACCACTGGAAAGGTCTTGTGACAAGGTATACACATGTGAAATATGAAAGCGCTATCTAATTCCATTCAAAAGTTATACCCAATGTTAAGGTTTTTTGTAGACAGACAAACGGGCAAGCAAACAAACGGACAAACAGACAGACAGACCAAAAGCTATATTCCTCACCCCCACCCCGAATCTAGATTCCGGGTGCATAGAAAACAAAGACAATAATACATGTATATGTGTACCTGACCAGAACTGACACTACGAAGAGAACACCGATGGCTCATTCACCATGACTGATTCGAACTTATTCTTGAGTCCCTGGAGAATTCATCCCATGTGAAAGTTTTGTTTGTTTGTTTGAATGGTTGTTTAACATACCGGTCAACACTATTTAGGCCATTTTGGAGACGTTGCTTCCAATTTTATGGGACTTTTACCCGACATTGAGATTAAATGACATCTCAAGCCCTGCCGCCCTATGAAATCAAAAGGCTTATTTGCATTGGACAGTCTGACTCGCAACACTTTGCCTGGGCATAGACCTTCTAAGCGGTTTACCAGTACTCATTTGTGGTCAGTGGATGCATCATGCAGCCGAATCTATTTCTCCAAGCCCTGATTGGCGGGGGCGAACCATATGAAACAATAAGGGATAACTTATTGAGATTTTCTTATTTTAAATGAAATGGTTTGTTTGAATTGAGGTTTAACGCCATCGTCAACACTATTAAGGTCATTTTGGAGACGTTGCTTCCAATTTTGTGGGACATGTACCCGACATTGAGATGAAATGACATCTCAAGCCCTGCCGCCCAATGAACCAAAAAGGCTTATATGCACTGAACGATCTGACTCACACCACTTTGCCTGGGCAGGCTTAGTCCAGCGGTTTACCAGTACTCATGTGTGGACAGTTTAAGCTCTGGAAGAACCATGCAGCCCAATCTATTTCTCCAAGCCACATGTACGTTGTTTACTCGTACGTGTGGACGCCACAATGAGGCATATCAATTGGGCCCCGTCAAGGGATTTTGGTACTTATCGCCCATACCGAACTTATTTTAACGCAGTCTACAAGAGAACTAAATCCATAAAATAAGCATTATCCTTTATTGCAGTTATTTCCCAGTTGACCGCTGACCGTCGGGACAAGTGGTCTCGCTTACCTGTATTATTAGAAGCATTCTGATTTATCTGTATATTTCTGAACAAGAATCTCGCCGTTTTGTGAGATTTTAGTGTTTTTGTATTGAGAACAAATGTGTACTAGATTTTGAGTCATACACTTAGAATAACATATCTATGCGAAATCAGCCTCCGCCCATAGGGGCTTGAAGAAATATATAGGCTGCATGATGCTTCCACGCAGAGCTGAATCCGGACCGCACACTAGTACTGGTAAACCGCTTAGAGGATCTTAGCCTGTCCAGGAACCGCGGTGCGAGGCGGACCGTCCATGCTAAAAAACCCTATTGGTTTCATTGGGCGACAGGGCTTGAGATGTCATTTCATCTCAATGTCGGGTAAAAGTCCCACAAAATTGGAAGCAACGTCTCCAAAATGACCATTACGAAAACACGCCTATTCAAATACATTGTAACCTTTATCGCCAAAAAATTGAAAATTTTAAGATGAAAAATTGTGATATTTTTCTTATTTCTGCTTTTAGAGCAGAATTAAGAAAAATAAGGTTTACCCCTGCAAACCCCAGTTTTACTGTATAAAAGTGGGGTTCAAGGGGGTCAAAACTATATAGGCGTGTTTTCGTGATGTTTACATTGTTGACGGGGACGTTAAACCTCAAACCAAACAAAATCTATGCGAATATTGCTATCTTTCATGGCTAAAGGAATATCATTTATCAGATGCTAATTTCTTAAATATATTATATTGCTCAAAACGTAGATTGCGGATGCTCAATGAGGCGGTTCTAACGAGTACCCACAAACTTTATTTTTGAGCAGAAATATGAAGAAACAAAATTTATACCCCTGCTATTTAATGCAATTATTTAATTATGTACATGACGATTTTATCTGGATAGTCCTGTGCTTGCTATCTAAAGATAAACGTTGTGCTCGATATTTGTGAAATATTTTTAAATTGGTAAGGTCACCAAGCTCAAATTTTGGTAGTTATCGCAGGCTATGCGAGCAGCGATATCCCTGGCCCCTCTGAATGGCTGATCATGCGCAGTTAAAATTTGTCATGACGGAATGCTCGAAGACACAAATTCGCTTGACGGGGCACAAATGAGAACACACAACATACCTTCATTTTATAAACCATAGAAGATATATGTGTTCAATAATGCCCCCTGGCCCAAGGGCCCCCGCCCATCGAGGCTTGGAGAAATAGATAGGGCTGCATAGTGTTTTACGCAGAGCTGAAACAAACCACAAGAGTACTTCTGGTAAACCGCTTAGAAGGGCTAAAAGACCTGCCCAGGCAAAGTGATTCGAGTTGGACCGTCGATGCATATAAACCCTATTGGTTTTATTGGGCGGCAGGGCTTGAGGTGTCATTTCATCTCAATGTCGGGTAAAAGTACCCCCCACCCCCATAAAATTGGAAGCAACGCCTCCAAAATGACCTAAATAGTGTTGACGTGAATGTTAAACCCAAATTCAAACAAAACTCCTGGCCAATGTCTCGAAAAATTTCATGGTCTATGCTCATATGAGTCTCTTCCGAGAAAACTTGTCTTCGGGGTTGGCGACAAGGAACTATAATATAGGGATCAACCATGGTTTTTCATGCATTAACATTTGCCGGATCCCGAGGAAGCTGTTTGAACATGAGGCCGCTAGGCCGAATGTTCAAATATCTTCCGAGGGATACGGCAAATGTTAATGCAATGAAATAACCATGGATGATCGTTGTTCTTGCATAACTTACGAATCCGACAGCAAATTTTGACGGAAACGCCCAAAAGCTCCATATAAATTCCATATAATCTCTTCAAATGCGACAGGCAAACCAAAATGGCGGCCAGTTCAGAATGTTGTTTACAATGACGTTGTCATGCAGTGACGTCACCATAGAACCCTAAAACGCTACGTTCAGGGCGATAACGTTACGTCGCTCAACGTAACGTGAACAAAGCAAGGCCCGTCCTGTGATATCAAAAGTTCAAAATCCATGATCAAACAGCACGCGAATTTCATGATTTGAACATGGTTTTGCTGTTTGAGCACGGCTTTCGGTCCATTTGACAACGACTTCAAACAGCCATGCGCATAGGTTTTTATGCAAGAAAACATTGGTATAACATTGGCAGGGACAGGGGCTAACAGTAAATGACATTTGTCACGACCATCTTGCACATGCGCATATACCTTGGTATAAGTTTATCTCGGGTTTAAAGATATCATGCTACAGGGGCATAGAAACCTAGTATAGACTGGAATGAATAAAGGTAACAACAGGGGGTCCCAGGTTGGGGACAAAATACTGCAGCTATGGTGTACTGTAGTCGCAGTATCATGTCCCCGGAGGACGAACTAACCCAAGGAGTGGGGACAAGATTACGTGGGGGAATAGGATAAACTGCTTCACCAGTCTTCAGGGTTTGTGACCAAGTAAGAAACAAGCCAGCCTTCTCATCTACTCAGACTATAAGAATCTTATATGGGTGTGAGGGGTGGATGCAAAAATCCGTCCCAAGGGTTAATGTCCGGTATCACGAGGCTTGCCGAGTGATGCCGGAAGTGATCCCGAGGGACGGATTTTTAGCTCACCTGGGCCGAAGGCTCCAGGGGAGCTTATAGTATAACTGGTCATCCGCCGTCCGTCCGTCGTCTGTCCGTCACCACATTTGACCAGTTATATCTCTGCAGCCTGCAGGCTGATCTCAATCATTTCTTATCTGTAGCATGCCTTGGGTGGGGCAACGAAGAACTTAGCTTTTTATCAAAATTGAATGAAAACTTTGGTTGCTATGGCAATCCCAATTTCCCATAGACTTACAATGGAAAATACTTGTCATCGCCGTAGCACCTTCAGTTTTGATCGGATCTTTCTGAAACTTATATGTAAGGTTGCTGAGGATAAAAGCTCGGATGAGTTCGAAAACCGACCAAGTCGGCCCATTAATCATAGAGTTACGTCCCTTTGATTGCTGAAAATGCCGATTTTTGACCTTGTAATCACAATAGCCCCTTCAGTTTTGATCGGATCTTTCTGAAACTTATATGTTAGGTGACTGGGGATAAAACCTCGGATGAGTTCGAAAACCGGCCAAGTCGGCCTATGTATCATAGAGTTACAACCCTTTGATTGCTGAAAATGCTGATTTTTGACCTTGTCATCACCGTAGCCCTTTCAGTTTTGATCGAATCTTTCTGAAACTTATATGTAAGGTGACTGGGGATAAAAACATGGATGAGTTCGAAAACCGGCCAAGTCGGTCCATTTATCATAGAGTAATGTCACTTTGATTGCTAAACATGCCGATTTTTGACCTTATCATCACTGTAACCCCTTCAGTTTTGATCGGATCTTTCTGAAACTTATATGTAAGTTGGCTGGGGATAAAACCTCGAATGAGTTCGAAAACCGGCCAAGTCGGCCCATTTATCATAGAGCTACATCCCTTTTATTGCTGAAAATGCATATATTTGACCTTGTCATCACTGTAGCCCCTTCAGTTTTGATCGGATCTTTCTGAAACTTATATGTAAGGTTGCTGAGGATAAAACCTCGGATGAGTTCGAAAACCGGCCTAGTCTGCCCATTTATCGTAGAGTTACGTCCCTTTGATTGCTGAAAATGCCGATTTTGGATTTTGTCATCACTGCAGCCCCTTCATTTTTGATCTGATCTATCTGAAACTTATATGAAATGTAGCTTGGGATAAAAACTCAGACGAGTTTGAAAAACGGCCAAATCGACCCATTTATCATAGAGCTACGTCCTTGACCTTGTCATCAAATCGACCCATTTATCATAGAGCTACGTCATTGACCTTGTCATCACCGTAGCCCCTTCAGTTTTGATCGGATCTTTCTTAAACTTATATGTTAGGTAGCTGGGGATAAAAACTCGGATGAGTTCGAAAACCGGCCAAGTCGGTCCATTTATTATAGAGTTACGTCACTTTGATTGCTGAAAATACTGTTTTCTGACCTTGTCATCACCGTAGCCCCTTCAGTTTTGATCGGATCTTTCTGAAACTTATATGTAAGGTAGCTGGGTATAAAAACTCGGATGAGTTTGAATAAGGGCCAAGTTGGCCCATTTATCATAGAGTTACCTCCCTTTGATTGCTGAAAAGGTCGATTTTTTACCTTGTCAACACCGTAGCCCCTTCAGTTTTGATTGGATCTTTCTGAAACTTATATGTAAGGTGGTTTGGGATAAAACTAGGGATGGGCTCGAAAACCGGCCAAGTCGGCCCATTTGTCATAGAGTTACATCCCTTTGATTGCTTAAAATGCTGATTTTTGACATTGTCATCACCGTTGCCCCTACAGTTTTGATCGGATTTTTGTGAAACTTATCTGTAAGGTGGCTGAGGGTAAAAACTTGGATGTGTTCAAAAACCGGCCAAGTAGGCCCATTTATCATAGAGTTACATCCCTTTGATTGCTGAAAATGAAAATGCCGATTTTTGACCTTGTCATCACTGTAGGCCCTTTAGTTTTGATCGGATCTTTCTGAAACTTATATGAAAGGTGGCTTTGGATAAAACCTCGGGTGAGTTTGGGTAAGGGCCAAGTCGGCCCATTTATCATAGAGTTACGTCCCTTTGATTGCTGAAAATGCCGAATTTGACCTGGTCATCACCGTAGCCCCTTCAGTTTTGATCAGATCTTTCTTATCTATATGTAAGGTGGCTGGGGATAAAAGCTTGGATGAGTTTGAAAACTGGCCAAGTCGGCCCATTTATTATAGAGTTACATCCCTTTGAATGCTAAAAATACCGATTTTTGACCTGGTCATCACCGTAGCCCCTTCAGTTTGGATTGGATCTTTCTGAAACTTATATGTAATGTGGCTGGGAATAAAAACTTGGATGAGTTCGAAAATCGGCAAAGTTGGCCCATTTATCATAGTTACATCCCTTTGATTGCTGAAAATGAAAATGCCGATTTTTGACCTTGTCATCACTGTAGGCCCTTTAGTTTTGATCGGATTTTTCTGAAACTTATATGAAAGGTGGCTTTGGATAAAACCTCGGATGAGTTTGGGTTAGGGCCAAGTCGGCCCAATTATCATAGAGTTACGTCCCTTGAATGAGTTTGCAAACTAGCGATGTGGAGCGATTACTGACATAGTAATGTCGCCTCTTTTGCTGAAAATGCTTATTTTTGACCTTGTCATGACCGTAGCTCCTTCAGTTTTGCTCGGATCTTCTTGAAACTTACAAACAAGTAAGTAAGGGATAAAAGCTTGGATGATTTAAAAAAATTGATGAGGTTGGCTCATCTTTTGTAGAGTTACATCCCCTTTACTACATGGAAATGCCTATTTTTGACGTTGTCATCACCAAAGCCCCTTCAGTTTTCATCGGATCTTTTTGTAACTTACTTGTTAGTAATTAAGGGGTAAAACCTTTGCTGAGTTAAAAAATTGTGAGGGCGGCCTATATTTCGGAAAGTTATGTCCTCCTTGATTATAGTTGATTACAGAAAATGCCTATTTTCGACCTTGTCATCACCATAACCCCTTCAGTTTTGATCAGATCTTCCTGAAACTTACATACAAAGAAGTTGGGGTTAAACGCTTGGATAGTTTTGAAAATTAGGGATGTAGGTCGATTACTCATGGAGTTATGTCCCCTACTTTGCAGAATATGCTTAGTTTTGATCTTGTCATCACCTTAGCCCCTACAGTTTTGATTGGATCTTCTTGAAACTTACAAACAAGTAAGTCAGGGATAAAAGTTCGGATGAGTTCGAAAACTTACGAGGTTGGCTTATTTAACGTAGAATTGTGTCCCTTTTACTGCTTAAAATGCCTATTTTTGAACTTGTCATCACCAAAGCCCCCTTCAGTTTTCATCGGATCATCTTGAATCTAAGATGTGAGTAAGTTACGGATAAAACCTCGGCTGAGTTAAAAAAAATTGGTGAGGTCAGCCTGTATTTCAGGGAGTTATGTCCCCTCGATTACAGAAAATGCCTGCTGTTTTACCTTGTCATCACTATAGCTCCTTCAGTTTTATTGAATCTTCTGAAACTTACATGTTAGTAAGTTAGGGATAAAACGGATGAGTTCGTGAACTGATGAGGTCAACCTATTTATCATAGAGTTACACCCCTTGGATTGCAGAAAATGCCTCTTTTTGGCTGTAACTCCTTCAGTTTTCATGGATCTTCTTAAAATTTATATGTTTGTAAGTTAGGGATAAAAGCTCAGACAAGTTTGAAAACCAGCAATGCCAGTCAATTAATCATGGAGTTATGTCCCCTGCTTGGCTGAAAATGCTTATTTTCGACCTTGTCATCACTGCCGCCCCTTCAGTTTTGATCGGATCTTCATGAAACTTACAAACAAGTAAGTCAGGCAGAAAAGGTCGGAGGAGTTTGAAAACTGGTGAGTAAGGCCTATTTATCATAGAGTTACATCCCTTTGATTGCAGCAAATAATTGCTCATTTTTTACCTTGTCATCACCATAGCCCCTTCAATTTATATTGGATCTTCTTGAAAGTTACATATAAACAAGTCAGGGATAAAAGCTTGAATGAGTTTGAAAACCGGTGTGGTCAGCCTATTTATCATACAGTTCACACTGGTAAAGGCAAGCGCGCAGGGTAAGGTACAAACCCACAGGATAAGGTACAAACCCACAGGATAAGGAAATTTTTCCGATCAGGATAAGGAAGAAAATGGCGGAATCGGCACCACCTGTACAGGTTTGCTGTTATTCTACATCTCGTGTTATGGTTACTAATCAATACGGCCGCTCACATAAGCTTCACGGAAGACACATATTATTCACAAATTTATCTTCGATGGTCCGAATTCGACAGTTACAGCCAGTCAAACGGAGAACCGGACACAGTGGAGCTACTCAACCACGAAATCTCATTATTTTACATGAAACGTTCTTCTGGAAAGATTGCATGCACTTTTTGGTGGTTGTAGACAGACACATGATAAATCGGTCTGTTGCAAATACGATTTAAGGAAAATTAGAAATTGGAAAGCCCACAGTGAGAAATCCTAGTTCCATTTTCAATACAAGGCCCACGGGCAAGGAAATGGGTACAACGCATATGATAAGACACAAACTTTTCCAGAGAAAATGGTAGTTGTATGGTCGTAGCTCTAGTAAATTTCCATCTCAGATCAGGTTTTCCGATATTAATAATTAGTCCTACATAGTTTAAAGCACCAGTTGTGACCTTTAGGAAACGTTCAAAATGTGTGTGCCTTGTCTTGGCATGCGCATTGCTCTGTTTCTAGCAATATGATAATCCCCTATGGGGGATAGATGGATTGGGTTCATCGCGATCATGATTTATAGACTTGATTGATTGATTTGAGGTTTAACGTCCCCGTCAACACTGTAAAGGTCAATTTGGAGACGTTGCTTCCAATTTTGTGGGACTTTTACCCGACATTGAGATAAAATGACATCTCAAGCCTTGTCACCCAATGAAAGCAATAGGGTTTATTAGCCTCGCATCGCGAATCCTGGACAGGCTTAGATCCTCTAAGCGGTTTACCAGTACTAGTGTGCGGGCCGGATTCAGCTCTGCGTGGATGCATCATGCAGTCCATATATTTATTCAAGCCCCTATGGGCGGGGGCCGCATGATTTATAGAAATGATATATATGTTCGTGCAGTATTTCTGGGTGGAAAATTGTATGTTTGTTCTTTTGGCTGAAAATAAAGTAGATAACCTCGCCAAATTCGTGAGACATACCTATTGCATGGTCATTTAAGGGCCTGATATGATTTGGCTCCTTTCTGTCACCCACTCAAATCCTCTTCAGTGTGTATCGTTTCACTTGCTAACAGGCTTAGTTAATGGAAACATACAGAAACAAATTGTTTCGTCTTCATGTATATTCAGAATAACTTGACTTTTGATGTGTCTGTATTGAGTTAATAAATTATGACGAAAATAGTAAGAGAAGTGTGATAAAAGTATATCCCTTCGAAAGAAAAAGACAACAGAAAATGACTTTGGAAGCACATGATTATATAGGTTTCAACTGGCACAACTCGGATGAGGCAACAGTGTACTCTGTACCCACAGCAATTTTTTGAATAATGTTTGCAAACAGTGTGGATCAAGATCACTCTGCACCCAGGTATCTGAGTATTTTCTGTTTTATTTTATTTTTGTCTCCCCTATCTCTCTAGGCGGTCTCGGTAGCTCAGTCGGTTGCGCGTCTGACTGTAGATGGGTTCGATGCCTACCGGGGTCGGGAACATTCTTTCGTGGAGATTGATCAAGAATGTGCACCATTCTGGTTAACCGCTTACGTTTAGGTAAACTGACCTGCTCATTTTTGGGTCGGTCAGTTTACCTATCCACATTTTCCTGGGCAAGCTTAACGTAAGCGGTTAGCCAGTCCAGTGCACATCCTTTCGCCAGAAATTGACAACTGCCCTTCTTGAATCAGCGGAAGGTAGAGAATGACCGTAGAAAATGTTTCATTATCAATCTTCACGAAAGAATGTTGCCGACCCCGGCAGGTATCGAACCCGCTTCCTCCTGATCACCAGTCAGACGCGCATCTGAGCTACCAATACATAAACATACTTTAATATTTGCCTTATATCCGGCGACGAACTGCGTACAAAGGGGGTGATAAGATTTCCCATTATATCTGTCCCTACTGAATGTTTTTTTCATAAATGTTTTATGGTGATAGCCAAATTAAGTTTAATGAAAAGATGCAATTTCACAGAAAAACAAATCAATACAAATGTTTGGTCAATCACAAATAAGGTATGCTTTTTACCATGACAATTCAACATAAAAATTGCCATAACTCCGTTCATAGTAAAGATATTACTCATTTGCTTAGTTAGAACCCAATGAATAATTTGGTACCTGTTTCATTTTTATCCTGTAATGTTTCATTTTTCGTATATCTCCATGATTATGCAAGTGGGTGGTGGGAACTAGATACTCACTTAGTATACAAATGGTTAGCAGTACTACCTGGTATATTAATGCGCAAATTGAAACCTATATAATCATGTGCTTCCAAAGTCACTTTCTGTTGTCTTTTTGTTTCGAAGGGATATACTTTTATCACACTTCTCTTACTATTTTCGTAATATTTTATCAACTCAATACAGACACATCTAAATTCAAGTAAGTCTGAATATACTTGAAGACGAAACAATTTGTTTCTATATGTTTCCATTAACTAAGCCTGTTAGCAAGTGAAACGATACACACTGAAAAGGATTTGAGTGGATGCCAGAAAGGAGCCAAAACATATCAGGCCCTTAAATGACCATGCAATAGGTATGTCTCACGAATTTGGCGAGGTTATCTACTTTATTTTCAGCCAAAAGAACAAACATACAACTTTCTACCCAGAAATACTGCATCAACATATATATCATTTGTCTAAATCATGATCGCGATGAACCCAATCCATCTATCCCCCAGAGGGGATTATCATATTGCTAGAACCAGAGCAATGCGCATGCCAAGACAAGGCACACAAATTTTGAACGTTTCCTAAAGGTCACAACTGGTGCTTTACACTATGTAGGACTAATTATTGATATCGGGAAATCTGATCTGAGATGGAAATTTACTAGAACTACGACCATACAACTACCATTTTCTCCGGAAAAGTTTGTGCCTTATCATATGCGTTGTACCCATTTCCTTGCCCGTGGGCGTTGTATTGAAAATGGAACTAGGATTTCCCACTGCTGGCCTTCCAATTTCCAATTTTCCTTAAATCGTATTTGCAACAGTCCGATTTATCATGTGTATGTCTACAACCACCAAAAAAAAGTGCATGCTATTTTCCCAGAAGAACGTTTCATGTAAAATAATGAGATTTTGTGGTTGAGTAGCTCCACTGTGTCCGGTTCTCCGTTTGACTGGGTGTAACCGTCGAATTTGGACCATCGAAGATAAATTTGTGAATAATATGTGTCTTCCGTGAAGCTTATGTGAGCAGCCGTATTGATTAGTAACCATAACACGAGATGTAGAACAACAGCAAACCTGTACATGTGGTGCCGATTCCGCCATTTTCTTCCTTATCCTGATCGGAAAAAATCCTTATCCTCTGGGTTTGTTCCTTACCCTGCGCGCTTGCCTTTACCAGTGTGGAGTTACATTCTACTTGATTGCAGAAAATGTTTAACTTGTCATCACCTTGTCCTCGCATAAATCCTTCAGTAAAGGTTGGCACTTCCTGAAACTTTGAATCTGTTAGCTCAGGTGAGCGATATAGGACCAGCTTGGTCCTCTTGTTCTATCCACCCCTCACACCCATATAGGATTCTTTTTCTTGCATACCTCCCATTTCTTAGCGCGGATTTTTAATGCTGCAGTCACTTCGGTTACCGACGTTCCCCATATTGTGATGACACTACAAGAATGTTTAGTGACGTCACGTAATGTGCTGTGACGTCAACCTTAACGACGGCGCATACAAGGTCGTATTCAACCAGTGCATTTGTCAAACACGCGATTATATTCGATTTTGGGTCGGAACACCAGGGTCAGAACATAAATTTCTATCCCAGGGTAAAATCACGGATTTCCTTGTCTGGTTTGCAAGAAAGTAATTAGTCATGAAATTTTAGATGTAAGTTACAGTAACTCATATGCCTTGTGTCACAGATACTTGGGGCCTGTATTCAAGTGAGTGATCATGGGCCGAACTGACCTCTTGAAGTTCGATTTTTGCAAAGGGGCTATATAGCCATCACAACTACTTTCATTTTTAAGCTTTCTAGACATGATTCCGCTTTTTGAACAGGCTAGGCTAGTGCCCAGCCATGTTTAACTATGGAAAAACTGTGCAAAAATCGAACTTCAAGGTTAGTTCGGCCCATGATCACTCACCGGAGTCCAGGCCCCAAGTATCTGTGCCTTATGTAGTTACACATACATGTAATCTTTACATCTGTGTTTCAGTATGGAAGAAGTACACAGGCATATTTTGGTAACAAAACGTCAAGAAATCATTGACAATATAGCAAGTCCATTAGATGTAGCTGATGCACTATATGCTAGTGGGATTTTGACTTCGAATCATCTTGAAGATATTACAGCTGAAAAAGTTAGACATAAACAGGTGAGAGTGCTGCTCGATTACGTAAAATTGAGAGGCCCACATGCCTTTGACTTGTTTTATGATGCCTTAGTGAAAACATACAATGGTTCAGCTGCTGATCTTCTCAAACCTGGATTACAGAGGACTGAGCTTCCAAGAAAATGGATCGATTATTCAGAGGTATCTAAACCTGTGGCTGTCAAACTCTGTAATGTAAATTCCTATCTGATAACGAAGTACTGGAAGAGTTCTGATGTGTACAGCATGAAGAATCGAGTACGAGGAAGGTGTGTAATAATTTCAAACAAGTATTTCGAGAATCTTCATACGCAAGGCACTGGCAGATACAAAGACGAAGTAAAGCTGAGGCAGTTATTTGAACAACTTCATTTTAAAGTTCAAGAATATAATGACCTCACTGCAAAGGCAATCCATGATATTCTGTCGGAGGAAGCAAAGCACACAGACCACAAAGATGCTGACTGTTTTGTACTCATTATTTGCAGCAAAGGTTCTGAACGAGGAATATTGGGTACAGATGGTAAAATTGTAATTTTAGATAATATCTTAACACTATTCAATGCACAAAACTGTGTTGATTTAGCATTTAAGCCCAAACTTGTCTTTGTTCAGGCAAACCAAGGAAACATGCTTGATAAAGGTGTGAAGAAAAGTGAGGATTTTAATATCGAGACTGAACAATGTAAAGATGCCGACATTACTGCATCAACACACGAGAGCAAAACAAGTTCAATTCAAAATCAGATTGGATCGTTACAGATCTATGATGGAGAGGGAGGGGAAATTGATGAAAGTGTGCATGGAGCAGTAACTGGAAAAGAGGATGAAATTAAAAGTATTCCCAGCACTGCAGATTTCCTGATAGTAAGGGCAACTCATCCAGGTCATGTATCATTTTTAAATTCCTTTGGATCCTGGTTTATTCAAGCTATAGTTTGGGTGTTCCAGATGTATGCATATGACAGAGAAATTCACCAGCTACTACTACTTGTTAACCGTTTGGTAGCCAAAGGAGAAGCAAATGCCGTTAATAAGGAGCATAATGCGACAAGGCAAATGCCAAGATTTGAGTCCTCCTTACAGAAGATGTTCTTTTTCTTTCCTGGAGTATTTGCATCTGAAGACTGATTCCATGCAAACATTTCACAAGGAGTAAACTACAAAAGAAAATAACTCTGACATGGTAGTAGTAACACAGATACATGTACTTAAAGGATTTTTTTTATTTCTTGTAACATGTTGTGGTACTTGTAAGAATCGCCTCACTGAGGCGATTCTAACAAGTACCCACATCATGTTTTGAGAAAAAATGAAATTATCCTCATTAGGCCCTTATCTGGAGCTTTTGAGGTTTTATGTCCCCGTCAGTACTATTTAGATCATTTTGAAGACGTTAGTTTCAATTTTGTTGGACTTTTACCTGACATTGAGATGAAATGACACCTCAAGCCATTCCTTGCTGCCCAGACAAACCAGAAGCCCAGAAGGGTTTATAGGTAGCAATGGATCAAACTCGCACCACTTTGCCTCACAGGCATAGACCCTCTAAGCGGTTTAACAGCGCTCTTGTGTGGTCGGTTTCACCTCTGCTTGGAAGCATCATGCAGCCTTATCTATTTCTCCAGGCCCCGATGGGCAAGGGCCCTTTCCTGGAGCTACTGAATAGACTTCTCTGACAGAATTTACAGATCGTTTGTGGGCATCTATGTCATGTCTCCAAATAAGGAGTAGAGTTTTTTTTTTTTATTGATTTCACAATCTTTGCATTGTCACTTAGTCTTATATTGAGCCAAAAACCAGAGCACTGAGACTCTTCATATTCCATCGCAGAACACTTGTCTCAGTGTGACTTGAGCAAGACTTGAACCAAGTGATGATTTGTGCGAGAAGTTTTTAAACCTTTTTTTGTTCTGAATGGAGTCTTCAACCCAATATATACCAGGAATCCGTTTAAAAATTTAGGGGTGCCAGGTTCAGTTATTGCTGGAATTTCATTTAGAAAATGGTTGAATTATCTTCTTACAGTGAAGATCCTGATTGGACACCGTATTCTGCAACATCTTGGCCCAGTTGTTCAAAGCCTCTTTAGCTTAAAGTGCTCATCAGTGGCCAAATTGTTAAGTGGCCAAGATGCCGTGGAACGGGGCATCTGATCAGGATCTGCAGTGTTTGCTATGAGGATTGTCCATCAAAATGGCATAACAATGAAAAAAATAGGCCTGACACCCCTTATGTGACCTATGCACTTTGTCCAACATACGGCGATGAAAGAGTCCACTAACATACAATGGGTTAATAATCCAAGAAACAAATGTGAATATTTGTTAGAATCAAATGGGTGAGGAGATTCTAACCAATGTCCACAACATTTGTTTCTTGGAGAAATTAGTCTATTTCATTAGTCTATTTCTCCAAGTCCAGATGCCTTTCTCCAAAAAAAAAGTCCTTTATTACGCATTAGGTACTCCTTACGAGGGCTGTTCAAATATGAATGCAACTAAGCATATAAAAATGATTCCGTGAAAGCTTTCGATGAAAAATTTATTTTGTCCCCTCAAAGTATTCCCCTTTAACAGATTTACAAACTTTCAGTCTTCTGATCCAATCATTTGAATGCATTTTGGTAGTCTTTTCGAGGTATACTATGAAGGCACTGGAATATTGCAGAACCGAGGTGTTTGCGCTGTACACATTTTCGACCAGAAAGGTATTTTTTCAGCCGCAGGAACAAAAAAAAAAAGTCACACGGGGCAAGGTCAGGGGAATACGGGGGGTGAGGGAGTTCAACAACCTTTTCCTGCTTCAGATAGTCTTGCACAATGAACGCCTTGTGCGATGACACATTGTCATGTAGCAATCTGACATTGGCCAAACCAGTTGCGGGTCTTGGTTCTTTGAAATATTTCTTCAATTTTCGAAGAACTTTATTCTTGTTAAACTTCGCATTTACAGATTTGCCTTTAGCGCACAGCAACCTGAATAGCAGGGCCCTGATTTGAAAAGAATATGGCATACATTACCTTCTTGACGCTCATGTTCCGCTTTGCAATGCATGGTCTTTTGCAATATTTTGTTGCCCATTTTTTGTTCTGAATCTTTCGTTTTGGCTCAAAAAAGTGAGCCCATGTCTCGTCACCTGTGAGGACATTAGCAAAAGGCCGTGCATTGTAATTTGGAAACTTTTTAAGCAACTTCTTGGCGCAATGAAGCGTGTCTTTTTCTGCTCATCTGTCAACAGATGGGGAATCCATCTAGCACAGATCTTTCTCATTTTCAAATCCCATTTCAGAATTGAATGAGCTGCTCCTAATGAGATGCCAACCATACTAGCTATTTGCCTAGTGGTGTATCGTGCATCGGTAGCAACTATTTCTTTCACTCTAGCAACCATCTTAGCAGATATTGCTCTTTTCGGCCGTCGATCATGTGGTGCATCTTCTGTTGAGCCTAGCCCACAGCTGAATTTCTTACACCAAAGAAAAACTGTCGGAAAAGACATTTCATTATGCCCATAAACCGAACCTATTTCATCAAAAATGTCTTTGCACCGTATACCAAGAATACAACGATTCTTAATACAGGACCGTATTTCAACGGCGTACTCTGACCTTCTTCCAACCATGTTTTGTATTAGTATACAAGAGCAGACAGTGTTTATCGAACGATATACATGGCTAAAGTGGACGGATTTTAACAGGTTTGGTATCAATGTATAGGTAAAATGTTTTTCTACGCTGTGATATTTATTTCCAGGTGGTTTTCGCATTAGTGCATAAGAAAACGTTCTACTTGCATTCATATTTGAACAGTCTTTGTATTGGGATTCTTTATACATGTAGCAACAGATTATTGGAACAAATACTTTCTTTATAGTGAGAGTCCTCTAAGTTTCTAACCAGACACATCACGTGAACAAGTCCGTGAAATGAAGAGCCCCTAAACCCCACTTTATATAGAGAAATCTGGGGTTTACAGGGGTGCATTATTTTATGTATTATAGGTTGTGGGTACTTGTAAGAACTGCTCAATGTTTGCCATATAAATAAGAAAAACATCAAGGATATCATTGGAAAAGTAGCCATTTTGGAGATGTGCAAAAATGCACTATGTCGAACGGGTGTGTTATCGTAATGTTAGATAAATTCTGCCTTTCTGAAGCTATCATGTACATAAAAAAGTCATGTTTGCTTGGGTACGTTGAATATGTCCAGAGTTGGACCTAATGAAGTGTTTGGGTTGTAATTGGTGAACTCATTTAATGTGAACTAGATGGCACAGTCGATGGTATACCAAAGCAAATACACGCTTTGTCTATGAATAACACTAAAGATATGGCAAAGACATACTTTTTGACCTTTGACCTTGGGGTCATGATGAGGACAAGGTCACACCACAAGTAGTCCAGTGCCATCTACATCCCATGTACTAACCAAAGGCAAAGTTTGAAAAGTGTACCTTAACCGGTTTCAGAGGAGATCCATTCCAAAGAAACAGGACGGAAGTACATACATACACACAGAGACACTCGACTCTAACATGAAAACAATATACATGTATCCGATTTTTCTTCCAAAACGCGGGTATAATAATGAAGTTTTTGTTTGTTTGTTTGAATTGATGTTTAATGCCCCAGTCAACACCATTTAGGTAATATTGGAGATGCTGCTTTCAATTTTGTGGGACTTTTACCCGACATTGAGATGAAATGACATCTCAAGCCATGCCACTAAATGAAACAAAAAGGTTTATATGCACTGGATGGTCTGACTCAGATTACTTAGCCTGGGCAGGCTTAGTCCTTCTAAACAGTTTACCAGTACTCTCAGCTTTGCATGCAGCCCAGTCTATTTCCCAGATGGCGGGGGCGAAGAATAATGAAGTACACTTAAGCTTTGAAAACTCGAACATGGATAGGCATGGCCAATTCGGATTCATTCTAGAGTCCCTAGAGATTTCTTGAAATATCTCCAGACATCCATATATTTGGATATTTGAGGAAGGTTTTGCTGATTTGATCTGTAGAAAGTAAGTTGTGTGTACTCCTAAGGTTCGCCTCAATGAGGCGATTCTAATGAGTACACACAGCATACCTTTATTTTATAGAAGATCATAAAGATATTAAAATGATCCCCATTATGCTTCATGACCTGAAACTATGACTAAACCTAAATTGTTCAAACTACCTGATCTGGAACAAATTTTCATGGTCCCAAGGGTATTTGAGTTATCAAAGTTCGACTAATAAAAAATACATCTTCATCCGGATGGTGATTTAAAAGTAACATCTTCTATGCATGAAACCATAGGGGCTTGAACCATGAAAAAAAAAAAAAAAAAAAAAAATATTTTTTTTTTTTTTTTTTTTTTTTTTTTTTTTCATGATTCAAACCCATATGATGAAACTTAATCTTTGTTTTCCTTAGAGCAAGATTCGTCAGGATTAAAACAAACAAAAGCCAAGTCAGGTTTGAAACTGTTTTTAATTTATGACAAAACACTGAACTATAAGTTAAATCTTTGGTTTCAAAGGAAAAATTGTGAAACAATTAAATATTTGACACAAAAAGCTTTTGGAACATGAATGGATGATTCTTTCTAATATTAATCCTACAGATGCAAATCACAACAACTGTTGTCTGTTGGTTACTTTAAAAGCATTTTTGCAAACATTGTAGATCCCAGCTCCGACTGCTCCTCTAGGGGCAGTCTGATCAGGGTCAACCCCGTTTTCCTCTGCAAAAATACATTTTAAAAGTTTGCACAAAGATGCAGCAGACAACATGAACAGACAACATTTTAAGATGCATTTTCTTGGTGGCATAAGGGTGAAGACTGAATGACACGAGACAATTTTTTCTTCTGAAAATAGGTCAACAAAAGTACTACCCTTAACCTGCTAATCCCGGATATGCCTTATCTTTGAAACAATGTAGATCCTGATCAGATGGCTTCTGACAAAGCCATCTGATCAGGATCTACATTGTTTGCCATTCAGATTGTGAATTTGTTGCAATAATTTGCATCAAGTAATCTGATTGGTTTATAATCGGTAGTGGGAGTGGCATTTATAAATATTCAGCAGGACAAGGGTTAAGATGTGAAGAACTACTGTCATCTGCTTTGTCGTCTGCTGTTACTTTACAGGTCATTGTTGGAAAAGTGTGGACCTACATCAGACTGCTCCTCGAGTAGCAGTCTCATCTGGGTTCACACTATCCACGCGAATATTGCTGACCATATACAAAATCAAGGTAACAGTTATTTAAAGTAGCTCTATTCTTCTCCCTGTGACATCAGAGCTTATCTGTAAACTCGAGATTGGGCTCGTATATCGGGACATTAGCAAACAGACCCAGATCAGATTGCAGCTTCTGAGCTTGGTGAATACTGGCATTTAATGGTTGAACACAACAACCCTGTCTGATTTGGGTCTACAAAGTTTGCTTACAATGCTGGTATTTTATGTTTAAACACATCAATCTTAGTGCCTGTTCAGAACCACTGTCCAAGCCTACACTCAGAGAAAATCTACCCACCAGGGGCCAGTTGTTCAAAGCAGTTAGCTCAACAAGCTCGTTAGTGGTCATATTGTTAACTCTTCTAGCAAGTACAACAAGAGCATCGGTGAAAACGAGGGATGCTCCCCGAAGATGCGCAGTAGTAGGAGGGTTATTTTAGTGAAATGATCCTATACACTTTGAAGTTTGATAAGATTTGTTTGAAGACAAAGGTTATGGGTACTCGTTAGAACCGTCTGAATGAGGAGGTTCTAATGAGTACCCTCAGCTGATGTTTGGAGTACAAATAAAGAAACTAGGTAGTGATTTTCAACAGAGAATGCAAAAAAAAAAAGAGAAATGAAAGGCCCCTTCCCTGCAAGGACCTGTAAATCTTAAACCATAAGGCTAAGAAACTCAATTTTGTGTTCCCTAGTAAGTGATTTTCAATGGAAAATGTCACAAGGAATACACATGTGAAACATGAAAGCCCTATCACCCATTGTTATGAAATAACAGGAGATATTTTTTTTAAAAAGGGGAGACGATTAGTGAAAATAAGCAATATAGTAATGGCCCTTTGTCAGAATGTAGGTTTTTGTAATGTATGTGTGTGAAGTTTCATGAGAGTAGGACAAATACTTTTAAAATTTTGACCGGAGTTTAAGTTGTTTGGGTATGGCCTGACAAACACACCCAAATGCAATTGTCAGGATGTAGGTCTTGTGATGGTAAATATGTGTGTGATGTTTCTTGAGAGTAGACAAAATACTATTGAAGTTATCACCGAGGTTAAGGTTTTTTGGTTTAGGTGTGACAAACACACAAGTTATTCTCCTTTGTCAGAATGTAGGTCTTGTGATGGTAAGTATGTGTGTGAAGTTTCATAACAGTAGGGCCAGGTTAAGGTGTGACAAACACGAGTTTCGTGGCGTCTGATCTGGGCCTGCACTGTTTGCCACTTACCCCTTTTGGGGTTTCCGGTACCAAATGGGTTTAACCTAAAGTCTAAGAATTCCCTAGTTAGTGATTTTCAACAAAGACTGCAAAAATAAGGAGAAATGTAAGGCCCCTTCCATGCAAGGGCATGTAAATCTTAAACCATAAGACAAAGAAACTCAGTTTTGTGTTCCCTAGTAAGTGATTTTCAATGAAGAATGTCACAAGGAATACATATGTGAAATATGAAAGCCCTATTACCCATGGTTATGAAACAACAGGAGATATTTTTTGAAAAAGGGGAGATAATTCAGTGAAAATAAGCAACATAATTATGGCCCTTTGTCAGAATGTAGGTTTTGTGGTGGTAAGTATGTGTGTGAAGTTTCATGAGAGTGGGATAAATACTTTTAAAATTTTGACCGAGTTCAAGTTGTTTGGTTATGGCCTGACAAACACACACCGAAAAGCAATATAGTTATGGCCCTTTGTCAGAATGTAGGTCTTGTGATAGTAAGTAAGTGTGTGCAGTTTCATGAGAGTAGGGCAAATACTTTTGAAGTTATGACCGAGGTTAAGTTTTTTGGTTAAGGCGTGACAAACACACAGACAAAAGCAATATGGTTTGTCAGAATGTAGGTCTTGTGAATGTTAGTATGAGTGTGAAGTTTCATGGGAGTAGGGATAATACTTTTGAAGTTATAACCGGTTAAATGTTTTGGTTTAGATTTGAAACTGACGGACAAGGAGATTACTATAGGGCACCCAAAATACTGTGTGGGGCCCTAATTAAGAAGGGAAGTAACTCCGTAAATACTGTTGGTAGGGTTATGCTTCTTGCATTCTGCGATTTCTCTCATAGCCCCTATCAGTGTATCAAGTTTCACTAAATTACCTTTAAAACTTTTAGAGATATGCTCCAGACAAGCTTAATATAGCAAAAACTAAAAAGGGAAATAACTCTGTAATTACTTGTGATAGAGTTACAGTTCTTGCACTCTGCACTTCCTCTGGTGGCCATCTATCAATGTATCAAGTTTCACTTAAATCCCTTCTATACTTTCGGATTTATGCTCTGGACAATCTTTTCATTGAAATAGTTAAGAAGGGAAGTAACTCCATTAATACTGGTGACAGGGTTATGGTTCTTGTATTTTACGATTCCCCTCATCGCCCTCTATCAGTATATCAAGTTTCACTTAAATACCTTTTAATACTTTTAGAGATATAGAGCGTGACGGACGGACGGACAGACGGACGGACGGACAGACAAAGCGGCGACTATATGGCTACCCCTTCGGGGAGCATAATATCGTAAATTTTGGTATTTTTGCTGAAAAAAATGTGAGCAGCTTTTGCGGATGCAAAAGCTGCTCACATTTTTTCAGCAAAAAATTCAGCATATTTGCCATATTTAATGATCAGTTTTAACGCTACGTTAACTAACAACATCGTTAGTTTTTGAACAACTGGCCCCAGTACTATCAGTGCTTTGATAATGAAATCACGTTATCCACAACAGCCACTTTATAACAAGCTTCTATGTGCAGATGATGATGATTTCGTGTTTCATGACGCGTCAACCCTCTTTGTGGGTCATGAGCGTCAAATTTCTATATGCAGAAGAGAAAGGTGGTGTTCAGTGGACACTGTGGGCAAGTCTTCATGTAATGCATATGTCCGAGAAACATTTTCGCTTGACTTTTCCAATGGGATAAAACAATGCACATAATTTCTGCCATTTCTACAAGCTAGACAACTTTAGCGACTTCAAATTGCTAACACTTTAATGCGACCAAACTAGAAGAACATTCTTCTATGGGGTAAACTGTTTTCTTTAAAAGAGTAGACCGCTTTTGATTTTTGATATGGGAGAAAAACTTTTAAGAGACATCTCCCTGGAAGGTACGAGGGAATTTTTGCTAAAACTGAAATTAAAAAAAAAAAAAAAAGCTAAAATTTAAAAATTTTCTCGGTCAGACACTGAAAATGGAGATTAAGCTCCTTTTCTTTCAAAAAATCTGTAAAATTTCTTCCAGTTTTAGATAAATTTACATGCATGTGTATAATAAAGAAGTTTTAACTTTTTTATTTTTACATGTTTGTCCCTGCATAAAAAGAATTTTGATGTAATGAGCACTTCATGAGAATGGAAACACTGTCATTCTGTGCAAGGGAGACAACTTGTATGACTTCCTGTTTGCTTTCCTAGTTGAACAAGTCCCGCCGACAGTGGATTCTGCTCTTAACCCTTTTTTGTACCAAATTGAATCTTCCTCCTTATATATAGCAGGAGTCCATTTCAAAATTTAGGGTTGACAAGTTGTGTTTTCTTCAAAATCTATTTGGAAAATGGCTGAACTTTTTGCAAACAGTGTAGGCCCTGATCAGACGCCACATTCTGCGGTGTCTGATCTGGGCCTGCACTGTTTGCCAATTCTGTGGTGTCTGATCTGGGCCTGCACTGTTTGCCAGGGTACCCGTTTCGGGGTTTCTGGTACTAAATGGGTTAAAGGAAAGAATTTGACCTAAGAAGCAATTTTTTCCTTTCAGAACAGACCTATAGTTGTACGGCAGACTTGTTTTTGATAGAGTTGCCTCCCCTGAAGGTGATTCCATTCTCCTTGAGAACGAGCATGTTACATGTAATACTATACAGTTCTTATGATGTACATATTTATCCCTGCATACAATAAATAAATACACCTAAACCTCTTTCTATCACTGCTCATTATGGCACTATTGCCCCTGCCCATCTGGGCTTGGAGAAATAGATTGGGCTGCATGTTGCTTCCATGCAGAGCTGAAACCAACCACACATGAGTACTGGTAAACTGCTTAGAAGGTCTAAGCCTGCCAAGGCAAAGCGTTGCAAGTCAGACCATCCAGGCATATAAACCATATTGGTTTCATTGGGCTGCAGGGATTGAGATGTCATATCTCGGGTAAAAGTCCTACAAAATTGGAAGCAACGTCTCCAAAATGACCTAGTGTTGATGGGGAAGTTAAACCTCAAATCATTATTGCACTGTTTTGGCAAAGATGTATTCCAAAAATGTAAAGCTTTCATAGAAAAAATTACCATAAAAATGGTCAGTTTTCTATAAAAGCTATGGGTTTTTCTTTCTGGCTATAACATGTGGTTACACAAACACACTTTCTAATTTGGAGGGCCCAACAAGGGTGATATAAAGAGGTTGTAGTGTAGATGGTATGAACACTAAAGACAATTTCGCTTTTAAAACCATGATTTTGCAAGTATTGCAAGGCAGCAACAATATAAACCACAAATAATTACACATATTTACATATTTTACACACACACAAAAAAAAATTGATGCGAGATCAAAAAGTAATCTCAATACAACAAACATGGTGTACACCCAAACATAGCCCCAGTTAAGAGGGGGTATCAACATATTATTTTTCTTGTGTCTGCAAGAAAACATATGTTGTTGGTACTCATTAGAAGCGCCTCAATGAGGCGCTTCTAATGAGTACCCACAACATATGTTTTCGTGCAGACATAAGAAAAAATAAGTACTTTTCGGATGAAAAAACACCCTTATCTGGAGCTATGACCCAAAGCATATATCAGTAGAAGACACATGTGATGACAAGCCAAAATACGAGTAAACACACAACAAAACCTACAACAAAGCTAGTTTTACCAACCAACTATCAGCCTGCACATCTACCCTGTCTGATCACAGCCTCTGCTGATCTCTTGTACCTTCTATCAATAGAGAGAAAAACATCTTTTGCCATAGTGGGCAGGTGTGCAGACTTATCTCTGTTTTTGTTGGTTCCACGTTATTGTAGATCTTGTCATGTTCAGGTCATGATTTGTGTGGTCAGCTAAAACTCGCTTGGATCAGCCTGCACAAAAAGTCAGAAAACAGCCTTCTTTGTCTGCATCAAGAAATCCTGGGTTATGGTAACCCCTGACCTGCTGAATAAATTAATTTGTCACTCCCATTTTCAACTATCAACCAATCAAATCAATCATTATTATTCAGTGAAATTTACAAAATGAATGACAAGTAATATAGATCCCGATATATATTCTCCAGAAGCAATCTGATCTGGATCTTGACAGCCTGTTCAGGGGCCATTGTGGTTCAGCAGGACATGGTGTAGATCCTGATCAGATGGCTTCATTATAAGCCATCTGATCTGGGTCTAAACGGGCAAGGGTTAATGGTAATCTGTATAGCACCAAGAGAAGACTGGTCAGACTTAGCCGATGTGCAGGATGATCTGTGACTTTGCAGCGCACACATAACCGAAGTCCTATTTTTGCTTGTCTAGGCCACATCTTTTACTGGGAAAAAACTACGACCTCATTGTTTGAAGTAGTTTTATCTTAGCATTTACAGTAACACCAGGGGCCAGTTGTTCAAAGCATTGTTAGCTTAACGAGCTCATTAGTGGTCATATTGTTACCTCTTCTAGCAAGTATAATATCACAAATTCTGGTATTTTTGCTGAAAAAATGTGAAAAGCTGCTCACATTTTTTCAGCAAAAATTTTAGCATATTTGCCATATTTCTTAGTGATCAAAGTTTTAACAATACGTTAACTAACGACATCGTTAGTTTTGAACAACTGGCCCCTGGATGGCTCTTAACACCGATGGATTGGTCAATGTGGTTGTTTAAAACTCATTCTTCTGTATCTAGGAAAATCAAAGTACTTACAACATGTACTTACAGCACTGGGGTGTCGATTGTCTCTGAGTGTAGGCTGGGTAAATGGTCCTGAACTGGAACTTAAGGAAATGGGAACACCTAGCACATTTTTCCGCCATTTTTCAAAGGGAGACAACTTCCGGGAAATCCTGTTCGCTTTTCTATAAGCCCTGTCCCACGGATAAAGGGGTCTACTCTTAAAGAAAAGAATTTGCTCCTCAGGAGCAAATTCTTTTCTTTAAGAGTTGACCCCTATTGAACTGGGAGACCAAAATACTTTTGCAGGAGTTGCCTCCCCTGAAAGTGTTCGAATTCCCCTTAAGACTTTGGTTTAACCCTTATATTCCTCTACTTTCAGCAAACATTGTAGACCAAGATCAGGAGCCGCAGAATCAATGCAGCATCTGATCAGGGTCTACAAAGTTTGTCAATGACTAAGTACACCAGATCAATCCATATTTAACTGATATCCAACACTTTTACACAGACTGCTAATATTATAGGGAGAATAGTGATGGTATAAACAGCCATTACCTGAATTTTGTACATGGTCAGTGATGGTCAGGTGCACAGTAGCAAGTAGAAAGCTTCTGTAGTTAGTAACTTCGTATCAATTATTAATTTATTATAAACAATCAACCCACAAGTCACACGACTACAGATATAATTCTATTTAGGGAGATTTTTTTTTAATCTTGAAAATAAATGTGTGCACTTATAAAAATTCTCTTGATGAGAAGATTCTTGTGAGCACACATAACGTTCCTCCTGACCAAAATGTCATGAGCAACCCTCAGTGGCTTGAACTGACCCTACCTTGGTGTTAAAGCCATTTAAGTTCTCCTGTAACTTTTCCATGCAAAAACTGGTAAAGCAGAGATGAGCAAAAATTTGTCTTAACCCTTATCAAGATGAACACACCCACCTCTGTCTTTGCAAACAGTGCAAATCCAGATCAAATCATTACGATAACACACTCGTGGGACATAGTGCATTTTTTCATATCTCCATAATGGCTATTTTTCTGATGAAAATCTGTGATATTTTTCTTATAAATACTGCAAACATAGGTTGTGGGTGCTCGTTAGAACCGCCTCATTGAGACTGTTCTAACAAGTACCCACCACCTATGTCTTGGAGCAAAAATAAGAAAAATAATGTATACCCCCGTAAACCCCAGTTTTCTCTATATAAAGTGGGGTAAAGGGGGGGGGGGGGGGGGGGGGGGTCTTCATTTCACGGACTTGTTCACATGATGGGCTTCTTTGGAAGCCACCTGATCTGGCCATAAACTATTTGTCATGCAGTGAGCCATTTTGAATGAACAAATTACAGCCGGATAAGGGTTAAACCTGTATTGGGAAGACAAGATTAGACAGTATACCTTCCAAGACTGAGACCAAATACAAGCCCAATTATCCTTGCATGAAGCCTTTGGTCAACTGTACCTGTATAATGGACAACAAAGACCGATCAGACTTCATATATGCACTGGATGAGTCGAGTCTTTGCTGCACACATGCCTTGACAAGCTTTCACTTGGCACAAGTGAGCCCACGACTCGGTTTTTGGTGGTATACAAAGAACTAGCGATGTCTTTAACATAAAATGCCTTGCCTTATAGATAAGTAAAAATCTGATATTAAAACCAGGTAAAAATGTGGCTTATTCTGCTTTAATATAAAGCATGTTAAACAGAAGGTTCCACTTATTGTGAATGGAAAAAGAATGACGCCATTTTT
This sequence comes from Lucinisca nassula, assembly GCA_963580285.1. Classification (NCBI taxonomy): domain Eukaryota; kingdom Metazoa; phylum Mollusca; class Bivalvia; order Lucinida; family Lucinidae; genus Lucinisca; species Lucinisca nassula. Next base: position 111,551,653 of record OY757012.1, on the reverse strand, counting down.
TTTTTAGGAAATAGGAGGGCTGTACACGAGGAATACTCAGTAATATATTAAACTCGGTAGTTTTTACATACTGTACAAGGAACTGACATGTACAAAGATGAAAGGAGAAAAAAAACTCAACATGCCATTTGCATTTATATGCTTTATGAGCTGCGAAAAGCAAATAAATGTCTTTTGATATATGCATCCAGCAAAGATCAGGGACATAAATTTGCTCAAAGCATACATGTAGTTAGCTTAACCCTTATCCTGCTGAATAAATTAATTGTCACACCCGTTTCTGACTATCCACCAATCAAATAACTTGATATGATGTACTTGTTTAATTCACAAACTGACTGACAAACAGTGAAGATCCTGATCAGATGCATCTGATCTGGATCTGCATTTTTGCAAAGGTAGGGGTTGTCATGTTCAGCAAGGTAAGGGTTAAGTTGATTCGAGGTCAAAATGTTAACTTTCTAGCATAATATATGAGCCCCGCCAAGCGAATTTGTGTCTTCGAGCATTCCGTCATGACAAATTTTAACTGCGCATGCCCAGCCATTCAGAGGGGCCAAGGATATGGCTTTCTGTCTGAAGGTTCCTCTTGTTTCACTGCTTGTGTGAGCGAGCAGCGAAGGTTCTGGCGACCTGAACCTTCGCTGCTCGCATAGGCGATAAGTACCAAAATCGCTTGACGGGGCCCATATGATACAGTGATATTTTTGCTGAAAAAATGTGAGTAGTTTTTCACTTTTTTGCATTTGCAGTAGCTACTTGCATTTTTTTTTTTCGGCAATACTATTTGCATATTTTCCAGACAAAATAGAAGAACTTTTAACAATACATTAATGAATGACATTGTCAGTTCTTAACAACTTGGCCTAGATCAGCTTACATATCCATGCAGTCTGATCTTACGACATGAAAGCCGTAACAAAGGAAAGAAGCATAGCCTGAAAAAATCCCCGCCTATGGTGGGATTCGAACCCAGTCCGCTCGGGTGATAGTCCAGTGCTCTAACCGCTGAGCCAAAGAGTCGATTCCCTGACGCAGTTGTCAGAGAGTGGATATAAGCCTAGAAGCTATGCATATGATCTACCAAGGTAGATAATGGAAGGGAGGTAACACATCCCCTCTTCAAGGAAGTCATCATTTATGATGACGTGGAGCCAACTTCGGCACGAAGCCAAGTCTGGCATGTAAAGTCCGATCCCGGACGAGCCCCCATCCTACGACATGAAAGCCGTAACAAAGGAAAGAAGCATAGCCTGAAAAAATCCCCGCCTATGGTGGGATTCGAACCCAGTCCGCTCGGGTGATAGTCCAGTGCTCTAACCGCTGAGCCAAAGAGTCGATTCCCTGACGCAGTTGTCAGAGAGTGGATATAAGCCTAGAAGCTATGCATATGATCTACCAAGGTAGATAATGGAAGGGAGGTAACACTGATCAGTCTTTATTGGGTGCTATTTGAAAAGCCTTTGGTTCCTATGGTTCTTTAGACAAAAATAAGAGGCTGTGTTCCTGCTGATAGACTGATACCAGTTTCCCCTATGTGCTTCTGGCAAAATAATATATGCACAGCACTGCTGATAGACTGATACCAGTTTCCCCTATGTGCTTCTGGCAAAATAATATATGCACAGCACTGCTGATAGACTGATACCAGTTTCCCCTATGTGCTTCTGGCAAAAGAATATATGCACAGCACTGCTGATAGACTGATACCAGTTTCCCCTATGTGCTTCTGGCAAAAGAATATATGCACAGCACTGCTGATAGACTGATACCAGTTTCCCCTATGTGCTTCTGGCAAAAGAATATATGCACAGCACTGCTGATAGACTGATACCAGTTTCCCCTATGTGCTTCTGGCAAAAGAATATATGCACAGCACTGGTTAACCACTACGATAGTGTATAAGCAAGTCTAGGTCAAGTGCTGTCAATTAAACAAAGGCTCTACATGACATTTACACTGTCAACTTGGCCATTAATACTATAAACCACATTTACTTCTGTGCACATGCCTATAGACAAGGTTTGCCTGTCACAGTTCACAGGACCTGATTAATACAACAGCATAGACTTTTTTTGCATTCAATCTCTTCCTCTGATCATTATACCATAACTCCATATAAGGAGCCATAATGAGGATACTTTCAGGATGCTTCTTTTTCCCAATTTCTTAGCAGAAACATATACAGTCGAACTTCGACGGCTCGAACCACTTTGGGACCATGAAAATAATTCGACACAGCGGTAGTTCGAGCCACTGAGGGTTACTGCCAGGAGGCATAACGAGATACTTTTGAACATCTTTTAGATGGTTTATCCTGCAAATGTATGCTGTGTGTACTCATTAGAATTGCCTCCCCGAGGCGATTCTAATGAGTACACACAGCATACATTTGCAGGATAAAAGACTAAAATCTTCTTAACTATCCCCCACTATTGCTTGTGAAGAGGATTTCCCTAGGGGCTCAAGAGGGAGTTCGACTCAGCCATGGTAAACGAGCCATCGGTGTTTGAGCCATCTAAGTGCTACTGTATTGTGGTTACTGGTTAGAATCACATCGATTCCAACAAATACCTACAACATACTATGTTTCCAACAAGAACTAAAGAACATTATTGCTTAACCTGCTGAACACAAAAACCCCTACTTTTGCAGTGAAGATCCAGATCAGATGGCCATCTCATCAGGATCTACACTTCTTGACATTCCAAAAACTATGAATTGAAGGAATATATTATATGAGCCCCGCCAAGCGAATATGTGTCTTCTAGCATTCTATCATGACACATTTTAACTGCGCATGCCCAGCCATTCAGAGGGGCCAGGGATATGGCTTTCTGTCTGAAGGTTCCTCTTGATTCATTTCTTGTATGAGCGAGCAGCGATGGTTCTGGCGAGACTGCGCGGATGCGCAGGCTCGCCTGAACCTTCGCTGCTCGCATAGGCGATAAGTACCAAAATCGCTTGACGGGGCCCATATTTTAAAGTAATTTGATTCTTAAGAAGCCATCTGATCAGGATCTACACTGCTAGCCATTCCAAAAATGTGAATTGAATGAAATACAATATATTATAAAGTAATTTGATTGGTTGATATTCAGAAATTGGTGTGGCTAAATTAATTTATTCAGCAGGATAAGGTTAATTGTCCTCATTCGGCCTACTTATCTGACACTTTGTACATGGTTTATCAGTAATTTCAAAAGCAAAACATGTTAAACTGGCTTTTTAAAACATACATGTACTCGCGTATCTAGTCTAATAAAACAAGGATTTTATTAATCTTCTAATCTGGGTTCAGTTGTTCACAGCATCGTTAGCTTAACGAGCTTGTTAGTGGGAGCTCCTTAGTGGTCAAATTGTTAGATATTCAAGCAAGTTCATTATCCAATATAGTGTTATTTTTGATGAAAAAATGAGAGCAGCTTTTGCATTTGCAAAAGCTGCTCACATTTTTTCAACAAAAATATTATGATAAGCATATCTGCCTTATTAAAAGATCAAAGTTTTAAAGATATGTTAACCGACAACGTCGTTAGTTTTGAACAACTGGCCCCTGACTGTGATCTTAACTAAATCATCAAGAAAGTCTATTACATTCCTGAACAGTTTTTAAATACGATAGTCAAGCAAGCTTACAAACAATGATAAAAACATTAAGCGCATTTCATGGTGTGAATTTGTTTCATGAGAAAAAGAAATACTTAGTATGTGTATTGATGACAAAAAATTTCATGAAAAATGACAAACAGGAATGTTATCATGCATAGAATACTGATGATTTTACAAGTCAACTGACCACATAAAATTGATTTCATATAAGATTTCATATAAAAATACATTTCTTCAGCCTTCTGTCTAGCCAGACCAGCATTTACCGACAACACGTTTTTATGGAGACTTGACAAAAAATCATTCAGTTATCACCAAATACCAGCCTGATCTGTTTCTTTGTTTCATTCAAAATCATATACATACACCACAACCTCTTTATAACACAATAAATGGGGTACAAAACAGAAACCGTGTTAGTTAAACAACTGAGTAAATCCAAACAAAAATGTATTGATTATATAGAAAAATGACCATTTATGGTCATTTTTCTATATAATCTATACATTTTTGGGATCCATCTTGAAACCGTGTTATATTAAAAATCGTGTTATAATGAACCATGTTATAATGAGGCTGTGGTGTATTACTACTTCTGAAGCCCATAGCCTGATTTGACTTTCTGGACAATTATGTACAGCTGAAAGATTTGCTTGCTGACCCCTTGGATGGTACTTTATGCTTTGCCCCAGATCAAATGTAATTTTCATTCATTTCAAGTACAAAAGCAAGATACTGGCAATTTCTAGCTTATCAAAAATATAGCATTAAAATGCACTTAAAGTGGATGTCTGACTGGGTAAGGTAAAAAAAAATTTGCATCTGTATATTCTATACTGTAAGAAACTGGACATCATCGCTATTTATATAGCTTACAATGCTTGCCTTTTGTGTCATTCTAATTCATAGTTCTGCTAACATGTCGCCATAAATCTGAAGTTCAGAATGTGAAACAGATAATTTACCTCCCAAAAAGGATGTTTTGAAGACATTTATCTCCTTATTATGTGACTGCCCTATGTCAGGCTATGAGCAATGCACAAAACTTGGCAATGCACAAAAAATGGCAAATGATGTCACATCCTGTGATGTCCTTTTCACTGTTAAACTACCGTAATAATCCTACGTATAAGGACAGATAGGCTTAAACAAACAGCAAACAGTGCAGCCCCAGATCAGACTGCTCCTGAAGTCTGATCAGGGTCTACATGGTTTGCCATTCCCTCTTCACCTTTTTGACTCCTTAATGGACCGTGAAACAAATTTGTTAAAATTTTTGGTGAATTTGGCAAGTTCTCTACTTGCCAAATTCACCAAAAATTAACACCTATAGTCTAGGTGTCCGAAGTTTTAGGATTTTTACTGTAACGAATCTTTGCATCCACCTTTACATTAGCTGGCACATGACAAAACCACAAGAAGACATGTGCAACCTGCAAAGACTTATTAGTCTGCATATACACCAACTATGGCAAATATGACTGTTTATATCTCTTTGGAAAGCCCCAGATATGAGGGGTATCCACATATTTTTCTTATTTCTGCATTTTTATTATTTTTTTTTTTTTTTTTTTTGGTTTGGGTTATACAGCCCTTTCAAGATTATTTCGCTCATATCGAGCCGATCGTCAATCATAGGTGGGCAAAAACCGGAGTACCCGGAGAAAAACCACCTGACCTTCCGTTGCAGAACTTGGCGTCTCACACGTGACCCTAGCGAGGCTCGAACCCACGGCGGTGAGAGACCTAATGACTAAGAGTCAGCGCTCTTATCCATTAGGCCACGGCGGCCCGTCTTATTTCTGCATGAAAACACAAGTTGTCGGTACTCATTAGAAGTGCATCGAAGCGCTTCTAATGAGTATCCACATGTTTTCATGCAGAAATAAGAAAAATATCAGTTCTTTTCGGATGAAAAAGCACATTATCTAGAGCTATGGTCACTACAGAAGGCTCAGGTATCAGTGATGGCTCTGATCAGATCTCTGATCAGTCTTCAGTGGTTGCACAAGCCTTATTGTATGTTTTGTCTTAGCTCATTTAGAAATTCTGACATTTTTTTTTGACAGAGTTGCCTTTAATAGCTCCTTACATATAAAATCCCTGCATTACAAACTATTTTCTCTCAAACTACTATTAACCCTTATCTTGCTGTTCACGACAACCCCTATCTTTGCAAACAGTGTAGATCCAGATCAGATGGCTTCTGAAGAAGCCATCTGATCAGGATCTACACTGTCTGGCATTCAGTTTATGAATTTGTAGCAATAAATTACATCAAGTAATTTGATTGGTTGATAGACAGAAATGGGTGTGGCTTAAATGAATATTCAGGAAGATAAGGCTTAATCCCAGAGGAATTCTTCCTTGTTCCAAACAATACATAATTACGGATGATTTAAGGGGAATGGGTACACCTGGCAGATTTTTTCGGCCATTTTTAAAAGGGAGACAAATATTGGGACTTCCTCTTCGCTTTTCAATAAACTCTGTCAAGTGGTAAAAGGAGTCTAGTCTCCTCAGAGCAAATTCTTTCCTTTAAAAGTTGACCCCTGTTGACATGGGAGACCAAACTACTTTTGCATGAGTTGCCTCGACTGAAGGTATATCCATTCCCCTTAAAGAGATTATTTCTCGTCTTGAACAGTGTACCTTAAGTGTACTCAATGGTTTCACCTCCATGTGGCAAATTTAACTCTTATCTTGCTGTTCACGACAACCCCTATCTTTTGAAACAGTGTAGATCCAGATCAGATGGCTTCTGAAGAAGCCATCTGATCAGGATCTACACTGACATTCAGTTTATGGATTTGTAAGAAAAAGTTACATCAAGTAATCTGATTGGTTCAGAGTCAGAAATGGGTGTGGCTAAATTGAATATTCCGCAAGAGAAGGGTTAATGTCACTAACACAACGTACCTCATTTTACAAAATATCAAAAAGATACTCCTCAATTATCCATACCTTTCTTACTTTACCTTTGGGCTATAATCAACCCTATGTGGCTAGAACTACCCCAGTCTTGAACAAATTTTCAACCTTTTAAAGGTGTTTAACCCATTGTATACTGGTGGACTCTTCCATTACTATATGTTGGTTTGTTTGTTTGAGGTTCACATCCCCATCAACACTGCATAGGTCATTTTGGAGACGCTGCTTCCAATTTTGTGGAACTTTTACCCGACACTGAGATGAAATGACATCTCAAGCCCTGTCCCTATTAAAATGAAACCAATAGGGTTTATAAGCATGGACGGTCCAACTCGCAACGCATTGCCCTGGCAGGTTTAGATCCTCTAAGCGGTTTACCAGTACTAGTGTACAGTTGCTTTCAGCTCTGCGTGGAAGCATCACGCAGCCCATCTATTTCTTCAAGCCCCGATGGGCGGGGGCCGGACTACTACATGTTGGACATGTCCATTTGTCATAAAAGGGGTGGTAGGTCTACTTTTTTGTTCTTATACCATTTTTGATGGAAAATTCTGTTAGCAAATAGTGTAGGCCCTGATCAGACGCCGCATTCTGCGACGTCTGATCTGGGTCTGCACTGTTTGCCAAGGTACCCCTTTAGGGGTTTTCTGCATACAATGGGTTAAGCCACTGAAGTCCAACTGTATTTCCTCTTAAGTTAGTATATTTTTGGAATAATCCTGTATTTGACTTTCTCGCAGTATCTAGTCCAAGCTGCTCCGTATTTCTTCTGACAGATAGCACCATCTCTTCGTTCACGGTGGATCAACAGGATGAGGAAATAGATTGGATAGAAGTACGGCCATATACTGTGGAACCCTGCAAAAGAATATGATATTTCTTAACTCAGAAGCCTCCGTGGTGTAGTGGTTATGCTACTCATCTTGTAAACCAGAGGTCGCAGGATCGATCCCGGGCTTCTCCAGAATTTCAGATGAGTCTTTAAACTGAGGTCCCGTGTCCGTATGACCTTAGCTGTTGGTGAGAAGTAAAACTCAAAACACTCACTCAAGTTATGTTAACCTGTATCTGCATGAACTAGTGGTTTGCCGAGTAAAATGTTTACTGATACAGACAATCCTCTTTATTCCAACATTCAACATAATGACATAACTTGAACTAACGACAATTTCAATGAAACAAATCCTCAGCTGAAGATGAGGCATATTAAGGGAGATATTCAAGAATATTATAATTATTTAAAACTCCAAGAAACAAAGGTTGCGGGTATTTGTTAGAATCACCTGGCTGAGGTGATTCTAACAAATGTCCACAACTTTTGTTTCTTGGAGTAATTAATGGAAAAAGTTCTGTGTTACCTTTATAATTCTCCTTAGGCCTAAAAACAAAAAGAGTTTGTTAAGGGTAACCAGACCCTACCTAGAAATTTGCTTTGATCCGAATTTTTTTTTCACCCTTTTGTCAGAAAAAAAAATAACCTTGCATATCACCACAGTACCAGATTTTTGGTAGTTTTTCAAGAGATTTACATAAATAGGCATCATCTTTAAGGCTCTTACAGCTCCTTTACATGCTCAGACAGAATAACCAAAAAAATCTTTAAAAACAAACAAATTGACCCTACCCTACCTAACATTTTTGAAGATGTTACCCTAAACAAACATTTTTTTTTCTAGGCCTTATTGGGATTCTTTATTACATAGCGGCAAATTCGCTTTTGGGATCAAAATGCTGTTGTTACAGTGAGGATCCTAGATGTAATTACTCCATTAAAACAAGTACATAACCAATTGTCGGTGTCTATGACTGATTATTAAGCTTTTGTCTCTATACACGTCCTGCTCTTTCTTTCATTAATCCACTTTGACCTTTTTGACACACATGCATATTGAATATCGATTCATCCACTTTTAACCCATTGTATTCTAGTGGACTCTTCCATTGCTACGTGGTTGGACAAGTCCATTTGTCATAATGGGTGTCAGGCCTATTTTTTTCTTTTTTGTTCTACTTTTGACGAAAAAGTCTGTTAGCAAATAGTGTAGGCCCTGATCTGGCTGCCACTGTTTGCTAAGGTACCACTTTACCTTTGCAACCTGCCTGTCAGCCAAGAAATATGAATGCAATAAGTAATGGATACTAACAAAGAAGTATTTATTATCCAAGCTTAAGCCGTTGTATTGTTTACTGGAATAGAAAATGATCTCTGTATCATGGAAGTTAACAAATGTCTAATTCTTTCTGCAAAAAACATCTTTCTGATAATTTATAAGGGGCATGGGAACGCCGGGCAGATTTTTCCAAGGGAGACAACTTTCGGAACTTCCTGTTTGCTTTTCTATGGAAAAAACGGTCAACTCTTCAAGGAGCAAATTCTTTCCTTAAGGAGTTGACCCCAATTGACATGGGAGACAAAAATTCTTTTGCAAGACTTGCCTCCCCTGAAGGTGTTCCCATTCCCCTAAAGCGACCATATATGTTGTCAGTATCAGACAACGGACAGAAGACTTCAAAGGAAAACGAGTGTGTCAAGAGGACACGCCTATTGCCATTTAATACGAACGGGATGGAATCTATGCCACCTGAACTCAGAATCCTGTATCCCGAGAATCCTGAAAATGTCTTTCAAAGCTTTTAATAACACAAACAACACTATTTTAATTTACTTTTTATTTTGGGAAAATGTGATAAATTCACATGCTCAGCTAAAAAAGTATGCAAGATTTTTTCTATTTTGTCCTGAATGATCCATATCAGATAACGTAATGATTTTGTGATACATGAAGGATAGTTTTTGTCAATTCTCCATATTAACTTATGTTGTGGGTCTTCATTAGAACCGCCTCGTAGACCGGTCTTCATTAGAACTCCCTCACCTAGGCAGTTCTTATGAGTACACACAACATAGGTTTATATGGAAATAAGGAAAACTATCCTTCAATTATCACAAAATACTTGCCCCATCTCTTGTTATGGAATCACATGTGATTGAGTGCAAATTGGAACACTGTTTACATATGCAGAATGTCATTCAGTGTTTTAGGTGGAGCTGCATATGTGGCATAATTCATAAATGTTAAAAATCTGGCATTGCCTATTCTAACATCATCTGTGAGCCATCCCAACCTATGGACCAGACAAACAAGTCTCCAGAAAACTTACCACAAGGAAGTGACCATGATAGTGCCATGATGAGATCTCCGAGGTAGTTAGGTTTTCTACATAATCCCCACCAGCCAGATACTAGAAGACGCTTCCCAGTCCTAGTAGGTATGGTTTCCAAGTCTGTAGGATGAAAAAAATATACAGCCTTCAACTTTTTCTGTGCTTCAAGGTCCATATGAATCCCAGAATCTACTTTACAGGAGTTTACTTTTCGCTATTTCTTTATAACAGTATAACAAGTATTCCATAAAAATCTTAAAAATTCGGATACCTTGAGGACTTGCTGTAATTCTCCAAGCATTTTAACAAATTTGTTTAATGATCCAGCAAGGAGTTTCAACAAGGGGACCCAATGGCCCTATATCGCTCACCTGTGTACCAGAAAATCATTAGTGAAGGTGACCACATGACATTGCTACATACTAAATATCTAAGCTCTGAGCCTTATGGTTTCGGGGAAGAAGATTTTTGAAGTTTTTTCCAGTATAAGTCTATAGGAGCTAATGAGCTCTGTGGCATGGCTAATTTGACCCAAAGGGCATGGTTGGCAGCATTTATGTAGGCAACCATTTTATGTTGCTATGTACTAAATATCTAAGATCTGTACTTCATGGTTTTTGAAGAAGATTTTTGAAGTTTTTTTAGTTTTTTTTTTCAATAATAGTCTATAGGAGTTTCCGGTAAGGGGCCACAGGATTTGGCCAATTTGCACCCCAGGGGCATGATTGGCAGAATTCATGTAGGCCACCACTCGACATTGCTACATGCTAAATACCTAAGCTCTGGCCCTTATGGTTTCAGAGAAGATTTTTGAAGTTTTTTTTTTTTCCAGTTTAAGGTGTTTTGTTTTTTTTCCATTTTAAGTCTATGGTAGCTAATGGGCCCATGGGCATGAGCAATTTTGGCCCAAGGGTCATGGTTGGCAGGATTTCTTAAGATGACCATTTCATGTTGCTACATACTATATATCTAAGCTCTGGGACGTATGGTTTCAGAGGAGAAGATTTTTAAAGTTTTTTTTTCCCATTATAAGTCTATGGGAGCTAATGGGCCCATGCGCAAGTCAAATTTTGACCCCAGGGGCATGGTTGGCAGGATTTATGAAGGTGACCACTTGACTTTGCTACATGCTATATATTTGAGCTCTGGGCCCTGTGGTTTCAGAGAAGAAGATTTTTTAAGTTTTTCCAATTGTAAGTCTATGGGAGCTAAAGAGCCCTGGGATGTGGCCAATTTGGATCCCAGGGGCATAATAGCCAGGATTTAGGTAGGTGGCCACTTGACGTTGCTCCATTCTAAATATCTAAGCTCTTGGCTTTATGGTTTCAGAGAAGATTTTTGAAGTTGGAGAGCTCAGGCGTGGCTAATTTTGATCCAAGGGGCAGGGTTGGCATGATTTATGTAGGTGACCATTTTATGTTGCTAGATACTAAATATCTAAGCTCTGTGCTTCATAGTATCAGAGAAGAAGATTTTTGAAGCTTTTTTCCATTATGAGTCTATGAGAGCTAAGGGGCCTCGGGGCGTGGCCAATTTGGACCCCAGGGGCATGATGCATGATTGGCAGGAATCATTTAGGTGACAACTTGCCATTGCTACATGCTAAATATCTAAGCTCTGGGCCCTGTGGTTTCAGAGAAGATTTTTGAAGTTTTTCCCCTTATAAGGCTATGGGAACTGATGAGCCCCATGGCGTGGCCAATTTTGGCCCCAGAGGTATGGTTAGCAGGATTTATGTAGGTGACTATTTTATGTTGCTACATACTAAATATCTAAGCACTGTGCTTCATGATTTCAGAGAAGATTTTTGAAGCTTTTTTCCATCATAAGTCTATGGGAGCTTAGGGGCACCAGAGTGTGGCCAATTTGGATCCCAGGGGCATGATTGGCAGGATTTATGTAGGTGACCACTAGACGTTGCTGCAAGCTAAATATCTAAGCTCTGGGCCCTGTGGTTTCAGAGGAGATTTTTAATTTTTTTCCCATTGTAAGTCTATGGGAGCTATATGTTGCCATGACAACCAGAATTCCAATGTGACCAGCCCTAAAACTTTATGCAGCCTTACCCCCTACCTGATGATGTTTCTCATGAAATTTGACCAAGATTGGCTATGGGGTATTAGAGATACTTATTTGAAATTTTTTACGCATGGATGCATGACAGACAAAATGCGATCACAAAAGCTCACCTTACAGGTGAGCTAAAAAGGTGAAGACAGACGGGCAAACCGTGTAGACCCTAGTCTGATCTGGGTCTGCACTGTTTGCTTAGGGATATATGTTCCAATAGTTAGGATTATTACGGTTACGGCTGCCACGATTAATCGTATAATCGATTAATCGATCGACAAATTCCACAAAAATGATTATCATTTCTGATTTGCTTTTAATCGATTGCTTGATAGGTACAATTTACTACCCAAAGTTATGCCTAAAATAGCTGTATGAGTGGCAAACAGTGCAGACCCTGATGAGACACCGCAGAATGCGAGAATGCGGCATCTCATCTGGGTCTACACTGTTTGCTCAGGCCTGTCTGTTCAAATATACATATGGTAAAGTGCAGCATATGGTAAGAGTCATGCTCGGACAGAAAGCCAGACAGGTAAAATAATGACAAAAATCTTAGTGATTACTAATTGATTATCGATCTCAATGACAGGACTGATAATTGATTATCTTTTCAGCTTCGATTAGCCAGCCCTAATTACGGTACAATCAAACTTTAATGGCTCAAGCACCATTGGGACTAAGTACTATTTGAGCCACCGGCGGCGTCTCATCTGGGTCTACACTGTTTGCTCAGGCCTGTCTGTTCAAATATACATATGGTAAAGTGCAACATATGGTAAGAGTCATGCTCAGACAGAAAGCCAGACAGGTAAAATAATGATAAAAATCTTAGCGATTACTAATCGATTATCGATCACAATGACAGGACTGATAATCAATTATCTTTTCAGCTCCGATTAGCCAGCCATATCAAGCACCCTTGGGACTAAGGACTATTTGAGCCACCCGGAGTGAATCACTGTCCCACTTCATGAGGAATAATGGGGATGTGGATAATTCTGGAATATCTTCTATGAAACAATAATAATTTGTCAATTTGTGTGTACTCGTTAGAATGTACTCATTAAGGCAATAAAAGCCTCGGTGGTGCAGTGGTTATGCTAATCGCCTTGTAAACCAGGGGTCGCAGGATCGATCCCGGGCTTCTCCAGACTTTCGGATGAGTCTTTAAACTGAGGTCCCCGTCTCCGTATGACCTTAGCTGTTGGTGAGACAAAAAACTCAAACACTCACTCACTCATTAAGGCGATTCTAATGAGAAAAAACAAAAGAACATTTTCGAGATAAAAAAAAAGATCTCCCTGAATAATCACTAATTATACTTTATCTGGAGCTATTAGAAAGAATTCCCAAGGTTCAAATCAGCTTATCACGAAAACACACCTATATCATTTGACCCCCTTAAACCTCACTTTTATATAGTAAAACTGGGGTTTGCAGGGGTATTCATTATTTATCTTATTTCTGCTCAAACACAGATTGTGGGTACATGTTAGAACCACCTCACCGAGGCAGTTCTAAAGAGTTCTACCATCTATCAGACAATGTTTTGAGAAGAAATATGAAAAATATCAGACATTTTTATCAGAAAATTTTTATTTTTGTGGTTGTAAAAGTTTCAATATATTAAAATAGGCAAGTTTTCGTAATATGTGGTAAACAAACCACTGGTGTTTGTGTCATTAAAGTTTCACTGTACAAGTTGGAATAGAAAATTTACTGTCAGTGTACCCAATTAATAGTGATATTAACAAGAGCCCTGAATTATACTATAATCTTATTGCCTTTGTTCCTTTTAAGGGGAATGGGAACACCTGGCAGATTTTTTCCATTTTTCAAAGGGAGATAACTTTCGGGACTCCTGTTCGCTTTTCTGTAAGCCCTGTCCCACTCAACAAGAATTCCGCCGAAGGCTATGTCGCGCCTGTGGGGGCGCAAAGTCACCGAACAATGACATCTAGGCCAAGATCAAACATAGATGCTTGCATAAAAGGCTTGTACTAAGTATCATTAATGAAGTTCAAATAATTCTTGAGAAATGAACTTAACCATTAGGGTGAACGCTTGGGTGGTGGCAATATTTTACAAAGTCACTGAACCATGAAATGTAGGTCAAGGTCAAATATGGATGCTTGCATTTAAGTTGCCATCCCGAGATATAAGTTTGTACCAAGTATCATTAATGAAGCTCTTATGGTTCTTGAGAAATTAACTTGACCAGTAGGGTGAAAGCTAAGGTGGTTGCAATATTTTACAAAGTCAGTGAACCATGAAATTTAGGTCAAGGTCAAATATGGATGCTGGCATTGAAGTTGCCATCCACAGATTCAAGTTTGTACCAAATATATTAAAGAAGCTCTTACTTCTTGAGAAATAAACTTGACTATTAGGGTGAACGCTAGGGTGGTCGCAATATTTTACAAAGTCAGTGAACCATGAAATGTAGGTCAAGGTGAAATATTGATGCTTGCATGTAAGTTGCCACCCCCAGACACAGGTTTGTATGAAGTATTATTAATGAGGCTCTAATAGTTCTTGAGAAATAAACTTGAACATTAGGGTGGACGCTAGGGTGGTCGCAATAATTTACAAAGTCAGTGAACCATGAAATGTAGGTCAAGGTCAAATATGGATGCTTGCATGAAAGTTGTCATCCCCAGACACAAGTCTGTAACAAGTATCATTAATGAAGCTCTTATAGTTCTTGAGAAATAAACTTGACCATTAGGGTGAGTGCTAGGGTGGTCGCAAATGTTGACGCCTTGACGAACGGACAGACGGAAAACCGGGCACCTATATCGCGCCATGCTAATAGCAGGCACGACAAAAAGGGGCATACTCTTAAAGAAAGAATTTGCTCCTCAGGAGCAAATTCTTTCCTTTAAGGGTTGACCCCTATTGACATGGGGAGACAAAAATACTTTTCCAGGAGTTACCTCCCCTGAAGGTGTTCCCATTCCCCTTAATAAGCTGTTGAAAATGATTTTGTGACAAGTATGCTCTATGTCTTTGAAAACTCAATGACACTTCAATTTCCACCATGAAGCCAAACTTAACATTTTCGATGTAAAATTAAAGAGAGATAATTTTAATTAGTTCCCAAAAATGTAAATATCCAAATTTTACAAAGAACTTTAAAGTGTGTGTTTGTATTATAGGTCCCACCAACAACTATATAAGTATTTCAAAGATTGGATCTCACTCATTTTAGTTTAAAGAATCCAAAAGTCAAGAGAAGTTACAACTCCTGGTTTAGCTTAACCACTAAACCATCGAGGCTTTGTCAAAGAATTGAAGTTGTTGTACCAATAGTGCCTGTATTTTTTTATGTGGAGCGCTGTGGTGCAGTGGTAAAGCATCAGATTTGAGATCGAGAGGTAGCCGGTTCGATCCTCGCAAGCGCCACGTGTTGTTTCCTTGAGCAAGAAACTTTATCCACATTGCTTAGTACTGGTTCTTACCCAGGAAAAGAGGGCCACATGGAAGATTAGTACCAGTACTAAATGTGTTACCCTCTATAAATAAGGTTGATTATTATTATTATTTTTTGATGTTCGTTTCAATTTTTGGTATCATCAACAAAGATCTAACGTTTGAAGATGGGGCGTTGGTTTAAAGAACGCTCGTCTGAATGTCTGGAGAAGTCTAGAGTCAAACTCACAAACCCTGGTTTATGAGGTGAAAAGCATTACCACTGAATCTGTATCACTACATGTTACCCGGAACTATGAAAGCATTCTTCAAGCTAACTAATGATAAATGAAGACAAACTTACGAGACAGAGCAGGGTTGTGTGGATTTTTTCTGAATTCATTCTTCTGGGAGTTGCTTCCTCTGAAGATGTAGAATCCAATGGCTGTAAAGATTTAACATGTTTGTTTAATTTTATTTTCTCATACAATGTCACTGTTACATAATGGATAACATCAGGTCATAAAAATCAGGCAGAATAACAAATGAGCCAGCGCACGACAAAATCTACAATAAGACATGTGCGCCCATCAGCCCATCAAAGACTCAGATCAGCCTGCGAATCCATAGTCTAACCAGAGACTTCTTTTGCTGCATGAAGGAGCATTGGGCCCTTAGCTATCCTTAGAGCGCACAACGAAGACTCTGATCAGACTGCTCGGATGTGCAGGCTGATCCGAGTCTTCGTTGGGCACACATGTCTTATTGTAGGTTGTCATGCGCTAGCTCAAATTGTAACTGGCATATGTCTTTTTGCGGGCTGAGGCAATCCTGTTTTCTACTGATATCCTTTTGCATAAAAAAAATTCTTTGCAATAAAATTTGATTTAACATATAGTTATATAGATAAACAGTACCTTACATGTGACAGCCATGGTCATTTCATATGAAATTTATGAAAATTGACCTCTGATATTACATATAGTTGATATGTATGTTATAATACGGTTTTGGATATAACACGGTTTCAAGATGGATCCCAAAATGCTCAGTCTTTCCAGTTCTGCATACATTTCATGAAGTACACACCTGGTTAATTCTATTAGGTTAGCCGGTGATAATGCACTTAAAATCCTTATGGGAACTTCAGGCCATGACTTAGGTGACAAAAATGTCAACAAATAGATGTGTTCCCGATTTATTGATTTTTAGTTATTTTTGTAAATATATTTTGAAAAATCCCGCACGTCTTTCGTTTCTGCATCAGAAAAGATAGGTGTGGACATGAATAGGCAAGCAGTCGATTTTTAATTCAGTTTCTCCCGGAGGGAGGTATTTTGGCCTATTTTATAGTGCGGAATGAAGGCATTTTCAGCTAACTGGGCTATGCAAAACTTATACATACATGTCAAATTAGACGTAATTTGAACTACATGTACCTCCATGTTGAAATAAAGCTGCAAAATTTATGCAGGATTTGTTCCAGGTAGGGGCTTAAATATTTGTGCCAATTATGACTTATGAGGCCCGATTGTCCCTTACGGGAATATTACCCCTTATGTGGACAGGAAAAGCATGTCAAGTTAAAAATCAGGGGCCAGTTGTTCAAAACTAACGACGTCGTTAGCTAACATATTGTTAAAGCTTTAATCATTTATTATGCCAAATCTGCTAATATTTTTGCTGAAAAAATGTGAGCAGCTTTTGCGAATGCAAAAGCTGCTCACATTTTTTTCAGCAAAAATACCAAAATTTCAAATATTAAACTTGCTAGAACAGTTAACAATATGACCACTAACGAGCTTGTTAAGCTAACAATGCTTTAATCAACAGGCCCCTAGTGATCTAGTTGTCAAACTTACAGTTCAGAACCACTACGCCAGCTAGGCAATACCAGGGAAGGGGATGAGGATGTTCCAGGAGGTATTTTCCCTGTAGGCAGTATAAGAATGGAACCCAAGCCAGATCGCCGAAACTGAGCATGAATCCAAACCCTTCAAATATAATGTCCATTGTTGTTAGAATAGCTTCCTGAAAATAAATTAAGGACAATTTTATTTATAGAAAACCTTCAATATCTGAATCTTAAAATATTTCAACCCTTATCCTGCTGAATAAATTACTTCAGCCACACACATTTCCGACTAGAAACCAATCAAATTACTAAATATAGAATGAATTATCCAAATTCACAACTTGCATGACAAACAGTGTAGATCCTTTCTTGAAAATGGGTGCCTCCAAGGCATGAAACACCTATAATAGGACAGAAAAAATGGCATAGACAAAAAGTAATAGTGACAAGGAGGGGTACAAGATACTATTACTTTGGTATCCTATTCCCTGATTATACTGTCTGTCCAGTTCAATAAACTGCTTGACTGCTTGACACCAGAACGAGTTGTTAAAATTCAAAACTAACAAAACCGTTGGTAAAGCCCCGGTCCGACAGACCTTGCCACTGCGATGCGACCTCTCTGCAAATGATTTCGTTGCAACTGGCCCGTGACCTTTGCAACTGTTGCAACTAAATTTGCTCCGTAAATGTGATCGCCGACCCGTCGCGAACTAGTTGGTGACCTGTCGCCGAACAATCGGCGATTAATGTTGCCCAAAGCCAGCGATTGATCAGCGAATTGTCGCCGAAGAATCGCTGTATGATCGGCGACTGACTTGCAACAAGTGAAACATGATCGGGGACTAGTCGGCGATCAATCGGCGGCTCTTCAGAGACTGGATAAAACCGATCGACGACTTGTCGGAGACTGTTTTGCGGTTTTTTTTGACACAGACAAAAATAACGAAATTTTCGACTGCTAAGAGTCTTCTCTAGGCTGCTGCAAGGCCTCGTCATCCGAAATTGGTGTCAGAGCCTTGCTTCCTGTTTTTTTCTGCTGCGCTGCCGTTTTCTTTTGTCCGCCTCTCTGAACCATGTTGCCTCTTTGAAAGCTGTCATCGAAATGATGCTAGGATGTTAAGTTTTTTATTGTAGTTGGCGCTATAATCGTTCGGTGGTTTTAACACCTTTTTACAGCTTGTCGGCGACCAGTTGCAGATCAATCGCCGACTTATCAGTGATCAATCTCCAATCGATCGCCGACCCATCACCGATCAGTTGCCGACCGATCGCCGACAGGTCGTGGATTGACTGCGGATCAGTCATCAATTAGTCGGCGATCGGTCTGCGACCAGTCTCCGATAAGTTGCAATAAGGTTGCTAGAATATACAGCCAAATTCGCATAAATTCGGTCGGGGATCGATCGGTGACTGTTCGGCGATCGATCGGAGATAGGTCTGCGACGTCTAGAAAACCATTGCAACTAGTCTGCGATCAAAATCAGTCGCAGCCAGTCTTTTGTGCATGCACAAAAGACGATCGGCGACTAAATTTGATCGGCCACCTACCTGCCACCTTTATAAAACCTCTGTGCGACTTCTGCAACCGCTCCGCGATTGCCATTTTTTTGTCTAGAGAGGTCGCATTGCGGTCGCAAGCTCTGTGGGACCAGGCCTTAAACGAAATATTAAAACTTCGATCATATGTTTATTTTTTGCTGAAAAATATATGAGCAGCTTTTGCTCAATTTTTACAGCAAAAACACCATTCTATTATTAATTTTGATTGCTAACGCAGTTAACAATTTGACCACTAACGAGCTCGTTAAGCTAATGATGCTTTGAACAACTGGGCCCTGTTGGTGAACAAACCTGCCCCTCCTGAGGTGCACATGTCTACTTATAGGTTTTATTTTACTCTAGCAAATTTATGTACAGTTCAAAGACTAAATAACAGTGTCTAAGCAGCAACTTCAGTTATTAAGTGAACTGCAAGGGACTGAAACTATTGATTTGAGATACTAGTCATTTGATATACCTGTAAAAGGAGTTGAAATTTAAGCAACAAATATTAAAACAAGAATTCTGCCAAAGGCTATGCCATGCCTTTATTGAATGTTGACTGCTTGAAAAATGGACCGACAAGCAGATGAAAAGCCAAACATCCTTAAGCCAGGTGTGACACCATAAACAATATGGGCAAGAATTTTGTTTAACTAAAGCAGTGTTTTAAAATATCAGTGTTTTGTAGTAAGAGTCAATTATATTTAATAGAATGTGATGGAACATTTGTATTATTTGGAGTGGATCTTTCTGGAGTTCCACCCATGACTGTAGCTTACGTGAAATCTTAACCATTTGGGCACCAAACGTTGATAGATTCACAAACAGACAAACTAGACTCCTATATCTTGCCGCACTCAAGGCAGGCTTGACAAAAATGGATCTTACTCTGAAACTCATGGTGAAAGTGTTTGAAATGGACAATCTCACAAAAGTAAATTAGACGCAAAAAGGCTAATGACCTCAAGCTTACCTCTAAGGCTGGCACGATTAATCACTTAATCGATTGATAAATTTCCCTGAAATGATTATTTTTTTTTTTATTTTCTGGTAATCAATTATTTGATAGGTACACTTTACTACCAACATTGTGTCTAAAATAGCTGGACGAGTTGCAAACAGAGCAGACGATCTGCGGGGTCTCATATGGTTCTACACTGTTTGCTAAGGCCCGATTGTCCAAAAACATACAGGTAAGAACAACAGTCATGCTCATGCCAAAAAGCTAGATAGGTAAAATTATGACAAAAATTATGAGTCATGCTCAGGCAGAAAGCCAGATAGGTAAAACTGTGATAAAATCTTCAGTGATTACAAATCGATTATCGATCATCACTGATAATCAATAATCTTTTCAACTCTTGATTAGCCAGCCCTACTTACCTCAAACCATAGTGCATCAGCAACATACAGCGCCTGGAAGAAAGCTACAAGAGCCAGAGAAGGATCAACTTCACCATCTTCCTGGTAGTCTTTGACAAGGAAGATCATATTTATCATTGTCCATCCAATCAGTCCAGGCCTCATTTCACAGAAAAACTTGAAATCAAAGTTCCCAAACCTCGGGTTCAGTTCGTGGCCCATGAAGAAGTCATAGATAAAGTTCCCTGAAAAAAACAAGGCATTTACCTATGTACATGGCATGCACAAATTTAGACACCAGTTCTTCAAAACTAATGTGTTGTTGGTTGGGTAACATATCACTAAAACTTTGATCATTTACTATGGCAAATATGCTAATAATAATATTTTTTGCTGAAAAAAATGAGCAGTTTTTGCTACTCTGATTTTTAGGCAAAAGTAACAATATAGAGTCAACCCTCTTTATACCTACATTCGTTATAAGGCAAACTTTGTTATAACAGCAATTTCAATGGAATGACTTCTTAGCTAAAGGCTTAGCCCCGGTTCAGAGCGGTGTGGGCTTCTCTCGGGTTGGAAATGCACAAATCGAGTCCATAGTCATTAAAGATTCTTGTAATCTAATACTCCAAGAAAAAAATGTTACAGACATTTGTTAGAATTGCCTCTTTGAAGCTGACCTGAATCCTGTAGGTTTTGTCATGTGCCAACTCCCTTTTTCCTTGTTGGACCATACACATATATCAAAGTAATATTGATAACAGAGGTAACTTCATCTTTCTTCTGGTCAGAAATTTTATGTTCTGGATTTGTTCGTATGTGCTGAGGTTTTACATCCCCATCAACACCGGATCCTTTTTGAGACACTGCTTCCATTTTGCGAGACTTTATCCGACATTGTAATGAAATGACATCTTCAGCCCTACCGCCTAAAGAAACCACTATGGTTTAAGGAGCGGTCCAACTTGCACCACTTTTCATGGGCAGACTTAGACCTTAGCGGTTCACTAGTACTCAAGTTTGGTCAGAATCAGCTTTGCCCAGAAGCACCATGCAACCCTAGCTGTTTCTCCAAGCCATGGTGGGCTGCGGTGCATTGTATTCTGGATACGCATCACCTAAGGCTCACCTCATTGAGGAGATTCTATCAAGTATCAAGTAGCCACAACGATAGAAACAGATAGTGGGTAATGAATATCTGGTGTCAATCATATCTCCATAAAAACCTATGACGCAGGTATAAAGGGGAATGGATACACCTTTAGGGGAGGCAACTCCTGCATGTCAATAGGGCTCAGGAGCAAATTCTTTCCTTTAAGAGTAGACCCCTTTCCAGAGGGACACGGCTAATAGAAAAGCGAACAGGAAGTCCCAAAAATGGTGGAAAAATTTGCCAGGTGTTCAGATTCCCCTTTAATAATTCTACCCATGAGTATTAGCATCAGTACTCCTGCTTATTCAGAACTATGTAGATCATGTCAAACCTGTATTTCCTCCAGGAGCAAGCTTATTTTCAGGGCCAACCTTGGCCTTGATGTACAGGAACACAGCAAGAACAAAGGAAAACACTACAGCTGATGTCATCAAAGGAATAAACTTATCGTAAACGATTGTCACTGGAACTTTGAAGTACAAAGCAGCAAACAGAGCCAGGAAGCTGACAACGTATGCGAAGAATCCTGAAAAGTAAGAATGAGCATAATGAGCTTAACCCTTGTCCTGCTGAGCCCTGATATGCGTTATCTTTCAAACAATGTAGATCCAGATCAGATGGCTATCTGATCTGGATCTACATTGTTTGCCATTCAGATTGTGCATTTGTTGCAATAATTTTCATCAAGTAATCTGATTGGTTGACATTGAGAAGAGGGTGTGGCATATTTAAATATTCAGCAGGTCAAGGGTTAAGCATAAATTTACATACCGTAAAAATCCTAAAAATTCAGACACCTTGAGAACTTGCTGTAATTCTCCTAAAATTTTATAATATTTGTTTTAAGATCCAGCACGGAGTCGATAAAGTGCCAACAGAATATCAAACAGTGTAGATCCTGATCAGACTGATGCAGTCTGTGAAGAAGCAGTCTGTTCTGGATCTGCAGTGTTTGCTTAGGTCTGTCTGTTCCAATACTTAGGATCATTATGATATGAGCATGGACAAATCAAAACCAAAAAGACTAGTGAGATGAACAAGTATTCACAGATTCATACTCAGTGTGAATTACAGAGTTGTCACTTAACCCAGTCACACATGAAGAGAAAAGATTATAATCAGACTTTGTGGATTTGCAGGCTGATCCCTTTAGTTGCTGGACACACAGGCCTTGCATGCTTTGTCATGCCACAACTCATTTATATTTGAACCAGCTGTTGAGAAAGGGCCCTTAAGGCATGAGCAACCTGAAGAGGCTAAGCTTAAAGAGACATATGCATGACATATATTGCATAGGATATCTCCACTACATGTCTGTGAGCATCCTTTCAATCCTCACTTATATGATAATGAGCAGGCTAATTTCATTTGGCATTATTATTTGCAGTGAATTCTTTATTTAGCCAGTGTATACTGGTGGACAGTCTTCCACTGCTATATGTTGAACAAGGACTGTCCATTGGTCATTTTAGTGTGTCAGGCCTATTTTTTCATTTTTATTATATTTGAAAAATTCTGTTAGCAAACAGTGGAGACCCTGTTCTGATGCTGCATTCTGCAATGTCTGATCTTGGTCAGCACTCTTTGCCATGGTACCCATTTAGGGCTATTACATTTGAAATGGTTTAACAACATAAAAGGTTTTTGAGTTATAACTATACATGATCATATACTTTAGTAACTTTACAATATTATTTTCAAGGGACATGGCTACCTGTATGGTAGCCACAACTTTCATGCAATTCCGTTTTCTTCCATGTAAACTGAGGCTCTTTAAATATATTCTTGGTGCAGTCTTCAATCACTGATATGGACTTGTCCATTGTTGCCAATAGATGTTTCAGTCAAAATCATCAATACAATGACAAACAGTATCAGCCTGTTTGATTTGAGGTTTAACGTCACCGTCAACACTCTATAGGTCATTTTGGAGACATTGCTTCCAATTTTGTCTGACTTTTACCCGACATCGAGATGAAATGACATCTTAAGCCCTGTCAGCCAATGAAACCAATATGGTTTATATGCATGGCATTTCCGACTTACATAACTTTGCCTGGGCAGGCTTAGACCGTCTATTAAGTGGCTTACCAATACTCATTTGCAGTCGTTTTCAACTCTGCGTAGAAGCATTATGCAGCTCATCTATTTCTTCAAGCCCCAATGGGCGGGGCCGAGCATCTGCCTGTAGTTTGTCTGTAGATACTGATGAGATGGCTTATGAGCCATCTCAACTGGATCTACACTGTTTGCAAGTTTGCAATTGTCAGTAACATTGAGTCTACAGGGTCAAAACGATCAAGATAAAAAGAATCAAACTAACCATTGCACCTGTAAGGTAGCCTTGCATGATTTCCCACGATTGTTGGTTGACCCAGAACCACTCGTCCAACCGGTAGAATGTAGAGAAAGGCTTGAAAACTGAACCATCCCAGGAAAATTAGTGTGGCTTCCAAGTCGAAAAACGACCTCCAGTTGACTGGAAATTTAGGGATATTTGTGCTGCTGCAATTCTCCTGAAGTCAAAATTATAAATACTTTGTGAAGGAAGAATGCATTTATGCAAAGATCTTTATTATACCCCATTAATATTCATGAGCTATTCTAGAATTCCGATTGGTTGAGAGCATGCCACGCGCAGGGCAATAAATTATCATACTTCCCTGCAATCTTCCGCTCTGACATCACTACTCAAAAGTACAAGTGCATTCACAGAAAGAATCTCTAGAAGCCAGAATTCGGTATAAATAAATCATTTGTTGCCCTTGTATGAGGGGAATATGATGATTTGTTCACCCTCAACAGGTAATATTGGAAAGTTGTTGCTGTGTATCTATAAAGCAATATATCGCTGCCTATAGCAACCAGGTGCTTTAATAAAGCTCTTGTGCATTACACATGGTACTAAACTCATGCTGCTATATGTGTGCATGTGCACTAAATACGTTACAATTCAAAATCTTTTTGTGCTCCTGTTGAACTCCATCAGTGCAGTCATAATCTCCTTCTGTCCTTGTTTACTTATGTCTTTCACCATACCTGTTAACACTTAAGTTGATCCAATATCTTCCTTCTTCAACTGTATGCTCTAAAACAGCCCTTTCTGCAGTACATCTCTGACAGCAGAACAGGTAATGATCTACATTCTCCTTCATATTGCAAACCTCACATGTACTTGACAAATCTTTGACTGTTTGTTTGTTTGAAACTTTGATTTGAGGTTTAATGTCCCCATCAACACTGTATAGGTAATTTTGGAGACGTTGCTTCCAATTTTGTGTGATTTTTACCCAACGAGATGAAATGACATCTCAAGCCCTGCAGTCCTATTAAACCAATAAAGTTTATATGCATGGACGGTCCAACTCGCATATGTTTTCCAGGTCATGCTTAGAACCTCCAAGTGGTTTACCAGCACTTGTGTGCGGTTGGTTTCAGTTCTGCGTGGAAGAATCATGTAGCCCAATCTATTCCTTCAAGCCCCAATGGGCAGGGCTGCACAAATCTTTCGGGGTCTGCACTGTTTGCCACTCATCCAGCTGTTTTAGGCATAACTTTGGGTAGTAAATTGTACCTATCAAGTAATCGATTAAAAGCAAATCAGAAATGATAATCATTTTTGTGGCATTTATCGATCGATTAATCGATTATACGATTAATCGTGTCAGCCTTAGTGCCCACTGAGCAACTGATTCACGGCAGAGAATGTCCTTCTGTCCTTGTCACCGTGACAGTTCCTTTTTCAAACTTCCTCAAATATTTCCTGCAATACATTATCTTTGTCTGAGCACTTGTACCTCCGTTCCCACTTTTCCTTACCCTGTATTTTACACTCTCGTACTGCTTCCTTCTTGTCTAAGATAGGTTTTACCTCATTGCTTTTTATTATTTCTGATGCTGCTGCCTTTGCTTGCTGATCTGCAAACTCATAATCCTCAATATCTTTGTGCACAGGCACCCAATATACTTTGATAGTATTCTCTACATATTCCTTACCTTTGCTAACCTCTCCTTGAAAAATATTCTGCTCGGGTGAACAAATTGTCATATGGCAATAAAAAATACATAGGTCTGTGTATGGTACAATTCAATTTCTCCTGAAGTCAAAATTATGCTTTGTGATTGACAAATACATTTATGCAAGGATCTATATTTATATAGGGCTTTGTGCAGCCATCTGACACACCACTGTACAATGTATCTTGCTAAAATGACAAGTGTAAGGCAGCGGCTAAAGTGAATACATATAACAAAATTTTTATGACAACAGGTACACTTCTGTGAGCTGACAATGAGTGATCAGGGTACATGTGGAGTGACAAGCAACAACATTTTCAGATGGGTCCTTATGGAAGATAACAAGAGTATTCCATGCTGTACAAACTTGGGGGAGAAAATGTTGACCTTCTGACAAACAGGGTCCAGTTGTTCAAAACTAACAATGTCGTTAGTTAACATATCGTTAAAACTTTAATCATTAAAAATATGGCATACCCACTAATATTTTTGCAGAAAAAATGTGAGTAGCTACAAAAGCTGCTCTCATTTTTTCAACAAAATACCAGACTATTAGATATTATACCTGCTAGAAACTTGACCACTAATGAGCTCGTTAAACTAACACTGCCAACTTGGCCCAGATGGAAAACTGGACTCCTGTCAGTCCTGTGTCATGCCAAGCATACAGCAGGTGCAACAAAAAACCATCCTTGACGTCTATCCAGAATGCAGAGCCAAGATTGACCGTATTGAAGGGATGTGCAAGCTGAGTCTTCACTATGTGCATGTCAAAAGGCACAGCCACTTTTGCTTGTTAATAGGCTTCAAATATAAAGACACAAGAAATGTTATATCCATGCAAATCTGATTAAAATCCACCCAGATATACTGCACACAACCTTAGTTTGACCTATTTAGCATAGGTCACCAAAACCTTATCAGTTCTTCATCCGGTCAGAATGTCATATCCATGCAAATTTGATTAAAATCCACCCAATGGTCCATGAGATGCATGTATCTTGCACATACCTGTACCCCTTTCAAAACAAGCTTAATTTAACAACACTGCTGTGTTTGTTTTGAAGTTTAACGTCCCCGTCAACACTATAAAGGTCATTTTGGAGATGTTGCTTCCAATTTTGTGGGACTTTTACCCGTCATTGAGATAAAATGACATCTCAAGTCCTGCCACCCAATGAAACCAATAGGGTTTATAAGCATGGACAGGCCAATTCGCAACGCACTGCCTGGGCAGGCATAGATCCTCTAAGCGGTTTACCAGTACTCGTGTGCGGGTCGGTTTCAGCTCTGCGTGGAAGAATCATGCAGCCGATCTACTTCTTCAAGCCCAATGGGCGGGGGTTAACAGCATCGCTGTGACCTAGAAAATAAGGTCAAGGTCACGAAAACCCAACCAATTCCTCATTCTGACCAAATGTATCCATGCAAATTTGATTAAAATCCACCCAGTAGTTCATGGCCTAAATTTGACCTATTTAGCATGGCTGTGACCATACGCATCTGCGTTGCTACCACGGGAGCCGCACAAAACAATATGTCCCCCTCTCCTTTGGTGGGGGTGGGGGTGGGGGGGGGGGACATAATTAACCTGCCCCTATCTGAACTGATACTCAGGAACAGTGCTCAGGAACCAATGAGTTTGATTTAAACCTTTTTTTATCTTTTTCATTTTCAGAAAATCTACAGTTTTATTACATATATATATAGCTTGAAAGATGTGGCTGCTGACAACCAGTTGCCAGCAGCTGTTGCCTATAATTTATGTATGAACAAAATATATTACCTTTGTACAAGCCAAGTTTATGAAGTAAAGTGTAAGTGGCAGGAAAATTATCATGGAAAAGGCTCCAAATACTCCACCAAACTCTTTGTGCTTTGTCTTCTTGATTGGTTTTACAGTATCAAGGCTTTCAAATACTTGCTGCTTCTCCAAGATTGCATCCTATAACACAAAATATTTTTGTAAAGAGAGTTGGTCTGACCTGGCTAAAAGTTTGTGACTGACGATCAGCTTACGGGTATATATATTACTGATGACTGACTATCCCTTATCCTGCTGAATAAATTCATTTAGCCACACCCATTTCTTACTGTCCTCCAATCAATGTTTTTGCCATAATATATACATTCAATTCACAAACTGCTTGTCAAACAGTGTACCTGATCAGATGGCTTCTTCAGAAGCCATCTGATCTGGATCTACACTGTTTGCTAAGATTTAGTTTGTCATGTTCAGCAGGATAAGGGTTAAACATAATTCAATGTAACTGCTAGAAATTCTCTATTACATGCTATAAATTACATTGACTGATTGTGTTGGGGTTTAATAAAACGTCATTTCTTGTTAGTTGTTGGTCATTTTGTGTCGTCTCCCTGAGAAAAGAGATAGTCGAGTAGATGAAAGCAAGGGGCAGGGAAGATAGAGAAAAAGGAATGAAGGAGAAGAAACAAAAGAAGTAAAACATCCCCCATCTACCCTTAACTGTAGCCGGCATTACCCAACTGTAAATCAGATACATGACACCTTCACCACTCAACCACCCCCATGGTTTTAGAGAATTGGAAGAATGTTGGCAAAATGTAAAGATTGCAAGCTAAATTTCATACCCCTAAGGCCTTAAATTTGATTCTTACCCCCAGTTTTTGTACCCAGGGGGTAAGTTTACCCCCAAAAACAAACATGGGTGGGAACACTGCCATTAGATGTAAATAGATTAATTTGCAAATCAGTATAGTAATTTTTATTCGAGTCCGAAAGGTTTGCCATCCGATCGATCGGAAACCCAGTCGTTTACAACTGTCAAGGTAAACTATCAAGTGACAAAAACAACCATCTCAGCTGTCTAACGTAACCAATCAATTACATTTCAGCCGTAGCTCCGCCTCTAAATATTGGACAGTACTTACTAACCGCAGATAACTCGACATTAGAGCTTCTTTAATTTTAACTGTTCATTAGCCCTTTCTACCCTGCTGGCTAGACATTAATAGGAAGGCAGACTCGGGTCCTGGCGATACAGGTCTACCCATAAACCTACGCTAGTTTTCCCGAATCACAATAAGCGTGACTGTTATAGATCGGGAATACAAAAGCGTCGGACTGGGATATATCACGTTAACAAACCCATATAATGAACTTCCCGGTAAACACCACTTTATAAAGAGAAAAGTGGGGTTTGCAGGGGTGTACAATATTTTAATATTGTTCTTTGTTCTGTCTAAAACCACTGATTGTGGGTACTCGCTGATAACCTATGCTCAAGCGGTCCCGTTTTGAGCAGAAACATTCATTCAGGTGGTTCCGTAACGAAACCCCATAATTTGTGCTGATGAGTTTATAATGAATACTCGCAATCTATGTTTTAAGTAGAAATAAGAAAAATGTCACAAATCATGAAAGATAATCATAAATAAAAGGTGTTCAATATGTTTTCCATGTCTTATGACTATTCCGTGTATCTTAAGCTCCGCTGAGCAAAGCTCGCGGGGAACTTATAGGATGGTAGCCTTGTTACAATGCAAAATGTTATTCTACATTTTGCGTGGACGCTGTTTTTTTACTTCAACGCAAAATTTAGTTATTTCTATGTTTTGCGTTGTTTTTTTTTTCTTTTTGTTCTTTTTTTTTTTTTTTGCGTTGAGCACAGACGCAAAATGTAGAAATTACTACAGTTTGCGTGATCACGTTAACAAGTCCATGTAATGAACACCCTGGAAAACCCCACTTTATATAGAGAAAATTGGGGTTTAAAGGGTATACATTGTTTTCTTAGTTCTGCTCCAAAACATAATTGTGGCCACTGAGGTGGTTCTAACGAGCACCTACTCCCATACATGAGAGTTGTGCGTTCCAGACATTCATATTTTACATTTATATGCTGATATTTATGTTTTTGTTATTCTTCGGAACGTCGCATGCACATCTATAAAAAAACAAATCTATAAATGAGTGCATGCTTACGTCTATCTTGTTGGACTAACGAGCACCCACAATCTATGTTTTTAGCAGAAATAAGACAAATATCAAAGTTTATCATATGAAAAGTTGAGAAGTCTTTTTTTTTCAGAAGGTTAATGCAGGCGTCACACTGTCCCGAAATTGACACAAGATGGAAACACGATAAAGGAAATGTTCTAATTCGGCTCTGATCTTGAAAACATCGGGCCATTCGTGAGGACATCTTAAGCCATCGTATGATCGCCGGTGGATTTTCTGAGGCTCCGGCAGCAACTTCGTGAGCGGCGGCAAAATCTTTGGCATGCCAAAAAATTGCCCGAAGACCTTGCGAAGGTTCATTTTCGTGTTGAATTCGTTTGTCCATCTTGCCCTTCGTAAGGCCATCGTGAGGGCATCTTGTCAAATCGTGTCATCTTCATCTTTTCTTCGTGTGATCATCGGTGCTCTCGGGCATTTTACGTCTCACGAAGACAATACGAGGGAAACAAGAAGTCGTCCGATTGTTTTAGGAAGGCAATACGACTACGTGAAACCCTCGCATTGAAGTCGTGTAACCATCGTATTATAGTACGATGACATTGAGATTGGACCACGGTGTCGACGAAGACAGCTGAATTTGAGTAGCTCAAGCGATATCCATGTGTCATGGTAACGTAGACATATAAAAGGCCAACCTCAGAGCATCTTCCTCAGTCAGTCCTAATGAGCAACTTTGCAGAGCATAGGCTTGTGTAACTCCCAAAGCTTCAGTCATAATTATTCACAATTCCGTCCCTGCAGAATGGCATACTTTGATGATGAGACAACCAGGAAAAAGAATGGCAGCAGCATTGCTTCTTTTGATGCACCGTAGAGAACAAGATGAGCAGATCTTACTGTACTATAAACCAAGTCTCTCTGAAAAAGTGGTCTTCTCTTTGGGTGGCATTTTAAATTGGATTTAAGTTGAATCAAATTTAAGAGAGTTGAAATGTACTGTGTACTCTCCGATCATCAAATGAATTTAAAACGGTTGGCCGAAGGTTTTATAACATCGGGAGGTTACGTGTCGCCTTCGGGACCTAGTTCGAACCCATCGTACTCTCAATACGACGCCGTGAAGCCGTCGTGTGGCCTTCGTTTGGCCTGCGGGTAAACTTCGTGATAAAAATCCACATCTTCGGGTTGCCTTCGTGTGTGGTTCGGATGCCATCTTGTGACCTTCTGCATGCATCTTTCTTGCTTCGGCTAGAGATTGGCTGTTGACCATGTTCGGAGCGATCTTCGCACGAAATTCAAAATTCCATATTCGTGTGGCCACCTGGTGTCATTTTCGGGACAGTGTGACGCCTGCATTAACATAAATATATATATTCTATATTCTGCTCAAAACAGAATGTGGATACTAGTTAAAACTTCGAGGCTGATCCGTGTAACCAGCAGTCACAGTGTTGGTGCAGAAATGAGAAAGATTTGTTTTTGATTTGTTTGATTTGAGGTTTAACATCCCCGTCGACACTGTATAGGTCATTTTGGAGACATTGCTTCCAATTTTGTGGGACTTTTACCCGACATTGAGATGAAATGACATCTCAATCCCTGCCGCCCAATGAAACCAATAGGGCTTATGAGCATTGACTCGCACCGCTTTTCCTGGGCAGTGTTCTTTAAGTGTTGGCCACTGTTGGCAGAAAATAAATAAATAAAAAAATGTGTTGACATTCCCCTCATGAAACCAATATTTTTTCCTTTTCTGCAAGATTTCATGTGACCAATAACAGACTCGACGGTTTCTGAGAACTCATTCGTAAAAAATTTGGGCGGATTTTTGCGTGCTCCCAGGAGACCTGTTGGGTCCACACTTTTAAATCTGCACAACTTCAACATGTTGAAATTTACACCGAACAGCTGACCTTAGCGTGACTTCAGCAGCTCCGTAAGAATAGATTAGGGCGGTACATAGGTAGCCAGTAAAAAACAAGAGGCGGTTCGCTAATCGATACGTCATCTTCAGCGATCAACCGCTGAAACCAGAAACTTTTCGAATACAATTCGAATTTACTGTAGTAGACAACTGACAAGAATTTTACACTGTCTTTGAGAAGGTAAAAATCCATGAGAAGAAATTAATTTATATGTGAATATATATATCATTGCTTTGGCATAGTAGTATTATATTTTTGCAGCCATTACGAGCATTCTCAAAACTAACTTAACCCTTTTTGTACCAAATGGTATCTTCCTCCTTATATATAGCATGAGTCCATTTCAAAATTTAGGGGTGTCAGGTTGTTTTCTTCAAAATCTATTTGGAAACTAGCTGCACATTTTGCAAACAGTGTAGGCCATGATCAGACACCACATTCTGGTGCGTCTGATCTGGGCCTGCACTGTTTGACAGGGTACCTGTTTTGGGGTACTAAATGGGTTAAGCAAGTGACCAAGTGTTATCTTATCAACTGAAAACCCATTCCAGATAAAACTAGAATTGTTTTCTAAGAAAACAGATGTCCCCCCACCACACTCATTATTTCAGCCCTGTGACCTTGAAAATTAGGTCAAGGTCACCAAAATCTAATCAGTTCTTAAGATCAGCCCACTGATATAATGTACCTAGTTTGAACCAAATCCATCCACTGGTTCAGGAGATAGAGTGCAGACAAGGCAATTTTCAACAGTCTAAGTCCCGTGGTGACCTTGAAAATTAGGTCAAGGTCACCAACATCTAATCAGTTCTTAAGAGCAGCCCACTGATATAATGTACCAAGTTTGATCAAAATTTATCCACTGGTTCAGGAGAAAGAGTGCAGACAAGCCAATTTTTAAAAGTCTAACTCCTGTTGTGACCTTGAAAATTAGGTCAAGGTCACCAAACGCTAATCAGTTCTTAAGACCATCCCACTGATATAATGTATCAAGTATGAACCAAATCCTTCCATTGGTTCAGGAGTTAGAGTGCAGACAAGCTTTTTTGGTCTAAAATTTGACAATGGTTTCAGCCCTGTGACCTTGAAAATTAGGTCAAGGTCACCAAAATCTAATCAGTACTTTCCCCCCTTCCAATGGTGTATCTGTGTAAGTTTAATCAAAATCCATCCATCCATTCAGGAGATAGAGTGCAGACAAGAGGCAACGCCAACGCCGACAGGATCCGCACCAAAACCAATATGTCCCCCTCCCTTTCGGGTGGGGGGACATAAAAAAAAATTTGGCTGGGTCCCAGTAGCCAGGGTTTATACTGTGAGTGGCTTAGCCAATATATATAGCCACAACAACCTCATTATAACATGATTTGTAACTTCATTATAACATGGTTTGGATATAACACAGTTTCAAGATGGATCTCAAAAATGTGTAGATTACACCCGTGGACACAAAAGCGTTCAAACTCCTATGAAAAAACTTTCATTGAATCTCTTTGCATCAAGTTAGTTTGACAAGCAAATGTCATTCATGAAAGAATTCTAAAACTAGATCAAGCAATTGATTGGTCTTATTTTGGAAAACACTTTCTGATTGACATTTGAGATGTATTTTGATTGGACAGTGCAGGAGTCAGCAATGAAATGTACACCACCTTGTGTTTTGAATTTATTTCTGTCTAAAAGATGTTAGGATTTATTGAATGATGTTTCAAGTCAGAATGAGATGAAGCTCATCAAAGTTTGAACGCTATTGTGTCCACAGGTGTATATAGAAATATGACCATAAATGGTTATTTTTCTCTATACATTTTTGTTTGGATATAACACTGTTGTTTTACTAACAGTTTCTGCTTTGGACCCCAACAATAGTGTTATAAAGAGGTTGAGGTGAACCATGGAGGAGGCTTCTAATATACAAAAGCAAAAGGATGCCCACCTCTGTTTTACCATCCTTCATAGCTGCTATTCTTGCTGACATTCTGGTTGGTGTTATAGCTCTCTCCCGCGTCCTAGTGGGTGTGGCTGGTCTGACTTCAGACTTCGTGGGCCTTCCTGGACTCCTCCCTCTGGACCTGCTACGACTCCTACTCCGACTCCTACTGCTACTCTTGCTTCTCGCTCGTCTGGTCAAGCTTTTGCTCCTTGACCTCTTACTCCTGGATGTGGACTTCAACTTCTCCTGTAAACCAAAATATGTACATGTATTTGAAATAGACCAGAGACCAAAAACTCCACCATACTAGATACGGCTGGTGTGTTTAATAAAGTGCAGCTGTGCCATCTCATCTAGATATACACTGTTTGCTCAGGCCTGTCTGTCCACATACATACAGCAGAGTATAAGATATACATACATTAACCCTTATCTTGCTGAATATTCATTAAAGCCACACCCATTTCTGTCCATCAACCAATCAAATTAATTGATGTAATTTATTGCTAGAAATTCATAAACTGAATGCCAAACAGTGTAGATCCTGATCAGATGGCTTCTTCAGAGGTTGTTGAGAACAGCAAGATATGGGTTAAAGTGTAAGATATACCCGGTATGGCAAGAGACATGCGCAGACAAAAGCCAGAAAGGTTAAATTATGACCAAATACTCAATTATTACCAATCAATTATCGATCACATGACAATGACAATGGTAGGACTAAAGACTGATTATATCTTCTGCTCAGATTAGCCCGTCCTAGTACTAGAAAACTGTTGTGACCAAGGAAAGCACATTTCCCCGGGTCCAACCTGAACCTTTGGTGGTAGACAGGTCAAAGGTGTAGACCTACTTCTTTTAATTTGCTGTCTTGACTAAGGCTGACACGATTAATCGTATAATCGATTAATCAATCGATAAATTCCACAAAAATGATTATCATTTCTGTTTTGCTCTTAATCGATTACTTCATAGGTACAATTTACTACCAAAAGTTATGCCTAAAATAGAGCAATGAGTGGCAAACAGTGCAGACCCTGATGAGACGCCGCATTCTGCGGCATCTCATCTGGGTCTACACTGTTTGCTCAGGCCTGTCTGTTCAAATATACATATGGTAATTGGCAACATATGGTAAAAGTCAAGTTCAGACAGAAAGCCAGACAGGTAAAATTATGACAAAAACCTTAGCGATTACTAATCGATTATCGATCGCAATGGCATGACTGATAATCGATTATCTTTTCAGCTCCGATTAGCCAGCCCTAGTCTTGACTCTGTCACATGCAAATTCCAAGGTCCCACTAACCCAGGACAAGAAACAGAAAATATCGTGTAAAGTGTCAGTGCATAACGAAAGGCACCTAATAAGAAGTATGGCGGATAATTTACCAATTGCATACTAGTGGACTCTTCCATTGCTATATGGTGTGTTTTTGCAAACAGTGTAGGCCCTGATCAGATGTCACATTCTGTGGCATCTGATCTGGGCCTGCACTGTTTGTCAGGGTACCCATTTAGGTTTCCGGTACAAAATGGGTTAACAACAATAGTGTTTATCCCGGGCTTCTCCAGACTTTCAGATGAGTCTTTAAACCGAGGTCCCATCTCCGTATGACCTTAGTTGTTGGTGGGACGTAAAACTCAAACACTCACTCAACAACCCTAGTAAGAAAAAATTCTTGGTACAAAAAAACAACATACAAAATAACCCAACAGTCAGATTAAATATATATAGCATTTCAGGAGCATATATTAAGTCCATTTCAACATTTAAGGGTGTCCGGTTGTGTTCAAAAACCATACAGAAAATAGCTGAACTTTTTGCAAACAGTGTAGGCCCTGATCAGACGCCGTGATCTGCGGCGTCTGATCTGGGCCTGCACTGTTTGCCAGGGTACACATTTAGGTTTCCGGTACAAAATGGTGAAGAAAAAATTCTTGGTACAAAGAAACAACATACAAAATAACCCATACCAACTTTGTTGCAACATGTATATGCCATACTACAAGTTTTACCTAGCTTATGTAACAGTAATACATGTATTTTTGCACCCTGTAATTGACTTTCTCTTTAAAATGCAAATGTTTATGTTAATACATGTACATGCATATAAATCACTTTTAATATTTTATTAAATAAACTCACTATACCTTGTAACATAACCAGAATTTACCAACATTACCTTGGAAATGCACCTGAAGTAAACAGTCACCTCAGATTGTGATCACATGATATCTAAAATTAGACTAAACATTGCTACGGGGTACTTGAAGGGATTAAATGCTGCATATTAGGGGATTAAATACCATGAACAGGCCTCCTAGTGACTCACTTTGAAAACATAGGTTTTTATATTAACTCTTATCATGCTGTTCACGACAACCCCTATCTATGGAAACAGTGTAGATCCAGATCAGATGGCTTCAGGATCTACACTGTTGACATGAAGTTTATGGATTTGTAAGAATAAACTACATGAAGTAATCTGATTGGTTCAAAGTCAGAAATGGGTGTGACTAAACTGAATATTCAGCAAGAGAAGGGTTAATATATAGGTTATTCTCTGACACTCAATATATAGGATATTTACAGATTTATCAATAAAAATATAGGTTACCAGTAAAAAAGGTTCTCATTCAGAACTGAAGAAACTAGACAAAAGTGCCCAGTGGGGCACGTATACCCCCGGCCAGTGCCGAACTACAAAGGGAAATAACTCTAAAAGGCCTGACCCCTTGGCCCTTATTTTCTTTCCCACAATACAAGTAGTCATACTGATCATGTGTGCAAAATTTCAAGTTTCTATGTGAAGCAGTTCCTGAGATATCTTTGACACAAAATAATTGTTTACGGACAGACAGACGGAAAAGACAAAAACTATATACCCCCATGGCATACGCCGGGGGTATAAACATGTATACACTCATGACATTTTTTTTTTTTGCACCATGGTAACTCCGATAAAGCTGATCAGAACTTTACATAGTCCGTGCCAGCAAAGCGAGCAAGAAAAAAAAAAAATAACAAAAAAATTCTTGACACTTTTTGGGGAATAAAAAGTATAAATGGAAGGGAATTTTGAAAAAAGTTAGGGTTGAGTCGCCAGAAGGTAAAAAAGTGAAAATATTGGTCTTTTTCATGAAAGTACAGTCATTTTTATAGGTTTTTTTATGAACAAAATAAAGGTTTTATAGATCTGACACAAAATTATAGGTCAATGTACATTTTGCTAAGAGGCTTGCATGAATGAAGTGAAACATAATGGTCCATTGAGATTGCACCTGGGCTATTGAGGATGATAAACCCTTTTTGTACCAAATGGAATCTTCCTCCATATAAATAGCAGCAGTCCATTTCAAAATATAGGGGTGTCAGGTTGTGTTTTCTTCAAAATCTATTTGGAAACTGGCAGAATGTTTTTGCAAACAGTGCAGGCCCTATACAGCGGCGTCTGATCTGGGCATGGACTGTTTGCCAGGGTACCCGTTTTGGGGAAGGCTGGCGTCGGTAGCTCAGTCGGCTGCTCATCTGAGTGGTGATCAGGCAGATCGGGTTCTGTACGTGCCTGAGTCGGCAACATTCTTTTGTGGAGATTGATTGTGAATTCAGAAATCTTTTCTAATACGGTCATTCTCTCCCTTCCGCTGATTCAAAAAGGGCAGTTGTCAGTTTCTGGAGAAAGAATGTGCATTGTACTGGTTAACCGCTTAAGTATAAGCCTGCCCAGGAAAAGTGTAAACTGAACGGCTCAAAAATGACCTAACATAGTGTTGACTGGGCCGTTAAACTCCAAAACAAACAAACAAAAAAACCTGTTTTGGGGTTTGCTATACAAAATGGGTTAAATACATGCATGTAGTTTCATGGCTTGTTCGTGTGTGGTTTTGAATGAGTGAGTTTTTGTTTTACGTCCCACCAACAGCTTAGGTTATACGGAGAGGGGACCTCGGTTTAAAGACTCATCCGAAAGTCTGGAGAAGCCCGGGATCGATCCTGCGATCCCTGGTTTACAAGGCGAGTAGCGTAACCACTGCACCACGGAGGCTTCTACCGTGTGTGGTTTTACATTTACATCCCTGTCAAGGCGACTTGAAGGCGTCAACACTATCATGCTCTCAGATGTTGCTTCCAATTTTGTGGGACTTTTACTTGGGCTGACTATCGATGCCAATTTTGACTATCATGATAGCATTGCTATCGTGGAAACTACTATCACGATACTATCACAATGGTGGCATACTATCACCATACTATCGTGATACTATCGGGTACTCTTATAAATGATTCCTAGATGGTATATGACACACATGAAAATGGCTAAGAGTGACAGAATGAGTTAGGAAAATTGCAATGGCCTAAAATTGAATGTTTATTGTGTGTTTCAATATCAGCGTTCATTCCCTCGGGGCTACTTCAGAAAAACGTCATTCTGAGGTGGCACTTTATTTATCCCCACCCCCTTACAGAAGGACCAACCGCGTAAAAATTAACTTGCTGCTTCCAACATTTAAGGGAGAATATATGCCTATTAGTGATGGTTATCATATCCTATGCACATACACCTTTGAGGCTTTGCAATGTTTGAGATTTTCTGCTTGTGGAAACTGTCACATGTTGATTGTTATTGGATTGTTTGATGTTTGCCGCCTGTGGTAAATTAATCTGTGTATTCAGTTATTTAGGTAACTGGATTAATCATTGCACAATATTATGTTATCACAGCAGGACATTTTAGCACCTATTTAAGGGTGACATGAATCTAACAACCTGCATACATATTTTTTTATTTGAAGATAGTATCAGAAGCTAGACGTTTTCATTTATCAATATGTACAGGGCTTGATCTGGGCACTATGTGGACGTTGAGAGTGAAGTCCTTGCACACCAGACGGCTAAGTCAAGCAGCAATAATAATTCAAAGTTCTCCTGAAATTGGCGGGTCGTTTTGAAATGTTTTTTTTTTTAACATGTTTAATATCCCCCAGGATATTTAATATTTGCTGTTTATCAGACCCAAAAATAAGAAAGACAACCGAAAATAAAATAAGATAGACACACGAAAAAGAAAAAAAAAAAAAACGCCAGTTTGTACCAGGTTGTCCACCATCAAAACGTCCAGAATCACATTAAGAAAGTAATTGATAGACTAGGAATAAGTATCAATGCCTCGTGCTGCACGCTTTTTTTCTTTTGTCTAAAGCCTGTAGCATGGCCGCAGGAAAATAAAACTTAAGACAGCTTAAAGGTTCCCACTTGGGCTCTAGAAATTTTGAAATCCCTTTCGGTCTGACCAGCTGACTGATGACGTCATCATCAATGCATTTGGGCAGACCTGTCAAATAATCTGAGTCTTCTATGTACGCACATGTAGATGTTGTGCATTTCTCGAGAAGCATTTCTAATGAGACCAGAAGGGCAGTTTAACAGTCTGGTCCTAATACTCATTAGCTAATAGCTATCATGTTTGTCGGACGTAGAAAGAGTCGCATATACAACAGGTTAAACTGCTTAATACCGTTGTTTAGTATACATTGATATATGCAAATGGGTCAGCAAACAGCAAAAAAAAAAAAAAAAACTTCATACAAAAGATCAGCCTGTGCATCTAGCAAATGTTGTCAAAATTGATCAGGGGAATCACATTTGTCCCGGACGCCATACTACGGAAGGCCCATTTAAACAGCAAACATTTACACATGACTGCGCAGGCTGATCTGAGCCTTCACATGTCACACAGGTTTCACTGTCATGTTTTCAAAAAGTTGCATGCAACAACCGTGTGAGCAAACTATCATTGACGCTTTGTTATTAAAAGATGCGGTAAAATTTTTGACTGCCTCAACTGCACGTGCGAAAAATTACGGCGGGAAATTCAGCGCGGCGAGAAATTCATCGCAAAGCAAAACCATAACAATCATGTGCGACCAGCAAAGACTCAAGATCATCATGCGTGTATGTGAAGGCATATTAGTCTGTCCTGATTACAGCTGCATGGATATCCTAAGCAAAACTACTTGCGTTATTACACAACAGTAAAGGTACATTTTCAAAGTCTATTCAAGAAAAAAAAACTATAAAAACTATCAATATTTGAATGAACTATCGGCGATAGTTATCAATAGTCCAAAGTACCATCGATGCATTGCTATCGAGGCAGTCCCTATCGCGATGCATCGAACTATCGATGCATTGTTACACCCCTAACTTTTACCCAACATCGAGATGAAAGCAAGGAACAACCTGACTCGCACTCCTTTTCCTGAGCATACTCACACCTTCTAAGCGGTTTACCAGTACTCAAATGTGCAATTAGTAGGGCTGGCTAATCGGAGCTGAAAATATGATCGATTATCATTCCTGTCATTGCGATCGATAATCGATTTTTAATAGTAATCACTGAAGATTTGGTCATAATTTTCCCTGTCAGGCTTTCTGTCTGAGCACGACTCCTACCATATGCTGTACTTTGTCATATGTATTTGAACAGACATGCCTGAGCAAACAGTGTAGACCCAGATAAGACACCCCAGAACACAGCGTCTCATCTGGGTCTGCACTGTATGCCATTCATACAGCTATTTCAGACAAACTTTGTGTAGTTAATTGTAAGCAGTAGAAATTCACCGCATTAAGCATACCGCAAGTTTCAAGTTGTAACCATATGCTCTTTATGCTGTGCCAACTTTGGACACATTTCGTTTAACCAAGCATGTCCAAAGAAGCATCCATGGTATAGTGGTTATGCTACGCTCCTTGTAAACCAGGGGTTCCAGGATAGATCCTGGGCTTCTCCAGACTTTGGTTTGAGTCTTTAAACCGAGGTCCCGTCTCCACATGACCTTAGCTGTTGGTGGGATGTAAAGCTCAAACACTCACCCACAAAGCATGTCCAAAGGTGACATAAGGAACATAGACTACTATAAGAACATAATAAGGCCCTTAACCCATTAAGTACTACCAGAAATCCTTAAATGGATACCCTAGCAAACAGTGCAGGCTCAGATATGCAGAATGTGGCTTCTAATCAGGGCCTACACTGTTTGCACAAAATTCAGCCATTTTCCTGATCAATTTTCAAGAAAACACAACCTGACACCCCTAAATTTTGAAATGGACTCCTGCTATATATAAGGAGGAAGATTCCATTTGGTACTAAAAGGGTTAATAAAGAACTAATTGTCACTATCACAAAACCATAATCTGGTAATTTTGAAGTCGATTGATGCAGTCAAAAGAGATCACACTACCATACCTGGTATGGTAGTGTGATCTCTTTTGACTGCATCAATCGACTTCAAAATCTTGCATTCTATGCCTCTTATGCGATGCAGGGCTTTATCTTGGAATTTTGGGGAAAGGCCCCGGTGCAAAATTGGGAAAAAAATACCGCAAAATATCAAAATTGGGGACACAATTTCATCAGAGAAATGCCAGCATGATGAAGTTTTGCTCATGAGAGTCTTATGAATAGTGAAATAGCTTCACTGTAGTGAATTTTCATCTTGACTCTCCAGTGTTAACCTGTGATGTTAAGTATTGTTTTGCCAGTTTCCTTTTATTTTGGCTTTTATTTTTTCATTGGGGGGTGGGGGGGGGGGGGGGGGAATATGGTGAAATTGGGAAAAATTGGGACTATTTGGCTTTGGGAATGGGGCCGGCCCAGAGCAGGCAGAAAATGCCCTGCGATGTCAATGTATACTATGTGAAATAAAGTAATTCTGGTATGAGCAAAAATAAAAGGGAATACAGCATCATGTGCCATGTACTTTATTCAAACATCAACGTACAGTCCAACCTGTATTAAGCAAGCACCTAAGGGATAACCAAAATGTGCTTGTTTAAGACAGGTACTTGCTTAATACAGGTGAAATTTAATGCATTTTCCTTTTTGGGGAACCAAATGGTTGCTTGCTTTAGACAGGTTGCTTGCTTAACAGAGGTGGCCACTAAGACAGGTTTTACTGTACATACATGTAATGTAAGCCCCCGCCCATAGGAGCTTGAAGAAATATATGGGCTGCATGATGCTTCCACCAGAGCTGAATCCGGCCCGCACACTAGTACTGGTAAACCGCTTAGAGGATCTAAGCCTGTCCAGGAACCGCGGTGCGAGGCGGACCATTCATGCTAATAAACTGTTGGTTTCATTGGGTGACAGGGCTGGAGATGTCATTTCATCTCAATGTCGGGTAAAAGTCCAACAAAATTGGAAGCAACGTCTCCAAAATGACCTTTACAGTGTTGACGGGGACGTTAAACATCAAATCAAACATACATGTAATGCAAAATAATTAAATGCATGGGTCCCTAGACATATAATGAGTTTATATATATATTGTGACTTTTGTCACAGAAATTATACCTGCTTTGTTGTCACTGCCATCCTGTCACTGTCTGCTGCCTCTCCTAGGTCCTCCTGAAATAATAGTGTATTCATTCAATTCATAAACTGCAGACATTAGAAATTTAACCATGAAGACTGATCACTCTACACACAATGATCAGTCTTAGCCTGTTGTACACAATGGCATGCATAGACTCAGTTCAACATGCCCATTTTAACGGCAAAAGTTTTTTGTTTTATCTGTTTGGATGCAGTCAATAGTGTGGCTGCAGAAGTTCTCCGCAGACTCTGTTCTGCAGGGCTTTATCCAGGTATTTTGGGAAAAGGCCCCTGGACGAAATTGGGAAAAAAAAATACTGACAAAATACCAAAATTGGGGACCCAATTGCATCTGAGAAATGACAGCATGATGAAGTTTTGCTAATGAGAGTCTTATGAATAGTGAAATAGCTTCAGTGTAGTGAATTATCATCGTGACTATGCAGTGTTAACCTCTGTTGTTAAAGACAAATGCTATGAATTCGCAGTTTTTGTATGATCATCATAAATGAAAGTTATGCCAGAGCCAACATTTTACCGTTCTTGGGTAAGGAAATGGTTGAATTTTGTGGAACAGATATTGTTTTGGGTTCATTTCATTATTTAACATGTTCAGCTTGGCTATAAACTTCACGAAAACGGTAACATTGCGACTTTTGGAAATTTTAATTTTTCGGCATTTACCCAAGATCAGATCAACCTAAATGGTTACAGACTTAATTAAATGGTTTGCTGTAATGCATATTATGGCCAGCTACTATTTACAAGTAAAATCCAAGTTATCTGTCAATGATTCACCATCTTTTCCTAGAATTTATATGTATTTTTACCATGTGTTTCATCTGGGGGTAGGGGAATGGTTTGTTTAATAAAACAGAAAATAACACGGTGACTCCTAGTTTTCTTTTAATTTTCTATCCTCTGATAACATCCCCTAGAGAAAAAACCTTGTTTTATGAAAATTTCAATGTAGCCTTTTTCTGTATGGTCCAAATTAATGCAGATAATGAATAATTTTTAAAGATATTTTTGGTGATGACAAAATTTGTTTAGCAAATAAATTTTCTGAGCTTGAAAAATTGGCTAAATTTAGGCAGCAGTATCTTTTAGGAAGTGTCTCCTGACAACCGGTTGTCAGGAGCAAAAATGCTCCTGACAACCAGCAATATTTTTCCATAAAAACCTGTGATATTAGTATTATTTTATTTACCCTTTTTTTTAAGTATTTCATAGTTCTTGATACATGTTTAATGCTTTTTTTGTCATTTTTTAGTATTCAAAGAACTTAATCCATGTATTTTTTATTTTGGGAATAAATTCCAAGAATGGAATCAATCAAATTCTGGCCTATTATTTTTGTAATTGCAAAGTAAAACTAACAACCTTGTTAGTTAGTTAACCCATAAAATGCCAGTCACAACAATTGTCATTATGTTTTGCCGTGTGCCGGTTACCTTAAAATTAATATTTTGCCAACAGTGTAGACCCAGAGAGTAGGAGCAGTCTGATCACTGCCCAAACTGTTTGCCTGTATGCAAAAATATTTTTTTAAAAAGTTTGCAAAATAATTCAGCAGACAAAATTTTCAGATGTAGTTTTTCTCGGCATCTTTAGGTTTGACATGTTATCGAAACATTGACATAGCCCAAGATAAGAGGTGGTTTTCTCATTTCTGCATGAAAAAATACATTGTGGGTGTCTATGAGGCACTTCTAGTAGTGAGTATTCATACAGAACTATTGTTAAGGAAATATATGAAATGACAGATTATGCAGCTTACAGTGATGAGGAACTTTGTACAAATATGTCTAATATATATGCTAT
Organism: Lucinisca nassula; assembly: GCA_963580285.1. Classification (NCBI taxonomy): domain Eukaryota; kingdom Metazoa; phylum Mollusca; class Bivalvia; order Lucinida; family Lucinidae; genus Lucinisca; species Lucinisca nassula. Next base: position 111,508,520 of record OY757012.1, on the reverse strand, counting down.
ATACAACATACATTTATGTTTGATAACACCTACCATGGTATCAGAAAAAAGTTGGTGATATTTTTCTAATTTCCTCTCTCAAATTTTTTCTCTTTTATTTTTAATCCAGTAGTTATGTTCAATACCAAAGAAGACCAAAAATATTAAACATGTATCAAGAAACTTGGCTTTTATTGAAAACAATATTGCTGGTTGTCAGGAGCATTTTTGACAGCAAAAATGCTCCTGACAACCGGTACCGGTTGTCAGGAGCATTTTACATAGCAAAAATGCTCCTGACAACCGGTTGTCAGGAGACGCAGCCTATCTTTTAATATATCATTCTGAATGTAATGAATGTTTAAAAGCTAGGCAAAAGTCATTTTTGACTTGCTCTTTACTAACATGGTAGTTCTCTGATATTTCTGAGAAAACAGTTTGGGGTGGTTTCCTTCTTGTTCAGATTACTTAAGATTAAGCACGGTGACATATGATAATGGTTTTTATTTCATATGTGGAGAGCCAGTATATGATACTGAACATAAATTATGACATATACAGACTCTTAAACAGTTTTCAATGTAGGAAGTATTTCGTAGCATATGCCCTTAAGTATTGTTTTGTCTGTTTCCATTTGTTTTGGCTTTTATTTTTTATTTTTTAAAAAAAAAAAAAAAAATGGTGAAATTGGGAAAAATTGAGACTATTTGGCATTGGGAATGGGGCCGAATTTAGGCCCTGCTGAACAGACAGAAAGTGCCCTGGATCAGAACCAGCCTGTGTATCTGTGCAGTCGCATCACGACTGGAGACCTCTAAGAACGCTCAATATTTTAAGAATTTCTATCATAAAAAAGGTCCCAGGACCCTGTAATAATTCAAATGCAGACAGCAAAGGCTATGCTAACTTTCTAAGACTGCACGAGACAGTATGTGACGATTGTGGTCGAGAGTGTAATGGGAGCTGGCTCAATGTAACAGGACATTTAGCCCCTTGGTAGTTTCACCCCCACAGTCCTTTCACCCCAAAACCATGTCCCCCAAGTCATTTGTATATTTTACAAAAAAATTATTAACACAATAAGAGGAGAGAAAGAGCAAGAAGTTCTAAGTACTTTTGGATGTCCATGTAAACTATGAATTATGACACAAAAAGACCAGCTGATTAATACAATTAATCACCTTGTTTATTTAGTTTGACTCACAAATCACACCTGTACTCACGCAGTTAATGTGATTAATGATGAAGCGTGACAACATATTGCTTTATGCAATATGACACTTCACTTTAGCTTTACATTATTCGGTTGGTTCTTTCACAGTAGTGGTAAGCAACTGGAAAGAGCAGCGTGATAGCTCAGCAGTTTGTGCACTTGCCTCTAATGCTAGGGGGTCCCGGTTGGATCCCCGGCAGTGGACTGTGGCAATAAAATTTTGGTGTCTGAACACCCTCCACTGGCATCATTTGCAGGAATGAATGTCAATAAGTGCACCATCCTTTGGATTGGGATGTTAACTGGAGGCAGGGAGAGTCAACCCCATGTGCAGGTTAAAGACCCCTACCGTAATTACATGATTACTGTGTAGGCTTCCATCCTGCAAAACTGGAGTGTTTGTTTTGTTTGATTTGAGGTTTAATGTCCCCGTCAACACTAAAGGTCATTTGACGTTGCTTTCAATTTTGTGGGACTTTTACCTGACATTAAGATGAAATAACACCTCAAGCCCTGTCGCCCAATGAAACCAATTCACCATATTTGCTGGCTCCCAGCTTGCACATTGTCAATATTGGAAAAACAGGTAACCAGACCCCTCCAGATTGTGTAGCTAAATTTGCCTCTTTGGTTAGAGCTAGGGACTAACTTCCCACATCACAGGTCCTGGTGTATGAATGTCATTTGACGTGTCACCAGTAACAATTCGGAATCTGGTTACCTGTTTTTCCAACACTGATAACCTTCAGACTAGGAACCAGCAGATAATGCAAATAAGGTGAATAGGTTTGATCCTTGGCAGCGGTGTGAAAATTACGGTGTCCGAACACGCTCCATTGCCATCATTGCAGGGATGAATGTCATAACATGTACCGTCCTTCGGATAGGGTCTTAACTGGAGGCCCCTTGTGCAGGGAGAACCATCCCCTGTGCAGGTTAAAGAACCCTGCAGTACTTACATGATTGCTGTGTGTAGGCTTTCATCCTGCGAAACTGGAGTGTATGTAATGTACATCATCTGTGTCCCCTCCTGGGGTTAAGAAGAAACCGGAAGAAAGAAAGGGTACTCCGTCTATGTTCCCTTCTGGGCTTAAGGTGAAAAGGAAGAAAGAAAAAGAAAGCAACAATTATTGTTGAGGTCTATGCAATGTTAAACACCTTTGCTAGTTAAGAGTTTCAAATTTGTTGGTTGGGTTTTACCTTGAGAAGTGGGGCGAAACAACTAGTCGAATGATCAGTGGTGTGAAAAGACTAGGGGCGAAACGACCAGGGATGAATATACTTAGGGGGGGGGCGAAACGACCATGGGGGCGAAACGGCTCGTCCTTACCCTGTCGGAGCCCCAAAAAATGGCGAAACCGAAACCTCAAAATTTTCGAACTGAAATCATCGATGAAACATCCTTTATAAACGAGGATACTTTGCGTTGCGACTGCTATTGCATGTATCACCATTTTTGGGTTCTGGGCATCTCAGAATTTATTTGTGCTTTCATCAGCACTAAGCAGCAAGTTTGATTCGTGCCAAAACACGGATTTTCCCAAAACAAAAAATTCTACAACAAAAGGCAGACCGACAGAGAAAAGCACAAAATCCTATGTATGGATGACAGTAAACATGAATGATGTATATGAATGGCATAAAGCAAGAATGTATTGCAACAGATCTAAGTACCAACAAGTCTTAAATAGAACAAAAGTAAACAAATTTTGTGACTCACGATGATAAAAGCCGGCTTACTCTCATAGAACGAAAACGCGTAATGTCATTGGCGCGCTACAATTTGATTGGTTGATTTATCGGCGTACCCGTGAAAACCACTTTGATTGGTATTTATTTTTGGCGACACGCACTGACCTTCATTGACAAAGAAACAAGTACAGCTTTGCAAAGAACATTTTGGACATGCTTCATTATTATATATATATTGCATAGAACATTTATAAAGCACACATAAAATGCACTATGGGAACACGTACATGAAATGAAAGCAAAATGTCCTGTAATCAGTACCAGGAATAACGCAAAAAGTAAATGAAAAACATTCAATTTATTTCCATTGTGGTCCCTCAGGGAATAGGGATTCGGTTTTCTTTCTTTCTATCTACTGACCTAGGCGTAGGAAGGTTTGCAATAATGTGGGAGGGGGGGGGGTATATTTTGGTATTTAAGTTTGCTGGGGCTGGGGGTGTCCACTTCCCTACTGAGTCTGTCACAGGCTAAATTTACTAAATTTAGAGTTTGAAATGGTCACTGGATGAGTCCCTATACTATTTACAATCTGATTAACAGAGGCATAATAAAACGCATTCCTCTGTAGGAAATAATCTATCTATCTATCTATCTATCTATCTATCTATTTATCTATCTATCTATCTATCTATCTATCTATCTATCTATCTATCTATCTATCTATCTATCTATCTATCTATCTATCTATCTATCCTGAGCCTGTCACATTTGGCCATTACCTCAGTTAGATTGGTGGCTAAAATTAGAATTTAACAAAGAAAGAAAAAAAAAACACGTATCCTAAAACACATGCCCCTGAGTCTAAATCTTACACTGCGCGGACTTTGAACAGTTGGATATGATTGTGTACTTGGTAGAATATACCTATTTATCGTATGACGTCGCGTCTGAGAATGTAATAACGCCATGTAATAAATTCGATAATCCACTAGTGGATTAAATATGCAAATTAGTTACATACGCACCGTACGACGTCGCATTTACTATTGGCGGAATACTAACATTTGTTGTTGTTTTTTATAAAGTCGTGAATAACCGAATAAAATGTGTTTGAAATGTCATATGATGAATAGGCCTAAAAAAAAAAAAAAAAAAAAAATCCGTTCAGAAAATCTGAATCATCGATTTTTTCGTTTCTTCCTTTTAATACTCATTTTAGCCCATACATCACTATGGGAAAGTTGTAGACCTGATCCTCCGCCGATTTCTCCAGCAAGTCGTATGCTATTGCGATAGTCAGGAAAGGCTGTGATTATTTGGAGAAAATTACAAAACAAAGAAATGAGACCACAGACTAAGTCCATTTGATGATGATTGTCAGGTAAAATAATAAATATTCAAATCCATGTGATGCACTTTATAAATAGATATGTTATTACGACACACCTTACATTCGAATGGCTAGATAGAAGCTCACTAGGAACGGGGAGCCACTAGCGCGATGTGCTGTCAACAGTGGTCAAAATGGATTATACCGATATCAGATGTGGTGTCACAGCTTATGATTTTCCATGAAGTGGTCGTGCAAATAAAATATAGACGCCCTTGTAATTTACAAGAGCAGTAACCACTTCTATATATGGTTTAAAAGGGTGTGTCGAACCTGTCAGAATGTCTTAGTCTGTGAACGAAAATTTAGATATTGCAATTTTCTCCAAATAATCACCGCCTTTCATGGCTGTCGCAGAAGCATACGACTTGTTGGAGAAATCGGCGGAGGGTGCGGTCTACAACTTTCCCATAGTGATGTATGGGCTAAAATGAGTATTAAAAGGAAGAGGCGAAAAAATCGATGATTCAGATTTTCTGAACGGAGTTTTAGTATCTTGCATTCGTGCTAATGTATTATTGAATTTATTAAACTCGTTGAGGAAAAGGAATAAAATGCTCGGCAAAGTCTCGCATTTTATCCCTTTTCCTCAACGAGTTTAATAAATTCAATAATATATGATCACTCATGTAAGATCCTCTATAAAAGCATTAGGACATTCTTTCTTGTCTTCAAAATGGTTAATTTTCTGACGAAAATTTGTGATTGATTGATTGTTTTGGGTTTAACGACACATCAACCCTTGTGGGTCATTTTGCGTCGTCTCCCAGAGAAAGGGAGAAAAGCGATGAGGTATTAGCTCTGACGAAAGCGGAAAATGAATGGAAGTGTAGAAACAGAAACAATAAAAATATTCCCCAGTTACCCTTACCTGCTGCAAGGATAGCAGACCTTGTACAACTGTAAGCCAATATTAGTTGGACGCCCCAGTGACGCAAGATACACGTCACTTTTGCCTCAGCCAACCACCCGAATTTGTGATATTTTTCTTATTTGTACTCCAACCATGTTGTGGATGTTCGTTAGAACCGCCTAACTGAGACTGTTCTAACCAGTAATATAACCAACCCTTTGGAGCAAAAATAAGAAAAACAATATATATGATTATAAACTACCGATTATAAAGTCTCCCAAACGAACTCCATACTCAAATGAGCTCCCATGTGGACTCTGGTTCTAAGATGAAGCAACGGTGTTGGGACATGACCACGGGTTGGTATCACTGAATGCATCTTATCATAAGGAACAAGAATACATCTATATATGGTTTATGGTTGAGTAGCTGAATGGTTTCTGAGATATTTAGCCTTTTATGGAGTGGAGGGGTGGGGAACGGCTCCTGTGGTAGCCTACCCAGAGGGTCCTATGTTGGAGTTACTGAATGTGTCTTCTTTGAAATAAGAACACAATGTATATGGTAAAGATGTAGCAAAGGTGTTGGGGCATGACCACGGGTTGGTATCACTAAATGCACCTTATCATAAGGAACAAGAATACATGTATATATGCGGCCCCCGCCCATAGGGGCTTGAAGAAATATACGGGCTGCATGATGCTTCCACGCAGAGCTGAATCCGGCCCGCACACTAGTACTGGTAAACCACTTAGAGGATCTAAGCCTGTCCAGGAACCGCGGTGCGAGGCGGACGGTCCATGCTAATAACCCTATTGGTTTCATTGGGCGACAGGGCTTGACATGTCATTTCATCTCAGTGTCGGCTAAAAGTCCCACAAAATGGGAAGCAACGTCTCCAAAATGACCTTTACAGTGTTGACGGGGACGTTAAACCGCAAATCAATCAAACAAACAAAAACATGTATATATGGTTTATGGTTGAGGATCTGAACGGTTTCTGAGATATTAGGCCTTTTATGAAGTGGAGGGGCTGGGGCATGGTCCCGGCACATCCGGAGGACGTTTTAAAACCCTCGGCTTAATGTGATAAGAATATATATGGTTGAGTGTTGGAGATCTGAACGGTTTCTGAGATAAAAGGCATTTTACGAAGTGGAGGGGCTGGAGCATGGCCCCGGAGCTACCTGGAGATCCCCCGGTTGATGTCACTGAACACATCTTATCATAAGGAACAAGAATATATGTATGGTTGAAGGGTGGGGATCTGAACGGTTTCTGAGATATTAGGCCTTTTATGAAGTGGAGGGTTGAGGCAAGGCACCGATATTTTGAAACCTAACTGTAATGCTGTGACACTGTACCTTGAGTCATAGTAACTCACGGTCCACCTTGTGGCTCGGCGCTGTGCCTTCTCTATCTGGGCAGCCTTTTCCTTAGTGTATGGGTCCCATATGGGAGAGGCATTTTCCAGTTTACTAATGTGTTGTTACCTGCCTCTCTCACTTTGGGGAGTTTAGTCTTTATATTCTTTTATATTCTGTCTACCGTATGTGGGAGCTCCAAGACAGGCCAGGAAAGATGTCAACCCCAAATACCTAGCGCTGCCACAGCCTCCAGGACACGTCCATGCAAATAATATGGAGTATTAATAGGTCTCCCAGAGGTTGTCACCCTCACCACATGAAAAGTCGAATTCTGTTCTTTGGGAAAAATAAGAATATTTCAAAATTTCGTCTGAAACAAAGATACCAAGCATGCATAAAAGAGATAGAAGAGATGGTAACCCAGCAGGCACTCAACGTTGAAATCACGTTGAAAGTTTCAACGTAAGTTCAACGTTGAGTCAACGTTTTGTGCCTGCTGGGAATAAAGGAGGTGGGGAGAAAGAGAAAAACACATGTAAATCGAAGTTTAGAAACATATTTATTTCCCCTTTTTCCGTGCCTACTGCCAAAATAGTTCGACGCCCCAGTGACACAAGAATAACACAACCCATCCAGTATGGAAAAATGGGGAAGTTTTGAAATGAAATGACTTATATTGTAATTTTATTAAACATAATTATGTAGGTTCTGGTTAAAATGGTATATTTTGCGACCAGTTTTGAGGAGATTCGACGACCAGTTTAGAGGATATCTAGCGTTATTTTTCTTTCATAGATATTAAGATCTCGCCCATCTGAAAAGGATAAAAGGATATCAGTACTGTGGGCACGTTTCATTAAGATAAATTGTTGTTGTCAATTTCTATTCTTTTCTCGAGACTAATGTTTCGCAGTCATAAAATCTGCAATAATATAAATTTACAATAAAACATTCATAAAAAGAACTTAACATTCGTCCAGATTTCAGGTCAGTTTACCTAAACACGTTAACCAGTACAGAGCCGCACTGACACTGTCCTTCTTGAACATATGGAAACAGCGGAGAGGTGACAGTAATCAACAATAATAACTTAATTTCAAGAGGATAACATTTTTGGCATGAGTGTCATTCTAACATATGGTCCTCATTGTAACAACTATATATTTGAGCATGTATACATTGTTGATAAAAATTTCTGCACTTAATGATAAACATATTCACAAATATAAACATATTCACAAATATATACATGACCTCTAATCAATCAAACAAAAAATCCAACGTTTAAAGGACCTTGACTATCAAAGCTGGGGTGAAGGCGCGATGTCCAAATAGCACGCTCATACTTCCATACTAGTTTGATAGTCCCTAAAATCTTTACGAAAGAATGTTGCCGATCCCGGTAGGTATTGCACCCGCGACCTCCTGATCACCAGTCAGAAGCGCATCCAACTGAGCTACCGATGCCGGCTGCACATTCTTTCGTCAGAAACTGAAAACTGCCCTTCTTGAATCAGCGGAAGGGAGAGAATGACCGTAGAAAAGATTTCATGATCAATCTTCACGAAAGAATGTTGCCGACCCCGGCAGGTATCGAACCCGCGTCCTCCTGCTCACCTGAGTCAGACGCGCATCCGACTGAGCTACCGAGGCCGGCGGGATTGAGATGTCATTTAATCTCAATGAAGGCTTAATGCCCAACATAACTGGAAGCAACGTCTCCAAAATGACATAAATAGTATTGAAGGAGACGTTAAACCTCAAATCAAACAAAACTTATTTCTCCCACACCATAGACCACCACTAAGCCTACCCTACATTACCTCCACCTCCATCCTGGCTTCGGAAATCTGACGCGAATAGTCAAATAGGGAGCAGTCATTATTCATAGAGGAGAATTATGGATATCCATAATTCGATTTATGGATATCCATAAATCAGCCGAATAATGGATATCCATAATTCGAATAAAGGATATCCATAATTCGATTTATGGATATCCATATTTCGATCTAAATTAATGATACCCATAAATCGATTTATGGATATCCATATTTTGATTTATGGATATCCATAACTCAGCTGAATAATGGATATCCATAATTCGATTTATGGATATCAATAAATCGAATAATGGATATCCATTATTCAATTTATGGATATCATTAATTCAGTTCGATTTATGGATATCCATTACTGAATTATGGATATCCATAATTCGAATTATGGATATCCCTAAATAATTATGGATATCCATAAATAATAATGGATATCCATAATTCGAATTATGGATATCCATAATTCGAAATATGGATATCCATAATTCGAATTATGGATATCCATAAATAATTATGGATATATAGCAGTGGACGGCAAGCAGTAGTTAACTTTGGATCGACCAAAGAATGGTGCTTTAACTTGGTGCCCAACCTGTGATGTTTTTGGGACAGTACACATAACAAACTATGTTATGTACATGTACAATTTCGGATGGTATTTCAGGATTGTATTATCAATAATCAGTTTATGAAAGACATATTATCCAATTATCATATTCATCTGAACGGTTTATCATTAATGTATCAAAATACGATACGGTTTGATAACTGACACCACTAACATGACTATGAATTGCGACTTCGTTGCCATGACGTCACCTGAACTCTGCGACAAAAGTAATTTTTTTGTCTGTTTGAGTATTACGTCTCACCACCGACTGAGAGACGGTACAATGGTCATTTCGGCGACAATATGGTTGAACATGTGTTTATATCGGGGAAAAAACTTGGGCCTTGAGTGTGATAAATATCTGAACCCTACTGTTAACGGCTACTTGTAGCAAGAAGTAAATATGCCGATGAGACGTCTCGTCTAATCAGGATCTAAGTTATTTGCCACGTTAATACAGCTCTCTTTGGCCGCGGAGCGTGCAACAGAAGCTGGGTTCAACTAACAATATGGATCATCCGAGGTTGTTTTTGTTTGTTTTGTTTTATGGCCTTTTCAAGATTATTACACTTACTTCGAGCCGATCGTTAATCAGAGGCGGGCGATAACCAGAGTAAATGGAGAAATACCACCCGACCTTCCACAGAATTTGGCGTCTCACATGCGACCCGGGCGAGGTTCGAACCACAGCGGTAAGAGACCTAATGATTAAGAGTCAGCGCTCTTATCCACTACGGCCTCGGATTTTGTATAAATATTGTGTCTGATGAACTTATAAATATATAGTGATGATTTTACATTTTCAATAAGATACACCATGTGCCATTACTTCCGGTTGTCGACAACACTTGCGGTTTGTTCTGGACCATAGGTAAAGATCCCTTCAAGATTGAGTCGATCGTTAATCTGAGGTGGATGAGAGCCTGAGTGCCCGGAGAAAGACCTTAACTGGCGCCTCACATGTGACCCAAACGAGGCTCGAAATCACAGCAAGATGTTAGGTCTGAGAGAGAGAGAGAGAGAGAGAGAGAGAGAGAGAGAGAGCAGATTCTAGTTACCCAACTATTGCTAATTTACAACCGACTAGTTGTTCCCACCTATCGGGGCTTGTAGAAATAGATTTGGCTGCATGATGCTTCCACGCAGAGCTGAAACCGACCTTACAAGAGTGCTGGTGAACCACTTAGAGCGTCTAAACCTGACCAGGCAAAATGGTGCGAGTTGGACCATCCCTGCAAATAAACCCTGTTAGTTTGTTTGGGCGCGGCAGGGCTTGAGATGTCACACAAAATTAGAAGCATCGTCTCTAAAATGACCTAAAGAATGTTAACGGAAACGTTAAATCCGCATTCAAACAAAAACAGCCGACTAGCTGTAGACTATAATAATGATAATAGTGAAAAGAAAATAATTAAGACATCGACACTTGAAACCTTGTAAAGGGGTATATATCTGAATTTTGTGCTCTTTCTTTGACAAGGCGTGTAATTGCTTTTATCCCCATTCAAACATTTTCTGCCATATACGAGTATACACATTTTCCAGTTATTTACGCGGTTTTTTGTTTAAAAGAAATCTGGCATCCACATCCAACTTACCCATGACGTTTACAATGTCGATGCCATGTCACATTAACGTCGATGTAATGGTATGGCGTTGCAATGACGTTGATACAACCTTGTTTACACGCTGTATACCTTCTCGAGCTTCTCAAATACATGCACAAGCAAATTAACGACCCTAAAACATAATGTACTGCGACGTCGCCGCAACTCTGCGACAAAAGTCAGTCGACTTTATGGCTGTAGATACATGGTTAGGCTAGTGTCTTTAATTATAAAATATAATCGGTGAGCCCCTATAAAATTGTCACGGCGAACCGATTATATTTTATTATTAAAGACACTATCCATGCTATCATGTATTTAGTTTATACCGCAAACCAAACAAGCATACGTTTAGTAAACTTCACCAAAAATATTGCAGATAGTGTGGCTTGTTAAACGACATTCAGTGCCTTGGCGCGCACACGTGACATAACGTGCCGTCAATGAGTGCAACTGTTCTGACGTCACCGCGCTACAGAGACGTCTGAAACAACATGGTCGCTCGAATAAAAGTTTCTGTGCGCTTTACATTTCATTTGCAATTAAATAGTTGATTTTAGCTTTGGGGATTATTATCGAAATTTAGACGCAACAGCAGTAGCGGTGCGCAATTTTGACGCAACAGCAGTAGCGGTGCGCGATTTAGACGCAACAGCAGTAGCAGAGCGCAATTTAGACGCAACAGCAGTAGCAGAGCACAATTTAGACGCAACAGCAGTAGCGGCGCGCAATTTAGTCGCAACAGCAGTATACATAGCAGAGCGCAATTTAGACGCAACAGCAGTAGCGGTGCGCAATTTAGACGCAACAGCAGTAGCAGAGCGCAAATTGTCACTGCCTCAATGAGGCGGTTCTAACGAGCATCCACAACATATGTTTGACGTATAAATAAGAAAAAATATCACAAATGTTCATCGGAAAAGTAGTGTCCGTGTGTTGTCGAAATACTTATTGTAAAAGCAGACTTTCGGATGAGTCTTTAAACCGAGGTCCCGTCTCCATATGACCTTAGCTGTTGGTGAGATGTAAAACTCAAACACTCACTCACTTATTGAAAAGAACGACTCCGCTATAGTATATCTTACCTGAGTGTGAGACGCCAAGTTCTGCAACGGAAGGTCAGGTGGTTTTTCTCCGAGTACCCCGGTTTTCGTTCACCTCTGATTAACGATCGGCTCGATATGAGTGAAATAATCTTGAAAGGGCCGTAACCCCCCACCCCTCTCCAAAAAAAAAAAAAAAAATAAAAATAAGCTTACCTGAAACATAGCCCCAACAATCCTTAAACAAACACCCTGTATTAAAACCACACCTACAAGAGCGGTGTCCGAACAATAAAGAAGCGATTGACATCTACTTAACACACCATAAAGGCCCACATCAGATTTTTATAAGCCACTTGCTATCAAAGAGGTCAATGAAGGAAGGCAATGGTCATTCGATACCAGAATACTACTTACCATTCAATGTCACACAAACAGAAAATGACTAACCCCGGGCCATTGTATGCGGGAGACCCCTAAAGGGGAATCTTGGCAAACAGTGCAGACCCAGATCAGACACCCGCACTATTTGCTTAAAGAATTTTCCGTCAAAAAAAAAAAACAAAAACAGGCCTGACACCCCTTATATGACTTATGGACTTGTCCATTATATAGCAATGGAAGAGTCCACTAGTATGTAATGGGCTAATCACTTCAACTGGAGTAAAAGGAACGCGTCCATATAATTAATTCGGGTGAACCATTGAGAATTGTTTATCAATAGATCCAAGTTACTAACTACAAAACTTCCCGCCTGGGTATTGTCCTCCTGACTATCGCTGATCACGTACAAAATCCGGGTATCGGTTATTTATAGCAGCGCTAGTCTTCTCCCTGTGACTTAAAGCGCAGTGTAAAAAGTAAAGTCTGGACTGCACTCGTCGCTTTACTGAGCCATTTGCAGTGTAGACCTAAATTTTACGCCGCATAACACGGAGTCTGATCATGGTCACCGCTGGAATTTAAGAGTTTAACGGAACAGTTTAAGTGTGAGTGCAGGACTAAGCTTACGCTCAGAGACAATCGACCAACCAGTACTCTCAGTGCTTTGATTTGTTAAATGGGGACAGATGCACCAACAGTTGAGGCAACGTATCAAAATATTTTTTGTCTCCCTTATCAAAAAGGAAATAATTTTCTCCTGAATTCCTGAGGAGCAAAAACTCTTTCCTTTTAGAAGGAGATCCTTTTTCAGACGCCTCCGTGGTGTATACAGTGGTTATGCTACTCGTCTTGTAAACCAGGGGTCGTAGGATCGATCCCGGGCTTCTCTAGACTTTCGGATGAGTCTTTAAACCGAGGTCCCGTCTCCGTATGACCTTAGCTGATGGTGAGACGTAAAATTCAACCACTCACTCACTCACTCACTCACTCAGATCCATTTTTCTGAGGGACATTGTACTAGAAGTCACAAAAGTTGTCTTCTTGATAGACGTTGTTGGCAGCTATATCTGTTTGCAGTAATGGTAGCTCAGTGGTTAGGTTAGTGCACTTGCTTTAGATGCTAGAGGCCCCCGGTTCGATTCTCGGCAGCGGTAATAAAATTGTAAGATCCGATAATGCTCCATTGGCATCATTTGCAGGGATGAATGCCGTGCAAGGTCCTTAGGATCGTTTCGTTAGTAACCCCCCCCCCCCACCCCTGTGCAGATGCAAGTAAAAGAACACTACCGTAATTACATGATTACTGTGTATGCTTTCATCCTGCAAATCTGGAGAGTATGTAATGTACATTTGCCCAGAATGTCCGCGAGTATAGTGCCGATGCCCCATTCACCCGAGCGGACACACGTGTATGGCACTTCGTGGAAACATCGAAGCAACGTCATCTCTGTTGTTGCGACTTTGCTTAGACACCATGTGCCCGCTGGCACCATAGCTGATTCTGACCGCGAAGATCTTGATTTGAGGTTTAGCGTCCCCGTCAACACTGTATTTTGGAGGCGTTGTTTCCAATTTAATGGGACTTTTACCCGATTCTGAGATGAAATGACATCTCAAGCCCTGCCGCCCAATGCAACCAATAGTGTTTAATTGCATGGGCGGTCTAACTCGCACCACATTCCCTGGGCATGCTTATTAGAACCTCTAAGCGGTTTACCATTACTAATGTGCGGTTGGTTTCAGCTCTGCGTGGAAGAAACATGCAGCCCATTTATTTCTTCAAGCTCGCATGGGCGGGGCGGAAAGAAGATCTTATGTACCTAGGAAATTCTCCCCATAACTCAGTAATTCAGATCCTCTTATTTTATCATTGTGGAGCCATCATTGTATGGTGTATGCATTCATAATAGGTATGATACTCACCTCAGTGAGGCGATTATAAAGAGTATATAGCACAACATACCTACTGGTAAACCGCTCTATCCATGCAAAGTGTAGCGAGTTGGTCTGTCCATGCATACAAACTCTATTGGTTGCATTGAGCGGCAGTGTCGGGTAAAAGTCCCGCAAAATATGAAGGAACGCTTCCAAAAATTACATAAATAGTGTTGACGGGGACGTTAAAAAGAAAACCTTCATTTTATAGAAAATCAGAAAGGCCCCACCACGCCTGAATAGCTAGCGTTTTGATTTATTCTTGGTGACTGGAACTGTCCCTATAGCAAACACATATCATAAGTCCCAAAGATATTCGAGCCATTGAAGTTCGACTGCATAGTGTGTAGATAGATTTTTTGATGTGCGAGTAGCATAAAAAAACTTCTCGAGGAACGCCGACAGTTCCTTTATTCGCATGTTATATACAGTTTGTTTCTGAATATTTCACACTTTCAGTGCATTAAGGTGCAAAATATACATCGTTTCAAGACACCATGTGCCATTACGCTCGCTTGTTGACACTTGCGGTGACGGAAGGACAGACAGATAGACAGACAGACAGACAGACATATCATTCTTGAACCTCGTCTAGATTTGTTCACTTTTGTTGAGTGAAGAGAAATCGGAATACCTTGGAAGACACCGTCACGGATACCGGGGTTAGGTTTTTTGTTTAACGACACGTCAACCCTTGTGGGTCATTTTGTGTCGTCTCCCAGAGAAAGGTAGAAAAGAGATAGAAGGGATAGTAGAGATGAAAGTGAAGAAAAGGTGCGAAAGAGGAAAATGTTTAGGAGTGCAGAAACATAAGAAATAACAATGCTCCACACCTCTACCCTTAACTGCTGCATGTACAACACGCCTTGCCCAACTGTAAGCAAATATCATTTGGATGCCCCAGTGACGCAAAATATATACCTCATCTTTGCCTCACCCAACCACCCCATTCCGAGGTTAGATGAAAACCTGATCATCCGGATAGAAACCTTACTTTACAGATCTTGGCATCTCACATGTGACCCGAACGAGTCTTGAACCCACACCAATGAGATATTAGCTCTAAGAGACAGACAGTGTTTTTAATCACTAGGCCAGAGAGAGAGAGAGAGAGAGAGAGAGAGAGAGACAGACAGAGAGACAGAGAGAGAGAGAGAGAGAGAGAGAGAGAGATTGTATTGGGATTTAACGTCACGTCAACCCATATGTGTCATTTTGTGACGTCTCCGTGCACAGAAAGGGAGAAAAGACATACAAGAGACAGTAAAGGAGATGAAAGAGAGGGACAGAGGAAGACAGTGGTAATTGAGTGGAAGTGTGGAACAATAATATTTTCCCTCTACCCTAACCTGCTGCAAAGAAGCACACATTGCCCAACTGTATGCCGTTACTAGTTAGATGGGGCCTCCGTGGCCTAGTGGATATTAGCGCTGACTCTTAATCATTAGCTGTGGTTGGAGCCTGGCTCGGGCCACATGTGAGACGCCAAGTTCTGCAACGGAAGGTCAGCGGGGGGGGGGGGCTTTTCTCCGGGTACTCCGGTTTTCGCACACCTCTGATTAACGATCGGCTCGGTATGAGTGAAATAATCTTGAAAGGGCCGTAAAACAACAACAATAACAACAAAAACTAGTTAGATGCCTCAGAGAAGCAAAATACACGTAACCGCCTCACCCAACCGCACCCAGAGAGAGAGAGAGAGAGAGAGAGAGAGAGAGAGAGAGAGAGACCCAAACTATTGCTAATTTACAACCAACTGGCTGTAGCCTGTTAGAGTTTAGTAAAAGGAAATAATTAAGACATCGACACTTGAAACCTTAAAAGATCTCTACATGTATATTTGAATTTTAAGCTCTTTCTTTAACAAGGCGTGTCATTGCTTTTTCACTCAAACTTATACTGACATATACACATTTGCCAGTTATTTACGTGTTCTTTCAAAAGACATGACTTTTACGTACATGTAACGTCACATTAATGTCGATGCGACGTCACATTAATGTCGATGTAGTGGAATGATGTTGCATTACAGGTCCCAAAAGCATGACGCTGGTGGGGGTTACATTCCATTGGGATGGAGAACAAGATGTGTAAAGAAGGGTTGTTTGAATACAGCATACCAGTGATGCCAGCATCAGACAGATGAAGCCTATGCGATGCCAAGGTTAGTATGCCTTATGCCGGAACTCTGGCCTTTTGAAAGGCCTCACGGTAAGATGGGCACTGGCTATGAAACATGATTTGTAGGCCTAACTGACAAAGTTGCATAGCCACCAATTATTTTAGGGTCAGCCGAAATAACTAGATTCATCGGCCTCGATGTACTCCTCTATGCGAACGCCTTTTGGAATGTGGAAAAACAAACATGGAGTCGGTCTAGGATAGCCCGTATGTGCTTCTAGCGCCTGGTTACCTTAAAAATCTATCTCAATCAGTCAGTCATTCAGTCCGTTACAAAGTTTGTTTGTTTGTTTGATTTGAGGTTTAACGTCCCCGTCAACACTGTAATGGTCATTTTGGAGACGTTGCTTCCAATTTTGTGGGACTTTTACCCGACATTGAGATGAAATGACATCTCAAGCCCTGTCGCCCAATGAAACCAATAGGGTTTATAAGCATGGACGGGCCGATTCGCACCGCTTTGCCTGGGCAGGCTTAGATCCTCTAAGCGGTTTACCAGTACTCGTGTGCTGGTCGGTTTCAGCTCTGCGTGGAAGCATCATGCAACCCATATATTTCTTCAAGCCCCGATGGGCGGGGGCCCTCCGTTACAAAAATTTAGGGTTAACGAAAGCGCAGCTATTTCAACACTATTGTAATGCCTTATCAGCAAGGATCTACCCGTTTCTCTCATGTACATTTTTAGGACTCAGCTGGTTCGACCCAGCCCGTAGGTCGTGGGTTCTATTCAGCCCGGAGCCGATGACATTCTTACAGTCTTCTTAAAGATTGATTATGATGTCAATAACCACTTCCAATATTTCACGGCATATTCCCTTCCGCTGATTCACCAAGCGCTTTTGTCAGTTTCAGGCGAAAGCATAACCCTAAGCAGGAAAAAAATTGTAGGTAAATCGACCGACTCGAGATGACCTTAATAATGTCAACTTGGCCTTTAACTCAAACCCAAACCTGAACTAATATGGTGGGAAACTCAGTATTCGTCTTCTCAGGCTTTGACATGCATTGAAATTTATATACAGTGAAATGCCTATATTAAGACCACCTTTGAGACTGCTCAAAAGTGGTCTGTAAGACCACTTTTGAACAATCCCAAAGGTGGTCTTTGACCAGAGGACACTTTTCATAGAAAATACCAGCAGGAAAGAATAACTGCAACCTACTAAATAAGTTTTTTTTTAAAGCAGAATTAGACAATTTTAGGTGGTGATAATAGCGGAATTTCCCTGTATCATAATCACCTTTGGATGTCTCTTGCTAGCGGACACTGATAAGGGAAGAATAGCGGAACCTTTAACCCTTATTCCGCTGCATAAATTAATTCAGCCACACCTATTTACATTTCAACCAATCAAATTACTTGATGCAATTTATTCATTCAAATTCGCAAACTGAATGTCAAACAGTGTAGATCCTGATCAGGCGGCTTCTTCATTTGATCTGGATCTACACTGTTTGCAAAGATAGGGGTTGTTGTGAACAGCAGGATAAGGGCTAATATGCTTTAAAAAGCAGAATTAGGCTAAATTCTAATTGTGAGTTTCACCCCTTTAAGTCTTGAATATCAAAATTGAAATACAGTACATGTATGGGGCGCCGTTTTACTATTTATTTCCTATTTTATAGATATCCATAATTATTTATGGATATCTATAATTCGAATTATGGATATCTATAATTCGAATTATGGATATCCATAATTATTTATGGATCTCCATAATTACTAATGGATATCCATAAGTCGAATTAATGATATTAATAGATCTGAATTAATGATATCCATAAATCGAATTATGGCTATCCATAATTCGACTTATGGATATTTATAGTTCGAATTATGGATATCCATACGGCTGATTTATGGATAATTCGAGTTATGGATATTAAATAGTAAAACGGCACCCCATATACATATACGTCTTTTGCGTGACACAATCCCTAGCAGACACTCAACGTTTGGTCAATGTTTTGTGTCCACGGGGGATCGCAGCCTGTGATTAATAAAAGAGCACTGGCTCCCCAAATACATTAGCTATCAGATTTGTTGTTTTTTTTTCAAGATTAATCACTTATTTCGAGCCGATCGTTAATCAGAGGTTGGCAAAAAAAGCAGTACCCGGAGAAAAACCACATGACCTTCCGTAGCAGAACTTGGCACCCGACACGTAGCCCGAGCAAGGATCGAACCACAGCGGTGAGAGACATAACGACTAAAGAGTCAGCAGTGATACAAATTCATATCATATTAATCTTACAACAGTTTGAACGGATCGTCGAAGTTATTTCCCCTCCAATTAAATGCCTGGCGTCCTTCAAAGTAAAATGAGCCAAACGACATCCCGCGCCGAAATACCAGAGCACAGATTTGTCAGGTTGTCGGTAGACCATCTTGATTTCCCGCTGTGATCACTTCAACCATGAACGTTTCCTCCAGACTTGCCAGCTTGTTGATACAGTAGTCGAACCACTCCCAACTCCCCCGCCCTGCCCCCGACTGGTCAACTTGTAGTATAGTCCACACAGCTATTCTTCTTCTTTATTCAATAATAGAGGCAGATTTGTTAATGGTAGCAAGTAACCTACTGAACACAGAGAGTGAGCGAGTGTTTGAGTTTTATGTCTAACTAAGGTCATACGGAGACGGGACCTTGATTTAAAGACTCATCCGAAAGTCTACTAGGGTACTCAACGCAAAATCTAAGTTTATTATCCGATCCCTTATTTACAAGAGATACAGCGGCGGAGCAAGAGCCGAAGTGGTATTACCCCTTAATAGGTTCCATTATTAATTAATACGGGGGTGGGGGAGGGGATTTAAAATACTTGAAAAGAAGCGTTCATGGTTTAGCAGTTAAGCTTCTCGCCTTACAAGCAAGGGGTCGCAGGTTCGATTTTTGAACGAGGCCTGTGCTTTGTTGGCTTCAAAAGTTATCTCTTTCTGACATACAGAAAGATCTTTTTTCATGGCGGGTACATATAAAAACTATGAATCTTTTACTTTCAGTGACACATTTTATTCGGTGTTTTTATGTACTCTGTAAGTTGTTTTTGGTAGATGGTCAATATTTCGCAATTCAGATATGTGTCTTTAAATGCTATTGCTCAGTCTTTTCGAGACTATAATATGAAATGAACATAATTCTCTTTTATATTATATTATGCCCCCGGTCAAAATGATGCATACATGTAAGTGCACGTTAAAGTGAAAACAATCTTTGATGGAAACAAATTATTAACCCATTTCGGTACCAAATGGAATCTTCCACCCAATATATAGCAGGGGTTCATTTCAAAATTTAGTGGTGTCAGGTTGTGTTTTCATCAAAATCTTTCTGGAAACTTGCTGAACTTTTAGCAAACAGTGGAGGCTGATCTGGGCCTGCACTGTTTGCCAAGGTACCCATTTTGGGTTTTCTGGTACTAAATGGGTTAAGCAAAGAACATATTTTATTGTGAGAATTAGAAAGGCATGTAACTCTGTTAAGCCTCACCTAACAGCCTTTACATCCCACAATGCAACAAGTCGTTATAAACAATGGTATGTAGTTGAAGTTGTTCCTGTTAAAACGAAATGACATCAAAACGTTATTCATGCAAAACAGAAGTGAATATCTTTGACGAAAGATTTAACACTGGCTTATTGGCTTATAGATGTATGGAGAGAAACAAATATGAAAAAAAAAAAAAAAAAAAAAAACAAAAAACAACAGATGAACAAGCCATTGTTTCTTACACGATAAAGTCATCATTATTGCATAGTATAGCAAGTTTGAGGCTTCTAGCTTATACAGTTTATGAGAAATCTTTGAAGAAAAAATTTCAACACTGGCCTAAATAAGGAGAGAAAGAAGAATGAAAGAACAAATAAACAAACAAGCGGACAATGCCCATCGTTTCTTACGCAACAAAAGTCGTCATGATTATATAGTATCCCAAGTTTGAGGATTCTAGCTTCTACTGTTCTTGATGAATCTTGACAAAAATTAACGCTGCCCTATATGAAGAGAAAGAAGAATGAAAGAACAAATGAATAAATAAACCGACAAAGCCTCTTAAACACTATAAGTTATCATTATTGCATTGCATAGTTTTAAGGGTTCTAGCTTCTACGGTTCTTGAGAAATCTTGATAAAACTTTAACGTTGTTTGATTGATTGATTGATTGATTGATTGTGTTTAACGACACGTCAACCCCTGTGTGTCATTTTGTGTCATCCACCCCCTCCCCGAGAAATGCAGAGAAGAGATATTAGAGGAGATGAAAATGAGGGGCAGGACAGAAATAAGGAAACTAATTGAAGTTTAGGAACAGAAAAACAACAACAACACTACACCTCTGCCCCTACCTGCTGTAAGGACAGCAGGCCGTGCTAAACTGTAAGTTACAATTGTCTTGTATATGATATAAATCATCATTTTGCATTACATACAAAGTTTGAGGCTTTTAGTTTTTACTGCTCCTAAGAAATCTTTGATGAAAAATTCAACATTGGCTTATATGGATAGAAAGAAGAATGAAAGAACAGATGGACAAACAAGCCGAGAGTGCCCATCGTCTCTTACACGGTATAAGTCATCATAGTTACACAGTATATATACACTGGCCTATAGCTATAAAAGGAGAAAAAGAAGAATGAAAGAACATATGAACAAATAAGCGGATAATGCCAATTGTCACATATACAATACAAATCTTCATGATTGTATAGTATACTAAGTTTGAGGGTTCTAGCTTCTACGATTCTTTGGAAAT
Organism: Lucinisca nassula; assembly: GCA_963580285.1. Taxonomy (NCBI): domain Eukaryota; kingdom Metazoa; phylum Mollusca; class Bivalvia; order Lucinida; family Lucinidae; genus Lucinisca; species Lucinisca nassula. Next base: position 111,487,675 of record OY757012.1, on the reverse strand, counting down.
CTTTGACAAAAAATAACATTGGCCTATATGGAGAGAAAGAGGAATGAAAGAACAAACAAAAAAATACGCCAAAAAAGCCCGTTGTGTCTTACAGGCTGTAAGTCCTTATTATTGCATTGCATAACAAGTTTGAAGCTTCTACCTTTAATAGTTCCTGAGAAATTTTTGACGATAAATTAGATTTAACATTGGCCCTAGGCCTCATTGGAAAGAAGAAAGGAAGAACAGATATACAAATAAGCTGATAACACCCATTGTCTCTTACACGATACTTGTCATCATTATTACACAATATACCAAGTTTGAGGCTTCTAGCTTGTACAATTCATGAGAAATCTTTGACGAAAAATTTTACCACTGGCCTACACAAGGACAGAAAGAAGAATAAAAAAGATGAACAAATAAGCCTTTACTGCCCATTGTCTCATATACGATACAAATCATCCTTATTGCACAGCATATTAAGTTTGAATTTTTTTTTTTTTTTAAATCTCTGATGAAAAATTTAATTTTGGCCTATAGGGAGAGATAGAAGAATGAAAGAACACATAAACAAATATGCCGAGAAAGCCCAATGTCTCTTACACAGTATAAGTCACCATTGTTGCATTGCATATCAAGTTTGAGGCTTCTAGAATACATAGTTCCTGAGCAATCGTTGAGGAAAAGTTTAACATTGCCCTATATGGGGAGGAAAAAGAAGGAAATAACAGTGCTTAGTATACCAATTTGAAAGCTTTCTTGAGAAACCTTTGACGAAAAGTTTAACACTGGCCTAAATATGGAGATGAGGAATGAAAAAAGAAAAAAAAAGGAGATGAACATGTAAGCGGATAACGCCCATTGTCTTTTACACGCTGCAAGTCATCATGATTGCATAGTAAGCCAAGTTTGAGGTTTTTAGTTTTTATGGTTCTTGAGAAATCTTTGCTGAAAAATTATATTTAAATATAGACGGAAGGATGGACGGACGGACAGATTGACGGACGAAAGGACAGATGTAAACCAGTAAGCCCGCGCTTTTTCTAATTGGGATTATAAATATGTTTGCCATGGGGAATATGCTTGAAAATTGTGTGCTTCTAGGTGAGCAAATGTACTAACGGCAAGCGATGCCGTCATAGTATCATGTAACATTCCTGGCTAAGCAACAAGGCTGATAAAATCCAGTCCTTTGCAGACAGAAAGGATATGAAGAAGTTCTTTTATGCACTATAGACAGTTTATGGTCTCCAGAGCTGGGGACAAAGATTGCAAGTGGTAGACAAATTTACCTACCTTGGGAGCACATCGTTCAAGAGATGTGCACATTGATGATGAAGTCAATGCCAGGATTGCCAAAGCTAGTGCAGCATTTGGCCGACTACTTGGTAATGTCTGGGATCGAAGTGGAATCAGACTTGAGGAGTCTAGCTAGTCTGGCCCAGAAAACATGTACACTCCATATTTTTCACTTCTGTGGTGTATTCCTTGCTTCCAAAGGATAACCCTTTTATAGAACATATTTACCTTCACTACAGCTGGTGTGTGGGAATGTGTGGCGGCGACAAAACGTCTCCCTGCCCTACATCATAGTGTAGATTATATTTTCTTGTCCATTGGGATCATTGCTTCCATTGTGGAATTTTGAAAATATCTGAGGGTCACTGATGGGGCCTAATTGGCCGAAACTAGCTAGTCTGGCCCAGAAAACATGTACACTCCATATTTTTCACTTTTGTGGTGTATTCCTTGCTTCCAAAGGATAACCCTTTTCTAGAACATATTGACACAAAACTGAAAATCTACAGAGCTGTGGGGCTGCCAACACTATTGCTGTGTAACTGGGACAGTTTACCAACGGTGAATCACTTCCATACAATCTGTCTGGGAAAACTCTTAAAGATTAAGTGGCAAGACAGGATTCCAGACACGGAAGTCCTGAACAGGGCAGGGATGCAAAGTCTACATACTCTTCTGAAATGAGCACAGTTAAGATGGACAGGCCATTTTACCGGAATGCCTGAGGAACGTTTACCAAAGAAAATTCTACATGGGCAAACGCTCCCAAGGCGATCAGAAGAAGCGCTATAAGGACACACTCAAAGCCTCCCTCAGGGACTTCAACATTCAAACAGAGTCGTGGGAACAAATTGCACAAGACGGAGCAAATTGGCGAGGTCTCATCAGAAGGGATGCCAATGAATACGAGACAGAAAGAATCAGTGAAGCTGAGCAGAAGCGCACACAGCGCAAAGCCAGAGCTAAGGCATCACCAACAGAGCTGTCTTCCTCTAGCCTCTATTGCTCTATATGCAACAAACAGTTCAGAGCTAGAATCAGTCTATTCAGCCATCTTGGAACACACACATAATATCTCAAATATGATTAAGATTGATCATTGTCAGTAATGACAGACGAACTAATATTATTATTATTAACGGTCAGTATTTTCATTTACACTTGTGATAATATGTGTTTAGACCAGTATGTGATTTGAAATCAAATGTAAAGGAATCGTCATATAATTTTATGTTAGTATCCGATACAATATAAGAAAGATGTATGAAAAAGAAAAAAAGAGAAAGAAAAACAATTTAATTCTGAGATAAAGAATCATGTGTCATTCTCATGAACTTTAACATTCCAACAGAGACGTGGGAACAAATTGCAAAGGACAGAGCAAAGTGGCGAGGTCTCATCAGAAGGGATGCCAATGAATACGAGGCAAAAAGAATCAGTGAAGCATGGCCTGTCCATCTTAACTGTGCAAATTTCAGATGAACACTTTACATCCCTGTCCTGTTCAGGACTTCCCTGTCTGGAATCCTGTCTTACCACTTAATCTTTAAGAGTTTTCGAAGACCGATTGTATGGAAGTGATTCACCGTTGGTAAACTGTCCATGTTACACAGCATGTCAATGTCATCTGAAAATAAACAATTTAATTCTGATCTGTACAATGTGGCCATTTCCAAATTATTTCTGATGTGTTTGCCAATAGAAGCCAAAGGAAGACTTCCAAAATCTCGGACATACCCTTCTCGGTATTTACTCCTTTTCTTCGTTCAGGTCGATAGGCATGGTTGGCGAAGCTTGCTTACCAAGTAATGCTTACTATCCTAGGACGCCTGATGATTTTGGATTAACGCTTTGGTAATACGACCTAAACTACATTTATCACCATACTTTTCTTCAAAACAATATTAGAATTCTTAAAAATGTAAATGTTTAGTTCACGTAATAAGCGCGAAAAATAAACCTCACCAGCTAATATCATCCAGACTACAAGCTCATAGCCTAATTATGTTCTATTAAAGGGATATCCTTTGGAAGCAAAGAATACACCGCAGAACTGAAAAGTATGGAGTGCCCAAGTGTTTCTCGGCCAGATTTCTGCCAGTACGTCTCATCATTGACCCTCAGATATTTTCAAGTACCCACAATGGAATCAATTATTCCAAAACAATACAAACTTCGCTATGATCAAGGGCAGGGAGACTTTTTACGACCGCAAAACATTCTCTTAACACCAGCTGTAGTGACGTTAAATATGTTTTATTAAAGGGTTATCCTTTGGAAGCAAATAATACACCGCAGCACTGAAGATTTTATGCCTTATTACATTGAGCTTTGATTCAGGGCCAAGAAATGCATGGGCCACCATTTTACTATTTAAACCATATTTATAAATATCCATAAATCGAATCCTGGGCTTCTCCAGACTTTCGCATGAGTCTTTAAATGAGGCCCAGTCTCCGTATGACCTTAGCTGTTGGTGAGACGTAAATCTCACTCACTCACTCACTCACTCCATAATTCGAAGTATCGATATCCATAATTCTAATTAGTAATATCCATAAATCAGCCGAATAATTGATATCCATAATTTTATTTATGGATATTCATAAATCAGCCGAATATAATGAATATCCATAATTCCAATTATAGATATACATAAATCGACGAATGGATATCATACTATTTATGAATATAATTATTTCAGATCGATTTATGGATATCCTTGATTCGAACTATGGATATCATTAATTCCAATTATGGATATCAATAATCCATTGTTATCCATAAATAATTATGGATATCTATAAAGAGGAAATAAATAGCATAGAAAACCAATTTTCATGAGTCCAATTTTAATTCGACCACACACACATACACACACACACGTGTAAAGTGGTCAGTCAACAGTAAATGTACGCGAACGTCATCATATAAAGTTCTGATTTTAAAGGTGACAATTAAGGAGAAATGTTAATGATTATAAACCCAATAGAAACAAACAGTTAGATGGAAAATAAACGGTCAAGATACTTTTACTCTCAGAAACAGGTGAGTTAACTTCACATATTACATTTGTTTAATTTTTTTGAACTGTATAAGAAATTGATTGGCAAGGCGGTCTTTATTCCTGATACAAAGTACGTGTTCTGTCACCACAGAAACAAACGAAAACGAAGACTTACAGTTGAAACAGGAATAATGTTTATTGTTACTGATCTGTACGCTATTTAAATATCATTGTGCGGTTACGTAACTGGATTTTTTTTTCAACATAAAGACCACAGTAATTCTAAATCGAAGTGCAGAGGGATACGAACCATGTCCGAATCTGAATCGCCTCGTCTACTCCTGCTTCTCATATTTGGAGGTGAGATTTTTATCGTGTGATACTTTTATAATATATGATAACATGCATTTAGCCATTGTCCTGTTGGATCTGGATATGCCATGTCTTTGCAAACAGTAAAGGTGCTAATCAACTGGCTGATCAGAGCCACACTGTGCGAATTTGTTAGAATAAGTTACATCAAATAACCTGATTGGTTGAAAACCAGGAATGTATGTGGCTTAAGTAATCAGTCAGCAGAACAAGGGTTAAAACATGTGTCGAGTTCAGGCGAATCTGTTTAACACAATTTTCAAAACTTACACGCGACTGTTTTCAGTTAGCGTCCTCTTAAAAGAGAAATTTGGTGGGCCAATTCGGGATGGGGGGATGGTGTATCCATAAAACTTCATACTTCATAGAAGTAGTTTAAAACATATATATTTTATAATTGTGCAGTCATGTACAGCCTCCTTAGGCTAATCCGTCGTCGTATAATTTTATGTTTGTTCATACAAGTTTTTTTTTTTAAATAGACTTCGGTGCCATATGGTTCTACGTCTATACATCTTATAATTATACAATCACGTGTACATTCCTTGGGCCAATCCATCGTTGTGTAATTCCATGTTTGAAAGGCAGAAAACTTCATACAATCGGTTTAAAATAGACGTTGGTGCCATATGGTTCTACGTTGTTACGAGATGGAATAGGAAACCTCTCTGGTGCTTATGCACATCTAAATTATTTTAGTAGGTATATGGTAAGGCGGTGCGAGTGAAATATTTTAGGTGAAATATAGTAGGCAAAATGTGCTGCTCCATGCACAAGTCATGCACATATCATACGATGTATGCATGAGTGGTTTGTGGAGATCTGTTTTTACAATACAGGGGGCCGCTATAAGGCTGAGTTCTATAGCCTAAAAATCGCCAACCGCCAAATTGTGCCATATATGATTTTCATTCCCGTCACGTGTTGTGTGGGTGTTCGTTTTGACAGGAGTCATGCCATTGATTTATAGGGTCGTTTCATCATTTTTTTCCTATGGGAAATATACTATTTGAACGCAAATCCATTATCTACTCGATTTTTGCTATCTGGCTTTAATTGTGGACGGTATCTCCACCTCGCCACGATTTTAGCAAGCTAATATGAGTATGCATGATTTTCCGGTAGTATTCATAGATATAAAAACCCTGAAAAACGAACACTATTCAAGGTCAAGTTGTAAGGAATTCACACAACATTGTGACGGGACAGTGAAAGTGTATTGAAAGGTATGTTAAATCTATGTTTAGTATTATTTTTCTATGAACATGCTTGTAGGTTTTGGAGGGGTTTACTTCTAGTATACCCCAACTTTCTGAAGCCTATTCTGAATTCCCTTTTGAAGCCTCTGTGGTGTAGTGATTAGGCTACTAGCTTTGCCAGCTAGAGGTCGCAGGATCGATCACAGGCTTCTCCAGAAGTAGAAAGAGTCTTTTTAAGCGAGGTCCTGTCTCATTCTGACCCTAGATGTTGATGAGACGTAAAGTTTGGACACCCGCTCGTTCTAGATTCAGGCTTTTAGACCCCTTTTGTAGAATATAATTAATAAACGCCGGGTCACTTGTTTGATCCATGACTTTTGACTAGCTGTGGTTAGAAAACCGTGGTCCCGTCTCTATATGATATTAGGTGTAGAGGGGACGTAAACTTAAGACGGGTTTAACCATATCTTCATCATCAGGGCAAACTCTTACAAGAGCCTGTCGGGTTATCCGTGATGATGAACCGTGATGAACTTGATTTTAAAAGCGTCTTCATGTTGAGTGGAAATAATTTTGTTAAAGAAGAATTACGAGTTCATTTTGTAATGATGCCGTTTTTGTCTGAGAACTCGGTTTGTGCATGTATGTACATATAAAGAACGTGATGGTGATAAGTGAGAATATTTGGTCGCCACACGCCTTAACGGCCTGAGTGGCGTGGATGACGTCAGCTGCGTCATCAGCGTCTCGAGGACGGTTATGACGTGGTGCCTACCAAATACAGAGAGAATTTACGGCAAACAGTGTTGGCCCTTATGGGGCACTAACAAATGTTGTGGAGAATAGATGAAAATCTTTCTGTTTGTAGTTTCTATCTGTTGTTAATGTAATGAATTTGTGAATAGCTATATTTGTGAACCGTGTCGCGGAGAAGGACATGAAATAGTTTTTATGTTTCCTGTAATTGACGGCTGACCAGGTAACGCAAAGGCGTGGTCTGTTCAATTGCCTTTTACTTGTGATAATGTAGTGAGCACGAATTTGATGAGTATTATCACAGTATGGGAGCGGAAGTGAACGGCCATTTGAGATTGAACATCACTTGCGATTTGTACAGTGGACGATCAGTCACTTGTGATATGACATTATCACGTGGTATATCAAATATGTAAACACAGAAGCCATTAGCGTGAGGTTTTGGCCATTGCTTTTATTTGTGTAAGTTGTCAATATATGTGTCACTTTATTGATAATGATTTCGTTGGTGTCATTGATCCTAACGGTGGAATTAACGATGGTGATCAGTTGACATGTTGTTCGCTGTTGCTGGCACACGTTACTAAAAAGTGGATTAAATGACGGATAAATATTTAGAGGCAACTTTTTTAGTTTTCCTGACATCTTTAATAAACTATAAAGCCTACTGACCAAAAGGATGTATACGCTGAAGTAAAATGCGGCAGCTAAATCTTAACTTTTATTCCCATCACTTTGGATCAACTGAACGGTCACTTGACATTGGATTGAACGGTCACTTGCGATCTGTAATCATTTGAGTTGAACAGTCACTTGCGATGGTGATTTCACACTTGACATGTTTTTTGTGATACTGGATCATTCTAAGAAGTTTGATCAGATATTGACATCAAATAACCAAAAGACTTCCTTCTTATACGATTGGGACACTACTACTGTTTCATCAGCATGGTGTGGAACTCTTTTCACTTCCGAGTTATAAAGTGAAGACACGCGCTTTATATGATTAGAGGTGCGACGTCCAAGTCAACACTATTCAGGTAATTTGTCGGACGTTGAGCACTTCCAATGCTGTGGCTTTTAACCGACACTGAGATGAAATGACATCTCAGTCCATACCGCACAAACAAACCAATAGGGTTTATATGCATAGACGGACCGACTAGCACCACTTTGTCTGGGCAGTCGACGACCTTCTAAGCGGTTTATCATTACTCATGTGCGATCGGTTTCACATCAGCTTGGAAGCACAATGCATCCCTGTCTATTTCTCCAAGTCTCGATGGACAGAGCCTAAAGACACGTTTGCATATTTACTATGACTCTTTCAGTAACATTAAATTATGTCTCCCCCGAATTTTTTTTTTCGGAGAGACATATTGTTTTTCCCCCGGGCGTCTGTCTGTCTGTCTGTCCGTCTGTCCGTCTGTCACACATTCGTGTCCGCTCTATAACTTGAAAACCGTTCGAGCTATCTTCACGAAACTTAGTATAAATATAAATCAGCATTAGACGACGTGCAGTGCCCAAGAACTATAACTCTCGCATTGTTACTTTTTGAATTATCTCCCTTGGAAGTTTGTTGGTATGTATATATGTATGGGCAAATTGTGTCGGGTCAATGACTTCTTTATTTTCAGATGGTTTTTAAAATTACTAGGCAGAAATATTAACAACCATAAGACGATGTGTGTTGCGCATGAGGCTGGTCGGTACCTCAAAAGTCAAGGTCATACTTAGAGGTCAAAGGTAAAAAAAGGGGCCTTTTTTCGTATTTGGTCAATCACTTTCTTATTTTGAGATGGATTTTAAAATTACTTGGCAGAAATATTAACAACCATGAGACGATGTGTGGTGCGCATAAGGCAGGTCGGTACCTCAAAGGTCAAGGTCATACTTAGAGGTCAAAGGTCAAAAAAGGGGCATTTTTTCGTGTTTGGTCAATAACTTTCTTATTTTGAGATGGATTTTGAAATCACTCGGCAGAAATGTTAAATAATATAAGACGATATGTTGCGGGCATGAGGCTGGTCGGTACCTCAAAGGTCAAGGTCATACTTAGAGGTCAAAGGTAAAAAAAAGGGGCTTTTTTGCGGGTTTTGTCAATAACTTGCTTATTTGTAGATAGAATTTGAAGTTACTTGGCAGAAATGTTAACTTTCATGAGACGATGTGTTGCATGCATGATTCAAGTTGGTACCTCAAATGTCAAGGTCTCACATAGAGGTCAAAGTAAAAAAAAGGGCCTTTTTTCGTGTTTGGTCAATAACTTTCTTGTTTTTAGATGGATTTTGAAATTGCTTGGCAGAAATGTTAACCATCATGAGATGATGTGTTGCACGCATGACCAAATTTGGTACCGGAACGGTCAAGGTCATACATAGAGGTTAAAGGTCAAAAAGGGGCCTTTTTGTGTTCTGTCAATAACTTTCTTATTTTTAGATGGATTTTGAAATTACTTGCCAGAAATGTTTACCACCATGAGACGATGTGTTGCGTGCATGACCCAAGTTGGTACCTCAAATGTCAAGGTCGTACTAAGAGGTCAAAGGACAAAAAGGGGCCTTTTTAGTGTTCCGTCAATAACTTTCTTATTCCTGGATAGATTGTGAAAATACTTGGCAGAAATGTTAACCATCATGAAACGATGTGGTGCACGCTAGACCCAGGTCGGTATCTCCAAGATCAAGGTCATACTAAGACGTCAGAGGTAAAAAAAAGTTGTTGTTTTTTTGTGTCCCGTCAATAACTTTTTTATTTCTGGATGGACTTTATAAAGTTACCATGCAGAAATGTTCACCGTCATTAGACCATGAGTCATGTGCAAGACCAAGGTCCATAAACCTCCAATGTCAAGGTCATACCTAGAGGTCAAAGTTAAAAAAAAGGGACAGTCAACTAGAACTGTCAGTGAAACTGACTAGGGCCCCGGCAGCGCTATCAGAGGAGTAGGAAAATGTTGATGTTAAAAAAGACGTTTTTTTTTCCTTTCACCTCTAAGTATGACCTTGACCTTTGAGGTACGGACCTGGGTCTTGCGCGTGACACACTGTCACATTATGGTTAATATTTCTGCTAAGTAATATTTAAATCCATCCAGGTATAAGAAAGTTATAGATTGGACACAATAAAAAAGACGCTTTTTTGACCTTTTATCTCTAAGTATGACCTTGACCTTTGAGGTACGGCTGTGGGTCTTGCGTGTGACACTTCGTCACATTATGGTTAACATTTCTGCCAAGTAATATTTAAATCCATCCAGGAATAATAACAAAGTTATTAATTGGACACAGGAAAGACCCTTTTTTGACCTTTAACCTCTAAGTATGACCTTGACCTTTGAGGTACGGACCTGGGTCTTGCGCGTGACACACTGTCGCATTATGGTTAATATTTCTGCTAAGTAATATTTAAATCCATCCAGGTATAAGAAAGTTATAGATTGGACACAATAAAAAAGACGCTTTTTTGACCTTTTATCTCTAAGTATGACCTTGACCTTTGAGGTACGGCTGTGGGTCTTGCGTGTGACACTTCGTCACATTATGGTTAACATTTCTGCCAAGTAATATTTAAATCCATCCAGGAATAATAACAAAGTTATTAATTGGACACAGGAAAGACCCTTTTTTGACCTTTAACCTCTAAGTATGACCTTGACCTTTGAGGTACGGACCTGAGTCTTGCGTGCAACACTCCATCACATTATGGTTAACATTTCTGCCAAGTAATATTTAAATCCATCCAGGAATAAGAAAGTTATGGAGGATAAAAAAATTTGTGGACGGACAGACGGACAGACAGACAGACAGACAGACAGACGGACGGACAGAGTGATGCCAAGTAATATTTAAATCCATCCAGGAATAATAAAAAGTTATGGAGGATAAAAAATTTGTGGACGGACAGACGGACAGACGGACGGACGGACAGACAGACGGACGGACAGAGTGATTACTATAGGGCACCCACACTTTCAGTGCGGGGCCCTAATAACTTCCTTATTATTTGATGGATTATGAAATTACTTGGCAGAAATGTTAACCATCATGAGACGATGTGTTGTACCTCAAAGGTCAAGGCCATACTTAGAGGTCAAAGGTAAAAAAGGGCTTTTTTGTGTATGGCCAATAACTTTTTTCTTTTTCTATGAACATTTTTAAAGTTACTTTACAGAAATGTTTATCTTCATTAGATGATGTGTTGCACACAAGACCCAGCTCAATACCTCCAATGTCAAGGTTATACTTAGAGGTCAAAAACGGGGGAGACATCTGTGTTTTTGTAGAAAAACAAATTCTAGTTACTTTTAATATAACTCACAAAGCATTTAATTAATCCCCCGCTGCGAAGCGGAGCGAAGCGGAGATTATAGGAATGGCCTTCGTCTGTCCGTCCGTCTGTCCGTCTGTCTTTCCGTCCGTCTGTCTGTCCGTAACACTTTCTTGTCCACTCCATATCTCCTGAACCCTTTGATAGATTTCCATGACACTTTGGTCAGTTATTCGTCTCAGTGAGCTGGTGTGCAGAACCCATAAATAAACCATGCAGACTCAAGGTGAAGGTCACGGTTGAAGGTCACGAGTTTGAAACTTGGAATTTTTTGTCCGTTCCATATCTCCTTTACCCTTGGAAGGATTTTCATTAAACTTTGGTCAAATATTCTTCTCAGTGAGCTGATGTGCAGAATCCATGTCCTTCCTTCCGTCCGTCCGTCCGTGTGTTTGTCCGTAACACATGTCCGCTCCGGAATTTTTTGTCTGCTCCGTATCTCGTGTACCCTTTGATATATTTTCATTAAACTTTGGTCAATTATTCTTCTCAGTGAGTTGATGTGCAGAACCCATAAATGAACCATGCCGACTCAAGGTCAAGGTCACATTTGAAGGTCACGAGTATAAAACTTTGAATTTTTTGTCCGTTCCATATCTCCTTTACCCCTCAAAGGTTTTTCGTTAAACTTTGGTCAATTATCCCCCTCAGTGAGCTCACATGCAGAGCCCATATAAGGATCATGTGGACACCAGAGCAATGTCACATTGGAAGGTCACGAGTTTGAAACTTTGAATTTTGTGTCCATTCCATATCTCCTTTACCATTCAAAGGATTTTCATTTAATGTTGGTCAAATGTCCCCATCAGTGAGCTGATGTGCATAGAACATAAATAAACCATGCCAACTCAAGGTCAAGGTCACATTTGAAGGTGAAAAGTTTGAAACTTTGAATTTTGTGTCTGTTCCATATCTCCTTTACCCCTAGAAGGATTTTCATTAAACTTTTGTGAAATATACCCACGAGTGAGCTGATGTGCAGAACCATAAATAAACCATGTCAACTCAAAGTCAAGGTCACAGGTCAAGGTCACAAGGTTGAGCCTTGATACAAAGTGCGGCGGGGGATTTGGCTGTCCTTGCGATTGCATTAATGTGAGGTCGGTTTTACCTCTGCCCGGAAGCTAAATGACATCCTTTGTGTAGTCCATGCATGGTACTTGTTACAATTGTTTTACGGTCCCCGCCCATCGGGGCTTGAAGGAATAGATGGGCTAAATGATGCTTCCACGCAGGTAAACCGCTTTGAGGATCTAAGCCTGCCCAGGCAAAAAGATGCGAGCAGGACCGTCAAATACCATAGCACCTAGAGTCGTGGTGCTTGTGCAAACCGCTTAGAAGGGGTGCGGGTCGGGCTGTTCCTGCATATAAACCCTATTGGTTTGATTGGGCGACAGGGCTTGGGATGTCATTTCATCTCAATGTCGGGTGAAATTCCCACAAAATTGGAAGCAACGTCTCGAAAATAATGACCTATACAGTGTAGACGGGGACGTTGAACCTCAAATCAAACAAACAATTGTTTTTGTTTAATTCGGGATTTAACGTCCCCGTCAACACTATGAAGGTTATTTTAGACGTTGCTTCCAATTTTGTGTGACTTTACCCGACATTGAGGTGAAATGGCATCTCAAGCCCTGCCGTCCAAACGAACGAATATGGTTAATATGCAGTATAGCTTTTACAAAACTCTAGATCTACGCTGAGCTCATATTATACTGTCTAAAGTTATATACCAGAAATATGTTTTATACAATTTACTGTCTTTGGCAATATTCTAATTGCCAGTCTGCAACCCAGGATCCTGCCGACTGAAGTATGAAATGTCAAAGTTGCAAATGCTGCAATTTTCTCAAAAAGTGCTTTTTCATCTTAAAATGGCACATGTGCAACTTGCTTGTAACATCATTTCAAATGGAATGCTTGAAAACTGTTGGAGACGTTAAGCAGACAACTTTCCTACACTTAATAGAAGACTAACTGAAAAGTAACGCCAACATTTTGCTAACGATGGGGCATTTTTTTCAGCTCACCAGAGCCGAATGCTCTAGGCGAGCTTATAGGATAAGCAGTGGTCTATCGTGGTCGAGAGTGTGTTGATGTATAGTTTGTATAGCATGTACAAATATGACAGCAAATATGGGCTTGTACAAATGTGATAGCTGTTTTATGCCAGGGCTCTGCCCGTTGGCCTCATTTTTATGTGCAAGCTTTGGTTTATTATGGGCTTGTTGTTGCATATCTGCATTGTCGTGCAGAAATTGGACCACACTCACCTTGTCGTTGGTGTCGCATGAAAAATCGTTTGATCATCTGAACAGCCTACCAGTGACTACATAGTATACCACTGGCCCTGTGGTCTTATCAAATAAAATGTCTGATCGACATGGTTCCAAATAAGACATATAGCATTCTCAACAAGCGAAACCACAAGCGGGAGACAAAAAAAAATAAATAAATAACTTCTGTTAAAGTGGGGCTAATGGCAGGAGTTAATTTTTTTGCCTCTTTTCTCTTTTGCCAGAAAAGTGGAGATGCTGTGATACATCAATACAGTATGAGTTAGTAGGGTGGAGATGGGGAAAAAGGTGCCAGTAAGCGAAAGACTTAAGCATATTGAGAATATCACCTGACAAGTGACCGTTCAAACTAATCGCAATTGACCTGTACAATCCCAATATTTACAAAAGCAAGTGACCTGAACAGCGTTTCCTTTCCCCTGTGTCATACTTTTAAAAATCCTTCGGTCTGATTTAGATTTTTGAAGATGTCTTTGATTTGTATTCAATCAGTGATAATATTAGAAGACTAAAATGCTAAATAACAAAGGAAATGCTTCTTAACACACGTTTTATGCATATTTACACTTGTGTCAACCGGTTATGGCATTACGATAAACAAAGTGATCAACAATCTAGCTCTTCTCATGCCTTCCAAAAAATAACATATTTATGTGGTTGGAATATGATAAAAACATCCATCTTACCAGCAAGACATATATATCGCATATAAGCGTTATGTTCGCAGAACAAAAATGAAATTACTTACCGTGTCGGCGAAAATATCATACCGCAAGTGACTGATCGTCCACTGTACAAATCGCAAGTGATGTTCAATCGCAAATGGCCGTTCACTTCCGCTCCCATACTGTGATTATGCTCAGTAGTAGTGAGCTTTAATTGATTTCTGTAGTGCTCAGTAAGGAAACATAGACTTTGTGTATTCTTGTGTCAAGCGCTGGGTGCTGATAATTTGATGCACAGTCAAGTTGAGTTCTGCTGTACGGTTATTTGTCGCATGCACTAATCAGCCTGTGTGTCTGGTCGGCGCATGCGCAATAACGGTATATGCATGAACATATTTTTACTTCTCCGGGATGGGGATCATGATATAGCATGTATGTTTTGTGAACTGTATCTAAGTCCAATTATCGTAATTTGCAGGCACAACAATGTGTGGTGACCTGCTGCTCCCTGCAAAATAGCAGCATGTACTGGTACGACGCTGTCGGTTAGGGTCCAGCAAGGGCGGACAAACCAACATAAACAGGTCGTAGAAAGCAATGTAAGACCAATGTGAGACCATTCAACATAAACAGGTCGTAGAAAGCAATGTGAGACCAATGTGAGACCATTAAAAATAAACAGGTCGAATAAATAACCTTCAGGCGAATCAAACCAGTGCGCGATCGCTAAATGATACATATCAACCTGTGGTCGACAACAAGGTCGACAAACTAGTTCACACTAGTGCGCCCGAGGGGGATTCACCCTAAGTTATATAACTGGCCAGTCGCGTCTTGTGTTGTTGTGTTGTTTCTTTTTTTATTTTGTTGTTGTTTTTGTTGTTTGCTTCTGTAGGCATTCACGTAATTTGCAGGCACAACCATGTGTGGTGACCTGCTGCTCCCTGCCTCGCCGAGCACAGAACATTGTTTTGCCTTCGGGGCGGACGTCGTGAGTGGGCTTCAGAAGCAACTAATTGTGATGTTTTGTGTTAGTAGTGTTGTATATAGATACTGTAAATAATTCATGTCATCCATTTGATATTTTTCTTGTGCCTTACCCAACAGCTGCCCGTATACCTGTCAGAGATCACGCTCGGTTGTCTTGTCAGCATGGGGGTATTCGGGACGCCCTAAACCCACATGTAACATACGTCTATATATTTTATACTAATACAATCAATGTACATTCCTTGGACCAATCCTTCGTTGTGTAATTTCATGTTTGAAAGGCAAAATAAGTCTTAGATGTAGTTTAAAACAGCCTTTGGTGCCAGACGTCCATACGTCCATATACGTCCATATATTTTATAATTATGCGGTTACGATCACGTATACCATCCTCACGAAAACACTCCTATATAATTATCCCCACCCCGTGAACCCCACTTTTATATAGCAAAACTGAGGTTTACAGGGAGTAAACCTTATTTGTCCTATCTCTGCTCCAAAATATAGGTTGTGGGTTCTCGTTAGAACCGCCTAATGGAGGCGGTTCTATCGTGTACCCACAATTTATATTCTGAGCAGAAATAAGAAAAAAAAATCACAATTTTTCATCTTAAAATTTTCGTGTTTTTCCGGCGGTAAAACTTACAATATATTTCTATAGGCGTATTTTCCATACGGGACAATTTGGGATCATCATGCCTCAAGTCAAATCAAGGGACCTTACCTGTACTGGCAGTTTTTCCAGCTCCGAAAATCCCGAAACAATTAAAACAACCTCAAAATGACCAAATTTGTTTTTATTTGATTTTCTCAAATTTAACATTGGAGGAAAGAAAAATCATTTTTCTACTAAAATTTTCAGCCACATTTTTCATTTGTCTAATGAATGTTTTAATTACTGTAGTTAAAAACCAAATACTGTCTCGCATTTTTGCAAATTTACTATTGAAGTAAATTAGACATAGGGTCCTATTTTTATTCAAAAATTGACCAATCTTAATTTGATGATATATATATAAAATTATATTCCAATTAACGGTAAGATATTGAATTTTTATAATCTTAAACCACATTTTCGCTATCTAGCGTAGTAATGCTAAATTTTATGTCAGAGAAAAATGTTCCGTATTAACTTCTATATATTTTGTCTCGTAACTTTAATCGGGCACAGGTAATTTAGTGGATAACAATTGTCCCACATGCGTAATGTTGAACCGATTCTTCGTTGTATAATTTCATCTTTGAAAAAGAAATGACATAACGAATACCTGGTCCAAGAAAGGTAAACGTGCAACTGCCAGGAACCAAGGCCTGTTTATTAAGCTACATCTGTACTTGCATAAAGACATTTAATCCCTAAATCATTTCTGAATACAAGCTGGAATTAAAATGAATTTGCAAATATAGCATTAAGATAGCTTCAGCAAAATTTTGCCAGTCTGGGAAACGAATATATAACCGTAAGGTAAGGTTGGAGAGGGGGTAATTTATTTTAATTATCACTGATTAATAAGAGAGGCTATGAAGTATTTACAGTTTATAAACAGTTTATTTTATGTTTTTAAATTATCTTCGTTTTAATTGCATGCTTACTGTTAAATCCTGTATTTACAATGTTCTATACTCAATTCATGTAATTTAATGAAATATTGTTACACTAAGCATATTAGTAATTATAACTTATTTTGCAGTGTCGCTGTCTTCACTCTCTGCCCAATGGACGAACTGTTGGCCTAACGAAATACCGGTATACACAACATGCAGCTGGCGACGACCATTTTGCGGTGATTTTACTGGTAATACCATATGTAGATATCCTTGGTCTAAACCAAATGGTTCTTGCTGCATACCCAGGTGGCCATGGAAGTGGCGTGGATAATCTGACCGAAGAAAGGTGACAGGAGAGTTTTTAATTGACTTTCATTTGTTTTCAGCGTTTTGCAGTCAATATATGCAATTAACACGTTATATTAACCCTTGTCCTGCTGAGCCCGGATATGCCTTATCTTTCAAACAATGAAGATCCAGATCAGATGGAAGCCGTCTGATCAGGATCTTCATTGTTTGTCATTCAGCTCACGAATTTGTTGCAATAATTTGCATTCAGGTATTCTGATTGGTTGATAATCCGTAGTGGGTGTGGCATATAAAAATATTCAGCAGGTCAAGGGTTAACATGCACAGTGCATTTAATGAAAACCTCGATGGACGCAATGTTGTTCATACACTTAATAAATACATTGACCCAGGAGCCGTCAAATAATTACTGAGTGACGTCAAAATAAAATATGGTGTCTCCAATATGATTGGACGATGGCGACGTTATGGCGTCAACGGTGCTATTCGCCTGTTAATATGAAAACTGCGGGCAATAGTTTTCTTGTTTCAGTTTAAGCCCTCAAACAAGAATATTTCGTTGGAGCAAATTAGTTTCTTTTAGAGTAGATCCTTTTTGAGAGAATCATTTCCTTTTACCCTTTTTCGATGGGACAGGATTTTGATTTGATGGTTTTGATTTGAGGGCCGAAACTAGCTAGTCTGGCCCAGAAAACATGTACACTCCATATTTTTCACTTCTGTGGTGTATTCCTTGCTTCCAAAGGATAACCCTTTTATAGAACATATTTAACGTCCCCGTCAACACTGTAAAGGTCATTTTGGAGACGTTGCTTCCGATTTTGTGGGACTTTTACCCGACATTGAGATGAAATAACTTCTCAAGTCATGCCGCCCAATGAAACCAATTTGGTTTATAAGCATGGGGGGCCAACTCTCATTGCTTTGCCTGGGCAGGCTTAGATCCTCTAAGCGATTTACCAGTACTTGTGTGCGGGTCGGTTTCAGCTCTGCGTGGCAGCATCATGCAGCCCAGCTATTTCTTCAAGCCCTGATGGGCGCATCAGGGTGTAATGACGGCGCTCCATGCTGGGCACCTCCACGCTGGGAACGTGGGCGGGGATCGGGGACAGGATTTAATGGAAAACAAACAGGAAGTCACAAAAGTTGTCCTCCTTGAAAACTAGCAGACAAATCTCCTAGATGAATGCCCACATTGATATGTACTTAACGTATTTTTTTGTTTCATTTCTGAAAAGTCACCGAGTTCAAGAGACCTTAGAAAATTGATGTAATTTTTGTGATGAGATGATCTGTAAGACGGAAACGGAACAAGATAGTTTTTTTTTCTTCCAATATATCGTATTGCTTTAAATTCATTGTTTGTAAATCAAACAAAAGTAAACAATGCTGCATGCATTCTCTGCTGTATTCCACATGATAATACCGATGGGCAATAAAGGTTAACCGCGCGCATTTGATTGATTGTTTTGGGTTTAACGAACGTCAACCCTTGTGGGTCATTTTGTGTCGTCTCCCAGAGAAAGGGAGAAAAGTGATAGAAGAGGGAGCAGAGGAAATGAAAGTGATGAACACAGGAGAAAGAGGAAAATGAATGGCAGTGTAGAAACTGAAGAAATAACAAATTCCCCCCGCTACCAACCGCCCCAGTGACGCAAGATACACGCCGCCTTTGCGTGTTTAATGTACATACTACAATGAAAATAAAGAAAGTAAAGGGCCTTGTGCAAGAAAGTGATTTCAATGTTGAATTGGTCAAATGTATAAGGTCAACCTACACTCAGAGACAAATGACATCGGGCGCCAGTATTCGCACTGTCAGTACTTGCAAGAAAGTGTTTTCAATGTTGAATTGGTCAAATGTATAAGGTCAACCTACACTCAGAGACAAATGACAGTACTGACAGTGCGAATACTGGCACCAGTATTCGCACTGTCAGTACTGAGATATCATTGGTTATGTTAATATAATTAGTCATCTCACCGTTGATATGTCTGAGCCTGGCTCGGGTCACATGTGAGACGCCAAGTTTCGCAACGTATTACGAAAACATGCCTATACAAATACTGTGTAAATTAATCAAAAAATCAAAGATGAAAAAATGCGATATTTTTCTTACTTCTGCTCAAAACATAGATTGTTGGCACTCGTTAGAGCCGCCTCGATGAGGCTCTAACGAGTGCCAACAATCTATGTTTTGAGCAGAAGTAAGAAAAATATCGCATTTTTTCATCTTTGATTTTTTGATTAATTTACACAGTATTTGTATAGGCATGTTTTCGTAATACGTTGCGAAACTTGGCGTCTCACATGTGACCCGAGCCAGGCTCAGTCTTGAAAGCGGGCCGTAAAATCAGTTGTTCAATTAACCCTCTTTATAAGAACACACGTCTCTCTCTCTCTCTCTCTCTCTCTCTCTCTCTCTCTCTCTCTCGTACGGTTGGAATCCGTCCATTCGCCGTCAGTTATATTTGCACAGAGAGAGAGAGAGAGAGTGAGAGAGAGAGAGAGAGAGAGAATGAGGGCAAAATTGCACGTTTATCGTGTCTTTCACTCATAAGATATTGAACGTCAAACATGGCTAGCGATGCAAAAGCAAGCTTTTCGTCAAAAGTTGAGTATCGTGCTGTAATTCGGTACTTGTACACGGGTGGACATCAGGGGAGCTATCGCGAAATCGCGTAAACGTAATTTTGCTCCCACGACACATCTGGGAACGCTCGCGATAGTTCCTAGGACCTGGAAATGGTAAACAAAGGTAGGTAACCTTGTTTGTTTTGATTTATTGTAGAAGAATGAGAGAATAATATAAAGTTTCGGCGATGCTAAGCGATGTTAAAATGATTTATCTTTCTAAGCAGGCCGGAAAAAATATTGAACTAATCGTTGCTGAAAGTAGGCGACCGTAACAAAGTCGAACACAGGGTAATCTGACTTTAGTTTTATATCAACACGAATGAATGATGCAACTGGTTTGTAAGCTTTCGCTTAGAACGAGATATTTTGGCGCAAATTCTTTGTATGTCGGCCTTAATTCAGAATTTAGATGTAAATAATCTTATCAGTTCATGTACTGTGAAGGAGAGATGCCAAAATGTTCAGGCCGAGTAACTCCCACATCATCGCACCAGCTCCCAAAACACGCTCTAGTTCCCACGAGTCTATGATTCCATCACGTGGAGAAAAGTTTTCAGATTAGATTATATGTCGATGTAAACCACCAGGCAACCACTAACATCATATAAATCCCTCATTGTTACAAGAATGGAACATAACAGGTTTTTATGGCGGAACAAAATCCCATGACGTCACACACCTGGTCTATATTAACCGAGGGGAACTGCGGGCCGTAATCATGGGACAACAACGGGAATTTTAGAGATTTTAAACCGCGATATAACTGTGAAGGAAAGAAATATCCTGCCCAAATTGTCATTTTCTTTTAAATTATACAACCAGTCAACGATTTCTAATAACAATTTATGATTTCTGATATGTATGTTAAAGTAGTTTAGGTCGTAGTACCAAAGCGTTAATCCAAAATTATTAGTCCATAGACAAAATGGCAAACATCAGTGTTCAGATCAACATACATGGACTCCAGAAGAGTGTAATCAGGCGTCAGCGGATAGTAAGCATTACTTGGTAAGCAATTAAGTAAATCTTGAATATATCGTCAACAATATCTGCACGATACTTGAATGAAATCGGCATTAATCTCAGTATTTATCCAAATGAAACAACTAATAAATTATTAGACAGACTTTTAAAACGATTTTTTCCGATACTTGTAAGAATTTAATGTGTGCATGCGCGACCAACTAGGACTTAGATCAGCCTGCCTGTAGATCTGCCTCTTTGCTTATCGCTCTGCATATAAAATGCAGAGACTGCACGGACGCGCACGTTACATCACGAAAACACGCCTATATAATTTTGACCCCCTTGAACCCCACTTTTATATAGTAAAACTGAGGTTCACATGGGTAAACTTTATTTTTCTTATTTCTGCTCTAAAATATAGATTGTGGGTACTCGTTAGAACCGCCTGGCTGAGGCGGTTCTAACGAGTACTCACAATCTATATTTTGAGCAGAAGTAAGAAAAATATCACAATTTTTCATCTTAAAATTTTCGTTTTTTCGGCCGTAAAGTTTACAATGTATTTGTATTTGCGTGTTTTCGTAATGTTGTTTCAAATATCATCCTGTGTAACATGCATTGTTGCTGTGCCCCAGCTGATATCATATAAACGTCAATTTAAAGGTTTTACTTATTGTTCATAAATTAATTTTCCTTGTTTTCATTAATGTTACATGCAACTTATCATTATTTTTTATGATAAAAATATTGTGGTTTAATCCATGTATGACAGATAGAATCTTTCATTCACTTGTCTCGGACTAGCCCATTTCCAATTACAGGTTTATTGCAAATTTCATAAATCAACTTCTTACTTTAAGCGAACAGGTTGTCCAGGAACTGATGCTGCATTCTGCGGCATCTGATCTGGGTGTACACTGTTTCCCTGTGTCCCAGAAATGGGACATCTGACAAAGATGGGATAGTAAAATTAAGCATCCATGTCGAAACAAGGATATCAGCCGAGTTCGCCAAGATCGTGAGCACGTCGTTACACTGAGAATGTCTTTGAAAATTTTCCATTATAGTAAGCCAGTCCCCATATGACTTTATATGTGTCACTTTTGATGAGCCTTTAAAACGAGGTGCCGTCTTCGAATAAAATAAGCACACACACACATATATATATATATTTATAAATGTTAAAATTGGCGTACAAGGTCGGAAGGCCGCGGTGGTGTAATGGTTAGCACGTCTGCCCGGAATGCAGGAGATCCGTGGTTCGAGTCCCGGTTGCGGTGCGACCGATTTTTGTACGTCAATTCATTTGTCTATATATATATATATATGAAAATCAAAGTAAAGCACGATACAGGCAATTAAATAGACAAATGAATTAGCGCACAAAAATCGGTCGCACCGCAACCGGGACTCGAACCACGGATCTCCTGCATTCCGGGCAGACGTGCTAACCATTACACCACCGCGGCCTTCCGACATTGTACGCCAATTTTAACATTTATAAACCTTTAACGTCATTAGCGCTATTTAGAGACCTTTCATTTACCGCCATAGGCGACCCTATCATTTTCGGTTCTTTTTTTAACCTACGGACGGCGGCCATTTTATTCTGTTTATTTATTTATTTATTAGATTTACAAATGTTCTACTGTATCGGAGTAAGTATATGAAAATCAAAGTAAAGCACGATACAGGCAATTAAATAGACAAATGAATTAGCGCACAAAAATCGGTCGCACCGCAACCGGGACTCGAACCACGGATCTCCTGCATTCCGGGCAGACGTGCTAACCATTACACCACCGCGGCCTTCCGACATTGTACGCCAATTTTAACATTTATAAACCTTTAACGTCATTAGCGCTATTTAGAGACCTTTCATTTACCGCCATAGGCGACCCTATCATTTTCGGTTCTTTTTTTAACCTACGGACGGCGGCCATTTTATTCTGTTTATTTATTTATTTATTAGATTTACAAATGTTCTACTGTATCGGAGTAAGTATATGAAAATCAAATTCTAACACAGCGCGCCTATATAGGCAATGCAAAATAACTGTGTTTTATTCTGCATCAAATCACAGCTCGGAAGAGCGTGACGTGTGACGTCATTAAAACTACAAATTTATGACGTCACTAGTCGATTTGCTTGACGTTAGA
Organism: Lucinisca nassula; assembly: GCA_963580285.1. NCBI lineage: Eukaryota > Metazoa > Mollusca > Bivalvia > Lucinida > Lucinidae > Lucinisca > Lucinisca nassula. The sequence continues at coordinate 111,465,152 of OY757012.1, read as the reverse complement.
CGGTGTAACGTCATATTCTCGCATCGAAAACGTTAGAAAAGGATATAAATGCATGTGTTTCAGTCAATAATTTTAGCGGGATTTCTTCTAACAATGGCGAAAAGTTGTGAGAATTTGAAGGAAACAACAGCATTATTGCCGAGTTTCAGCGTGTTAGAATCGAAATAGATCAACTCTAGCCAGTGATTTGTTGTGTAATAAATCACAGTTTGTCGGTCAGTTGTAAGTAGACAAATCACGCGCGCTACGCGCTTGTGATTTGTCTACTTTACAACTGACCTCCAAACTGTGATTTATTACACAACAAATCACAGTTAGAGCTGATCTATTTCTTAAGTAAAGCACGATACAGGCAATTAAATAGACAAATGAATTAGCGCACAAAAATCGGTCGCACCGCAACCGGGACTCGAACCACGGATCTCCTGCATTCCGGGCAGACGTGCTAACCATTACACCACCGCGGCCTTCCGACATTGTACGCCAATTTTAACATTTATAAACCTTTAACGTCATTAGCGCTATTTAGAGACCTTTCATTTACCGCCATAGGCGACCCTATCATTTTCGGTTCTTTTTTTAACCTACGGACGGCGGCCATTTTATTCTGTTTATTTATTTATTTATTCTAACACAATGCGCCTATATAGGCAATGGAAAATAACTGTGTTTTATTCTACAACAAATCACAGCTCGGAAGAGCGTGACGAGTGACGTCATTATAATTCCTAATTTATGACGTCACTAGTCGATTTCCTTGACGTTAGACGGTGTAACGTCATTTTCTCGCATCGAAAACGTAAGAAACTGATATAAATGCATGTGTTTCAGTCGATAATTTTAGCGGGATTTCTTCTAACAATGGCGAAAGGTTGTGAGATTTTGAAGGAAACAACAACATTATTGCCGATTTTCAGCGTGTTAGAATCGAAATAGATCAGCTCTAGTCTGTGATTTGTTGAGTAATAAATCACAGTTTGTCGGTCAGTTGTAAGTAGACAAATCACGCGCGCTACGCGCTTGTGATTTGATCTACTTTACAACTGACCTCCAAACTGTGATTTATTACTCAACAAATCACAGTTAGAGCTGATCTATTTCTTAATTAGATTTACAAATGTTCTACTGTATCGGAGTAAGTATATGAAAATCAAAGTAAAGCACGATACAGGCAATTAAATAGACAAATGAATTAGCGCACAAAAATCGGTCGCACCGCAACCGGGACTCGAACCACGGATCTCCTGCATTCCGGGCAGACGTGCTAACCATTACACCACCGCGGCCTTCCGACATTGTACGCCAATTTTAACATTTATAAACCTTTAACGTCATTAGCGCTATTTAGAGACCTTTCATTTACCGCCATAGGCGACCCTATCATTTTCGGTTCTTTTTTTAACCTACGGACGGCGGCCATTTTATTCTGTTTATTTATTTATTTATTAGATTTACAAATGTTCTACTGTATCGGAGTAAGTATATGAAAATCAAAGTAAAGCACGATACAGGCAATTAAATAGACAAATGAATTAGCGCACAAAAATCGGTCGCACCGCAACCGGGACTCGAACCACGGATCTCCTGCATTCCGGGCAGACGTGCTAACCATTACACCACCGCGGCCTTCCGACATTGTACGCCAATTTTAACATTTATAAACCTTTAACGTCATTAGCGCTATTTAGAGACCTTTCATTTACCGCCATAGGCGACCCTATCATTTTCGGTTCTTTTTTTAACCTACGGACGGCGGCCATTTTATTCTGTTTATTTATTTATTTATTAGATTTACTGTATCGGAGTAAGTATATGAAAATCAAAGTAAAGCACGATACAGGCAATTAAATAGACAAATGAATTAGCGCACAAAAATCGGTCGCACCGCAACCGGGACTCGAACCACGGATCTCCTGCATTCCGGGCAGACGTGCTAACCATTACACCACCGCGGCCTTCCGACATTGTACGCCAATTTTAACATTTATAAACCTTTAACGTCATTAGCGCTATTTAGAGACCTTTCATTTACCGCCATAGGCGACCCTATCATTTTCGGTTCTTTTTTTAACCTACGGACGGCGGCCATTTTATTCTGTTTATTTATTTATTTATTAGATTTACAAATGTTCTACTGTATCGGAGTAAGTATATGAAAATCAAAGTAAAGCACGATACAGGCAATTAAATAGACAAATGAATTAGCGCACAAAAATCGGTCGCACCGCAACCGGGACTCGAACCACGGATCTCCTGCATTCCGGGCAGACGTGCTAACCATTACACCACCGCGGCCTTCCGACATTGTACGCCAATTTTAACATTTATAAACCTTTAACGTCATTAGCGCTATTTAGAGACCTTTCATTTACCGCCATAGGCGACCCTATCATTTTCGGTTCTTTTTTTAACCTACGGACGGCGGCCATTTTATTCTGTTTATTTATTTATTTATTAGATTTACAAATGTTCTACTGTATCGGAGTAAGTATATGAAAATCAAAGTAAAGCACGATACAGGCAATTAAATAGACAAATGAATTAGCGCACAAAAATCGGTCGCACCGCAACCGGGACTCGAACCACGGATCTCCTGCATTCCGGGCAGACGTGCTAACCATTACACCACCGCGGCCTTCCGACATTGTACGCCAATTTTAACATTTATAAACCTTTAACGTCATTAGCGCTATTTAGAGACCTTTCATTTACCGCCATAGGCGACCCTATCATTTTCGGTTCTTTTTTTAACCTACGGACGGCGGCCATTTTATTCTGTTTATTTATTTATTTATTAGATTTACAAATGTTCTACTGTATCGGAGTAAGTATATGAAAATCAAAGTAAAGCACGATACAGGCAATTAAATAGACAAATGAATTAGCGCACAAAAATCGGTCGCACCGCAACCGGGACTCGAACCACGGATCTCCTGCATTCCGGGCAGACGTGCTAACCATTACACCACCGCGGCCTTCCGACATTGTACGCCAATTTTAACATTTATAAACCTTTAACGTCATTAGCGCTATTTAGAGACCTTTCATTTACCGCCATAGGCGACCCTATCATTTTCGGTCCATAGGCGACCCTATCATTTTCGGTCCATAGGCGACCCTATCATTTTCGGTCCATAGGCGACCCTATCATTTTCGGTCCATAGGCGGTGGTGTAATGGTTAGCACGTCTGCCCGGAATGCAGGAGATCCGTGGTTCGAGTCCCGGTTGCGGTGCGACCGATTTTTGTGCGCTAATTCATTTGTCTATTTAATTGCCTGTATCGTGCTTTACTTTGATTTTCATATACTTACTCCGATACAGTAGAACATTTGTAAATCTAATAAATAAATAAATAAACAGAATAAAATGGCCGCCGTCCGTAGGTTAAAAAAAGAACCGAAAATGATAGGGTCGCCTATGGCGGTAAATGAAAGGTCTCTAAATAGCGCTAATGACGTTAAAGGTTTATAAATGTTAAAATTGGCGTACAATGTCGGAAGGCCGCGGTGGTGTAATGGTTAGCACGTCTGCCCGGAATGCAGGAGATCCGTGGTTCGAGTCCCGGTTGCGGTGCGACCGATTTTTGTGCGCTAATTCATTTGTCTATTTAATTGCCTGTATCGTGCTTTACTTTGATTTTCATATACTTACTCCGATACAGTAGAACATTTGTAAATCTAATAAATAAATAAATAAACAGAATAAAATGGCCGCCGTCCGTAGGTTAAAAAAAGAACCGAAAATGATAGGGTCGCCTATGGCGGTAAATGAAAGGTCTCTAAATAGCGCTAATGACGTTAAAGGTTTATAAATGTTAAAATTGGCGTACAATGTCGGAAGGCCGCGGTGGTGTAATGGTTAGCACGTCTGCCCGGAATGCAGGAGATCCGTGGTTCGAGTCCCGGTTGCGGTGCGACCGATTTTTGTGCGCTAATTCATTTGTCTATTTAATTGCCTGTATCGTGCTTTACTTTGATTTTCATATACTTACTCCGATACAGTAGAACATTTGTAAATCTAATAAATAAATAAATAAATAAACAGAATAAAATGGCCGCCGTCCGTAGGTTAAAAAAAGAACCGAAAATGATAGGGTCGCCTATGGCGGTAAATGAAAGGTCTCTAAATAGCGCTAATGACGTTAAAGGTTTATAAATGTTAAAATTGGCGTACAATGTCGGAAGGCCGCGGTGGTGTAATGGTTAGCACGTCTGCCCGGAATGCAGGAGATCCGTGGTTCGAGTCCCGGTTGCGGTGCGACCGATTTTTGTGCGCTAATTCATTTGTCTATTTAATTGCCTGTATCGTGCTTTACTTTGATTTTCATATACTTACTCCGATACAGTAGAACATTTGTAAATCTAATAAATAAATAAATAAACAGAATAAAATGGCCGCCGTCCGTAGGTTAAAAAAAGAACCGAAAATGATAGGGTCGCCTATGGCGGTAAATGAAAGGTCTCTAAATAGCGCTAATGACGTTAAAGGTTTATAAATGTTAAAATTGGCGTACAATGTCGGAAGGCCGCGGTGGTGTAATGGTTAGCACGTCTGCCCGGAATGCAGGAGATCCGTGGTTCGAGTCCCGGTTGCGGTGCGACCGATTTTTGTGCGCTAATTCATTTGTCTATTTAATTGCCTGTATCGTGCTTTACTTTGATTTTCATATACTTACTCCGATACAGTAGAACATTTGTAAATCTAATAAATAAATAAATAAACAGAATAAAATGGCCGCCGTCCGTAGGTTAAAAAAAGAACCGAAAATGATAGGGTCGCCTATGGCGGTAAATGAAAGGTCTCTAAATAGCGCTAATGACGTTAAAGGTTTATAAATGTTAAAATTGGCGTACAATGTCGGAAGGCCGCGGTGGTGTAATGGTTAGCACGTCTGCCCGGAATGCAGGAGATCCGTGGTTCGAGTCCCGGTTGCGGTGCGACCGATTTTTGTGCGCTAATTCATTTGTCTATATATATATATATATATAGAGAGAGAGAGAGAGAGAGAGGAGAGAGAGAGAGAGAGAGAAGACAGAGGCGGACCGTCCATGCTAATAAACCCTATTGGTTCAATTGGGCGACAGGGCTTGAGATGTCATTTCATCTCAATGTCGGGTAAAAGTCCCACAAAATTGGAAGCAACGTCTCCAAAATGACCTTTACAGTGTTGACGGGGACGTTAAACCTCAAATCAAACAAACAATGAAGATAATTTGACAAAGTGCTCTACATCTCACCAGGATAAGTACATACATGTTTTTTACGTCTTGAAGAAATATATTGGGATGCATGATGTTTCCTCGCAGAGCTGAAACCGACCACACAGTCGCTTAGAGGGTCTAAAGTAGAAGTAAAACAAAGATCAGGAATTGATACAATTAACTTACTCCACCCATAAAAGACACCAAAGGGAAAGAAATACAAACACTAAGCGACCAGACCACAATGGAAACGTAAACAAAGGAAGGCCATAAGGACAGTTACTTTCCCACAAAATGGCCATATGGCCATCCAAAACCAAAAGACACTTGTTGACAAAGTGCTCTACATCTCACCAGGATAAGTACATACATGTTTTTTACGTCTTGAAGAAATATATTGGGATGCATGATGTTTCCTCGCAGAGCTGAAACCGACCACACAGTCGCTTAGAGGGTCTAAAGTAGAAGTAAAACAAAGATCAGGAATTGATACAATTAACTTACTCCACCCATAAAAGACACCAAAGGGAAAGAAATACAAACACTAAGCGACCAGACCACAATGGAAACGTAAACAAAGGAAGGCCATAAGGACAGTTACTTTCCCACAAAATGGCCATATGGCCATCCAAAACCAAAAGACACTTGTTGACAAAGTGCTCTACATCTCACCAGGATAAGTACATACATGTTTTTTACGTCTTGAAGAAATATATTGGGATGCATGATGTTTCCTCGCAGAGCTGAAACCGACCACACAGTCGCTTAGAGGGTCTAAAGTAGAAGTAAAACAAAGATCAGGAATTGATACAATTAACTTACTCCACCCATAAAAGACACCAAAGGGAAAGAAATACAAACACTAAGCGACCAGACCACAATGGAAACGTAAACAAAGGAAGGCCATAAGGACAGTTACTTTCCCACAAAATGGCCATATGGCCATCCAAAACCAAAAGACACAAGTGATACACACAGCAAGTAACAAACAACAACATAAATAAATCGCCACAGAAGAGCCGACTTGGAACGGTCAGTGGAAGATTTCCACTGGGGGGCTTAAATCGATTTTACATGGCCACAATCCTCGCCCTTACTTCCGTCGCGATTTAGACAAATAATTTTTTCAGTCCGCATGAAGGCCTCCTAACTAAGCCTGCTCAGGTGAAGTGGGACGAGTCGGAGCGTCCATACATATAAACCCTATTGGTTTCATTTGGTGGCAGGGCTTGAGATGTCATTTGATCTCAATGTTGGGTAAAAGTCCCACAAATTTGGAAACAATGTCTCCAAATGACATATACAGTGTTGACGGGGACGTGAAACATCAAACAAACAAAACAAACAAATAAACAACAAACAAACATGATTTTGCGTTCTTTGCAGCGGTTTTAGACATTGATAGTGATGTAAATATGTGAATTTTATATAGATGAACATAAATCTTTTTTGTCCTTTTCAGCTCGACTTACGAAGGTATGGGGAGATATTGCCGTCGTCAGCGTCTGCATCGTCGGCGTTCGCATCTGGTTAAAGTTAATAATAATAATAATAATCGACCTTATTTATAGAGGGTAACACATATAGTACTATTACTAATCTTCCATGTGACCCTCTTTTCCTGGGTAGGAACCTGTACTAAGCAATGTGGATAAAGTCTCTTGCTCAAGGAAACAGCACTTGGCGCTTGCGGGGATCGAACCGGCTACCTCTCGGTCTCAAATCCGATGTTTTACCACTGCACCACTGTGCTCCACTGCGGCAAGCTTTTATATGTTCTATTTAACAAAGGGCATCTTTCATCTGTGTCCACGCATGTTTTTTTTTCTTGAAACTTAGTATGTTAATTACCCTTCATATACAACCTATGAAAATGTATTTATTGAATAAAATATATAAAAAGTAGGACTCAGGAGGCAACTCTGACTGATTCCCTCCATGAGCTGGTGTCTGTCGCCCAATAAGTATGTCTTAAATCTGAAGTTTTATTTAGTTTCAAGATTTGTGAACTGGATTGAATGTAGAACTCCATAGGCATCCTTTTGATAGCACAAAACCTTTTGAAGTCATTAAAGTGTACATATTCTGATAAAATAGTTATCAGAAATGTCCTTTTCAAATAAAAATTTCAAAACATTATCCGATTTCAATTCCTAAGCTAAATATTTTCTGGTCTTTGTCAAGATCTCATATTACTAGGAACACTTGCAAAATGTATCTTCTGTAGCTATGCCAAATTTCATGAAAATTCAAAAACCAGTAACATTGTAATTTGTTCATCTTTAATGGATGTAGGTCGTTTTTGCAAAATTAATCTTTTTTTGTTGAAATCAAGAAATGCGTTGCTTTCAGAATTCTTAACACTTATCTAATACAATGAGTTTATACAGTTCAAAATAAATATATCTAGAGCTGACCTAGCCTACAAACCATTAAAATGTCATGAATTTCTAATATTTGCCTTCCATTTATGCACTGTGGTCGATCCAAATAGCAGATAGAAGAAAACACTAAATAAAAAGATATTCTAATTAACAAATTAGTCCTTACAACATATATTGCTTTTATTCTTAGCAGCAGAATTATAGTGAACATGTGCAACTTTGTTTAATTGCCAAACAGAAGTAATGTTGCTAAAATAGGTGTAAGGCAATGGGATCCATTATTTCCTTTGCCATACTGAGATGATATGCAAAGACGCAATGGTCAGTGGTTGATTAATACTTGTACATATAGTCACGTTGGCCTATAGGCTGTACTGTTCGTATATTCATGGCCAGATTTAGACTTAAATATACTCTGTCTATATGTACAATGGGTTTCATATCCTAACACACACACATGAAAAACGCATAGCACTTATTGGCCAGTATTTCCCAAGATTGAAACTGACACTGATACTGAGCTTAACTGTCCTTTTGGCTCTCCGCTGTCGGTGTTTCCGTTAGGGTCTGTTGCTTCATGTTTGTGTTTCTTTCCCTTCGGTGTCTCTGATGGGAGATGTGGGTTAATTGTATCGATTCCTGATCATTGCCTCTACTTCTATTTTGTTATCTGTTGCAAAATATATCATCAATGAATGCGGCACAGAATACTGTATTGGCTAAACCAAAGCTGTTCAATGATATAGACAAATTTTGCTATCAGACAGGGAGAACAGCAGTTTCCTTCCTTACAGTATGCATACTTGAAAAATTTTCTTTTCTGCATTGGTATTGCAATTATTGACATTTCTATAGTGTCTCATTTTTTTTTGGTTTAAATTTTGTCACCATTTATAAAGGTGTAGTTTATCTCTCGGCAAGGAGCTTTTTAGTATTTTTCACTGGTTGTAAAACTTTCACCCAATTATTGAACATTTCTTCTGAATGCAAGTTTATTGTTCTTTTTAAGAACTGTTCTTGCTTGCTTTATTGTTCATTAATAATTACATTTCTGTGCAATTTATCGTTCAGCTGAGAAAGATTATTGGAGTGTCTGGACAGATAGTGCTTCATAGTGTATTTACTGAAAATAATTTAGTAGGCTTAACATGTAAAACATAACTCAGCTGTTCATTAAATATTGTGCTTTGAATTTTTGTTTTCACTTGAACAAGAAGTTGCTGAGCTCGTTGTTCTTTTGCACTGTTACATTACTCGTGTTTTGTGAGTTTTCACATCATTTTTATTGTTATTGGGTGTACTTTAATTGTTTGGTTGGACTGCGTCTTATTATTGTGACTCGGTCTGAATTTTATTACATGTATTTCACTTTAACTACATGGGCATTTTAATGTAGTGATTGTTCTTAATTTTAAAAGAGTTCTTGTAATTATAAGCTGAGTGATATTCGAATGAGATATGGACAAGAAGTATGCTTTTTTTTGTATTTACTAAAAGTGATCAAGTAGGCACATTGTTATCTTTACATATAACATAAATTCATTGTTTTTTTTTTTTTTTTTTTTTGAAATTCTGTTATTTTTGAGGCATTTATCCCATTTACACCAAAGTTTATAAGGTGAGATTTGGACATGAAGTCCATATTTTTGTGTTTATTAAATATGAAGTGTAGTCACACTGTTACCTGTTACCTGTGGCACAAAATATGTCTATTAAAAGTATTCTCAAGTGTTATTGACTGCCCCTAGAGAAAACCTTTGCAGTTTAAATGAACTGTCAGGGATAAACAAACAAACAACAGTTAGACTTGAGAGTCATTTATATCAAATTGGATAAAAAAACTCACAAAATCTGAAGCTATGTTTAAAATGACTGGTATGCTGTTGGTTTGTATGTTAAATCTCAATACAACCTTAGCACCAATACAAAATTAGACAAGACTGACAGAAAGAAAACTATGCACATGATTCCATGGGTACATTTTATGAGGTATGTCATCAAGGCATTTGTGGTATTCTTCTAAACAAAACAATTTTATTGAGCTGGATGTTTTAAAATAATACTTATAATTATGTTATGAAATACTTACACAAACCATACTATACCGTAGCTACCAAAATTAAAAGCAGTAGTAAAGTATTATTACCCAGCATGACAGAAACATAATTATCGTATAATTTCACATTTTGCTGAATCAGGACTATCAGTATTCAGTCTGATTAAACAACACGGTACCGGCCCTCAATTTGCATGAAATTTTCATTTACAGATTCCTAAGATATATGGATATATTTTATGCAGAAATGGTGTCTTGACAAAGATTGAAACATGGTAGAATTACATATAAAATTTGAATTAATACAAAGCTTGCAGCTGAAATATGGGGATACCAATGTAGAAAACAGAATGCCCAGCAACTATTACAACACACATAAAGCCATACATAGTATCAATTAACTCACCAATGATGGCTTTAATTCATAAAATATTACAGCAGTACATATATGAAATTCTGATTAGTGTAGAAAGGTTTGTATCGAGTACCCTCAGTTTTGGAAGTGACATCGTACAAAAAGTAATACATTTACAATGGAATGACATTTGAAAGCAAATGCATCATAATTACAACGGCTATACCCAAGGTAATTATTGTGCATAATTTCATCAAATTCCAAGTGTGGGCAGAAACTAGTGCAAATTTCCTATACACGGAAAGACCCCTAAAATTTCAAATTAACTACACAATAGGACAAAAAATAAATAAAAAAATAAATAACAATATTTAACTTACATTTCCCAAATTGTTTGGTTAAAATTTGAATTTTTTTAAGTTTTGGTTTCATCTGTTTTACCTCCCTTGTTTAACGTTTGAATAGAATGTTGAACCAGAAGATCATGAGTTCAAATCACGGCTGAGGATTTTTTCCCTCATTTCTTTTCTTGATATAAGCATATAAATATTTGTTCTGACTTGCAACAAAAACAAAAAACAAAAAAAAAACAAAACAAAAAAAACAATAAAAAAAACAAAAACAACAACAACAACAAAAAAAAAAAAACAACAACAACAACAAAAAAACAGGAGATATCTTATCTCCCTGAGCGTTGGAGATAAATGTTTCAATATTTTCAATGGTAAGGCTTAAAATATGATTTTTTTTGTTCATTTGTTCTAAGGGTACTTTTTGGTTCTCTTTCAAATGCTGAATAAAGGTGAATGCAATAAAGTCTGTTTTAACTATTTATATACGAAATAAGCTATTGTGGGAAAAACTGAACTTTTGATTTTTTTTAAAACAAAAAACAAAAAACAAAAAAAAAAACTTCTTACGAAATTTCTTGTTCAGTGGTTCTTAGGGATACTTTCTGCTTCTCTTTTATTTGCTGCAGTCTATTTAGCTGAAAAATTGAAATTTTATTTTTAATAACTTGTCCGCATCGAACTAGTCCCCCATTGGTGAGCTATGTTGTCTTCTGACAACTCTTGTTTGAGTTTAGCTAGAATCGCATTCCGGAAAGGAGTGGTGATGCCCAATGAGCAGCTTTTCGATGGATCGGCTTCATTGCTCCTGCTTTACCTGTAGCTGTTCAATTCAGTCACCATTAGTATGCAAATAGTTGGTAACCAGGTAGACTCATTGGTTATGGTGACTGATTATGTTCTATTATGTACACTCCGATTTTTTAGCCGATTGTTGGCGGCGAAGTAAAACCTAAACACAAACAATACTTCCAACTTCTAACTTCGTATTTCCTACTTCTAACTTCCAACTTCTTACTTTCGACTTCTAACTTTCGATCCCGGGCTTCTCCAGACTTTCGGATGAGTCTTTAAACCGAGGTCCCGTCTCCGTATGACCTTAGCTGTTGGTGGGACGTAAAACTAAAACTCACTCACTCACTCACTTCTAACTTTCAATTGCAAGCTTCTTACTTCCGACATCTAACTTCATAACTTCTTACGAACATCGTAAGTTCTTGCCAATCTCTTCATGACTTCTTATTTCCGACTTCCGACTTCTAACTAACAGTATTTTGTGTTCCCGGCCATCAGGGCGGCTTGGAAAAATAGCTTGGGCTGCATGATGTTTCCCGCAGAGCTGAAACTGACCACACATGAGCACTTGTAAACCTCTTAGAGGGTCTAAGTCTGCCCAGGCAAAGTGGTGCTAGTCGTACCGTCGATAACATATAAATCCTTTTGGTTTGTTCGGGCGGCACGGATCCCGCCCATCGGTGCTTGAAGAAATATGTGGGCTGCAAGTTGCTTCCACGCAGAGCTGAAACCGACCGTACACAAGTAATGGTAAACCGCTTAGAGGATCTAAGCCTGCCCAGGCAAAGCGGTGCGAGTCAGACCGTCCATGCTAATAAACCAATCGGTTTCATCTTGAGATGTCATTTCATCTCAGTGTCGGGTAAAAACCCCACACAATTGGAAGCTTCGTCTCCAAAATGACCTATACAGTGTTGACGGGGATGTTAAACCTCAAATCGAACAAACAATATATAGCTCGTCTGTCATTGCACGACCCGCAGAAAAAGCAACCGACTGAAGTCGGTTTTTTCTAAGAGTGCCCTAAAATCACCGTGTCATTCTGTCAGTCTGTCAGTCTGTCATTCTGTCATTCTGTCAGTCTGTCATTCTGTCTGTCCGTCCGTCCGTAACCCGTTTGTGAAAATTGGTGATAGTGACTTAACCGCTTGGATTATTTAAACAATTTTTGGCATACTGATAGATATCAATGAGATCTAACCAATGAACTTACGAAATATTACATTCCATTTAGTATAGCCTCGCCGAGGCGAAAAATGTGAAAATTTTCGAACTGCTTCTCCTCGGAAACCGTTGGGCCGATTGAAGTCAAATTTCATATGGAGCCTTTATGGGATGGGGGAAACCAAAATTTGCTCATGGGGTCAAGGTCACATGACCAAAATGGCCGCCAAGCCATATATGGTTTGTCTGTCTGTCCGTCCGTAACCCGTAAGTGAAAATTGGTGATAGTGACTTAACCGCTTGGAATATTTAAACAATTTTTGGCATACTGATAGATATCAATGAGATCTAACCAATGAACTTGCGAAATATTACATTCCATTTAGTACACACTCGCCGAGGCGAAAAATGTGAAAATTTTCGAACTGCTTCTCCTCGGAAACCGTTGGGCCGATTGAAGTCCAATTTCATATGGAGCCTCTATGGGATAGGGAAACCAAAATTTGCTCATGGGGTCCAGGTCACATGACCAAAATGGCCGCCAAGCCATATATGGTAAAAACCCTTCAAAAATAGTCTTCTCCAGAACCAATGGGCAGATTTCCACGAAACTTGATAAATAGTTTCTGGGATGTAGGCCTATCATAAATTGCTAAAATGGTGATCCTGGGTTGACCTTGACCTTCTTTGGGTCCGTCCGTAACCCGTTTGTGAAAATTGGTGATAGTGACTTAACCGCTTGGAATATTTAAACAATTTTTGGCATACTGATAGATATCAATGAGATCTAACCAATGAACTTACGAAATATTACATTCCATTTAGTATAGCCTCGCCGAGTCGAAAAATGTGAAAATTTTCGAACATTTTTGAACTGCTTCTCCTCGGAAACCGTTGGGTCGATTGAAGTCAAATTTCATATGGAGCCTCTATGGGATGGGGGAAACCAAAATTAGCTCATGGGGTCAAGGTCACATGACCAAAATGGCCGCCAAGCCATATATGGTTTGTCTGTCTGTCCGTCCGTAACCCGTTTGTGAAAAATGGTGATAGTGACTGAACCGCTTGGAATATTTAAACAATTTTGGCATACTGATAGATATCAATGAGATCTAACCAATGAACTTGCGAAATATTACATTCCATTTAGTATAGATTCGCCGAGGCGAAATATGTGAAAATTTTCGAACTGCTTCTCCTCGGAAACCGTTGGGCCGATTGAAATCAAATTTCATATGGAGCCTCTATGGGATGGGGGAAACCAAAAATTGCTCATGGGGTCCAGGACACATGACCAAAATGGCCGCCAAGCCATATATGGTTTGTCTGTCTGTCCGTCCGTAACCCGTTTGTGAAAATTGGTGATAGTGTCTTAACCGCTTGGAATATTTAAACAATTTTTGGCATACTGATAGATATCAATGAGATCTAACCAATGAACTTGCGAAATATTACATTCCATTTAGTACACACTCGCCGAGGCGAAAAATGTGAAAATTTTCGAACTGCTTCTCCTCGGAAATCGTTGGGCCGATTGAAGTCAAATTTCATATGGAGCCTCTACGGGATGGGAGAAACCAAAATTTCCTCATGGGGTCCAGGTCACATGACCAAAATGGCCGCCAAGCAATATTTGGTAAAAACCCTTCAAAAATAGTCTTCTCCAGAACCACTGTGCAGATTTCAACGAAACTTGATAAATAGCATCTGGAACGTAGGCCCATCATAAATTGCTAAAATGGTGACCCTGGGTTGACCTTGACCTTCTTTGTGCCTAGGTCAAACTTTGACACATATGCTTTTGTGTTGGATTTTATCCTGCAAACGATTCAGAATACAGTACTAAAGTATAAGATATATTTTTGCTCCTTACGATAAGGCGCATTTATTGGGGGAACCGTTTAATGTCCAGGTCACATGACCAAAATGGCCGCCATACCCATATATGGTAACACTCATAAAGCTAAAAGCATCCGGCGGGTCGTGCACTTCAGCTGAAGCACTGGTTACTGACAATGATCAATCTTAATCATATTTGAGAAATGTTACTGTTTGTGTGTTCCAATGAGACCGATTCTAGCTCTGAACTGTCTGTTGCAAATAGAGCAACAGAGGCTAGAAGAAGACAGCTCTGTTGGTAATGTCTTAGCTCTAGCTTTGCGCTGTGCGCCTCTGCTCAGCTTCACTGATTATGTCTGCCTCATATTCATTGGCACCCCTTCTGATGACGCCACTTTGCTTTGTCCTATGCAATTTGTTCCCACGATTCTGTTGGAATGTTGAAGTCCCTGAGGGAGGCTTTGAGGGTGTCCTTGTAGCGCTTCTTCTGACTGCCTAGGGAGCGTTTGTCCATTTCTTGTTCTTAAGAGAATTTTCTTTGGTAAACGTTCCTCAGGAATTCTGGTAACATGGCCTCTCCATCTTTACTGTACTAATTTCAGAAGAGTATGTTTGCATCCATGCCCTGTTCAGGACTCCGTGTCTTGGATCCTGTCTTGCCACTTAATCTTTAAGACAGCTTGTATGGAAGTGATTCAGTCTTTTGGCTTGCCGTTGGTAAACTGCCCATGTTTCACATGCATGCATACAATACTGTTGGCAGCACCATAGCTCTCCAGACTTTCAGTTTTGTGTCAAGTCTGATTCCATTTCGATCCAAGACATTACCTCGTAGTCGGCCAAATGCTGCACTAGCTTTGGCAAGCCTGGCATCGACTTCGTCATCAATGTACACGGCTCTTGACAGTGTGCCCCCAAGGTAGGTGAACTTGACTACCACTTGCAATCTTTGACCTTTCGCTGTGATGGTGGGCTCTTAGTAAGGCTTTCCATGTGCTGGCTGATGGACTACTTCAGTCTTTTTGATGCTGATTGTGAGATCATATTTATCACAGATCCTTGATCTATACCTTTTTGCATCTTTTCTTCTGTTGGAGCACCTTTTGCCATGTCATCAGCAAAGAGGAACTCATCTAGCACCTCTGTCTGCATCTTGGATTCGGCTTGCAACCACCTTCTGAGATTGAAAAGCTTCCCATCAAAGCGATACCTAATAGGTATGTCATTGTCACCATCCTGGAAAGCATCTGTGTGCATGGCAGAAAACATCATGCTGAACAGTGTTGGGGCTAGCACACAGCCTTGCTTGACTCCGTTTGTCACAGGGAATGGATCTGAAAACTCATAATCAATTTTGACCAGTGCAAGCATAAATCGTGGAACTGTCTCACCATTGCTATGGACTTGTTTGGACATCCAAACTTCACCATGCTTTTACAAAGGCAAACAAACGGGTGGGAGGGCTTGCGAGGTCTTTCATCACGAGTGTTAAACATCTCGATGTCGAGTAAATGCCCCATAAAGTTGACAGCAACGTCTCTATATAGTGTTGATGGGGACGTAAATAAATAAACAAATGGAAATTCAGCTTCTTACCTCCGACTTCTAACTTCCAACTTCTGACTACCGACTTCTTACTTCCGACTTCCATTTTCTGACTTCCCAATCCTAACTTCCGACTTCTTCGACTTCTAGCTTCCAACTTCTTACTTCCACTTCCAACTGCCAACTTCTCACTTGCTTTTTCTAACTTCCGACTTCTAAATTCTTACTTCTTACTTCTAAATTCCAGCTTCTGACTTGCAACTTCTAACTTCCGACGTCTGACTTCCAACTTGTAAAGTTTAACATTTTACATCCGACTTATAACGTCTGACGTCCTTCTTCTAACTTCCTACTGATAGCTTCCTAAATCTAACTTCAAATTTCTTACTTCCCTCTTCTAACTTTCAACTTCTGACATCTAATGTTCAATTTCGTTCAAGATAGTGTCGCCTTCGCATGCAATAAAAATACGTCTACCTTCTTGCACGGGAGACAGATTCTGAGAGTTCCTGTTTACTCTCCATTACACATTGCCCCGCGGAAACAGGGCTCCCCTATTGATAGTTTCCGAAGGTGTATCCATTCTCCTAAATTAATGCCCCCCCCCCCCCCCCGCCAAAAAAAAAAAAAAAAATCAGATTGCCCCATGATTGTGGCCCTAAATTATTTTGTTTAATACTTCGAAATTCAACATTATACAAACAAAGAGGGGATTGAGATGCATGCAAATTAACCCTTCTCTTGCTGAATATGCATTTTAGCAACACCAATCTCTGACTTTGAACCAATCAGATTACTTGATGTAATTTATTTTTACAAATTCATAAACTGAATGTCAAACAATGTAGAACCTGGTCTGGTTCTACAATGTTTGCAAAGATAGGGGTTGTCGTGAACAGCATGATAAGAGTTAAATCTGAAGCTATGCATTATTTTTATCTGTAAAGCATAATTTGTGCCGGGGCTGGTAAAAGGTAACAACATGCTCATACAGTTATTTTACTTTATGGATGGTGGAAGGATCTGTTTTGTTTGATTTGAGATTTAACGTCTTCTTCAGCACTGTAAAGGTCATTTTGGAGACGTTGCTTCCAATTTTGTGGAACTTTTACCCGGCATTGAGATGCAATGTCATCTCAAGCCCCTCCGCCCAATGAAACCAATTGGGTTTATAAGCATGGACCGCTTTGCCTGGGCAGGCTTAGATCCTCTAAGTGGTTTACCAGTACTCGTGTGCGGGTCGGTTTCAGCTCTGCATGGAAGCATCATGCAGTCCATCTATTTCTTCAAGCCCCGATGGGCGGAGATCTGTAGGTGAATTATGTAAAGGGCGCTGTCTCTATCACAACGCTTGATTGCACTGGCTGACCTTCGTTTTGACAGATTGACATCTTGCACAGTTTTGCTGATTGATTGAAACAAGTAAGTAATAAAGAATTTCCACGACTGCTGTGGTGTTATTTGGTGGCAAGACATCAGGGTGAAATTAACGGACTGAATAAATAATGGCGGAATTCAGATCTGCGTGTCTGTTTCTGATCTTTATCATTGGTGGTGAGAATTCGTGTTCTGATTTTTCTTCATGAGCCTATTTAGGAAGTAGATAATCATCATCATCATCATCATCATCATCATCATCATCATCATCATCACCACCACCATAATCATCATCATCATCATATTATTATTATTATTATTATTATTATTATTATTATTATTATTATTTTTATTATTATAACTATTATTATTGTACTTGCATATTTCTCCGGGTACTCCGGTTTTCGCCCACCTCTGATTAACGATCGGCTATATGAGTGAAATAATCTTGAAAGGGCCGTTAAACCAAAAATAAAATATATATATACTTGCATATAACGATTCAATGACATTTTAACCCGAAAGGACGTGAGTTTCAAAACATTTTATGACGTACAGTTAAATTCCTATATAAAGACCACCTTTGGGACTGTTCAAAAGTTGTATTTAAGACCACTTTTGAACAGTCCCAAAGGTGGTGTCTGACCAGAGGACACTGTATGCAGAAAATATAAAGAAAAAAATCTGCAGCCTTCTAAATAAGTTTTTGATAGCAGAATTAGTCATAAGTTTAGGTGGTCTTAATAGCGAAATTTTACTGTACATGTAATTGATCTTTTTACTTAAGTTTGCTTTACAAGTCTGGGAGTATTCTGGGATGTTTAAGAAATCTCTAGGTCTTGAGTTGATTTTACTCTTTAAATATGTTTTATTTTAATTATTTACTCCTTTTTTCTTTCCTTTTTTCCCCCCAGTTTTTTTTTTTTCATTTTATTTCTGTGAAGGCTTCGCTGCAAAGCACCAGGCTAACAAGTCTATGTGCTGAACAATATTGTGGACTCCACTGTATATGCACAGATGCAGAGTGCATTCTTTCAAATCTCCAAAATGTTGACTTCTCTCGTGCAAAAATGTGATATTGTTCCTATTTTTACTCCGAACATAGGTTGTGGGTATTCGTTAGAACCGCCTCATTGAGGCGGTTCTAACGAGTACCGACAACCTATGTCTCGGAGCAGAAATAGGAAAAATAATGGATACCCCTATAAACCCCGATTTTCCGTCTATATAAAGTGGGGGTTAGATGGGTGCTCATTACACGGACTTGTCAACGTGATGCACTGGTAGACATTACTGGCAAGAACCGGCTCTGAGAGCTGGTTCTAACGAGCACCAACAATCTATGTTTGGACTAGAAGCTATCAAAAAAACTTTGCATCTGACAAGCGCTACGAGAGGTGTTCTCGGCCCCCGCCCATCGGGGCTTGAAGAAATATATGGGCTTCATGATGCTTCCACGCAGAGCTGAATCCGACCCACACACGAGTACTGGTAAACCACTTAGTGGATCTAAGCCTGCCCAGGCAAAGCGGTGTGAGTGTCGGACCGTCCATGCTTATAAACTCTATTGGTTTCATTGGGCGACAGGGCTTGAGCTGTCATTTCATCTCAATGTCGGGTAAAAGTCCCACAAAATTGGAAGCAACGTCTCCAAAATGACCTTTATAGTGTTGACGGGGACGTTAACCTCAAATCAAACAAACAAAACAAAACGAGAGGTGTTCAACATTTTATGTTCGATTACAAAACTACTTCGATATATGCGATGACGATATTTAATATTGAAACAGTGTTATCGTCTGTCTGTTTGTCTATCTGTCTTAGTGTTTTTTTACAACGAATCAAATTTTGTATATTGGGTCCGAGATTTACGGAACCCGGAAAGGGAATGAGTTTCTTTTTTAATATGTTGTGCGAAAAAGATAGTATGTTGTTTGAACAAGATATTATCTTGTGCGCATAAGATTATGTATTAACCAATTTAGTACCAGAAACCGCAAAACGGGTACCCTGCCAAACAGTGCAGGCCCAGACCAGAATGCGACGTCTGATCAGGGCCTCCACTGTTTGCTAAAAGTTCAGCCATTTTCCTGGTGAATTTTGAAGAAAACACAACCTGACACCTCTAAATTTTGAAATTGACGCTACATATAAGGAGGAAGATTCCATTCGGTGCAAAATGGGTTAATTACTGTGCATTACGATAACACACCCGTACGACATAGTGCATTTTTCCCATCTCCAAAATGGCTACTTTTCTGATGAAAATCTGTCATATTTTTCTTATAAATGCTCATAACATAGGTTGTGTGTGCTCGTTAGAACCGCCTCATTGAGGCGGTTCTAACGAGTACCCACAACCTATGTATTGGAGCAGAAATATGAAAAATAATAAAGACAACCGCAAACCCCATTTTTCTCTATATAAAGTGGGATTTAGAGGGGTCTTCATTTCACGGACTTCTTCACGTGATGGATGCGAAATTGCCTTGAAACTGTGACACTGGGTCAGTCTGTCAGTACTGACAATGGCCAATCTGTATCAAATGCGAGTTTTTGTTTGTTTGATTTGAGGTCATTTTGGAGACGTTGCTTCCAATTTTGTGGGACTTTTACCCGACATCTCAGTCTATTCCGGACAATGAAACAAATAGGGTTTATAAGCATGGACGGTCCGACTCGCACCGCTTTGCCTGGGCAGGCTTAGATCCTCTAAGCGGTTTACCAGTACTCGTGTGCGGGTCAGTTTCAGCTCTGCGTGGAAGCATCGTGCACCCCATCTATTTCTTCAAGCCCAGATGGGCGGGGGCCTAACAAATGCGAGTAATGCTACTGTTTGTGTGTTCTAAGCTGACTGATGAGAACAGTTTTAGCACTTAACTGTTGCAGATAGGACAAGAGAGGTCAGAGGAAAAAGGTTTGTTTGTGTTGCCTTAGTTCTGGCTTTGCGTTTAATACGTTTCTGCTTAGCTTCACTGATTCTTTTGCCTAATATTCACTGGCACACCTCCTGATGAGGCTTTGCCACTTTGCTCGGTCTTGTGAAATTTGTACCCATGACTCTGTTTGTACGTTGTTTTGCATCTTTTTTACGGTTGAAAGACTCCCGCCCGTCGGGGCTTGGAGAAATAGATGGAATGCATGATGCTTCCACGCAGAACTGAATCCGATCCGCACACGAGTACCTGTAAACCGCTTAGAAATTCAAAGCCTGTCAAGGCAAAGCGGTGCGAGTCGGACCGTCCATGCTTATAAACCGTATTGGTTTCATTGGGCAACAGGGCTTGAGATGTCATTTCATCTCAGTGTCGGGTAAAAGTCCCACAAAATTGGAAGCAACGTTTCCAAAATGACCTTTACAGTGTTGAGGGAGACGTTAAACCTCAAATAAAAAAAAAAAACAAACAAAAAAAAAAAAAAAAAAAAACAAATTTACAGCTATGACGTCAAAGATTTGTTTCCGCTCACTATCTTGAAAAAGAACTGATGGATGTTGATGAAATTTGGTATGTGAATTAATGTTGACAAAATATTGCTTGGGATTGTTACACCGTATTTTGTATCAATTTTCAGCAAAGTTATGGCCTTTGCATGTTGTTGAAAAATTGCCGCTCAGTATTTTGGGAAATAAATGATGGATTTTGACCAAATTCGGTATGTAAATTTATGCTGTTAAGATATAGCTTGGTACTGTTACACGGCTTTTGCATCAATTTTAAGCTATATTATGGTCCTTCCTTGAATGACCTCAAAACTTCGTTTTCGTTAATATCTTGAGGAAGAAATGATGGACTTTAATAAAATTTGGAATATGGATTTATGTTGGCAAGGTATTGCTTATGACTGTTACACGGTTTTCTGCCATCAATTTCCAGCAAAGTTATAAACCTTGAATGACCATAAAAATCATTATTGCTGATTTGTACTGATGCTGAGCGATACTTGCTGACATCTAGTTAGATACTGAGCTGCTATCATTGAGGTATGCCTTGTGTTTTTGGTGTTTCTAATCAAGGAGTCCCTGGATTTTTTCGTCATAATTTTCAAAACCGTCTTGGTGTTTACGAAATACTAGTCCTTCGGAATCCATTGCTGATGTGTGAACGGTGTTTCTGAAGACTGTCCAGTTCTCATCTGGATCATCTTAACTGAGTTCCATTGCATCTAAACGGCTGCATATATCATTGATAAAGGTTTGCCTCTTGCGGTATTTTTCAGGAATACACTGTCTTAAAATTTTGACGTTATCTAATCAGACGACGCGTTACGCACGCAATTGCATTAGAATGGTTTTTTGTTTAACGTCCCCGTCAACACTATTTAGGTCATTTTGGAGACGCTGCTTCCAATTTTGTGGCACTTTTACCCGGCATTGAGAGGAAATGACATCTCAAGCCCTGTCGCCCAATTAAACCAAAAGGCTTATATGCATTGGATGGTCTGACTCACTCTACTTTGCCTGGGCAGGCTTAGTCCTTCTAAGCTGTTTACCAGTACTCATGTGGGATCAGTTTCAGCTCTGCGTGGAAGCCTCATGCAGCCCAATCTATTTCTTCAAGCCCCGATGGGCGCGGGCGATGGGTAACTTACTATTTTTGATCACCAATCACGAAAGGGCGATCAACACTTTACGGAAAGAATGGGCTCTTGAAGCTCTTTCCTATATGAATGGACCTCTAATGCTAGGAGAAACGAAATACCAGTCCGTGAGCTGAAGACTTCATATATAGAAAATTGAGGTTTAAAGGTGTATACATTTATTTCCTTTTACTTTGTCAAAAATATAGACCGATGGTAGTCATTATACTGCCCCCGCATATGAAGTATGGGGATAATACTGTTATCACGTTGTGTTTGTCCGTCCACCCGTTCGTTCGTCTCTTCGTCCGTCCGTCCGTCCGTCATTTCCGTTCAATATCTTGAAAACAGATGGATGAATTTTTATTAATTGCTATTGACAACGTCTAGTTCGGGATTATAACGCGGCGTTTGTGACTATTTTCAGCAGAGTTATGGCCCTTGAATGACGACAATATCTTGAGAAAGAAGTGATGGATTTTGATCTAATTTTGCATATGAATTCATAATGACAGCCTCTAGTTTTGGGAATTATTTTACAACTTTTTGCGTCTATTTTCGACAGAGTTATATCCTTCGCCTGTTGCAAGAAAGTCGTTTCGCTCAATATCTTGAAACGAAATGGATGGATATTGATCACATTTTGCATCTGAATTGATTTTGACCACCTCTAGTTTGGGATTGTTACTCAGCATTTTTGCGTCTTTTTAGCAGTGTTATGGCCCTTGAATTACGTCAAAATTCGTTTCGCTCAATATCTTGATAAAGAAATGATGGATTTTGATCAAATTTTGCATATGAAATGATATTGACAACCTCTAGTTTGGGATTGTTACGCAGCATTTTGCATCTTTTTAGCAGTGTTGTGGCCCTTGAATTCCGACAAAATTGCGATTCGTTTCCGCTCAATATTTTGAGTAAGAAATGATGGATTTTGATCAGATTTTGCATCAGAATTGATCATTGACAACCTCTCGCTTGGGATTGTTACACCACATTTGCGTCAATTTTCAACATAGTTACAGCTCTTGTCTCATGCATTAAAGTCGTTTCCGCTAAATATCTTAAGAAACATGTGATTAATTTGATTATATTTAGAATGTGAATTTATGTTGACAAAATCTAGTTGGGGAATGTTACGCAACATTTTGTGTCTATTTTCAGCAGAGCCCTTGAATAGCGTCAAAATTCGTTTCCGCTCAATATTTTGCGAAAAAAATTGGTGGATTTCGATCAAATTTGGTATGTGAATGACAGGATCTATAGCTTGGGATTATTACACGGTATTTTGTGTCAGTGTTCAGGTAAGGCCCTTGAGTGATGCCGAAATTTGATTCCGCTTAATATCTTGAGAAATGATGGATTTTGATCAAATTTTGTATATTGATTGATATTGACAACCTCTAGTTATGGGTTGTAACAACTTTTTGCTCCAATTTTCAACAGAGTTATGATCTTTGTCTGACCCCAGAAAGTCGACTTCACAAAATATCCTAAGACAAATACGATTAATTTCGATCACATTTAGTATGTAGATGTATTTTGAAAAGATCTAGCTTTGGATTGTTTCTCGGCATTTTGCGTCTTTTTTCAGCAGAGTTATGGCCCTTGGATGACGTCAAAATTCGTTTCTCTCAATATCTCGAAAAAGAATTAATGGGTTTCAATCAAATTTGGTATGTAAATTTATGTTGGCAAGATATAGCTTGGGATTATTACGCGGTAGTTTATGTCATTTTTCAGCAGAGTTAAAGCCCTTGATTGATATAAAAATTGTTTTCACTCAATTACTTGAGAAAGATATAATGAATTTTGACCAAATTTGGTATGCGAGTTTATGTTGGCAAGATATAGCTCGGGACTAATGCACAGCTTTTTGCATAAATTTTTCAGCGGAGTTATAGCCCTTAAATGGCCTCAAATATTCATTTTTACCCAATATATTGAGGAAGAAATGATGGATTTTGATCAAATTTGGAAAGAAAGCATTACCCCACGTGTGTGTGTGTGTGTGTGTGTGTGTGTGTGTGTGCGTGCGTGCGTGTGTGCGTGCGTGCGCGTGTGTATGTGTGTTTATAATATACAGAGAGGTTTCCTCCACTGATGGTGTATATATTCACCTTAAATGACATTTCATTTTTTTTCAGCGTCGCTGTCAACTATATCTGCCCAGTATCATGGATATCATGGACGGCATCATGCCCGCTGTTTATGGTTTGAACGGCCCGTATGGATGAGTTGTAACCGATGGAGGCCACACTGCGGTAACCCTTGGGGTTATCCTCGCTGTAGATGGCCTTGGTCCTGGTCGAATGGTATTTGCTGTGTTCTACGGTGGCGTAGGGGTTAAAGAGTGGTAATTACAGTTTGTTACGTCACAGTTTCTGCCGATGACATGTCAGGATCCGCGTTTTCGTATTTCACTGTGGCACCTAACATGTTTGCGCATCGCTTTCGCATCGTTGTTAATCTGGATTTCGTTTGTTTGATTTGAGGTTTAACGTCCCCATCAGCACTGTCAAGGTAATTTAGGAGACGTCGCTTCCAATTTTGTGGGACTTTTACCCGACATTGAAATGAAATGACATCTCAAGCCCTGCCATCCAATGAAACCAATAGGGTTTATAAGCATGGATGGTCCGACTTGCACCGCGTTGCCTAGGAAGGATTAGATCCTCTAAGCAGTTTACCAGTTACTCGTGTGCGGGTCGGTTTCAGCTCTGCGTGGAAGCACTATGCAGCCCATCTATTTCTTCAAGCCCCGACGGGCGGGGGTCGTTGTTGATCTGGAATCACAATGAACACTTAGGAGCTACTTAAACAGAATACAAATTTGTTATTCGCGATTTATGCATTTTGCTGTTGCTCACGGCAACAGAACAGTTTGTCATAGCGGCCAACAGATGGTTTCCACATTATTCGTATGCATTTTCTTTGAACTCCATGAGCATTCCTAGTGCAAGAGTTGTTTTTTATCCTCAGATATTTTGACTCGGTCGTATACGGTTGCCATGCCAACTGTAACGAGATACTTGGGAAGACTCCTTTTTATTGTTCATCATTGAGCCCCATTGTTGAGTTCCCGAACCTAATCTTTCAGCAGAAATAAGAAAAATATTGTTTACCTTTGCAAACCCCTGTCTTCTCTTTTCATTACGTATACACGCCTATACAAATACATTGCCACCTTTATCGCCGAAAAAATGAAAATTTTATTATGAAAAATTGCGATATTTTTCTAATTTCTGCTCCAAATATAGATTGTGGGCACTCGTTAGAACCGCCTCATCGAGGCGTTTCTAACGAGTACCCACAATCTATATCTTAGAGCAGAAATAAGAAAAATGAGGTATACCCCCGGAAACCCCAGTTTTACTGTATAAAAGTGGGGATCGAGGGGGTCTTAATTATATAGGCGTGTTTTCGTGATGTCATCGAGGATCTTAAATGAGTTATCATGTATTATTGAATTTATTAAACGAGTTGAGGTAAAGGGATAAAATGCGAGGCTTTGCCGAGCATTTTATCCCATTTTCCTCAACGAGTTTAATAAATTCAATAATACATGAGCACGAATGCAAGATTCTATTTATCATATGACATTCAAAACGCATTTTATTCACGATTGTTTATAAAAATATCAATATTCCGCCATTAGTAAACGCGACGTCGTTAAGGACGTCGTACATGTAACGTTACGGGACGTATCTAGCTAATTTGCATATTTAATCCACTAGTGGATTATCGAAAATATTACATGGCGTTATTACACTCTCAGACGCGACGCCATATGATAAATGGAGTTATTATGTTAAACCACATTTTGTCATGAATAGAGAATTGCCAGCCTACAGGACGAGTTCATTTCGAACTTAACCCTTATCTTGCTGTTCACAACAACCCCTATCTTTGCAAACAGAAGCCTTCAGAAGCCATCTGATCTGGATCTACACTGTTTGGCATTTAGTTTATGAATTTGAAGAAATAGATTACATCAAGTAATTTGATTGGTTGATAGACAGAAATGGGTGTGGCTTAAATGAATATTCAGCAAGATAAGGGTTAAGCGGTATCAGCTGGAGTTATTCTTAGAAATTTATTTAGAATATGACTGAACTTTTTAAAACAGTGAGACCCTGATCAGACGCAGTGTCCTATGACATCTGATCATCAATCAACACTATTAAGGGCATGCCAAGCTGAGCAGGATTATACTCATGAGGAATATTTGAAGTGAAAGAGAGGCCATTTCTCCGTTATTATGGATTTAATATATTTGAGATTTGGCCTCTCTTCAGCTGCAAGTGTTCCTTATGAGTATAATCATGCCAGCTCGACATGACCTTTACAGTGTTTACTGGGCCGTTAGTCATTTAATCATATTTAGTAGACTTTTTTAAAGCTTTTTAGTAAACTTATCAATACAAATTTGACCCATATGTTCGTAGTGCCCCAAATATGGGACGCTGACAAACATTGAAGATTCAAGTCTCTATCCCCCTCTTCGTTCAGAGAAAAATAAGATTTACTGGGGTATTAAATATTTTCCTTATTTTTGCTCAAAAGCGTAGATTGCAGGTTCTCATTAGAACCGCCTCATGAGGCGTTTTTTAAGCGCCTCATGAGGCGGTTCTACCGAGCACCAACAATCTATATTTGGACTAAAAATAATAAAAATATTGAACCTTTTCATCTAAAAAAGCTAGTTATAGTCAAAGGAAAGACGCCCTTTTCATCCCACGGATACGTTATCGTAATGCCAAGCAACTGGATGTGTCTTATAAACTGTGAAGCGGCGCAAATACAATTATTAGCCGGAGCACAGCATTTCCTACAGTTTACATGTGCGACCAGCGAAAAATCAGATCAGCCTGCGCATCCATATAATATGACCAGAGACTTCTCTTGCTGCATGGATGAGCCTTTGGCCCTTAGCTACCTTTAGAGCACACAACGAAGACTCTGATCAGACTGCGCGGATGGGCGCACATGTAAATTGTAGGAAATACTGTGCCCCGGCTCAAATATAATATGAATGAACAATATTTTTCCTCCATTTAAATCGGGGTCTCTCCTTAATGGGAAGTGTATTTTTTCTAGGTAGAGGCCTATTCTTTGAGAATAGTTCCCCCTTTTCCCTTTTCCCGAGGAGCTCAGGTTGCAGGACAAACAGTAAATTACAGCACCAAAATATCAATTCTTAAAAAACTAACAAATTTGGTACATGACTTCCTTAAATGATGAGTGTGTGCGAGAACAGCGTTATATTTGGCTCTGTCAGAAGCTGGGGATTTGCGATGGTGTGCCATCGACTGCGAGCTCTAGTTAAAACACAATAGCCTTGGACAGACATCCTAGACGCCATCTTGAATATATTAAAATATTCAATGGACCAGGGTGGCATTCATTGGTATTTCTAACCTACAAGGACCAGTAAAGAAACCAGGGGCCAGTTGTTAAAAAATAACGACGTCGTTAGTTAACGTATCGTTAAAACTTTGATCATTAAATATGGCAAATATGCTGAAATTTTTGCTGAAAAAATGTGAGCAGCTTTTGCGGACGCAAAAGCTGCTGACATTTTTTCAGCAAAAATACCAAAATTTTCAATATTGTACTTGCTAGAAGAGTTAACAATATGACCACTAACGAGCTCGTTAAGCTAACGATGCTTTGAACAACTGGCCCCAGATCACCAATGTTCATGTACCGCTCACCTGAGTGCTGAAGGTATGTAGAGCCATTAGTTTTCATACAAGAGGTTTTTGAAAGGTTTTTACCGTGGCAGAAAATTCAGTTTTGATTTTTTCCCATACAAAAGCCTATGTGGCCAAATTTGACTTTGGTATAAAATATGCCAAGGTCATCCAAAATATGCCAAGGGATCATCATTTGAACAAACTCTTATTGGCCCAAGTCCCCAATGGTACATAACATGTTTCAGAAAAATCAACCAACTGGCTCCAAAGAAAAGGATTTTTGAAGAGTTTTTACCCTATTTGTGCCTGGCGGCCTTACTGGTCATGAGACCAAACCAGAATGAATTTAATTTTCATTTCCTTGTTTCTGAAAGCTTTCATAAGAAAGGTAACAATGGCCCAGTTGTTCCTATGGTAATTTTCATATTTTGTTTGTTTGTTTGATTTGAGGTTTAACGTCCCCGTCAACACTGTAAAGGTCATTTTGGAGACGTGCTTCCAATTTTGTGGGACTTTTACCCGACATTGAGATGAAAGACATCTCAAGCCCTGTCGCCCAATGAAACCAATAGGGTTTATTAGCATGGACGGTCCG
Organism: Lucinisca nassula; assembly: GCA_963580285.1. Taxonomy (NCBI): domain Eukaryota; kingdom Metazoa; phylum Mollusca; class Bivalvia; order Lucinida; family Lucinidae; genus Lucinisca; species Lucinisca nassula. The sequence goes on along the minus strand of OY757012.1, from coordinate 111,437,213 downwards.
CCTCGCACTGCGGTTCCTGGACAGGCTTAGATCCTCTAAGCGGTTTACCAGTACTAGTGTGAGGGCCGGATTCAGCTCTGCGTGGAAGCATCATGCAGCTCATATATTTCTTCAAGCCCCTATGGGCGGGTCTTGGTAATTTTCATATCTGCATGACCTTAGGCCAAGGTCAAGGAATGACCTTGACCTTGAACACTCATGTAGTTTAATCCATTCATTTAGTTAACTGCATACCAATTTTCAGATCACAGGCTGCAATAGTTTCTGAAACAATACATGATATTGATTTTTTTCGAATTTGACCTTGGCGTAAACTTGGTCAAGGTCATCAAGGGGTCATTATTTTAACAAACTAAGACTGGCTTGGGTCCCTGATGCTACATAACAAGTTTCATGACAATCAGCTAAGATTTCAGAATGGTTTTTACCTACATGGGCATGACCGCCATATTGGTCATGTGACAAAACTCATTAACATTGTTTTTCATTTCCTTATTCCTAAAAGCTTTCATATGAAAAGTTACAAATGGCCCAGTCGTTATGAGGAAAATAAGTTATAATATTCATATCTGAATGACCGTTGGCAAAGGTCAAAGAGAGACCTTGACCTTTAATACCCATGTAGTTTAATCTACTCATTTAGCTAACTGCATCTACCAGTTTTCGGATCACAGGCTGCATAGTTTTATTTTTTTCCCATATAAAAGTCTATATGACTAAATTTGACCTTGGTGTATAATAGGTCAAGGTCATCATAGGGTCATCATTTGAACAAACTATGATAAGCTTGAGTCACCGATGCTACATACCGAGTTTCGGCCTACTTGTTCAAGGGTTTTCGCCTTATGTGGGCATGGCGGCTATCTTGGCCACGTGGCCAAACACACATTAATTAGTTTTCATAGGGGTTTCATATGGAATTTGATTACAAATGGCCCAGTGGTGTCTGTGACAAACAAGTTTCAATATTCATATGTGACTGACCTTGAACCAAGGTCAAGGAAAGATTTTGACCTTGGATACCCCTGAAGCGTCATCTACTCATTTAGCTTATTGCAGCTACCAATTTTCAGATTACAGGCTGCAATAGTTTCCAAAAATGCTCAGTTTTGACTTTTTTCCAGACAAAAGTCTATGAGACCATTTTGACCTGGTCTAAAATATGCCAAGGTAAACCGAGGGTCATCATTTGAAAAAAAAATGTGATGAGCCCGAGTCCCCAATGCTACATTCCAAAGTTCATGACAATCGGCCCACTGGTTCCGGAGAAGATGCTTTTTGAAGGGTTTTTACTTTATATGGGCATGGCTGCCATTCTGGTCATGTGACCAAACTCAATTTAACAAATTTTCATTTATTCCCTTGTTCATATGGAATTTGGTTACAAATGGCCAAGTGGTTTCTGTGAAACACAAATTTAAATTTTTTATATCTGAATGACCTTGTGCAAAGGCCATGGAATGACATTGACCTTGAATACTCCTCCAGCTTCATCCACTCATTTCGCTTACTGCATCTACCATTTTTCAATTCACAGGTTATAATAATTTCTAAAGACTGTTTCCCATACAGTAGTCTATATGACAAAATTTGACCTCGGCGTAAAATAGGTCAAGGTCATCCGAGGGTCATTATTTGAACAAACTATGAATGGCCCGACTCTCCAATGCTACATACTAAGTTTCATGACAGACAGTCGACCGACTGGCTCCGGAGAAGAAGATTTTTGAAGGTTTTTTTTACCTTATATTGGCATGGCCGCCATCTTGGTCATGTGTCCGAACTCAAATTATTCGATTTCCATTGTCTTGTTCCTAAAGGCTTTCCTATGAAATTTGGATACAAATGGCCCAGTGGTTTATGAGAAAAACAAGTTTTAATTTTCATATCTGAATGACACTGGGCCAAGGTCAAAGAATGATCTTGACCTCGAATACTCATGTAGTTTCATTCACTCACTCAGCTTCCTGCACTGCAATAGGTTTCTAAAAATACACAATTTTGATTTTTCCCATAAAAATCTCTATGTGACCAGATTTGACCTTGGCATAGAACAGGTCAATGTCATTCTAGGGTCATCTTTTGTGCAAACTACATACTACAAATGCTACATACCAAGTGGCATAGCAATTGGTCCACTGGTTCCGGAGAAGAAGATTTTTGAAGGGATTTTAACATATGGAGATGTCGGCCATCTTGGTCAACTGACCTGGACCCGGCGAACAAACTTTTGTCCCCCCTCCCCCATCCCATGGACGCTTCACGTGAAATTTGACTTCAATCCGGCCCAGTGGAATCGGAGGGGAAGATGATTGAAAATGTTGACGGACGACAGGCAGCAGACAACAGACTCTTGCCATACGATAAGCTCACCTTTGAGCCTTTGGCTCAGGTGAGCTAAAAACTTTGTGCGCGATTTCAAGGTCAAGCTGGATTTCTGCTGAACTACTATATCCCACGGTAATGAGCACCACTCGAAAATTAATTTTTGAACGGACCACCCACAAATACGAAGCCGCACAAATAGGAAGCCTGGAAACGTATACATATGACTCGAAAAAAGGATTGTTTGGTACTTTCATTTCTGTTTTGATTTCAGGGCTGATGCAGTTTTCAAGACCACAGTAACAGTTATTGTCAATAATAAACCCTTTAAATGCCCAACATAAAACAGCAAACGACATTTTCATATACAGGTGTGATTTTTTTTCTCGACATCTTTGCAGAAGATTAACCTGATTTCTCTCTAAAAAATGAATGTCGTCTGATGCACAATTTTGTCTGGCATGCAAACACAATAATTGTCGTCTGTTTTATTGCCTGCTAGTTACTTTAACAGTTTTTGTTGTAAACAGTATGGACTCAGATCAGACTGCTTCTCTGGCTTCTCTGGTAGCAGTCTGATCAAGGTCCTTTCTGTTTGCCTGTATGCAAAAATACTAAAACAAATGTTTGCACAAAGATACTGCAGACAAAATAAACAGACAACGTTTTATAAAGGTAATGTTATTGTCAGTCTATATTATAAATAAATGGTGTTTGCCTCACAGAGTGTTTACATTGTTTATCATAGGAAGAAATCTTACAATGGATAACAGCAAAATTCCAACATTAAGAGAAGCCTCCGTGGTGAAGTGGTTACGCTACTCGCCTTGTAAACCGGGGATCGCAGGATCGATCCCGGGCTTCTCTAGACTTTCGGGGATGATGAGTCTTTAAACCGAGGTCCCGTCTCCGTATGACCTCAGCTGTTGGTGGGACGTAAAACTCAAACACTAACTCACTCCTACATTAAGACCACCTTTTTGACTGTTCAAAAGTGGTCTTTAAGACCACTTTTGAATAGCCCTAAAGGTGGTCTTTTACTAGAGGACTCTGGGTGTAGAAAATATAATGAGATCAACAGAAACCTAAGTTTTAACCCTTATCTTGCTGAATATTCATTTAAGCCACATCCATTTCTGTCTATCAACCAATCAAATTACTTGATGTTATATTTCAGAAGCCATCTGGTCTGGATCTACACTGTTTGCAAAGATAGGGGTTATCGTGAACAGCAAGATAAGGGTTAAATGTACTTTGAGATGCAAAATTAGTGTTCATTTTAGCTGGTTTTAAAAGCATCTTTTACAGTATCTTGTTTGAGTCATGACCAGTTCGAATCTCTGTATGTTTGTTTGATGTGAGGTTGGCTGGGAAAACGGTCCTTGACGGGGACTTATTCAGACTTTATGTGGCGTCTGATATGGGTCAGCACAGTCATTATCGATTCTATCGCTTCGCACCATTACCTCTACTCTGTATAAATCAGTGATAGACACGGTAACGTGGCCATCAGACGTAAAGCTACTGCGCTTAGAATCTTCGAGTCGATTGACAGACAACTACTTACCCCAAACCCCCGCCCATAACAAGGACCAGATACACCAGGGAAACATGTAATCCAGCAGTGGACGGCCCCCGCTCATCGGAGCTTGAAGCATGATGCTTCCACGCAGAGCTGAAACCGACCGCACACTAGTACTGGTAAACCGCTTAGAGGATCTAAGCCTGTCCAGGAACCGCGGTGCGAGTCGGACCGTCCATGCTTATAAACCCTATTGGTTTCATTGGGTGACAGGGCTTGAGATGTCATGTCATCTCAATGTCGGGTAAAAGTCCCACAAAATTGGAAGCAACGTCTCCAAAATGACCTACACAGTCTTGACGGGGACGTTAAACCACAAATCAAACAAACAAACAAAATCCAGCAGTGGTGTCAGAAAGTAGAGTAACACGATACAAGCATAACAAACATGGCCAGAAGTACTGTTTTGAATAAAAAATAAATAAGTCGTGATGAACGGAAAACTTATGTTTGTGACAAGGTCATATGTTACCATTTTAACATTAAAATTGACATGCCAGTTCTTCAAATCAACCAGATTTGTTTTTCAGTCGCTTGTTTATCAGTCGACTTACGGGGAATGGGTGCACCTTCATGGGTGGCAACTACTTCAAAAGTATTTTTGTTTCCCATGTCAAGAGGGGTCAACTCTTAAAGGAAAGAATTTGCTCCTGAGGAGCAAATTCTTTCCTTTAATAGGTGACCCCTTTTTCCGTGGGACAGAGCCCATACAAAAGTGGACAGGAAGTCCAGGAAATATTTCCCTTTGAAAAATGGCGGAAAAAAATCTGCCAGGTGTTCCCATTCTAAGTTCTCCACATGACTGTCGTTGACTTGTACGAAAATATATGGGATATTTTTATTTATACGTGCTATTCTTGTCGCTGTGACGTCAGGGTGCTGTGTATAGAGGTTTCTTTGTACAACATGGATTGGGCTCATGAGCTGAGTCACTGACCAATAGTGTAGACTCAGATCAGACGGCACAGAACGCGGGGTTTGTTATTTACTTAAAAGCGGGAATTTGAGGGTTTAATAATACACAAGGTCTTCTGAACTGCTATTTCACCAGCTAACGTAGCTAATGTAAAAAGACGATGTTATGCGATATATAGAGGATATTTACTTTTTTGAGATGGATACCAAAAATATTTCATCGAGTGTGTTGAAAACATCATAATTTTCACGAGTGCGATGCACGAGTGAAAATTAGAATGTTTTCAACACACGAGATGAAATATTTTTGGTAACCGTCGAAAAACAGTTAATTTTCTTTTTATTTTATAATTTATTGGGATACTTACGGTAATTATTGATCGACCCGAGGCGGTGACGTCACGATTTTGACCTGGCTACATGACGTCACAACTGTCAGTTTCAAAGCATAAACAAATCGCCATTTTGGATTCAGCATTTCTAGTTCAAAGAATGCTTTTCAAGGTATGTTACTGAATGCGTTGTGCTTATTTGAATTTCATTTTATTATTAAAGGCTCTACGTGGCATGCACCCAGCCACTGTAGAATCGATTCCATGTGTTGCAGTCGGTCGTGGGCGGTTTTTCACGTTGGAAAAAAAAAAACAACAACACAAAACACGCTGATTTGAGCCCATATTTCCTCGCACAGCTCTTACTGAGCCATTCAGTGAACTTGTACGCCTTGTAGACCATTTGTAACAAGACAGCTAAGCCTAAATCTTAGAGGGAGCATTTAAATTGTGACCGAGATGTGTGTCGGCAAAAATCACAGCGCTGCTGTTGTCAAATATGGCGCCTGTTCATTCAGTTTTAATGCCACTCTTCTGTCTTCAAACGTCAAAATATATTCTAACGACATAACAAATTATTATTCTTAGTAAATAAAAGGAAAATTAACCCTTTTTTCGACCATAACGTTAAAAAAAAGAAATAGTTCCGGCACGCTACAGTGAAATGATATAAATGGTATCAGTCACATGTGAAATGATACGATATCATTTCACTTGTGGTTGATATCATTTTTATTTGTTTCAGATATGCATTGATTTTACTGCTAAGTATAAAATAAAATAAGTAACATAACGTGACGTAAAAAGCACTTCCAGAACCCGCGCGTTGTGTCATTGTATGTGAAGTGACGTCAACAGCGTACGATTAATAGATGTGAAACTATTGAAAACGTAAATGAAGGGCCTCTGACGGACAAGGAAATTGAATGATTTACAGATACGAACTATGTCACTCTATTGCCTTAAGTTGAAGGGTGTGCCTCAGGGGGAGGCAACTCTTTGATAAAAATGCCTCCGTTATCATTGGGGTATACTCTTAAAGGAGAAAATTTGCGCTTAAGGAGCAAATTCTTTCCTTTCAGAGTAGACCCTTTTCTCGGAGGGGCTCAGTTTATAGGACAGCAAACAGAAAGTCCCGAAAGTTATCTACCCTATATAAATGACGGAAGTGCAGCAGTTCTCCTTAAACTCATTTATGTTACATATCGTTGCTTCAGCGTCTAAATCAAACTGTTTATGGTTATTTTATATATCTGATATGAGTGATTATTGCAAATTAGCGTCACAAGCTCATCACCACATTATGATCAGTCATTTTTGTGATAAATTGTTTAAAGTCAGCTGTAAATTATTTTAATTGACCTGTATTCCTCCAAATTAAAGAATAATTTTGTTACTTTGATTAGGAGCCAGTTTCGGTAGCTTATTAGGATGCGCGGTCTGACTGGTCGCGGGGTCGATGACTGTCGGGTTCGGCAAAATTCTTTCGTAAAGAATGATCAGGCAATCTTTTCTCTATGGTCAAAATCTCCCTTTCGCTGACTCAAGAAGGGCAGTTGTCAGTTTCAAGCGGTTATATTTAAGCCTGGAAGTTTGGTTAGGTAAACTACTCAGAGGTGGATGAAAACCGGAGTACCCGAGAAAATGCACCTGACCTTCCGTTGCAGAGCATTGCGTCTCATGTGTGACCCAAGCGAGGCTCGAACCACAGCGGTGTAAGACCTAATGATTAAGAGTCAGCACTCTTAGCCACTAGGCCAAAGAGGCCCGTTGAAATAGCAATCTAGTTTTGCTAGGAATGTCGGTAAACATCGAGCTACTATGCATTGCAGAAATATTTAGCAGTCCAAGTGACCCATGCATTTCACTTGTTCTAACATTTTGTCACATAGACCTTCTTTTACTAAAGTTCATTTGAATATTTTATGTATGGTGTTTGACTTAAGGGGGCGATCAATCATTATGTATAGAAACGGTCCATAGGTAATAATCGGTAACGCGCTTGCACAAAACTACTTTTGATTGGTCAATATTCTTATGCATTGCAGAAATATTTAGCAGTCCAAGTGACCCATGCATTTCACTTGTTCTAACATTTTGTCACATAGACCTTCTTTTACTAAAGTTCATTTGAATATTTTATGTATGGTGTTTGACTTAAGGGGGCGATCAATCATTATGTATAGAAACGGTCCATAGGTAATAATCGGTAACGCGCTTGCACAAAACTACTTTTGATTGGTCAATATTCTTGGTCAGTATGACGCAATTAGGGGCAAACTGTGATTTCTGGCTGTTTTGCATTTTGCAATGCATAATAACGCCATCCCAGAGTAAAAGTTTCCAATGCGATTTTCTATTTTGAGCCAGTGCAGACAAAACTTGCAACAAAAACCGCCTATCAAACATTTCAACACAAAAAACGGGATTCGTCCGTGAACAGTACACCACGCCAACGCTGTTGTGTCCATCGGACAATTAAAGCGACTGATTCGACGATCCGACGTCAGAATGTTCCCCCTTTACGTCTTATGGCTAGAAATACCGCTTTCCTGGAGACGCCGCCGTAGAGTTAAGGCGCTTACGCGTAGGTTATGGGTTCCCACTGTCTCCAGGGTAGTTTTCACAGACGTCCTTAATCGGTCGCGTAAATGACTCAAAATAATGTACCGGTCCTGTTGACGTGTAGTAACACGTTCGCGTCCAGGGCGTTATATATCGTCCAAAGACCCCGTAGCGTTGTGCCTTTCAACCGATCGAGCAGTCGTAGTGTGCGAACAAACCATACGCTCTGCAACTTGGCGGTATGAAAGCCCTCCTTCAACCATACCGAGTGCTTGTCCTTATTAAATCTTTTGCTGGCTTTTTAACGTAAAGAATCCGGACCTTAAAACGGCAGTAAAGAAAGTGCCAAAAGTATCGTTTTTATGAAAATGTTGCATTTTTTTGCGTTTTGTACGTGCACATTCACATCATGAAAATCACGCAGTATTCACGTCAAACTCATGCTTCGGTGACAACTTTACAATACCGTATTTATCAATCGAAAAAGTCAGTCATTTGTACCTTAACTAAAGAAATCGAAATTCAAAAAGTGGTGCGTTTTCACTGAATCTGAGAATATTATGCCATATACATGTATTTTGTGTCAGTATTTCAGATATTTTGCCAATTTCCCGAAATTATATTCTAAATCAGCATAACACTCAAACTCCTGTATGGATGTGAACGTTTATTTGTCTTATTTTTCAGCTGACTACATATGTTTTGCACAAATGAGCCCCGCCAAGCGAATTTGGGTCTTCGAGCATTCCGTCATGACAAGTTTTAACTGCGCATGCCCAGCCATTCAGAGGGGCCAGGGACATGGCTTTCTGTCTGAAGGTTCCTCTTGATTCACTGCTTGTATGAGCGAGCAGCGAAGGTTCTGGCGAGACTGCGCGGATGCGCAGGCTCGCCTGAACCTTCGCTGCTCGCATAGGCGATAAGTACCAAAATCGCTTGACGGGGCCCAAATAAGAGGGGCAATTACGATATACACATTTGCCACCGTTGGGCCAGCTTACATTTTTACAACATTTTTTCAGTTAAAGGCATTTATTCTTGTAACAGTAGGACACACCGTGTGTTCATAATTGTTTTATTGCTCCTTGTGATATACTGTCTATAGCAGATCAAAGGCGGCCCTTATAAGGATGATAAGTAACTCTTGTTGAATACCCTGACTGAGGCACTTAAGGTTCCTCAATACAGTTATTTCACTACATTTGGGGTACTGAAAAAATCATATTTGCAAATAATTACCCAAAAAGATTTTTCATCAGATGGTAGTCCATGTAAATGTAAGAATATGAAAGCCAAAGATTTTTATTCGAAAGTCACCATTTTAGTAAATTATTGCATTTTTCATTGGTTTTGCAAACAAATGACATCTCAATCCACAAAACCACAATGTGTAAAATACTATCATAGAAATGTGGCTTAAGAATGCCTTTAGGCACTGCAACAGAGGAATTTCAAATAAAATACCTAAATAGAACTGAAAAGTAATGATTCCCAAAAATTCAAAAAATGTAATTATCTCACCTGGTACTATTTCAAATTCAGTGTATGGTAGCCAAAAAGGACCAGTTCTACCAATTTGGCAACAAGCTCATTGATTGGGTTTAGGTGTTGAAATCTCTTGCATTTAGCTTGTAAAATGATTGCCCTTCTTCGGTGCTTTTAGTACTTCATTTTATATATTTCATTCATGCAGTTTATAACAATTTATGCAATCACTGCACAAAAGTTTCACTGTGTTACTGATTGGGTTTACAGGATGGGTGCTTTGATATTTGATAAATCAAAACGAAATAATTGAAAATAAGATAAGCCAACAGTTTATCCCCATATTTGAACTGAAGGACTGAAAGCAGCCTGTTCAGCACCAAAAGGCTTCTGATCACAGCCAATAACTGCAATGGTATAGAAATTATTTTTACCCATTGATTTGTTACATTGGTTCACATGGGCCACCATAAACAACTAATTGATTTTAGCACAGGTGAACTTCTGGACAACACAAAGTTTATATTTACCTAATCCAATTAATGATCTGTTATGTCACCTACTTACCAATGTGTAGGCTGGTAAAAACTCATAGAAGCCCAATGCATTTAATATGTTTTGATGCAACAAGTTTCAAAAATCTGATTTTCTCAATTTGTTTACTAGAAGCTGGGCCGAACAACACCAACCTGGAAAACGTTACACATAAAAAATAGTTCGGAAATGAATGCATACTATATACATAAATTAACGAACAAATAATGTTAGAAAGTACGTGAAATTAGTTGCAATACAGTTTCAAAAATGAATATTATGTTTTAAATTAAAAACAATGGTGTACTATTGTAATTTTTGGAAATTAGTTCCAAGGCGTATGAATACGTGTTTTCCTTGGCAAGATGGATATCTCTTTCAATTTGACAGCTACAATAATTTATCAGTGATGACATGCTTCCAAGATAGGCGATGTCATAATGCTATATGCAGGAAGGAGGCTATAAAGCTGAATTTTCAAGGTATATTCATTGTTGATGGTCAAAATAAAATGTGGAAGTGGCATAATTGATGAAATCTGAGCAGTTCAGATTTACTGCAAAAAGGAAGATGGCGGCGCCCATGAAGAAAAACATGTCAAAAAAAATTCTGGTTTTCAATTCAGGTAGGCTTTTTGATAGAAAGCTTTGTCCGAGTCGCTAGTATTTGTTGTGAACTATTGATCTGCAGCTGTTTTAGTAACTTTTAAAAAATCTAGAAGGCGTTTTCATTTTTTTCCTGGTGAAAGTGAAAAATACAGAAATGCATTTATTTTCAAAGGCACTGAAATGTTGCTAATGCAAGAAAGTACTTGCTGTAATAACCTTAAGCACCTCCAAACATTCTTCTTCTAGGACAGGCATTTTAAAAGGGAATCAGGATCATATTTTGGGAAAAAAAATAACAAGCAAATCTGACACCTATATTTTTCTTGTGCAAATGTATTGAGGAACCTTTAGGGAAAAATCAATAATGTACACTGTGTGTGTGTGTGTGTGTGTGTGTGTGTGTTCGGGTTTTACGTCGCTTTCAACAATTTTTTCAGTCATATCACGACGGTGTCTGGTTGCGACAGAGAGCTCAATGCTCACATTTATAGTACTGCCTCACTGTAGTATCATGTCCCAGACACATTACATGATACCACACCCAGTCACATTATCCTGACACTGGGTCGACCAGTCCTAGCAATACCCCGTACATCTGAGTGCCAAGCGAGGAGCAGCTAGTACCATTTTAACGACTTTGGTATGTCGCGGCCCGGGATCGAACCCGTGACCTCCCGTTCCCCGGAGCGGACACTCTACCAACTGAGCTATCGGGGCCGGTTGTACACTGTAGTCAACAGTTAGTAAACTATTGATTTTCCCCAAGGAGGCACATGACCTGTTAGATCAGTCAGGACTGAGTCTACATAATATTATGTAATGAAATGATAGCCCTCAATAATCAAGAGTAAATGCCTTTTATATCAAAGTATATTGCTTAAAGTTTATACAGGTACCACCTGTCATCATGGGAAGCTTGCAAACCGCTGAACCGGACAACCCGTGTTTTACTAGAGTATCAGTATATGTACATGGTCACTGGTCAGTGTTTCTCAGATTTAATGCTGGAAAATGAATGCTTTCGGAATGGTTTGTATTCTTTTCTGTGTCTACCGATTATCGGTCACTGTCAGACACCGTTTGAACAGTATGTAAAACAGCCAGGGTTGTGCAAATGATCGAAGACGGACTCTCACAACGTCAAATGGCACGTTACCTTGGTGTGTCTCCCAGTGTCGTGAACCGGTTTTTGGGCTCGCTACCTGGAGACTAGCAATTACAGCAGAAGCCCAGGACAGGTTCGCCAGGGACGACAACTGCCGTACAGGATCTCTATTTGCGGACTTTACGTAACCGTCACTCAACAGCTAGAGACCTGCGTAATGACTTCCAGCACGCAACATGAGACCGTCTGTTCAATCAGACAGTCCGAAACAGGCTTCATGATCATGATTTACAAGCTCTGCCACAGGCCCGTTTTTGACCGAAGCTCACCGCAGAGGCAGAAGGACATTTGCCCAAAATCACGTCGGGTGGCAACTGGATCAGAGGCGTTCAGAATTGTTTACAGACGAGAGATGGTTTCATGTTTGCACTTGTGACAGACGTGTTCGTGTATGGATACGCGATGGCGAACGATACATGGACTGTAACATTGTGGAACATGACAGTCAGTAATGTTCGGGGGAGGCATTTGTTACGACGGAAGTACGGAGTTGTACAGGGTTGGCGGAGGAAGTTTAACGGCTTTGAGGTACAGAGATGAGATCCTAGATTCCATTGTAAGGCCGTTTCTTGGTGCCATGGGTGAGAAAGCGGTTCTTGTGCAGGATAATGCCAGACCTCACACTGCTTATGTGGTGCAGGACTACCCTGAACAAGAGACCGTCGACATTTTGACTGGCCAGCCAGGTCACCCGACCTTTACTGTATTGAACACATGTGGGACATTTATATCGACAGGTTTCGGTTAGCGCTAATCCTCCTGGAAGTGTCCAAGAACTTGAAATCGCAGTTATGCACGCCTCGGCTAATGTACCCCAACAACAGATTCAAACTTTGGTGCAAAACATGCGAATCGATGCAGAGAGTGCCTAAATGCTAAATGCCGCGGTGGCCATACACATTGTTAGCTTGGTGAATTTGAAGGAAATTCTGTTAACTGAACTCAGTCTGGTTTTATGAATTTTCGCGTAGTACCGAAAACAGTCATTGTTCTGATTTTTCAACGGTTTTGGAACAATGAACATTTTTAAATGATGCTTACCTGATGAAAGGTGTTATAAACTATCATGAGATACCATAAAAAGTTTTTCTGTCTCACTTCTGTATTTATTTCTTCAGAAAACGTAAGTGTTCCTTCAATTATTTTGAGCAGTGTATTATATAACTATTGCATATAAAAGTTTTATTAATGAGCTGAAAATAATTTAAGTATTTTATAAAGGTCAACCTTTTATTTTGTAGAGGGTAATTAAACTATCTTAGCAATATTAAGTCATAAAATAAATATAATTTGCAATTTCAATTGCAATTAAATATTTTACGTTTCTATATGTGACTCGTCAGGGAAAAGGGGCCTTATGGGTATCTGAAGGTGCTAACCTTTGAACCAAACAAGACACCGTCGTCTTATAGGGAATGTTAGATACGAGACTATATTTGAATGGCGATAGGCCACCGAACCATATAATTTGCATAAAAAGGCATGAGCAAATATTCAAAATACTTCGCTTAAATTAGTGCATGCACTTTAGTCTATAGCGCAGGCTAAAAGGGTACACCCAAAGCTTTCAAAAACTAAAATCGGCTCAGCGGTGCAAAGATATACATTGTAATGATTGTGCATAAATTTACATAATTAATTTGAAATTAAATTATTTCACAGCTATACTCAACCCGTTTTTCAAATGCAAAAATCTAAGGACACTATCCTTTTCAAAACTATCATCTAGAAGAGTGTTACTATGGTAACTAACTATTTGGAATTTTAGCACACGCTGTTTAATGCAAAATAGATAGCAACTTAATTACATTCTCTGCAAAATGGTATCTGAACGACACCTTTATCTTGTCGGGTTCACAATTTAGCACTTTCAGTCATCAATAAGGGTCCCTTTTTCAATGACGGGTCACATGTAAATTCATAAATATAAACAAATATTTAAGTACATGCAGTATATAAGTCGTTATCAAGAAACGTGCAAATCGTGACTAATTTGCACCAAGATCAACGTCGGGAAATCTTGCGACGACAAGATTGCCCCGATATTGTTCACTTACTTAGCATTCATAGACATTTCGAAAAATGCATTGTTTTACCCTTTCCCAATTAAAAATCCAAGTAAGTAATCAGCATCGGGTCACGAGCAAAGTAAGTGAACAACATCGGGTCACGAGCCAAGTAAGTGAACATCATCGGGTCACGAGTCAAGTAACTGATCAACATCAGGTCACGAGCAAAGTAAGTGAATAACATCGGGTCACGAGCCAAGTATCTGATCAACATCGGGTCACGAGCATAGTAAGTGAATAACATCAGGTTACGAGCAAAGTAAGTGAACATCATCGTATCACGACCAAAGTAAGTGAACAGCATCGGGGCACGAGCAAAGTAAGTGATCAACATCGGGTCACGACCAAAGTTGGTGAACAACATCGGGTTAGGACCAAAGTAAGTGAACCCAGGACATAGCATCTACCAGCTATATCTTTGGAAAAGAATTAAAAAGCGTTGCTGTATAATTCCACTTTAAGCTATATACGGTTGTTTATTATTCCATTAATTTTAGGTCTTTGTATTGTGATGACAGGAAATGGACAAGGACAAGAACAGTCACACCAAGGTCACTGACAACTTAGTCTCTGTTTTTTCTTCTCAGTCATTACGATTAAATACATTTGGTTTACATTATGGGCCATCATAGTTTTATACTGAATAAAATCTTTCACCAATCATATAGCATATATGATCAATTTTGAAATCTGGCTGAATGGGAATGGATATACCTTTAGGGGAGGTCATTCCTACAAAAGTGTTTTGTCTCCCTTGTCAATAGGGGTCAACTCTTAAAGTAAAGATTTTGCTCATTTAATATTCATAACCATGCACACTCGTTTTTTTAATGGATTGTTTAAACAAGTTTCCCAGGACCAATTTTGACCTTGTTGCAAAAGTGGTTAAGATTTTTTCAACAAATCTGGCACTACTCAGTCATGCAATGCATAAAAAGTTTCGAACAAAATTGGCCCAGCACTTCTAGAGAAGAAGATCTTTTACATCTTTTTACCATATTTGGGCATTGGGACCATCTTGGTTATGTGACCTGGACCACTCAATCAAGTTGTCAGAGGGTGGCATTTAAAATGAAACTAAAATTGGCTCAGCTGTTTAAGAGAAAAGGTCCTTTGAAATGTTGACGGACCTGCAATCCAAATGAACTTGGGCCAAGGTCTTCGAATGACCTTAACCTTTGACATTCATGGTCATTCATTTTGTACCTACTCTCATGTAGTAGACCACACCATTTATGAAAAAAAAGTTCTACCTTTTCCCCATTGAAAAACATAAGGAACCACATTTGACTTTGCCGTAAAATAAGTCCAGGTCAGCCTGGGGTTACCATTTGAACAAAATTGGCGGTACTCAAGTCACCAAATACTGAATACCAAGTTTCAAAGTTATCGGCCCAGGGTTTCTGGAGAAGAAGATTTTTACCATATTTGGGCATGGCGCCCATGTTGGTCATGTGACCTGGACCATTCAAACAAACTTTTGTTCCCCCAATATCTGATGGCTACATATAAAATATAAATTAAAATGGCCCGGTGGTTTCAGAGAAATTGTATTTTGAAATGTCGATGGAACTGCAATATATGACACTTTGGACCAAGTTCGCCTTTAACATTCATAGCCATTCGTTTTATATCTATTCTCATGTCATAAACTACAATATTACAAAATGCACTGTTTTACCTTTTTCCAATTGTAAAGCCTAGGGAACCGGAGGATGACACGACTGCGAAAAAACAAAACACATCCGACTAAGGTTTATCTTAATATCTTAGGTCAACCTCGGGTCACTAGTTTTGCAAAATTGGTAATACTCAGTCACCCGATGCTACATACCACGTTTCAAGGCAATCAGCCAAGTGGATATGGAGAAAATGTTTAAAGCTTTAACCATATTTGGACATGGATGCCATCTTGGTCATGTGACATGGACAATTTGAACACATTTTTGTTCCCTATCTGTCAAAAGGCTGCATATTTAAAGTTAAAAGAAACTAGTCCAGCGATATCAAAGAAAATGTATTTTGAAATGTAAATGGACCTGCAGTCCAAGCAACCTTGAGCCAATTTCACCACATGACATTGACGTTTATCATTCATTTACTTTCATTTTGTACCTGTTCTTTTGTCATAGACCACACCATTTTTCGAAAAATGCATTGGTTTACCCTTTTCCCATTAAAAACCAATGGGATCTTGACCTACTTTACACAAAGATCGAATTCGGTAACCCAATTTCACCGTTGTGTAAAGTAGGTCACGGTCAACCTAGGGTCATCGTTTTTGTTTCAAGGCATTTGGCCTAGTGGTTCTAGATATTTTTTAAGTTTTTACCAATATTTGGATCTGGCGGCTATCTTGTGTGATCCGGACCATTGGTGCCAATTTGCAATCTCTCACTGTCTTAAGGCTGCATATAAAATTCCAATGAAATTAGTCCATCGGTTGCAGAGAAGATGTACTTTGAAATGTCAATGGACCTGCAATCCAAGTGACCTTAGGCCAATGTCACTGAATGACTTTGACCATGGCATTTTTATAGACATTCATTTTGTATCTATCCTCATGTCATAGACAAAAATATTTAAAAAAAAATACAGTAGAACTTCGATGGCTCGAACACCGATGGCTCGTTTACCATGGATGTGTCGAACACATTCTTGAGCCCCTAGCGAAATCCTGTACATAAGAAATAGTGGGGAAAATTAAGGAGATTTTAGTCTTTTATATTGCAAATGAATGCTGTGTGTACTCATTAGAATCGCCTCGATGAACACCCTTATTGTTCTAAGGCTGCATATAAAATGGAAATGAAATAGGCCCAGTGGTTTCAGAGAAAATGTATTTTGAAATGTCAATGGACCTGCAGCCCATCTAGCCTTGTGCCGAATGACCTTGACCATTAGCATTTATAGACAGTCATGTTGTACCTGTTCTAGTCCATAATATTTTTCAAAATGAAAATGCATTAACTCTTTTTCCCATTGAAAAGCCTAAGGAAGCAAATTTGTCCTTCACGTAAACTAGGTCAAGGTCAACCTAGGGTCATTCATTTTTACAAATTTGGCAGTACTCAGTCACCTGATGCCAAATTCTAAGTTTCAAGACAATCGGCTTAGTGGTTCTGGAGAAGAAGATTTTTAAGGTATTTATTAGATTTGGGCATGGCGAACATCTGGTAATGTGACCTAGACCATTCGTGCAAACTTTCTTTCCCCCAGTGTTAGGAGGCATATGGAATTTAACCCATTGCATGCGGGAAACCCCTAAAGGGGTACCTTGGCAAACAGTGCAGCCCAGATCAGACGCCACAGAACGCGGCATCTGATCAGGGCATGCACTATTATTGCTAACAGAATTTTCCATCGAAAATAGAATAAAAACGAAAAAATAGGCCAGCCACCTCTTATATGACAAATGGACTTGTCCAATGTCCAACATACAGCAACGGAAGAATCCACCAATATATGGGCCCCGTCAAGCGTATTTATTGCCTATGCGAGCAGTGAATCAAGAGGAACCTTCAGACAGAAAGCCATATCCCTGGCCCCTCTGAATGACTGGGCATGCGCAGTTAAAATTTTTCATGACGGAATGCTCGAAGACACAAATTCGCTTGGCGGGGCTCATATAATGGGTTAATTGAAATTGCCCTAGTGGCTCAGGGAGCCACAAAACGAAGGATCACTAAAATGTTTTTATTGGATTTTATGACTAAAATTTGTTTAATGACTAACATTGGCCTGGAACAAACGACTAACAGCACTCGAGATGTGAGGACACAAAATTTCTATAGTTCCTCCAAACTAGCAAGTAAAACAAAGTAACAAAATGATTAAACATTTAAATACATGGAATTTTATTTACAAACATATTTAAATCCAACGTCTCTCTCTCTCTCTCACACACCACACACTGATAGCAACTAACGCCGATTCATTGAAAATTCCGGAATTTCTGAAATTGTTATTGATTATTCAATTTTTTGGTAGGGTGACAATGGGCCAAAAAGTCCACTATTTCTGGTAGTAACCCATACCCCCCCGTATAACAAAACATGTCATATATCAAAATGTTCGTCAGCATCTGTAGTATCTGAAACTGCCGGCATAAATTGGCATAAATGATGGCGAGCTGAGAAATCCAAGATGGCGTCCAAGATGGCCGCCATAGCTGTAAATTCCAGTTTTTCGTAAAATATGAATATAAATACCACAAATCATCTTACAAACTTATTTTAATTTATTTTTCTGGTGTAGAAAGAAGATTTGTGCTAGAATATAGATCAACTTTTTAGGTTTGACTTGAAAACCGATGAAAAAAATGATATTTTATTGTTTTTGTGTCTAGTTTCATAAGTGGTACATAAAAGAAATTCTGATGTTTCAAAATTTAAACAGTTTTTACATATCTATTGTTTTATTTTAACTAAGACACTATTCTAAAATACATTTAACACTATTCTAAAATACATTTATGGTTGGTTATGACTTTTTTACCATCAATTTAGCCCCAGGATTACCCCACCCACTCATTTTACCAGTAAAATTCAGTCACACAATATTGCCACAAATCATCTTACAAACTTATTTTAATTTATTTTTCTGGTAAAGAAAGACGATTTGTGCTAGAATATTGATCAACATTTTGGGTTTGACTTGAAAACCGGTGAAATAAAAGACATTTCATCGTTTTTGTGTCTAGTTTCAGAGGTGGTACATAAAGGCAATGCTGATGTATCAAAATTTTAAACAATTTTTATTTATCTATTGTTTTATTTTAACTAAGACACTATTCTAAAATACATTTAACACTATTTCCAAGTACATTTATGATTTGTTATGACTGTTTTACCATAAATTTAGCCCCAGGATTACCCCACCCACTCAGTTTACCAGTACAATTCATTCACATAATACTCACACTCAAGGGATTTGCAGGCGAGGATTTCATTTTAAACAACAAGTAGAAGAGGGCATTGAAACTAATGCTTAGTTCTGTTCTCATACTATATTATATGATCAGCCATTAGGAAACACCACCTCTTTATAACACTGTTTTCGGGATCTGAGCATTGACCGTCTTAATTAAGCAGTGCTATATCCAAGCAAAATAGTGTTTATCAAATTGATCCAAAATGACTTTCATTGTCATTTTTGCTGTGTAACTGGCTAGATTTTTGGGGTTATAAAGTGTTATATCCAAAACTGTTATATAAAAAACGTGTTATAAAGTGGATATGCTATGCAATCAGGTTATATTTTGTTTGATTTGAGGTACAACGTCCCCCGTCAACACTGTATCAGTCATTTTGCATTTTGGAGACATTGCTTCCAATTTTTTGTGGGACCTTCCCCGACATTGAGATGAAATGACACCTCAAGCCCCGCCACACATTTAAACCAAAAAGTTTTATATGCAAGGGTGGTCCAACTCGCATCACTTTTCCTGGGCATGCTTAGAATCTCTAAGCGGTTTACTCTGTATACCCTAGGTCTACTGGGCTAGGCAAATTAATCTTAGATTTTGAAGCTCCCCATCAAATCGGTAGCTGATATGCACACCTGTGCACTAAAAAGAAATTGCTACTGCTTTAAGCAGCCCTGAGACATTTGACTCAGTCCCAAGATCTGAAATCTCTTGAAGCTGGAAGTCTGGTTTAGGCAGAACATGAATTGCCTTCTTCTTGCCTGTATTATGTAAAGAAGAGCAGGTATTACAACCCATAAGGCAATACAGACAGCATAATTGCCCTCTTATCTGGCTCTAGCTTCCTGAAAACAGTGTGAACTGGAATATACCTGGTGCAGTCAGCATGAATACCTCTTCTGCCTGTCATCAGCATAAAGTAGGTTAAAATGATGCACAAGTAGAAAGAAAACTTCGGTATCAGAACTGACAACAAGAGAACCTGCAACGGCTAGTTGCAAATCATTCTACTATCAGCTTCTTCACGGTTGGAATAAAGTTCATGCTGAACAGGAACAACATGATAATAATAATAATAATCAACCTTATTTATAGAGGATAACACATTTAGTACTAGTACTAATCTTCCATGTGGCCCTCTTTTCCTGGACAGGAACCAGTACAAAGCAATGTGGATAAAGTTCCTTGCTCAAGGAAACAACACATGGCGCTTGCGGGGATCGAACCGGCTACCTCTCGATCTCAAATCCGATGCTTTACCACTGCACCACAGCGCTCCATCAGTGGAAACTTCAGAGCCTTGTTCTCAAGTCAACCTGCACCAACAACAGTAGCATTCTTCTTAAGAAGCTCATGGCAATTTTCAGTAAAGTATCTAGTGTAAAGTTCTTGATTTTACTGTTTGAAAGTATCTATCAATCACCAGTTACTATATTTTTCCTCGTAGACACAGGCACGTGTGAAGAAACATTCTTTCCACACTTTTGTTGGGTCTGTGATTTGAGACTGTTTTCCTCATTCCTGTCAAAACCGACGTGAATGGTACCTACCCAAATAATGGTGAAAAGACTGTAAGACCAAAACATAGCAGCCATCTGTTGATATGTCAGTCTGAGACATGATGAATGCTGCAACATTTTAAGTACAGACATCCCGTCAAATACTACACAACCAGCAAGTCTTTCTAGTTTTTCAAGGAAATCCGACTTATTGGTAGACATCATACATTCTTCATCTGTAAACAAACTCGCGTGATCATGAGCATTTTTGAAAGACAAGACCTTGAATGAATGAATTGATGTATAGAGAGCATATATCTCTTCACCGGTGGCAGTCAGTTCCTCAGACTGGTTTCCCCAGACACCTGTGCCATTGACCTGATATCACTCATAGTCTGGAGTTTTGACCCAGGCAAAGGCTCATAAGATTGTTCTTTGGACTGCCTAACTAGCTATGGGTATGAGTCTTTCCTGCATGAATGACTCAAATGGCTTTTGACCCATTTTATGGCAACTTATCAAACTTCTTATTGTATCTCTTATCTCTTGAGGAACTTCATCTCCAGTAGCTATATTGTCGAAATGTCTTCGCCCCCCCACCCCCTCCCCCCACCCACCGCCCATCAGGTGCATGATGCTTCCACGCAGAGCTGAAACCGACCGCACATGGGTATTGGTAAACCCCTTAGAGGATCTAAGCCTGTCCAGGCAAAGCGGTGCGAGTCGGACCGTCCATGCTAATAAGCTGTATTGGTTTCAGTTTCAGGTATTCCAGTTCACACTGTTTTCAGGAAGCTAGAGCCAGATGAAAGGGCAATTATGCTGTCTGTATTGCCTTACAGGATGTGATACCTGCTCTTCTTTACATAGTATAGGCAAGAGGATTGCCTAAATCAGACTTCAAGCTTCAAGAGATTTCAGATCTTGGTATTGAGTCAAATGTCTCAGGGCCAGTTAAGGCAGCAGCAATTTTTCTGTAGGTTTGCTGTTCAGCCAAACACATTAGACAACAATTGTGCTCCAAAAACCCGGAGTTAGACCTAGTCATCTACCACCAACTAATAGTTTTTTGCTCCATTTGTAAAGGTGTACATATCAGCTACTGATTTGATGGGGAGCTATTAAATCTAAGATTAATTTGCCTAGCCCTATAGACCTAGGGCATATGGTTGATCCTGAAACTGGGTTATTCATTCCACAGCTCATAACACAGATGCAAGCAGCCTCTCTCTTTTAACTAATATGGTTGTAAATAGCCTGATCAGTGTAGTGATGACTGCATTTGCGCATAGAAAGTACAACCGTGTACTCAAGCTTGCAAGTAGTAAAGCATGTTTGAATAGGTCTTACATTTGTAAGCGCCTAAATGTTGATCAGGAGGACACGGGTTCGATATCTGCTGGGGTCGGTAACATTCTTTCGTGGAGATTAATCATGAAATCCTTTCAATGGTCATTCTCTCCTTTCCGCTGATTCAAGAAGGGCAGTTTCAGTTTCTGGCGAAAGAATGTGCACTGTTCTGGTTAATCACTTACGTATAAGCCTGCACAGGAAAAGTGTGGATAAGTAAACTGACAAGCTCAAAAATGACCTAAATAGTGTTGACTGGGCCGTTAAACCCCAATACAAACAAGCAAACTAACATTTGTAAGTTGCCCCCGCCCATCGGGGCATGCATAAATAGATTGGGCTGCATGGTGCTTCCACGAAGAGCTGAATCTGACCACACACGAGTACTGGTAAACCGCTTTCAAGAAGGACTAAGCCTGCCCAGGCAAAGCGGTGTGTGTCAGATCGTCCAATGCATATAAGCCTTCTGGTTTCATTGGGCGGTAGGGCTTGAGATGTCATTCCATCTCAATGTCAGATAAAAGTTCCACAAAATTGGAAGCAACATCTCCAAAATGACTTTAATAATGTCGACGGGGACGTTAAACCCCATTCAAACAAACAAACAAACAAAAAACTAACATTTGTAAGAACTTGTTTACAATACTAGCTCATATTTATACCGAGGACTATGACAGTTTTAAATCATGTACTTGGAGTCTGATATGGCCTATTAGTACAGCACAATCATTTTATAACACATTTTTATATAACACTGTTCAAAGCCCAAACCCCTAACTATTTGCATAGAAAAAAATGACAAAAAAACATGTAAAGGAACTTCTTTTACACTATTCTACCTTTTTCTTGGACATAACACTGTTTAACGAAGAGGTTTATGCTTGGATTCAGAAAACAGTATTATAAAGAGGTGGTGTTTCAAATGGCTAAATACATAACATTACGAAAACACGCATAATTCAAATCCATTGGAAGATTTTACTACCACCCCCTCACCCCCCCCCCCCCCCCCCCCAAAAAAAAAAAAATCCAGATAATAATGATATTTTTCTTATTTCTGTTCCAAACATAGATTGTGGGGACTCTTTAGAACCCTCTCAATGTGGCGATGCTGTCAAACACCACAAGCTATGTCCTTAAGCATAAATTCGAAAAATAATGCTTACCCCTGAAAACCCTAGTTTTCTATAAAACAAAGTGAGGTTCAAGGGGGTCAAAAACATATGGGCATGTTTTTGAGACGATATGAAAACAGAACTAAGCATTATTGTGAATGTCCTCTACTTCTTAATTGTCTAAAATGAAGCAAACACCTGCAAATCCCTTGTTTGTGAGCATTTATGTGAATGAATTTTACTGGTAAACTGAGTGGGTGGGGTAATCCTGGGGCTAAATCGATGGTAAAAAAGTCATAACAAACCATAAATGTATATTAAAATAGTGTTAAATGTATTTTAGAATAGTGTCTCAGTTAAAATAAAACAATAGATATGTAAAAACTGTTTAAATTTTGAAACATCAGAATTTCTTTTATGTACCACCTATGAAACTAGACACAAAAACAATAAAATATCATTTTTTTCACCGGTTTTCAAGTCAAACCTAAAAAGTTGATCTATATTCTAGCACAAATCTTCTTTCTACACCAGAAAAATAAATTAAAATAAGTTTGTAAGATGATTTGTGGTATTTATATTCATATTTTACGAAAAACTGGAATTTACAGCTATGGCGGCCATCTTGGACGCCATCTTGGATTTCTCAGCTCGCCATCATTTATGCCAATTTATGCCGGCAGTTTCAGATACTACGGATCCTGACGAACATTTTGGTATATGACTTGTCTTGTTATACGGGGGGGTATGGGTTCCCATTTTTTTGGTCCAGATTGTCACCCTACCATTTATACCATCAATATCTGTCGTTATGAAAAACGATAACAGCTGCACAGCAAAAACATATACTTATCCTGGTAAGCTGTGAAAAATTGTCAAATCTTCGTCTGAAAAACAAATACAATGATTTTAATACTAGTGATAATTAAGGAACAAAATGTACTGGCGATAATTCTTTGAGAAAAATACCAATGTAATTTGGAAATAATTAAGTGCTTATTGCCGACTTCACAGAGTTTCTATACTTTTCCTGAAAAAGGTTCTTATCCTATCTACTTCAGTGTATTTTCGAGTACTTTTAGCCAGCTATTAGCGAGTCTCAGTTAATTAAAAGTTGGCATCTCTCTCTCTCTCTCTCTCTCTCTCTCTCTCTCTCTCTCTCTTTCTGTTCAAATATCTTCATTGCTATGCATATATTCGTCTAATCTCTTTGAAGGTCTCCTCCGTTATGGCGACTGTCAATCTGTCTTTCTCAGTGTCATTGCAAAATGCACCAGGTCTGAAAATAAAACAATTGTTTCGGAAAGACATGTATGGGCAATGACCTATTCAATGTCAGTAGGCATGATCGCTTATGGAACATGAGGCATGTTTCTGACATTTCAGTTACACTGAAGGACTAAAAAGGTGAAACCAATCCACTGTTGTTCTCGTTCTAAGACAATTCGGAACGGGCCTCCGTGGCCTAGTGGGTAAGAGCGCTGATTCTTAATCATTGGGTCTCTGACCGCTGTGGTTCGGGCCTGGCTCGGGTCACACGTGAGATGCCAAGTTGTTCTGCAACGGAAGGTCGCGTGGTTTTTCTTCAGTACTCCGATTTTCGCCCACTTCTGACTAAAGATCGGCTCGATATGAGAGGGCCGTAAAATCAAAACCAAAAAAGGGACGATTACGTATTTCTCTGTATTTGCACCCCGCCTTCGAAACACGTGAACAAAATTGAAATGCACATGAACAAACTAGTCCTACGTAAGTTTCGATGTGCTCTCAAGCATGTGTTACTGTCATATTTGACATACATGTCTATGTCACTTATAACAATATGTAAGTTATCTAGAGACTGGCCTTTAAAAAAAGAAAGAAAATATATGCCTCCTCGTGCTCAAGTTTTTTAGCAGTCATAGCATTAACAAACATACACCTGTGGTTTTGGTTGTTGGCAAAGATTACTCGTTATTGTTATATCCAAGCGACAAGGCACTGAATGCTTTCATTATATTTTGTAAAATCTTATCGGTCCTTATTGTTTTGTTTGTTTGTTTTGAGGTTTAACGTCCCCAATTTTGTGGGACTTTTACCCGGCAATGAGATGAAATGACATCTCAAGCCCTGCCGCCCAATGAAACCAATAGGGTCTTTAAGCATGGCACCGCTTTACCTGCGCAGGCTTAGATACTCTAAGCGGTTTACCAGTACTCGTGTGCGGTCGGATTCAGCTCTGCGTGGAAGCCTCATGCAGCCCATCTATTTCTTCAAGCCCCGATGGTTATCGGTCCTTATCTAAAGCTATTTTTGTAAAGGACCATCGCCTTAGTGCAAACGTTTGATATGCGTGGTGTGTGTTCAACCCTTATCCTGCTGTTCATGAAAAGCCAAACGTTTGCAAACAGGGTAGATCCAGATCAGATGGCTTCTGAAGAAGCCATCTAACTGGATCTTCACTGTTTGAATTCAGTTTGTGAATTTGCAGCAAAATATACAGTAAAATTCCTCCATTAAGACCACCTTTGAGACTGTTCAAAAGTGGTATTTAAGACCACTTTTGAATAGCCCCAAAGATGGTCTCTGGCCAGAGGACACTGTATGCAGGAAACACAAAGAAAGAGTAACTGCAACCTACTAAATAAGGTTTTCAAAGCAGAATTAGTCTTTACTTCAGGTGGTCTTAATAGCGGAATTCCACTGTACATAAGTAATCTGATTGGTTCAAAGTCAGAAATGGGCGTGTCTAGCTTAATTATACAGCGGCATAAGGGTTAAGTAACTGTGACGAAGTATGGTGGTTCAACGAGCACCTTCAGTCTCGGTTTTGATCAAAAAGAGACAGCTCATAAGGAAAGGGCATTACAGTTTTGTGCATAAGCGATCTGAGAAGGCTCAGCCGAGCCGATACTGGAAACTCATAGTGCCAGACGCATAGCTTGTTGCATGGAGCCACTACAAGTTTGTTGCATGGAGCCACTGCATGTCTGCAAGCAGCAAAGGCTCTGGCATTACGATAACACATCCGTGTGACTTAGTGCATTGTTACAACGCATAATGTAGTAATGTAGTAATTTCTTCATTTTGAAATTTTTACTACATTATGCGTTGGCATAGTCGACGCGAAATGAAATAAAATGTCGTTTTTACTTCATTATGCGTCGATACTAAGAGGTTTGAGCAAAATGAAAGAATTATTTCATTTTGCGGCGATGGGTGGCATACTTAATTTTACTTCATTATGCGTCAACAGTTTGTTTGTTTGATTTGAGGTTTAACGTTCCCGTCAAGACTATTTAGGTCATTTTGGAGACATTGCTTCAAATTTTATGGGACTTTTACCCGATATTGAGATGAAATGACATCTCAATCGCTGCCGTCCAATTAAAAGCAATAGGGTTTATATGCATGGATGGGCCGACTCGCAGCAGTTTTCCTGGACAGGCTTAGACCTTCTAAGCAGATTACGAGGACTCATGTACGGGCGGTATCAGCTCTGCGTGGAAGCATCGTGCAGCCCATCTATTTATGCCCCCGGCATACGAAGTATGCAAGGGGGTATATAGTTTTTGTCCATTCTGTCTGTCTGTCTGTCTGTCTGTCTGTCTGTCTGTCTGCCTGTCTGTCTTTTGTTTGATTTGTTTGATTTGAGGTTTAACGTCCCCGTCAACACTATTTAGGTCATTTTGGAGACGTTGCTTCCAATTTCATGGGACTTTTACCCGACATTGAGGATCCCCCGTCCCAACTTTGTGTGCACTACACGATCATGTGTTGAGCCTTAAAACACAAATGAGGGAAAGACATCAGGCATGAGACCAAAATAGCGCAAGGCGTACGATTTTAATTCTACTGGCTTAATCAAATACAATGAAATTCCACTATTAAGACCACCTAAAATTAATACAAATTTTGTTTTTAAAGCATATTTGGAAGGTTAAAGCTACATTTTCTTTGTGATTTTGACCTTCAGTGTGCTTTTGTGGAAGACCGTCTTTTGGACTGTTCAACTGTGGTCTTAAAGACCACTTTTGAACCGTCTCAAATGTGGTCTAAATTGTAGGAATTTAACTGTATTGCTTCCTAAGTCTTTTCGAAGACAGCTATGTTCTACCATCATTACTTCATTATGCGTCGATATGGTGCATATCAACGCGAAATGAAATAATTTTTTTACTTCATTTCGCGTCGACTATGCCAACGCATAATGTAGTAAAAAAAATCAAAATGAAGAAATTACTACATTACTACATTATGCGTTGTATCAGTGCATTCTTTCATTTTCTGGTGAAAATTATTGATATTATTGATATTTTCCTAATTTGTACTCCAAATATAGGTTGTGGATGCTCGTTACAACCGACTCAATGAGCCGGTTCTAACGAGTACCAACAACCCATGTTTTGGAGCAGAAATAAAAAAATAATGTATACCCCGGTAAATCCCAGTTTTTTTTCTAAACAAACTGGGGTTTAGGGTGTTTACATTTCACGGACCTGTTCACGTGATGCTCTGGTGAGACAGAGCGTATGCTGGTCGCCTAGATGATAGTAACCTGTTTCTCATAAAATTGTTCAAATGTTGTAAAGAAAAAAGAAAGCTTTTCAGATTCAGGAAATACATCAATCAAGTATAACTGGCTCACTGTTATAGAAGGCTAACATTTTGATAAATACAAATATCAAATTATGGACCAAATTTTCTTTTCTTTCTTTCTACATACACTGCCATACACTAGGCAGGTCTTCCTGGGTAAAAACAGAACTAAGTAATGTGGTTAAATTGTCTTTCTCAAGGACCCAACACTTGGCACTCGCAGGGGTCGAACCACCGGCTAACTCTCGATCTCCAGTTTGATGCGCTCCACACGAATTATACATAAACATTCAAAATGTATGTTTGTGTGTGTGTGTGTGAATTCGGGTTTAACGTCGCTTTCAACAATTGTTCAGTCATATCACGACGGTGTCTGGTTGCGACAGGGAGCTCAATGCTCACTTTTATAGTGCTGCCTCACTGAAGTATCATGTCCCAGACACATTACATGATACCCAGTCACATTATCCTGAAACTGGGTCGATCCGTCCAAGCTCTACCCCGTAAATCTGAGTGCCAAGCGAGGAGCAGCTAGTACCATTTTTAACGACTTTGGTATGTCGCGGCCCGGGATCGAACCCGTGACCTCCCGTTCCCCGGAGCGGACACTCTACCAACTGAGCTATCGGGGCCGGTCACATTCAAAATGTAACATATGTATATTCCCATTATAAAATCTGGTAGAAAAAGGACTATAAAGTTGTAAAAATCATAAACTTCGGATTTGAACCTCACGCACAATTAATGTTTTTTTTTCTGCTAACAGACCCCCTGCGGTCGTTCCTTTGCAGTCTATGTAGTCGGTGTATATTATTTTTATTGTCCAATCTACTATAGAAAGTGTCATGATGTATTTTGAGCTAAAGAGTTTTAACCTGACTCAACTAAGTATATTCGTCCAGTATTTTTCTTTTACGATTGGGCAGTTCTACTGGATGGTTTTTGGTCTATATACATGTAGTATATGCATTTTCGGAATCTATCTTTGAACCTTGATATATCCAAAATCGTTGTTATAAAGAACCAAGTTAAAACACGCTTAAAGTGTTCTTTATGTGTCGTGTTTACATACTGTTAATTAAGGGGAATGGGAACACCTAGCGCATTTTTCGCCATTTTTCAAAGGGAGACAACTTTTGGGACTTCCTGTTGATTTCGCATAAGCCCTGTCTCAGGAGCAAAATTTTTCCTTTAAGATTTGACCCCTATTAACATGGGAGAAAATATTTTTGCAGGAGTTGCCTCGCATGAAGGTGTTCGCATTCCCCTTAAAGTCATAATAATGATTGAAAAGTGGTAATTTATCTAGACCTGAAAGTATCATCTCTTTAAAAAAACTGTTCATTTATCACTTATTCAGTGTATTCGATGGATTGGGTAATAAAATAGTTATTTCACGGCAGCTTGGAGTATAATCAAAACTATTGCCCTTCCCGAGGGGCACTAGTTTTGACTATACTCCAAACTGCCATGTCATTCAAAAGTTATTTCATGGCAGCTTGGAGTATAGTCAAAACTATTGCCCCTACTGGTAGGGACAATAGTTTTGACTGTACTCCAGACTGCCATGACATTTAAATAGTTATTTCATGGCAGCTTGGAGTATAGTCAAAACAATTGCCCCTAGGAGGGGCAATGGTTTTGATAATACTCCAAACTGCCATGTCATTTAAATAGTTATTTCATGGCAGCTTGGAGTATAGTAAAACCTATTAATCCCCCCACCCCGGTAGGGGCAACAGTTTTGACTATACTCCAGACTGCCATGACATTTAAATAGTTATTTCATGGCAGCTTGGAGTACAGGCAATGGTTTTGATAATACTCCAACCTGCCATGGCATTTAAATAGTTATTTCATGGCAGCTTGGAGTATGGTAAAACCTATTAACCCCCCCCCCCCCCCACTCCCCCGGTAGGGGTAACAGTTTTGACTATACTTCAAACTGTCATGAAATGACTGTATATTGTGTTTTAGGTGTGTCTTCTTGTCACTAAAACTTTCTCTGCATTCGATGGCTTGAGATGACTAAGTAAATGTTTCTTTCGTTTTTTTTTCTTGTGTGAATGATAGATGTAACAGCTGCGTTGTTGTGAAGGCTGTATTTCTAAATTTCGCACATGTGAACCTGGGGAAAAACCCAAATATTTGGGTGAATGGCTAGCAATCAGTCTTTCCAACTTGTTGCTGGACATTTTGGCACGAACTAAAATCTTATGTTTGTCAGTTATTCTTAGTATTTAAAATAAAAGCCTTTTCTTGAGGTCACATGGCCTTTTTATTCAAAGCTGCATGTATATTACGTAACCGTTGATTTCTGCCTGGTGTCGGGTTTTACCCTGTTACAAAATGCAGCATCTTTTTTAGTGTTTCACTGCAAAAAGCAACATGTTATCAACTGTTCTAGGGCATGAACTGATATGGGCTGAACAATCATAGTGTAGTTTATATGTTCTTGTCTTTTGGGATTATTGATTCCATTGCTGAATTTTGAAAATATTTTAGGGGCACTGATGAGGCCTGATAGGCCGAAACTAGCTAGTCTGGCCCAGAAAACATGCACGCGCCATATTTTCCACTTCTGTAGTGTAATCCTTGCTTCCAAAGGAATATCCTTTATAGAACGTATTTGGTGTTTAGGATAATCTCTTGAAAACTGCACTTTCTGAATAAAATTGGACGCAGTCGGAGGTGAGTAGTGTATTGTTTCCATAAGTGCAACAACATATTTTCACAGATTGCAGTGCGTTTTATAATGATTAAATAATCTTTTGGTGTGTTTACAATGTGTTGATATGCTACAAAATGGACGTGTACTATTATATTTAATAGATGCTTGAATTTCATTTGTGTGACATTGTTATGTATAAGAATTTATTTTTCTGATTCCCACTTTCGCCCCACTGGGTGACCTAATAAGTCTATTAATATTTTATTTACTCTCCTTAAAGGAGCTTCTGGAAAATGAGTCAGATTAATTTCAGTTGGTAAACAACTTGTTTACAAGGAAAAATACTTTGGAATCTTGCAGATAGTTCGGGTTTACATTATTTTAGAAAATTACCTAATCTTATTCCACAGCCCTCTGGAACTTTCCAGAGAGATCTTTGGGTCTATATAAAGAACTTGAATTTTTCTTTGGGTCAGAGTTTGGGTGTATAAGAAAGTTATTTCTGAAATCTGTGTTGGATTGTTTAAGAATATTTTTTTGATCATTTCGGACTGTGAATTCTGTGGGATCAAGGAAATAAATTAATTTAAGGATATTTCATAACAGAGCTAAGTACATTTAATTCTGTTACGTATAGTTAAAAAAATTTTTTTTTAACTTTTTGCAAAAGGCTTGTTTGTTTTATCTTTCTGCTACGCCTGGCTCGTAACAGAAATCCACGCTGAGTTCAAAATGGAGGAAAACTGTGGAATGCATCCCAAAATGGCAGTGGATATTTTACATCATTTTACCTAGAAGATATCCACCCTAAAAATATTTTCCTCCTACATGAGACAGGTTAGAGAGAAACCCCCATGGTGGAGTGGATAAGCTACTCACCTCATAAACCAGGGGCCGTGGGTTCGATCCCGGGCTTCTCCAGACTTTCGGATGAGTCTTTAAAACCGCGGTCCCGTCTCCGTATGACCTTAGCTGTTGGTGGGACGTAAAACTCAAACACACTCCCTCAGACAGATTAGACGTACTGTTGAACGTCAACGGTTTTACGAGGGTCGTTCAATATTTAACTGGCCTAACCCAGTTACTGGCCCGTAGCAAGTGCACGCTTTTCATATATTATACATACACAAATCCCTTAATCTAATTTAATCTTCATACTCAACTGTTAAAGATTGGGTGGCTGATTGTTAACGTGGTCGGGTAAAGTTGGAAGACGAGCACCGTAGTGGAAGACATGTGAACGCTTTTGATGACGTCACTGGTGAAAATCTAAGGAAACTAGTAGTGCAGGGCAGGCGAATGAAAGTTTCAGAATTGGCTGGAAGATTGGAGATTTCTGAGGGAAGGGTTTTTACCATTTTACATGAAAGACTGTGCATGAGGCTTTTAGGTTAGGGTGACAAAATGCCTTCGTAAAGAAGAACGAGCTGTCCGAGTGTCCATGTCTGAGTCCCTTTTAGAAATATATTATTCTGATCCGGAAGACTTTCTTGAAAGAATTGTTACCCGGGACGAATCTTGGATCCATCACTATCATCCTGAGACTAAACAGCAGTGTAAACAATGGACTGGTTACGGTTCACCGCGTCCAAAGAAATAAAAGACTCAGCCTTCAGTTGTCAAGGTCATGGCGACTGTGTTTTCGGATAGCAAGGGGTTTCTTACCTCATGTCCAGACGATTAATAGGGACGATTATGCTAATATTTTTTACCATTTTGAATTTCGCCCAGCTATAGTACAGAAAAGGCGTGGAAAAATTATAAAAGGCGTGCTGTTGCTACATTGCAATGCTAGAGTCCATACTTGCAAAGTTTCTCGGAAGGCAATGAAGCGCAACGGTTTCAAGTAAGGGCGAGGATTGTGGTCACGTAAAATCGATTTAAGCCCCCATTGGAATTCGTTTCCGCTGACCGTTCCAAGGCGGTTCTTCTGTCGCGGTGTATTTTTGTTATGGTTTGTCTTTGGGTGTTTGTGTCGCTTATATTATTTTATTTTGGATAGTCTACTGGCCATTTTGTCGTAAAGTAACTGGTCCTTTTGGCTTTCCGCTATTGATGTTTCTATTAGGTCTGTTGTTTCATGTTTGTGTTTCTTTCCCTTTGGTGTCCTTGATGGGAGCTGTGAGTTGATTGTATCGATTCCTGATGATTGCCTCCACTTCTATTTTTCAAACCCTTACCCCATCCACCCTATTCGCCTGATCTGGCACCCAGTGATTACTTTTTATTTCCGAACTTGAAGAAAGAAATGCGTGTACGTCACTTCCTGTCAGATGAAGAGATTATGGCAGTGGTTGGAGGGTGCATTGACTCTAAAAACCACGAAACTTGCAAAAATGGACTTTTAGGCTGGGAAAATCAGTCTCCAAGATGACTTAAATAGAGTTGACCTCAATTCAAACAAAAAATTTCTGCTACTGATGATACTACTTATAAGAATGGAAATACTTATCTTAATAATAAAAACGATGACAAAAATAATTATATTCTAACTACTTCTCCCAATACTACTACTACTACTCTCGCCCCCGCCCATTGGGGCTTGAAGAAATAGATGGGCTGCATGATGCTGCCACGCAGAGCTGAAACCGACCGGTAAACCGCTTAGAGGATCTAAGCCTGCCCAGGGAAAGCGGTGCGAGTCAGCCTGTCCATGCTTATAAACCCTATTGGTTCATTTGGCGGCAGGCTTGAGATGTCATTTCATCTCAATGTTGGGTAAAAGTCCCACAAAATTGGAAGCAACGCCTTGACGGGGACGCTAAAACTCAAATCAAATAAAAAAAAACTGCTACTGCTCAGTACTACTATATAATAATGATAAAAATAATTTTAGTTATCAAAACGATGATAATAATAATTATACTCTTAATACTTCTCCCTATACTACTTCTACAACTACTGCTTCTACTTCTACTACTACTTCTTATTATTGTAATTATTAATAACGTGATGAAAGAGCTGATATTAATTTATATGTAATTGTCGACAACCCCATTTACGCAGAAATGTTACTTAATTCAGATTTGGAAACTATCCATAAATGGGCTGAAGTATGTTTGGTAAAATTCAATCCGTCAAAATCCTAATCTCTTTTAATTTCAAGAAATATACACCCTCCATTAGTTATGAGTTCATCAACGAAGTAACACATCATAAGCATTTGAGAATTTATTTATCAACCGACGGTACCTGGCACGAACAGATTAATTATATAATCTCCAAATCGTGGCAAAGAAAATATATCATTCGATTTGTTTTACTGGGCAGGAAATCATTCAGAAATTCTCCCCCATTAGCGAGTATGCAGAAAGCACTAAAGTACTTAAATATTACATCACAGGAAATAGGACATTGCAAATTTATTATACTAGATTAAGGACTAAATGTAGTTCCTTAAACCAACATTTATTTTCTAAGAATGCGATTGAGAATCCTTTATGTGAATGCGGAATAGTTGAAACCACCAAACATTTTTTTATTAGAGTGTCCAATATTTATTCAAGTCAGAACTGCCTCTTTCAATCGTTAATATATACGTTGTAATATTACTGTAATTGTTTATATATTTTGTCTGGATATATGTTTTGCATTACCAGGTACTCAGTTGAACATTTGTATAATATATATGCATTTTGTCTATTTCACCGCTTTATAATATTTGCAATTTAAACGTCAGGGAAACGGATTTGAATAAGTCTCTTTGACTTTTTTCCGAATCCCAATTTGTAAACTCTGTTTTGCAATACGGTACATTTATATGTATAATTGAATTATGAGTTTATGAAATAAAAAATGAAAAAAAAAGTGGATAAAACTAACTAATATTGTTTGTAGGAAAGAACATTTAATAATAATAATAATAATAATGATAATAATAATAATGCTGTGCTCACTGAACAATCATTGTCGAATTCAACTCTATCAAATTTGCACTCTTTTCCACAAACAGCAAACTGTCAATTTAGATGTTCAATCTATCGAGTTCAACAAGAAATGGACAAAAAACAAAAGTTATGTACAACCGAAATATAATACTGAAAATTCAGTGTTCTTGTGGACACTGTCTAGTAATTCTAGTTTATAAGTAAACTGCTTTAATAATGAGCTATCATTGCCTGTTTTCGCCCCCGCCCATCAGGGCTTACAGAAATAGATTGGGCTGCATGATGCTTCCATGAAGAGCTGAAACCGGCCGCACAAGAGTACTGGTAATCCGCTTAGGGGTCTAAGACTGCCCAGGCAAAGTGGTGCGAGTCGGGCCGTCCCTACATATTAACCCTTTTGGTTTGTTTTGGTGGCAGGGATTGCCATTTCATCTCAATGTCGGGTAAAAGTCCCACAAAATTGGAAGCAATGTTTCCAAAATGACCTAAATAATATAGTGTTGATGGGGACGTAAAACCTCAATTCAAACAAACAAATCATTGCCGGTTTCTTTCCGAAATGGTACAATGCAATCATAATCGAGTCACTTGATATTGCAAGTTATGCCAAATGAGACAGCGCACGACAAAACCAACAATAAGACATGTGCGCCCGACGAAGACTCAGATCAGCCTGCGCATCCGCGCAGTCTGATCAGAGTCTTCGTTGTGCCTTCTAAGAATACTTGCGGGCCCAATGCTCCTCCATGCAGCAAGAGAAGTCTCTGGTTAGACTATATGGATGCGCAGGCTGATCTGAGTCTTCGCAGGGCGCACATGTCTTATTGTAGGTTTTGACGTGCGCTGGCTCATATCTTTTCTTGTTCAAGTTACCTTTGATCAGTCTGAGAATTCATTCCTAAAATGGCGCCATCTGAATTGGCAGCAAAAACCAAACGGTCTTCGGTATAAATATCGGCACGTAGGATAGCCATATGCGTTACCACAGTAAGGCATCCGCCAGTTACAACGCCTCTGTGTCTTCCATTCAAACCACATACATGGGTTACGGCGTGACTGAGCAGATACTGTGGACATCACACCTGCAATCAAACATGAAACAACGAATCTCATTACGAAAACACGCCTATACAAATATATTCTAACCTTTATCGCCGAAAAAATGTTTTGAAAATTTTAAGATGAAAAATTGTGATATTTTTCTTATTTCTGCTCAAAATATAGATTGTGGGTACTCGTTAGAACCGCCTCATCGAGGCGGTTCTTACGAGTACCCACAATCTATTCTTTGGAGCAGAAATAAAAAAAAATAAGGTTTACCCCTGTAAACCCCAGTTTTACTATATAAACGTGGGGTTCAAAGGAGTCAGAATGATATAGGTGTGTTTTCGTGATGTTCTACTTAGCAGCTTCGGACAGAGCCACTTCTAATTTAAGATTTTTTTTTATTCCACCACGAAAACACGCCTATATAATTTTGAACCCCTTAAACCCCAACTTTTTATGTAGCAAAACTGCAGCGTCTCATCTGGGTCTACACTGTTTGCCAGTTTACCATTTTGAGACATTGAGTCATAAATGGGTTAATCGAAAAAGTTTTTTTTTTGTAGACCTTTAGCTTTTTGTTTCAAATAGTGCGTGGTATAATACATTGATATCTTTTTGACTTATGACTTATGTTTCTTTTTGTGTACGGCCTATATCTTTATTATGATTGTTGCTCTACAGATTTTTATGCCCCCGCCATTCGAAGAATGGTGGAAGGGCATATAGTGTTGCCCAAGTCCGTCCGTCCGTTCGTTCGTTCGTCCGTCCGTCTGTTCGATCGTTCGCCCGTCCGTCCGAAACTTAAATTTCTTATTTGAAAATACTTTGTAGAAATGTTAAACATCATGTGACGATGTGTCACGTGCAAAACCCAGGTCTGTACCTCCAAGGTCGAGGTCATACTTAGAGATCCAACGTCAAAAAAGGGTCCGAAACTTAAACTCAGTCAATAACTTTCTTATTTCTGGATGGATTTTGAAATTACTTTATAGAAATGTTAACCATCATGAGACAATGTGTCACATGTAAAACCCAGGTGCGTACCTCCAAGGTCAATGTCATATTTAGAGGTCAAAGGTAAAAGAAGGGGCCGAAACTTTGTAATTACTTGGCAGAAAGGTTGGCCATCATCAGACAATCTGTCACACAAAAAACCAAGGTCCTTACCTCCAAGGTCAAGGTCATACTTAGAGGTCAAATGCGAAAAAAGGGTCCAGAACTTAAACACCGTCAATAATTTTCTATGGATTAATATTTTCAGGCGGGGGCATCCGTGTCCTATGGACGTATTTCTAGTTTTGTATGGATTCTGTATAAAGTGTTGAGCTGTCGGGACAAGCTTGCTGACGTGGGTTCCTATGCTTTGTTTGGCCCGTTAAGTTTTGTTTTGTTTGCTGGACGCCCACATGCGTTTGTAACTTTGCAGTTTCTTATATTTTTGTTTGATTTGTGTTTTGTTTTTGTCTTGTTGGGTCGACTGACAAACAATCGACCCAAAGGTATAAAGCGTATCAGGTTTTCAATGCTAAAGTCCACGTGACTATCACTAAATTGTAGGAAATCCAGGTAACGGTTATTTATAGAAAATAGCCGCGTAACTCTTCATGATCGCTGTGAGGTCAGAGTATTGCGCAGTGTAAGAGGATATGGACTGGGTTTAAGTTTTTGTCTTGGCAGACTGTGTAGACCCAGATCAGACGCCGCAAAACTCGGCGTCGGATCAGGGTCTACACTGTTTGCTTGCTGTGCAGGAAGGGTTAAATGAAACAAGTCCCGTTCAGGGCCCAGGATTACAATCATTACTTAAGTTAAGGTCGACCAAACGATTTAAGGAGGTATTCTTATCTTAGTAAAGTATTTCCTTAAAAAGTGCATTAGAAAGCCGCCTATTTCATTTACTTGGCTAAGTATTTAACTTCGGATGAAGTCGTAATTTTGACGGAAATTTTCACGAAGGTTAGCACGTAAGTTTCAATTACACATTGATGTAGGCGGCCCACAATTTTCCCGCGATCTGTCAAAAATCACTTCTTCTGCTTGATTGAATGGAGACAATAGAAAATATGATGGTTTAGTTTCCATTTCCCTACATAAACCATAAAAAATGTTTTATACACTATAAAACGTGTTTCATTGAAGGATCAAACTCCATCACGTGAACAAGTCCGTGAAATGAGGACCCCCTAAACCCCACTTTCTATAGAGAAAACTTGGGTTTACGGGGGTATACATTTTTTTCTTATTTCTGCTCCAAGACATAGGTTTTGGGTACTCGTTAGAACCGCCTCACTGATGCGGTTCTAACGAGCACCCTCAACATATGTTTTGAGCATTTATAAG
Source organism: Lucinisca nassula (assembly GCA_963580285.1). Taxonomy (NCBI): domain Eukaryota; kingdom Metazoa; phylum Mollusca; class Bivalvia; order Lucinida; family Lucinidae; genus Lucinisca; species Lucinisca nassula. The sequence goes on along the minus strand of OY757012.1, from coordinate 111,400,219 downwards.
AAAAATATAAGGATTTTCATCAGAAAAGTATCAAGTTAGGAGATGTGAAAAATGCACTATGTCGCACGGGTGTGTTAACGTAATGGATCTCGATTTGTGCGGACAAACATTGGTCACAATGTAGCATCACGACATATTCAAAATACTGTTTCTACGGGGTCCTTTAGAAACAAGAAATCATACAATATTTGAATATGCAAACCTATGCAAAACTCGGTTCTGTGGAGTCTTGTTTGAATTGAGGTTTAATGTCCCAGTCAACACTATGTAGGTCATTTTGGAGACGTTGCTTCCAGTTTTGTGGGACTTTTACCCGACACTGAGATGAAATGACGTCTCAAGCCCCGTCGCCCAATGAAACCAAAATGCTTATATGCAGTGGACGGTCTGACTCACACCACTGGCTCGGCAGGCTTAGTCCTTTTAAGCTGTTTGCCAGTACTCGTGCCAGTGTGGTCAGTTTCAGGTCTGCATGGAAACACCAAATCAATTTCTTCAAGCCCCGAGGGGCTGGGGCGGAATCGGTTTTTTGGAGTCTGTCCATGATTCAATCCTTCTCATGCCGTTAGGCGTATTGCATAATATTCAAGTCAATAATTAAGAAAATAAGTATATCCTGAGCTATGGTGAAGAACAGGGAAGACTCCCGCAGAAACCACCCCACACTTAACCCCAGCTACAATATTGTTTTCGGATGTCATTATTATTATGTAGTTGATATAGTCATTAAGGACTAGATCAAACAACGTGCAGTCAAACATGGAGAAAACCGTAGCTCCAGTCGGAGTAAAAAAAAATTGGATATAAAATCACTGTACATTCGATCGTGGACTTCCCCGTCTTTTTTGTGAGTGAGGTCCTTATCTGCGAATAACCTTACAATTGGTGAGACTCACTCACCTCACAAACACACTCAATCACTCACATGCAAGAGCTTACAAGGGAGTTGGTACGCCTCAAACTTATTTTTTATTGAGCATTTCAAGGCCGGGAGAAGAAGCATATGATTGGTTGTGGCCAATATCAGTTGGACGCCCCGGTGACGCAAGTAACACGTCACCTTGTCTCACCGAACCTGCACAAGCCGACCACACGCGACCTCCAGTAGACCACTTAGAAGGTCTAAACCTGCCCAGGCAAAGTGGTGCAAGTCGGGCCGTCCATGCATATAAATTTTGTTGGTTTCATTTGGCGACAGGGCTTGAGATGTAATTTCATCTCAATGTCGGGTAAAAGTCCCACAAAATTGGAAGCAACACTTCCAAAATCAAACCTAAATAGTGTTTCAAAGACGTTAAATCTCAAATCAATAAACAAAACTTTGTATTTCTTAAATTGTGAAATCGAGAATCTTACACAAATGGTCCTTTCATATGAAAGTTACGAAACGGGCCTTCGAATTGGATTTTAAATTGGATTGTATTGCCTTTACCATGACCATTTGCCCAGCAAAAGCACATCGTTGACATACGTTACAGTTGTTCACGCCAAAATAGTTAATACAGTAAAATTCCTATATTAAGACCACCTTTGGAACTGTTCAAAAGTGGTCTTAAAGACCAATTTTGAACAGTCCCAAAGGTGGTCCTTGACCAGAGGACACTGTCGGCAGAAAACAAAAAGAAAGATTAAGTGCACCCTTCAAAATTAGCTGTTTAAAGCAGAGTTAGTCTTAATTTTAGGTGGTCTTATTAGCGGAATTTTACTGTATTTACATTTCAAGTGTAAAACCTAATGTATACCTATAGAAAACAATGCAGCAACCCTAGGGTTCACCATTATGTTTAAGTCATTTCTCAAGAACTATTAGAGCTTCATTAGTGCGGTAAAATTTGGCGATAAAACCTTGTATTTTCTTTTCTTTTTTTCTTTATCTTTTTTCTTTTTTTTTTTTCTTTTTTTTTTTGCAAATGTTAATAACAAAACCTAATCTGAATACTGTGATGGAGAAAACTTATTTCTCAATTTCCTATATTGATTTGCTTAGTACGTGTTTTTGTTTCATTTGAAGTTTAACGTCCCCCTCAACGCTATATAGGTCATTTTAAAGACGTTGATTCCAATATTGTGGGACTTTTACCCGACCATGAGATGAAATGACGCCTCAAGCCTAGGAAACCAATAGGGTTTATATGCCTGGACGGTCCGACTCGCAACTCTTTGCCTGGGCAGGTATAGAGCCTCTAAGCGGTTTACCAGTACTCACAGTACTCATGTGCGATTGGTTTCAGTTCTGCGTGGAAGCACCATGCAGCCCAATATATTTATCCAAGCCCCGATGGGCGGTGGCCCGTTTTGCTTCGTTAGTATAATTAAAATTTGCTACATTAATGCTCGATTTCTTTCCTTTTCCTATTTTTTTTCTTTTTGGTTTGACTTCATTGGCTCTTACACGTTCTTCTTTATGGTCAAACTAGATTCATCGCATCGTATGATGCTACTACGCTGTGTGTGACTACTTTTTGAACTTATTCACCTTTTATTCGATATGCTCGTGATGAGTAAAAACGGAATTCTAAAAACATAATGTTTTCATTCTAATCACACAATTCTAAATCCGTGTGACATAGCACAGTTTTTCTTTCTTCACAGCGGTCATTTGAATGATGAAAATTTGTGATAGTTTTCTTATTTGCCCTCTAAACATGGGTTGTCGGTGCTTGTTAGAACGATTCTATATATAAAGTGGGGTAAAAGGGGTGTTCATTTCACTGAAGTGTTAACATGATAAAATGAATATTGCAAAATGAATATTGCATGTAAAACTAAAACCAGAATATACAAGTTTTAACAACAACAACAAAAAAAAAAAAACCAAACAAAAAAAAAACAACAACAACAAAACAATGCCGCAACCATTCTGGTTACGCATGATGTGTCCATGGCTAAACAAATGTTTTGAAGTTTTTAATAAGTTCATAAGTGAAATATCAAATACAATATAACTCACCTCCTATAACAAGAATGAGTAAAATACATGCGCATTTGAAATCCGCCATTATTTAATCCAGATTTCGACTTTAAAAGCCAATTTTGTCACTACTTCACACGGATCTCTGAAAAAGGCGAGAAGCTATATACTAATAATTTGTCATCTTTTAAAAAGACGGATTGCGTATAATTAGAGCTAATTTGAATGTGAAATAGATGTCATTATATTTCGATAAGTATGCATTTTAACAGGCTAGCTACTAATTGTCTCTTCTGTGCCTTAGGCAAAAATAAGGTTACTAATTTTTCACATTAATAAAGTTGCTGTTTTTGCATGCCCATCATAACTGCATGAAATTTGTGCTACTCGTGAATATTAATCAAGGCGCTGGCAGCATGGGTGGGCCGATTGTCTCTGTGTGTAGGCTTGAAAAATGGTCCCGAACGGGAACTTAGACCATTTCATTAAACCCTTAAAATTCCTGCATTCCATGACGAAAACACGCCTATATAATTTTGACCCCCTTGAATCCCACTTTTATATAGTAAAACTGGGGTTTCCGGGGTATACCTTATTTTTCTTACTTCTGCTCTAAAATATAGAGTGTGGGTACTCGTTAGAACCGCCTCGATGAGGCGGTTCTAACGAGTACCCACACTCTATATTTTGGAGCAGAAATAAGAAAATATCACAATTTTTCATCATAAAATTTTCATATTTTCGGCGATAAAGGTGTCAATGTATTTGTATAGGCGTGTTTGCGTTATGCTCTTCAGTTTACTCGTTTAGTAGCTCTGTGAGTCGATTGATACTGAATAAACGACCCCAACGGCCAACGGTTGTTGGCATTTTACTATTTATCAGCAGGAAAATAATCATTTTCCGGAGATATAAGCATGGAGAAAATTTCAAATTTTGTTATTCATTAACAATTTCAAGCAATGTGAATTGCAAGTTCATTTGCACTGAGCACGGGGTTTGTTTTCACAACCTCTAGGCCAGGTTGCATCCTATCTTTATTCGAAACAGAACATACTACGAGTAATTGATCTAAAATCAATGTTTAGTTTGTTTTTAATATATTTATTTTATTTTATTTTTTTTTATGACTCGATCTATGCCCTTACAAGTACCTATCTAAAGTAACAGACTTAATCGGAGTCTAACTGCTGGTTTTCTTTTGCTCCAGCATTTCAGTGGTTTCTTGCTGTCGAGTCCTCACCGTTGTCTCACCTCTGTGGTTGTTTGATTATATGTGTTCACGGAGATGTTGCACTGATGAGTTAGGAGGCCTTCATGCGGACTGAACAAATTATTTGTCTAAATCGCGACGGAAGTAAGGGCGAGGATTGTGGCCACGTACAATCGATTTAAGCCCCCAGTGGAATTCGTTTCCGCTGACCGTTCCAAGGCGGTTATTCTGTCAAGGTTTATTGTTTGGTATGGAATGTCTTTGAAGTTTGGAGGCCATCATGCGGACTGAGCAAATTGTTTGTCTTAATCACGGCGGAAGTAAGGGCGAGGATTGTGGCCACGTAAAATCGATTTAAGCCCATCAGTGGAATTCGTTTCCGCTGACCGTTCCAAGGCACTTCTTCTGTCGCGGTTTATTTTTGTTATGGTTGGTCTTTGGGTGTTAATGTCGGTTATTTTATTTTGGACAGCCTATTGGTCATTTTGTGGGAAAGTAACTGTCCTTTTGGCCTGTTGGTGTTTCCATTAGGGTCTGTTGTTTCATGTTTGTATGTCTTTCCCTTTGGTGTCTCTGATGGGAGCTGTGGGTTGATTATATCGATTCCTGATCATTCTATTTTAACACAGAGCAGTTCATCACACAAATTTCTACAAGCAGTCCAGCAAGAAAAGGATTCGCGTGCCATAGTTTGATTGACATCATTTAATTTTTTTTTTTTTTTTGGGGGGGGGGGGGGGGGCATATTTTTTTCATAGACCCTTTTTGAAAAATTAAGATTGGTTCGGATTATTTTACATACAATATAAAAGATCATTTGACGGATATTATAACGTTTTCTTTGCATGGGAAGTTGTGTGTTACATACTTGCCGACTTTTGCTGTGTCCTGACTAATCTATATTTAGTACCAACCTCTACGCATTCTGTCAATGTGTTAACTTGGAAGAGAGTGATTTTTGTTCCCTTAGCACTTTTAGCTGTCCACAAGATAGAGAACACTTATATATCTTGTAATACTCTGTATTTAGTACATATTAAGAAGTTAGCGGAATATATTTTGGATGTCTTAAGGGTGAATTTTACTTATAATTACCAAAGCTCCTTATGCTTAATTTATTTTCAAGTGCTATTGCCAATCGATCGTTTATATGCATGGTGTTGAAATCCCGAACACATTTCAGAAAGTATCCCCTCGAGGAATTATATTGTGTACATAATTCAATGCTCTGTATTCTTTTGCTGCTTACTTCCCTTTTTCTATTTGTTCTTTTCTGTCATTTAACTACCAAACTGGATACGTATAATAGAGTTCTATTTGGAAACTTCTCTTTTATTTACTTATTTCAGACCCTCTGCCTGTGCGCCTGTTTTCCAGGATCACTTTTATATCCGGACAGGAAATGCTCTAAACGCATGGCGCCTGAGCATTGGGCATTTCTATACAAAACTACAGGTCATTCTCTGTGGACACCATTATAGGATTGACCTTTACAATCTTCTGTACTACTGTCTTAATATCTTGAAATGTTCCTCAAAGCATGCTCTTTATGAGATAACAAACACATGTACTTATTGTTTTATTATTCTCTTAGATTTTTATTCGACGACTGCGTATAATTTTGTCTTGTGATGTTGAAGAAAACCCTGGTCCATTTTTGTCTCAATGCGTAACTGATTCGAACCAGTCCAGTTTGTCTATTTTTTATCTAAACATATTCGTTTGTTTGTTTGTATTGGAGTTTAACGGCCCAGTCAACACTATTTAGGTCATTTTGAGCCGGTCAGTTTACCTATCCACACTTTCCTAGGCAGGCTTATACGTAAGCGGTTAACCAGTGTAGTGCACATTCTTTCGCCAGAAAGTCACAGCTGCCCTTCTTGAATCAGCGGAAGGGAGAGAATGACCGAAGAAGTGTTCGTAACAAATGAGCTGGTGTGTGGGAATGTGTGGCGGCGGTAACACGTCTCCCTGCCTTACATCATAGTGTAGATTATATTTTCATGTCCTTTGGGATCATTGATTCCATTGTGGAATTTTGAAAATATCTGAGTGTCACTGATAAGGCCTAATTGGCCGAAACTAGCTAGTCTGGCCCAGAAACCAAGTACACTCCATATATTTCAGTTCTGTGGTGTATTCCTTGATTCCAAAGGACAACCCTTTTATAGAACGTATTTATAAAGGAAAACTGTTTGGATTTTGATGTCTTGTGCTTCACTGAAACTCATCTGACTAATGACATTCCAACGGATATTTTAAAACTGGAAGGTTTTAATGATCCTTATAGGATTGATAATATGCTCATTCAGGGGAATGCTTGTATATATCTCCATAAATCTCCTTTGGAAACGACGCCCAGAATTCGAACACATTTCTATTCAATCGATTTGGACAGAAATAAAGTTTAAGGACTCATCACTCATACTATGTAACATTTACAGACCACACAACACCAAAGTTCAGCTTTGAGATGAACTTAATGTTTCAATTGAAAATGTGCTTGATAGTTGTAGTAATTTAATTATAGTTGGTGATCTTAATGAGAATTTATTTAACGTTTTAAACTTTATAACAACCATTTACACAGCTTAATACTGTTAAACGATTTGAGAAGACTAGAGTAACCAATCAGACAGCAACATTAATATATCCTGTACTTATATCTAGCTCAGTTACTGATTTTGACTCTGGAGTATTGGGTGTACTGGATAAAATAAGCGACCAGCATGCTACATACATACACGTCTCTTTAAAAATTGCACAACCCCCTACATACAAACGTAAAGTTTGGCTGTATAGTAGGGCTGATTTCAATAAACTCAATGGCTTAATTAGCCAGTTCGATTGGAGTTTTATTCTATCGAACTCAGTAAATGTTTCTTGCAAATTGTTTACAGAAACATTTCTTCAATTTATACATGACTGCATTCCGCACAAAAGCGGTACATGTCAGAACGAATGATAAACCATGGTACGATTCACAAATACGAACAACAATAAGACAGAGAGACAGACAACGAAAACATGCAATTAAAACTTAGAAAACTGAGGATTGAGCAAAATTTAAATCTCTGCGAAACAAAGTTAATAACATGAAAACACATTCAAAAGAACAAGTTTATAATAATATGGAACAAACTATTATTGACTCAAGTATGAGCAACCCTAAATTATATTGGAAACTCTTACGTCAATTTATAAAGTCCAACAAAAGTGCCGAACTTATTCCCCTACTTAAAACGGTTTTACAGGATGGAGCAGAACAATATTTTTTCAATGATTCTGAAAAAGCTAATTGTCTGAATGATTTTTTTTCACCAGTCTCTATAGTAAATGATTCTAATACAACGTTACCCACACTCTTTCCTAAAACTCAGAACGTAATTTCTCAAATTCAAGTTCTAGAATCGGAAATTATTGATGTTACAGATTTATTAAATCCAAACAAAGCTGTATGAGAAGATATGATTAGCCACAAAGTTCTCAAGGCAGTAAAATTTGCAATTGTAAAACCTTTATGTCTACTGATTAACAAGTCACTAGAGGCATGCGAATTGCCAGACATGTGGAAACTGTCAGTTGTCATGCCTCCTTTAAAAAGGGTGAACTAAACCTTCTACCAAACTATAGACCGATAGCACTTCTAAGCAAGATTGGTAAAATAATGGAACGTATGGTTTACAAACATATCTATAATCATTTACATGAAAATGATTTGGTTTATTGCAAACAGCTAGGCTTTCTATCTGGTCATTCTACTGCCTATCAACTCATTGACATGTACCACCAAATGTGTCAAAGAATCGATTCTAAACTCTTAGACAAATTCAATTGATGTTTGCATCGATGTTGCATACCAGTCCACAGATTTCATTGATGCACCCTGCTGCTTCAGTAACATTGATACCCCCCACCCATTCAGTAACTTTGATGCCCTCACTCCCTTGGTCCATTTAGCAATTTTTTGTATGGTTTAGCTTTTACAGGCACATTTATAGATTCTTATAGCTTCTTGACATCTTCATTCATATTACATACAAGCTCAAAAGATATATCAGAGTATGGCGCTGGCCGGGGGTATACGTGACCCACTTGTCGCTTTCTCTACTTAATACTGCAGCAGAATGGAATTTCGGGAAATTTACTTACATGGATAAATAGTTAAATAGTTATTTATCGAACAGAAAACAGAAAGTTTTTATAGGGTCTTCTTATTCAAATGAAAAAGAAACTACAGCTGGTGTGCCTCAAGGTTCAGTTTTGGGTCCTCTATTTTTCTTGATATATATATAAATGGTATTGTTGATAAGCTTTTAAGTATTGTAAAATAGAAGGGAATGCAATGATCAGGAATGGCTACAATAAACCCACAGCTCCCATCAGAGACACCGAAAGGAAAGAAACACAAAAACATAAAACAACAGACCCTAATGGAAACGTCAATAGCGGAAAGCCAAAAGGACAGTTACTTTCCCACAAAATGGCCAATAGGCTATCAAAAATAAAATAATATAAGCGACACAAACACCCAAAAAAAAAACCACAACAAAAATAAACCGCGACGGAAGAACTGCCTTGGAACGGTCAGTGAAACGAATTCCACTGGGGGGGGGGGGGGTGGGGGGGGGGGGGGGGTTAACTCGATTTTACGTGGCCACAATCCTCGCCCTTACTTCCGTCGCGATTTAGACGAATAACTTGTTCAGTCCACACGAAGGCCTCCTAACTCATCAGTGCAACATCTCTGTGAACACAAAAATCAAACAACCACGGAGATGAAACAATGGTGAGGACTCGACAGCAAGAAACCACTGAAATGCTGGAGCAAAAGAAAACGAACAGTTAGACTCCGATGGGCCCGATCAGAGACAGAGCATCAGATACCAACCGACATAAGCCTTTATGCTGGAACCGTCATAGAATCTGAGGCCCAACCCACCGGCGTGCAATTAAAGAGGGAAGCAAAATTGTCAGCCGTGATTGGGTTAACTACCATGCATGCAGTCTGTCGTATAACATTTATGTTGTACCCAATCTTTTTATATCGAAGAACGATTTTACGAAATTTGGTGCTGAAGTCATTGCGGTTATATATTTTTCTGAATTTATATACTAAGTCACCATAAAATTCGGGTTCCGATAGACCTTGTTGCAGAAGTGATTTAAGTCCAATATTGAACTTTGAAATTAAACCAGACGTATATAAATTTTGAAAAGGCTTTGCGTAGTTTATGGTACTGATAACCCTGATTAAGAAGTTTATCCGTTAACAATTTATTACGAGTGCTGAAGTCAGTCACATGACTACACACTCTGGCAAATCGAATTAATTGCGAAATATAACCGCTGTAGCGTGAGATCTTTAAACCCGTGAGAACCTTAATACTAAGGTATATCTGCGCATGCGCATGAAGGCCGTGAGAAATGTCATCCATTTCCTGTTAACCCCGGCCCTTTCATCTTGAGCCTATGTTAAAAATGTCTAAAGAAATCTTTACATTACGAACTTTAAATATAACACTTTTTATTACAAGCTTTATTTATTTATTTATTTTTATTTATCTATTTATTTATTTATTTATTCGAAAGATACCCGTATTAAATATGCCATAAATATGTTTCCATGTGTTAAAAAAGAACAAAATATTTGCGGGTACATGTACATGTATTTTCTTGAAATTATTACGAAAACAAGCCTATATTTTTAAACCCCATTAAACCCCACTTTTATACAGTAAAATGGGGTTTACAGCGGTGAATATTATTTTCATATTTCCGCCGGAAAACATTGTAGGTACCCGTTAAAACCGTCTCGGCGAGGCGATTCTAACGAGTACCTACAATCTATATTTTCCGGTCACCGGACGTTAGCCCCCAGGACGTTCGCCCCCCCCCCCCCCCAATGACTTAATCTAAAAATGGACATTTGCCCCCCCTCCCCCTCCCAGTTGAAAATGCAACCCGGACATTTGCCCCCCCCCCGAGCTTATTTTTGGTATGGACATCTGCCCCCAGTGCTTATTTTACAGGTGGACATTTGCCCCCCCCCCACCCCCCACTGCTTATTTCAGAAAGGGACATTTGCCCCCCAACCTGGCTAGAACCATCTCTAGATAGTTCTAACATGTTCCTTCAATCTTTGTTTTTGAGCGGAAATATAAAAAATGTCGGGACATTTTTTCTAAAAATATGATGATAAAAATTCAATATATTTTTAATAGGCGTGTTTTCGCAATTAATACACTTAAAAAGCAAGTAATTTAAAATTATTATCCTGCCTAAATGGATAGGAACACTGTAGCATACGCCTGATCTCAATATAATTGTCCTTTTACAATAATAATAATAATAATAATAATAATAATAATAATAATTATAGTAAAATAACAATAATAATAACAATTATAATAAATAATAATGATAATATTAATCATAATCCGAGGCTTAGAGAAAACATGTACACTCTTACCTTTTCAGTTCTACAGTTGAACGTTTCATGGAATTTAAATTTTAGCTACATACCAAGGTGATTAACATGTGACATTTCCTGTTGTTCCCATGCTTATCAAAACACACTGACTAATTTTCACACCTTTCTGCTATATGGGGTAATAATGCCTAATGTCAACCAAACAGGTTTTCTTTTACCGTTTCAAGAAAAAAAAAAAAAAAAAAAATAGAAGTAATTACCGAACCCACTTTTTACTATCAACCAATCATAATCGGCCCCACCCACCGGGACTTGAAGAAACAGATGTAGGAAATTATCCCCTCTGGACAAAATCCCCTCCTCATTTTTGCCCCAAAACGGACAACACCATCTTTAAAGCACAAGAAAATTAAACACGACATGTCCGTAGCGGGGCGAGCACATCCGCCCGCATATATATTCAATAAGCTGGGGGCACAGACCAAATAATGTAAAAATGTACATACGTTACAAAAATATGCAAAAATCAAACAAAAATAATAATAAAAAAAAAATACCAATATCAAAATTGATACAAAAAGCGTAGACGACATCCATAGACATGGTGCTGGCGTGAGGGTGTAGATGCGGTTGAAGCTACAAGCTAGAAGAAAGAAATGGATGGACTCTACAATTTAGTGGTGCAAATAAGCACCACAGAATGGCTAAAAAACTTTGTCTCGAATCCCCTGATTGGATGATTCCAGGACAAAATCCCCCCGGACATAATCCCCCCCGCGAACAAAATCCCCCCTTTTTGTAAAGGCGGACAACCCCCACCCCCCCCCCCCCACATTTGTTCGCGGGACAACCCCCCCCCCCCCGGACAAAATCCCCCCTGCTGTTTATAAAGGTGGACGGTATCCCGCACACCTCCACATGCACAATTACTGGTTTTTGAAAATCAGTCTGTCATTTTGAAAACTGCAGATTCCATATCAGATTTGGTGCAGTACTATCAAAGCTATATTGGTGCTCATGGAGAAATCATTGCCCGTCAACACTGTATAGGTCATTTTGGAGACGTTGCTTGTAAGATCAAAGTAAAAAGGGCATACTTGTATTAACTTTTTGTAATTGTACATGTGTGCTTTGGGATTTTATGGACCTCTCAACCCATTAGGATTATGTCTGGCATGTTCAGTGAACCTAACCCAGTTCCAAGCACACTTAGACTCCTGATCTTAGATTTCTAATCTGTATTGATTCCTGATCACTGCCTTCACTTCTATTTTAGAACCTCTACCATTACGAAAAATGCTTGTTCAAATATATTGAAAATTGACATATTCCAATATCAGATTCCAATATTTTTCATATTTCTGCCCCAAAACATAGATTGTGGGTAGTGGAAGGATAATTAACCAGAACAATTTACAGCAAGGGTGAATTTTTACCGGGGGGGGGGGGGGGGTTGTCCGACCTGACATACAGCGAGGGGGATTTTGTCCGGGGGGATTTTGTCCGAGGGTGATTTTGTCCGCCTTTACAAAAAGGGTGGATTTTGTCCAGGGGGGGGGGGGATTATGTCCGGGGGTGGGGGGGGGGGGGGTATTGTCCGGCTACCGATTGGATATAAGGTGCATAACACGCAACATGGAAACGTGTATAGCAATCTTTAGAAACGTCTTCCAAATCGCAATAAAACTTTCAAACAAAATTAACTGCTAAACGATCCCCTTAATGATAAGTTCAAACTCGGAGCCTACCCTGTAACACAAAACAACCCACACCCCTTTGCGGCAAACCGCAAAAACCAAAGGCACAGCACTGCTATAACTTAAACGCAGGCAATCACGTAGCCAAACCTTTAGAATGGAGTTCCAAATTACTACAACTAAACTATGTTGCACAAAAACAAAGGCTCACATTGGAACTGTGCAACACATCCACAGCCCTTGAAAAATGAAGCACGCCTAGCCCAGAAACTCCAACAAATAAAGATGCCCTTTAGCGACAGGACACATGCACTCCTGAAGCAAACGGGAAGACAAAATATAAGCCCCACCGAGACCTGGAAAGGTCACGGCACCGTTACACAAACCGCTCAGGACGGAGCTCGGCGATTGGCTACAGGGTAAGGGGATGCCCGTGGGCTCGGAGACACCTGAGACGTGAGACGACAAACACGAGACGGACGGGGCTGGAGCCGAGCGATGGTCTCCCTGTTCACCGGCAACGGGGAATAGGGGTACCACTTAACGTCTACGGTGTAGTGCCAGCATGGGTTCGTTCCCTGGGACCCCACCAGCTGACGACCCGCGACACGGGGAAACTGGAAAACAACAACAACAACCTGCTCATTTTTGCATAGGTGGACGAAATCCCCTTCATGTTTTTTACAAGGTGGACATAATCCCCTTTACAACTTTTTGCAGGATGGACATAATCCCCCTCGTGATTTTTACAAGGTGGACAACAACCCCCCCCCCCCAACCCCCCCACCCCCATAAGAAGGACAAAATTCCCTTCGGACAAATTCACCCTGCTGATTGCTGCCATAGGACTGGTACTCGAATGGTAGATAAGACTGTGTCCATCTGAGTTCCCTGAAGACTGAAGACAAGAATAAATTTAAAATGTTCATTTTTGTATACATATAATCTATACATTTTTCCTTTGAATTGTGTTTTAATCAGAGCAGCAGTTACGGAGAAATGCGCAAAAGAGTCGAAAGAATGAAAAGACGCCGTCAGTAGCTACAGAACAGTCTTTAACGACTGCCATTTGCGAAAAGCAAAGGTGCAGATCGGCCTGCGCATACATACAGTCTGATCCGCTGCTCTAGTTTAATTGATGATCCTGTATTATTGAATTTATTAAACGAGTTGAGGAAAAGGGATAAAATGCGAGACTTCGCCAATCAGTTTATCCTTTTTCCTCGACTCGTTTAATAAATTCAATAATACATGAGCACGAAAGCAAGTTTGTTTGAATCGAGGTTTAACGTCCCCGTCAACACTGTAAATATCATTTGGGAGACTTTGCTGCCAATTTTATGGGACTTGTACCCGACATCGATATGAAATGACATCTCAAGCCCTGCAAATATTTGTTGTTTTTTTTTCAAAAACCAGGAAACTTGAAGCCCATTCGAGTACCATTCTATGGCAGTAATCAGCAAGGGGCATTTTGACCGAGGGGGGATTTTGTCCGAAGGGGATTTTGTCCATCTTATGAAGGGGATTTTGTTCACCTTGTACAAATCAGGAGGGGGGGGGGTTCAGCTCTGCGCGGAAGCATCATGCAGCCCATATATCCATATATTTCTTGAAGCCCCGATGGGCGGGGGCTACATGCAGGTAGAGTGGAGGTATCCATGTAGGTAGGTATATTATGAAAACACGCCTATTCAAATATAGTGACAAAATTTAACAACCAAAAACGAAATTTTTCAGATAAAAATCCTGATTTTTTTTCTAGCCAAAACAAAATAATATAAGCGGTACACATACTCAAAGACAAGCCATAACAAACAAAAATAAACCGCGACAGAAGAGCTGCCTTGAAACTGCCTTGGAACGCATTCCACATGGGGGCGAGGGGGTGGGGCTTGAATCGATTTTACGTGGTCACAATCCTCGCCCTTACTTTCGTCGCGATTCAGACAAATAATTTGTTCAGTGTGCATGAAGGCCTCCTAACTCATCAGTGCAACATCTCCGTGAACACAAAAATCAAACAACCAAAGCAATGAAAAACGGTGAGGACTCGACAGCAAGAGTTTGTCATTCGAGTACTAGTAAACCGCTAAGAGGATCTAAGCCTGACCAGGCAAAGCGGTGCGAGTTGGACCGTTTCTGCTCATAAAACCTATTGGTTTCATTGGGCGACAGGGATTGAGATGTCATTTCATCTCAGTGTCGGGCAAAATTGGAAGCAACGTTTCCAAATTGACCTTATGCGGTGTTGAAGGGGACGTTAAACCTCAAATCAAACAAAACAAACAAAAAATGTCCCTACATTTTTTCTTCCTGTAGTTTGATTAGCAACACCACTATGAATACGGACCATTTCGACCCTAAGTCGAGTCGCCCTGAGTGATCTCGGGCGTTGCAGTTTAACTTTGGTCAAGTCGGACCCCAATATAAGTTAGCTTGACAGAGTTGTCTTTAATCAAGATAATATCCTTCTACAGTCTATAGTATCTGTTTGTCATTGCCCCCCCCCCCCGCGCCAATCGGGGCTTGGTGAATAAATAAATAAATAAATAAATAAATAAATAAATAAATAAATAAATAAATAAAGATTATCATATGATAACATCACTAGTAACACAGCTTCTAATTTCCTTAGATAGGCTTCTCAAGCATAAAATTAAAGTTTAATTAATGTTCCAGCATAATTTATCATTTAATATACTAAGAGAGTTTTGATACCCCAGTCTTTTATAGAGTTATCGTATTAAACTTCTCACGGATGAATTCTCTCACACCCCTCCGTGAGGGATTTCAGCCACTTCCGGTGCGACTGAAGAATCTCACGGGTTTAATAATCTCACGCTACACCGCCATAGGATGGCGCACGAGGAACATCGCCATCAAAAAAAGGAAAATTTACAATCTCAAAATCAAAATCATCGCATGTATCATAAATTTTTCATGAAACAAACCCATCTACAATAGATAGATGTAAATCCCAAACCGGGGCCTTGGTATCAGTAGAATTTGCTTCATTTGACTAAAGCCCTGGGTGATAAATTTGACTGATCAAACCATCGAAATAGGTGTTATCAATATTTAATAAACTATCCAAATATCTAGAAGTGGAGCGAAAAGCTTCAGTGATTTCAGACTGGTTTTCAGCAGAAATGGATATCATGAATTCTCTCTCATAACAAAACAAAAACAGATCAGCCGCAAATGGTGCGCAATTAGTACCCATCGGAATACCCACAACTTGTATAAATAACTTAGTACCAAATCTTATGCGAATATTATTAAATAGAAAGGTGAGAGCTTCACACACTTTCTGAGATGACCATAAAGTATAATTTTATGCTCTTCAGAAGTAAAAGAAGAATTTCTTATATTACATGCAAGATAGAGGTGTCTTCCCTATGAAAAGTCCATCCAATTAAGTTTTACTTTTATAAGATTATGAGGAAGTGTAGTGTAAAGGGTGGAAAAATCATAAGTAGACAGACTCGAAACTCGAAGCACGAAAAGCCCTGGATTTCAATTTATTTAAAACTTCATTAGATTTTTTTATAGACTTCTACCAGATCTTTCGAAGACTTTGTCGAAGTATTTTATCCCATTTTTTATCGCAGTAAAACATGAAGTTAATGATTTGGAGAGTTCAGTGATGGTACAAGAGCTTGAATTTGCAATAAACCGTGCTTTGTATGGTCTTTTATGAGGTTTAGGTAACCAATATAACGTAGGAAGCTTGTCTTGGCCTTCTGTAACACAGACAGCAAACGTGGTGGCTGAATGACAAATGTGGTCATCAACTAAAGCCCTCTCTGCAGCTAAATGCTGAAGTTCATAGGCCTTAGTACGCCAAGTTCTTGCTGAAGAGTTTTAACAAAGTGAAGCTGTCAAACAACGACCACATTTTTAGCGGCCTTATAAGCTGGCTTTTTGCAGATGACACTACTTTAGCTTTCAGAGCACGAGATATACATGTACCTCATATAGAAGGTATTTTAAATCAAGACCTAAGACTTATTTCTCAGTGGGCTAAGCAGTGGCTGGTAAATTTTAATCCTTTTAATCCTAAAAACCGAAAGCTTTATTTTTCACATTAGAAAATATTATCGTTGAACCAAACTTGGGTCTTTGAAGATGTTCCGGTAGAATTAGTTAGTGAGCATAAACATTTGAGTTTAACCTTCTCAAATGATGCCAAGTGGCCCGACCGCATTAGTAATATTGTGTCATCTGCATGCAAAATTCTCGGTATTATGTGTAAAATAAAGTTCTCCTGAAGTCGGAAAGCTATGAATCAAGTTTACATCTCCATTTTTTAATATGCCTCTGTTGTATGGGACAGTTGCACAGTTCTAGAAAAAGGACACTTTAGAAAAAAATCAGCACGAAGCGGCGCGTATCATTATGGGCTTAACACGCTCCGTGTCTTTACAAAATCTTTATAAAGAAATAGGACGGATGTCTTTAGGAGACAGGCGAATATACCAAAAGTTAATGATAATGTACAAGGTCCAAAACGAACGTGTCCCTGACTATTTAAAAAATCTCTTCCCTCCAACAGTCGGTAGCAACAGACCATACCAATTACGAAATGCACAAAATTACCATTTACTTAGCAGTAGAACGACACTTTTTTCTAGATCATTTGTTCCAGCATTTATATCTCTGTGGAATAATCTCCCTGAAAACACCAGGAATTCTGCCACTACCTCTTCTTTTAAAACGGCTGTTCTAGCTCATTTGTTTGTGATATCTTCTGTACCATCATATATCATATCTGGAAGCAGACATCTTTTGATTATTCATGCACGAATACGCAACAAATGTAATGAGCTTAATTATGACCGTTACAATAATCATTTAATAGAAGATGCCCGTTGTGATTGTGGACATGTAGCACAAGATGCAAAACACTTTTTCTTTCACTGCCGGAAGTATGCCAATGCACGAGTTCATCTTTTTCAGGCAACCAGAATTTTTCACCCTCTGAATTGTCAAATTGTACTTTATGGTAAGGCAAATACTACTGAAAATGAAAACAAAGACTTGTTCAAAAGTGTACAATATTATGTCAAGGAAACATGTCATTTTGCACATGGCTCACAGGGATAACCAGCACACTCATAATTTAATAACTCTTTAAACAGTATCTCGTTCGTTTGGTAGCCGGTACACACACACACACACTCTCTCTCTCTCTCTCTCTCTCTCTCTCTCTCTCTCTCTCTCTCTCTCTCTCTCTCTCTCTCTCATTGTTTGAATAATGAGAAAAAAATCTATTTTGTGATTGTGTTGATACATTCATTGTCATCTGTTATTGCTTGTAATTGTGTAGTTTGTACGGGCCGGACAGTAATTAATGTTGTTAGAACTTGTGGCCCAACCCATTTGCTTGTAACTTACATGTATATAAGCAATAAAATATGTTTAAACCGAAAAATATCTTGAAATATTTCATAGTCATTAGTTGAAAAATAAATACAACAAACAAATCAATCAATCAATCAATCAAAACAAACAAACAAACAAACAAACAAATAAATAAATAAATAAATAAATAAATAAATAAATAAATAAAAAAAATATATAGATAGATAGACAGATAGACAGATAGCTTCCTTTCAATAATTTCCTCCATGAAGTAGTGCGTCAAATATTTACAAATACAATTAAATACAAGCACTGATTCAAGTCATAGTAACAAGATACAAAATCAAATGCAATTGTTTGCACATTTACAGAGAAGTATCACAACATATTCAAAGAAGAAGAAAAGAGGTCAGTTACTATTGTTGGATATAATCATTAACAGTGCAGAACAATTAAAAACAAAAAAAAAGCGCTGTCGGCTTTCGCTGTCATCTGAGTTTTTTTAAAATCATTAACATTTGAAATAAATAAAGATAAACAACAAGTGAAAATGGTACAGAAGTGATAAATGAATGCATGCGATCAACATATATACATTAACTTAAAATAATTAAATAAAGACGCCATTTTGGTGCCCATCATTTTGAATGGAGCTGAGTAAATTAATGACGGCCAGACAGCGGTTAGTTTGTTGCGGTGTGTTTATAAGTGCGGAAAGCTGGCTTGGCTGTTTGAGTTGAGGTTTTACATCCTTGTCAACACTATTAAGGTCATTTTGGAACGTTGATTCCAATTTTGTGGGACTTTTACCCGACATTGAGATGAAATGACATCTCAAGCCCTGCCGCCCAATGAAACCAAGAAGGCTTATAGGCTATGCACTGGACATGGACATTCTGACTCACACCACTTTGGCTGAGCAGGCTCAGTCCTTCTAAGCGGTTTACCAGTACTCATGAGTGGTCAGTTTCTGCTCTGTGTGGAAGCAACATGCAGCCTAATCTATTTCTCTAAGCCCCGTCGGGCGGGGGCGCTTGTCTGTATGAAACAAACGAGCCTAACGTCTGAACGAAACAAACGAGCCTAACAAATATGTGTCAACTGTGTTTTGAAGCTTGTGCCGGAAAAAACAAACATTGGTTTTCACGTTTGAAAACTGATAATATCACGAAAATACGCCTATAAAATTTTGACCCCATTGCACCTTAATTTTTTATAGTAAAACTGGGGTTTGCAGGGGTAAACCTTATTTTTCTTATTTCTGTTCTAAAGAATAGATTGTGGGCACTCGTTAGAACCGCATCGATGAGGCGGTTCTAACGAATGCCCACAATCTATATTTTGAGCAGAAATACGAAAAATAACACGATTTCTCATCTTAAAATTTTCATTTTGTTTTCGGCGATAAAGGTAATGTTCAATGTATTGTACAGGCGTGAATTCGTAATGATAAATATGTATTTATATATACAGATGCGTCATTTTCTGTATATCTTACTCACTGGCACTTGAGGCCAACCCTTGAATAATTGTATATCAATAAACCTCAAAATGTTTGAAAACATATTCTACTGACAGCCCCGTTTAATTATGTATAAATATGGAGAAAATTTGACATTATTTGCTTTGAGTACAAATAAACACTCTTCGACTCGATAGCCACTTCCGCTTTCTATTACTTTCGTTTTCGTGTTTTTGCTACAAGCGGTCTGATTGGATGGTGTTTTCTTGCGTCATTTTCCTGTTGAGTGTCAGATATTTGCAGTCCAATCAGATTACTCGTATAGCATAATAATAATAGAAAACGGAAGTGACTAACGGATCGAAGAATGTTTGTTTGTGCGAAAAGTAAATAATGTCAAATTTTCTCCTGCAATGGCGAATTTTTCAAAGTCGTAGCCTATAGCTCTAGATGCAGTAAGCATTCCGCTATTGAAGGAAAATAATTTGTTTGAGTTAGGGAAAAATGCGTCGGATCGAGATGACCCAATTTAGAGTTCAAAACCATGTCCATATTTATACATAGTTAAACGAGAGCGATCAGCAGAAAATTGACATTTTTCTATGATTTCATACATTTTGAGGTTTATTGATATCAGGTGATGTATTTGATCAATTAATGCAAGGTTTTGGGACTCAAGTGCCAGTGATCTTACTGTCCCGACTGACCTTTCTAGGCAATTTAGTCACCTTTATTGATACCGTGTGGCTTCAGAGTACATTTATTGAGGTGTCGCTCGTTACTTCCGCATTCCGCCAGTCCAGTCCGGGTTAAGGTCGATGCAGCATACGGAAGCATGGGCCAGAAAATCGTGGTCTGCTGAACGGAAATGTTCTGCGACAGGACTGAGACCTTTAGAATCTGCTGTGCGGTGTCCGTTCATTCTACCGCTTAGCGTGTCTTTTATTTCTCCCACAAACTGTTTGCAAAAGAAGGAGACCACTTTTGAACAGTCCCAAAGGTGGTCCTGACCATAGGACATTGTGTGCAGAGAACACGAAGAAAGAATAACTGCATCCTTCTACTTAAGCTTTTTTACAGTAGAATTAGTCTCAATTTTAGGTGGTCTTAATAGCGGAATTTTACTGTATATATAACAAGACACTTATTTGTTTGTACGTATAAACGAATGTTATATCACGATGAGCTGTATATGCTTAAGTGAATAATTTGATTGACTGGTTGATTGATTGATTGATTGATTAATATACATTTTGTCTCATGTATTGTATTCATGTTGTTTGGCGATGAGCTTGATATGCTCAAGTCTAAATAAATTTCTGTTCTGTTCTGTTCTGTTCAATAATGATAATGCCAATTATTAGAATGAGTGTGACGATGTATAAAGACAGTATTAATAGATTATTGTTGTTCTTTGTGTTGAAAAGAAAGGGAAATAGTAGTCCCTTCCCTGAGATTGTAAATATATCGTAATTGAACTTGTGGAAAAGGAGGGTAAATAATACATGTAGGTAAAAAGTCTCATCACTGAGCGTGCATGCGGGTTGGCTGTGTTCACATTGATCAATCTTTGTAGTCTCAACTCTGTCAAACAACACATGTTTCTGTCCAATTCAGCTATTCCATCTATTAAATTCCAGATACAATTGTCGAAAAGGGCGATCGGCCTTGTTGAATTTATTGCTGCAACTTCAATATTAATGTGAACACAATCAAAATTGTAGCTTAAAACTGAAATAAGAAAGAACAGTTTGAAATAACTGAGGTATCATTGAAATAGTACAATGTAAAGATATAGAGGATATTTGATTTTTTCAGTGTAAGATCGAATTTTATTTCATCGAATGAACACCAAAACTGTTATTTTCACGAGTGGCGTAGCCACGAGTGAAAATAGCAGTTTTGGTGTTCATGAGTGAAATAAAATTTGATCTTGCACTGAAAAAATCAAATTTTCTGTTTCTTACTTGCTTCAAAAGGCAATATTTAGCGTCTTTAATGGTGTCGCTCACATTCGGAGAAAATTATCTTTGTTCCTGTTCGTTTCGCGTCAATTTAGTGGTGTCCATCGTGTTTAGTGGGTATACTATTGGGTGTAAACTGAAAGTTTGCACCTGAGAAATGGCCTGGGATGGTATTATTATGAATGATTAATGAAATAATTGAGAGAGTAGTTTTCCAAAGAAGTTGCTGGCAAGTCTAACGTCGCGCGACAAAAGACTTGACGTCAGCGTCATAAATGACGTCAGTAACGTCTCCGTCACACATGAACGGGCTATGCGTCAATTAGAACACATTTCAGTATTGTTCAGTTATCTGACAAAGATAAAATTGAAAATAGAGTTAGATTTGAAGAAAAAAGTAGTCCCAAATAGTGAAAAATAAAAAATCGTATTTTCACTGTTTGAAACAGTGAAAATATCGATTTATATTTCACTGATAAATCTCTATCATTCATTGAAAAGCATGTAAGAAAACCCGCTTTATACCGACATTTCCTATAACGGCACCACTCGTTACAACAATATCAATTTCCGCTGATTCAAGAAGGGCGGTTGTCAGTTTCTGGCGAAAAAATGTGCATTGTACTGGTTAACCGCTTACGTGTAAGCCTGCCCATGAAAAGTGTGGATAGGTAAACTGACAGGCTAAAATGACCTAATTGGTGTTGACTGGGCCGTTAAACTTCAATACAAACAAACAAACAACAATATCAAATGAACGAATCCTTAGCTCAAAAGGAAGGGGTTACCGGTTAACGAAGGCGATTCTAACAAATATCCACAACATTTGTTTCTTGGAGTAACTGAAGTGAAAAGGCCCTTATTTACATATTACACTGCTCCTTGCTGGGATTTTTTCACAGCGGTACCCACAACATTTGTTTCTTGGAGTAACTGAAGTGAAAAGGCCCTTATTTACATATTATACTGCTCCTTGCTGGGATTTTTTCACAGCGGTAACCACAACATTTGTTTCTTGGAGTAACTGAAGTGAAAAGGACCTTATTTACATATTATACTGCTCCTTGCTGGGATTTTTTCACAGCGGTACCCACAACATTTGTTTCTTGGAGTAACTGAAGCGAAAAGGTCCTTATTTACATATAATACTGCTCCTTGCTGGGATTTTTTCAAAGCGGTACCCACAACATTTGTTTCTTGGAGTAACTGAAGTGAAAAGGCCCTTATTTACATATTATACTGCTCCTTGCTGGGATTTTTTTGCAGGGGTACCCACAACATTTGTTTCTTGGAGTAACTGAAAAGAAAAGGCCCTTATTTACATATTATACTGCTTCTTGCAGGGATTTTTTCACAGCGGTACCCACAACATTTGTTTCTTGGAGTAACTGAAGTGAAAAGGCCCTTATTTACATATTATATTGCTCCTTGCTGAGATTTTTTTCACAGCGGTACCCACAACATTTGTCTCTTGGAGTAACTGAAGTAAAAAGGCCCTTATTTACATAATATACTGCTCCTTGCTGGGTTTTTTTCACAGCGGTACCCACAATATTTGTTTCTTGGAGTAACTGGAGTGAAAAGGCCCTTATTTACATATTATACTGCTGCTTGTTGGGATTTTTTTTTCACAGCGGTACCCACAACATTGTTTCTTGGATTAACTGAAGTGAAAAGACCCTTATTTACATATTATACTGCTCCTTGCTGGGATTTTTCACAGCGGTACCCACAACATTTGTTTCTTGGAGTAACTGAAGTGAAAAGGCCCTTATTTACATATTATATTACTTCTTATTGGGATTTTTTTTTTCACAGTGGTAAATTCTTTACAACGGCAAGATAGATGTAAGGGATCAGATTTTAACGGGAGTCCTCTGTAATCAAAATCGAGTCACTTTATATGACACTTTTTGTCATATCTTTTCTTCTTTATACAGGCATTTTTTCCCCATAATATAATGTTATTAATCAAGTAATTTCGTATTGGCCCAGTTACAGGTCCGAGGTCTGCTGTATTGGCCCGAGGCCGAAGGCCGAGGCCAATACAGCTGACAGGGGACCTGTAACTTGGCCAATACGAAATTACTTGATTAATGATAGTTTTATTAATTGACGCAATTAAAAATCATGATTTATGATTTTTGACCTCCGGTAAATATTGGTTGACCGCATGTAATACAGGATAGTCTATTAATAAACTATAGTTCAAGTTCGATTTAGGGTAAATTCCACCAACCACCAATTATTATAGGCGTTATGACCGCTTTTATTACTTCATCCCCCTGTCCGTATGCACGATGTTGTAACCAGCGTCTGACCAGGGTCTGCACTGTTTGTTTAAACAAGGAATTTAGGGTAAAACGAAACAGTCTTCAGACCCCGTTTAGGCGCCAAGGTTAATAAACAATTTCATGCTCAACCCAGTGGAGTATGAAATTTGTAATGTTCATAGTTATTAAAATATAAACAAATTAGCATTGTTCTTGCTCAGATCAATAGAGACTGTTTTTTGTCCTGCTCATAAATTTTAAAATGCCAATTCATGGCATTTTAAAATTTATGAGCAGGCTCAACTGAGCACCTACCAGTACTGTCAGTACTTTGTTTCTCACCATGTGTTATCGTGACTAACATACGTGTATGTGTGTGTTTGTCCTAGTGGGTAAGAGCGCTGATTCTTAATCACCTGGTCTCTCACCGGTGCGGTTCGAGCCTGGCACGAGCCACATGCGAGACACGACACCAAGTTTTGCGACGAATGGTCAGGCGTTTTTTCTCCGAGTGGTACTCCGATGTTCGCCCACCGGCTAGAAGTCAAATAATCTTGCAAAGACCGTAAAAATACACACACACGCACACACGCACGCACACACTTGTTGTCACCTGTGCGACGGCGCATTCTTTCATATCTCCAAAATGGTTATTTTTCTGATTAAAATATTTTGTGTTTTTGTCTTATTTATATTCCAAAGTGTACCCACAGCCTCACAGCCATCAAAGAATGTCGGGTCAACGTAGCACCGATACGACGTGACAACGTCGTACCACTGTCGGTCTGACGTTGGCCCGCTGTTTAGTGCTAGCTGGGAACAATAAGAGAAAAAAACATCTATATCCCTGTGAACCACAGTTTTCCCAATACAAAGCGGGGTTTAAAGGGGTTTTCATCACACGACTTGTTAAAATGATGTAAATTATGCCATAAACCCATGCCAATCACTTCAATTGTCGTCTGCTTTGCTATCTGCCGGTTACTTTAAAAGCCATTGTTGCAAACAGTGTGGACCGAAATCAGACTGCAGCAGTCTGATCTGGGTTCACACTGTTTGCCTGTATGCAACAATATTTATAAAAAAGTTCGTAAGAAGAAGACTAAAGATGCAATTTTCTCGGTAGCTTTAAGGGTTAATTATTATTTATTCTCATATAATATTAAACAACATAGCTTATTGCATAGTAGTGTTTGACAGAGATCTATGTATTGAGTTTTTTTTCTTTTAACAGTTCAGAATGTGTGCAGTCAATGTGGATGGTTTCTTTGAAATAACAGTGGCATTTACGAGTTAACCCTTTATGTACCAAATGGAATGTTCCTCCTTGTATATAGCTGGAGTCCATTTCATAATTTAGGGGTATCAAGTTGTGTTTTTGGAAACTGGCTGAACGTTTTGCAAACAGTGTAGGCCCTCTGCGGCGTCTGATCTGGGCCTGCACTGTTTGCCAACTACCCGTTTGGGGGTTGCCGTTAAAAAGGTTAATGCCTATTCTAATGCAAATGCGTATGTAACGCGACGTCTGATTGGATAACGTCAAAAATTTGCGACAGTATATTCTGCGATATACTGTCGGAAACCCGACGTCATTACGTAACGTCGCTTTTCATTGGCTGGCATTTGGTTTTACGCAGTTCACCGTGCTTGCCGCCTTGTGCAAAATAGTACAATTTAAACTTAACAACCGAATAAGTGCATTAGAATGGGGATAACTGTATTAAAATTGTCATTTGGGGAGGTAAATCGTCGGTTTTACGGTCGCAAATTACGTTTTACGGCTCCGCTATCGCGTCGCCGTAAAACGAAATTTCCGACCGTAAAACCTCCGATTTACCTCCCCAAATGACAATTTTCAGTACAGTTATCCCCTAATTTTATGTGCATAGATTTGGCAGTTTCTCGTTATGAGTAACTTATATGAAGATTGATTTTGAAATATCAATCTTTATAAAATTGTTCTTTTGCCCAATGAATCAGGAAATGAAGAGCCCCCATCGTGGCTTGGAGAAATGGCTGAAACTGACCGCATACGAGTAAGTCTGCTCAGGCAAAGTGTTGCAAGTCGGACTGTCCATGCAAATAAACTCTATTGGTTTGCTTGGGCGGAAGGGCTTGAGATGTTATTTCAGCTCAATGTCAGGTAAAAGACCCACAGAATCGGAAGCAGCGTCGCCAAGGTGACCAAAATAGTGTTGACGGGGTCGTAAGACCTCAAAACAAACAAACAAAATGGAAATGAAATGTCTGATACAAAATTTGTACCACTTAAAATTACTTTGATGACATCATGAAAACTAATGAATGTACCAACGATTTTCTTTTCGATGATGCTGTTTCAAAAGCACAAAGGAATCAATGATACATGTAAATAGTGAAATTATGCTACACAAATATGGCTGAGAGCTAGGGGAGGTGGTATCGCATTTTGAAATTTTCAGCATCGTGAGGGTTAATATAAGAATATGCCCTCTAATAGCCTGTTAATTGCGCTAAACAAGTTAATTCGATTCTGACACAATACTCATTGGGCAACAGGGCTTGAGATGTCATTTCATCTTAGTGTCGGGTAAAAGTCCCACTAAATTGGAAGCAACGTCTTCAAAATGACCTATACAGTGTTGACGGGGACGGTAAATCTTAAATCAACCAACCAACCAAACACAACACATAAAGAAAAGTAGTGTATAGCGGATAATGTCATTTATTAATGCATATCTACAATAACAAATATGCACTCGTGAAAATTCTGATGTTTTCAACACACTTGATGAAATAGTTTTGGTATTCACCTCAAAAAACTAATTTATCCTCCATATCATAAAACACATGGTTACGGGAGCGAAACGTCACGTGACAACCCTGTGTTTATTAACCCATTTTGTACCGGAAACCCCAAAAGGGGTAGCTTGGCAAACAGTGCTGGCCCAGATGAGACGCCGCAGATCGCGGCGTCTCATCAGGGCTACACTATTTGCAGGAAGTTCAGCCATTTTCCAAATCAATTTTGAAGATATCACAACCTGACACCCCTAAATTTTGAAATGGACTCCTGCTATATATAAGGAGTAAGATTCCATTTTGTACAAAAAGGGTTAAACTTATTCGGAAATAAAATCCGATTAAAAATCGTTATATGATAAACATGATCTTACACTCGTGGCCATTTCATAAGAAATACATGAAACTCGCCGGGGCTCGTTTCATAAATTTCATACGAGACATCTACTCGTGTAAGATCCTCTATGTGTCGTGAAAGCGACGTTTGACGTGGACGTCGGTAGAAATAAATGTTTCCATAAAATTCTTGAATGGGCCAGAAGTCGAACCCATGTTCAGATCTAGAAATTCCCGGGCTGTTTGGACTTTTGATATCTCAAGATCGACCTTGCTTTGTTTACGTTTAAGAGACATAACGTTTTCGCCCTGAGCATAGCATTTTAAAAAAAATATTTATATGATGACGTCAGAACGTCATTGCGGATTTGATGTAATAGTAAACAACATTTGTAACTAAATGCCATGTTGGATTTATATTCGCATTTGTTTACATTAAGTTTTCGGGCGTTTTCGTCACAGTTTGCCGTTATGCAAGATTAACGATAATCCACGGTTATTTCTTTGCAATAACATTTTTGTCGGGTCCCTGTAGGCTAGTCATTTTAGCCCAAAAAGACCCTCAACCTCAAACAAATTCCTTCAGAAGGGTTTTCACTATTTTCAGAATCGGTGAGGTGTCCTGACTAACAGGAAAAAAATCCCCAAAAATAGTCCCTGGCGAAATTGATTTTTTTGGGGGAAATGTTCGAAATTTGAATAAAAATCGCCAAAAACAGGAATTTAATTATAAAAAAATTTCATTAAATTATATCAAATTAATTTAAATAGCCAAAAATAAGCCACCTGTTGTCAAGTAGCGATAAAAGATGTTTTAGCTTGATATGTGTACAGAAAGCTGTCTTTTTTGGGGTAAAAACTTGGAAATATTGACAAAAAACGCAGAAAATGGGAATAAATTTTTAAAAAGTGACTGGTTTGAATTCTTGAAAATGTTTTGGTGTAAAAAGTTATATATGTGTATAAGTTTACTACAGAAAAAAAAAATTATATGTAAAAAAAAAATTCATTTTTCCGGGGTAGGAAAATGCACATTTTTATATAAAACACTCATAATCCATTAGTTTTGGGGCAAGTAGCAACCACAGTATAAAAATGTATTGTGTGATGTCTAACCAATTTATATAGCCAGATGTGCACTAACTGTTCTCAAGTAGCTATAAAAACATTCAGTTTTGTGCCTGCTCAGATGTTTGCCTTTTAAGGGAGAAATTCAAAATTTTGACAAAAAAGCGAGGGAAACGGGAATGTTTTTGTAAAAAGTTAGTGGTGAGGATTCTTGAAAATGTTTTGACGCAAAAAGTTACATATGGATAACCGTTAACTACAGAAACAAAGAAAGATATTGAAATGTTTATAAAGTTTCATTTTTTCAGGCGATGAAAATGTTGAATTTTACCGAATAATACCATATTTTTTCACATGTAGGAATTACTCAACAAAATTTCATAGTATATACATGTCTGACGTGGAGCTGGTTTGTATTACCTGATATACACAAACTGGTTTGAAGCAGCTATTAAATGCTTCATTCAACTTCATACCTTCACAGAAATGTTCCTTTCTAAGGTTGTTGGAAATTTTGCCAAAGAAAAAAAACATGGAAAACTAACATTTTTAATACATGTATCTGGTAAAGGCTTTTGAAAACACTTCGATGCAGCGTTACATCAGATTACTGCATGAAGAAACATTTTTAGCTTTTTTAGCTTTTCAGGGTAAAAAGATAATACTTTTACAGAAAAAAAACATGAAAAATGAACATGTATTATATATTTTAGCTTTCATAAGCTTAAGGCTTCTGGGAATCTATTGTAACTGGTCACTGTCCATAGTCGTCACTGCCATCTGTCTGCCCTTCTGTTCTCAATTTTCTTAAATGACATTTCTTAAGTCACTAAATCTTGTTCAGAGTTATTAAATAATCCATTTCATGCAACTCTGATTTTCATGGCAACAAAATCGGGGAAATTAGCAAGATTACTTATACGAAACCAGAACAAGAAGGTATTTTATTAGGTTTGGCAAGCAGCTTTTATCAACATTGTTTGAATCATAGCCTTGGGGTCAAACGTGTACCCATCCCTGGTGTTACAAATGTTTTACATGAACTCACATCCTGAAACTAGATGATCTTTGATATTTAATAGGTATCCTCATCTAGTGGATCTCTGCCAATTAAGATTGCCCAGAGTATAGCCCTGAGGTACCAATTGGCCCGCACTGGGGTCTGCCGTTTGAAGAATTCCATCCCATGCAGCTTTTGTTGCCATGGCAGAAAAAAGGAGAATAAGTAAAATCTTTAAAATCATCTTGTATAAAGCTGTAAGGTTTTAGAGATTTGGTATGTAGCCTTTTCCAAGACTGTTGAAGTTATAGCCCTAGGGTCAAAAATGGCCCCCTCTGATGGTCACTTGTTTTACATTGACCCATATTGGAAAACTTTAAAAATCTTCTTGCCTGAAAATGGAAGGGTTGGGCCTTTGATGTTTGGTAAATATAGCTTCAGATAGTGATTTTTTTGTCAAGATTGTTAAAAAATTGATTCATTTAGGGAAAACTATAAAAAATGTATGTCCTTGATATTTGTATGTATATTCATCTAGTTGACTTTTACCATTTACCAAGATTATTCAAACCATAGCACTGTTATCAACAAGGGCCCCGCCTTCAGAATCACTTGTTTTACACAGACATTTTAAAATCTTCTTGTGAAACTGGTAGGCCCAGATGAAACAGTGAGCCAAGGCCTTGATATTTGGTATACCTTTATATAGTATTGCTCAACCAACATTGTTTATATTATAGCCCAAGAATAAAAATGGCCCCACTCCAGGGGGTCACTTATTTTGCATAGACTCATATAGGGAAAAGCTTTAAAAACAACGTTGAAACTAGAAGGCCCAGGACCTTTGATATTTGGTAAGTACGTGTAGCTACATTAAGTTAACCTTTATTAAGGTGTTCAAATTACAGCTCTAGGTTCAGGTATGACCCCATCATTGGGGTAATTTGTGAACTCACATGAGCACAGTGGGCTCATGCCATGTAATTGGGACCATTTCCATCATCCGTCCATCCATTCACAATTTCTTTATTGCAAGGGTTGCAACTAAACTGTGCAGGAATAATCCTCAGGTGATCTTAACAAGTTTTCATAGAATTGTATTACCCTAATTTTACACAAATGTTCCTTGTGTGGCCCTCCACCAACATTGTTCAAATTAATCAGTGGTGTAGAGATTAATCGGTGTGCCTTGTTGTCCTTAAATGGTCTAAATTTAAGCACTGCTTGTCAAATACGGTATTGAGTACAGGACACATTGCCACTCTTGGAGATGAAATTTAAACAAAACTGTAAAAGTTCATGTGAAATTTCAATATTCAGTATGCAAATATGTTAGCTTTGATGAGGGATATACATGCAGGACCATCATGGTTCTCTTGCTTTAAAACTGTTTGACTGTTCCTTCCTCCAGTATTAAGTTAAACTATGTTAATTGAGTAACTTTGTTGCATATTTTTAGATATAAGCAGAAAATGCTATGTGTTGCTGCTGTTGTCCTTATTCATGTTAGATTATGGCGAGATACACAGTGATATTGTTAAATCAAGCTTTTAGTTTTGCAGAGTTTGTGGTTTGATTTTGAATGCAAAAAAAAATATATCTAAAGCATTATTAATAAAATGTTACTGGAGAAGTAGGAAAGGAAACATATTTCCAGTTGCTTGTTGGTTGCCCTGTCACACATACTATTTTTTTTTTAATTTCCTTATTGTTTTGCCCAGAATTCACACTACAAGAACAATTAATCCAGGGTGAAACACAGGTCTACTATAGTTTGGACATGGATTTAGTTAACATTTGCTTCTGATCTATTAACATTTTGCATGTTCTTCTATAATTCCCGTTCTTTTCTCTTATTCGTCTTTGTGATTGTCAAAAAATTGATAGCTTCTATGATGGAAAAGTGAACATATTTTTCTGATTCTTGGTACATAGTTTTATGCATTTCTTCTTTGTCACATAATGGGCATGTTGGCTTGAAGCATAACTGCTATATAGCTAAGAAATTACACATATTAGACAAGAATGAATCTGTCAAATAAATCTTCCCAACAAATAATGTATCTGGGTCTTTGTTCGTTTGATTTGAGGCTTAAATTTGAATGCAAAAAATATATCTAAAAACATTATTAATAAAATGTTACTGGCTAAGAAGGAAAGGAAACATATTTCCAGTTGCTGGATGGTTGCCACGTCACACGTACTATTTATTTTTAATTTCCTTATTGTTTTGCCCAGAATTCACACTACAAGAACAATTAATCCAGGGTGAAACACAGGTCTACTATAGTTTGGACATGGATTTAGTTAACTCAATGTTGCTTCTGATCTATTAACATTTTGCATGTTTTTCTATAATTCCTGTTCTTCTGTTCTCTTGTTGGTCTTTGTGATTGTCAAAAAATTGATGGCTTCTATCATGGAAAAGTGAACACATTTTTCTGATTCTTGGTGCATAGCTTTATGCATTTCTTCTTTGTCTCCAAATGGGCATGTTGGCTTGAAGCATAACTGCTATATAGCTAAGAAATAACACATATTAGACAAGAGTGAATCTGTCAAATAGATCGTCCCAACAAACAATGTATCTGTTGTTTTTTTTTGTTTGATTATACGTTTAACGTCCTCGTCAACACGGTATAGGTCATTTTGGAGATGTTGCTTCTAATTTTGTGGGACTTTTACCCGACATTGAGATGAAATGACATCTCATTCCCTGTCGCCCAATGAAACCAATAGGGTTTATAAGCATGGACGGGTCCGACTCGCACCGCTTTGCCTGGGCAGGCTTAGATCCTCTAGGCGGTTTACCAGTGCACGTGTGCGGTCGGTTTCAGCTCTGCGTGAAAGCATCATATTCGTTCAAGCCCCAAGGGGCGGGGGCCATGGTATCTGTGTTTAAAACAGTATTTTGTTTGATATAAACAACATTTTGCACAATATAAGATGGTTCATGATCTGACAGTACGTGTGTGTATATTTTTGACATTTATATACATGAATGCCTTCCTGCAGGACACATAATAATGATCAGTGAAAGACAAGTTAAAGTGCACAAGACGGTACAATTTTGTATATTGTTAGAGCCCTATATTAAGTAGTATAGTGTTACTGGTGGCATACAATAGATTTTGAGGGTTTTGTGTAAAAAAAAAAAAATTCCTACCTGGAAAATTGACTTTTCAAATATCTAAAAATTTATTTTATTCCTGTAGTTAACTGATATTTTCCTTTTTTCATTAAAACATTTTCATGAATCCTCACCACTTACTTTAAAAAAAAAAAAAAAAAAAAAAAACATTGCTATTTTCCATGTTTTTTTTTTTATCAAAATTTACATTTTCTGCCTTTAAAAAGTCAAATTGCTGTGCAGGCACGAAGCTGAAGGATTTTTGAGAGCTACTTGATATAGTCAGTGTACACCTGGCTATATAAATTAGTTCGACATCATACAATTTATTTTTATAATGTTATTTCTACTTGACCGGAAAATACTAGATTTTGGGTGTTTTTTTTATGTAAACATGTACATTTTCATACCCCGAAAAATGGAACTTTTTAAACATATAAAAATTTTATTTTATTTTTTCCTATAGTTAACTTATACACATATATAACTTTTAACATCAAAACATTTTCAAGAAACCACACCAGTAACTTTTTAAAAATTTATTCACATTTTCTGCGTTTTTTGTCAATATTTCCAAGTTTTTGCCCCCAAAAAGACAGCTTTCTGTACACATATCAAGCTGAAACTTCTTTTATCGCTACTTGACAACAGTTAGCTTATTTTTAGCTATTTAAATAAATTTTATATTGAATTCCTGTTTTGGGCAATTTTTATTTAAATTTCGAACATTTTCCTCAAAAAATTCAGTTTCGCCAGGGAGTATTTTTGGGGATTTTTTTATTGTAAGTCACTGATTACCTCACTGATTCTGAAAATAGTGAAAACCCTTCTGAAGGAATTTGTTTGAGGTTCAATGCTATTTTGACTGGCCTTCTCGGAAGATCTTTGAAGACCCGCCCTGTGGCCTTGTGTTCAAACTGCTTCCCCGTGACCATGCATGAAAAAACGTTGGCGATCGCTATCACGGGTAGTACTAGTAAACTACATAATCGCAGCCGATTGGCAAATGTCGGGTGCGTCTTCCGGGTCACGTGCGGCTCTGAGTATGTAATGTAAATAAAGGTAGGCTGATCATTCATCGTTCAAGTTTGTTATGTGAGGTAAATACATGTAGTCACAAAAAGGAGAATTTCATGCTGTCCTCATGCCTTTTAACTGGTTTCGTACCGAATGGAAAGTTGGTAAATGTGAACGCTCCTGTGTGAATCACTTTTGGCTTGAGGTGACCGGTAGTGAGTCAAGAGATCCTCAAAGGAACATCGCACCAATGCCCGGCTGATTTTTCTATCAAACCCGTATGTGCCTGAAGTTTTTTTTTATATTATTTACGTGAGAACCCGTTGTCTAACCACTCTCAAAACCAGAAAGATAAAAAATGACAACATAATTACGCACATTTCGATTACTCTTGCAATGGCTCCGATGCTCTGAATCTATCGGTCGGCTCTGATGTCGGAGGACTGATGGAAAGAATTGATAGGTGCATAATTATTGTCTAATGTTAAAACCGCAACTTTGACAAAGAACGTTGGAATATGGGCAGTGAAGGACTGATGCGCTGTCTCTTGTATGGCTCATTGGAGTCTAACTATTGGTTTTCGTTGCTCCACCATTTCAGTTATTCCATGCTGCCGAATCCTCTCTGTTATAAAAGCCAACAATAAAATATATTGGTTATGGATTTTCCACCCTGCTAATGCCAATTCCCTATACAAATAAATCCGACAATATCTGTGAACTTGTCCCCATATTATCAAAAATAAACTTATGCCAACTTCTAATGCAGAAACGTTTTATATCAATTTTCTTATTTTAATGCAAGTCCTTTTTGAAAAACCATGACCAGAGGCTATTACTCGTAAATTAAGTCAAATGTTATAACAGACAATACATGTCAAGGGTATAAAAACAAGTCTATATTTCTGTATGCGTCTGTGAATTCAATGCTTGCTCTCATGTTCTAATCAAGGCACTCAGGGTACTGGTTGGTCGTTTGTTGAGTTGAGACTTAGACTGTTTCGTTTTCCCCGTAAACTCGAGTATTTCAAGCAAACTGTACAGACCTGATCAGAAGTGGCGTTATGTGGCATCTGATCTGGATCTACACTCATTGACATTGTCCCAAAACACGCGGCCTGTCCAGAATTCCCTTTTAACACAGCGTTGCAACTTAAAATAACCGGTACCTCTTATATATGAAAAGCGATAGTCACGTGAACAATAGCAGGCGTGATGCTTCTGTTGTCAGTAAGTTTGGGTGTATCAATAATCTAAAGGTGCCCCCGCCCATTGGTGCTTGAAAATTATAGACTGAGCTGCATGGTGCTTCCACACAGCTGAAACTGACCACACACGAGTACTTGTAAATCACTTAGAAGGACTATGCCTGCCCAGGTAAAGTGGCGCGAGTCAGACAGTACAATGCATATAAGCCGTTTGGTTTTATTGGGCGACAGGGCTTGAGATGTCATTTCATCTCAGTGTCTGGTAAAAGTCGCACAAAATTGGAAGTAACGTCTCCAAAATGACTGAAATAGTGTTGACGGGGACGTTAAACCTCAATGCAAACAAGTTGACAAGCAAACGTAATGTTTTGTAAATGGTCAACGATGAACAATAGCAGGCAAAAGGTAGCTTAGTTCTGTGGCGTCTGATTTGGGTCTACACTGTTTGACAAACCCAACAAATAACTCCAGTCCAAATTATATAGCAGCCCTTAGGCCTCAAAGCGATAAGAATAGAGAGGCTTTCCTACAGATCAGTGATAGTCACCTGGACAGCAGCACTGAAGAGCCTCTGTCAGGGTTAGTAACTTTGTGTCGACTGATAAGCAATCGACCAAAAAGGGTATCATTTGCACGCAGAGAACAAAAAAAAAAATGAAAAAGCTGAATACTGGACCAGGTTAGCTAGGTCTTATATCAGTGACCCTAAAATATTTTGAACTCAACAATCTCTATTATCGAGAAGCTTCATTGACAAATTTCGTGACCACTACATATTCCATCTCGGCAGTTGTAGTGAAGGTTAGATGTTTTTTTTTTAAATGAGTAACCATTGAAGAAAGAACACAACAAAGAATCTATTAAGTGAACATTTTGTTTCTGATCAAAAGAAGCCCAAAACCTCTTGCAAGCAGTTTTTCTGAGTCATTTTCTTGTTAACGGTTAAATCTAGAGGATGTGAGGAATGTCGCATTGATAATCACCGCTCATGCACACACATGAATAATTTAAGACAGCCTCAGTCATGCGTATATTCAGCAATCACAATCGTGCCGCCAACAGGAAAATGCTTTAAACACAAAAATTAAATTAAAATTTGCTTGCGTGCGTGCGTGTGCGTGTGTGTGTGTGTGTGTGTGTTTTAGAATTTGTGGAATTTATGTTTCGTAACATTGATTTAGATCAAATCAAAAGAAAATCTTCAAGATCTGAAAGGCGTTCCATGTTTGACGACGAAGTGTTTGCGAACAAACGCCCTCCGACATCAGAGCCGCCCTACACCATCGGAGCCATTGTAGAAGTATTTGAAATGTGCGTTATTTTGTCGTCATTTTTATTTATCTTTCTGGAACTGAGAGAGGTTAGGCAACGGGTTCCCATGCAAATAATACCAAACATTTCAGGCACATACGGATTTGGTAGAAAAATCAGCCGGTTCTTTTGAGGATCTGTTGATTCACTACCGGTTACCTCACGTCACAAGTGATTCACACAAGATTATCTACATTTACCAACTTTCCATTCGGTAGGAAATATGAGGACAGCATGACATTCTCCTTTGTTGACTATTCACCTCACGAAACAGACGTGTACTGTACTTTTAGTACTATGAATGATCAACCTATCTTTATTGACTGTTATTATAAACCGATTTTCTCAGACCAGAAGACTCTCACAACATTTGCTTGTCGGAGCCACTGACTCCGATTATGTAGTTTACTACCTGTGCCTATATTCGACATCACCAAATTCACGCTGCCTCACGCTCTGTGTCGGAAATTTTCCCATAAAGCGGTTTTCTGTGTTATATACTTTTTATGTTAACATGCCCATGCAACAATGTTCTATTAGGCAGATGTTTTGTTTCGACATGCAACATTATCAAACCAAGCTAAACACCAACCAAGAATTATTCTAAATGTGATATGTATGTAAATTCTGTTGTTGTTTTTTTTTTTTTTTTTTTGTCAATAAATGTCGGCAATTAATATATTATGATAAATTAATAAGTAAAGCTATTGTTTCAATTACAATTGATTGATTCAATGTCAACAGCTAGAAAGGTTACAAGAACAACAAACAAACATATCAAATTACTCACATTGTCGAGAAAATATTTGATTGAGACTTAAGAGAATGGGACCTGCCAGATTTGCCCGACTTTTTTCAAAGGGGGACAACTTTCGGGGATTTCTTGTTCGCTTTTTTATAAGCCCTGTCCCACTGAAAAGGGGGTCTACTCTTGAAGGAAAGAATTTGCTCCTGATGAGCAAATTTTTTTCTTTAAGAGTTGACCCCTATTGACATGAGAGACAAAAATACTTTTGCAGGAGTTGCACCCCCCCCCCTGAAGTTGTTCCCATTCCCCTTAAAGTGTCAGTTAACCCTTAAATGCAAGTATAATAAGCAAACAGTGTAGACCCTGTCTGATCTGGTTCTCTGGTTCTGTACTGTCTTTCAATAACATAGTACACGAACCCAGTCCTTATTTTACTTTTTATATAGCGCTCTGACGTCACAGACAGAAGACTAGCGCTGCTATAAATAACCGGTACCTGGATTTTGTACATGGTCAGAGATAGCCGCGTGAAAAGCAGCAAGCGGGATGCTTCTGTGGTTAGGTACTTTGGGTCGATTGATAAACAATCGATCGACCCTAAATGGAAGACGTACTGAGCAGAGAAAACATTATAAGTGAATAATTATCATGATTATAATCCCCTTGTCCGAAACGGGATTTCACTTGTTCGACAAAAGGATGAGACTGTATGGTAAAATTATCGCGAAATGAATCATTTTACAGTCGAACCTCAATGGCTCAACAACCTTTGGGACCTCGAAAATCTGTTCGAGACAGGGGTAGTTCGAGCCACTGAGGTTACTGTCAGGAGGCATAACGGTATATTTTTAGACATCCTTTCGGTGTACTATAACGAAAATGCATGCTGTGTGTACTCATAAGAATCGCCTCATCGAGGCGATTCTAATGAGTACACACAGCATACATTTGCAAGATAAAAGACTAAAATCTCCTTAATTATCCCACACTTTTTCTTATGTAGAGGATTTCGCTAGGGGCTCAAGAATAGGTTCGACACATCCATGGTGAACGAGCCATCGGTGTTCGAGCCATCGAAGTTCTGCTGTAATTAAGAACCAAAAAGGCTTCACTAAAATACTTATATTAAGACCACATTTGAGACTGTTCAAAGCTGGACTTTAAGACCACTTTTGAACAGTCTTAAATGTGGTATCTTACTAGAGGAAGCTTGGTGTAGAAAACACACAAAAAGAACAGCCAAAACCATTTGAATATGTATTTACTGTCGAGGAACCGCAGTGCGAGGCGGACCGTCCATGCTAATAAACCCTTTTGGTTTCATTGGGCGACAGGGCTTGAGATGTCTTTCTCAATGTCGGGTAAAAGTCCCACAAAATTGGAAGCAGTGTTGACGGGGACGTTAAACCTCAAATCAAACAAAAACAAACAAACAATATGTATTTAAAAGCAGAATTAGGCTTAAGTTTAGCTGGTAATAATAGTGGAATTTTACTGTATATCTGAATTGTCTCAAATAAATAACAAACAGACTCAAATTGATATGCAACAAGTTGCATTTACACTAAAGACCAAGTATAGTCCTATTTACGAAATAGATCAGTTCTGGCAGTGATTTGTTGAGTAAATAATCACAGTTCGGAAATCATTTGTAAAGTAGATCAAATCACGAGCACGTAGCGCGCGTGATTTGTCCGACAAACTGCGATTTATTACTCAACAAATCATAGACTAGTGCTGATCTATTTCGATTCGAAGTGAAAATCGGAAATGATGTTGTTGTTTCCTTCAATTTTTTACAACCTTTCGCCACTGCTAGAAGAAATTGCCTGTAACACTCTATATTTTTGTAACGTTTTCGGTACGAGAAAGTGACGTTACACCGTCTAACGTCAAAATATCTACGAGTGACGTCATAAATTGGTAGCTTTAACTCGACACGCTCTTCCGCCCCGTTGCCTATATAGTCGCGCTGTATTAGAATGCAAATTTATAAACTGGGTCACTATGTCAACTTAATGTGATTGTGAATCAAATCGCTCTGGATCAAATGACTCCTCTACAAACATGGCATACATGATCGATCAATCCATTATAGTTTGTTTGTTTGCTTGTTTGGTTATATTTGAAGTTGAACGGTCCGTTTACCTAACAGTACAGTGCACATTATTTCTCCAGAAACTGACAGCTGCCCTTCTTGAATCAGCGGAATGTAAAGAATGGCTTTAGAAAAGATTTAATGATCAGTCTCCACAATAGAATGTTGCTAACCCGCGCGAACTTAAATTTCTGATCACCAGTCAGGCGCGCGCGCATCCGTTGGCGTTGCTTAGGACGGCTATATCCATTAGATGGCAACATGATAGCACATCTGTGTCACAGAAGTACATTCTTTCATATCTCCAAAAAGGGTCATTTTTGTAGTGAAAAGATTTGATATTTTTCTTATTTATGCTCAAAACATAGGTTGTGAGTGCTCATTGAGGCGGCTCTAATGATTACCCACAACCTATGTCTTGGTGAAAAAATAAGAAAAATAATGTATAGCCCTGCAAATCGCAGTTATTTTTCTGTATAAAGTGAGGTTTACAAGGGTTTTCATCACACAGACTTATTAACATGATGAGTGCATCTAAACTGTCATTAAGCCAGCGAAAGTGTGCCATAGAATATGTGCGCCAACCGAAGACTCAGACCAGTCTGATCGGAGTCTTCGTTGTGAGCTGTATGACTGGCCATTGACCCAAAACTGCCATTCATTTCGGTAGAGACTTTTGTATTTTGACTATGACTAAACCACGGGTTTTGATTTTTATGCCCCAATAGGAGGGCATATAGTTTTTGCACTGTCCGTTTGTGCGTTTGTAAGTCCGCATTTATTTGTGATGCGAACTACTTCCACATTTCTTTAACGACTGAGCTGAAACTTTGCACATACAGTCCTTGTGGGGTAAAGGGATGCATAACACAATTTTCACGTTGGTCCTATCATTTTCAAAGGAGTTACGGTACTTTCCGCAAATTGGCTCCACCGGGAGCATTGCTCACTTATAGAGACAGCTCTTGTTCTATCTGCATCACATCAAGTTAAGTCCATGAAATGAATGTCCGTGTAAAGCCCGGTTTATATTGAGGAAACTGGTGTTTACGGTGTATACATTACTGTCCTTGTTATTGTTGAAAATATGGGCTCTGGGTACTTGTTAGAACTGTCCCATTGAGGTGGTACTAATAAACACCAACAAGCTAAAAAAACAAAAAAAAAAAAAACAAGAAGAAAAAAACAAAAAAAAACAACAACAAAAAAAAAACAAAAAAAAACACAAGATGTGTTTGTGAAACACCAATGCCCCTGGACAGTCTCAAGGTCAAGAGGTAAAATTGAAAGGTCTTGTCATAAGAAATTTGCATGTGAAATATGAAAGCCATATCACTAATAAATCAACAGGTATGGCCAATGATCAAGTTTGTAAAAAGTAGGTCTAGGTCAAGGTCAGAAGGACAAAACAAGAAATGCACATGTGAAATATGAAAGCCATATCACTTTGTTATGGCCAATATTAAAGTTTTTAAAATGTAGGTCAAACGTCAACGTCAAGGTCGTAAGGACAAAGATTATGGTGTCGCTGGAAGGTCTACACATGTGAAATATGAAAGCCATACCAGTTACCATTCAAAGATATGCCCCATGTCAAAGACTTTTAGGACAGACAGACAGACGGGCCAAAAGGTACGTTCCCCGAATCTTTTATTCCGAGGGCAAAAAAAAAACAAAAAAAACAACAACAAAAAAACATCGGGGGCGTTACTAATCGGGATATCCATCGACACACTTCTGAGAATGTTGAAATTGTTTAAATTCCAATCTGTGTGATAAACCATTTTAAACAATTAATTTGTTGTCTGCCTTGTTGTCTCTTGTAGAGTGTCCGCTCCGGGGAACGGGAGGTCTCGGGTTCGATCCCGGGCCGCGACATACCAAAGTCGTTAAAAATGGTACTAGCTGCTCCTCGCTTGGCACTCAGATGTACGGGGTAGAGCTAGGACTGGTCGATCCAGTGTCAGGATAATGTGACTGGGTGTGGTATCATGTAATGTGTCTGGGACATGATACTTCAGTGAGGCAGCACTATAAACGTGAGCATTGAGCTCCCTGTCGCAACCAGACACCGTCGTGATATGACTGAAAAATTGTTGAAAGCGACGTTAAACCCGAATTCACACACACACACACACATTGTTGTCTCTTGGTTATTCTGTTTGCCTGTATGATACTGTATGATACTGTTTTCCTGTTTTTAAAAGTTTGCAAGGGCATAAACAGGAGACATTTTCAGATGTAACCCAGCATTCACATGACGTAATTGTGACGTCACATCAACGTCGGTACAACGCCATGACCTTTGTGCAACGACGTTGATTTAACGTTGTCCTAGCGAGGTGTGCCTGCTGGGAAGTTTTGTTAGCATGCTTCCTTTTGAAAAATCGCATTACAGTCTGACTGACTGACTGACTGAGGCCCCCGCCCATCGGGGCTTGAAGAAATATATGGGCTGCATGATGCTTCCACGCAGAGCTGAATCCGACCCGCACACGAATACTGGTAAACCGCTTAGAGGATCTAAGCCTGCCAAGGCAAAGCGGTGCGCACGAGTCGGACCGTCCATGCTTATAAGCCATGTTGGTTTCATTGGGCGACAGGGCTTGAGATGTCATTTCATGTCAATGTCGGGTAAAAGTCCCACAAAATTGGAAGCAACGTCTCCAAAATGACCTTTACAGTGTTGACCGGGCCGTTAAACTTCAAATCAAACAAACAAGACTGACTGACTGACTCGTGTGCTTTAGTGACCTCTGTACTATTCGATACCAGCCAGGTCTTAACATTCTTTCATCGAGACTGATCATGGAATCTTTTCCACTGTCATACCTGCCAGGTTGGCAACATTCTTTCGTCGAGACTGATCATGGAATCTTTTCCACAATCATTGATACCTGCCAGGTCTTAACATTATTTCATCGAGACTCACCGTTGAATCTTTTCCACAGTCATTGATAACTGCCAGGTCGCAACATTCTTTCGTCGAGACTGATCATGGAATCGTTTCCACAGTTATTGATACCTGCTAGGTCGCAATATTCTTTCGTCGAGACTGATCATGGAATCGTTTCCACAGTTATTGATACCTGCGAGGTCGCGACATTATTTCGTCGAGACCGATCATGGAATCTTTTCCACAGTCATTGGTACCTGCTAGGTCGCAATATTCTTTCGTCGAGACTGATCATGGAATCTTTTCCACAGTCATTGATACATGCCAGGTCGCAATATTCTTTCGTCGAGACTGATCATGGAATCTTTTCCAAAGCCATTGATACATGCCAGGTCGGCGACATTCTTTCGTCGAGACTGATCATGGAATCTTCTCCACAGTCATGGATACCTATCAGGTCGATAAACATTCTTTCGTCGAGACTGATCATGGAATCTTTTCCAAAGCCATTGATACCTGCCAGGTCGGCAAAATTCTTTCATCGAGACTGATCATGGAATCTTTTCAACAGTCATTGATACCTACCAGGTCGGCAACATTCTTTCGTTGAGACTCATCATGGAATCTTTTCAACAGTCATTGATACCTACCAGGTCGGCAACATTCTTTCGTTGAGACTCATCATGGAATCTTTTCCACAGTCATTGATACCTATCAGGTCGGTAACATTCTTTGGTCGAGACTCATCATGGAATCTTTTCCACAGCCATTGATACCTACCAGGTCGACAACATTCTTTCGTCGAGACTCCTCATAGAATCTTTTCCACAATCATTGATACCTGCCAGGTCGGCAACATTCTTTCAACGAGACTGATCATGGAATCTTTTCCACAGTCATTGTCTCTCTTCCGCTGATTCTAGAAGGACAGCTGTCAGTTTTTCGCGTAAAAGGTTGACCGCTTACGCAGTTATAAGCATGCCCAGGAAAAGTGTGTTTTTTGGTAAACGGATCAGCTCGGTATGACATAAAAAGTGTTGAATGGGCTGAAAAACTCAAAACAAGCTCTGCACGGCAGCTTACTGTCCACTTGAGCAGGACTTAAACGCTGACATATCCTTGAAATAAACCCCCAGCAAACCCTCTTTAAACAAGAGGACCATGATGGTCCTATATCGCTCACCTGAGCTAAGAGATTTACATGTGGGTCCTTGGGCGGGGCAGGGCAATTTTTGGCCTCAGGGCTATAATCTGAACAATCTTGGTAGAGGTCTACTAAATGAAGCTTAATATCAATTATCATAAGCCTGGGCCTGCTGGTTTCAGTTAAAAAAATTCTTTAAGGTTTTCCCTATATAAGCCTATGAAAAGGATGTGGGCCCTTGGGGGTGGGGGTGGGGGGGGGGCATTTTTGGACCCTAGGCTAGAATTTGAACAATCTTGGAAGAGGTCCACTAGATGAAGCAGCAAGAGTCATGCCAAGATCTAGGCCTTTTGGTTTCAGACAAGAATACTTTTAAAGGTATTCCCTATATTTGCCTATGTAAAACCTAGGACAGCGCCATTTTGGGTATGAGGCTTCATGAAGTGGACCTTTACCAAGATTGTTCAAATTATAACCCTGGGGTCAAATATCAAAGACCTGGGCCTTCCGGTTTCAGACAAGAAGATTTTTAAAGGTTTTCCCTATATAAGCCTATGTATATTTTTGGTCCTAGGGCTATAATTTGAAGAATCTTGGTAGAGGTCCACTAGACGAAGCTTCATACCAAATATCAAAGACCTGGGCCTTCTGGTTTCAGACAAGAAGAGTTTTAAAGGTTTTCCTCCATTATAAGTCTATGTAAAACCAGTGGGCCCCGGCGTGGGGGTATTTTTGGCGCCAGGGCTATAATTTGAACAATCTTGGTAGAGGTCCAATAGACAAAGCTTCATACCAACTATCAAAGACCTGGGCCTTCTGGTTTCAGACAAGAAGATTTTAAACGGTTTTCCCTATATAAGCTTATACAAAGCCAGTGGGCCCACTGGCGCAGAGGCATTTTTGGCACTAGAGCTATAATTTGAACCATCTTGGTATGGGTCCACTTGACAAAGCTTCATACCAAATACCAAAGACCTAGGCCTTCTGGTTTCTGACAAGAAGATTTTTAAAGGTTTTCCCTATATAAGCCTAGGTAAAAAAATGGGCCCCGGCGCGGGGACATTTTTGGCCCCAGGGCTTTAATTTGAAGAATCTTGGTAGAGGTCCACTAGACGAAGCTTCATACCAAATATCAGAGACCTGGGCCTTCTGGTTTCAGACAAGAAGAGTTTTAAAGGTTTTCCTCCATTATAAGTCTATGTAAAACCAGTGGGCCCCGGCGTGGGGGGATTTTTGGCCCCAGGGCTATAATTTGAACAATCTTGGCAGAGGTCCAATAGACAAAGCTTCATACCACATATCAAAGACCTGGGCCTTTCTGGTTTCAGACAAGAAGATTTTAAAAGGTTTTCCCTATATAAGCTTATACAAAACCAGTGGGCCCACTGGCGCAGGGGCATTTTTTGGCACTAGAGCTATAATTTGAACAATCTTGGTATGGGTCCACTAGACGAAGCTTCATACCAAATATTAAAGACCCGGGCCTTCTGGTTTCAGACAAGAAGATTTTTAAAGATTTTCCCCATTATAAGCCTATGTAAAACAAGTGGGCCCCGGCGCGGGGGGGGGGGGGTGCATTTTTGGCCCAAGGGATATAATTTGAACAATCTTGGTAGAGGTCCACTAGACGAAGCTTCATACCAAATATCAAAGACCTGGGCCTTCTGGTTTCAGACAAGAAGATTTTTAAAGTTTTTTTTCTTATTTTTCTCCTTTTCGT
Source organism: Lucinisca nassula (assembly GCA_963580285.1). Taxonomy (NCBI): domain Eukaryota; kingdom Metazoa; phylum Mollusca; class Bivalvia; order Lucinida; family Lucinidae; genus Lucinisca; species Lucinisca nassula. Next base: position 111,356,442 of record OY757012.1, on the reverse strand, counting down.
TGCCAGGGCAACCAGAGATTTGCATGGAATGGAATTCTTTGAACAACTTTGAGGGAGGACCACCCAAAGATCATTTCTGCCAAGTTTGGTCAAAATCTGTCCAGTAGTTTATGAGGAGATGTCCTTTAAAGCAATTGTAGACGGACGGACGGACAGACGCACGGACGACGACGACGACGGACGGTGAGTGATCACAATAGCTCTCCCGGAGCCTTCGGCTCAGGTGAGCTAAAAACCGGTGGGCCCAGGCGCGGGGGAATTTTTGGCCCCAGGGCTATACTTTGAACAATCTTGGTAGAGGTCCACAAGATGAAACTTCATACCAAACATCAAAGTCCTGGGTCTTCTGGTTTCAGACAAGAAGATTTTTAAAGGTTTTCCCTATATAAGCCTAGGTAAAAAAATGGGCCCCGGCGCTGGGGCATTTTCGGCCCCAGGGCTATAATTTGAACAATCATGGAAGAGGTCCACTAGATGAAGCTTCATACCAAATATCAAAGACCTGGGCCTTCTGGTTTCAGACAAGAAGATTTTTAAAGGTTTTTCCCTATATAAGCCTATGTGAAACCGTTGGGCCCCGGCGCAGGCCCATTTTTGGCCCCCTGGCTATAATTTGAACCATCTAGGTAGAGGTCCACTAGATAAAGCTTCATGCCAAATATGAAAGACCTCGGCCTTCTGGTTTCAGAGAATAAGATTTTTAAAGCTTTTTCCCTATCTAATCCTATGTAAAACCGGTGGGCCCCGGCGCGGGGACATTTTTGGCCCCAGGGCTATGATTTGAACAATCTTGGTATAGGTCCACTAGATGAAGCTTCATACCAAATATCAAAGACCTGGGCCTTCTGGTTTCAGACAACAAGATTTTAAAGCTTTTTCCCTATATAAGCCTATGTAAAACCGGTGGGCCTCGGGGCGGGGACAGTTTTGACCCCAGGGCTACAATTTGGACAATCTTGGTAGAGGTCCACTAGATGAAGCTTCATACCAAAAATCAAAGACCTGGGCCTTCTGGTTTCAGACAAGAAGATTTTTAAAGCTTTTTCACAATATAAGCCTATGTAAAACCGGTGGGCCCCAGCGCGGGCCCATTTTTGGCCCCCTGGCTATTATTTAAACAATCTAGGTAGAGGTCCACTAGATGAAGCTTCATACCCAAAATAAAAGACCTCGGCCTTCTGGTTTCAGAGGAGAAGATTTTTAAAGCTTTTTCCCTATATATATATAGATAGTGCCGGTTTTGAGGTAATCTGTTAAAAACCCTCACAAATCACCTCTTCAACCAGCACTATCTATATATAAACACATCTTACTACATATATATTTTACCGCAGTATTTTGAGCAGACAGATAAACCGACTATTACATGTCAATTTATCTTTACCACACTGATAGTTGGACATCAAAGTCCAAAAGGGAAATCACCTACGGACTATTTCAGTATTTAGAAAACCATTCACTGGACAAAAAACTAGTCATTTATTTACGTTCAATTTCTTACTATTCTAGTACAAGCCGTGATAGCCGAGTGGTCTAGATGGTTTGGACTGTAAATGGTGGGGCATGAGTTCGAATCCCGGTAATGACATAAAAATCTTTTTATAATGGAACATTGAATAAAAATGATGACAGCGTAATCGGTTTCAATAAAAAGCGTTTCTAAGCGATAAAAATGGGTTAAAAAATAGAAAAAATACAAAAAAATCCTGATAACACTGTAATCGGTTTAATTAAGAAAGGTTACTAAGCAACTCGTAGAGAACAACAAATAATTAAAAGTAATATCCAAAATCTGCTCCGATAAAAGTCGCGGATAGACACTATATAGAAACATATTAAAAAGAATTTTGAAAATTCCACTTTAGGGCAAAAACTTTAACCCCTCCTGAAAGTGCCTTTACATAATCCAATGACCACCAGATTTTGCACATATAACAAGACTTTAAGGCTGTATAACATATTAAAATTCCAAGTTCCTATGACAACTTTTGGAATTTCAGAAAGTCTTTGAGTCTTCCTGAAAGTGGAATCCCATCAACCGATTTGTCCCAGTTTTTGCATATGTATTTGGGTTGCATATATACATATTATCACAAAATTTCAAAGTTCTAGCTTCATTTTGGAATTTCCTGCAAGTCTTTGAATTGTTGTAAAATAACATTGGTTCAACCAATTACCACCAAACTTTGTACATATGTTTCAACATACAAAATGCACATTCTTATAAATTTTCAACATTGTAGGTCGGAAGTGAAGCAAAAAAAAAATATTAACTTTCATATTTCGGTGGTGGGTCATTTACTATTGTAATTTTATTGAATAAAATCAAGCATTTTCTATCTTTTTTTTCATTTCATTCTTCGCTTGAGCCTTACCTTCCTCAATAAGTTTCTTTCTCTCACTTTCACTCAATCCTGTTTGTTTTGAATGTATATTGTCTTTGAGTTTATTATATTTATCCAACTCATCCAACACAAGTTTAAATTCATTCTCAGATATCTGTCCGTCTGTCAAAGCCTTAGAAATCAAATCCTTTATACTATTCAACTTACTATCAGCAATAGTTTTAATCTCATAATGTTTCTGTGCTTTTGAAGTCATTTTACGCCTAATTAGTTTAACACACACACCCAAACTCCCACACACAACAGCACCAATCTCTAAAGGCAACATAATTGGAACAGCCAATCCAACACCTGCCAAAATAACACTTGTTGATATCAAACCAGTATCAACTCCATCAGTAATATTTATTCCACGTTTGTATTTTTTGTATAATGCTTTTCTCACATCTCTCTCATTAATTAACGTCTTCTCTATCTCAGATATCTTCTGTAATCTATAATTTTGCCCATCTTCAATAGGCAACTCTGGATATAGCGGTGCATTAGGTTGTTTCATTTTTTTCTTGATAACATATATTTTTTTTATTCAATAAATAATTCAATTATCATCGAAGCCACAGTATTAACACATGTAGCATTATTAGTCTGACAAACAAAATCAATTGCATCACCAGCCTCAACCTTTAACGGTGTAGCAAAGTTATCATGTTTTCTTAAAATATTATTCAATGATATATCATATCCTGCTTGTGGATTTCCATTAATTGCAATCGCCACAGACACATCGCCTTTTGTTCTTTTACTCGACAGTCCAACACCTATTATCTGGCCAGGAAAGTTCATCACATATCCAACACCTACTTCTCTACCACCATTTCCAAAGCCAAACACTTCATTCTTCTGTAAGGAACCTTTACTCTCCGCACAAATGCTTATCAATTTTCTGTCTGGCATATTATCAACCTTATTATATAATAATCGATGATTGACATACATATCCCGAAATCTATCTTGAAGTCCTGTATGTCTATCATTCAATGTATTTATTTGTGTAAATGCTTGACTTCTCATATTAAATATTTCTTGTTTCAGCCCCAATGCATCTACGTGTTTTCTCTTAGCACCAAATATACTCATTTTTTTATTATAATTATATAATTTCCAAAACGCAATTAATTGGTAGATGATTAATTACCTTGTTGTTATTTTCATCCCTGATTTCTAATTTCAATTCTGCTATAGCATCATTCACCAAACACTTATATTCTGGATGCTCAAATCTCACTGTTGTTATCTCTCCAAACTCTTTATTTTCCACTGGAACAACAGCCAACACAGTACTCGGCATACCATCTAAATAATTATTTGAAGTATTAATCTGTTCCAAATGAACATACAATGATTTATAAACAGCAAAATCTACAGCTCTCTCACCATAATGAGTTTCATTAACAGCAAACTTTCGCTTATTTCCAAACCCCAACATTTGTTTTAAGCCCTTGCTTATCTTCAATTCATCCGGTGTAATTAAAGAAGCAATTCCATTTGTTTCATTTACAGATAATGTAATATTATTACTTTGAAATAAATCTGCTATTTGTTGGAAACTATAATAACCATCTATAATCTTATGAGGTCTCTCTTTAGTCTTCTGCAAATATTCATCAACAACATTATACCATCCAACACCATATGTTATAGATTTCAAACCAATACGTTTATTCCCATCTCTGTTATCAATGTATTGTTGCAAGTTTATTGTCTTGTCAATATTCGAAATTGTATGATACATTTTTAGGACTAACTAAAACAGTATATACATTTCATGTTTATTATTGTATTGCTCGTATTTTGAAAGAACTTCAAACACCTTTACCAACAGATGCATCATTTTGTTATTACAAAAACCCATACGACAAAGCAACCTATCAAAAGTTATGCAATGAATTCAATGTTTCACCTAATACAGATTGGCGTCAAAAATTAGAAAGTAGTTCTAAATGCAGTGGTCTAGGGAGTTACACACAATATTTTAAACCAAGTGGAAAATATAGACAAGATCATAGAAGTGATGGACCATTCTTTAATCCAAATGATAAAATAGCACATACAGTAGATATAAGTGACGCCTGGACAATGTTTATATTAGACAAATCAGAAGGATTAACAAAAACAGGTATTGAACGAATTAACGAAAGTATTAGAATGTTTGTATGGGCACTATTAGCAGCACAATCTCAAACACGTGTAGAAATTCTAAAAATAGGCACAGGATTTGATGCTCAGAAACAATTTCTTGCTAACATTGAAGATGCTATTAATAGCCCAGTTGATTTACCAAGTCAAATACAAAGATATCAAAACACACTCAAATATGCAAGAAGTAAAGTAGATTTTGTTTATGGTATTGGATTATATATGTCTCCCAGTGATATGGTTTTACAAGTTGGTACTATCGCTGGATATAATAATAAAATTGTAATTGCAATAGAAAATCAAACACTTGGTTTCAATAGTGATGTAAATGTTAAACCTGTTGCATCTGCTACACAACCTGCAACTATACAAGGCACACAAACAAAGAAATCTCTACCAGATTATCATCAACAAGCAGTTGATTATGCAAAGAAACACAATCTGTCAAAAAGTTGGGTTGATGGTGCTGGTACCTCCGATGCTAGAATAGCAGATTGGTTTAATCATCACAAACTTGCTAACCAATCTACTACAAAGAAATCTCTACCACAATCTCTACAAGGCACACCAACAAATAAATCTCTACCACAATCTCATCAATCTCTACCAGAAAAAAAAGAAGCCATACAACATGAAGACAACAAAACAGCATTAATAGTAGGAAGTATAGTAATTGGACTATTAATTATGTATGAAATTTATTAAGTTCTTTTTTTTCTTATAAACTCTCTCGCAGATGCATATAACAATCCAGCAACCAATACAACTAATGCCCATAAATGTTCTCCAAACCAACCAACAACTTTACCCGCAGAAGACAACAACCAAGACACAATAGAACCAATAACACCTGGTAATGCAGTAGCTACTTTTCCTGCAAGGGTAGAAAGTAATTTACCAAGATTTGATAATTGTTTCTTAACCCAATCTTTAACACCACCTTTTGGTGGAGAAGGAGGGGTTGAAGTAGTACCACCACCAGTAGGAATAACAGCCTCAACAATAACTCCAATAATCATTCCAAAAGCGGTTAAAATACTAACAATTGTAATGCCTTGTTCTCTGAATAATGTTCTAATTCTTTCACCCAATGTAGTGTCTTCTTTTAATACTTTGTTTATAGTCTCTTTGATTCTATTTACCTGACTACGTAGTTTTTCTTTATTAACATTAATAACTTCCAATCTTGCACTTCTCTCACTTTCTAACTCTTTGATTCGACTATTTATCCTCTCTATTTGAAATTCATCATTGTCTGCTTTGGCTTGTTCTAATTTTGTATTTTCTTTTGCTAAGTCTTTATTTGTTTCACTCAGTTTTGCCAATTCATTTGCTATCTCTTCTTTGACTGTTGTCATTGCATTTGCTATTCCATCAATCTCTCTTTTTGTCCAATCTGTTTGTGTTTCTTGTTCATTAGTAAATGATGTCTCCAATGTTTTCACAGCAGTTTCTACATCAACTGTTGTATTTAATAGTTCTTGAGTTTGTTCTTGTGATGATATATCTTGTAAAGGTATTTCTTCTTCTGTTTGTGTTATTTGAGTTCTCGTTTGAAGTAATTGTGTGAATGCTTTTCTACCTTCTTTAATTCTTGTAGCAGATGGTTTAAAATCATCTACACCTAATACATTCCTAACAAAATCAACACCATATTTCCTTTGCAAAGTATTAAATGATAAAAATGTTGCTATTTCATCTGGTGCATTGGAACGATAATATGTTAATGCAATATTCTTTCCACCTTCATCTTTAACATATAACATTGGTCTCCCTATATCATCTTTCTTGAGAGACAAACCTTTGATTTTACGTTTAGGTTCTTCATTCCTTTCGTAAAAGCTATCTATCATGTTTTGACCTATGCTATTACGCAGAGTTTTCCAATCATCACCGGTTAAATCATTCAAACCAGCAAACTGACTATTTAATGTTCTCTGAAACTGCTCTTCATCTGTAAAAGATGTTTCTGCTTCTTCATCATAATCCTCCCTGTCATACTCAGGATTTTCATATTCAGCCATTATTTATTTATTATTTAAAAATATTTTTTTATCTTTTAAAAAAAATGTCAGCTTACGGAGATAAACTAAACCCTTACAGAAAATTAAGAGAACCACGAGGTGTGAGAGGTATCCGTCAAAGTGTAGTAATAACAAATAACCCTTCAACTATTGACCAAAATCAACAATTATTAGTGAGATTTCCTAATCTAAGTAGTAATGATGTTATTGTTCCCGGAACAGTCAGATTAGCATTTGAAATTGAACTAACCTCTAAAGATGCAAATGCAACTATATTTCAAAACATAGGAAGAGCAATAATTAAGAAAACAACAATTAGAATAAGTGGAAATGAAGTTATGTCCATTGACGATAGTGACATCTATCATTGTTATATTGATTTATGGAAGACTATTACAGAACGTGTAAATATGGTATATCAAGGCGTTGGCAAAGAGAACATGTTGAGACATAGAGTGGGTGCAGGAAACGCAACAGCAGATAAAGAAGATCAAGCCATCGCAAAAGCATATGGAAACAGGTTTTGCATCCCACTTGATTTTGAATTATTGGAAACCCATATGCCATTTTATCAAGCAGGATTAGGAGATAGACTTGAATATGAACTTACATTCAATGATTATAATAAAGTAATTAAATCAGGCGATGCAACTTCAACTTATACAATCAAAAATATTTGTTTGGAATTTGATATTGTTTCTGATACTGAATTAGCAAGACAAATAAGACAGCAAGTTGATGGTAAAATGGTTATTTTGTATGACAGAATACTAAGACACAGAAAAATAACTAAAAACAAATCTGATACACTATGGAATATCAATCTAAATGTTCCTGCAAGAAGTATGAAAGGAATTCTTATGCTATTCGAAGATCCTGAAAGGGCCAGCACAGAAGAATATTATAATCCAGAAATTACAAAAGTGGAAATGACAATAGAAGGGATTCCGAATCAATTGTATAGTCAAGGAATGAAGTCCCACCAACACTGGGACGAAATAAATAAATTCTTTGCTTTGAATTCAAAAAGAAACAAAGAAACAAGTATGGTCGTTAAAGATTTATATTTTACTGATACAACAATAGAAAAATATCTAACGAACAGGTATGCTTTATGGTTGGATTTACGTTCAACTGATGATAATACACTTCATGGTTCTGGAAGAAGAATTGAAAATGCATCAGAAGGTATTACAATACAAATAACGAAAGAAGCAGGAGCAGATGAACCAATCAATCTTTATTTGTTTGTTATACAAGATGCACAAATCAACTTTGAAGATGGTAGATTTAAAGAAGTCAGTTATTAATATTTTTTTTTTTACAAATAAAAATGGAACTACCAAAATATCCTCATTGTGCTATTATATGTGGTCAAACTGGATGCGGGAAAACAGAGTTTGTCCTTGACCTTTTGGAAGAGGAATATCGTCAAGTATTTAAACATATTGTTATACTTTGCCCAACCATTCAATGGAACAAGGCTTATAAAAATCGTGAGTGGATTGGTGATGTCAGGAAACCTAAAACAAAAAATATAACAATTGTTAATCCTATTGTTAATGGAGAAGAAAAACTACAAGAACTACTAAGAATGTTCTTTAATAAATATGCTGGTCATTCTACTCTCTACATTATTGATGATTGCAGTGCAACGAAAGAACTAACAAAGAAAAAAGATATGTTATCAGAATTAGCATTTTCTGGTAGGCATGCAGAACAATCAGTGTGGGTTATTTCGCAGAGATATAATTCTGTGTTAAAAGATTTAAGAGAACAAACAAAATGGCTATGCATGTTCTACACAAAAGATAGAGATAGTTTTGAAAATTGTTTAAGAGAGAATGATGTTATTCCAACTTTGGAAGAACGACAGAGAATAAAAGAAGAACTGAAAAAAAAGAAGCATCGTAAGTTAATTTTGAAGACTGACCAGCCTACTGGTTATTGGTTGGTTGATTGATTATTTTTTTAGCAATGATTAAGTAATGTTTATGCAATGATTAAGTAATGCTTATACAATGCTGTAGCAAATCTTAAGTAATGCTTATACAATGTTTTAAGTAAAATAGCAATACTAAAAAACAATGCTGTTAGAAATATTATCAATCACTGCAATCTTATCAATAATCATAACAAACACTGCAATCTTATCAATAGTCGGATATGCGATGTTTTATTTTTTAAAAATAAAAAATAAATTACATAAAATAAAAATGAATGCTGAAGAATTATTACAAGACATTGAATGTGAAAGCACAGAAAATAATGAACAAGAAACAAAACGTGAGCGATTATCAGCCATTGTTGCTGGTGGTGGTAGTAAGCAGTATCTTGGTAAAGACTTACAACTATCAGACATTGATACAATGACAGCAGAACAAATAAACAAACTTTACTGCAGATATGAAGCAAGATTGGGAGCAAGTATGACTAAGACATTGGGTAATTCTTTCATTAGCTTATACGTGATGGGTGTATCAAAGTATTTCAATGTTGTTAATCCACCTAAACTGATACAAGACTTAGAGGAAGACCCTTTTATCAATCACGCTTTGACAAGTTCGTGTTGTGAATTGTATTATAGATATGGAATGTACCTTGCTCCATTAACTGCAATGCTAACAACAGCAAGACATATTGATTTTAATAAAAAAGAAAATATCTCCTTAGAAAAAAATGAGTGATACTGAAGTTAAAACAAAAGACCCAAGACGAGTAGTTGCTGGTAAGAAAGGTGCAGAAGCAAGAAAAAGAAATGCAGAATTAAGAAGAAAGGAGACTGAAACTATAAAGAAAGAAAACATGGAATTAAAATCTATAACAAAAGATGATGATGTCGGCTCTCCAAATTCACAGAATATAAATATATACAAAAATTATATACCATTATGCATAACAGTTGGAGTTGTTGGAATAGGATTGTATATGTACAAGTCTAAACAAGTTGTACCACAACAACAACCTATGATGCAACAACCTGCACCTATTATACAACAAAAAGAAATTGACCCATTTGAATTTAATTAATTTAAAAAAATAATATTCTCATTAAAAAAAATGACAACCTCAATAGACGGAAAACAAATTGCAAACATGTTATATCATGCTGGAGTGGAAACTGTATTAACTGTTGGATATTCAGAATTAGGTAGAAAACTATTGAAAAGACCAGCACCAAAAGTAGATTTTAATATGACAGATATTGGTATGTTGTCCATTGATATATTACTTGCAATGGCAACAAAGGATATGCTTGTTAAGCAAGGTATTATTCCTGCAGATATTATGAAGTAATTTTAATATTTTTTTTTTCATTATATAAAAATGGCAAGTGCAGTAGCATTAATGGTTGGAGGAGCAATTACAAACGCCTTAGCCTTTTCAGGTAGTAATTATTTATTTTCACATATGGGTAGTAATAGTGATGAAGAGAGAAAACGACATGATAAAGCGATGGAACAATTAGAATCAGCAACAACTGCATGGAATGAGAAGAGAACACAAAGATTGGATTTTATTAATGAGCAACTGAAGAAGGAACATCATGCTGTGGATGAGTTCAGTGATGCTGACACTGCTATGAAACAATATTATTATATTACAGGAAAACAATTGCCAGATAATTTATCCACACCATTACCACCAAAACCTACATTGAGTGATTTTTACACTCCATCAGAAGACCAGAAAAATAGAGAGATTGCATTTGTTGTTGGTGGTATGGCATTGACAGGATTTGTTGCTTGGAAGTTGATGTAGGTAAAAAAAAAAAAATTATTTTTTGACATAATCTTTCTTTGGAAAAACTAAATCATAAGCATGATATTTATTTTTTTTATTATTCTTACATGGTTTCAAACCAAGTGGTCTTACATAAAATGGTGGTTCTTTACCTTCTATCTTCTTTGTGAGATGTGCAGGACTCCATACTTCACCATTGTCTTTGAGAGTTAAAATTACACTCACACCATTGTCTGTGTTAATTTCTCTGTAGTCGGTGATTGTATAAATGTTGTTGATTTCTAAATCAGTCCATTTCTTTGTGTCAAATTGACTTTGTTCCTTTAACAGCTCTTCAAACTCTTCTTTTGTAGGTGTATAGTCATCATCAAGCAATTGTGCTATATTTTGCGTTTGTGCATTCTTTGACATCTTTTTATATATAAATATTTTTTCTTAAATATAAATAAATGGAGAAGATATACTATAGTCCAAAAGGTTTCTGGAAAGGACACTCAGCTGTTGGTAAGTTAGCAAAAGAAGCAAAGGTTAGTCAGAAACAAGCATTAGAGTTCTTAAAGAAACAAGCAGTATGGCAAATATATTTACCTGCACCTAAGAGAATAATAAGACCAAAATTTGATGTGTCTGCAGAGAATGAAGTTCATCAGGCTGATTTGTTGTTTTTACCTCACGATACTATTGGTAGGAAGACATACAAGTATGCATTGACAGTGGTTGATGTTGGAACAAGATATAAAGAAGCCGAACCTTTGACGTCGAAAGATAGTAAAGAAGTTGCAAATGCTTTTGAGAAGATTTATAAAAGACATTTGAAGTATCCTAAACTATTGCAAGTTGATCCTGGTAGAGAATTTATGAGTTCCGTTTCAACTTTGATGGAAAAGCATAATACCAAAATAAGAAGAGGTAGAAAAGAAATACACAGAGACCAAGGAATAGTAGAAAGATTTAATAGAACCTTAGCAGAAAGATTGTTTGGTTATCAGTATGCTAAAGAGATTGATACTAAAAAAAGAAACAGAGAATGGGTTAAGAGATTATCTGATGTTATTAAAGCATTAAATAAGGAGACGAAAAAACCTCCTCCAATTATAACAAGAAAAGTTGATGCTGAAATTTGTCCTTATGTAAATGTTAGATATTTGTATCAACCTGGAGAATTAGAAGGTGGTGGAAAGAGAAGGGCTACTGACCCAGTATGGTCTGTTGATATTCATAAGATTGACTATCATATTATAACGCAGGGAATAAGAGTTTATTATTTGAAATCTCCTGCACCTAAGAGAGGGTTTGTCAAAGAGGAATTACTTATTGTTCCGGCTGATACCCATACGCGTATGTCGTAATGCCATCGTCAGTTATGTATCTTTTTGTGTCTAAAGGAGAAAGTGAAGTCTTATTTACTTTTAATCCATATATGTTGTGATGCATTGAGCGTAGCATGTTCATTGAGTGTGTGTATTTCTTTTTGTTGAATAATGCATCTCTGTAGTTTTCAAAATTGATTTGTTTTTTGATTACATATTTTTTTGTTCCTTTCGCTTTTTTGATGACTTGTTCATCTGCTCTTAATACTGAATATAGTTTAGGACGAAGACCAATATATTCTGATATTGGAACACCAGCACATTCATCCTTCATCTTACCTATGACCTTCTTGTTTGTTTCATCGTATAGTGGATGTTCTTTTGGATAATCAGAGAAATCGTATTCATCTTTCATTTCAGACATATCTTTGTAAGCATCTTTGGTTTTGATATCTACTAATAAACTGTCTGTGTCGGTGTATAACAAGGTGCAGTTATTACCATACTTCTTTTTCAATGTATTATAATACCAATCATACATAAGATGTTTTGATAAATCTAAAACACAGAAGCCAACATATATTGGTTTATTGAGAGTTAATCTTGTTTTATTCACTTGAATGGCAGATAACTCATTAGAGAACTTTATTCTACGATTGAAGTTTGGTTTGGCTATTATCTTGCGGATTTTTTCATTTTCACTGCCATCTGTTTTGACTAATTTAATATCAACTCTTTTACGTATGTTTTCCATTGTTTTGCCAAATACTGAGTTGTTCATAAGTTTAAAGAAATCTTTTTCAAATGTAGTCTTTGCTTTTTTACGTAATTCTGTATTCAGACGTATGTAAGGTTCCATCCAAGGTTTCTCATCAAATTCTAATATTCTGTGTATTTTTGTTATTTTCATACCAAGTTGTTTGTATAGTCTTAAGTTTTTGTAATGTACTACATATTTCTTCTTATCCATTAGATTGGGGACAAGTTTTTCTGTTTTTAACATACTATTTTCAATTAGTTCATTTTGATAGTCGGATAACCATTCTTTTTTAATTGCTAATTTTTCAGGTGCAAGTGGATAGTCATTATGTAGTTTATGTAAATGTTTGGGGTATTCTAAATCTACTTCATATATTCTTCCTCTACCTTTTTGTAATTTTGGAAGTTTTCCATCTATTAAATCTTTATTAGTTATCCATTTGAAACCACCAAATGGAAGTGGTTGGCTCATTGAATGACCATATAAATTATTTTCATCTAAATACATTATGTAATTGTCTTCTTCATTTGGATAATAATCTGTTACATATTTATTGTTTGCTTTTGCGTGTCTTTTAGAAACCATACTTATTCCACCTCTCATTCCTTTTTCAATGAAAAGATGCATATCCAAATCTGATAGAAGTTGTAATTCTATTTCTGTGTATTTTAGAAGAGCATCCCAAGATAGACCAGGTGCAGTGTAGTAATGTAGAGGGTCAAGTTTATAGTTATTCATACAGGTTTCTCTAAACTTTTGAAAAACATCTGCAAGTAAGAGAACATCTGTTTTGAGGTATAAGTCATGATAATCACCTAATGTTTTACAGTTAAATTGTTTCCATACTTTTTGAGCGTGTTCATAGTCTTTTTGTTTGATACTTTCATCTGTAAGACTGCTGTAGAATTTGTCTATGGGTGGTAGTTGTGTTTCATCAAATCTATCAAAACTATCAATGTATTCATATGGATAGATACCTTTACGAGCAAGAAGATGTGAGTTAGTTGTATGTTTTACAGTTAATGGTAAGTCTGATTTGTTGAGTTTTTTATATCTTGTATTGTGACATTTTTTACATTTCGCTGTTAATAACCAATTTTCATTGATGTTTATTTCTTCTGTACCTTTACATTTTTCACATTCTGTCTTTACACCAATTGCTCCATCTACCAACTTTTCAAGAGAGGAAGCCATAAATTGAAAACTGTCTAAGAATTTCAGTTGTCCAATACTGAATGAGATGAATTTCTCTGAATTATTTGCAATACAAGTAATGTTTCCACTTGCTTTGTGTATTTTCTGCATTATTAGATGGCTATCATAACCTTTTAAGTTGTGGAAGATAACTGGAATTTTGGTTTTATTTGGTTTGATTGCAAGTTTGAGATTACAGGATTTGTGTGCTGGTCCTCTATATTCTCCTGTGAAATGACAGTGGTCTTTTACTTTTGGATTCTTTTCATTATTAATTTCTTTTTCACATATCCAACAATGGGTAGCATTTTCATAATCTTGTATGTTCTGTTCTGTTGGCATTATTAATGGTTTAGGATGTCTAAAGATGTTGTTGATGTTATTCACTTCACATTTTAAATGATTTAGAAAAACCTCTGCAACATCTTCACCTCTGTATATTACTGGTTTGTCTGCTTTACCATCATATCTAACAACTTGATATCCAAATCCACACGCTTCGTGTTCGCTTGTTATTTCTGATTTATCTCCTTTTTGTTGTGATTTGGGTTTGATTTGTGCTTCAAAGTCAGCATAGATAACATATGGAACGGGCATTTGATTTTGATGGTTTTTAAACTTGATAAGACCTTTTGATGGCATTTCTATTCGCATTGGAGATTTATTTATGCCTTCACAGTCTTCTTTATGTTTGATTAGTAGGTCTTCTCTTGTAAAACCATAAAGACATCTATCACAGAAATGTGTTTTATGTTTGTGTTTATTGTTCTGATTGTAAAGTAATCTATTAAGGTTTTTAATAAAACAGTAGTGATATTTTGTTTTTGACTCATCAGGAGGATAGTCATCAGGATTATAATCTTCATCTATCATTTCTTCTTCACTATCATCAATTTCCTCTTCAACATCTTCAGTTATCAAAAGCAGATTAATTCGTTCTTTTTCATTTGGTTGATTTGAAATATGATATGGAAATATAGTAAGTTTCTCTGTCTTTTTTGTTAATGTGTATCCATAAACATTGATTGCTATATTGTTTTGTTTCTCAACTTTTGGTATTTGTGAGATTGGTGTGGGAAAGTCTATTCCTTCCATATTTAATGTGCCTAAATATTTACGATAACTTGATAACTTACTTGGATTGTTTTTGTTTGGGTATTTAGAAGCAAGTATATGCCATTCTAAACATCTATCATCATCATTTGATAAATTAATTATTGCTTTTTTATTTGCTATTGCACTTGGAAGAGAAATATACGAAGAACCTTTGAGTGGTTCATATTTTGCTATATTAAGATAAAGTTTGATACAATGGTCAATTTCTAAACCCGTTGCGGTATTTGTGAATTTTTCAATCCATGTTTGTATATAAGTTGTTTGTTTGTTATAGTTTTCATCTAAATTATTTCCATCAAGAACTGCACATTGTTCTCCGTGTGATGCACCGGTAACTTCTTTTCTTTCACCATTAAGTTCATCTTTAAAAAACTTTATAGATAACCCAATTGAAAATTTAATACCATTGTATTCTTTAATGTTTTCATTAATTTTATCTATAATGACAGATTTTTTATCATTAAACAAAATATTTGGGTCTTTATATTTATGAGCATCTATTTCATACGCTTTGAAGTAATTGCATAATGGTTTATCAACCAGTTTCAGAACATTTTTCTCTTTAGTATCTTCATCATTAATTTTTTCACTTGTTTTAACAGCATTTTGTTGCTGTCGTTTTCTTATCTTTTTATCTCTACGTCTTTTACGCAGATTTTCCAATGTAGAAGTTTGTTGTGGTGCATCACTCTTCTGTTTCTCAATATCTAAGGATTTAAGACCCTTGTCTAAAGCCTCATCACTAATTCTTCCTTCACTATGCAATTGTATTAGTCTCTCTACAGAACTCATTTTTTTGTTTTCTTTTAAACTATAAAAAAAAATTTTAAATATAATAATAAAAATGGATATAGAAAAAGCAAAGATGCAAAATATATGTGCTATGTTGCCGTTAGGTTCAAATAAACCATGTAAAAACAAATCAGTAAAGCATTCTATATACTGCAAGGCTCATAATTTTATTATAAAACATAACAAAAGTAAAGTAGTGAAATGTTTACAATGTGGTAAAGGTACTACAGCAAAATATCAAATCTGTGATAAGTGTGGTGGAAAGAATTTTAGAGAAAAACAGAGATATTTTAACTCTATAAAACCTTTTAAGCAGGAAATTGCAAGATTGAGTATGATAGAGTGTTGAGGATGATTCAGGACTGAAAGAGAACATACATTCAAAACATTCAAAACTGAGTGAAAGTGAGAGAAAGAAACTTATTGAGGAAGGTAAGGCTCAAGCGAAGAATGAAATGAAAAAAAAGATAGAAAATGCTTGATTTTATTCAATAAAATTACAATAGTAAATGACCCACCACCAAAATATGAAAGTTAATATTTTTTTTTTTTTTGCTTCACTTCCGACCTACAATGTTATAAGAATGTGCATTTTGTATGTTGAAACATATGTACAAAGTTTGGTGGTAATTAGTTGAACCAATGTTATTTTACAACAATTCAAAGACTTGCAGGAAATTCCAAAATGATGCTAGAACTTTGAAATTTTGTGATAATATGTATATATGCAACCCAAATACATATGCAAAATTTGAGACTAATCGGTTGATGGGATTCCACTTTTAGGAAGACTCAAAGACTTTCTGAAATTCCAAAAGTTGTCATAGGAACTTGGAATTTTAATATGTTATACAGCCTTAAAGTCTTGTTATATGTGCAAAATCTGGTGGTCATTGGATTATGTAAAGGCACTTTCAGGAGGGGTTAAAGTTTTTGCCCCAAAGTGGAATTTTCAAAATTCTTTTTAATATGTTTCTATATAGTGTCTATCCGCGACTTTTATCGGAGCAGATTTTGGATATTACTTTTAATTATTTGTTGTTCTCTACGAGTTGCTTAGTAACCTTTCTTAATTAAACCGATTACAGTGTTATCAGGATTTTTTTGTATTTTTTCTATTTTTTAACCCATTTTTATCGCTTAGAAACGCTTTTTATTGAAACCGATTACGCTGTCATCATTTTTATTCAATGTTCCATTATAAAAAGATTTTTATGTCATTACCGGGATTCGAACTCATGCCCCACCATTTACAGTCCAAACCATCTAGACCACTCGGCTATCACGGCTTGTACTAGAATAGTAAGAAATTGAACGTAAATAAATGACTAGTTTTTTGTCCAGTGAATGGTTTTCTAAATACTGAAATAGTCCGTAGGTGATTTCCCTTTTGGACTTTGATGTCCAACTATCAGTGTGGTAAAGATAAATTGACATGTAATAGTCGGTTTATCTGTCTGCTCAAAATACTGCGGTAAAATATATATGTAGTAAGATGTGTTTATATATAGATAGTGCTGGTTGAAGAGGTGATTTGTGAGGGTTTTTAACAGATTACCTCAAAACCGGCACTATCTATATATATCCTATATAAGCCTATGTAAAACCGGTGGGCCCGGCGCGGGGACATTTTTGGCCCCAGGGCTATAATTTGAACAATCTTGGTAGAGGTCCACTAGATGAAGCTTAATACCAAATATCAAAGACCTGGGCCTTCTAGTTTCAGACAAGAAGATTTTAAAGGTTTTTCTTATTTTCCCCTTTCGTTGCCATGGCAACCAGAGTTCTGCATGGAATGGAATTCTTTGAACAACTTTGAGAGAGGACCACCTAAAGATCATTTCTGCCAGGTTTGGTCAAAATCTGTTCAGTGGTTTAGGAGGAGATGTTGTTTAAAGGAATTGTGGACGGACGGACGTACGTACGTACGGACGGACGGACGACGACGACGACGACGACTGACGGTGACCGATCACAATAGCTCCCCCTGAGCCTTTGAGCTAATAAAAGAAAAATGTTGTTTATAAGGATATTTTTCTTATTTCTAGCTCAAACATAGACTGTGTGTACTTATTGAGGCGGTTCTAGCGAGAACAGGCAATCTATGTTTGTGGCAGAAATAAGAAAATGATATCGCAATTTTCATCAGAAAAAAATGTCAGTTTTGGAACCATTTAAGACTGCTCTATATCACATGGTATTTTATCCAAGTGGTAGGTAAAATAGTCGATATTCTTGCCAGCGGGAGTGAATTATTAATCAAAATGTAGTCTTAACCCAGCAGGCACATGACGTAATTTTGACGTCACATCAACGTCGGTACAACGTCATGGCATCTATGCACTGTCACATCTACGTCGGTGCAACGTTATGACGTTGCATCGACGTTGATTTGACGATGCCCTACCGACATGTGACTGCTGGGAAATATTAAAATTATGCTTTTCAAAACACTTTATGCAAAGCTGTCACAGTGAGCAATAAATTACAGAATGAAAACAACACGTCTTTGGAAGATGGAGACAAGATATTTGAGTTTAAGTTCATATCCACTTTGAATTATGGCTATGAACTTCTTGGCTGTTCCCATTTGCATTTTAACACTCACTTAGCGGCTCGTGGTTACATCTAGCAATAACATCATCATGCACTTGTATATAATTAATTTTCTTAAGTTTGAGCAATTAATGATTCAGTTACAGCGATGAAACTCCAGGTATGTTATAATGGGTACCGTGTAATCTATGGAGTGGAGTCTAGGAGTGGAGTATTGGAGTGGAGTCCGGAGTGACATTTAATATGTACACTTGCTCATATTTTGCTGCAGGTCCATTTACATTGCATGCGAGCCATTGTTGTTCAAAAATACTCGTATTATTGTATTCCCCGACCGAATGGATTTTGGGAGATATAGGGATCAGCCCGTGTCATCCGTCTGTGCCCTATGTCCGTCCGTACGTAGCCGCAACCTTGTGATCGCTATAACTTCCTTATCCTTTGAGTTCAATTTTACACGAGGTTGAGAAAGCATGTCTTGTGCAAGAATCACAACACTTGGTGCCATGGTATTTTAGAAACCTCCCCTGACAATATAACCTTGCGATAGCAATAACCACAAGACGCTTTGAGACAAATAAATAATTCACTGACTTTGGCCTTGGTCAGATGAATTTGAACTTCATTTTTACAAATTTCTCAGCTGGTGGAAGACACACATGAACACGTAGTGTACACTGGCTAATTTGATTCCATATACTTTGAATGGGTTAAAGACAATTTTCCTTGTGGATTTGTAAGTTGTTACATGAAGGTACCCTCAGCTTAATAGTCACTCTATGCCTCGGTGCTCAGGGGAGCGATCAAGACCTCATGGTCAACCTGTTAATCTCTTACAATACGTTTTTGTCCAGATGAAAATCAGTATTGTTTTATTTAGGCAATCTGTTGTTGTGTATCGGTGCTTATTGGTGTGCAACTACATACAAAATAAGCCTTATTAGTTCACTTGAGCCGAAAGCTCGATATGACTAACTAGTGTTGACTTGGTCATAAACCTCCAGAACAAACAAAATTCTGGTTCCTTATGATAAGAAAATAGGAGATATTAGTAAGTTGAATTTGGAGTCGGTAGCACAAACAATCAGCAGTCAAATAGTAGTCAAATGCGTGCGTGAATTTATAAACATAAGTTCATCAAGTGAGCAGTTCAGGTTCATTGAGTCTCTATTTTATATTCTAATTACAGGATTTGATCTTGACTTTGCAATACTGTCTCATTAAGTTGTATAATGGTAATGATTTCATAATATTATAGTCTCCAAAATGACTCCAGACTCCACCCCAAACTCCAATTTAACACTCCACTCCATAGAATACACGGTGCCGTACGTAATGCGTCTGTTTTTTTTTTTTTTTTTTAACTACGCTTGTCTTGCTCATAAATTTGAAATGTCAACAATTGTTAAATCGCTGAAAATTTTAAATATATTTTCATGACAAATCACATTATGTGTGAAGGAAATCGTATGTTTCACTATAAATTTCATGTTCAACTGAGTTGGAAACCAGTGAAATGGACATAGGCAAACAGTGCAGACCCAGATCAGACGCCGCAAAATGCGGCGTCTGATCAGGGTCTACACTGTTTGCTGACAGAATTTTCCAACAAAATTAGAATAAAAAAAATGACCCGACACCCCTTAAATGACAATGGACTTGTTCAACACATCACAGTGGAGAAGAGTTCACCATATTACGATAACACATCGGTGCGATATAGGGGAGCTTACCACTAAATATTTTCCATAGGCGACAATATTAACCTTTTACATGCTCCCTCAAAAACTACACATACAAAACTTTTCAAACCTTACTTATTTATAGAGCCATCCTAGCTCAACATGTTGATGAGAAAAAATCCACATGTTGCCTATCTCCTTTTCAAGTTATGGTCCGCCATGTTTGTTTACATGCAGATTCGCAGTGAATACAAGCCGGCTTTTTAAATGAGAGGTGACACTATAAAATCAGCAACAATTTCTTTGAGCTTGCAGATATAATTATAAAACACACATCATTTCATTTCCTTATAATCATCCTTTTCTCACATTGAAATGAAACATGGGATATTTATCCAATGGAAACCTGTCTGGTATTTAGACTGCAACTAAAAGCTCTGTCCCAAAGTGATAAAAGCCAGTACCCCCAGTATTTAGTGCAAAGCTACCATAGTGCATTCTTTCATACCTCCAAAACGGTAATTTTCCTGACCAAAATTTGCAGTTTTGTTTTCTTATTTTCACTTCAAACATGTTTTGGAAGCTCGTTAGAACCTCTTCGAAGAGGCGGTTCTAACGACTACCCCCAATATATGCCTTGGAGCAGAAATAAGAAAAATGAATATATACCCCCGTAAATCCCAGTTTTCCCTATATAAAGTGGGGTTTAGAGGGGTGTTCATTACACGGACTTGTTAATATGATGAGAATGCAACAGGTTAAACCAGCTAGATGCTTCTTTCATATCGTGTATCCAGATTCTATTCCCTAAAGCAAAGGCGCATATAAACAGATATTTAACAACATTTAGCTTTAGTGGAAATATCTGCAACTAGATTGAGTGAGTGAATTTCAGTTTTACGTTTCACCAACAGCTAAGGTCATACGGAGACGAGACCTCGGTTGCAATTAGAATTAATGACTATATTATTCACCTCTTCACACCCATTTCTTTCAAACATTTCCTTGTGTTAAAAATGTTCGAGTAAGAACCTTTTAGCATAGCAAGAACTATTTGTGCATTTCAAGAACTACTTACGTTTGTTTGTTTGATTTGAGGTTTAACGTCCCCGTCAACATTGTAAAGGTCATTTTGGAGACGTTGCTTCCACTTTTTTGGGACTTTTACCCGACATTGAGATAAAATGACATCTCAAGCCCTGTCGCCCAATGAAACCAATAGGGTTTATTAGCATGGACGGTCCGCCTCGCACCGCGGTTCCTGGACAGGCTTAGATCCTCTAAGCGGTTTACCAGTACTAGTGTGCGGGCCGGATTCAGCTCTGCGTGGAAGCATAATGCAGCCCATATATTTCTTCAAGCCCCTATGGGCGGGGGCCGGAACTACTTATGTAAATTTGTGTAAGAATTGGTGCGTGTAACGTACGGAACTAATACATATAGTGGCTTATGAATAGGCGAGGTCGTGTCACGAGCTCTTCTATTGTGGCTTATTATTTTTATAGTTTGTCTTTGCATGTATGAATCGCTTTGGATAGCCTTTTGGTAGAACTTGCTAATCGGAACAGAAAAGATAATCGATTACTAGTTCTGCCATTGTGATTGATAATCGATTAGTAATCACTGAATATATGGTTATAGTTTTACCGGTCTGGCTTTCTGTCTGAGCATGACAACTACTAGTTTTGTAGTTTACCATATGTATTTGAACAGAAAGGCCTGTGCAAACAGTGTAGATCCAGATGAGACGCCGCAGAACGCGGCGTCTCATCAGGGTCTCCACTGTTTGCCAGTCATCCAGCTAGTTTAGGCAAAACTATGGGTAGTAAATTGTACATATCAATAATCGATAACAAGCAAATCATTAATGATAATCATTTTTAATGGAATTTATCGATTGATTAATCGATTATCCGATCAATCGTTCCAGCCTTACCATTTGGCCATTTAGTGGGAAAGTAACCGTCCATTTGGCTTTCCGTTTGTGACGTGTTCATTGTGGTGAAGTTGTTTTATGTTGGTGTTTCTTCCCCTTTCGTGTCTTGGATGGGAGGTGTGGGGTAATTGTATTGATTCCTGATCATTGCCTTCACTTCTATTTCACAAAAAGGAGTTTACATCTATGATTACATGGATAAGTTTGATAATTTCGAAGAGGTTTAGGGGAATGGGAACACCAAGCACATCTTTCTGCCATTTTTCAAAGGGAGACAACTTTCGGGATTATTAAACCTTGTCCCACTTAAAAGAAGTCTACTCTTAAAGGAAAGCTTTTGCTCCTCAGAAGCAAATTCTTTCATTTCAGAGTTGACTCCTATTGACATGAGAGACAAAAAAAAAGCTTTTGAAGGAGTTACCCACCCTGAATGTGTATCCATTCTTCTTAGGTTAGAAGAATGAATCGTATTCTACATTAACTGAGCCCCGCCAAGCGAATTTGTGTCTTCGAGCATTCCGTCATGACAAATTTTAACTGCGCATGGCCAGCCATTCAGAGGGGCCAGGGATATGGTTTTCTGTCGGAAGGTTCCTCTTGATTCACTGCTTGTATGAGCGAGCAGCGAAGGTTCTGGCGAGACTGCGCGGGTGCGCAGGCTCGCCTGAACCTTCGCTGCTCGCATAGGCGATAAGTACCAAAATCGCTTGACGGGGCCCAACTAATAATATTTTTACCATTGAATGTTTGTTTTTGCTTGTTTGATTTGAGGTTCAACTTCCCCGTCAACACTGTTAAGGTCATTTTGGAGACGTTGCTCCCAGTTTGTGGGAGTTTTCCCGACATTGAGACGAAATGACCTCTCAAGCCCTGCCGCCCAATGAAACAAATAGGGTTTATAAGCATGGGCCGACTCGCACCGCTTTGCCTGGGCAGGCTTTGATTCTCTAAGCGGTTTACCACATCACGTAAACATGTCCGTGAAATGAACACCTCCTAAACCCCACTTTATATAGAGAAAACTGGGGTTTACGAGGGTATACAATAATTTTCTTATTTCTGCTTCAAGATATAGGTTGTGGGCACTCGTTAGAACCGCCTCAATGAGGCGGTTCTAACGAGTACCCACAACCTATGTTTACAGCATCAATAAGAAAAAATATGAAGGATTTTCATCAGATAAGTAGCCATTTTGGAGATGTGAAAAAATGCACTATGTCGCACGTAATGAGTACTCGTGCACGGGTCGGTTTCAGCGCATCATGCAGCCCATCTATTTCTTCAAGCCCCGATGGGCGGGGGCCAAAATATCAGTGAATGTAATTATGAACATGACCACACTGTATGGTCAATCTTCAGCTGAAAGGCAACAGGGATTACCATGACGCTTGTAAAAAATACTTGCACAGAAAATCATCACAGGAACGAGTCCGTGAAATGACCCCCCCCCCCCCCCCAACCCCACTTCTAATGCACCGGCGTATGTAACGAAACGTCTGATTGGATAACGTCAAAAATTTGCGACAGTATATTCTGCGATATACTGTCGAAAACCCGACGTCATCACGTAACGTCGCTTTTCATTGGCTGGCATTTGGTTTTATGCAGCTTACAGCGTTTGTTGCTTTGTGCAAAATAGTAAAATTTTTAACAAAGCAACCAAATAATTGCATTAGAATGGGGATACCTGTATTGAAATTTGTCATTTGGGGAGGTAAATTGTCATTTGGGAGGTAAATCGTCGGTTTTACGGTCGCTAACGCGTCGCCGTAAAACGAAATTTCCGACCGTAAAACCTCCGATGTACCTCCCAAATGACAATTTTCAATACAGTTATCCACTAATTTATATAGAGAAAACTGGAGTTTACGGGGGAATACATTATATTTCTTATTTCTGCTCCAAGACATAGGTTGTGGGTACTGGTTAGAACTGCCCCAATTAGGCGGTTCTAACGAGCACCAAGGACCAAAGTTTTGCAGTATAAAAGAAAATGTCACGGGTTTTCATCCGAAAAGAAGCCATTTTGGAGATGTGACAAAAGCACTATGTCACACGGGTGTGCTATCGGAACGATTATATAATCCAGTAAATTATTTTAAGAAGATCAAGGTCAGCTTAGAATTGTTTTTGCTTGTTTGATTTGATGTTTAACGTCCCCGTCAACACTGCATAGGTCGTTTTAGAGACGATGCTTCCAATGTTGTGGGACTTTTACCAGACATTGAGATGAAATGGCATCTCAAGCCCTGTCGTTATAAGTGAAACCAATAGGGTTTATAATCATGGACGGTCCGACTCGCACCGCTTTGTCTGGTCAGGTTTAGATTCCTAAGCGGTTTACCAGTACTCGTGTGCGGTCGGTTTCAGCTCTGAGTGGAAGCAACATGCAGCCCTCTATTTCTTCAAGCCCCGATGGGCGGGGACCGCTCAGCTTAGAATTAATAACCGACTAATGGTAGAAAAAAGTCTGCGAGGAGGCGGGAGCTACGTTGCTAAGAGACTTTAAGAGGACAATAATAAATACCTCATAAATATTATGATAAAGATAAACAGTTCTTATTTAATGTATTTAGATGTCATCTAGAGTTAAATTCCTATACTAAGACCACCTTTGGGACTGTTCAAAAGTGACCACCTTTATGACTGTTCAAAAGCGGTCTTTAAGACCACTTTTGAACAATCCCAAAAGCGGTCTCTTATTAGGAGATACTGATTGTAGAAAACAGAAAGACAGAATAATTGAAATCTTCGCAATAAGCTTTCAAAAGCAGATTCAGTCTTGATTTTAGGTGGTCTTAATAGCGGAATTCTACTGTATATGGTTGGGAAATAAGCAGCCACTATCAACGGGCCCATCGGAGTCTAACTGTTGGCTTTTTTAGTCCAGAATTTCAGTTTTTTCTTGCTGTCGAGTCCTCATCGTTGTTTCATCTCTGTGGTTGTTTGGTTTTTGTGTTCTCGGAGATGTTGCATGATGAGTTAGGAAGCCTTCATGCGGACTGTACGAATCATTTGTCTAAATAAGAGCAAATTGGCCGCGCTCCGGGGCACATTAGCTTCCATAAACTTGTAATGAAAAACAACAACAACAAAAAAGCACTTCAATAATCGCTTCTCTGAAGCCTTAAGGTCCATAACTTATATATTTAGTATGTAGCAACATCAAGTGGTCTCCTACACAATTCTTGTCAACCATGTCCCTATATAGGGTACAAAGTTTCCATGTCCCGTAGCTCATTAGCCCCCGTAGACATATAATGGGAAAAACTTAAAGCATCTTCTCTCAAGCCATAAGGCCCAGAGCTTATAAACCCTATTGGTGTCATTGGGCGGCAGGGCTTGAGATAACATTTCATCTCAAGGTCGGGTAAAATTCCCACAAAATTGGAAGCAACGTCTCCAAAATGACCTTTACAGTGTTGACGGGGACGTTAAACCTTAAATTAAACAAACACATCAATTCACAAGCTGCATGACAAACAGATAAGATTCAGATCAGATCGCTTCTGATCATGATCTACACTGTTTCTTGATTAGTTTGCGAATTAGAATGAAACATTATATCAAGTACAGGCTGAATAAAGTCAGCTTCTTTGCCCGCTATCTATCCCTTCGCTGGCCATAATGTTGTCGGCTTCTGTCCCTGCCGTCCCTTTGATGGCAACTGCACTTGTCTGGATGCTGTCGACTACTGTCCCTCCTTTCCCTTTGTTGGCCATTGCACATGAGTGAATGTGGTCGGCTACGGTCCTTACTTTCCCTTTGCTGGCTACTGCACTTGTATAAATATGGTCGGCTAATGTCCCTGCCTCCCCATTACTGGCCACTGTACTTGTATGAAAGGGTTTGGCTACTGTTCCTGCTGACAATGTGCCGACCAGAGGTCGTTCCTGCTGTCCCTTTGCTCTGATATGATGATAATTTGAGCCGGGCACAGCAATTCCTACAATTTAGTAGTAGTCTGTGGGAATCTCGTGCAAATTTCATGACGATTTTTGGCGACCTGTGCCAAATTAAACATTAGGGCATATGAAATGATATCAACCATTTCCACACCCTGAGACCCGCGGCTAAGAAAAATAATGACGTCATCAAAATGGCCACGGTTGCGCTATTCATTCACTTTTAATGAAATTGAAAGTATGTAAGATAAAAGTTTTTAACGTTTTAAATGCCTTTGTAGGTCCGTATGTTTGATACATCATTCTGTGCTTAATAATGCAATACCGTGTTTGCTCCATAAAACGCAACGGGCGCTTAAAATGTGATAAAAAGAAGGGGTGCCTAAAATGAGTAAAGTTTCTACCGGATTGTACATTAAGCATAAATCCATAAAGCAGTGTGATGTTGTTGCTTCATAATGAAATACCGTATTTGTCCATAAAACGTCTCGGCCGCTTAAAATTTGATAAAAGGTTAGAGTGCTTAAATGAACAAAGCTTCTACCAGATTGTACATTTAGTCTGTGAAATAAGCATAAATGTCATTTTCCATAAAGCATTGTGGTGTTATTGCTTCATAAGGCATTACCGTATTTGTCCATAAAACGCCTCGGCCGCTTAAAATTTGATAAAAGGTTAGAGTGCTTAAATGAACAAAGCTTCTACCAGATTGTACATTTAGTCTGTGAAATAAGCATAAATGTCATTTTCCATAAAGCAGTGTGATGTTGTTGCTTCATAATGAAATACCGTATTTGTCCATAAAACGCCTCGGAAGCTTAAAATTTGATAAAAGGTTAGAGTGCTTAAATGAACAAAGCTTCTACCAGATTGTACTTTTAGTCTGTGAGATAAGCATAAATCCATAAAGCAGTGTGATGTTGTTGCTTCATAATGCAATACCGTATGTGTCCATAAAACGCATCGGGTGCTTAAAATTTGATTAAAAGTTAGAGTGCTTAAATGAACAAAGCTTCTACCAGATTGTACATTTTAGTCTGTGAAATAAGCATAAATGTCATTTTCCATAAAGCTTTGTGATGCTTCATAATGAAATACCTATTTGCTCCATAAAAACGCACCGGGCGCATAACTTTTGCTAAAAGGAAGGGATGCTTATTATGCACAAAGCTTCTACCAGATTGTGCATTTTTAGTCTGTGAAATAAGTAAAAATAGCATTTTCCATTAAGCATTTTGATGTTGCACATTATGTCAGGAACAACAAACGCAGACGCATTGGGGTGGTGAGGGCATAGAATGCAGATACTCTGAGATAGTGGGAGACATAGACATTCCTTGCAAAATAAATTTTACAATAGATTACGCCAATGATTTTGATTCAAAAATATTCACTTTAGGTAAGGTAAGTAAAATATTTGTTCTTCAAAGGTGGGCGGAGCTCTTCTAACATTTCTTGGGAAACAGGGGTGCTTATAAGAGCAGGGGCGATACCTGTGACGAATATGATATGCTGCACATGTAACTGTACTCCAGTCACAGAAATGAGTAAACATACGTTTGATGATTGATGACTGATTCTAGTCTATTAGTAAGATACATATCACTGAAACGACATAACTTGCCAACCTAAAGGACACCAGACGCCTCAAAAGTCGCCGTTATAAAACTCAGCAACGATCCTCTTCAGCTCCACAAGAGCACAAGTCCGCGAAATACAAATTATTGGACTTGCATTTGCAGCGAGAAGTGTCACAAGCAGATTTACTGCAACCACATTTTACTAATTGGAGCAGGGTCTCCGGAGCAGGAGGCAAGGGTGTCATAATAGGGACATAAATGTCACCATCCCGTCTCCAAACAGTATTTTCAGGCAATGGGACAGTGGGAGTAGGTTCAGTTGCAGATTTCCATATAATACATTGATAGTGGGACCTCTCTACACTTTAGGAAAAGTAGAAGTAAAACAAAGATCAGGAATCGATACAATTAACTTACTCCACCCATCAAAGACACCAAAGGGGAAGAAACACAAACATTAAGAGACCAGACCATAATGGAAACCTAAACAAAGGAAGCCCATATGGACAGTTACTTTCCCACAAAATGGCCATATGGCCATCCAAAATAAAAAGACACAAGTGATACACACAGTAAGTAACAAACAACAACATAAATAAATCGCCACAGAAGAACCGCCTTGGAACGGTCAGTGGAAAGATTTCCACTGTGTGTGTGTGTGTGGGGGGGGGGGGGGGGGCTTAAATCGATTTTACGTGGCCACAATCCCCGCCCCTTACTTCCGTCGCGATTTAGACAAATAATTTGTTCAGTCCACATGAAGGCCTCCTAACTCATCAGGGCAACATCTCCGTGAACACAAATAATCAAAGAACCACAGAGGTGAGACAACGGTGAGGACTCGACAGCAAGAAACCACTGAAATATTTAGTAGGATTCGGCCTGTTTTCTACGAAACATCCACCATATTGCCATTTGATGTGCCTGGTTGATACAGCAGACATACATATTTTTCGAGAGCAGAGCAGTCCTAGTGCCGTCCTTGAATGGGACTGGACCAAGCTTGCTGAATGCTTCATGAATAGATGATTCTGTGTTACTGAATGTCTACCAACATGATATTTTACCCTTGCCTGACATTGATCCAGTAATATCAGCACCGGAAAGTGCATGTTTTCCATTCAAAGCTCTGTTCTTGAGATCACCAATGGCATTGCATATAGCTATTATCTTTATTTTCCTTCTCCTCTGGCCACTTTCTGTGACAAAGAGTGTGTGTCTATTTGTCAAAATGGCCAAGGCACAGAATGAAGACGCCCCTGCCAGCTGAATGAATATCATTTTTAGATACTCCTTGTCTGGACACATCGACTGCGTAGAGGATAATTTTCGTGTCTGTTTCTTCTTGACTACTGGCGAAGTGCTCATGGTAGCCTGTGTTAGATACGACCTTGTCCCGATACGCTACCAAATATGATTTGTCAGTTTCTTTCACATATCCTATGAGATTGGCAGAGAGGTAAGCTGACAACTCATTGTTCGTTGCTGTAGTTGGCAGCCGTACTTTCATAGATACATTCTCAATTCGACTTGAGTCCGTGATATGATACGCTTTGTTTACTGTCAAGTTTTCTTGATCGATTTTCTGTCTTGGGTGATCTTTTCATCTCGTATCTGTCAAAAATCAAATGCACTTCTTCGTAAAACCATGTTCCTTTCTGACAAAAATGAGCTGAAAGATTTCTGCATGTCTTGATAGACTTGGACTAATCCAGACCTTGCACTATAACCATCGGGTCAACAACTGCAACTCTGCCTTTTTCCATGGCTATGTACAGCAGGTGAGTCGTTTGACAAAACATGCTGTTCCGCTTGTTTCTCCAGAATAGCCATTAGTTGACTTTTGTCACATCAATGATTCATTAATCCACCTGCTGCAAACAGAGACCTCGGCAAAACTGACAGCTCGTATGTTCCTGTAGTTCTCTCAAGGGTTATGTCAGGTCTAGAATTGGCGACATTGAGCATTCTTGCAAACAAACCCCTGCCCTCTGTCAACTCTACTGTTTTGTCGCCTTGGTTTCATTCAATGAAGTCGTCCATGTTTAAGTAAAACCTTTTTCATAGGATCCCAGACATTTATACGCTGTGTCTTCAGTCTTGATTAAAGAAAGCCATCCAGAGTTTCTGATCCTACTTTCTCGATATTTGCCAGGTTACTTTGGACATTCCCATTCTCTACTTTGTTACTATGTTTACAATGTCATAACCCTCGTATTCAAAGGGGTTTGTAGAACCTTGTAATGTCGTTGAAAGGGACAAAGCAGAGAGAAACAGATTGTTACGAGCTGCGTTTGATAGTTCGTAATGCTTTAATGAGGGCTTTTGGTCAAGATCGGGTGTATGTTTTGACTCTACCTTACAGTGTAAGTCTCGCTAACTCCGGAGCTACCGAAAAGAACCTTGTCCTTGCGGTCTGATTCTTAGTTATCCCAACTATTCCGCCAGCTACCTTCATCCAGCGATTTACCTGCTCTAGTGCATGATCTGCGCCAAGCGCACAAGAAGCACCACCCAATTTCCTGTTGAGAATTCGTGCCAGACTTCGGGGTCGCTTTCTGTAATGCAAATATTTCCGAAATATAGAGTGGCGTCATTCTATCATAGTTCAGTTTGATAAATGTAAAGAAATACTTGACAAATGCTGCCAGGGCATAGAAATGCCCTTCCCGGTCACCATTGCGAACTGCCCTGATAAACTGTAACATTAGCCTAACCATTCTCATATACACCAAGTTATCTTGATGCATCAGATTGCTATACCAGATCGCGATACCAGTTCAACATAAGATATGCTCTGTCTCATCTCAGTTTTTACGCGATAAATCGACTTTTGTATGAAAATCGGAAATTCATTCTAAAAAAATTTTAAGTAATATTTGTTTTAAAAACGTAGCCCTCCAGATTCCTAAATTTATCCCAGTATTAGTTATCAATTAACAATTGTTCCATATGGTACAATGCTTAAAGTCGATGCATCGCTTAAACCTGAGCTGAGACTAAGTCTAAGCCTGCCCAGGCAAAAATGGAGCGAGCCGGACCGTCCATGCATATAAAAGTGGTGCTGCGAGCCGGCATATAAATCCCATTGGTTTCAAAGGGCGACAGAGCTTGAGATGTCATTTCATCTCAATGTTGGGCAAATGTCCCACCAATTCATCCATTTTTTTTTTATTTATTGGTGATAAAATTATCAATATATTTGAATAGGCGTGTTTTCGTAATAGGCGGTAGATGTGTCAAACGTATCTAGAGCCCTCACGAGGTGTTTTGTTGGTTTGTTTGATTTGAGGTTTAACGTCCCCGTCAACACGGTAAATGTTATTTTGGAGACGTTGCTTCGAATTTTGTGGGACTTTTACCCGACAATGAGATAAAATGACTTCTCAAGCCCTGCCGCCCAATGAAACCAATAGGGTTTATAAGCATGGACGGTCTGACTCGCACCGCTTTGCCTGGACAGATTTAGATCCTCTAAACGGTTTACCTGTATTCGTGTGGGGGTCGGTTTCAGCTCTGCGTGGAAGCATCATGCAGCCAATCTATTTCTTCAAGCCCCGGTGGGCGGGGGTCCACCCATGATTCAACATTTTTACAAGGACAAAGGTTTGGAAATATATGATAAATAGATTATGATATGACATTTTTCATATCATATCCCCGTATCAGCCCCCGGGCCTTCGGCTCTCGTGCTCATACGGGGTATGATATGAAAAATGTCATATGATGATATCTATTTAATAAAGTGGTTGAATGAAAATCACCATGATGTGCAAATCACTTTTATAAATTTTACACTATATTCGATTTTATGAGACTAGAACGCAAGAATGAACTTTGACGTTACCTTGATTTGTTTGATTACCGACGACGCCATGGCCACCGCGGGACACAACAGGCACCATTCGGATATGACCATGGATATCTACATTTAGGATAATAGGCAAACGGCTTCGTGTTGCCACAGCGAGGCGACCACATGTTACAAAGCCTCCGAATCTGTATTTCGTACCACAAACAACCTCTTGGGAAAAACTGACCAGAAACTGTATAAAGCGAAGCTGAAAAAATCGATACAATGGACCCGTATTTGTTCGTTATAAAGCAATTGCCGCTCTAAAAACCCCCAGTTGAAGGAGAAGTATCAGTTCCGTAAAAACGGCCTTTCCCCTCAGTTACTCCAAGAAATCAATGTTGTGGACATTTGTTAGAATCGCCTCGCCGAGGCGATTCTAACAAATATCCGCAACTTTTATAGTTTGGAATAAAATGTTCTTGAATTTCTTGAATTACGAAAACCTGAGGGAAAACCATACTTAAAGACATTTATACTTGTAACAGTAGGACATACCGTGTGTTCATAATTGTTTTATTGCCCCCTGTGATGTACTGTCTATAACAGATCAAATGCGGACCTTAATAGGGTGATCAGTAGCTCTTGTTGAATCCCTTGACTGAGGCACTTGAGGGGAAAATTAATAATGTACACTTTAGTCAACAGATAGTAAATTATTGATTTTCCTCAAGGAGGCCCCGTACCTGTTGAAGACAGAGGACTTCTCTTCAGTCAGCACCGATGGCTACATAATATTATGTATTGAAATGATAGTCCTCAATAAACAAGAATAAATGCCTTTAAGTGGGTCAAAATTATATAGGTATGTCTGACATACTACGAGTAACAAAACACCTATGCCGTTTACAACGTTACAAATGTTAACACAAAATGAAGCGCACAGGTCATAAACTCCGGAGTTGAAGCCCTCCGAAATGTAGCTTTAAGTGGGCGAGGCAATTATCCCCTCATAACGAAGTTGCGACGGGGATATAGTATCGCTGTCATGCGTCCGTGCGTCCCTGTGTGTGTGCCTGTGTGTACGTGTATGTGTGTGTGCGTGTGTGTGTGTGTGCGTGTCTTGAGTGTGTGGGGAGGGGGAGAAGTTGATGGGTGGTGTGTGTGTCCGGAGCATTTTGAACAGGATAGAAGACAAAGCTATCATCATAGAAGTATCAAACCTTCCACAAATGTTTCACATGGTGAGAGGATGAACACTTTTGATTTTCAAGGTCAAGGGTCAAAGGTCAAGGTCACAATGGACTTGACATTAAACACCTTGTGAACAGTATAGAAGACAAACCTAGCATCATAGAAGCATCAAACCTTCCACAAATATTTCCCATGGAGAGAGGAAGAACCCTATTGAATTTCAAGGCTATGGGTCAAAGGTCAAGGCACAATGGACTTAACATTTAAAACATTGTGAACAGAATAGAAGACAAATCTATCATCAAAGAAGCACCAAACCTTCCACAAATTTTGCCCATGGAGAGAGGATAACGCTATCGATTTTCAAAGTCAAGGGTCAAAGGTCAAGGCCACAATGGACTTGACATTAAAAACCATGTGAACAGGATAGAAGACGAAACTGTCATCATAGAAGCATTAAACCCTCCACAAATGTTCCCAATGGAAAGAGGGTAAAACCCATTGATTTTCAAGGTCAATGGTCGAAGGTCAAGGTCTAGGTGAGCTTGACATTAAAAACTTTATGAACAGGATAGAAGACAAGGCTATAATTATAGAAATATCAAACCTTCCACAAATGTTACCCATGGAAAGAGGATGAAGTCTATTGATTTTCAAGGTAAAGGGTCACATGTCAAGGTCTAAATGGGCTTGACATTAAAATATTGTGAACAGGATAGAAGACAAATCCATCTTCACAGAAGCATCAAACCTTCCACAGATGCCTCTCTGCCCATGAAGAGAGGATGGACCCTACTATTTTTCAAGGTCAAGTTTTTTTTCAAAGGTCAATGCCTCAATACACTTGACATTAATAGCCTTGTGAACAGGATAGAAGACAAAGCTAACATCATAAAAGCATCAAATCTTCCACAAATATTCCACCCGGAGAGAGGATTAACCCTATTGATTTTCAAGTCCAATGGTCAGAAGTCAAGATCTAATTGTACATGACATTAAAAACCTTGTGAGCAGGATAGAAGACAAAGCTATCGTCCTAGAAGCAAATCCACAAATGTTGCCCGTGGAGAGAGGATGAACCCTTTTGATTTGTAAGGTCAAGCGTCAAAGGTCAAGGTCACACTGCACTTGATATTTGAAACCTTGTTAACAGGACAGAAGACAAAGCGATCATGAATCATCGAACATTCCTCAATTGTTCCCCATGGAGATTGCTTTTCAAGGTCAAGGGTCAAAGATCAAGGTAATAATGGACTTAAGATTAAAACCTTTACCGAGTGATCATCACAGAAGCATCAAAGGTAATTTATAACGCTCAGATTGGATTTAGATGTTGATGAGTTGTATGTAGTTGCGAGGGATGCTACACTTGCATTGCCTTGTTATATTTTGTATTTAATTTTAATCTCTGTAAGGGTCTCCAAACATGCGGACAGTCAGTGAAAAACACTATCCATGCGTCAGGTGCCTGTATGATTACAGTATGAACAATATCGGGTGACGAGCAAAGTTTAAGTGAACCCTTTCTTCAACAAGACTATCGATAACTGAATTTTTCTTGACGTCACCCAACTTAAATTAGCGAGGGGATGGTTAAACATTCAGAGGAGGAAACTAATTAAAATATATATCCATCCCTTATCAAAAGCGATCTCCTCACAAAAAAGAAAAGAATTTACTTCTACTGGGGAGTAGGTCAAATTTTCTATTTGTCGTTTAAGGGGATGTGGGTTTATTTATTTCCGTTTTATTCCGTCCTATTTTAACTGATGAGCCTGTCAGTAAACAGTGTAGACCCTGACACCAATTCACTGTTTGCCTCTGTCCCTGTTATGGGTGTTTTAATGACGGAAAATGCCACTTGCCACATGCGCCCGTCCCCCTTAATCACAGAGAAGAAGAAGAAGAAGAAGAAGAAGAAGAAGAAGAAGAAGAAGAAGAAGAAGAAGAAGAATAAGAAGACTCACCTCCAACGATAAGGATCAGAAAAAGACACGCAGGTCTGAGCCCAGTCATGAT
This sequence comes from Lucinisca nassula, assembly GCA_963580285.1. NCBI lineage: Eukaryota > Metazoa > Mollusca > Bivalvia > Lucinida > Lucinidae > Lucinisca > Lucinisca nassula. The sequence continues at coordinate 111,322,296 of OY757012.1, read as the reverse complement.
TTTTAGTCCAGGTGAATGGCTTCAAGTTTGCAATTGCTTTTATATGGCTTGATGTTGATATTTGTTACCGACATGCAGATGCTTTGTTTTATCCACAAACCACATGTCAATTATTTACGTTTTAAAAATCAATCATAACAAAAATGGAGCCTAAATTGATGCTTTCGGATTGCCATTGAGTAGTTTGCTACGTGAATGATAGTTAAGCTTGCCGTCTTGGACCTTAACTGTACTCTGCAAGATCAAAGCCACAAAAGTTTGTACAGAATAACTTCAATAAGTCAAACACGGTTGGTTCATTTACCTTGGCTAATTCGAACTCGCTCTTCAGTCCCTGGAGAATTCATCCAAATGTTCCCATTACGAAAACACACATATACAAATACATTTTATTTTTTCCTGAGTGAGTGAGTGTTTGAGTTTTACGTCCCGCCAACAGCTAAGGTCATGCGGAGACGGGACCTCGGTTTAAAGACTCATCCAAAAGTCTGGAGAAGCCCGGGATCGATCCTGCGACCCCTTGTTTACAAGGCGAGTAGCGTAACCACTACACCCAGGAGGCTTCTGCAAATTTTACCTCCAAAAATCGAAAATTTTAAGATGACAAATCGCAATATTTTTCTTATTTCGGCTCAAAATATAAATTGTGGGTACTCGTTAGAACCGCCTCATTGTGGCTGTTCTAACGAGTACCCAAAACTCTATATTTTTTTAGAAGAAATAAGAAAAATAAGGTTTACCCCTTAAAACCCCAGTTTCACTATATAAAATTGGGGTTCAATGGAGTCAAAATTATATTGGTGTGTTTTCCTGACATGCATATATTTTGATATTTTAGGACCTTTTTTATTTTATCATTAAAAAGTGTGTTAGAACCGAGATTCTAGACACATCCAAAGTCTACGTCACACAAGGTCAAATGTCATTAGCCTCGTTTTATCTGGTGGGCAAAAAAACTTCCGGTTCCATACTCTACCGTTGATGTAGCACGAATTATTTTCTGTAATAACTATGGTTAAATCGTCTTTCTATCAAAACTGTTTGCCACAAACCATTTTTGACATTAAACTGATTCTTTTTCGTATAAAATTGGATAGAAAATATACATGCTTTAATCTTATTTCCATTCGTTAAATAAAGCGCATCGACTACGTTTTGGCATGAAGGTGGGTAGTTTTATAACGCTTTTTAGGCAACAAAATGTGCGATAAAATGTCAGAAGAGACTGGTTCTATATCATTTATTACTTCAAAAACACAAAATGACAATGATCAGTTAATTTTGTAGAGAATAAATGAGTTTAATCACATGATAAATATTCGAAATTCTCATTGACACTGTACGGCAACAGTTATGTTTTGCCAACCAGATAAAAGAGTACCTCTACAGGGGAGGTAATTGGCGCATGTGCAGTGAAATGTAAACAAGGTCACGTGTCAAAACATTGGATCCGTCTCTAATGTGTACTCACAACCTACCTTGATTTTACATAAGATCGTTAAGATATCCTTAGTGATCCCTATTATGCCTCATGACCTGGTGCTGTTATTTAACCTCAGTAGTTCGAACTACCCTATGTCAAACATATTATGGTATTGAAGTTCTACATTATATTTCTCATCACGAAAACACACCTATATAATTTGACCCCCTTTAACCCCAATTTTATATAGTAAAACTGGGGTTTACAGGGGTTAACCTTATTTTTCTTATTTCTGTTGTGAAATATAGATTTTGGGTACCCGTTAGAACCGCCTCATCGAGGCGGTTCTAACGGGTACCCACAATCTATATTTTAGAGCAGAAATAAGAAAAATATCATAATTTTGCATCATAGAATCTTCATATTTTGGCTAAAAATACAGCGTGTTTTCGAAATGTTAATGACCTCTCACATCCTGAAATAGATCCGCTCTACATTACGAAAACATGCCTATATACAATTGACAAATACATAGTAAATTTTACCTCCGAAAAAGCGACAATTTTCAGATGAAAAATTGTGTTATTTTTCTTATTTCTGCTCAAAATATAGATTGTTGGTACACGTTAGAACCGCCTATTCGAGTCCAACGAGTACCCACAATCTATCTATATTTTAGAAAAAGAAAAATAAGATTTATCCCTGTAAACCCCAGTTTTACTATATCAAACTGGGGTTCCAGGGACCCAAAATTATAACGGTGTGTTTTCCTGATGTATATATTTGGATACTTTAGGAAGTATTTTTTTATCATATCCTTAAAAGTGTGTTAGAACCGAGATTCTAATGTGTACTCACAACATACCTTGATTTTATATAAGATCGTTAAGATATCCTTAGTGATCCCTATTATGCATCATGACCTGGTGCTGTTATTTAACCTCAGTAGTTCGAACTACCCTATGTCAAACATATTAAGGTATTGATTTGTTTTGTTTGATTTGGAGTTTTACGGCCCAGTCAACACTATTTAGGTCATTTTTGAGCCGGTCAGTTACCTATCAACACTTTCCTGGGCAGGCTTATACGTAAGCGGTTAACCAGTACAGTGCACATTCTTTCGCCAGAAACTGACAACTACCCTTCTTGAATCAGCGGAAGGGAGAGAATGACCGTAGAAAAGATTTCATGATCAATCTCCACGAAAGAATGTTGCCGACCCCGGCGGGAGTCGAACCCGCGTCCTCCTGATCACCAGTCAGACGCGCATCCGACTGAGCCACTGAGGCCGGCATTAAGGTATTGAAGTTCTACATTATATTTCTCATCACGAAAACACACTTATATAATTTTGACCCCCTTTAACCCCAATTTTATATAGTTAACCTGGGGTTTGCAGGGGTAAACCTTATTTTTCTTATTTCTGCTCTAAAATATAGATTGTGGGTACTCGTTAGAACCGCCTTGATGAGGCGGTTCTAACGTGTACCCACAATCTATATTTTGAGCAGAAATTAGAAAAATATCACAATTTTCCGTCTGAAAATTTCTAATTTTTGGCCAAAAAATTGGCAATGTATTTGTATAGGTGTGTTTTCGTAATGAAACATATTATGATGGCCTCAAAGTATTTATTTCTTTGATGACCATTTACATCCTGTAGAGTAAGAAATAGATCAGCTCTACATTACAAAAACACGCCTTTACAATACATTGTAAATTTTATCCCCGGAAAAAGGAAATTTTTATGATGAAAAAATGTGATATGTTTCTCATTTCTGCACAAAATATAGATTGTGGGTACAGGTTAGAACCGCCTCATCGAGGCGGTTCTAACGAGTACCCACAATCTATCTATATTTTAGAAAAAGAAAAATAAGATTTACCCCTGTAACATATTTTATGGTCCCAAAGGTATTGAAGTTCGACAGTATATTTCTTTGATGACCTCTCACATCCTGTAGATTAAGAAATAGATCAGCCCTACATTACGAAAACAAGCCTATATACAAATACATAGTAAATTTTACCGCCGAAAAGGCGGCAATTTTCAGATGAAAAATTGTGATATTTTTCTTATTTCTGCTCAAAATATAGATTGTGGGTACACGTTAGAACCGCCTATTCGAAGTGGTTCTAAAGAGTACCCGCAATCTATATTTTAGAGCAGAAATAAGAAATATAAGGGTTATCCCTGCAAACCCCAGGTTTAATATATAAAAGTGGGGTTCAAGGGGCTCAGAATTATTATCGATTGCAAAAAGATCTAGCAAAACAGCCGTACAAGTGTCAATCTATTGGGCTCGCGTAATCACAGGTTGTTTATAACTGCGTCATACTGTTCAAGCATAATAACCAATCAGAAGCAGTTTTGTGCAAGAGCGTCACCAATGATTGTCTATAGTCCGTTTCGTTTCATGCAAGTTTTTCATTGACGTTCTCCACAGCATAAGCCCTTATTTTGACGAACCTCCAGCTTGTTGATTGATTGATTTGAGGTTTAACGTCCCCGTCAACACTATTTATGTCATTTTACGAGACGTTGCTTCTAATTATGTGAGACTTTTACCCGACTTTAAGATGAAATGACAACTCAAGCCCTGTCGCCCAATGAAACCAAAGGCTTACATGCATTGGGCGGTCTGGCCTGGGCAGGCTCAGTCCTTCTAAGCGGTTTACCAGTACTCATGTGTGGTCAGTTTTACCTCTGCGTGACAGCATCACACAGCCCATTTTTTTTTCTCCAAGCCCCGATGGGCGGGGCGGACTGTCGCTTGTTGTCACCACGTATTATGGACAAAGGGAGAATTAGCCGTTGAATACTCCGCGGGCAGAAAACTCAGTTTGCTTATTGGAGTATACGGTATTTCATACGCAATTGTTGTTTGATTTGAGGTTAATCGTCCCCGTCAACACTAGGTAGGTCATTCTGAGACGTTGCTTCCAATTTTGTATGACTTTTACCTCGACATTGAGATGGAATGAAATCTCAAGACCTGCCACCCAATGAAACTAAGAGGGTGTACATGCATGGACGGTCCAACACGCATCACTTTGTCTTGACAGGCTTAGATCCTCTAAGCTGTTCCAGTACTGTTTGCGGTCGGTTTTAGCTCTGCGTGGAAGCATCATGCAGCCCATCTATTGCATTAAGCCCGGTGCCACCCCAACCCCGCAAATATTGTGGGTGGGGCCAGCAATACAGATACGGTTTTTGATTTTTTTTCACGAGGCCGTGCATTCATATGACAAAAATGGAAATATGTGTTTAAATCCAGAGGACCTGGTTAGAAAAGACAACTGTGCTATACACCTTTTTTGATTGTTTAGAGGTTTAACGTCCCCTTCAACACTGTGTATGTCATTTTTGAGACGTGGTTTCCAATATTGTGGGACTGTTCCGAGTCGGACAGATTATGGTTGTAATGTTGGAGGAAGCAGGAACTGAGTACGTGTTCACGCCTGTTTTCGCGCCCACATTAAACCCTGTGGAATTGTGTTTTCAATACATCAAAAAACTTCTTCACACAAGCGAACTTCGAGCTGCGGTTAAAGACAACTATGCTATTATGACTGCGGTAAACAGAGGTACATCTTCAGATTGTGCTGGATAGCAGATATAAACAATGACACTATCGGGGCCTGGAGAAATAGATTGGGCTGCACGATGCTTCCGCGCAGAGCTGTAACCGACCGAACTTGAGTACTGGTAAACAGCTAAAGTCTTAGCCTGCCCAGGAAAAGTGATGCGAGTTGGACCACTCCTTAAACCCTAGCGGTTTCTATGGGGCGTGATTTGTCATTTCATCTTAATGTCGGGTAAAAGTCCCACAGAATCGGAAGCAACGTCTCCAGAATGACCTTTACAGTGTTGACGGGGACGTTAAACCTCAAATCAATCAAACAAACACTATGCCCAAGTGATTAACCGGGCTCTCCTGGCTTGATGGGTAAGGGCCATCCGCAACTATTATTGACATTTATACCTTTGGCGCAAAGGATTAAGCCTTTTACTGTGATCTGACCTTCTCGGCTTACCTGTACAGAATCTCTTGTTGGAAATAGCAGGCGCTTTAATGGAAAACAATTTTTAAACAAACATTACTTTTTTATTTTTCAATTTGACAAACATGTTCCGATTTAATCTAATTGTCCGTTTAAATTCCTTTAAAACGATATCAAATAAGTGGAACTTTTATTTAATTAGCAGGCGGCATTTTTATTTTCAAATTAATAACCCTTAATCCTTACTTGAATCATACAAAACTGTGGAAAAATAACGACAGTACCCTAGTTTAACGGCTAAAATCTGCACTTTTTGTTAATATTGTAAAAAAGCGTCCGTATCAGACGCAATGTGTTTACAATATTGTGCATTTTGATAGCAATTATAATATTGCAAGATAATATTTAATAGCGGCATTTTGCGATTAAATTTGGAGCTTATTCAGAAAAAGCTTTGTCGTCTACACACGCGTGTAATCCCAAAGCGGGTCATTTTCAATCGACTGTAAAATCAACACATCTTCGCCTGGGGATCTCCTTGGAATGTAAATCAATCCAAGACTGCAGTGTCTGATCTGCATCTTATTTATTTATTTATTTACGTAATTTTTTTTCCATGACCTGATAAGATTTTTGCACATTCTTTATACTGACTGCGCAAATTTAAATAAACATTGCTAGTAATAAGATTTATGATTACATTTGTTTGTTTTGTATGTTTGTATGATTACAGTTGAAAGAAAGAAAGAAAGAAAGAAAGAAAGAAAGAAAGAAAGAAAGAAAGAAAGAAAGAAAGAAGCCCATGTGAATTCGTCACTAAGTTTCTAAAAAGTTAAAAAAAAAATTGTTAAAATTTATATCTTATTCCCATTACTCAGATACAGGCTAATCTGACATTTCGTTGTTCGCACATTGTTTTGCTGGAATACCAGAGGAATGTTTGTTTTATATAGTTTTTTTTTCTTTTTGGTAACACTGTTTAATTACTTAAATGCTATTGTGAATTCAGTCTGGTAAATAAATTTAAAAAAAAACAAACAAAAAAAAACAAAAAAAAACGTAAAGATGCCATTAATGCCTATGTTAATTATTTTGTATTCATTATTATCACCTTGGTTGTAATGAACACCTCATTAAAAACTGCTTTATATGAAGAAAACTGGGGTTTACTGTGGTATTCATTTTTTTTTCATTTCTTCTCCAAAACATAGGTTGTGGGTACTCGTTGGAGCCACCTCAATGAGGTGGTTCTAACTATGTTTTAAGTATTGATGAGTTTACTTTGACGAATATATCAAAAATGCACTATGCCGCACGGATGTAAAATCGTAATGTGATTATTATAATGATTATTATTATTATTCTATTCATTTATGTATAATCGAATGATTATTAGAAATTTTTCTTATGTATTTATTTATTTATTTCAACTGTTAAATGATTTAAGATAAGGTGTGTACCCTTTTTCTGGTGTTCTTTCCATGGTGCTGTGAAAAAGAATATGCATGTAAACCAAACTTTATATAAAACAGTCGGGTTATCAGGAATCAGTATGATTTTACACAAAAACATAGGTAGAAAGTACTTGTAAGAACCACGTCAATTTGGCGGTTCTGTGCCCATATACTTTTTCAGCTCACTCTGGGGGGCAAACAATTGAAGACAATTATCGCTTTTTATGACACGTGATGTGTATTGTATACCGGCTACTGACCGTCAGGAAGCCTGACGATTAATGGACACACGCGCAATGGATACCGTATTACCGTCTTTCCAGAGAGGTTAAAATTTATCGAATGACATTATTCAAATGCATTAAATTCTAAGCAGAATAGGTACTATTTAGATAATGAGTATCTATTATTATTATTATTATTATTATTATTATTATTATTATTATATCTTGGATCCAAAATACATGTTTGTTTTGTTTGTTTTATTTGAGGTTTAACGACCCCATCAACACTGTATAGGTCATTTTGGAGACATTGCTACCAATTTTGTGGGACTTTTACCCGACAATGAGACGAAATGACATCTCAAGCCCTGTCTCCCAATGAAACCAATAGGGTTTATAAGCATGGACGGTCCGATTCACACCGATTTGCCTGGGCAGGCTTAGATCCTCTAAGCGGTTTACCAGTACTGGTGTGCGGTCGGTTTCAGCCCTGCTTGGAAGCATCATGCAGCCTATCTATTTCTTCAAGCCCCGATGGGCGGGGGCCGTGAAATATACATGTATACTGGGCCCAAGTTACGAGAATACATCCGTTTGACATAGTACCTTCTTATAGGTTGTGGGTTATTGTTAGAACCGTTGCTTTAAAATTTATTTTAATTGCTTCAACAGACAAATACATATTATCCAAGATTTGGTAGAGCCGTTCTATAGAGTACCCACAACCTTTGTCTTGTGCAGAAGAAAAGGTTTCGGATGATTGCTGGAAACGCTTCATTGCCAACATACGTCTTTATTTTGTCCCCATCAACACTGTATAGGTCATTTTGGAGACGTTGCTTCCAATTTTGTGGGGCTTTTACCCGGCATTGAGATGAAATGACATCTCAAGCCGTCTGTGCCACCTAATTACACTAATATGGTTTATATGCATGAAGGATCCAACTCGCGTAGATAGATGGATTATTGTGTCAATGAAGATCTGCCCGCATGAAACTCAGTAATTGCTTTAAAATGTGCGACCAGTAATATGATAATAAAAGGAAAACCTTTTACTTTCTAAATCTTCAGAAAAGCAGTTTTTATTCTGTAATTTTTTGCGTACAACTCAATATGACAACAATATCATTCTATGTCTGCGGCGTAAAACAAATTAAATAAAAATGTTGTAAATAAATATATTATCTAAATGCACGGCCAGTATTGTGGCCCAAAACAACAACAACAACAAAAAAGTAATATTCTGCATTTCAGCAGCCTCACTGAGGTGGTTGGTTCTATTAAGTACCCACAACCTATGTCTTGGTGCAGAAATAAAGAAAATAATGTATACCACCGAAGCCCCACTTTTCTCTATATAAGTGGGGGTTAGAGGGTTTTCATTACACGGACTTGTTATCGTGATGATAAATTGGTGATTCTTTTTAGCAAGAAGTGTAAGCTCGGATGAGACCCGGAGTCTTAGTTGTTATTTTACCTGAATTATTTTTATTTACCGTCCCTAGGTTTATGATATTACTTTTTAAATATAACTACAGGTCAAGTTCGGCCCCCGCCCATAGGGGCTTGAAGAAATATATGGGCTGCATGATGCTTCCGCGCAGAGCTGAATCCGGCCCGCACACTAGTACGGGTAAACCGCTTAGAGGCTCTAAGCCTGTCCAGGAACCGCGGTGCGAGGCGGACCGTCCATGCTAATAAACCCTATTGGTTTCATTGGGCGACAGGACTTGAGATGTCATTTCATCTCAATGTCGGGGAAAAGTCCCACAAAATTGGAAGCAACGTCTCCAAAATGACCTTTACAGTGACCTTTACAGTGTTGACGGGGACGTTAAACCTCAAATCAAACAAACAAACAAAAATCAGGTCAAGTTGCCACTTACTGGTCTAGTGACTATTGCGCGTCACGATACTTGGTGATAATTCGATTATCGACAGGTAGTCGGAAGTGTGCTTACTCAATGTATTGATCAATTAACAATCCATCATGAACGTTTATATTGACGAGCGTCATCTACCTGGGCAGAAAGAAAGAAAGAGCGCATATGATGAAGTTATCGTCAAAGATATATCGTCAGTTAAGAAAAAAAGAAAGATTTACTCGTTTTGCACGAAAAAAAAAAAAATAAGGAAGAGAAACATATAAACTAGCTTACAGACATTTACGGCATAGGCCGCCACAATTACCTCTTCACGGGGAAAGGGAATAATATAGTATTCTTATTGCTTGTTGCTTGTTTAAAATATAGACTGTTGGACCTCATCAGAATCGCCTCGATGAGGCGTTCTTACGAGTGCTCAAACTCTGTGTTATCAGCATAAATGAGAATATAACACTATTTCATTTGTATATTTAAAAAAAATATAAATAAATAAAGAAAGAAAGATGAATATTATTTGTGAACAACTAAAAACTAGAATTGAATTATGCGAAGTTGTTTATCAATGATGGCATGATAAGGCGCATACTGAGTCACTAAATAGACAGATATGTAATCGGGCATTATTGTGTCAAGACAGATTTATCCGCATTAAAATCAGTAAGATTATCTCCTTTGCATTTCTATGCTTACAACTCAGACTCAAGGTTCTCGTCTTAACGGATACATTACGAAAACACGCCTATACAAATACATTGTAAATTTAACCACCAAACAATGAAAATTTTCAGATGAAAAATTGTGGTATTTTTCAAATTTCTGCTCAAAACAAATTGTGGTGCTCGTTAGAACCGCCTCGGCGAGGCGGTTCTGTCGAGTGCCCAAAATCTATGGTTTTGAACAATAAGAAAAACAATCTATACCCCTCCAAACCCCAGTTTTACTATATGAAGGTGGGGTTTAAGGGGTAAAATTTATATCGCCATGCTTTCGTGATGTAGCTCGATATAACAGTTATTTCACCGGCCGATACGTAAACCTTGCAGACAACAATAGAAAATATATACTTCTATATTACTGCTTTAAAATATGCGACCAGTAATATGTCTGGAAAACTTTTAATTCGAAATCTTCAGTAAAGCTCTGTCTGTATTTTTGGCATACAACCCGATACTCGATATTATAACAATATTAATGTCTGTGGCGTAAAACAAATTTAATAATTATTAAATGTTATAAATAAATATATTATCAATATGCACGGTCAGTATTGTGGCCCAAAACAACAAAATAAAGTAACATTCAGCATTTCAGCAGATCAGCGTTTTAGTCACATTCTGCTGATCCGCAGTCTGGTGAATTCAGCAGGTTTTTCAGCGTTTTAGACAGGCCCCATTAAGATAGCATATCCGCGTGACATAGTGTTTTTTTTTTTTTTTTTCGTATCTCCAAAATGGCACTTCATATCTCAAAAACGGTTATCCACTATGTCTTGGTGCAGATATTAGAAATTGTAATAGCTTGTGAAGCGGAGTGTTCATAACACAGACCTTTTAACATGTTGCGTTTCTATACAAATTAATAATATATAACAAAATCAATGTGTGGCAATTTTCTTTTACTAATACTCCAATAATAGGTCGTGGTGGTGCTCGTTAGAACCGCCTCATCAACGAGTTCTCACAACCTAGGTCTTGGAGCAGCAAATAGAACATGTAAATCCTTTAAACCCCGGTTTTCTCCATGTAAAGTAGGATTTAAAGGGGTTTTCATTACATGGACTTGTGAATATGTGGCATTTCTGAACAATGTCAATTAAAATAATTCAACTGACACCCACCATAAACTATTGAGTTTTTTTTTCCTTCTTCTTTTTTTCTAATATATAAAGTAGAATATTTCATTCCAGCACACAATAAAATTGGATTTTTGAGAACCAATAATATTTTGTGTTAAGCACAAAAAAGGCTCACTTTTAAAAAGTAATTTTCTCGCTCGTTAAGACTTTAGTAACGACAGAACAGAACTTTATTTGGAGATAAACTCAGGCCACACCAAAACAGCCAGTCCATCAATTGACATGAGCGATTCTCGCTCAGTATCCCCCGGGGTCATAAAAGCGAAACTGATTTCACACACAGCCGGCTTATAACACAGTTGAGATTACACAACAGGTACATATTATAGGCCTCAGTCAAAGGGAGACAATCCAATATTGACTTGTAGTGTGACTATCAGGGAACAAGTGAATAGATTAAGTGTCAGATAAAGTTGGCCATGGCTGACTCTTAATCTTTGGGTCTCTAACCGCTGTGATTCGAGCCCCACTCGGATCACATGTGAAACGCCAAGTTCTGCAACGGAAGGTCAGGTATTTTTTCTCCGAAACCTCCAGTTTTCGCCCGACTCTGATTAAGGATCGCCCCGATATGTGAAATGATTTTAAAAGGTCCGTAAAAGCAGAACAAAAATATCCAAGAGGTAATGGTTAAAAATGTGGCATGCATTTTAGCGGGACTTGGTCCATATAGATATTTTAGCTCACACGTTCTCATTTAGGCGTCCCATCTATTTTGCTTTTCATATTTTTTGTGTCTAGCAATACATACGAATGCACATCTGTCGCACTGAATTCGGTAAAGTTACACTCATGATCGAGTAGCCAACACTTAACGTCCGGCTTCGGTAGCTCAGTCGGATGCGCGTCTGACTGGCGATCAGGACGACGCAGGTTCGATACCTGTCGGTGTCGTTGAGATTGATCATGGAATCTTTTCTACCATCATTCTCTCCATTCCGATGATTCAAGAAGAGCAGTTGCCAGTTTTTGGCGCACTGGTTAACCGCTTACGTATAATCCTGAAAGAGATTTTTGCATCTCTTGTATCTGGTTTTAAGTACATGTATTAAAGAAAGACCTACCTTGGCGAGGTTCCCTCCGTTACTTTGATATTAATTCTCAATGAGTCAGTGCTCCCACAAGACTCACAACTTTGTGATAGTTACGTTCTGTAAGTTCTGTGTACTCGTTTTCCAAATCTAGGAAAGCAACTCTCAGAGTTTGAAACTTACACCTCTTGCAAAAAGTTGCCAAATTCAGTATACCTCATGCTGTATAAATTCCCCATTGACGCTTCAATTAAGGAGCAACGGGTGTCCCCACTGAACTCCATGTGGACCTTAAATGTCAACGAGATCTTCTGGGACCAGTTTAGATGCCATCACTGATAGCAGATGCCTAACGAGTTGTGATTTAAAGAAATATTCCGCGCTTGTGTCCGTGTAGAGGCCTAAAAGATACTTTTATATGGGCTCATGGGTACGACGGATAGATTGAAACACCCGCTATATGTAAACTAGGCCTGTGATTTGCTAACAAAATGTCAGAAACCAATTTAAGCAACTGACCAGGATTCTGATTAGAGGGTAGTTCCCGCGATATGTAAATTAGAACTAAACGTAAGAAAATAACTGATAAAATTTCAAGTGGTCCACCATGTTTTATTGAAGGACCTATTAACGCATAACCATGATTGATATGTTGTTGCGAGATGAAACGTAGGTCATAAAGATTATCATGTTACGATCTCGAAATGGTCCATGAAACTGTGTAACTACTATGCAGTTTAACCAAGGCAGAAAATTGCCTCACATTTGCTCCTAACAATAACAGAATGTGGGAATTCAAGAGAGCCGCCTAGTCTTCGTCTTCCATGAAATGGCCAGAATGTGAACAAGTTCGCCATACTTCTAGTTAAGGTACCTGAAGCTTTCAGCTTGCTTTGACCAAACAATGGAGTAAGGACTACTCGTACTTATGGTTTTGTCAGTGACGGAGAATCTGATTTTCCTCTACGCTCAATGCCATGACTATGCTATCCGTCATACATGCTGTCTTCTTAATAGCAATACAGAAGCCTCCGTGGTACAGTGGTTATGCTACTCGCCTTGTAAACCAGGGGTCGCAGGATCGATCCCGGGGCTTCTCCAGACTTTCGGATGAGTCTTTAAACCGAGGCCCCGTCGCCGTATGACCTTAGCTGTTGGTGAGATGTTAAACTCAAACGTTCACTCACTCTTTTAGCAAGATACAGAGTGCTCATTCGTTGATTGTCTTGTCTCGACAGAAGACTGTGACAAGGCCACCGACTGTGTGTGTGTGTGAGAGAGAGAGAGAGAGAGAGAGAGAGAGAGAGAGAGAGAGAGAGAGAGAGAGAGAGAGAGAGAGAGAGAGAGAGAGAAGGCCACCGACTGTGTGTGTGTGTGTGTGTGTGTGTGTGTGTGTGTGTGTGTGTGTGTGTGTGAGAGAGAGAGAGAGAGAGAGAGAGAGAGAGAGAGAGAGAGAGAGAGAGTCATTTGCAAAGATTTTCAACTTCGGTTTGTATGGCTCTTTCAGCCGGATGCGTGGCAACAGTGTATGGCAAAATTAATCTCAAAACTTTTCTGAATGGTATTTCATCAACATGCTGATGAAAAATCAAAGCATTGAATACCGGTGGGTCGATTGTCTCTGAGTGTAGGCTGGGAAAATAGTCCTGGACATAAAATGTTTTGTTTAACCCTTAAATTCAAGTTTTAAGCAAAATGTGTAGACCCTGATCAGACTCTGCGTTTTGCGTCGTCTGATCCTGTACTGTGAGCAAAGAGTCCAGACCCTGATAAGACGTCGTGTTCTGTGGCGTCTGAGTTGGGTCTACGACATTTGTCAAGCCCGACCCATGGTTCCTGTCCAGATTCTATAGATAACCTACTGCAATAAAATTAACGCTACTATTTTCTATAAATATGTTATATATGGGTTTCATGCAAATCAGTGATAGTCACATGAATTTCAGCACTGAAGCGTTTTTTATGCTTAGTAACTTTGGGTCGATTGACAAACAATCGACCCATAAAGTTATTGGTGCTTGAAAGGTCCATGTCTGATTATAGCCTGCGCATAATGCCGATCTTGTCAGAGCTTTTGATGCTCGTGTATATCAACAAAGAGCTTTTGTGGTTTCTGTCCATGGCTTTAAAGCTGGCGATAGCTGATAAAACATAAATTGACACATTCATCGCCATAATCATTTTCAGATTTAAACTTCATATACTAAGGCCCCGCCCGTGGGGGCTTGGAGAAATAGATTGAGCGACATAATCTGAAACCGACCGTAAACCGCTGAGCATTCCTATTTATCGCTCTCGTCGCGTTTATGAAACAGACTTTAATTACTGTTGTAAATTTCCGTCCAAAAATACCCTCATTCACACACGGCTCCCGTCACAATTTGACATGTCAAGTTTGCTCTAGGATCGATCGATTTGCTAAATCTTTCCGCAATGCATAGTATTTGGGCATGTTTTCGTGGTGAGTTGTGATTTGTTGAGTAATAAATCACAGTTTGGAGGTCAGTTGTAAAGTAGATCAAATCACGAGCGGAAGCACTGTCTACTTCCAACTGACCGACAACTGTCTTATGATATTTATTAACCCATTGTATACTGGTGAACTCTTCCATTGTTGTATGTTTGGCGTGTCCATTTGATATCTAAGGTGTGTTGTTAATGCCTATTTTTTGTTCTTTTTTGACGGAAAATACTGTTAGCAACTTGACGGAAAATCGTGTTAGCAACTTTGTAGACCCTGATCAGACTGCCCAGCAGGCACATGTCGCTATTGCAACGTCAAATCAACGTCGGTGCAACGTCATGACGTTGCACCGACGTAGATGTGACGTTGCATAAAGTTCATGACGTTGTATCGACGTTAATGTGACGCCAGAATTACGTCATGTGCCTGCTGGGTGATCTGGGGTTTGCACTGTTAGCCAATGTCCCTTTATGGGTTTTCAGGAAACTATGGGTTAATACAGTAACAAACAACACATAAAAATAACCGTTGAAATTGTCATTCGTTTCATGTATTCACTATACAATAAATATCAGGGACCAGTTGTTCAAAGCATCGTTAGCTTAACGAGCTCGTTAGTGGTCATATTGTTAACTCCTCCAGCAAGTACAATATCGTAAATTTTGGTATTTTTGCTAGAAAAATGTGAGCAGCTTTTGCGTCGCTCACATTTTTTCAGCAAAAATTTCAGCATATTTGCCATATTTAATGATCAATGTTTTAACGTACGTTAACTAACGACATCGTTAGTTTTGAACAACTGGCCCCAGAGTCCCAGCATTGTATGGAATACAGATACACCGCAACCTCATTATAATACGGCTCGTTGTATCACGATTTTGGTTATAATACGGTTTCAGGTGGAGCCCAAACATGTATAGATTATATAGAAAAATGACCATAAATCTCAGGCAATTTACATGGAACACAAGTCTGGGACACAGGGCGATAATTATGATCTCCTTGTTTTAAAGACAGGACAAATGTTCGCTAGAAGCAATTCTTTTGGGATTTGTCCCATATCAAGAGACTGTTTGAACAGATGTGTAAAAACTGGACCTAGATCATTTGCTACATGTAGTTCCTTCAGGACTCTATGTTAAAGCCAATCGGTTCCTACTGTTTTAGATGGCTTCAAGCCTTTAAGTAACTTGATCACTCCTTCTGATGACACAATAATACTATCCATGATAGGGGCTGTTCTACCAGTCAGTGGAACCGCATTGAAAATAGTTCTATTGAACGCATCGTTGAATTGTTCAGCTAGTTCCCCTGCCAGTTCAGAATAGAAGTAAAGGTAATGAACAGGAGTTGATACAATTAACCACACTTCCCATCACAGACACCAAAGGGAAAGAAACACAAACATGAAATAAATAGACCCAAATGGAAACATCAGTAGCGGAAACCCAAAAGGACAATTACATGTACTTTCCCACAAAATGGCCAACTGGCATTCTGAACACAGATTCAAGCTATACTCACATTCAAAAACAAACTATAAAGAAAAATAAAAACGCGACGGAAGAACCGCCTTGGAACGGTCAGAGTCTGATTCAGCAACTCCATTCCCTCCTCTTTTTACATTGTCTTTCTTTGGCTAATGCTATACCTGTAGAAGTCTCTTGGAATTGCCTTTACATCACCTACCAAGTTGTTCATATACAAAATATGCTGATTTGGTTTTATGCCAGTCTTAATATCTCGTCTCAAGTTTTCAAAGTTTGCTCGGAGTTTACCACTTCCGGTTTCCCTATTTGGTGACATGAAGTGACAAGAGGTGACAAAAAGTGACAAGAGCTATTTTATGGTGACAAGAAGTGTTAAAACGCATTTGCGACACTTTTTAAATGTAAAATATGATATATTAATCATTTATGCAAGCGTTTGAAGTTCCTTTTAAGACTCTTATGATGCGCTGAAGCTAAGAAATCGAGCCAGAGAAACGCAAACTATCGCATACATATAAAGGCCTGTAAATGAATACACCCCTATCATAAACCATAGTATTTATTGTAACATGACTTAGCAAATGCTGTGTTCATGCATGAAAATAAATTTCATACAATATAAGACACTAAAACTCCATTTGACCCACTAGAATCATATCAGTGCCTCTTCAGATTTTCTTGTCGGGAATAAATTCAAACAAGTGACAAGAAAATGAGCAGAAAAAAAAAACATGAAGGAAAGTCACAGATACCCACGTAAAATTCACTTCTCTGCTTATACAATGAGGTGCCTTTGTAAAGAAGAAGTAAAACAAAAATCAGGAATCGATACAATTAACTTACTCCACCCGTCAAATACACCAAAGGGAAAGAAACACAAACATGAAGGGACCAGACCATAATGGAAACCTAAACAAAGGAAGACCATAAGGACAGTTACTTTCCCACAAAATGGCCATATGGCCATCCAAAATAAAAAAGACACAAGTGATTCACACAGTAAGTAACAAACAACAACATAAATAAACCACCACAGAAGAACCGCCTTGGAACGGTCAGTGGTAAGATTTCCACTGGGGTGGGGTGGGGGGGGGGGCTTAAATCGACTTCACGTGGCCACAATCCTCGCCCTTACTTCCGTCGCGATTAAGACAAATAATTTGTTCAGTCCGCATGAAGGCCTCCTAACTCATCAGTACAACATCTCCGTGAGCACAAATAATCAAAGAACCACAGCGGTGAGACAAAGGTGAGGACTCGACAGCAAGAAACCACTGAAATGCTGGAGCAAAAGAAAACCAACAGTTAGACTCCGATGGCCCCGACCATCGATAGAGTATCAGGCACCAACCAATATTACCTTCAATTAGATCTCTCTAATTCAAAATAAGCCTTTACGGTGTGGACCCAACCGTCATAGAATCTGAGGCCTGACCCACCGGCGTGCAATTAAAGAGGGAAGCAAAGTTGCCAACCGTGATTGGGTTAACTACCATGCATGCAGTCTGTCGTATAACATCCATGTTGTACCCAACCTGAAATTATAAGAGAACTTTCTTGTCGGTAAATGCGGTTAAACTTTTGAATAAAGCATGTTGCTTTTTCCTTCAAACGTCTTTAAATTTGGCCAAAATTAAGAATAACAATAAATTTATCATTTTAAGCAATAATATAATTTAATTATATGTCAGAAAGTTTCTTGTCACCATAAAATAGTTCTTGTCACTTCTTGTCACCTCTTGTCACTTTTGTCACAAAATAGGGTGACCCACCACTTCCTATCTTTTTTGCTTTAGCATGCATCTGATTCTGATTATGCTGGGATACATTATCTTTCTCTTGAAGAGACGACACAAAATGACCCACAAGGGTTGACGTGTCGGTAAACCCAAACAAACAATTCATTAACCAAATCCAATTCCTTATTTTTCGCTATTTAGGGCCACCGCGACGTTTGTTTCATTTCGGTTTTACTCAGGGCATTTCGTATATTCTACATTCCTTTCAAGCGTTTATCTGGTGGGAAAGGTGATCGTACGAATAAATTTATTTGCATCCAAAATAGAAAAATTAAAAGATTACTATATCATCTTAAATGTAGTTTACTTAATTATAAAAACGCTTGTCATAAATATTTGGAAGAAAACTGAGAATAATAATGCAAAACGTAATTTCAACACTGCAATAGCATCAGTGCTGCAAAGACGCTTGACTATCAAGTTATAGCTTTTCCAAAACCGGTTCAGAATCAGAATTGTTACTGGTGACACGTCAAATGACATTCATACACCAGGACCTGTGATGTGGGAAGTTAGTCCCTAGCTCTAACCAAAGAGGTAAATTTAGCTACACAATCATCAGCACCTTCAGCTGTCGAGATAATCGAATCGGCAAAATGTTTTAACTGAAGGATATCCCAAGGGTGGTGGTGGAGGGGGGGGGGGGGGGGTTAAACCTTCACAGCAAATAATATTCCCTGCAGCGGGGTCTTAGTGTTTCCCCCAGCTCCCAAAAGGGCCATTCACCTTATTTGCATGATCTGCTGGTTCCTAGTCTGAAGATTTATATGTGTTGGAAAAACAGGTAACCAGACCTCCTTGGTCAGGGGTTCCGGTTACCTGTTTTTCCAATATTGAAAATGTGCAAGCTGGGAGCCAGCAAATAATGCAAATATACACCATATTTGCATTGTTTGCTGGCTCCCGGCTTGCACATTGTCAGTGTTGGAAAAACGGGTAACCAGACCCCCCTGACCTTTTCAGGTCAGGGGGTCTGGTTACCTGTTTTTTCCAACACTGATGGCCTTCAGGCAGGGAGCCGGCGGATAGTGCAAATAAGGTGAATGGTGAATAGTACTGGTCAGGAAAAAGGGCACTTTCAATGCTACTATCAGACCTCAAACCACATAAAGCTGCTGGGCCAGATCAAATTTCCACAAGACTTCTTAAACCTGCCGCAGCAGAATTTGCCCCTGGACTCCAGGCCCTCTTCCAGCTCTCCGTCGACTGAGGGAAAATGCCATCCGATTGGAAGTCAGCCATCGTCTCCTCACCTGTTTACAAGAAGGGCAACAGATCAACGCCATCGAACTACTGCCCAATCTCCTTGACTTCAGTAACCTGCAAAGTGCTCTTCAGCAACATGATGTCCCATTTTGACTTACACAGGATCTTGACTGACTTTCAAGGTCCCTGGACATTTTGGCCCATAACAAAATCGGCCCATAGCAATTTTGATCCACAATTTTAATGATGGTATAATTACTATGTTTGCATAGAATTGATTTGCTTGCACGGCCAATTAAATCGGTAGCATGTAAGTCGAAAATGGGATAAAAAGAAACATATATATGTTCAGTTTGAGAAATTAATATTCTTTCCTCATACGATAAAAAAAATTCACATCATGTTAACAAGTCCGAGAAAATAATACCGCCCTTAACCAGGAATCACCCATAGGTTTTCGAGCATTAACATTTGCCGGGTCCCGAGGAAGCCGCTTGAACATTTTGCCGACTGAAGCACAAAGTAAATTAATTAAAGTAAGCAAGGGCCCTGCAATTCGCCCAGCATACACAGATCAGCTTGCTCAGCCGCACAGTATGGTCATGATCGCTGTATGCATAATGAAGCTTTGGCTACATCACGAGCCCAGCATACACAGCTCAACTTGCTCAACCACACAGTATGGCCATGATCGCTGGAGGCATGAGGAAGCTTTGGCTACTTTATGATTAATATTTACACACAAATCAGAATGCGCAGATGCATAGTCTGATGAGAGTCTTTGTTGGGCGCCAGCGCTAGGCCCACATATAGCTATCCATGTGCCCCTGCCCAATAACATTCATCAAATGAAACAAAGACACGTGTTAGAGACATAAACTTATGGGTGATTGGCACGTTCTCCAATAATAACTGAGGTTTGAGTAATATGATAATCGTTTTGTTTGTTACTTTGAGGCATGTGTTTTTTTGTTTGTTTGATTTGAGGTTTAACGTCCCCGTCAACACTGTAAAGGTCATTTTGGAGACGTTGCTTCCAATTTTGTGGGACTTTTACCCGACATTGAGATGAAATGACATCTCAAGCCCTGTCGCCCAATGAAACCAATAGGGTTTATTAGCATGGGCGGTCCGCCTCGCACCACGGTTCCTGGACAGGCTTAGAACCTCTAAGCGGTTTACCAGTACTAGTGTGCGGGCCGGATTCAGCTCTGCGTGGAAGCATCATGCAGCCCATATATTTCTTCAAGCCCCTATGGGCGAGGGCTTTGAGACATGTGTCAATAAAGGTAACAACGTAAAGTGATTATTGATCATTTTGCAAACCGACATGTGCAAACAATATAAACAAATAAACAATGACCCCAGAAGTACAATTTCCAAGTTCATAAATATACTTTTTTTTCTAACTAAACATACCCTCATTTGTATTGTTATTATTTCTTATCTTCCATTACAAAAGCTTGCACTGCGAGAAAACTCACATCTGAGGGAGGTAATTATTGAAAATAATGATACAGATCCCGAGCGGTAAAAGGGGGTAAAATAAATTGTACATGTATATAATAAATTAACTATATCATTCATTTTGTTTTTAAATTTTGGCTGATAATTGAACACTACAACAGCCTTGGAATCATTTATGTGCCGAAATTGCTATGGGCCGATTTTGACATGGGCCGATTTTGTTAAGGCCGAAATGACCCGGAACCACTTTAAACTTGGTTTTCGAAAAAAAAAGAGATCCTGTGATACACAACTTATTCAGAACATCAACGACCTCGCAAAATGGCTTGACAACCAACAACTAGATGCCATCCTCCTTGATTTAAGTAAGCCTTTCGATAAAGTCAGTCAGAGCAGCCCACACTGTTTGCCAGTATTCAAAAATATTTTTAAAGAAGTTTGAAAAAAATCAGAGACGACATTTTCAAATGTAGTTTTTCTCAGTGTCTTAAGGGTTGATTACCTCAGACTTGCATGATAATGCACCCACACACAAGGCACACCTTGTGATAGAGTTTTTGGAGTCACAGGAGGTCGTCAACCTACATTATCCTCCATTTTCCCATTGCCTTCCCATGCCCCCCCCCCCCCCCCCCACCCACCCACACACACACACACACACACACACTCCCCTGCGACTATATTCTGTTTCCAAACCACAAATATCATCTATCTGGAAGAGATACAATTCAAGAAATTACTTTAGATCTATGGTTTATTAGTATCTGATGGGTGTCGCTATTGAAGCATATGAAAACTGCTTCCAAAAAATGGATTGACCGACTAAATACAGTAGAACATCGATGGCTCGAACACTGATGGCTCATTTACCCTTTCTTGAGTCCCAGGGAAATTTCTCTACATAAGAAATAGTGAGGAAAAATTTAAGGTATTTTCGTCTTTTATCTTGCAAATGTATGTTGTGTGTAGTATGTACACAAAACATACATTTTTATCATACAACACCAGAAAGAAGTAAAAAATTATCCCCATTATGCCTCCTGGCAGTGACCCTTAGTGGCTCAAACTACCCCTGTCTTGAACAGATTTTTGTGGTCCCAAAGGTGTTTGAGCCAGTGAAGTTAGACTGTATGTGTATTCATGTAGATTGAGAGAATTTTGAAGGGCAGAGCAAGTCCTACCGGTTTTAACATTTTCCGTAAAGGAGAAACAATGAAAGTGACATTATTTTTTTAACAGCCCTCGTAAAAGACAGACCCAATAGTATATAAAACACAAACACAGGGGGAAAAACCTACGTCAGAGCAGTGATGTCGTAACCATTAGTAGGTTGCATTTGTCACAACAAGTAGGCGGAGTCGGTGCATTATGTCATAAAAGAAACAAACTGAAATCTATCTCAGAAATGTGGCTTTAAATAATTCGACACAAGCTAATTTTGCAATGGTGTTGGAACTACCATTGTTTTCAGCGCCGGATCAAAGCTTGTGGCGAAGCTATCGAAGCCTTTTCAATTTTTCTAGGTAAAATTAGCTCACCGATGGGATGCAAATATTGTTCGTTACCAGCTGAAGTATGTTTTCTGAAGACTCGTAATGTACATATCTAGTTTGAAGTATTTTATATACCCTATTTACACCAATATGGCCACTTCTGAAATGGGTACGACATCTCTGTTACGACGTATGTTATCACCCTTGAAACATGTACAGTCAAACTTCAATGGTTTGAACACCTTTGGGACCTTGAATATCTGTTCAAGACAGGGGTAGTTCGAGCCCGAGGGTTACTGTCAGGAGGCATAACGAGATACTTTTAGACATCTTTCCGGAGTTCTATAATGAAAATGTATGCTGTGTGTATTCATTTGAATCACCCCATTGGTGTGATTCTAATGAGTACACACAGCATGCCTTTGCAAGATTAAAGACTAAAATCTTCTTAATTATCCCTCACAATTTCTTATATAGAAGATTTCCCTAGGAGCTCAAGGATGGGTTCGACTCCTCCATGGTAAACGAGCCATCGGTGTTCGAGCCATCAAAGTTCTGCTGTATATTCCATTGTATAAATTTTGTGTTTGTTTTCAGGAAAAAAAATGTAGATACTGAACAATCTTCAGAAGAAGACTTTAACCCTGCAAAAAATTGAGAGTTCAGCATGAGTTTTGTGGATGTTTTTGTTGGCAACTACACCTTAATAGACTTTGATCTGTATGATCTTTGGTTGAGAGGACTTTCAGGTTAGTATTGATTTAGGCTTGATTTGACTCAGAGTTTGTGATCAATCATGAAATTAAGCGACCAATGATTGATTAAACTGGTTGATGTTAACAAGTCTGTGAAATGAACACCTCTCTAAACTCCACTTTCTATAGAGAAAACTTTGATGATGTAAAACCATTTTTAGTTATTAAACAAGAAAGCATGGAGTATGATCATGCCATCTTTTCTACGGCCATTCACTGCCTTTCCCTGATTCTAGAAGAGCAATTGTCATTTTCTGGGGAAAGAAATTGAACTGTACTGATTTACTGCTTATGCATAAGCCTGCCCGGAAAAAAGTGTGGTGAGCCCAAATGACTTAAATAGACTTGGCAGAGATGTTAAACTTTGTTTGTTTGATTTTAGGTTTAACGTCCTTGTCAACACTGTAAAGGTCATTTTGGAGATGTTGTTTCCAATTTTGTGGGACTTTTACCCGACACTGAGATGGAATGACATCTCAAGCCCTGTCGCCCAATGAAACCAATAGGGTTTATTAGCATGGACGGTCGAGATGTTAAACTCCAAAAACAAAAACAGCATTAGCAGTTGAGATGAAGATCAGACTGTACTCAAAAGCTGTCTTGGCAGCATAGTGCCATGCAATCAGAGTTCTAACATGTACTTCTGGTGTCAGATCTGGGTCTATACTGTTTACCAGTGTCCCGGTATATGAGCCCAGTCCGTGTTATACAGATAACATGCTTTACACAGCATCACGAGGAAGTTCTCAAGCGTATCCACAATCTATGTTTTTGTGCAGTAATAAGAAAAATAATATTTATCTCTGTAAATCCAAGTTTTACAATATAACAGTGTGCTTTAAGGGGGTCAATGTTACATATATATACAAGTGTAGGCGTGTTTTCCTGATGATATTGGAGAGATCAATGGTTGATTTTGAAGTCACTTAACCCTTTTTGTACCAAATGGAATATTCCTTCTTATATAAAATAGAAGTCCATTTTAAAAGTTAGAGGTGTCATGTTGTGTTTTCATGAAAATTAAATTGGAAAATGACTGAACTTTTAGCAAACGGTAGAGGCCCTGATCTGCAGTGCCTGATGTGGGCCTGTGCTGTTTGCCAATTACCTGTTTTGGGGTTTCCGGTACAAAATGGGTTAATGATCATGTGACTTTATGTGAGTTTGTGTATTCTGTGAGATATGAACAATATTGCTTCCCTGTATATAACTGTAGGACATTTTTCCTCTGTGAGTGCACTGGGAATGTAAATGTGATAAATAGAGGATCTTACATGAGTGCTCATGTTTTATTGAATTTATTAAACTCGTTGAGGAAAAGGGATAAAATGCGAGGCTTTGCCGAGCATTTTATCCCATTTCCTCAACGAGTTTATTAAATTCAATAATACATGAGCATGAATGCAAGATTCTATTTATCATATGACATTTATAACGCATTTTATTCACTTTTGTTTACAAAAATATCAATAATCCGTCATAGTAAACACGATGTCGTTAAGGACGTTGTACATGTAACGTTACGGGAAGTATCTACCAAATTTGCATATTTAATCCACTAGTGGATTATCAAAAATATTACACTCTCAGACGCGACGTCATATGATAAAACATTTTAATTTCAGCAAATGAGGCTGTAGTTGTTCTTCAAAGGAAAGGCATTCTTCAGTCCACCGGAGCTGGAATTGATGAGCTAGTCAGTGACACTAAAGACAACTTCAGATTGTTTGCCAGCCTGGAACAGCATCTGAAATGTCCTACACAGTTTGGAGAGCAAAACCTACTGCAGATAGACCCGGACACACAGAGAATGCTCATAGAAAAGTGAGTGGTGAATGATAATCATCTACTGTGCATTACCTTAACATACCTGTGCAACTTAATGCATATTTTCATATCTCCAAAATTGGTACTTTGATGAAAATCTGTCATATTTTCTTATTCATACTGCAAACATAGGTTGTTGTTGCCTGTTAGAACCGCCTCATTCAGGCGGTTCTAACAAGTACCGACAACCTATGTCTTACAGCAGAAATAAGAAAATAAAGTATACACCTACCCCCTGTAAATGCCAGTTTTCCCTGTATAAAGTGGGGTTTAGGAGGGTGTTCATTTCACAGACTTGTTCACGTGATGCTAACACTTTGGAGCTGTTCTGGGTTAATTTGAGGCTTTCTCTTACACTAGTGGGGTCGGAATTTAAGCCATGACTAGGCTGTTTTCATCCCAGGTGCAGTCCTCTGATACTCATCTGACTGGTGGTCAGGAAGCCACAGTTTCTATGCCTACTGGGTCACCAACATATCTACAGTCATTCTTTCCCTTCTTTTAATTCGAGAAGTTTCTTGGAAAAGAAATGCACTGTACTGGTTGCCATCTCAAGGAAAAGTGTGTTAGATCAACTGACCAGCTCAATGTCACCTAAACAGTGTTGACTGTTTCTGACTAACACTCAATCAAATTGCCTGAAATAATCTATTCATTCAAATTTTCAAACTGAACGACAAATAGTGTATGTCTCTTCAGAAGCCATCTGATTGGATCTACTCTGTTTGCAAAGGTAGGGGTTGTGTTCAGTGGAATAAGGTTTAAAATTTAGCTTCATTCAGCAAGCACCTGTCTTAAGCAAGCACATTTTGATTATCTCTTGTGTGCTTGCTTAATACAGGTTGAACTGTACGCACACAAGGAGTATGATGTTCTAAACTTGTTTTACAGATTAAGATTGACAAGTTATGTTGGTGGACATCATTACTTTTCTTTATCATATCTACTTTACCACCACATAATGACTTCTAACCCATTGCATGCAGGAAACCTGTAAAGGGTCACCGAGGCAAACGGTGCAGGCCCAGATCAGATGCCGCATAAAGTGGCGTCTGATCAGGGTCTGCACTGTTTGCTCCCAGGATTTTCTGTCAAAAATGAATAAAAATGAAAAAATAGGCCTGGTACCCCTTAACCCATTTAGTACCAGAAACCCCAAAGCGGGTAGTTGGTAAACAAAGCAGGCCCAGAGCAGACACCGCAGAACGCGGCGTCTGATCAGTGCCTACACTGTTTGCAAAAAGTTCATCCATTTTCCAACTAAATTTTGACCAAAACACACACTGATACCCTTAAATTTTGAAATGAACTCCTCCTATATATAAATAGGGAGATTCCATTTGGTACAAAAAGGGTTAAATGACAAATGGACATATAGCTATGGAAGAGTTCACTTGAGAAACTTCAGTGGCTTGGACCCTAATCAAAAATGGCTCGTCTACCATGGTTAGTTCGAACATGTTTTTTGGTCCCTGGAGCATTGCTCCAGATATCTATATATAATTCCAGTTCTCCATCATTATGTACATTTCAAGAGATTTGATTGGTTGAAATAAAACTTTTTACTTTGATCAATTCTATGAGCAAGAATCTCAGAACTATTTGACACAGCGATGAGTAGTAACATAACTTTACATCAAAGAGCCTGTTTAGAACCCGCGTATTACATCATTGTATATGAAGTGACGTCAACAGAGTTCGATTAAAAGTTTGGAAACTATTGAAAACGTAAATGTTAGAAGACTATAAACTTACTTTAAAGGTTTGACACTTTTTTTGCTTGGGTTTGTTTCTTGGCAGCATCTAATTGGATAATCATTCTGACATGGCTGTTGATATGTTCATTCTCATGCTTTCAAAAGAATTCCTAAAATTCACCATTTTGGTGGCATTTCTAACCCTTATTTTGCTCAATATTCATTTAAGCCACACCCATTTCTGTCTATCAACCAATCAAATTACTTGATGTAATTTATTGCTTCAAATTCATAAACTAAATGCCAAACAGTGTAGATCCTGATCAGATGGCTTCTTAGAAGCCATCTGATCTGGATCTACACTGTTTGCAAAGATAGGGGTTGTCGTGAACAGCAAGATAAGGGTTAATATTTCGTAGAGAAAGTTGGAATTATAAGGAATGAATTACTATTTTTGTGGATTTTATTGATATGTAAACTTGCAAATCACTCACAAACTTAGCATAAAAAGCCCCTCGGGTTTCATGCAGTTTGTGAGTGGTTCCCCACAGTTAACACATCAATAAAATCCACAAAGATGAAATTCACTCATATAACAAAGGATGCTTTAGGGAGATTTTCTTGTTTCATCTTGAAAAGGTATGTTATGTGCAGTCATTAGAATCACCTCAATGTATGAACACGACATCATTAACCCATTTTGAATGCGACGTCTGATCAGGGTCTACACTGTTTGCAAAAAGCTCAGCCATTTTCCAAATAAATGTTGAAGAAAACACAACCTTACACCCCAAAATTTTGAAATGGACTATATATAAGAAGGAAGATTCCATTTGTTACCAAAAGGGTTAACCCACAGTGGCTCAAACTTCTTGCATAGATCCAGAAAAGATGCTATTATCATTCAAAAAGTACATGTACTCATATTTTTCTTATTTCTCCATGAAAACGTACATTGTGGGTACTCATTAGAAGCACCTCATCAAGGCTTTTTTAACCCATTTAATACCGGAAACCCCTAAACGGGTAGTTGGCAAACAGTGCAGGCCCAGATCAGACGCCGCTGAACGCAGCGTCTGATCGGGGCCTACACTATTTGCAAAATTTTCAGCCAATTTCCAAACAGTTTTTGATGCAAACACAAGCTGACACCCCTAAACTTTGGAATGGACTCCTGCTCTATATAAGGCGGAAGATTCCATTTGGTTCTAATGAGTACCCACAACACATGTTTTTGTGCAGAAATAGGAAAAATAATATTTGCATACCCTCTCTTATCTGGGGCTATGTTCTTGTATCTCGAACAAAATTTTGTGGTCCCAAATTGTGGTTTGACTATATTGTCAATTTGTCATATGTATATAGTATTCTTAACAATTGTTCTGCTGAATAAATAAATTTTGCAACACCCATTTCTGACTATCAACGAATCAAATAACTTGATATAAGAATTTTATTCAAATTCACAAACTTTATGCCAAACAGTGTAGATCCTGATCAGATGGCCTTTTTCAAAAGCCATCTGATCTGGATCTGCACTTTTTGCAAAGGTGAGGATTATCTAGGTTCAGCAGGACAAGGGTAAATTTCATTTTTCCGATCATAGGTATTACCAGTTTGATGATGCCGTTATTCGTGAGATACTGGGTAAAAAGCTGTCATCAAGAAATAGAAAAGATCTTGACGATGTGAATGAGAAAACAAGAGTGCCGTTAAGAAGTTGTAGAAGGCAGGTGAGAAAATATATGTATTTAGGTGATTGACAAAATTATTAACCCTTTGTATACAGGAAACCCCAAAAAGGGGTACCCTGGCAAACAGTGCAGGCCCAGATCAGATGCCGCAGAATGCGGCATCTGATCAGGGCCTACATTGTTTGCAAAAAGTTAAGCCATTTTCCAAACACATTTACAAGAAAACACAACCTGACACTCCTAAATTTTGAAATGGACTCATGCCATATATTAGGGGGAAGATTCTTTTTTGTTCAAAAAGGGTTAATAGACTTAAAAGGTTCCAACACAGTTTTGTCCTCTTATCAATATGGGACTTCTTAAACAGCGATACAGACTGGTAGGTGCCCAGTCACCCAAGGTGCCTAAATTTTTGTCTGGGCACCTAAATTTTGAATAAAAATCCCTTTAAACTTATAATGTAAAATTTGGATTTAAGGCAGTCTGTGCGCCTAAAACGCTTAGTCTGTACCCCTGCTTTACAAATGAGTAATGTTTTCCTTTGAGACTGGATCTCTTTTCTAATGATTTGAATGAGGAAAAGAAGCTGTAGAAGGCCTGTGAGAAAGTATTGAGATAATGGGTGAACTTATGATGGAAAAAGTCTTTCCTGTATCTGAATCCTTTTTGACTGAGTTTATAGAAAACAACAACTTGTCAGCGTGGTAGGAAATACATTGGGCCTACCTATTCCACTTCTGGGGCCAGTTGTTTAAAACTAACGACATTGTTAGTTAATGAATCGTTAAAACTTCAGTCATTTAATATGGCAAATATACTAATATTTTTGCTGAAAAAATGTGAGTAGCTTTTGCATACGGCTTCAGAACATGGCTTTCACTGTTTTCAGAAAGTTCAACCCTTTACTAAATATATTTCTAAACACCCATATTGGCTATGTGTGTGTGTGAATTGGGGTTTAACGTCGCTTTCAACGATTTTTCAGTCATATCTCGACAGTGTCTGGTTGCGACAGGGAGCTCATTGCTCACTTTTATAGTGCTGCCTCACTGAAGTATCATGTCCCCGACACATTACCTGATACCACACCCAGTCACATTATCTTGACACTGGGTCGACCAGTCCTTGCTCTACCCCGTAAATCTGAGCACCCAGCGAGGAGCAGCTAGTACCATTTTTAACGACTTTGGTAGGTCGCGGCCCGGGATTGAACCAGTGACCTCCCGTTCCCCGGAGTGGACACTCTACCAACTGAGCTATCGGGGCTGGTCCCATATTGGCTAACTTTAGAAATAGACTCCTGCGTATATAAGGCAGTGATTCCATTCAGTACACAATGGGTTAAGCCAGCAATGTTTTGAACAATTGGGCCTGATTCTTGGATTGATTCCTAGAAAGGATACGATATGTTATTACTTTCAGTTTGACAATGTGAAGCGAGTCTTCCGAACAGTAGAGGACATGATGGGGTCCCTAGTCAGGAATATACAAACCCACTACCTTTTATCCGAAGAACTTGCAAAGTAAGCCTGAAAGTTTAAGGATGTATTGAAACACTGCTACAATTTTTGTGGTCTGCAGGTTTTGTTAATTTTATGAACAGCATATAATTATTACACCACAACCTTATTACAACACTATTAATGGGGTCCAAAGCAGAAACCGTGTTAGTTAAACAACCATGTTATATCCAAACAAAAATGTATAGATTATATAGAAAAATGACCATTTTTTTTCCATAACCGTGCTATAACAAACCGTGTTATAACGAGGTTGTGGTGTATGTTTAATATTATGATAACATACCCATGTACTAATATGGCATCTTTTTGTCCCCAGAACTAGCATTTCAGATAAAAAAAGAGATTTTTTATGCCCCCGCCATTTGAAGAATGGTGGAAGGGCATATAGCGAGCATTGCCCCTGTCTATTCGTCCGTCTGTCCGAAACTTAAATGC
Organism: Lucinisca nassula; assembly: GCA_963580285.1. Taxonomy (NCBI): domain Eukaryota; kingdom Metazoa; phylum Mollusca; class Bivalvia; order Lucinida; family Lucinidae; genus Lucinisca; species Lucinisca nassula. The sequence continues at coordinate 111,292,568 of OY757012.1, read as the reverse complement.
AGTCAATAACTTTCTTATTTCTGGATGGATTTTGAAATTACTTTGCAGAAGCATTAACCTTCTGAGACAATGTGTAGCATGTAAAACCCAGGTCCATACCTCTAAGGTCAAGGTCGTACTTAGAGGTCAAAGGTCAAAAAAAAGGGTCCGAAACTTAAACACGGTCAGTAACTTTCTTATTTCTAGATGGATTTTGAAATTACATGGCAGAAATGTTAACCATCATGAGACGATGTGGCACCCGCAAAACCCAGATCCGTACCTCCAAGGTCAAGGTCGTACTTAAGAGGTCAAAGGTATAAAAAAACGTTGAAAACTTAAACACAATCAATAACTTTCTTATTTCTGGATGGATTTTGGCAGAAATGTTAGCCATCATGAGACGATCTGTCTCACACAAAACCCAGGTCTGTACCTCCAAGGTCAAGGTTGTACTTAAAGGTCAAAGGTTACAAAAAGGGTCCAAATCTTAAACACAGTCAATAACTTTCTTATTTCTGGTTGGATTTTGAAATTACTTGGCAGAAATGTTAACCATCATGAGACGATGTGTCATACCCAAGACCCAGGTTGGTACCTCCAAGGTCAATGTCATATTTAGAGGTCAAAGGTCAAAGGTAAAGAAAAATGTCTTTCTTGTGTCCGGTTATTCTGAATGGCTTTGGAAATTACTTGATGGAAAATCATGAGTCGATGTATGATGCACAAGACCTTGGTTGGTAGGGCTGGCTAATCGGAGCTGAAAATCAATCGATTATCAGTCCTGTCATTGCGATCGATAATCGATTAGTAATCGCTAGGATATTTGTCATCATTTTACCTGTTTGGCTTTCAGTCTGAGCATGACTCTTACCATATGTTGCACTTTACCATATGTATATTTGAACAGACAGGCCTGAGCAAACACTGTAGACCCAGATGAGACGCCGCATAATGCGGCGTCTCATCAGGGTCTGCACTGTTTGCCACTCATCCAGCTATTTTAGGCATAACTTTGGGTAGTAAATTGTACCCATCAAGTAATCGATTAAAAGCAAATCAGAAATGATAATAATTTTTGTAGAATTTATCGATCGATTAATCGATTATACGATTAATCGTGGCAGCCTTATTGGTTGGCACATCCAAGGACAAGGTCATACTTAGCAGTTGAAGGTCAAATACTAGCATCAACATATTTTCAGGCGGGGGAATCCGTGTCCTATGGACGCATTTCTAGTCCTATTTTCAGTCCATATATAGATTGTGGGTGCTTGTTAGAACTGCCTCAAAGAGGCAGTTCTAACAAGTACCCACAGCCTATGTTTTTGAGCAGAAATAAGGAAAATGACGACAACTCCCATAAACCACACTTTTCTCACTATAAAGTGGGGTTATGAGGGGTTTATATTTCACGGACTTGTTAACCTGATCATTACATAGACGTGTTAACCTTATTGAAATGTTTAGGAATGACTGCTGTCTTCATCCCATCATGAGCTTTTGAAATAATTAATTTAGCCACACCCATTTATGTTTCAACCAATCAAATTATTTGATGGATTTAATTTATTTATTCAAATTTGCAAACTGAATGACAAACAGTATAGATGTTGATCAGATCTATGTGATCTGGATTTGCACTGTTTATAAAGGTAGGGGTTGTTGTGAGCAGCAGGATAAGTGTTAATATTAACACTTTAATCATACCGCTAATAAAGAGGCACTACATGCCGGCCTCGGTAGCACCTGACTGGTGATCAGGAGGACCCGGGTTGGATACCTGCCGGGGTCGGCAACATTCTTTCGTGGAGATAATCTTGAAATCTTTTCTACAGTCATTCTTCCCCTTCCACTGATTCAAGAAGGGCAGTTGTCAGTTTGTGGCAAAAGAATGTACACTGTACTGGTTGACCGCTTACGAAAAGTGTGGATAGGTAAAACTTACCGGCTCAAAAATTACCTTAATAGTGTTGACTGGGCCGTTAAACTCCAATACAAACAAAACAAAGAGGCGCTACAAAAATGATTATGGGATATTTCCTTTTTGCAGTAGAATCATGGGCGATTCTAACAAGTACTGTTAGATAGATGTTTTGATGGAGTCATTAGTTATTAGGTAAAGCCCCTGCCCATAGGGGCTTGAAGAAATATATGGGCTCCATGATGCTTCCACTCAGAGCTGAATCCGGCCCGCACACTAGAACTGGTAAACCGCTTAGAGGATCTAAGCCTGTCCAGGAACAGAGGTGCGAGGCGGACCCTCCATGCTCATAAACCCTATTGGTTTCATTGGGCGACAGGGCTTGAAATGTCATTTCATCTCAATGTCGGGTAAAAGTCCCACAAAATTGGAAGCGAAGTCTCCAAAATGACCTTTACAGTGTTGATGGGGACATTAAACCTCAAATCAAACAAACAAAAGTTATTAAGTAATATCTTATTTATCCTTGTTACTTTATTTACCCTTAATATTCATACACCTCAATTCCTTTTACCATACTTATTCTGAGATTTGAACAAGTACAATTTACAACAAGTACCTCGTGTTGTGTCTAAAGATAGCTGAATGAATGGCAAACAGTGTATACCCTGATGAGGCACTGCTTTCTGTTGTGTCTCATCTGGTTTGTATTGTTATAGCTCTGCTTTGAAAAAATGGGGCCATACTGGATTTGCCATGTCCTTCTGTGATTCTGTCATTCGGTGTTTGTGTGACTCCCTAATTCCGTGACTCGGTGTTTTGTGACATATTTTGCTTCATAACTTATGTGTTTTTGGTCCTACTTCAATGAAACTTATACTACACTTAGTCTCTTAGGTAGCAGAATAGTGACCAAGGGTCCATAATTCTTGAAGTTATGTTCCTTGATATATTCTGTATACGGGAATAGGGGTTGTCCCTTGATCGGTTTTCAAATTTTAAAATGCATTTTGCTTCATAACTTTTAAATTTGTGGTCCCACTTCAATGAAACTTATACTACACTTAATCTGTAAGGTATGGAAGGTCTAGTAGCAGAATAGTGACCAAGGGCCCATAACTGTTGGAGTTATATCCCTTGATAGGTTTTAAAATTTTGCCATTCTTGAAAAATTTCGTAACAGATTTCAAAGGAACTATGAAAGCTATGTAGCTGAAACTTTGTATAAACATGTCAAATGACTGGATGTATTGTGTATATTTGAATAGGGGTCAAGGGTTCATAACTCTTGGAGTTATGCCCCATGTTAGGTTTAAAAAAATATATATATTTTGTTCAATAACCCTTATGTTTGTTGTCCAACTTTGATCACCTGTTCTCAAGAACTGCAAAGTTTACAAAGTTGAAACGTTGTACATAACGGTCTTAAAGTATGACAATTTTGTTTCATGATCCAGCAAGGAGTCCAAAAGGTGCAGGTGGAATGACAAACAGTGTAGACCCTGATCAGACTGCTCCTGAGGGAGCAGTCTGATCTGGGTCTGCACTGTTTGTTTAGACCTATATGTTGCAATACTTAAGTTTGGATCATTATGGTAGATCATATACAAAATGTCCATAAATGGTTACTTTTGTATATAATCTATATATTTTGAATTGGGTGTATATAATTACAGGTTGTACATTGAACACTAATTTTCTCTGGATCCTAACCTTTGACTTTGTTCTGCTAAATAAATAAATTTTGCCACACTCATTTCTGACTATCAGCCAAACAAATAACTGCATAAAATGAACTGAATGACAACGGTGTAGATTCTTCAGAAGCCATCTGATCTGCATTTATACTGTTTGCAAAGGTAGCGATTATTTTGTTTCAGCAGGACAGGGGTTAATATATAACAAGCTTGTTATGTATAGTTTGAACAATTTGACCTGAGACTAACCTTTATGCATGGAATAAATTTGTCATTGTAATCGCCTAATACGTCGGCTTTCGTAAACTTCTCGTGACTTTTCGGTATCACGTGAATTGCGACCAATTTACCGACCTCTATGTATTGAATAACAATATCACCATTTTCAGGAGACGGCAAAGATAAATAATGGTACATGCATTCAGTCGGGTGTGAAATTATGTTAATAGAGTTCACCAGTCTCAGGTCAATTTGTTGGAACTGAATAAAGAGAAAAATATCTTTGATCAGTTATGGAAAACCATGATCAAAAACCATGATCAGTAATGTACTTATCATCAAGTACAGTTTGTTATTAACCCTTTTTGTACCAAATGGAATCTCCTCCTTATATATAGAGGGAGTTCATTTCAAAATTTAGGGTGGCAGGTTGTGTTTTCATCAAAATTTATTCGGAAAATGACAGAACATTTAGCAAACAGTGGAGGCCCTGATCAGACGCCGCAGAATGCGGCGTCTGATCTGGGCCTGCACTGTTTGCCAGGGTACCCGTTTTGGGGTCTCTAGTACTATATGGGTTAAACACGATCATCAAGTAAAACACTACAGCTTGTTATTAACAGGAACTCTTGCTATTTTTAAACAGCAATTATGCCACAGTTGTGTTTATGGCAAACCACCGATTCGAGACCGGCAAGAAGAAATTGAACCATTTAAAATTCGATGACTACAGTTACTGTGCTGTATTAATGATAGCCAACTGGTCCTACAGTGCCATAGGTAGGTTAAAATTAAAGGAAATTCAAGGCATCTGATAAAGGGAGACAATTCTATCATTAGAGATACCAGTGGCACTTGTACAATTATAATAGTTATCTACTTATAACAGAAAGAATATGCCCACCAGGAACCAGTTTAGACTCCTTCAGGTCTTGGTTTATTTGAAAGCATATAACACTGTCTGCTCTTTCAAAACATGGCAAAACATCTAATTCCCAATATATCTTTTGTCCTTTAACACTTTTTGTACCAAATGGAATCTTCCTCCTTATATATGGAAGGAGTCCATTTCGAAATTTAGGGTGCCAGGTTGTATATTCTTCAAAATTGTTTTGGTCTGCGGCGTCTGATCTGGGCCTGCACTGTTTTCCTGGGTATCCATTTTGGGATTTCCGGTACCAAATGGGTTAATGATGACAGTGAATATGCTTAATGTCTATACATGATCAGATCTATCTTAAAAGTGTGTACATGTACATAAAATTGGCATCAGATATGAATGAACTGGTTTTTAAGGTAACCAGGCACTAGAAGCAAATTGGATCTACCCCTTGGCATCAGATACGAGAAATTTCCTGCTAATTATTCACCTGTACTCATGTTTCTCCCTGTCAAAAGGTATTTGCAGTTGAGGTACCCCCAGTTTTACAGTCAGCTTAACTGTACTGGTTAACTGTGAGGCCTCGGTAACTCAGTCTGATGCTCGTCTGACTGGTGATCAGGAGGACTCGGGTTCGATACCTGACCGGCTCAAAAATGACCTAAAATAGTGCTGACTGGGCCGTTAAGCTTCAATACAAACAAATAAACAAACAAACATGCGCTGTGAATTGGATAATAGCGAGTGAGAGGCGGCAGAGTCAACCTCACTCTCTCGTCCTGATCTAGCTGGATCCAGAAGTAAGACAGTGTTGAGACATCTGGAGATAAGCCCGGATGCAGTGGATGACCATGACTTCTTTAGTGCCTTGTCATGCTGTTCATGCTCCATGACATGCTACTGCATCACTGTTTGAACCTTTGAATCAGAGAAATGATTTCTTCTGTTCCAGTTGCCAAAGCAGACATTACATAGCTGGAACAGGCAAATCCAGATACATGTATGTTGGTTTTTGTTTTTGTCCAGATACATGTATGTTGGTTTTTGTTTGGAGTTGTCTTTCAGATGGATTGCCGACAAGGGCTTGAGCGTTCCATTTACCCTTGCAGTTGGATAGGAACGGAGGAACGCAAGGCCAGTCTGCCCAATAAAGGGAGTCGGTATCAAATTAAGAACTGGCCAGGTTTTGTTTAGGGACCTATAACCCCTAGGTGGATTGCCAACTAAGGCTACGGGTTCCACCTAGCCAACCTAGCGTTGTTTAGAGATCTAGCAACTCCTAGATGGGTTGCCCTCCCAAGGTGTCAAGTCCCATCTGCCCTCATGCAACAGGTTGTACTGGCTTACATGTTACCAGTAGCAGGAATGATCCTGACCTGACACTTGTTAACCACTTTGAAGTGCTAAGCCTGCCCAGAACAAGTGTTGTTAGGTATTACATTAATAGTATTGGGTAGGTTGGTAATCTCCGAAACAAAACAAAACATCACAGCCTTAAGTAAATACCTGTTCAAAGCTCCAGATCAGGACCTGTACTGAGGCTATTTTGGGGTTAATTTCTCATATTTGTCCAATAAAACATATGTTGTGGCTACTTGATAGAATCACCTCAATGAAGTGATTCTATTAAGTACCTGCAACATTTGTTTTGATGCATTGCTAACAAGTACCAAGAACATATCTTTCTAACAAGAAATAAATAATATTCCTTATACTCCTTATTTGATGCCGTTTTAGGTCATCTTTTTGGTAGATTTTGTCCATTCTATCTTGATAAATTTATATATGAGAATAAATTAGTAATAGTTTTTATCATATGATGTCGCGTCTGAGAATGTAATAACATCATGTAATAAATTCTATAATCCACTAGTGGATTAAATATGCAAATTAGTTAGGTACGCCCCGTAAAATTACATGTACGACGTCCTTAACGATGTCGCGTTTAGTAAGGGCAGAATATTGACATTCTTATAAAACAGTCGTGAATAAAATGCATTTTGAATGTCATATGATAAATAGAATCTTGCATTCGTGCTCATGTATTGTTGAATTTATTTAACTCCTTGAGGAAAAGGATAAAATGCTTGGTAAAGCATTTTATCCCTTTTACTCATTTCGTTTAATAAATTCAATATTATTATTCCGAATTGGAGCAAACATTGTACACAATAGACTGGAAAAGTAGGTCGGAATTTGGATTATGAAGTGTCCGAGTAGAAGATATTTTAACATGGTGGTGGATGAATTCAACAGATTGATATTTCTTGCGGGATTGGACGGGAAATCATAGTAAACATGAGGGGGTGGGATTTGAGTGTATTGACATGATATAAGTAAAATAACCTTGAAGGTGCCAAAGTTCAGAAAGAATGAAAAAAAACACATCATAAAAGCTAAGATCATATTTTTCAGAATGTGATAACCATCAAGATCAAGATGTTGACCTAGACAGAATATTTCTTCAGAATCTACGAGACCTGAAGTTACTGTTAGAAAAAGAGTATATGGATGAATTAAAAAAGTAAGAAGTGGACTTGGAACAAGGCTTATAGTTTGCCTATTACAGCAATATATACAGTCATGATTTTTTTTTATGCCCCCAACTTTGAAAAAGTTGGAGGGGCATATTGCTTCTGGTTCGTTCGTCCGTTCGTCTGTTCGTCCGTTCGTCCGTTCGTCCGTCCGTTACGCTTTTGATGCATAGCATAACTAAAGAACCGTGTATGCTAGGGTTTTGAAATTTCATATATGGATTCCTCATGGAAAATTAGCTGACGCGTATTTTTTTTCTCGTCCAGATTATGCCCCCTTCAAGAGTTATTGCCCTTTGAATTTTTTTTAATAAAATCTTGTCAGCAAGATTTCTCAAAAATTATTGGAGCTAGAGCCTTGAAAGTTGGTGATTATATTGGTGGTGATGAGAAGATGAACTGATTAACTTTTGACAAAATTCCGAAAAATACTTTGTGAGTTATGGCCCTTTGTCATTTTGGTAATTTGTGCCCATTGTAATGTATGCTAAAAGTGATGCATAGCATATCTTTAGAACCGTGTATGCTAGGGTTTTGAAATTTCATATATGGATTCCTCATGGAAAATAAGCTGACGCATATTTTTTTTCTCGTCCGGATTATGCCCCTTTTAAGAATTATTGCCCTTTGAAATTTTTTTAATAAAATCTTGTCAGCAAGATATCTCAAAAATTATTGGAGCTAGAGCCTTGAAAGTTGGTGAATAGATTGGTGGTGATGAGTAGATGAACTGATTAACTTTTGACAAAATTCCGAAAAATACTTTGTGAGTTATGGCCCTTTGTCATTTTGGTAATTTGTGCCCATTGTAATGTATGCTAAAAGTGATGCGTAGTATAACTTTAGAACCGTGTATTCTAGGGTTTTGAAATTTCATATATGGATTCCTCATGGAAAATAAGCTGACGCGTATTTTTTTTCTTGTCCGGATTATGCCCCTTTTAAGAGTTATTGCCCTTTGAAATTTTTTAATAAAATTTTGTCAGCAAGATATCTCAAAAACTATTGGAGCTAGAGCCTTAAAAGTTGGTGAATAGATTGGTGGTGATGAGTAGATGAACTGATTAACTTTTGACAAAATTCCGAAAAATACTTTGTGAGTTATGGCCCTTTGTCATTTTGGTAATTTGTGCCCATTGTAATGTATGCTAAAAGTGATGCATAGCATATCTTTAGAACCGTGTATGCTAGGGTTTTGAAATTTCATATATGGATTCCTCGTGGAAAATTAGCTGACGCGTATTTTTTTTCTCGTCCGGATTATGCCCCTTTTAAGAGTTATTGCCCTTTGAAATTTTTTTAATAAAATCTTGTCAGCAAGATATCTCAAAAACTATTGGAGCTAGAGCCTTGAAAGTTGGTGAATAGATTGTTGGTGATGAGTAGATGAACTGATTAACTTATGACAAAATTCGGAAAAATACTTTGTGAGTTATGGCCCTTTGTCATTTTGGTAATTTGTGAAAAACTTTGTCATCGTTCTAGCGCCTACATTTCTTCACCAATTTCAATATAACTTCACACAAATGTTCCTTATAAAAAAATCTCGAGCGAGTTCGACTTTCAAGGTCATGACCTCAAGGTCATGGTCACTGTGGCTATTTTTAGAAAAACTTCGTCATCGCTCTAGCGCCTACATTTCTTCACCAATTTTAATATAACTTCACACAAATGTTCCTTATAAAAAAATCTCGAGCGAGTTCGACTTTCAAGGTCATGACCTCAAGGTCAAGGTCACTGTGGCTATTTTTAGAAAACATTTGTCATCGCTCTAGCGCCTACATTTCTTCACCAATTTCAATATAACTTCACACAAATGTTCCTTATAAAAAAATCTCGAGCGAGTTTGACTTCAAGGTCATGACCTCAAGGTCAAAGTCACTTTGGCTATTTTTAGAAAAACTTTGTCATCGCTCTAGCGCCTACATTTCTTCACCAATTTCAATATAACTTCACACAAATGTTTCTTATCACAATATCTCAGCGAGTTCGACTTTCAAGGTCATGACCTCAAGGTCAAGGTCACTGTGGCTATTTTAAGAAAAACTTTGTCATCACTCTAGCGCCTACATTTCTTCACTGATTTCAATATAACTTCACACAAATGTGCCTTATGACAATATCTTGAGCGAGGTCGACTTTCAAGGTCATGACATCAAGGTCAAGGTCACTGTGGCTATTTTTAGAAAAACTTTGTCATTGCTCTAGCGCCTACATTTCTTCACTGATTTCAATATAACTTCACACAAATGTTCCTTATGACAATATCTCGAGTGTGTTCGACTTTCAGGGTCATGACCTCAAGGTCAAGGTCACTGTAGCTATTTTTAGAAAAATTGTCATCGCTCTATCGCCTACATTTCTTCACTGATTTCAATATAACTTCACACAAATGGTCCTTATGACAATATCTCAAGCCATTTCAACTTTCAAGGTCAAGGTCACAATGGCTATTTTTAGAAAATATTTGTCATCGCTCCAGTGCCTACATTTCTTCACCGATTTTAATATAACTTCACACAAATGATCCTTATGACAATACCTCGAAAGAGTTCGACTTTCAAGGTCAAGGTCACTGTGGCTATTTTTAGAAAAACTTTTTCATTGCTGTAGCGCTTACATTTTTTCACCAATTTCAAAATCGATTAACACAAATGTTCCTTATGACAATATCTGTAGCGAGTTCCACTTTCAAGGTCAAGGTCACTGTGGCTATTTTTAGAAAAACTTTGTCAATGCTCTAGTCTAGCGCTTACATTTCTTCACCAATTTCAATATAACTTCACACAAATGTTCCTTAAGACAATATCTCGAGTGATTTTGACTTTCAAGGTCAAGGTCACTGTGGCTAATTTTAGAAAAACTTTGTCATCGCGATAGCTACTACATTTCTTCACTGATTTCAATATAACTTCACACAAATGTTCCTTATGACAATATCTCGAACTATTTCGACTTTCAAGGTCAAGGTCACTGTGGCTATTTTAAGAAAATCTTTGTCATCACTCTAGTGCCTACATTTATTGATGGATGTTAATACAACTTCACACAAATGTTTCTTATGGTAATATCTCGAGTTGCTTTAACTTTCAAGGTCATGACCTCAAGGTCAAGGTCACTATGGCTTTAGAAAAACTTTGTCATTGCTCTACCGCCTACATTTATGATTTTAATCTATCTTCACACAAAAGATGCTTATGATAATATCTTGAGCAAGATCTACTTCGCGGCCATGGCCTCAAGTCAAGGTCCCTATGACTATTTTTAGAGAAATATTGTCATCACTCTAGAACCTACATTAATGGATGGAATTTTAAACAAACTTTACATAAATGTTGCATATGATAATATCTCAAGCAAGTTGGACTTTTGCCATTTCAGTGTTTTCCACACACGAAGTTGTCTTGTGCGAGGGGATTTGTATCGCATGCGATGCCTTGTTTTTTTTAATAAAATCTTGTCAGCAAGTCCATATCTTGAGAACAATTAGAGCTTCATTAATCATTCTTGGTACAAACTTGCATCCAGGCATTGCAACTTCAACGCAAGTATTCATATCTGACCTTGACCTATATTTCTTGGTTCACTGACTTCGTGAATTATTGCGACCACCCTGACATTCACCATTTCTCGAAAACTATTAAAGCTTTTTAAATTATAATTGGTACAAACTTGCATCTAGGAATTGCAACTGCAACGCAAGCATCCATGTTTGACTTTTACCCATATTTCATGGTTCACTGACTTTGTGAATTATTGCGACCACCGTTACTTTCTATCTAATGTAAGAGTCCATTTCTCAAGATCTATTAGAGCTTCATTAATTGTATTTGGTACAAGCTTGCATTTAGGAAACGAAACTTCAATGCAAGTATCCATTTCTGACCTTGACCTACATTTTATGGTTCACTGACTTTGTAAAATAGTGTGACAACCCTAACTTTCACCCTGATGTAAGAGTCTGTTTTTAAGAGTTTCATTGATGATACTTGGTACATGCTTGCAACTAGGAGTGAAATTTTTATGCAGGTATCCATGTTTGACCTTGACGTAGATTTCATGGTTTGGTGACTTTGCACCCCCACAGGCGCGACATAGGCTTCGGGGGAATTCTTGTTGTATGTTTTTGAGTCTTTAACAATATTTGTTGAATATTTTGCCATCAAAGGACAAGCAAAGGTTGGGGGCATTGTGTTTTACAAACACCATTTCTAGTTTTGCATTTCGTTACTATAACACACCCGTGTGCCATAGTGCATTTTTTCACATCTTTTTCACATTTCCAAAATGGCTACTTTTCTGATGAAAATCTTTGATATTTTTCTAAAAGGTTATGGGTGCTCGTTAGAACCGCCTCATTGAGGCGGTTCTAACGAGTCCCCACAACCTGTGTATTGGAGCAGAAGTAAGAAATATAATGTACACCCCCGTAAACCCCAGTTTTCTCTATATAAAGTGGGGTTTAGGGGGTTGTTCATTTCACGAACTTGTTCACATGATGATAATGGGCAGTCAAGAGTAAGTGACACATGTCTCTTGCATAAGCTCTTGAGTGAGTGCATGGCAAAATCTACAAATAAACTTGTGTGACCAGCAAAGATTGATATCAGCCTGCGCATCTGTGCTGCCTGATCAAAGGTTATGCTGATTGAGCCTTCTATAGCCTGCAGGCTATCCAGAGAGAGATGAACCAAAACCACTGCCATACTGGGTGGATGTGCAGGCTGATCTGGGGCCAGTTGTTCAAAGCCTTGTTAGTTTAACGAGCTTATTAGCCGTCAAATTGTTGTTAACTGTTCTAGCAAGTACAATATCTAATACTCCGGTATTTTTACTGAAAAAATGTGAGCAGCTTTTGCATTTGCAAAAGCTGCTCACATTTTTTTAGCAAAAATATTGGTATATTTGCCATATTTAATGATCTAAGTTTGAACAGTACGTGAGCTAACAACATCGTTAGTTTTTAACACTTGGCCCCCTGAGTTTTTGCAGGTTGACATGCTGTCCTGCGCTGGCTTATATATATATTATTAAACACATTCTTATGTTCCAGTCAGCAAAGTCACGTCTACCTTCATGTTGTGGTCCCCACCCATCGGGGCTTAGAGAAATAGATTGGGCTGCATGATGCTTCCATGCAGAGGTGCAACAGACTGCAAGTGAGTACTGGTAAACCTCTTTAAGACCACTTTAATGCAGTCCCAATGGTGGTCTCATTCTAGAGGACTCTAGGTGTAGAAAACAGACACACACACAAAAAGCAACTGAAATGTTTAAAATATGCTTTTAAAAGCACAATTAATTTTAATTTTAGCTAGTCTTAAAAGCAGAACACCATTGTATATAGATTAGATGTGTATTAAGTCAGAGAACTATGATCAGACTTTTAGTGGAAGAGTTACAGACCCTGAATTGTTTGAAATTTTGCTTAATATCTTAGCTTACCAGTAGTACAGTTTTTGTTTCTGCAACTGTTCCTGCAGTTTTCAAGGTCATTGTTTAATATTTGCAAAGGATATACAAGTAGACTGAACCTGGGCAGAATTTCTTGTAAGCCTTCGATTTGCTTAAAATTCAGTGTTTTTTCACACTTGATAGTATTGCTAGTACTCCTCCAGTGCTCAAGATCATGGTTTGAAACTTGCATGATAGGTTGCACAAACACCACAACCTCGTTATAACATGGTTCATTATAACATGGTTTAGATATAACACGGTTTCAAGGTGGATCGCAAAAATGTGTAGATTATATAGGAAAATGACCATAAATGGTCATTTTTCTATATAATCTACACAGTTTTGTATGGATATAACACAGTTGTTTAACTAACACAGTTTCTGCTTTGGACCCCATCAATAGTGTTATAAAGAGGTTTTGGTCTATGCACAAAAGTCAGGCCCCCGCCCATCGGGGCTTGAAGACATAGATGGGCTGCATGATGCTTCCACGCAGAGCTGAAACCGACTGCACACGAGTACCGGTAAACTGCTTAGAGGAGGCCAAGTTGGACCGTTCATGCTTATAAACCCTATTGATTTCATTGGCGACAGGGCTTGAGATTTCATTTCATCTCAGTGTCGGGTAAGAGTCCCACAAAATTGGAAGCAATGTCTCCAAAATGACCTGTACAGTGTTTTCTGGGATGTTAAACCTCAGAACAAACAAACAAACAAACAAACAATGCACAAAAGTCAGATAACTGTGATCAGACTATCAGTAGAAGAGTGACATGCCCTTGATTAGGTCAGGAATTTTAGTGGTGGGAACATTGATCACCTTTACCCTTATCCCGCTGCATAAATTAACATCACACTAACAAGTCTGTGAAATGAACACCCCCTTACACCCCACTTTATACAGAGAAAACAGGGGTTTACGGGGATATACATTATTTTCCTTATTTCTGCTCCTAGACATAGGTTGTGTCTCGTGAGAACAGCCTCAATGAGGCTGTTCTAACGAGTACCCACAACCTATGTTTACCCATGTGTTATCGTAATGTAAGCCACTCCCATTGCTGATTATCAACCATTCAAATTACTTGATATAGTATATTTGTTCAATTCACAAACTACATGCCAGTGTAGATCTTGATCAGATGGCTTCTAGCCATCTGAACTGGATCTACACTGTTTGCTTTGGTAGGGGTTGTTGTGAACAGCAGGATAAGGGTTAAGAATTGGCAAGTTAATTTATAATTTTATACATATATGTTGCTAAGCAACATGCGAAAATGGGATTCATTATACATGCAGTAAGATTCCGGTATTAAGACCACCTAAAATTAACACACATTTTGTTTTTAAAAGTATATTTAGAAGGTTTCAGTTACATTTTCTTTGTGTTTTGTACATCCAGTATGCTCTTGTGTGAGACCATCTTTGGGACTGTTCAAAAGTGGTCTTGAAGACCACTTTTGAACCGTCCCAAAGGTGGTCTTTATTATACCCCCGGCATACGAAGTATGTCAGGGGGTATATAGTTTTCATCTTTCCATCCGTTGGTTGGTTGGTTGGTTGGTTTGTTAGTTCGTTCGTTTGTTATACCCCCACAAATGAAATATTTGCGGGGTATATAGGAGTGAGCTTCTCGGTCTGTCGGTCGGTCTGTTGACTTGGTTTCCAGATGATAACTCAAAAAGCGCTTCACCGATTTTTATAATTTTTGGTACACTGATGTAACATCATAAAATACAGGTCAAGTTCGATTTCCACTACAATTCGTCAATTTTCGACATAGTTATGGCCCCTTTCAAGTGAAAAAATTGCAAAATGCCACTGTTGTACTATCAAGGCAGTTTTTGTGGGGGTATTCATCACCTTTAGTGATAGCTCTAGTTCGTACTTCTGTCTGTCCCGCTGTTCGTCAACCTTTGTGTCAAAGTTTTGCGTTAAACCTTTTTGACAGCTCATATCTCTGTAACCACATGTTAAATGCTCTTCATATTTGGTAAAGGATATCTCTATACCATTACCTTTCATATGGAATATCTAAGCCCATGGGTCAAGCCCCTGGGTGGGCTGTCTGTCCGTCTGTCTGTTTATCTACTTTTACGTCAAAGTTTTGTGTTAAACCTTTTTCATTGCTGATATCTCTGTAACCAAATGTTAGATTCTCTTCATGTTTGGTAAAGGATATAGCATTACCTTTCATATGGAATATCTAAGCCCATGGGTCAAGCCCCTGGGTGGGCTGTCTGTCTGTCTGTCTGTTCATCTACTTTAACGTCAAAGTTTTGTGTTAAACCTTTTTGATTGCTCATATCTCTGTAACCTCATGTTAGATTCTCTTCATACATGGTACAGACTATAGCTGTAGTATTAACTTTCATATGGAATATCTAAGCTCCTGGGTCCTTCCCCAGGGTGGGGCTAGGGGTCAATAATTAAGACTTAAGCATTTTGATTACGTCCAAGTTTTGTGTTAACTGCTTTCATTATACTCCTTGTTGTTGAAATGCAATAGTTATTCTCAGTGGACTAAATGATTATATGGAAAGGTTCAATGCTACAGACAAATTGTCATTTCCACTAAAAGGGGATGGCACTTGCCGGGGGCATACGTGCCCCACTTGGCACTTTCTCTAGTATAGGAATTTAACTGTATTTCAGTTATGTGGTGAATACTCTAAAAACAACCTTTACAAGGAAGAAACTATCAGATCTGGAAGAAAATTTTAAGGTATGCGCTTAAATTTACCTACCAGCAAGCTGGTCCTTAATTGTATATGCTTTTTGTATACAAATTGTTTCAGTTGAAGAGTAAAATGTCATTTAGTGGTTCAGTTCTACTTAAATTTGGTCTTCAATCCTCGGCATATTTCAATTTGTGTGGTCTGTCTTTGATTTAATCCAAATTTTGTGGTAAAACTTGGGTTTATTCAAGTAACCAATGATTAATTAAATTGACCAACAAAATTGCTTAACAAATATACAGTGTTGTTCTGTATTTCATGCTTTTGGGTATAATAGAACCAGAAGCTTGTTTGCACACATAAAAAAGAAAAAATGCTTCATTTAAGATTTGTAGTGTATATAAATTGTGCTGCTATGACAAATTTACTTGGGATCCTAAATATGTTATGACTAAAAACAATTGTTACATGTATTTACATAGAGACTAATATTAGATTGATCATGGAAAACCATGATTGATCATGGAAATCCATGATTGATCATGGAAAACCATGATTGATCATCGAAAACCATGATCATTTATGTACTTGTTTGTCTTAACCCATTGGATGCGGGAAACACCTGAAGGGGTACCTTGGCAAACAGTGCAGGCCCATATCAGACGCCGCAAGATACTGATCAGGGCCTGCACTGTTTGCTGAGAAAATTTTTCTTCAAAAATAGAATAAACACGAAAAAATAGGCCTGACACCCCTTTTTGACAAATGGGTTTGTCCCAACATATAGCAATGGAAAAGTCCAGTAGCGTACAATGGGTAAAATGAGTAACAATATTTTACCATATGAGCCGGGGCACAGCATTTCCTACAATTTACATATGCATCCAGCGAAGAATCAGATTAGCCTGCACATCCATATACACCGCAACCTCGTTATAACATGGTTCATTATAACACTGTTTAGATATAACACGGTTTCAAGATGGATCCCAAAAATGTGAAGATTATATAGAAAAATGACCATAAATGGTCATTTTTCTAAATCATCTACACATTTTTGTTTGGATATAACACGGTTGTTTAACTTACACGGTTTCTGCTTAGGACCCCATTAAAAGTGTTATAAAGAGGTTGTGGTGTAATCTGACCAGAGACTTCTCTTGCTGCATGAAGGAGCACTGGGCCCTTAGCTATCCTTAGAGCACACAAGGAAGACTCTGATCAGACTGCGCAGATACACAGTCTGATCTGAGTCTTTGCTGGGCGCACATGTAAATTGTAGGAAATGTTGTTCCCTGGATCCTTTGTGTTCAGACAGACAGGCCTGATCAAACTGTGTAGATCCAAATGAAACACCACAAAAGGTGACTTCTTCTCTGTTTGCCACCCATCCAGCTATTTTTAAGCCGAACATCTGGAAATAAATTGTACTTGTTCAAATTCTAGACCAAATAAGTAGGGTAAATATGAAATCATCGAGTAAATGGATTAATCTGCAAACAACATGTACTAGTGTCATTCATACAAGTTCTATATTAGTTTCAAAACAACACTTTCCTTGGCAGGCTGAGCATTTAACCGGTAAAGTGCAGCTTCTTTCGCTAGAAACTGATAGCTACATTTCTTGACTCAACGGAAGGGAAAGATGATCATATTTTCTAAGGTCATTCTCTCCCTTTTGCTGATTCAAGAAAGGCAGCTGTTAGTTTCTGGTGAAAGAAGGTGCTGCACTGATTAACTGCTTATCTGTCGGCCTGGGTTAAGTAAATTGATTCGCTCTCCATGATCCAAAAAATGTTGGCTTGGTGCTCAAACTCCCCAAACAACAGTTAGGAGGTACATTCATGTAATAGCTATGGTCATACCCAGTTCACAGATTTATAATGGACCAACATTGTAGAGCTGACTATCAAGGCCAATTTTGACTATCACGATAGTATTGCTATCGTGGAAACTACTATCACGATACTATCACTATCGCGGCATACTATCACGATACTATCGTGATACTATCAGGTACTCTTATAAATGATTCCTAGATGGTATATGTCTCACATAAAAACGGCTAAGTGCGACAGAATGAGTTAGGGAAATTGCAATGGCCTAAAATTGTTCGTTTATTGTGTGTTTCAATATCAGCATTCATTCCCTTGGGGCTATTTAAAAAAAAAATCAATTCGAGATGGCACTTTATTTATCCCCACCACCTTGTAGAAGGACCAACGGCCAAAAAATTAGCTTGCTGCTTCCAACTTTTAAGGTAGTATATATGCCTGTCAGTGATTACTGTGACTATGCGACATACACCTTTGCAATATTTGAGATTTTCTGCTAGTGGAAACTGACACATGCTGATCGTTATTGTATTGTTTGATGTTTGCCGCCTGTGGTAAATTAATCTGTGTATTCAGTTAATTAGGTAACTGGATTAATAATTGCATAATATTACGCTATCATAGCAGGCAATTTTAGCACCTATTTAAGGGCGACATGAACTGCATTAAAACTTGAAAAAACATATTTTTTATTTGAAGTTAGTATCACAAGCTAGATGTTTTCGTTTAGCAACATGAACAGGGCTCGATTATGGCACTCTATGGACATTAAGAGTGAAGTCCTTGCACACCAGACGGCTAAGTCAAGCAGCAATAATAATTCAAAGTTCTGATTAAATTGGGCCGTCCTGAAATGTTTTTTTTAACGTTAATATATTTAATATTTGCTGTTTATCTGACCTAAAAATAAGAAAGACAACAGAGGACGAGGACCAAGTATCAGGGCCTCGTGCTGCATGCTTTTTTTTCTTTTGTCCAAAGCCTGCAGCATGACCACAGGAAAATAAAACTTAGACAGCTTAAAGGTTCCCACTAGGGCTCTAGAAATTTTGAAATCCCATTTGGTCTGACCAGCTGACTGATGACGTCATCATCAATGCATTTGTGCAGACTTGTCGAATAATCTGAGTCTTCTATGTACGCGCATACACATTTTGTGCATTTCTAAGGGAGCATTTCTAATTTAGAGACCACAAGGGCAGATTAACAGTCTGGTCCTTATACTCATTAGCTATCGTGTTTGTCGGACGTAGAAAGAGTCGCATATACAACATATTAAACTGCATTATACCGTTATTTATTATACATTGATATATGTAAATGGGTCAGGACACAGCAAAAATAAACGTATCTTCATACAAAAGATCAGCTTGTGCATCAAGCAAATGTCAAAATTAAACAGGGAAATGACATTTGTCCCAGAAGCCATGCTACAGAAGGCTCATTCAAACAGCAAACATTTATATATGAAAGCGCAGGTTGATATGAGCCTTTACATGTCGCACAGGTTTCACTGTCATGTTTTATAAAGTTCCATGCAACAACCGTGTGAGCAAACTATCATTGACGCTTTGTTATTAAAAATGCGGGAAAATATTTGACTGCGTCATTTGCATGTGCAAAAAGTGACGGCGGGAAATTCAGCGCGGCGAGAAATTCATCGCACAGCAAAAACTTTAATACGCATGTGCGACCAGCGAAGACTCAGATCATCATGGGTGTATGTGAAGGCACATTAGTCTGTCCTGTTTGCAGCTGCATGGATATCCTAAGTAAAACTACTTGCGTTATTACACAACAGTAAAGGTATATTTTCAGTCTATTCAAGAAAAAAAAAACTATCAAAACTATCGATAGTTGAATGAACTATCGGCGATAGTTATCGATAGTCCAAAGTAATATCGATGCATTGCTATCGAGGTAGTCCCTATCGCGATGCATCGAACTATCGATGCATTGTTACACCCCTACAACATTGCACATGTATGTATTGGCCTAATTCTCTGCTTTCTGCTGATTAACCCATTTTGTACCAGAAACCCCAAAACGGGTACCCTAGCAAACAGTGCAGGCCCAGATCAGACGACGCAGAATGCGGTGTCTGATCAGGGCCTCCACTGTTTGCTTAAAGTTCAGTCATTTTCCAAATAAGTTTTGAAGAAAACACAACCTGACACCCCTAAATTTTGAAATGGACTCCTACCATAAATGGGGTGGAAGATTCCATTTGGTACAAAAAGGGTTAAGAAGTACAGCTGTTGGTAGGTGGTGAAAGAATATGCCCTGTACTTGTAAATTGCTAATAGAAGATCCTTACAGTGTTGACGGGGATGTTAAACCTCAAATTAAACAAAAAAAGAAGGTCCAGGAAAAGTACCGTGATTAGCTTGTGGTGATCTTAATGGTGTGCACTGGGTTTGATAAATTGAAAGAAAAGAAACACAACAGAAGAAGAAGAAAAAAGAAAACTACAAAAAAACTTTGTGACTGGGGACAACTTCTTGTAAAAGGGGAGTGTCTCAGTGGCTTAGCTGAAATCTTTTCTAGGTCATTCTCTTCAGTAGATTCAAGAAGGGCAGTTGTTAGTTTGTGGTAAGAGACTTTGTCCCAATGCTGGTTAACCACTTATGTATAAGCCTGCACAGAAAAAGAAGTGTCCTTAATGTTGTTGACTGAGCCCTTAAAACTAATTCAACCCAAACCAAATTTGGTAATGGGAACTGGTATTTAGAAAGTTATAGAGATTGTACAAGTGTTGGATTCGAAACCCCGCCTCTTGAGTTAGAAATTGTACAAGTGTAGGACTTGATACACAGCCTCTTGAGTTAGAGATTGTACATTTGTTGGATTTGACATCCAGCCACCTGGGTTAGAAATTGTACAAATGTGGGATTTGAAACTAAGCCTCTTGAGTTAGAAAGTGTACAAGTGTGGAATTTGATACTAAGCCTCTTGTGTGAGAAATTATAATAGTGTTGGATTTGAAACCAAGCCTCTTGAGTTAGAAATTGTCCAAGTGTTGGATTTGAAACCAAGCATCTTGAGTTAGAAATTATATACAATAGTGGAATTTGAAACCAAGCCTCTTGAGTTAGAAATTATATAAGTGTGGGACATGAAACCAAGCCTCTTGAGTTTTACCACTTCATATTTTCCATGATGCTCTTTTCTCTTCT
Source organism: Lucinisca nassula (assembly GCA_963580285.1). Lineage (NCBI taxonomy): Eukaryota > Metazoa > Mollusca > Bivalvia > Lucinida > Lucinidae > Lucinisca > Lucinisca nassula. The sequence goes on along the minus strand of OY757012.1, from coordinate 111,272,189 downwards.
CTTTATATACAAATAGTGCAGTCTGGCCACAGAATTCACTATTTCAAATGCATGAATGTGTAATATAAGTCATTGGATTAAGTATGAGATTACTGTTTCAATTAAAGAATACAGTGTTAACCTTAAATAACCAGACAATTCAACTCTGTATCATACTAACAAGTACAGACCAGCTACCGGTAATAACCCATATTTTATTTTTCTCCGTGGTAATAGGCTTTTTTTTCTCGGAGAACAAGCGAGAAATGTCTCTGAGAAGAAAAAAATTTTGCGCTTCAAAGCGGTTAATTTCACCGCAAAACGCCGCGAAATTTCTCCGTGACCATCGCTTTTTCTCGGAGAAAGCCAATTAGTACAGGTGAAGTCGTTCACGGTGTTTCTCCGCGAAATCTGCCTATACCTACATGTATATTTGTTCATGTGCATGTATTTTTTTCATGCATTAAAATTTAGTACACAAAGTTTAAAGCATATGACGAAATGCATCGTAAAGCATGATTTTGATCCGGTTGGAATCATAATGATTTGCATCTAATGCACTTTACAACACAGTATGAACATGATGAATGTTTTCTTTGTTACTTTTTTTTACTGTTGTGTAAACGCTTCATAAATTGAAAAATGTTGATTTTCTATTGGTTCACCATATTGGGAGTACTTTATTTTTTTCTCAAGTAATCACCATATTGGGAGTACTTTATTTTTTTCTCAAGTAAATACTTTAGAAAAATCAAACTCAATGTATATAATAACGGGGATCCTGCTTGTACATGTATGTGTGGGCGCTGATCTCACTCTACATTTTGGTTGATCTTTTTCTTACACTGCGAGTAACTAAACATCACTGATGCTTACACTTAAGCTCACATTTCAGACTGGAAACCCCTAAACGGGTACCGTGGCAAACAGTGCAGGCCCAGATCAGACGCCGCAGAACGCGGCGTCTGATCAGGGCCTACACTGTTTGCAAAAAGTTCGGCCATTTTCCTAATGTTGAAGAAAACACAATCTGAAACCCCTATATTTTGAAATGGACGCATGCTATATATAAGGAGGAAGATTCCATTTGGTACAAAAAGGGTTAATATGGGGAAATCGCGCGGCAAGCATTCCAAGGCTGCATATAAGTATGATCTCTAACTTGGAGCAGACCTACAAAATTCTCCAAGACAATCAGAGAAGTTTGTACAGACATGCAACCTGGGTATCTTGTTAAGTCTACTATTCACCGCGAAGGTAACTGGCCCCCGTGTCCTAATGGGTAAGAGCGCTGACTCTTAACCCATCCTGTACCAGAAACCCCTAAATGGGTACCTTGGCAAACAGTGCAGGCCCAGATCAGACACCACAGAATGCGGCGTCTGATCAGGGCCTACACTGTTTGCAAAACGTTAAGCCATTTCCCAAACTAAATTTTTAAGAAAAAACAACCTGACACCCCTAAGTTTCAAAATGGACTCCTGTATATATAAGGAGGAAGATTCCATTTGGTACTAAAAGGGTTAATCATCGGGTCATTAGGTCTCTCCGCTGTGGTTTGCGCTTCACTCGGGCCACATACATGTAGTTGGTAACGAGTACCCACATCCTACATTGGACGTCTAGGAACAGATTAAGGAAAATGTATACCTTGTAAACTCCAGTTCTCTCTATACATGTGTATGTGCATGTAAAATGGTGAATAGTGGTTTGTTCATTACATTGGCTTTATTAACATGTTGATGCACCACCTGTTTGCTCCAACTGGGAGTATTTATTAGTTATAGCCCCACTTTGGATTTGCCATGTCCTTCTGTCATTCCGTGATTCCGTTAATTTGTGTTGGCTCCATAACTTTGTATCTGCTTAACATATTTTCATGAAACTTCACACAAATGTTAAACACCATAAGACAATGTGCAGAGCGAAGGAATTATAACTGTGGATTGCCTACTTTTGGAGTTATTGCCCTTTGAACATTGAAAAATGGCAATTTTAATTGTGTCCGCTTCATAACTCGAAAACCGTTTGAGATTTTTTAAGGAAACTTCACACAAATGTTAAGCACTATGAGACGATGTGCAGAGCGCAGGAACCATAACTCTGCATTGCTTATTTTTGGAGTTATTGCCCTTTGAACATTGAAAAATGGCAATTTTAACAGTGTCCGCTTCATAACTCGAAAACCGTTTGAGATAATTTCATGAAACTTCACACAAATGTTAAGCACTATGAGACAATGTGCAGAGCGCAAGAACCATAACTCTGGTTTTCGTATTTTCTGTGTGTCTGTCTGTGTGTCTGTCTGTGTCTGTTAACAATTTTCGTGTCCGCTCCATAACTTTAAAACCCATTCACATATTTTCATGAAACTTCACACAAACATTAAACACCATGAGATGGTGTGCAGAGTGCAGGAACCATAACTCTGGATTGCCTAATTTTTGAGTTATTTCCCTTTGAATATTGAAAAATATCAATTTTAGCCGTCTTTGCTCGATAACTCAAAAACCGTTTATGATAATTTTATGAAACTTCACACAAATGTAAAGCACCATATTACGTGTGCAGAGCGCAGGAACCCAAACTCTGGATTGTCTACTTTTTCAGTTATAGGCTTTTGAATATTAAAAAATGGCAATTTTAACTATGTCCGCTCCATAACCGTTTCTGATATTTTCATGAAACTTCAAATAAATGAAAAGCACCTTGAGATGATGTGCAGAGTGCAGGAACCATAACTCTGGTTTGCCTACTTTAGGAGTTATTGCCCTTTGAACATTTAAAAAGGCAATTTTGACTGTGTCGGCTCCATAACTCACAAACCATTTGAGATATTTTCATGACACTTCACACAAGTGTAAAGCACCATGAGACAATGTGCAGAGCGCAGGAACCCTGACTCTGATTTGCCTACTTTAGGAGTTATTACCCTTTGAACATTGAAAAATGGAAGATGAAATTTAGTATAAACATGGACATTCTGGTAATGTATCATGCTCATTGAAATGAGGGACAAGGGCTCACAACTCTTAGAGTTTTTCCAGATAATGTAAAATTTTCAACAGTTATTTCTTGTTCATAACTGTTTTCTCTGCAGCTTAAATAACTTTCTTCTCTGACAGCGCTGAAGCGGGGCTATAGTCAGATCCTCTGACAGCTCTAGTTAGGGGTGGGTGAGGGGTCGGGGAAGTAGACTTGGTAGGGCAAATAATGTGTGCCAATGCAAAGTAGCATGTCCTTTTTCACGCGCCTGCATGAAGCATGGCCCGATATAGGTGTCTGGTTTTTCGTCAGTTCGTTGGCGACATAGACCTAGCCTGCGGTGGAATTCATGTGTTCCTCGTTAACTTGTCACTAACTTTGTATTCAAAGCACTGCTTGCTGTACCAATTTGACAGCTTGTAATCATAAATAAATTAGGCGAATCTGAGCTTTTAGTTTTGTTTGTTTGAGGTTTTGCGTCCCCGTCAACACTGTAAAGGTCATTTTGGAGACGTCGCTTCCAATTTTGTGGGACTTTTACCCTGGGCAGGCTTATATCCTGTAAGCGGTTTACCAGTACTCGCATGCGGGTCGGTTTCTGCTCTTCATGGAAGCATCATGCAGCCCATCTATTTCATCAAGCTGAGCTTTTGGTGAATGTCACACATCATTATGGTGTTAATAACCTACGTGTACGACTCATTATGAGAACTCGCCTATGCAAATATATTATAAAATTTTACCACTTCAAACGAAAAAATTTCGGATAAAAATTCTGGCATTTTTAGCTCACCTGAGCCGAAGGCTCATGTGAGGTATTAGTATACCACGAGCCGGCGTCCGTCGTCCACACTTTCAACGAAGTATATCTCTGGAACCAGTGGGCCGGCCTTGATCAAATTTCATATGAACCATCATCAGGTAGGGGGAAAGGCTGTATTAGGTTTTCGTGCAGATCGGATGAGAACTCTGGTTGCCACAGCAACAAAGAGCTCCCATAGACTTAACATAGGAAAAAGCTTGTCATCACTCTAGCTCCGTCAATTTTTTTCTGATCGACTTCATTCTTGCAGATAACAAGGACAGGCATGAAATCTCGATCAAGTTCGATTTTGGGCTGAATCGGATTATTCACTCAGGAGTTACGTGCCCTTGAGCATGGAATAAAATTGCCTATTGACTTAACATGGGGAGAATCTTGTCATCACCGTAGCTGCTTCAATTATTTTCAGATTGGCTTTATTCTTGCAGATAACCAGCACAGCCATGAAATCTCGGTCAAGTTCGATAACTGGCAGAATCGGATCATTCACTTAGGAGTTACCTGCCCTTGTGTGTTTTTGCATTAGGGTTAAAGGGAATTTCAAAAATGTATATCTTAAAGACTACTTGGCCAACTTTGATCAAATTTCATGTGTCGCATTATTGGGCAAGTGGAAAGGCTTCATTAGGTTTTCAGGCAGATCTGAGTGGAACTCTGGTTGCCATGGCAACATCTAGCTCCCATAGACTTCACATAGGAAAAAGCTTGTCATCACTCTAGCTCCGTCAATTTTTTTCTGATCGACTTCATTCTTGCAGATAACCAGTACAGGCATAAAATCTCGGTCAAGTTCGATTTTGGGCCGAATCAGATAATTCACTCAAGAGTTACGTCCCCTTGAGCGCCGAAAAATTGCCTATCGACTTAACATGGGGGAAAATGTTGTCATCACTGTAGCTGCTTCAATTTTGTTCGGATTGGCTTCATTCTTACAGATAACCAGCACAGCCATGAAATCTCGGTCAAGTTCGATAATTGGCAGAATCGGATCATACACTTAGGAGTTACCTGCCCTTGTGCATTTTTGCATAAGGGTTAATGTGAATTTCAAAAATGTATATCTTGAAGACTACTTGGCCGACTTTGATCAAATTTCATGTGTAACATTATTGGGCAAGTGGAAAGACTGCATAAGGTTTTCATGCAGATCTGAGTGGAACTCTGGTTACCATGGCAACATATAGCTCCCATAGACTTAACATAGGAAAAAGCTTGTCATCACTCTAGCTCCGTCAATTTTTTTCTGATCGACTTCATTCTTGCAGATAATAAGGACAGGCATAAAATCTCGGTTAAGTTCGATTTTGGGCAGAATCGGAATATTGACCTCGGAGTTACGTGACCTTGAGCGACAAAAAATTTGCCCATAGACTTAACATAGGGAAAACGTTGTGACTACGATAGCGACTTGAATTTTTTTCAGATCAGCTTCAAACTTGCAGGTAACGAGGACAGACATAAAATCTCGGTTAAGTTAGATTTTGGGCCGAATCGGATTATTTGCCTTGGAGTTACCTGCCCTTGAGCATGAAAAAATACGTTGTGACCACGATAGCAACTTTATTTTTATTCAGATCAGCTTCAAACTTGCAGGTAACGAGGACAGGCATAAATCCCGGTTAAGTTCGATTTTGGGCCGAATCGGAATATTGACCTCGGAGTTACGTGACCTTGAGCGACAAAAAATTTGCCCATAGACTTAACATAGGGAAAATGTTGTGACTACGATAGCGACTTGAATTTTTTTCAGATCAGCTTCAAACTTGCAGGTAACGAGGACAGACATAAAATCTCGGTTAAGTTAGATTTTGGGCCGAATCGGATTATTTGCCTTGGAGTTACCTGCCCTTGAGCATAAAAAAATATGTTGTGACCACGATAGCAACTTTATTTTTATTCAGATCAGCTTCAAACTTGCAGGTAACGTGGACAGGCATAAAATCTCAGTTAAGTTTGAATAGGAATATTGACCTCGGAGTTACATGACCTTGAGCGACAAAAAATTTGCCCATAGACTTTACATAGGGAAAATGTTGTGAGTACGATAGCGACTTGAATTTTTTTCAGATCAGCGTCAAACTTGCAGGTAACGAGGACAGACATAAAATCTCGGTTAAGTTCGATTTTGGGCCGAATCGGATTATTTGCCTTGGAGTTACCTGCCCTTGAGCATAAAAAAATACGTTGTGACCACGATAGCAACTTTATTTTTATTCATATCAGCTTCAAACTTGCAGGTAAAGAGGACAGGCATAAAATCTCGGTTAAGTTCAATTTTAGGCCGAATCGGAATATTGACCTCGGAGTTACGTGACCTTGAGCGACAAAAAATTTGCCCATAGACTTAATTAGGGAAAATGTTGCGACTACGATAGCGACTTGAATTTTTTTTCAGATCAGCTTCAAACTTGCAGGTAACGAGGACAGACATAAAATCTCGGTTAAGTTTGATTTTGGGCCGAATCGGATTATTTGCCTTGGAGTTACCTGCCCTTGAGCATGAAAAAATACGTTGTGACCACGATAGCAACTTTATTTTTATTCAGATCAGCTTCATTCTTGCAGATAACAAGGACAGGCATGAAATCTCGATCAAGTTCGATTTTGGGCTGAATCGGATTATTCACTCAGGAGTTACGTGCCCTTGAGCATGGAATAAAATTGCCTATTGACTTAACATGGGGAGAATCTTGTCATCACCGTAGCTGCTTCAATTATTTTCAGATTGGCTTTATTCTTGCAGATAACCAGCACAGCCATGAAATCTCGGTCAAGTTCGATAACTGGCAGAATCGGATCATTCACTTAGGAGTTACCTGCCCTTGTGTGTTTTTGCATTAGGGTTAAAGGGAATTTCAAAAATGTATATCTTAAAGACTACTTGGCCAACTTTGATCAAATTTCATGTGTCGCATTATTGGGCAAGTGGAAAGGCTTCATTAGGTTTTCAGGCAGATCTGAGTGGAACTCTGGTTGCCATGGCAACATCTAGCTCCCATAGACTTCACATAGGAAAAAGCTTGTCATCACTCTAGCTCCGTCAATTTTTTTCTGATCGACTTCATTCTTGCAGATAACCAGTACAGGCATAAAATCTCGGTCAAGTTCGATTTTGGGCCGAATCAGATAATTCACTCAAGAGTTACGTCCCCTTGAGCGCCGAAAAATTGCCTATCGACTTAACATGGGGAAAATGTTGTCATCACTGTAGCTGCTTCAATTTTGTTCGGATTGGCTTCATTCTTACAGATAACCAGCACAGCCATGAAATCTCGGTCAAGTTCGATAATTGGCAGAATCGGATCATACACTTAGGAGTTACCTGCCCTTGTGCATTTTTGCATAAGGGTTAATGTGAATTTCAAAAATGTATATCTTGAAGACTACTTGGCCGACTTTGATCAAATTTCATGTGTAACATTATTGGGCAAGTGGAAAGACTGCATAAGGTTTTCATGCAGATCTGAGTGGAACTCTGGTTACCATGGCAACATATAGCTCCCATAGACTTAACATAGGAAAAAGCTTGTCATCACTCTAGCTCCGTCAATTTTTTTCTGATCGACTTCATTCTTGCAGATAATAAGGACAGGCATAAAATCTCGGTTAAGTTCGATTTTGGGCAGAATCGGAATATTGACCTCGGAGTTACGTGACCTTGAGCGACAAAAAATTTGCCCATAGACTTAACATAGGGAAAACGTTGTGACTACGATAGCGACTTGAATTTTTTTCAGATCAGCTTCAAACTTGCAGGTAACGAGGACAGACATAAAATCTCGGTTAAGTTAGATTTTGGGCCGAATCGGATTATTTGCCTTGGAGTTACCTGCCCTTGAGCATGAAAAAATACGTTGTGACCACGATAGCAATTTTTTTTTTATTCAGATCAGCTTCAAACTTGCAGGTAACGAGGACAGGCATAAATCCCGGTTAAGTTCGATTTTGGGCCGAATCGGAATATTGACCTCGGAGTTACGTGACCTTGAGCGACAAAAAATTTGCCCATAGACTTAACATAGGGAAAATGTTGTGACTACGATAGCGACTTGAATTTTTTTCAGATCAGCTTCAAACTTGCAGGTAACGAGGACAGACATAAAATCTCGGTTAAGTTAGATTTTGGGCCGAATCGGATTATTTGCCTTGGAGTTACCTGCCCTTGAGCATAAAAAAATATGTTGTGACCACGATAGCAACTTTATTTTTATTCAGATCAGCTTCAAACTTGCAGGTAACGTGGACAGGCATAAAATCTCAGTTAAGTTTGAATAGGAATATTGACCTCGGAGTTACATGACCTTGAGCGACAAAAAATTTGCCCATAGACTTTACATAGGGAAAATGTTGTGACTACGATAGCGACTTGAATTTTTTTCAGATCAGCGTCAAACTTGCAGGTAACGAGGACAGACATAAAATCTCGGTTAAGTTCGATTTTGGGCCGAATCGGATTATTTGCCTTGGAGTTACCTGCCCTTGAGCATAAAAAAATACGTTGTGACCACGATAGCAACTTTATTTTTATTCATATCAGCTTCAAACTTGCAGGTAAAGAGGACAGGCATAAAATCTCGGTTAAGTTCAATTTTAGGCCGAATCGGAATATTGACCTCGGAGTTACGTGACCTTGAGCGACAAAAAATTTGCCCATAGACTTAATTAGGGAAAATGTTGCGACTACGATAGCGACTTGAATTTTTTTCAGATCAGCTTCAAACTTGCAGGTAACGAGGACAGACATAAAATCTCGGTTAAGTTTGATTTTGGGCCGAATCGGAATATTTGCCTTGGAGTTACCTGCCCTTGAGCATAAAAAAATACGTTGTGACCACGATAGCAACTTTATTTTTATTCATATCAGCTTCAAACTTGCAGGTAACGAGGACAGGCATAAAATCTCGGTTAAGTTCGATTTTGGGCCGAATCCGAATATTGACCTCGGAGTTAAGTGACCTTGAGAGACAAAAAAATTTGCCCATAGACTTAACATAGGGAAAATGTTGTGACAGAAATAGCGACTTGAATTTTTAGCTCACCTGAGCCAAAGGCTCCAGTGAGCTGATAGTATACCAAGGCTCCGGAGTCCGTCGTCTGTCGTCCGTCCATCCGTCGTCCACACTTTCAATGAAGCATATCTCAGAAGGCAGTCGACCAATCTTGTTTAAATTTTATGTGTAGCACCATTGGGCAAGGGGAAAGGCTGCATTAGGTTTTGGAGCTAGTCTGGTTCATTTGTTCCTTCATTCTTCTTCCTCTCCATATAGAGATAATAGACCAATGTTTAATTTTTAATCAAAGATTTCTCAGGAACTATAAAAGCTAGAAGCATCAAATTTGGTATTCAATACAATAATGATGACTTATTTTGTGTAAGAGACATTGGGCTTTCTCAGCTCATTTGTTCATCTGTTCTTTCATTCTTCTTTCTCTCCATTTTGACCAATGTTAAATTTTCGTCAAAGATTTCTCAGGAACTATAGAAGCTAGAAGTCTCAAACTTGGAATGCAATGCAATAATGATGACTTATATCCTGTAAGGGTCAATGGGCTGGATTCTATTAGCAGATTTAGTAGTCAAGTCTGTGAATTGTTAAAACTTAAGTTCCTCAGGTGAGCGGTTTAGGCTCTTTGAGCCTCTTGTTTCATATTTCTGCTCAAGATTTTGGGTACACTTTAAAACGACTCGACGAGGGGATTCTAACGAGTACCCACAATCTATGTGAGCAGAAATTAGATAAATAATGTATACCCCGGTAAACCCCAGTTAAAAGTGGGGTTTAAGGGGGTAACAAATAAATAGGCATATTTTCGTGATGTGAACAAACGTTGTCATGAGACTTTTAAAAAATAAATTACTAAAAGGAATTTTTAGTAACATAAAAGAATATTTGATTATGATTTAACAATGACTGCAATTTGCCTTCGTTTACAAAAACAACGCCAAACAAACGAAGAAATAATAATGAGCCGAAAATTTCACGTAAGCCCAGTTGTATTTTTTTCTCCGCGAAACGCCAGTAATTTCATTTTCAATGAAAGCAATCGGTCAAATTTTGGCCGAGAATCTCCGAGAATTTTCTCCGCGAAACCGGGAGAAATTTCAGCGAGAAATTTCTCGCTCATTATCCCCCGACCGAATAGGTTCGGGGAATATAGCGATCAGCCTGGCGTCCTTCCGTCTGTCCGTCCGTCCGTCCGTAGACGCAACCTTGTGATGTCCATAACTCCTATACCCTTTGAGATTCATTGATGGTTCTTGGCACAATTGTTCACAAGGCTTCGACGGCGTGTCATGCGCAAGAACCAGAACTCTGGATGCCATACTTTTTGAGTTATCCCCCTTTTAATAGAATAGAATGACTACTTTGTGATGGCCATTACTCCAATACCCTTGGAGATATGTTGATGGTACCTGGCACAGTTGTTCACAAGGCTGAGACAGCGTGTCATGCACAAGAACTACAACTCATGGTTGTCATGGTTTTGAGTTATCTCCCCTTCCAATAAAATTGAGTGACTACCTTGTGATGGCCATAAATCCAATACCCTTTACGATATATTGATACCTGGCACAGTTGTTCACAAGGCCGAGGCGGTGTGTCAAGCACAAGAACCACAACTCTTGGTGCCATGGTTTTTGAGTTATCTCCCCTTCCAATAATATAGAATCACTACCTTGTGATGGCCACATCTCCAATACTCTTTGAGATCTATTGATGGTACTTGGTACAGATGTACATGAGATTAAGCAGGTGTGTTACATTCAAGAACCATGACTCTGGGTGCCCTGGTTTTTAGCTCACCTGTCACATAGTGACAAGGTGAGCTTTTGTGATCACTTTTTGTCCGTCGTCCGTCGTCCGTTGTCCGTCCGTGCTTCCGTAAACAATTTCAAACAATTATATCTCTAATACAACATGGTCAGTCTTGATCAAATTTCATGAGAAGCATCATCAGGTAGGGGGAAAGGCTGCATAAGGTGTTTGGGCTGATCAGATTAGAATTCTAGTTGCCATGGCAACATATAGCTCCCATAGACTTACAATGGGAAAAATTAAAATATCTTCTTCTCTGAAACCACAAGGCCTAGAGCTTAGATATTTAGCATGTATTAACGACCAGTGGTCACCTACATAATTCCTGCCATTCATGCCCCCGGGGTCCAAATTGGCCACGCCCGGGGCCCCTTTGCTCCCATATACTCATAATGGAACAAAAAGCTTCAAAAATCTTCTTCTTGGAAACCACAGGGCCCAGAGCTTAGATATTTAGCATGTAGCAATGGCAAGTGGTCACCTACATAATTCCAGCCAATCATGCCCCTGGGGTCTAAACGGGCCACGCCCCGGGGCCCTTTAACTCCTGTAGACTCATAATGGAAAAAAGCTTCAAAAATCTTCTTCTCTGAAACCACAGAGCTGAGACATTTGGCATGTAGCAACGGCAAGTGGTCACCTACATAATTTCTGCCAATCATGCCCCTGGGGTCCAAATTGGCCACGACCCGGGGCCCCTTAGCTCCCATAGACTCATAATGAAAAAAAAGCTTCAAAAATCTTCTTCTCTGAAACCACTGGGCCCAGAGCTTAGATATTAAGCATGTAGCCAAGGCCAGTGGTCACCTACATAATTCCTGCCAATCATGCCCCTGGGTTCCAAATGGGCGACGCCCCGGGGCCCCTTCGCTCCCATAGACTTATAATGGAACAAAAAGCTTCAAAAATCTTCTTCTCTGAAACCACAGGGCCCAGAGCTTAGATATTTAGCAGGTAGCAACGGCAAGTGATCGCCTATATAATTCCTGCCAATCATGCCCCTTGGGTCCAAATGGGCCACGCCCTGGGGCCCTTTAGCTCCTATAGAAAAAAGCTTCAAAAATCTTCTTCTCTGAAACCACAGGGCCCAGAGCTGAGGTATTTGGAATGTAGCAACGGCAAGTGGTCACCTACATAAATCCTGCCAATCATGCCCCTAGGGTCCAAATGGGCCACGCCCCGGGGCCCCTTAGCTCACATAGACTCATAATGGAAAAAAAAAGCTTCAAAAATCTTCTTCTCAGAAACCACAGGGCCCAGAGCTTAGATATTTAGCATGTAGCAACGGCAAGTGGTCACCTACATAATTCCTGCCAATCATGCCCCTGGGGTCCAAACGGGCCATGCCCCGGGGCCCTTTAGGTCCTTAAGACTCATAATGGAAAAAAGCTTAAAAAATCTTCTTCTCTGAAACCACGGGGCCCAGAGCTGAGATATTTGGCATGTAGCAACGGCAAGTGGTCACCTACATAATTCCTGCCAATCATGCCCCTGGGGTCGAAACGGGCCACCCCCCGGGGCCGTTTAGCTCCTATAGACTCATAATGGAAAAAAGCTTCAAAAATCTTCTTCTCTGAAACCACAGGGTCCAGAGCTGAGGTATTTGGCATGGTGCAACGGCAAGTGGTCACCTACATTAATCCTGCCAATCATGCCCCCAGGGTCCAAATGGGCCATGCCCTGGGGCCCCTTAGCTCACATAGACTCATAATTGAAAAAAAAAAGCTTCAAAAATCTTCTTCTCTGAAACCACATGGCCCAGAGCTTAGATATTTAGCATGTACCAACAGCAAGTGGTCACCTACGTAATTCCTGCCAATCATGCCCCTGGAGTCCAAATGGGCCACACGTCGGGGCCCCTTTGCTCCCATAGACTCATAATGGAAAAAAAAACTTCAAAAATCTTCTTCTCTGAAACCACAGGGCCCTGAGCTTAGATATTTAGTATGTAGCAATGACAAGTGGTCACCTACATAATTCCTGCAAATCATGCCCGTGGGTTCCAAAAGGGCCACGCCCCGGGGCCCCTTAGCTCCTACAGGCTCATAATGGAAAAAAAAACTTCAAAAATCTTCTTCTCTGAAACCACAGGGCCCTGAGCTTAGATATTTAGTATGTAGCAATGACAAGTGGTCACCTACATAAATCCTGCCAATCATGCCCATGGGGTCCAAATGGGCCACACCCCGGGGCCCCTTAGCTCCTATAGGCTCATAATGGAAAAAAAAAACTTCAAAAATCTTCTTCTCTGAAACCACAGGGCCCTGAGCTTAGATATTTGTCATGTAGCAACGGCAAGTGGTCACCTACATAATTCCTGCCAATCATGCCCCTGGGGTCCAAATGGGCCACACGTCGGGGCCCCTTTGCTCCCATAGACTCATATTTAAAAAAAGCTTAAAAAATCTTCTTCTCTGAAACCACAGCACCCAGATCTTAGATATTTAGCAGGTAGCAACGGCAAGTGGGCACCTACATAATTCCTGCCAATCATGCCCGTGGGTTCCAAAAGGGCCACGCCCCGGGGCCCCTTAGCTCCTATAGGCTCATAATGGAAAAAAAAAACTTCAAAAATCTTCTTCTCTGAAACCACAGGGCCCTGAGCTTAGATATTTAATATGTAGCAATGGCAAGTGGTCACCTACATAAATCCTGCCAATCATGCCCGTGGGTTCCAAAAGGGCCACGCCCCGGGGCCCCTTAGCTTCTATAGGCTCATAATGGAAAAAAAAAACTTCAAAAATCTTCTTCTCTGAAACCACAGGGCCCTGAGCTTAGATATTTAGTATGTAGCGATGGCAAGTGGTCACCTACATAAATCCTGCCAATCATGCCCATGGGGTCCAAATGGGCCCCTTAGCTCCCATAGACTCATAATGGAAAAAAGCTTCAAAATTCTTCTCTGAAACCACAGGGCCCAATGCTTAGATATTTACAATGTAGCAATGACAAGTGGTCACCTACATAAATCCTGCCAATCATGCCCCTGGGGTCCAAATGGGCCACACCCTGGGACCCCCTTGGCTCCCATAGACTCATAATTGAAAAAAACTTCAAAAATCTTCTTCTCTGAAACCACAGGGCCCAGAGCTCCAGAGCTTGGATATTTAGCATGTAGCAACGGCAAGTGGTCACCTACATATTTCCTGCTAATCATGCCCCTGGGGTCCAAATGGGCCACGCCCCGGGGCCCCTTAGCTCCCATAGACTCATAATGGAAGAAAGCTTCAAAAATCTTCTTCTCAGAAACTGTGAAGCACAGAACTTAGATATTAAGTATCTAGCAACATAAAATAGCCATCTACATAAATCCTGCTAACCCTGCCCCTGGGGTCAAAATTGGCCACGCCCGTGCTCATCACCTCCAATAGACTTATAATGGAAAAAACTTAAAAAATCTTCTTCTATGAAACCATAAGGCCCAGAGCTTAGATTTTTAGTATGTAGCAAAGTCAAGTGGCCACCTACATAAATCCTGCCAGTTATGCCCCTGGGATCCAAATTGGCCCCACCCCAGGGCTCTTTAGCTTCCATAGACTTACAATTGGAGAAACTTCAAAAATCTTCTTCTCTGAAACCACAGGGCCCTTATAATGAAAAAAAAAAAAGAAAAGTCCCAGAGCTTAGGTAATTAGCATGTAGCAATGTCGAGTGGTCGCCTACATGAATCCTGCCAATCATGCCCCTGGGGTCCAAATCCTGTGGCCCCTTAACTCCAACAAACTTATAATGGAAAAAGCTTCAAACATCTTCTTTGAAACCATGAAGTACAGACCTTAGATATTTAGTATATAGCAACACAAAATGGTCACCTACATAAATCCTGCCAACCGTGCCCTTTGGGTCAAAATTGGCCAAGCCCCAGGGCCCATTAGCTTCTATAGACTTATACTGGAAAAAACTTAAAAAAATCTTTTTCTCCAAAACCATAAGGCACAGATTTTGTTTGATTTGAGGTTTTACATCCCCGACAACACTGTATAGGTCATTTTGGAGATGTCTCTTCCAATTTTGTGGGACTTTTACCAGACATTGAGATGAAATTACATCTCAAGCCCTGTCACCCAATGAAACCAGTAGGGTTTATAAGCATGGACACCGCTTTGCCTGAGCTTAGATATTTAGTATGTAGCAATGTCAAGTGGTCTCCTACACTAATGATTTTCTTGTACACAGGTGAGCGATATAGGGCCATTGGGCCCTCTTGTTTAATTATCTCCCCTGACAATATAACCTTGTGATGGCCATAACTCCAAAACCTTACAGATCCCCACCCATAAACCACATATATTATTGTTCCTTATGATAAGACACATTCGTTGACACCAACCTTGGGGCCCCTCGGATGCGCTGGGGCCTTGCCCCACCCCCTTCACTTCATAAAAGGCCCAATATCTCGGAAACCTTACAGATCCCCACCCCTTAACCATATATATTCTTGTTCCTTTTGATAAGACACATTCAGTTACACTAACTTGGGGTCCCCGGGATGCGCCTGGGCCATGCCCCACCCCCATCACTACATAAAAGGCCATATATCTCAGAAACCGTTTAGACCCCCCACCCCTAAACCATATATATTCTTGTTCTTTATGATAAAATGCATTCATTAACACCAACCTAGGGGCCCCTGGGATGCGCAGGGGCCTTGCCCCACCCCCTCCACTTCATATAAGGCCCAATATCTTGGAAACCTTACAGATCCCCACCCCTAAACCGTATATATTATTGTTCCTTATGATAAGACACATTCAATGACACCAACCTGGAGGCCCCCTGGGATGGGCCAGGGCCCTGCCCCACCCCCTCCACTTCATAAAACGCCATATATCTCAGAAACCAGTCAGATCCCCACCCCAAAACCATATATATTCTTGTTTCTTATGATAAGACGCATTCAGTGACACCAACCTAGGGCTCCCCTGGGAAGTGCCCGGGCCAAGCCCCATCCCCTCAACTTCAAAAACTTCAATTTCTCAGAAACCGTTCAGATCCCAACCCCCAAACCATATATATTCTTGTTTCTGATGATAAGACGCATTCAGTGATACCAACCTAGGTTCTCCCGGGATGGGCCATTGCCCCACCCCTCCACTTCATAAAAGGCGATATATCTCAGAAACCTTTCAGATTCCCACCCCAAAACCATATATATTCTTGTTTCTTATGATAAGACGCATTCAGTGACACCAACCTGGGGGTCTTCTGGGTTGTGTCCGCGCCATGTCCCAATCCCTCCACTCCATAAAAGGCCCAAATTCTCAGAAACCATTCAGATCCCCACCCTTTATCCATATATATTCTTGTTCTTTATGATAAGACACATTCAGTGATTCCAACCTAGGGGTCTTCAGGGGTGTGCCGGGGGCATGCCCCACCCTGCCACTTCATAAAAGGCGATAAATCTCAGAAACCTATCAGATTCCCACCCCTAAACCATACATATTCTTGTCTCTTATGATAAAACACATTCAGAGACACCAACCTGGGGGTCTTTTGGGATGTGCCCGGGCCATTCCCCACCCCCTCCACTTGATAAAAGGCCCAATATCTCAGAAACTGTTGAGACCCCCACCCATAAACCATATATTTTCTTGTTCCTTATGATAAGATGCATTCAATGATATAAAATTGGGCTCTGTTGGGTCATTACCCACCCCTCCACTTCATAAAAGGCCTAATATTTCAGATACAGAGTCGACATGGAATGGGGGTTCATTTGGGAGACTTTATAATCAATAAATTAAAACCATAAATGGCTGCCAGTGGGCAGTGCCCGCCTGAGCTCTGGTGAGCAGCGTGGCCCATGGGCCTCTGGTTTAGTTATCTCCCCTGACAGTATAATCTTGTGATGGCTATAACTGCAATACTTTTGTGATATATTGCTGGTTTAATTCTGGTGCACTTTCTATTGGTGAACAATCTTCTGAAGGCCATATTGGCTTTTGGTCGGGGGATTTGCCATCTCTTCCGATGGCTATTTTTTTATCTTTTCTAGCTGTTTCGCGGAGAAATAGCCGATTTCGCGTTAGGCGGTTTCTCTGCAAAACAAAAAAAATGGGTTATTACCGGTAGCTGGTCTGTATAATATTACTACGCCATGTTATTGTTTTATATACAGTAAAATTGCTATATTAAGATCACCTTTGGAACTGTTTAAAAGTGGTCTTTAAGACCACTTTTGAACAGTCCCAAAGGTGATTAAGATAGAAAGAATAATTGCAGCCTACTAAATAAGCTTTTTAAAGCAAAATTAATCTTAGTTTTAGGTGGTCTTAATAGTGGAATTTCACTGTATATAGCTTGATGAGTGGCAAACTGGGTAGACGCTCATGAGATGGCATGTTCTGCAGCATCTCATTTGGGTTTACACTGTTTGCTCATGCCTGTCTGTCTAAATACGTACAGTAAATGCAGTACTTGTATAATTCCAGCTCGGTTTGGAGCTCTTCATAAGGAGGTGTAAAAAGATCATTTTCCTTATTTCTTGCTGTAAGTGAGTGAGTGTTTTGAGTTTTACATCTCACCAACAGCTAAGGTCATACGGAGATGGGACCTCGATTAAAAGACTCATCTGAAAGTCTGGAGAAGCCTGAGATTGATCCTGCAACCCTTGGTAGCATAACCTCTACACCACGGAGGCTTCTATTTTTAAACATATGTTGTGGGTACTTCTTAGAATTGCCTTTATGAGGCGATTCTAAGAAGAATGCCATCAAGGCAGTTCTAGCAAGTAGGCACAATGTATGCTTTAATGGAGAAATGAGAAACATTATCCCAAAATTACTCTAGTTTCTCTACCTTATCTGGGGCTTGTTATGTGTTAACTGTATTTATAAAACTGTTATTTGGGGAGGTAAATTGCTGGTTTTACAGTCAGAAATTTCATTTTATGGCAACGCCTCAACAGAGCCTAAAATGGAATTTGCGACTGTAAATCCCCAAATGACAATTCTTAACACAGTTATCCCTATTCTAATGTACCCATTTGGATTTTGTTTCTTTGAATTCAGGTTTAAAGTCCCCGTCAACACTATTTAGATCTCATTTTGGAGACGCTGCTTCCAATTTTGTGGGACTTTTACCCGACATTGAGATGAAATGACATCTCAAGCCGTGCCGCCCAATGAAATCAAAAGGCTCAAATGCATTGGACTGTCTGACTCACATCTATTTGCTTGGGCAGGCTTAGTCCTAAGCGGTTTACCAGTACTTATATGTGGTCAGTTTCAGGTCTGCTTTGCTTGTGGTCAGTTTCAGCTCTGCTTGGAAGCACCATGCAGCCCAATCTATTTTCTCCAAGCCCCGACGGGTGAGGACGGATACCCATTTGGTTGTTTTGTTAAAAAATTTACTGTTTTGCACAAAGAGGCAAGTGCTGTGTGCTGTTTGAAACCAAATGTCATCCAATGATTAGGGATGTTACATGATTATGTCGGGTTTCAGACAGTATATCACAGAATATGCTGTCGTAAACTTTTGACCTTATTCAATCAGACATTGCACTACAAACATAAGTGCATTACAGTTGTTGTTTATGTTTCAGAATATGTCTAAGGCAATCATAAATATAGCCTATGGTTTGAACCACAGTAAGGAAGTTAGAGACTTCTTCCTGGATGTCACAGAAAAGGTAAATTAATAGAACCACCCTGTTTGACTGTCAGATAAGTTTTGACTCTAAAATCCTGGTAGACCAAAATCCAGATGGCCTCTTGATTAACAGCACCATCTCACAAACATTAGCCAGCCTCGGTAGCTTGGGTGCACATCTGACTGGTGACAGGAGGACGCAGGATCAATACTGGCTGAGTCAGCAGCAATATTTAGTAGCGATTAATCATGAAATCTTCTCTACACACTGTTTATCTTCCTTCTGCTGATTCAAGAAGGACATTTGTCGGTTTCTTACCAAAGAATGTATGCACTGTACTGGTTAACCACTTACGTATAAGCCTGCCCAAGAAAAATGTGGTTAGATGAATTACCAGTTTGACATGTTCTAAATAGTGTTTACTGGGCAGTTAAACACCAAACAAACAAAATAAATCTTAACCCTTATACTGCTTTTCTTTGCAAACAGTGTAGCTTCAGATCAGAGATCAGGATCTACACTGTTTGGCATTCAGTCTGTGACTTTGAAAGAAAATGTTATATCATGTAATCTGATTTGCTGTTAAACAGAATGGGTGTGGCTAATTAAAAAAATCAGCAGGATAAGGGTCATACATAAGCTTTCTCTGCTATGGCTTTGAGCATCACAGGAGACATATTTGAGGTGCCAAGCTCTGTGATGAAATATTCCTAAAAAGGGAAAAGGGCTGTAAAGCCGGCCTCGGTAGCTCAGTCGGATGCGCATCTGACTGGTGATCAGGAGGATGTTTGTTCGATACCTGTCGGGGTCGGCAACATTCTTTCGTGCAGATTGATCATGAAATCTTTTCTATGGTCATTTTCTCCCTTCCGCTGATTCAAGAAGGGCAGTTGTCAGTTTCTGGCAAATGAATATGCACTGTACTGGTTAACCGCTTACGTATAAGCCTGCCAAGGAAAAGTGTGGATAGGTAAACTGACCAGTGCAAAAAATGACCTAAAATAATGTTGACTGGGCCGTTAAACTCCAATACATACAGACAAAACAAACCGGCCCCGATAGCTTAGTTGGTAGAGTGTCCGCTCCGGGGAACGGGAGGTCTCGGGTTCGATCCCGGGCCGCGACATACCAAAGTCGTTAAAAATGGTACTAGCTGCTCCTCGCTTGGCACTCAGATTTACGGGGTAGAGCTAGGACTGGTCGATCCAGTGTCAGGATAATGTGACTGGGTGTGGTATCATGTAATGTGTCTGGGACATGATACTTCAGTGAGGCAGCACTATAAACGTGAGCATTGAGCTCCCTGTCGCAACCAGACACCGTCGTGATATGACTGAAAAATTGTTGAAAGCGACGTTAAACCCGAATTCACACACACACACACAGACAAAACAAAAGGACTGTAAAACTGAAAATAAAGAAATAAATCATAAAAAGACAAATTGGTTCTACCATCAAAATCTAGGACCTGAAATTCTCCTAGATTTCATACAAATTTGTTTCATGATCCGACAAGGAGTCCAAAAGGTGCAGACTGAATGGCAAACAGTGCATACCCTGATCAGACTGTTCCTTCAGGAGCCGTCTGATCTGGGTCTGCACTGTTTTTTAGACCTATCTGTCCCAATACTTGATCATTAGTGTATACTTGTTGAAGCCATGCTGATCCAGATCAGATCATGGCTTCTTGCACATCAGATGAGGAAATCCATAGTTTTGGCTTGGGATAGACATTCTGTTCTAACCCTGGTGTTCTGACCCAAAATTGAATTTTCTAGTGGGTTTCATAAATGCACTGGTTGAATACAATCTTGAATGCGCTGTGTTAAGGTTGATGTCACAGCACGTAGCTTGATGTCACTAATCATCACAATATGGCGAACGTCGGCAACCGAAATGACTGCAGTATTAAAAATCCATGCTCTCAAATGGAAGGTATGCAAGAAAAATAATTCTACATGGGTGTGAGGGGTGGATAGAAAAATCTAACCCTAGTGATCACTGTCCGGCATCACTCAGCAAGCCTTGTGCTGCCGGACAGTGACCCTTGGGACAGATTTTTCCATCCACCCCTCACACCCATAAAAGATTCTTATATTTATTTTTCCATTAACTTAAGTTTTGCCTGAGATAAGGATTGTTTGGGCCACTGGGGGTTATTCATAGTGTCAGATCAGGAAACATAATAGGAGTAGTATTTCTTTTTAGCTCACCTGTCACGTAGTGACGAGGTGAGCTTTTGGGATCACTTTTTGTCTGTCGTCCATCGGGCGTGCGTAAACTTTTTCTTCAAACGACTCCTCCTAAACCAGTGAATGGATTTTGATATAATTTCACAAGAATGTTCCTTGGATGACCCTCTTTCAAAATTGCCTAAATCATTCCGCTCCGTTAAACAAAATGGCTGCCAGAGCTAAAAATAGAAAAACCTTTAAATGATGTCTCCTCCTAGGCAAATGGTCCGATTTGAAAATAATGTCACAGGAATGTTCCTTGAGTGACCCGCTTTCAAAATTGCCTAAATCGTTCTGCTCCATTAAACAAAATGGCCACCAGAGCTAAAAATAGAAAAACCTTATAATGACATCTCCTCCAAGGCAAATGGCCCGATTTGAATAGAATTTCACAGGAATGTTCCTAGAGTGACCCTCTTTCAAAATTGCCTAAATCGTTCTGCTCCGTTAAACAAAATGGCTGCCAGAGCTAAAAATAGAAAAACCTTTAAATGACATCTCCTCCTATGCAAATGGCCCGATTTGAAAATAATTTCAAAGGAATGTTCCTTGAGTGAACCTCTTTCAAAATTGCCTAAATCATTCTGCTCCGTTAAACAAAATGGCCACCAGAGCTAAAAAATGGAAAAACCTTTTAATGACATCTCCGCCTAGGCAAATGGCCCGATTTGAAAAGAATTTCACAGGAATGTTCCTAGAGTGACCCTCTTTCAAAATTGCCTAAATCTTTCTGCTCCGTTAAACAAAATGGGCGCCGGAGCTAAAAATAGAAAAACCTTTAAATGACATCTCCTCCTAGGCAAATGGCCCGATTTGAAAATAATTTCACAGGAATGTTCCTTGAGTGACCCTCTTTCAAAATTGCCTAAATCGTTCTGCTCTGTAAAACAAAATGGCCGCCAGAGCTAAAAAATAGAAAAACCTTTCAAAGACATCTCCTCCTAGGCAAATGGCCCGATTTGAAAATAATTTCACAGGAATGTTCCTTGAGTGACACTCTTTCAAAATTGCCTAAATCGTTAAGCTCTGTTAAATAAAATGGCTGCCAGAGCTAAAAATAGAAAAACCTTCAAATGACATCTCTTTGACAAATGGCTCGATGTGAAAAGAATTTCACAGGAATGTTCCTAGAGTGACCCTCTTTCAAAATTGCTAAATTGTTCAGCTCCGTTAAACAAAATGGCCACCAGAGCTAAAAATAGAAAAACCTTTAAATGACATCTCCTCCTAGGCAAAGGGCCTGATTTGAGAATAATTTCACAGGATTGTTCCTTGAGTGATCCTCTATCAAAATTGCCTAAATGGTTCCGCTTAGTTAAACAAAATGGCCACCAGAGCTTAAAATAGAAAAAACCTTTAAATGACATCTCCTCCCAGGCAAATTGCCCTATTCGGAAATAATGTCACAGGAATGTTCCTTGAGTGACCCTCTTTCTAAATTGCCTAAATCATTCCACTCCGTTAAACAAAATGGCCACCAGAGCTAAAAATAGAAAAACCTTTAAATGACATTTCCTCCTAGGCAAATGGCCCGATTTGAAAATAATTTCCCAGGAATGTTCCTTGAGTGACCCTCTTTCAAAATTGCCTAAACTGTTCCACTCTGTTGAACAAAATGGCCACCAGAACTAAAAATAGAAAAACCTTCAAATTCCACTGCAATGAAAAATAGCCTCCAAAGATATAAGTCTTTGGTCCACATCTCCTTAAAGCAGTGAATCCTTCATTTCCATAAGCTTTGAAACATCTTGGATTCAGGTGAGCGATTCAGGGCCATCATGGCCCTCTTGTATAAAATAAAGATATGTTGTGTGTGCTCATTCGAATAGCCTCATTGAGGTGATTCTAATGAGTAGACACAACATACCTGCCCAAGATAATATTATCAGGAGATGATTTACGTAAGCTCTCAGCTTTTTAGCTGACCTGAGTGGAAGGTTCATTGGTGAGCTTATAGTATGCCAATGCTCCGTCGTTCGTCATCCGTCGTTGTCCGTCAAATAAGTATACATGTATCTCTGATACTGCATAGCCAGTCTTGATAGGATTTTATGTGAAGCATTATCAGGTATGGGGAAAGGCTGCTTAAGATTCTCGGGCTGATTGGATTAGAATTCTGGTAGCCATGGCAACAAATAGCTCCCATAGCTTTATAATGGGAAAAACTTCTTCTCTAAAACCAGAAGGCCCAGAGTTTAGATATTAGGTATGTAGCAACATCAAGTGGTCACTTACATAAATCCTACCAATCATGACCCTGGGATCCAAACTGGCCATATGAGGCTTTGAACAACTGGGCCCCGATTTTAACCCTTATCTTGCTGAATATTCATTTAAGCCACACCCATTTCTGTCTATCAACCAATCAAATTAGTTGATGTAATTTATTCCTACAAATTCATAAATTGAATGTCAAACAGTGTAGATCCTGATCAGATGGCTTCTTCAGAAGCCATCTGATCTGGGTCTACACTGTTTCCAAATATATGGGTTGTCGTGAACAGCATGATAAGAGTTAAGCAGCTGACAGAGTGTTTCTTTTAGTGTAAATACCGCAATTCTTAACCTTTATCATGCTGGGTAGATATATTTAGCCACACCCATTTATGACTGTCTGATTAGGATCTACACTGTTTGAAAAGGTGGGGATAAGGGTTAAACAAATTTTCTTGCATAAATACCTATGGGCATGGCTGTTTAAGGCCATTGTCAAATGGACCGAAAGCGGTGCTCAAACAGCAAAAACCATGTTGAAATCATGAAATTAGCATGCTGTTTGAACATAGATTTTGAGCTTTTGATATCACAAGATGGGCCTTGCTTTGTTTACGTTACGTTGAGCGATGTAACGTTATCGCCCTGAACGTAGCATTTTAGAGTTCTATGATGACGTCACTGCATGGCAATGTTATTGTAAACAACATTCTGAACTGGCCGCCATTTTTGTTTGCCTATCCCATTTGAAGAGTTTATATGGAATTTATATGGAGCTTTTGGGCGTTTTCGTCAAAATTTGCTGTTGGATTAGTAAGTTGTGCAAGAACAACGATCATCCATGGTTATTTCATTGCATTAACATTTGCCAGATCCCTCTGAAGATATTTGAACATTTGGCCTAGCGGCCTCATGTTCAAACAGCTTCCACGGGATCTGGCAAATGTTAATCATGAAAAACCATGGTTGATCCCTATAATAACACTATGAATAGGGATAACTCTTGACATGTGTTGTTTTGGGGAGTTAAATAGTTTGTTGCCAGTTTTGAGGGAAATGTTTCTTGTTTTTGAATTCAATGTAGATTAACCCATAGCATGGGGGAAACCCCTAAAGGGGTACCTTGGCAAACAGTGCATGCTTGCAAATTGTGGCGTCTTATCAAGGCTTGCATTATTTGCTAACAGAATTTTCTGTCAAAAATAGAATAAAACTGAAAACATAGGTCTGACACCCCTTATATGACAAATGGACTTGTTCAACATATAGCAATGGAAGTGTCCACTAGTATACAGTGGGTAAACTTGTATATTTTATTTATTAACTTTCATTTAACCAAGAAATTTCGGTATTTGTTTGGCAGGAATATAATATAGTGTTTCTTTAAAAAGAAATGTCTTAAATACACATGACTTACGGGAAGGAAGAAAAGGCAGATTTTATAATCAAAATACTTTAAGCTCTCTGCTATTGATCCTCATGATAGACAAGCCTGGGGATCTGATGTAAGATCTGCCATGCATGCAGCAAACCAGCTACCTTGAAGGGGGCCAACTTATGTGGACATTGCCCCTGTACCTGCATGTTAATCAAAAATCCGTTGATGATGAAAATACTCCAGTGTGTTACATTCTTGAAATTATGGTTTCAAGTTTCCATCGTCTTCTTTGTAGCTAATTGAACCACTGATTCAAGTCAACTGGACAGCAGAAGATATGAACAGTTTTCTATCAGTCTTTAAAGACTCGGGTCACAGGTTACATCTATTCAAGTAAGTTTCATCAGAATATTAATTATGATTCAGCTCCCTTATGAAATAAATACTTTCTTGTATAAATTATGAGTTTCTACTGTTATTTTTTCTTGTTTCTGCACAAAAACATATGTTGTGGGTACTCATTAGAAGCGCCTCACTTATAAGCACCTCGGTGAAGCGCTTCTAATGAGTATCGACAACATAGGTTTTCATGCAGTATTAAGGAAAATAATTTGCGGATACCCCCTCTTATCTGGGCCTATGTGACCATGTACAAAATTCAGGTAACGGTTATCAGCAGGAAGTTAATACTGCAGACGCTTCAAACCTCTTATAGTCTTTGTGATTTTCACTGACCATGTACAAAATCCAGGGTGCCGCCCCCCCCCCCCCCCCTCATCAGGGCTTGAAGAAATAAATGGGCTGCATCATTCCATGCAGAGCTGAAACCGACAGCACACGAGTACTGGTAAACTGCTTAGAGGTTCTAAGCCTGTTCAGTCCATGTTTATATACCCTATCGGTTTCATTGGGCGACATGGCTTGAGATGTCATTTCATCTCAGTGTCAGGTAAAGGCCCACAAAATTGGAAGCAACATCTCCAAAATGACCCATACGGTGCTGACAGGGATGTTAAAGCGCAAATCAAACAAACAAACAAAAACAAAATCCAGGTGTTGGTTATATATAGCTGTGGTATTTCAGTTGCTATAACATTCTTGCATAAATACCTATGCGCATGGCTGTTTGAAGCCATTGTCAAATGGACCAAAAGCTGTGCTCAAACAGCAAAAACCATGTTCAAATCATGAAATTCGCATGCTGTTTGAACATGGATTTTGAGCTTTTGATATCACAAGACGGGCCTTGCTTTGTTTACGTTACGTTGAGCGACGTAACGTTATTGCCCTGAACGTAGCGTTTTAGGGTTCTATGATGACGTAACTGCATGACAACGTCATTGTAAACCACATTCTGAATTGGCCGCCATTTTGGTTTGCCTGTCGCATTTGAAGAGTTTATATGGAATTTATATGGAGCTTTTGGGTGTTTTCATCAAAATTTGCTGTAGGATTCGTAAGTTATGCAAGAACAACGATCATCCATGGTTATTTCATTACATTAACATTTGCCGGATCCCGCGGAAGATATTTGAACATTCGGCTTAGCGGCCTCATGTTCAAACAGCTTCCTCGGGATCCGGCAAATGTTAATGCATGAAAAACCATGGTTGATCCCTATACGGGAGTGTAGTTTAAAGAGGGTTATCTGTAAAACATGCTGAGCTCATATGCTGGGACTCTGGCAAACAGGGTAGATGATGTCTGATCACGGTCTGCACTATTTGCTTAAAATACTAGAATTTAAGGGTTAATTGAAACAGTCAAAGTCCCCATTCAGGACCGTTTTTCCTGTCTTCACTCAGAGACAGTTGTTGCTCAAGTGTCATCAGTACTTTGATTAATGTTTGTTTCAGGACAATGCCAAGCCTAGTGACAGTTTGGGAAAGGTACATGAACACCTTCATAAAGTGCACCATCAAAATGTACCATGTTTGATGTCAGGTAGACAGAGCACCAGAGTATCAGCAAAAGATATTTAACCCCACAGCTGATCAACAAGGTTGGCTGGGCCAGTTGTAGAAAAGTTGTTCAGTCAGGCTGTGCACCATAAAATTGAACCATTTATAATGTGTGATGTTTTAGAAAGTCTTAACCAATCCACAGCTGAAGAACTGAACAGGGTTGTCTGAGCACTTGGAGACTGTCAGATGTCTCATTCAGACAGTCCAAGGCAGGAGTACCACAAAATATATGAGGGAATGACATAGACCCAGATGAGGCTGGTGCTTTGAGCAGTCTTGATACAAAGCTGAATTCTACTAACTGTGAAACACACACGTAGAGAGTGAGTGGGGTATTACAGAACTTGAAGGTAGAAAGATTCAGTAACCGATAACATGCCAATCAAGACAATTGTCATCCGCTTTGCCGTCTGCGGATACGTTAAAAGTCATTTTTTTTGCAAACAGTGTGGACCCAGATCAGACTGTAGGAGCAGTCTGATCTGGACCTACACTGTTTGCCTGTGTGCAAAAATGTTCTTTTCATTTTATGTGTGTAATATTTTCAATATAAGTAAATAGGTGTGTTTTTGTGATGATTAAAAAAAACAAAAAAAAACAAAAAACAAAAAAAACAAAAAAAAACAAAGATGCTGGCTTGGCCAGGACTATCTCACCCTTTGGCTAATGTCTGTTTGAATTTACAATCACTTAAGTTGCCCAATGGCACGGTGCTAGTAGCCACAGCCTAGTCACTTGAGGTGACCAGGAGTATCCCGCACCATTTTGGTAATGGCAATTATTTTAGTATTATACATTACAATACAATGTACATATACACACTTACAATACTGAATCAATGATTTCTTATACACACTAGAGCTGGCCAATGGTTTGGTGCTAATAGCCACAGCCTGGTCTCTTGAGGTGACAAGGAGTATCCCGAACCATTGGCTAATGGCAATATAGTATTATTCCACTAGCTAAGACATCAAAATAATGTCAGTGGGACATCATAATGTCACACCGGCATCGAATTGACATCATTTGACCTTTTATGCAAATATTCACATTTCCAGTGTAAAGCCTAATGCGAACCTATAGAAAACAATGTAGTTCATACTTCCATGAATGCATCGAGTCACATGCTTTTCAGTGACGTCAAGTGACATGAGTCTAAACCATGGTTCTCAACGATCTGATTTGGCATTGGTGACATCAGTGCTAATTCGCTCTCTGTAGAAAAACAGTGTGTAAATGTTTTTCAGCTTTATATTGTAAAGTTCTTCAAAAAAAACTCCGCCATGTGAGATACTCTTCGGGTACGTAATCTTCCACTGCCACCATTCTGAGCTATCTCTTGCTTCGCCGAGGCACTGGTCCACATGAGACACTCAAAATTATAGAAACTAAATAACAATCCTGAAAGCTTCTACTATTTATTTATTTCGCTAGCAAAGAAGCAAAGCCACACTCATTCATTGCACAAAGCAGAACTTATCCCTACAGAAGAACTCTGCGAAAAAGCCCCATGGCAAAATGCCCCTTCAGAAACTAATGGTAAAAGTCCCTCCAAAATCTAATGGCACAAAAGCCCCTTCAGAATCTAACGGCCTAAAAGCCCCCTCGGAATATAATGGCACAAAAGCCCAGAGATGCTGTGGGCACATTTTATATTATATATTGTCCCCCGCCTTTTCGAAGAAAAGCGAGGGGACATAGTATTCGGCTTTCCGTGGTGCGTGGTGCGTAGTGCGTGATGCGTGGTGCGTGGTTCCGAGCTTGTAGTAGGTACCTTGTGAGCGCAACTCCTCCTACAGTTTTATACCGATCATTCTGAAATTTTACAGGTGTCTTTATCATGGTTTGAAGTTGTGCATGTGCTTTTTTCAGAATCCTTGAATTAATTTTTTTTCACTTTTTTCACATTTTTAACTTAGACTTTTTTTGCATGGTTCCGAATTCATATTAGGTACCTTGTGGGCGCAACTTCTCCTACAGTTTTATACCGATCATTCTGAAATTTTACAGGTGTCTTTATCATGGTTTGAAGTTGTGCATGTGCTTTTTTCAGAATCCTTGAATTAATTTTTTTCACTTTTTTCACATTTTTAACTTAGACTTTTTTTTGCATGGTTCCGAATTCATAGTAGGTACCTTGTGGGCGCAACTCCTCCTACAGTTTTATACCGATCATTCTGAAATTTTACAGGTGTCTTTATCATGGTTTGAAGTTGTGCATATGCTTTTTTCAGAATTTTTTAATAATTTTTTTTTCACTTTTTTCACATTTTTAACTTAGACTTTTTTTGCATGGTTCCGAATTCATAGTAGGTACCTTGTGAGCCCAACTCCTCCTACAGTTTTATACCGATCATTCTGAAATTTTACAGGTGTCTTTATGATGGTTTGAAGTTGTGCATATGCTTTTTTCAGAATTCTTTTATTAATTTTTTTCACTTTTTTCACATTTTTAACTTAGACTTTTTTCATGCATCAATTCTATGAAAGAGTATATAATGTAGTAGGTACCTTGTGAGCGCAACTTCTCCTTCAGTTTTATACCGATCCTTCTGAAATTTTACAGGTGTCTTTATCATGGTTTGAAGTTGTGCATATGCTTTTTTCAGAATTCTTTAATTAATTTTTTTCACTCTTTTCACATTTTTAACTTAGACTTTTTTCATGCATCAATTCTATGAAAGCCTATAGTGTAGTAGGTACCTTGTGAGCGCAACTCCTCCTACAGTTTAATGCCAATCCTTCCAAAACTGAAAAGTTGGTTGAATTATGGTCTGAAGGTATGCATTTGCTTTTTACAGAATCATAAAATATTTCTTTTCACTTTTTCACATTTTTAACTTAGAGTTTTATTGCCCATCTATAATATGAAACTGGATATGTAGTAGGTACATTGTGAGTGCAACTCCTCCTACAGTTTAAAACTGATCCTTCAGAATCTTTACAGGTGTTTTGATATGGACTGAAAATGTGCATGTGCCTTTTATAGAATCCTTTAATTATTGTTTTTCACTTTCCGCATTAAGTGATACCAATGGTTGCCTGGTTAACTTACTTCTTTTTTAACCTCACAAATGAAAATAAGGCGGGGGACATAAATTCTCTTTGGAATTTGCTTGTTTGGACTCTGTCCCAAATATGGTAAGATGCTCTAAACAGTAAAAACAAAGAGCCATGCATTTGGATACTAAAAATAAAGATCCCATGAGACCCAAATATGGTAAAGTAGAAGTAAAACAAAGATCAGGAATTGATACAATTAACTTACTCCATCCATAAAAGACACCAAAGGGAAAGAAATACAAACATTAAGCGACCAGACCATAATGGAAACCTAAACAAAGGAAGGCCATATGGACAGTTACTTTCCCACAAAATGGCCATATGGCCATCCAAAATTAAAAGACACAAGTGATACACCAGTAAGTAACAAACAACAACATAAATAAATCGCCACAGAAGAGCCGCCTTGGAACGGTCAGTGGAAGATTTCCCACTCAGCCAGGACAGTCAGACAACCATGCATTTATATACTAAAAATAACCTTCCAAGAATCAGAAAGTGTAACAGTTCCACAGCCCAGTGAACTGGAGCGGAGGCTTAAAATGGATGCCCAAAGCAAACTTTCTACATTCTTAGAATAGATATATGTTTCTCTCAAAATAACCCCAGACATCCATTGACATCAGAGTCTAAATATACCCAGAGCGTGAGAGAATTTGAAGGATCAAAGATTACATGTACTAAATAAATACAGACCAGAAAATACTTTAGGGCTTATATACTGCACATCTTTAAATCCGCAAAAAGCAATCTAAAAACCTCAACAATATAAGCCCAGTGATGAGGAGCAAAGAACGTAAATAAAATAAATAAACTTAATTTTTCTGCTGTTCATGAAAGTATGAACCACATGTTTGTCTAAACGACAGCTAAGAACATTGGTGAAGAAAATGAATATATACATAAGGTTAAGTAAGAAATGAGTATTTCACCATGATCAAACAGAGAGTTTCATAGAGTGAATGAGTGTTTGAGTTTTACGTCTCTTCAACAGCTAACGGTGAAAAGACTCATCGGAGAGTCTGGAGACACCCATGGTCGAACCTGCGACTCCTGGTTTACATAGCAAGTAGTATAACCACTACACCACAGAGGCTTCTTAGAGAGTTACATAGAAGAGAATACCTTATAACAACATGTAAACAAGATTCATTTATCTATCAAAGGTCTCTCTGCATTCGGTGTCCGTGATTTTTCCGATCTTTTCCATTTTAATTAATTTTTCTTCTTGCCTGCTGATGGCATTTTCATGACGACCTGCATTCCATCTGTAGATACTCGTATGTATACATGTTGACTACTTTTGCCCATATCAGTTTCAATTTTTTTCAAGAGTTTGTCTTTTTGATCTTGGGAAATATTGGCCCAGTGGTCAATATCCGTATTATGGCGTTGGAAGGCTGGGTGAAGCTTGAAATTTCCAATATCATCCATTGCCCTTGCTTTTTCCATATCTTCCCCTTTAACAATTTCATATATCATTGCGATAAATCTAGACATATCCCTAGCCTTCCAGCTTGTGGACATTTTCAATACATGATTGGCACTTTCTGAATTATTGTTTCTCCATTGCGTATTTACTTTTCCTTTTTTCGCAGGCTCAATGACATGTGCTGACAGAAGTGCTGGCAACTTTTTGTCAAAATAAGTACCAAATTTTTTCTCTCCAACTTTCCTTCTGATCAATTAGATCACTAAGACTTTCTGTCATAATTTCAAACATCTACATCCAGTGACTGTTAAGCCGTCCTTTCCGAATTTTTTTTTAGAATTTCTTGTCTGCCTTTCATTGGGATACCCACCTCATCTTCCATATGCCTGTTTGCATTTTGTCGCAAGTGTCTCTTGGCAGAGCAGGAGTGTGCACCTAGGAGCACATCGGTTAATTGCCGTCTAAAACGCATACTATTCATTGCTTCCGATTGTTAGTCTTGAGATTTCTTCCTCTGAAAGGTGGTCCACGATGTCATGAAGGAAGGTGCTGTACGTTTTCAGCTCACCTGTCACGTAGTGACAAGGTGAGCTTTTGTGATCACATTTTGTCCGTCGTCTGTCGTGGGTGCGTGCGTCCGTAAACAATTTCAAATAAGTATATCTCTAATGCCCCATGGCCAATCTTGATCAAATTTCATGAGAAGCATCATCAGGTAGGGGGAAAGGCTCCATAAGGTTTTTTGGCTGATCAGATTGGAATTCTGGTTGCCATGGAAACAAAAAGGTTCCATAGACTTATAATGGGGAAAACGACGTCTCATCTTTTTCACGGCCATTTCTGATCCGATCTTCATCTAACTTGCAGATAACCAGGAGGGGCTTACAGTTTACGTCGAGTTCGAATTTGGGCTGCACGGAACATACAGGTTTGGAGTTACCTGCCCTTGAGCATAAATATAAGTGAAAAATGGTGTCTCCAGCTTTTCTCAGCCGTTTATGATTTGATCTTTCTTTAACTTTTCATAAACGAGGACGAGCATAAAATTTCAGACAAGTTCGAATTTGGTTTGAATCTGACCAGTGGTTTTCCAGTTTCATCCTGTTGAGCGTGAAAAATTTTCCTATAGACTTATGAGGAAAACGACATCTCCACTTTTTCTCAGCCATTTCTGATCCGAACTTCATCAAACTTGCAGATAACCAGGAGGGGCTTACAGTGTACGTCGCGTTCAAATTTGGGCAGCGAGGAACAAACAGCTTTGGAGTTACCTGCCCTTGAGCATAAATATAAGTGAAAAATGGTGTCTCAAGCTTTTCTCAGCCGTTTATGATCTGATCCTTTTAGCTCCCCTGAGCCGAAGGCTCACAAGGTGAGCTTATGGTATAGGTAGGCATCCGGCATCAGTCCGTCGTCTGTCGTCAGTCCGTCGTCCACACCTCTGAACTTGAATATCTAAGTTACTAGCTGGCCAATCCCAATCAAATTTTATGTGAAGCATCACTGGGTTGGGGGATTGACTTCATTAGGTTTTGGACCAGTTTTGGTCAGAACTGTGGTTGCCATGGAAACAAAAAGCTTCCATAGACTTATAATGGGGAAAATGACGTCTCCACTTTTTCTCGGCCATTTCTGATTCAATCTTCATCAGACTTGCAGATAACCAGGAGGGGCTTACAGACTATGTTGAGTTCGGATTTTTGCTGCACAGGACAAACAGCTTTGGAGTTACCTGCCCTTGAGCATAAATATAAGTGAAAAATGGTGTATCCAGCTTTTCTCAGCCGTTTATGATTTGATCTTTCTGTAACTTTTCATAAACGAGGACAAGCATAAAATTTCCAACAAGTTTAAAATTGGTTTGAATCTGACCAGGGGAGATTTGATCTTTCTGTAACTTTTCATAAACGAGGACAAGCATAAAATTTCAGACAAGTTCGAATTTGGTTTGAATCTGACCAGTGGTTTACCAGGTTCATCCCCTTTAGCGTGAAACATTTTCCTATAGACTTATAATGAGGAAAAGGACGTCTCCACTTTTTCTCAGCCATTTCTGATCCGAACTTCATCAAACTTGCAGATAACCAGGAGGGGCTTACAGTCTACGTCTCGTTTGAATTTTTACTGCAGGGGACAAACAGCTTTGGAGTTACCTGCCCTTGAGCATAAATATAAGTGAAAAATGGTGTCTCCAGCTTTTCTCAGCCGTTTATGATTTGATCTTTCTGTAACTTTTCATAAACGAGGACAAGCATAAAATTTCAGACAAGTTCGAATTTGGTTTGAATCGGACCAGTGGTTTTCCAGGTTCATCCCGTTGAGCGTGAAAAATTTTCCTATAGACTTATAATGAGGAAAAGGACGTCTCCACTTTTTCTCAGCCATTTCTGATCCGAACTTCATCAAACTTGCAGATAACCAGGAGGGGCTTACAGTGTATGTCGCGTTCAAATTTGGGCTGCACGGAACAAACAGCTTTGGAGTTACCTGCCCTTGAGCATAAATATAAGTGAAAAATGGTGTCTCAAGCTTTTCTCAGCCATTTATGATCTGATCGTTTTAGCTCACCTGAGCCGAAAGTGAGCTTATGGTATAGGTAGGCGTCCGGCATCAGTCCGTCGGCTGTCGTCAGTCCGATGTCCACACCTCTGAACTTGAATATCTAAGTTACTAGCTGGCCAATCCCAATCAAATTTATGTGAAGCATCACTGGGTTGGGGGATTGACTTCATTAGGTTTTGGACCAGTTTTGGTCAGAACTGTGGTTGCCATGGAAACAAAAAGCTTCCATAGACTTATAATGGGGAAAACGACGTCTCCACTTTTTCTCGGCCATTTCTGATTCAATCTTCATCAGACTTGTAGATAACCAGGAGGGGCTTACAGACTATGTCGAGTTCGAATTTTTGCTGCACAGGACAAATAGCTTTGGAGTTACCTGCCCTTGAGCATAAATATAAGTGAAAAATGGTGTATCCAGCTTTTCTCAGCCGTTTATGATTTGATCTTTCTGTAACTTTTCATAAACGAGGACAAGCATAAAATTTCCAACGAGTTTAAATTTGGTTTGAATCTGACCAGCGGTTTTCCAGTTTCATCCCATTGAGTGAGAAAATTTTTTCCCATAGACTTATAATGGGGAAAATGACGTCTCCACTTTTTCTCAGCCATTTCTGATCCGATCTTTATCAGACTTGCAGATAACCAGGAGGGGCTTACAGTTTACTTCGATTTCATATTTGGGATGCATGGGACAAACAGCTTTGGAGTTAACTGCCCTTGAGCATAAATAAAAGTGAAAAATGGTGTCTCCAGCTTTTCTCAGCCGTTTATGATATGATCTTTTTGTAACTTTACATAAACAAGAATAAGCATAAAATCTTGGACGAGTTCGAATTTGGCTTGAATCTGACGAGCGGTTTTTTTCAGTTACATCCCCTTGAGCATGAAAAATTTGTCCCATAGTCTTATAATGGGGAAAATGACGTCTCCACTTTTTCTCTGCCTTTTCTGATTCAATCTTCATCAAACTTGCAGATAACCAGGAGGGGCTTTCAGTCTATGTTGGGTTCAAATTTGGGCTGCAAGGGACAAACAGCTTCTGCGTTACCTGCCCTTGAGCATAAATGTAAGTGAAAAATAGTGTCTCTAGCTTTTCTCAGCCGTTTTTGATTGGATCATTTTGTAACTTTTGGTAAAGAGGACATGCATAAAATCTCCAGCGAGTTTGAAGTTGACTTGAATCTGACCAGTGGTTTTCCAGTTACATCTCCTTGAGTGTGAAAGATTTTCCCATAGAGTTACAATGAGACCATTTCAAATCAGATCTACATTAAACTTGCAGATAAGCAGGAGGGGCATACAGTCTAGGTTGAGTTTGAATTTGGGCCACACAGGTCAAATGACTTCTGAGTAACCTGCCCTTGAGCATAAATATTAGCGAAAAATGGTGTATCCAGCTTTCCGCAACTGTTTTTGATCTGATTTTTTTTGTTACTTTTAGTAAATGAGGATAAGCATAAAATCTCTAATGAGTTCGATTTTGGCTTGAATCTGACCACCGGATTTCCAGTTACATCTCCTTGAGGGTGAAAAATTTTCCCATAGACTTACAGTGGGAAAACTATGTCTCCAGCTTTGCTTGGCTATTTCTAACCTGACCTTCATCAAACTTCCAGATAACCAGAAGGAGCTTTACAGTCTATGTTTAGTTCGAATTTGGGCCGCATGAGACAAAAGGCTTTCAAACTACCTGGCCTTGAGCATAAATACTAGTGATAAATAGTGTCTCCACCTTTTCTTAGCTGTTTCTAATCTGATCATTTTGAAACTTTCAGTAAACGAGAACAAGCATAAAACCTCACTCCGTCGTCCACACCTTTGAACTTGAATATCTAAGTGACTAGCTGGCCAATCCCAATCAAATTTTATGTGCAGCATCACTGGGTAGGGGGGATTGACTGCATTTGGTTTTGAACCAGTTTTGATCAGAACTGTGGTTGCCATGGAAACAAAAAAGTTCCATAGACTTATAATGGGGAAAATAACATCTCCATTTTTTCTCCGCCATTTCTGATCTGATCTTCATCAAACTTGCAGATAACTAGGAGGGACATACAGTCTACATTGAGTTCGAATTTCGGCTGCATGAGACAAACAACTTTGGAGTTACCTGCCCTTGTTTATTGATTTGAGGTTTAACATCCCTGGCAGCACAGTGTAGGTCATTTTGGAGACGTTGCTTCTAGTTTTGTGGGAGTTTTGCCCAACATTGAGATGAAATTATATCTTAAGCCCTTTCCACCCAATGAAATTAATAGGGTCATAATGCATGGATGGTCCAACTGGCACCACTTTTCCTGGGCCGGCTTAGAACCTGTTTACCAATACTCATGTGTGGTCGGTTCCAGCTCTGCATAGAAGCACCATTTAGCCCAGTCTGTTTCTTCAAGCCCCGATGGGCATTCTTAAAACATCATTAATGATTTTCTGGTACACAGGTGAGCGATATAGGGCCATTTGGCCCTCTTGTTGTGGTAGTACTGGTATGTATAAAGATGGGCCCAAAACACATTGGGTGCTCCATTCCTCTGTGTCGCAGAACAGAAAGTTCCTTGTACACAGACGGCGTCATGTGAAAATAACCCAGGTTGTAAGTTTTATCTGTTCCAATAACAGTGCCATTTTTTTTTACAGGTCTTCGATATTTTGTATGAAGCTTCATCTAGTGGACCTCTACCAAGGTTGTTCAAATTATTGCCCTTGGGCCAGAAATGCCCCCGCCCCGGGGGCCTTTGGGTTTACATAGGCTTACATAGGGAAAATCTTTAAAAATCTTCTTCTCTGAAACCATAAGGCCCAGGTCTTTGATATTTGGTGTGAAGCTTCACCTAGTGAACCTCTACCAAGATTGTTCAAATTATAGTACTGGGGCCAAAAATGCCCCCGCCCTTGGGGCCTTTGGTTTTACATAGGCTTATACAGGGAAAATCTTTAAAAATCTTCTTCTCTGAAACCACAAGGCTCAGATCTTTGATATTTGGTGTGAAGCTTCATCTAGTGGACCTCTACCAAAATTGTTCAAATTATAGCCCTGGGGCCAAAAATGCCCCCGCCCCGGGGGCCATTGGTTTTACATAGGCTTATACAGGGAAAATCTTTTTCTTCTCTGAAACCGAAAGGCCCAGGTCTTTGATATTTGGTATGAAGCTTCATCTAGTGGACCTCTACCAAGAGTGTTCAAATTATGGCCCTTGGACCAGAAATGCCCCTGCTCAGGGGCCTTTGGGCTTACATAGGCTTATATAGGGAAAATCTTTAAAAATCTTCTTCTCTAGAACCACAAGGCCCAGGTCTTTGATATTTGGTGTGAAGCTTCACCTAGTGGACCTCTACCAAGATTGTTCAAATTATAGCCCTAGGCCCAAAAATGCCCCCAACCCCGGGGCCTTTGGTTTTACATAGGCTTATACAGGGAAAATCTTTAAAAATCTTCTTCTCTGAAACCGGAAGGCTCAGATCTTTGCTATTTGGTGTGAAGCTTCATCTAGTGGATGTCTACCAAGATTGTTCAAATTATAGCCCCGGGGCTAAAAATGCCCCCGCCCCGGGGGCCTTTGGTTTTACATAGGCTTGTACAGGGAAAATATTTAAAAATCTTCATCTCTGAAACCACAAGGCTCAGGTCTTTGATATTTGGTATGAAGCTTCACCTAGTATAGCCCTTGGGCCAAGAATGTACTAGAGACACTGATTCTCAGGTGAGCGACTCAGGGCCCTCTGGGACCTCTTGTTTATGAAATTCGGCTCATTGGTTTGGTTGCTATGGCAACTTAGAGTTTCCATAGACTTATAATGGGGAAAAATTGAAAAATGGCATTTACTGCCAAGCCACTGCAGATATTTTGACAAAACTTTCATAGAAATATTCCTTAGGCAATCTACTATCTGCCGTATGATTTGAGGCCTACTGCTCATTTGTATTGGTTGCCATGGAAACCAAAATGAAAAAATAGAAAAAAAAATACTTAAAAATCATCTCCTCAGAAACCGTATGCTCTATGAGGCTGAAAGTTTATGGAAATATTCACCATATTTGCCTTTACAGGTTTTGTGTTTTTTATGAAATTCGGCTCTTTAGTTTGGTTGCTATGGCAACTTAGATTTTCCATAGACTTATAATGGGGAAAATTAAAAAATGGCATTAACTACAAAGCCTTTGCAGATATTTTGACAAAACTTTCATAGAAATGTTCCTTTAGTAAACTTCTCTCAGCCATATGCTGTTATGTCAACCTGGGGGTCCAGTAGGTTGTGCCGGGGCCATGCCCCGCCCCCAGTACTTCATAAAATGACTTATATCTCAGAAACCTTACAGATCCCCACCTCTAAACCATATATATTCTTGTTCCTATTGATAAGAAGCATTCAGTGACACCAACCTGGAGGTCCTCCGGGATGTGCCGAGGCCATGCCCCACCCCCTCCACTTCATAAAAGGCCCAATATCTTGGAAACCATTCAGATCCCCACCCCTGAACCCTATTTACTCTTGTTCCTTATGATAAGACGCATTCAGTGACATCAAACTGGGGGTCCCCCGGGATGCGCCGGGGCCATGTCCCGCCCCTCCATTTCATAAAAGGCCCAATATCTCGGAAA
Organism: Lucinisca nassula; assembly: GCA_963580285.1. Lineage (NCBI taxonomy): Eukaryota > Metazoa > Mollusca > Bivalvia > Lucinida > Lucinidae > Lucinisca > Lucinisca nassula. The sequence goes on along the minus strand of OY757012.1, from coordinate 111,234,545 downwards.
CCTTACAGATCCCCACCCCTAAACCATATATATTCTTGCTCCTTATGATAAGACGCATTCATTGACCCCAAATTGGGGGTCATCTGGGGTGTGCCGGAGCCATGCCCCACCCCTTCACTTCACAAAAGGCCATATATCTCAGAAACTGTTCAGATCCCCACCCCTAAACCATATATGTTCTTGTTCATTATGATGAGACACATTCAGTGACACCAACCTGGGGGTCCCCAGGGATGTGCTGGGGCCATGCCCCACCCCCTTCATTTCATAATATCACAATATCTCGGAAACCTTACAGATCCCCACCCCTAAACCATATATATTCTTGTACCTTATGATAAGACACTTTAATTGACACCAACCTTGGGGTCTCCCTGGGCCTTGCCCCACCCCTGCACTTCACAAAAGGCCTTATATCTCAGAAACTGTTCAGAGCCCCACCCCTAAACCATATATATTCATCTTCCTTATGATAAGGCACATTCATTGACACCAGCTTGTGAGTCCCCGGGGCATGCCCGGGCCTTGCTCCATCGCTTGACTTCATTAAAAGCCACATATCTCAGAAATAGTTCAGATCCCCACCCCTAAACCATATATATTCTTGTTCCTTATGATAAGACTCATTCAGTCACACCAACTTGGGGGTCTCTTTGTGCTGAGGCAATGTGCCCCGCCCTTCCACTTCATAAAAGGCCATATATTTCAGAAACCATTAAATCCCCACCCCATATTCATATATGTTCTTGTTCCTTATTATTAGCACACCTACTGTAGGGGTGTCCGCAGGGGCCAGTCCTCTCCTTTCCACTTCATGAAAGAATATCTTTGAAACCGTTCAGATTCCCACCCCTAAACCATATATATACTTGGTCCTTATGATGAGACACATTTAGGGACAATAATCTTGGGCTTTCCTGGGAACGACAGGGCATGCTCCAACCCCTCCACTTATATCTCCAGCCATGCAGATCCCCACTGCTAAACCATATATATTCTTGTTCTTTGTGATAAGACACATTTAGTGATACCAACCAGGGCTCCATTGAGTCCATGCCCCACCCCCTCTACTTCATAAAAGGCCTAATGTTTCATATACTGAGTCCACATGGATGCTCATTTGGATATGGGGGTTCATTTGGCAGATTAAAATGATATCATGTTAAAATACATGGCTGCAATTGGGCAGTGCCCACCTGAGCTCTGGTGAGCATAGTGGCCCATGGGCCTCTTGTTTATTAAGTCAACTACAAACCTCAGCTACCATCAAACCTTACATGAAACATCTCCATGACCTTGTGACTGTGTAGGCACCTTGACCTGGTGACCTTGACCTATATTTTACGCTCCATTGAGTTTGACACAAATTACATCGATATTCCAGATCTTCTCAAATAAAGGCCTACAACAATAAAATCTTGAATAGTGCTTCTCCTAGGTATATTGACTCTGCAGGTACCTTGACATGGTGACCTTAACCTATATTTTACGCTCCACTGACTTTGACACATTTTATGTTGAAGTTCCAGATCTCCTCAAATAAAAGGCCCACAACCATCTAATCTTGCATTGTGCTTGTCCTAGATGTACTGACTCTGCAGGTACCTTGACCTGGTGACCTTGACCTATATTTTACACTCCAGCGACTTTGACAAATTTTTATGTCGAAGTTCCAGATCTCTGCAAATAAAAGGCCTACGACCTTCAAATCTTGCATAATGCTGCTCCAGGATGTACTGACTCTGCAGCTTCCTTGACCTGGTGACCTTGACCTATATTTTAAGCTCCAGTGACTTTGACATAATTTGCATCAATGTTCCAGATCTTCTCAAATAAAAGGCCTGCGACCAACAAATTTTGCATAGTGGTTCTCCTAGATGTACTGACTATTTGGTGACCTTGACCTATTTTTTGCACTCCATTGACTTTAACACATTTTAGGTTGACATTCCATATCTTCTTAACTATAAGGCCTACAACGACCAAACCTTGCATGGTGCTCCTCCTACATTTACTGACTCTGCGGGTACCTTGACCTGGTGACCTTAACCGATATTATCCACTCCAGTGACATTTTACTGATATGTCCTAAAATAAATGGCCTACAGCCACCAAACCTTGCATAGTGCTTCTCCTCCGTGTACTGATTTGGCACGTACCTTGACCTGGTGACCATGGCCTATATTTTTTGGTCCAGTGACTTTGACACATTTTACATCAACTGTCAACTGCTAAGAATGAAATTTACTTAATTAATAACAACATTCTGATTGTATCTCCTATGACTTTTGCCCCCAGCAGGTGCGACGCCGCCTTCTGTCGAATTCTTGTATATTTCAGTAAACAGATAAAATACATTTATAAACAAATACAAAATAATCTGTTTTCTCCAAGCCAAAAGCGTCTTCGAGCTTGTGCATTCAGCGAATAATCATTTCAGCCGTAATACAAACCTAGGTGGTTTACACTGCAAGAAGAAGCATTAAAAACATTGTATCAGTGGCCATTCATATAGTGCACAGCAAAGACTGATCAGACTATGCAGATGCACAGGCAATTATGAATCTTCGCTGGGCCCACATGGTTGAAGACTCCTTTTCGTTTGACCTGGACTCTCTGGTACAATTCAGGTACATCAAAGCTCAAACATTTGCATAAAAGTTCAAAACAAAACATTAACCACTAACACATTTACTGCATAGAGGAGGGAGGCTAAAGCCTCCTTTCTCAAAAATGAGAAATAAACTTAAGAAAGGCATTCCCATTTGTTTGTTTCCTTCTTTCAAAACAGATTATGTAGACAAAGTTTCTTAGTGGAATAGTTTTTAGTGTAACCCTTTTATTACTTACAATTGGTTAGTGTCTCCCTTTAGCTCACTTGTCATGTAATGATGAGGTGAGCTTTTTGGGATCACTTTTCGTCCATCGTGTGTCCATGTGTGCATAAACAATTTCTTCAAATAACATCTCCTCCAAAACCACTGATCGGATTTTGACCAAACTTCATAGGAATGTTCCTTAGGTGGCCCCTTTCAAAGTTGTGTAAATGGTTCCAGTCCGTTGCACATCAAGGTCACAGGAGCCAAAAAAAGATTATTTTTATGAAAACTTATAAAAATCTTCTCCTCTGAAACCACAAGGCACAGGCCTTCGATATTTATATGTAGCTTCATCTAGTGGACCTCTGTTATAATCCTGGGGCCAAAAATGCCCCCGCCCCTGGGCTCAGGTGTTTGATATTTGGTATGAAGCTTCGTCTTATGGACCTCTATCAAGACTGTTCAAATTATAGCCCTTGGGCCAAAAATGCCCCCGCACAGGGGCCTTTTGGTTTTACATTGACTTACATAGGAAAAATCTAAAAAAAAACTTCTCAGAAACCGCAAGGCCCAGGTCTTTGAAATTTGGTGAGAAGCTTCATCTATTGGACCTCTACCAAGATTGTTGAAATTATGTACCTGGGGCCAAAAATGTCCCCGCCCCTGGGCCCTTTGGTTTTATGTTGACTCAATTATACAGGGAAAACCTTTAAAAATCTTCTTAAACTAGAAGGCTCAGGTGTTTGATATATGGTATGAAGCTTCGTCTTCTGGACCTCTATCAAGATTGTTCAAATTATACCCCTGTGGCCAAAAATGCCCCCGCCCCGGGCCCCTGTAGTTTTATATTCACTTATATAGGAAAAATCTTACAAAATCTTGTCCTCTGAAACCGCAAGGTCCAGGTCTTTGGTATTTGGTGTGTACCTTCATTTAGTGAACCTCTACCAAGATTGTTCGAATTATAGCCCTTTCGCCAAAAATGCCCCTGACGTTGGGCCCTTTGGTTTTACATTGACTTTTATAGGAAAATTCTTACAAAAATCTTCTTCTCTCAAACCACAAGGGAGGTCTTTATACCCCCACAAATGAAATTTGGGGGGTATATAGGAGTGAGCTTGTCGGTCAGTCTGTCGGTCGGTCTGTTGACTTGGTTTCAAGACGATAACTCAAAAACCGCTTCTCCGATTTTTATAATTTTTGGTACACTGATGTAACATCATAAAATACAGGTCAAGTTCGATTTCCACTACAATTCGTCAATTTTTGACATAGTTATGGCCCCTTTCAAGTAAAAAAAATGCAAAATGGCACTGATGTACTATCAGGGCAGTTTTTGTGGGGGTATTCATCACCTTTAGTGATAGCTCTAGTTGATATTTGGTGTGAAGCTTCATCTAGTGGACCTCTATCAAGACTCTTCAAATTATAGCCCTGGGGCCAAAAATGCTCCCGCCCTGAAGCCCTTTGGTTTTACATTGACTTATATAGGGAAAACCATAAAAATCTTCTTGTCTGAAACCAGAAGTCTCAAGTGTTTAGTATTTTGCATGAAACTTCGGCTTGTTGTCTTATATCAAGATTGTTCAAATTATAGCCCTGGGGCAAAAAATGCCCCTGCCCCGGGGCCCTTTGGTTTTACATGGACTTATATAGGAAAAATCTTCTCCTCTGAAACCGCAAGGCCCAGGTCTTTGATATTTGGTGTGTAGCTTCATCTAGTGGACCTCTACCAAGTTTGTTCAAATTATAGCACTGGGGCCAAAAATGCCCCCGCCCTGAAGCCCTTCCGTTTTATATTGACTTATAAAGGTAAAACCTTTAAAAATATTCTTGTCTGAAACCAGAAGGCTCAGGTGTTTGATATTTGGTATTAAGCTTCGTTTGTGGACTTCTATTAAGATTGTTCAAATTATAGTCCTGAGGCAAAAAATGCCCCTGCCCCGGGGCCCTTTGGTTTTATACTGACTTGTATATGGAAAGCCTTTAAAAATTCTTTTTGTCTGAAACCAGACGGCTCAGTTCCTTGATATTTGGTATAAAGCTTTGTCTAGTGGACCTAGACCAAGACTGTTCAAATTATAGTCCTGGGGCCAAAAATGGCCCTGCCCCAGGGCCCACAGGTTTTGTTTAGACTTATATAAGGAAAACCTTTAAAAATCTTCTTGTTTGAAGCCAGAAGGCTTCGTTCTTTGATGTTTGATATGAAGCTTCATCTTTTAGACCTCCTTCAAGATAATGCAAATTATAGTCCTGGGGCCAATAGTGGCCCTCCCCAGGGCCCACTTTTTACACTATGGATCAGGTGAGCAATCCAGGGCCATCATGGCCCTCTTGTATTACTTACAGTTGATTAGTGGCTAAATAAATATATACAAAATGGCTTTGTGATTTCTGCCGTATTTCAAATGATGACACGTCTCAGTATGACCTTAGCTGTTGGTGGGACGTAAAATAAAAACTCACTCACTCAAATGAGGACACATTTGAAGGCCTTGATGTTGTGTCTTGAAAATTAAAAATAATTTTGCATCACTGCAAGAGGGCCACCGAATATAGTTTATATTTATTATTTTGGCTTTAGTAAATGCCGTCTGATTAACAATCACAGTATTAAATATTTTTTCACTACACTTCAGTCTCTCAACCTGCTTTGGAGCATGAAGAATAACACGAGATTGTACAAATTTAATCCTTTCCTTCTAAAAACAATATCTGCTATGTTAGTAGAATTGGAACAACAAAATTAATACCACTACATTCTCTACAGCCAGCAGAACAATCAAGATCATGCTTTGGACAGCTGCATTGCTTTTTATCACAGTTCTGTTTGCAGTTGCATCAGATTATTTGCAGGAGATTCTGTGGTGGAGATCAATTTCTTTTCTAACTTTATTTCTCCACAACAACGGAATTTATATTTTATTGTAAAACAACACCTTTGAAACCCTGTCCTTTATTACAGTAAGCAATTGTTTTTTAGCTTACCTTCACGAAGTGACAAGGCGAACTTTTGGGATCACTTTTTGTCCGCTGTGCGTGCCTGTGTGCATGCCTCCATTCGTAAACAATTTCATCTCCTAAACCACTGATCCGATTTTGACCAAATTTCACAGGAATGATCCTTAGGTGGTCCCCTTTCAAAGTTGTTCAAAGCGTTCCGGTCCATTGCTCATCTAGGTCACAGGAGCTAAAATAGATTTTTGTACTGAAAACTTAAAAATCTTCTTCTCTGAAACCCCAAGTCCCAGGTCTTTGATATTTGGTATGAAGCTTCATCTAGTGACCACTACCAAGAATGTTCAAATTATAGTCCTGGGGTCAATAATGCCCTCGCCCTGGGGCCCTTTGGTTTAACATAGGCGTATATGGGTAAAAACCTTTAAAAATCTTCTTCTCTGAAACCACAAGGCCCAGATCTTTGATATTTGGTATGAAGCTTCATCTAGTGGAAAGTAGAAGTAAAACAAAGATCAGGAATTGATACAATTAACTTACTCCATCCATAAAAGACACCAAAGGGAAAGAAATACAAACATTAAGCGACCAGACCATAATGGAAACCTAAACAAAGGAAGGCCATATGGACAGTTACTTTCCCACAAAATGGCCATATGGCCATCCAAAATTAAAAGACACAAGTGATACACACAGTAAGTAACAAACAACAACATAAATAAATCGCCACAGAAGAGCTGCCTTGGAACGGTCAGTGGAAGATTTCCACTGGGGGGCTTAAATCGATTTTACGTGGCCACAATCCTCGCCCTTACTTCCGTTGCGATTTAGACAAATAATTTGTTCAGTCCGCATGAAGGCCTTCTAACTCATCAGTGCAACATCTCCGTGAACACTCTACCAAGAGTGTTCAAATTATATCCCTGTGGCCAAAAGTGCCCCCGCCTCTGGGCCCTTTGGTTTTACATAGTTATATAGGGAAAATTTTAAAAATCTTCTCTGAAACCACAATGCCCAGGTCTTTGATTATTGGTGTATAGCTTCATCTAATGGACCTCTGTCAAGATTATTCAAATTATAGCCCTAGGGCCAAAATCCCCCCACCCCGGCACCCTTTGGATTTACAAAGACTTACATAGGGAAAATCAAAGTTGTTCAAACGGTTTCGGTCCATTGCTCATCTAGGTCTAAGGAGCTAAAAATAGATTTTTGTACTGAAAACTTAAAAAAAATCTTCTTCTCTGAAACTGCAAGGCCCAGATCTTTGATATTTGATATGAAGCTAGTGGACCTCTACCAAGATTCTTCAAATTATAGCCTGGGGCCAAAAATGCTTCCGCCCTGGGGCCCTTTGGTTTTACATAGACTTATATAGGGAAAATCTTTGAAAATGTTCTTCTATGAAATGGCAAGGCCCATGTCTTTGATATTTGGTGTGAAGCTTCATCTAGTGGACCTCTATCAAGATTAGTCAAATTATAGCCCTAGGGCCAAAAATGCCACTGCCCCGGGGCCCTTGGGCTTTACATAGACTTATATAGGGAAAATCTTAAAATATCACTTTCTCTGAAACCGCAAGGCCCAGGTCTTTGATAATTGGTGTGAAGCTTCATCTAAAGGACCTCTATCAAGATTGTTCAAATTATAGCCCTAGGGTCAAATATGCCCCTGCCATGGGGCCCTTTGGTTTTACATAGATTTACGTAGGGAAACTATTTAAAAATGTTCTTGTCTGAAACAAGAAGGCTCAAGTCTTTGATATTTGGTATGAAGCTTTGTCTAGTGGACCTCTATCAAGATTGTTCAAAAAGCCTTCTTCCCCCGGGCCCACTGGTTTCACATTGACTTTTTTAGGGTAATCTTTATAAATCTTTTTGTCTGAAACCAGAAGGCTCAGTTCTTTGATATTTGTTATGATGCTTTGTCTAGTGGACCTTGACCAAGATTGATCAAATTATAGCCCTGGGGCCAAAAATGGCTCCGTCCCGGGACCCTCTGGTTTTACATAGACATAGGAAAAACCTTAAGAAATCTTTGTCTGAAAAGAGAAGACTCAGGTCTTTGATATTTGGTATGGAGCTTTGTCTAGTCAACCTCTACCAAGATTGTTCAAATTATAGCCCTGGGTCTAAAAATGAGCCCACTCTGGTGCTCACTGGTTTTACATAGACTTATATTGGGAAAACCTTTGAAAATCCCCTTGTCTGAAACCAGAAGGCCTAGGTCTTTGAAATTTGGAATGAAGCTTTGTGTTGTAGATTTCTACCAAGATTGTTCAAATTATAACCCTGGGGCCCGCAGGCTTCTATAGGGAAAACCTTTAAAAATCTTCTTGTCAGAATATGAAATCAGAAGGCTCCGGTCTTTGATATTTGGTATGAAGCTTCACCATTTAGACCACTACCAAGATTATTCAAATTATAGCCCTTGGGCCAATAATGGGGCTCCTCGAGGCCCACTTGTTACCCTATGGATCAGATTAGCGATCCAGGGCCATCATGGCCCTCTTGTCATCATTTTCAGTCAAAATTTTCAAAAGCTTATATAGCAAGCTTGTTCTACCGAATCCATGGAAGAGTTAGAAAAAAATGTGAAAAAAGTGATGTTCCGACGGAGGCATAAGCGTCATTTGCACCTCCGTCGGAACCATTACTTGCAAGTGCATACCAAATACGCCAACGGTGTAACTAGGGAGCAGTAATTACCGAAAAAGAAATATCCGCACACTTCGCGACACTCCTGACAAGGAAGTTAATATTATATTCTTCATATTTTTCATAAAAAGTCACTCTGTAAATGCATATCTCTGTCAACCTCAGTCCCGTTGATGTATTTTATTCTTTGGTTAAAGTAAATTTAAATGCATGTCTTTTCACTCTGTGTTGTGATATTTCAAGGTCTCTACATTCTATATCACTACTAATGTAAATAATATTGTCATTTCCATGCGCCATGTTATCATCATTTCCATGTGCCATGTTATCATCATTTCCATGTGCCATGTTATCATCATTTCTATGTGCCATGATATCGTCTTGATCACTTAGACTTTCACCATTTTTACCGCCGTCGCCCTTTGTGTTACCAATATCATAGCCATTTAAAGAATCATCGTTTTCACCTTCTGATTCTTCAATGTCAATGAAACTCATATCATCAAAACTAGTGTTAGTCCCGGCTGATGTAGTCTGTTGATCAAACAAGTCTGAGTTACAATCTCCAATATTTCCATAGAATTCATTTGGCTTCAATGTAGCGTCACGTTCAGCGAGTAAATCAAGGATACTATCATCTTAACTCATATCCTCAAATTCACCATATTGCTTAAGCTTATCTCCATCTGGAGCACTCAACACAGCATCTCTGGCATCGTCCCGATTGTAGCCATGTACCCATACTAAATGCTTAGAGAGGCAGCTCCTACGTATGAAGCTTGAAGAACACCAACACAGTTCCAATGTTGACTGTTGCTGTGCCTTTCTTTAGTATTTCTCATCAAATTTGTTTTATGCTTATAAGATTCACCACACGCATCACAACAATATCCAATCCTGGAAAAACACAGTTTTTTCGCTTAAACAGTTTTAACTCTGACAACATATGTAACAGATTTACACTATATATACTTGTCAACGAGAACATATTCACGTGTACTTAATGCATCTTAAATGGCGCCGTTGCACACGGACTATACTCTGCCAGGTAGTTGTACTTTATATAGCAGACGACAGCACATACTACTTTATAGCAGATGACAGCACGTGGAACACTATTGAAACTAGCCAGTACACATTTATTTATAGATTCACATGTAACTGTTTGCTCCGTTGCGCTGCTGTATATATGAACAGTAAAGTGCCTTTGCAAGAATTGCCTATTATACAGGTGCAAGATCTGTTTGCTATAAACATACTCATTCTTCTACAACTATACATCACATACTATTTAAATGCACTATTAGGACCTGCTCCAGACTTATGTGTCTGTTTTATTTTTTCATTAGCACTTTCAGCCGTTTCATGTATGGGATGCCATTCACATTGTATTTATTGCAGCTGTGTATACGGGACGCTGTTTTTGTATTTTCATCGTTTATCTTTAGCCTGTCTTCACAAACACTGTCCGTGTTCACTGAGGTTTCAATGGGAAAGAGTAAACTTAAAGGGCGACCAACAACCCCCCAAGTGTACAACTTCATTTTCGCAGAAAGAATATTGCCGTCCTTACTAGTGGCTAAATTCACAATCTTGCCCATATTCCAACAACATCTTGGTTCATCGTCCTTCAATAAAACTACATCGCCAATATTTGGCGAAGAATTTGAATCCTGACTTCAATACTGATTTTCTCTGTTCACGTAAGCTTAATAAATATTCATCCCGCCCTATTTTCCAAAATATGGTTAGCAATTTCTGTCCTTTTTTCCAGATTAACAACAACCTGTCCGCGGTTAATTCATATGCATTAATCTGGATTATCCTGTCCATATTCAAATTCTGTTACACTATTTCATTGTTGGAAAATTTCCTGGTGTTAACGTGATATTAGATTCAATGTCATCACCGACATACACTGGTGGTTGGCTATTGATGACTGATTCTGTTTCTTTCAGTATTGTCCGTAGCCGAGTTTCCTTTGGTAAGTTCCTGCCTAACGATTTGCGTAGAGTGAGTTTCACTAGTGCTACCAATCTCTCAGAATCCGCCCATCCACGGAGCCAATTCTACAATAAATGGCCACTTTATATAGTAGTCGCAGATTAAATTGACTAGGCGAAGCTATTCAGGTGTTGTCAATATATGTCAAAGTCGCTGTGTCCACCAGAAGATTCGGTAGAGTGCCTTTCGCATGTTTTCTGCAAGCGGACCAAATGGCCATATACGCCACAGTTATGTTTGTATTACAGTTCACAGAATCGGGAAACTTGGTTTACCTTTTTGTAAATGGAACATTCCAAAGGCAGGTCCAGAAGTTAGCTCCGCCTAGTCAATCTTAACTGCGACTACTATACCAGAATTTGGACAAAACATTGCACTCCTACACCCTTCGTTACATGTTTCCAAGCTAAATTTTAAACAGTGCTGGTTGTTTTGAACCGTGACGCATTGTCACTCAAAATTTCGATGGGTGTTCCTCTTATTTAAATAAATCCCTTTAAGCCTAGCAGAAATTCTTCTGCTGTCATACCTCTCATAAGTTCAGGTGGATAGCACGTGTCACTAGGTAAGTAAATAAAAATACCCACGCTTTCTTTCTTGATCTGTCTTCATGTATAATGGTTCTAGATAGTCCAGGCCCGTTCTAGAAAATGCACGCGCTTCCGTTATGCGCGTTTTTGGTACGGGTGGCATCATGGGCATTGTGTATTAGAGAGCCGCCTTGATGACGACGACATGTATAGCAGTGTCGCAGTACTGATCGAACTGAAGCACGACCACGAGGAATCCAGTATTATTTATGGCTTACCTGACTTAATGTTTGAGAGATGCCTGTGTGGAAGTTCTGCCTATGTATACACTCTGTAGGTGGCTATGTGAACCGGTCATTCTTCGGCAAAAGAATCGGGTGTCTGGTTGCTTCATTTAAATATGTTCTGTAAAATGGTTATCCTTTGGAAGCAAGGAATACACCACAGAACTGAAAAATGTGGAATGTTCATGTTTTCTGGGCCAGACTAGCTAGTTTCGGCCTTTTAGGCCTCATCAGTGATCCTAAAATATTTTCAAAACTCCACAATGGAATCAATGATCCCAAAGGACAAGAAAATATAAACTACACTTTAGTCTGCATTTTATATCCCGCCCTAACACAACAGAATACTATTTTACGGGTAAATACCCAGCTGTCGCTTTATTACTTTTAATTGCAGTGAATACTTTAGGAAAGTGTTTCCTTTGTATGTTAGCAGCCATATGTTTTCAGCTACAGTAAGCTCTTTGTTCGTCAGGTACCGTACTTCAAATTGCTATCCGTGTTCATCCGATTGTTTTGTTTATTTGAGGTTTAACGTTCTTGTCAACATTGTATATGTCATTTTGGAGATGTTGCTTCCTATTTTGTGGGACTTTTACCCCACATTGAGATGAAATAACATCTCAAGCCCTGTGCCCAATGGAACCAATAGGGTTTATAAACATGGACAGTCCGACTCGCACCGCTTTGTCTGAGCAGGCTTAGATCCTCTAAGCTGTTTACCAGTACTCGTGTGCGGTCGGATTTCAGCTTTGCGTGGAAGCATCATGCAGCCCATCTATTTTTCCAAGCCCGGATGTCCGATTGTTACCACCAGATGTTTGTATCCTTTTAGTGAAGCAAAGTACGTACGCTGTTATTATTACAACCTTTATTACTGTTGAATATCGGCCCCCGCCCGTCGAGGCTTGAAGAAATAGATGGGATGCATGATGCTTCCATTCACAGCTGAAACCGACCGTCACTGGAAAAATGAATCATATCTAATTTTGGTAACCCCTGTTTTGTCCAACTCCTCTTCTTTCATTTCCTGTTTCTCAAGAAGCTCATGCTGCTGTTTCATTTGATTTATAAAAAAAAGTGTTCATCTGATTCTGTAACTCAGTAATTTGATCTTAACTAGACTTCTCCTTTGCTTCAGTTTCTCGTTTTCAGGACTTAAACTTACTTTAAACTTCTTAAGGTTTAAAGCACACCTAAAATTTTATCACTGACCGACTCATTTTTACTTCTGTCATACAGCAGTTTTTGGGAGAAAATATTTATGAAATAATAATAATGATAATAATAATGATGATAATGATAATAAAACAACAGTTACACAGTTATAATATATAGAAAATATAGAAATAAAATTTGGATATAATTTGCAAAAAGGGACAACTGGAAAAAGATTGAAACTAGAAAATAGCATAAATTTCATTGCATAACCTCCGCGCTTACCTTAATTTGTTCCTAAAAATTTGAAAAAAAAAAATACATAAATATTGCAGATAATATGTGTACATGGTAGAAATGAGTGAGTGTTTGCGTTTTACGTCCCACCAACATCTAAGGTCATACGGAGACGGGATCTCGGTTTAAAGACTCATCCGAAAGTCTGGAGAAGCCCGGGATAGATCCTGCGACCCCTGGTTTACAAGGCGAGTAGCGTAGCCAGCACATGGTAGAAAGTAACCACAAAATATTTAGGTACATTCCTAACCAAAGATGCAAGTGTATATATATATATATAACAAGATATGAATATACAAAGACCTTGTATTAACACAGGTAAATGATATCCTTTGTTAACACATGGCCTAGCTGAAGTAGCACAATGGATATTAAATATGATTTCCTTTTGCACCACTTGCACCTTGGTGTACATAGAAAGCTTCATAACAAAATACATACTTATTACAGTATCTAACACATTCATACACATAAAACAGTTTTCCATTGCTTTTCTCAGTTCATTATTCAATTTCTATAACATCATGTAGAAAATACCAGGTAGGTCTTGTCCCACAGTTCATGCTCAATCATGCAGGAATGACTTGCAATAAAAAGACTAAGGTTTTTCAACTTGTTCTAGCCAGCCATTATGTGACCAATAAAAATAAGCATTATAGATATGTTTTGTAATTTTTCTTAATTTGTACGCATTGATGTAACTCAAAGACAACGATTTACCCATCTTTATGACTGTTTCATTGTTTCTGTTAATAAATTTGAACTCACTCCATGAAAAGTAGGCTGTTGGAAATAATTTCCCCTGCACTTTGATAGACTCAATATTTTGGGGTAAATGAACACACCAGTGGGATGGACACAGGGGAAGGCTCTTTAATGGTAAGATGATGCATGTGTCCCCGGAAGTAAGTTATAACATTAAAGTTGCCTTTTTGGCCTTTCGTTTATAAACATTTGCAGCAATTAAGAACACAATAATGAGTGTACAACATGTAATAAAAAAAATTCCATGGTCCCATGCTAACTGCAGATTAGTGAATGGATGGGACAACTGGGGAGAGGGTGTCTGTGTCCTATAATGAAAACTGGGAAGGGAACTGGCCTTTGCAACACCTATTGTTGACTGTTGGTTGGTTGGTTGGTTGATTTGAGGTTTAACGTCCCCGTCAACACTGTAAAGGTCATTTTGGAGACGTTGCTTCCAATTTTGTGGGACTTTTACCCGACACTGAGATGAAATGACATCTCAAGCCCTGTCGCCCAATGAAACCAATAGGGTTTATTAGCATGGACGGTCCGCCTCGCACCGCGGTTCCTGGACAGGCTTAGATCCTCTAAGCGGTTTACCAGTACTAGTGTGCGGGCCGGATTCAGCTCTGCGTAGAAGCATCATGCAGCCCATATATTTCTTCAAGCCCCTATGGGCGGGGGCGAAGTATTGTTGACTGTAAAACATGTATCATTATAAGGGCTTTTCGAAGCTTTAAGAACATGAAAAATAATATTATTATTGAGGTAGATGCTATGGCCATGGTGATGTATAGCAAAAGGTTGCTGGTTGAAAACCAGTCTTCATCAAGTGCAATTTGTCCATCCAGTAATGATTCTGTCAGAGACTGGAAAATAACAGCATCTTTCTTGGTCTCGTCTGCCATTTTCTTTAAGCTTAAATGGTGTTTCTTGTCATTTGCTTAGAATGTGGACATAGCACGATTATATAATTTGAAATTGGGAATATCTACATCCAGTACAGTGTCAAACATTGAATTATCTGTAATGTTGTTATAAGAGGTGATGTTGAAAAATTCTTGCAGTAAAGCTAAATTTACAGGGTGTAGTTTTGTGACTGCCGTAGAGTGATTCTGGCATGATGCTAATCGAGGTGGTAAATACATTTTATTTGTCGTTACCCCACATTCACAAGGTATATTCATCAGACAGAAACTGCATCCTTTAAGCATTCTTTTGCCAGTCTTACAATCCAATTCCAATAAGTCTGATTTATATACCAGAACAGATGACTTACTAATTTCAACTATTTGGGCAGACAAATGGTCTAAGTGGAACCTGACGTCACAGGGTTTTTGCACTAAGGTTTTATCATTTGCAAAAAGAGACAGCACACAAGTTTCTTGGGTGTGTGGCCATAAAACCTTGTTAAAACTGCATGTAATCCTAGAGTCTCTTGAGCATTTTGAAATTTCTGAGCCTTTCAGTGTTGTATAAAATTGTAAGTCATGAGACAGAACAAAATATTCTGGCAAATCTAAAATTTGAGTAGCATGGTTAGAAGTAGCATTTAAAGGAACAGGAAAAGACAATACTCTAAACAATGACAGTGGTTTTGAATGGGGTGCCATAGGAAACTTAACTGTAATGTAGATTCTATTTTCTTGGCGTGTGAAAAGAAACGACCTAGCTTGTATATTTCTGACAAACTGGACGTGCTCAAATGAAAACCGGGATATTTCATACGCAGAAGTTGCTGGATCTCTGTAACTGTTTGGTGCAATATTTCTTTTTGTAGTAGAAAAGATGAAAGTTTACCTTCTACTCGGTCAAATATCCCTGTTTCTAGTTCATTTAAAATTGCATACAATCTTTATGACTCTTGCACTTGTTTTGTCAATAAATTGCTCATGGAAATAATTGAGTCTTCAATGCTTGCAAAAGACCCCTGAAGTTGGGTATATATATGGGCTATGGCTAAATGATTTTCTTGTATGCCATTTCTTAAGTTGGTCATTCTTTCATCAGATGCCTTGATAAAGGATGACAAGTGCTCTTCGTGTTGCTGAACAGACGCTACAATATTATGTGTATTTCTCTTGAGAGCATTAATATGTGTCGCTTATAAACTCATATCATCTTAGGTCGCAGTACCAAAAATTGAACGGGATAACTGGCCTACAAAGCTGAACAAGGCTCTTTTACTCCTACTTTTAGGTGTTTTCTTTCCCTCGGGAATTAACCTATATATGGTTTCAAGAGTATTATTGAGCTTATGTTTTGTTTGCATTCTAATCTCATTGACTTGGAACAAAACCTGATTTATAATAAGACAAGTGTCTTTATCATGACTACAACCAGTATTCGGTATAATAATTATATCGCTTGGTAAGCTGAACTCAAACGTGTGAAGCTAATCTTCTTGGGCGAGGAGCAACTCTGACTCTTCTTCAAAGACTACCCCATAACTTAGTCGATGAAAAGTGGGCGGACTGCCTGACACCATTGTGATCATTATAAAGCATAGGAAAGTCCATATCATAAACCTGGGCCAATTCCACAGTGAATCTAAAATATAAAGAAAAAAATTACTTGTAATTATTCCGGTGAAAGAGTTGCAAATTCTTTCTAGCGCTAATAAACAGAAGACAGGCCTCTATATTTTGGAAAATTACAAGTAAAATAAAAAAAAAAAGTTTTAGAAATTTGTCGCGCGCACTGCTTACTTTGTCCCTTATTCAAACATGAACAATTTAATTCCAGATCCTGTTAAGCCCACAATGAAAAGGAGCCCTAAACACTATTCATGTTCTATTATTTTATGAAGAACTTTTGTATTGAATCTTTGCTTTGTGCCCTATTAGAAGGTATGTTTAACCTGTTGTGATTTTGTCTTCATATATTGTTCTCATCATTTATTTTCATCGTTTTTACACCTTAAGGCTAAATGCTAGCTGTAGTGTAAGTAGCGTTAGTATGCCTTAATGTTTAATAGTTAACGTTCCAGGCCAATTAATTTAAGTATCGTGTCTTTCGCTTTCGTTTCTTTCCCTCTAATGTATGTGTAACATGAAACTGCCTTATTAGCATCGGAGCTATGTTTTCTTTTGGTTCCCAAGGGAGTTTATAATTGCCAAACCATTTAACCAGATACTATTGTTTGCCCTGCCTCCTCTTAACCCTGCGGAGTTAATCAACTTGATGCCAAGCTTCTTCTTCTGCAGGTTTAGAATTTGATGGGTTGGTGGTCAACTTTGGGGTGGTAGCATTGTCACTGTCAATGCTAGGTGGCCGATCCCTCCCTGGCATTGGCTGAGTACCGTTAATCGGTTCAGTGATTTGTGACAACTGGTTACCCGCCCTTGTTTGTTCAGTATCTCAGATTTGGGGATTGGGTTCCTGACCCTCAGATCCATTTGGGGTGACTGCCCTGGGAGTGGGGGTTTGTGGAGGGGGTTCTGGGACTTGTTGGTCTGGTGTATGAGCCTCCTCACGAAGTCTGTTTTCTTCTAAAGGCAGCCTTTCCCCTGCAACTGCTCTGTAATCCTCTGGATCATTATACCTCTTAAGGTAGGTAGCATTGACTTTGTTAGGATGGGCTTTGTTAGTAACAGAGTGAACAATTCTGTATGTGTCGTTTGGACATTTCTCTCTAATGTAATAGGGCCCCTCCCATTTATCATGCATTTTAGGGGATAGACGATTGGGGCACTCGTTGATTTTAAGAAGAACTTGTTCTCCCGGAAGAAAGTTGGATTCTTTGGCCTTCAGATCATGACGGTGTTTGTCATTTTCTTTGGACTTTTCAGAGTTTTCTTTTGCAATTTCATGTGACATTTTCAATCGGTTCAGAAGTTGTTCTACATGTTGTTTGGCCTCAGGTCCCAAACTATCTCTAGGAATAAGTTCTGCATCAAAGGGAACACGCATTTGACAGCCAAAGAGCATTTGAAACGGCGAAAAACCTGAAGTTTCAACTTTTGGGGTATTTCGCAAAGACATTAGAGCAACGGGGAGTACCAAATGCCAGTTTTACTGGGAACGGTCAACATACATACGAATGGTCTGGATGATGCTGGCATTTTGCCTTTCCACACAGCCGTTGAATTGGGGTCTATAACTACTAGTACTATGGCAAGTTACCTGATAAATTTCGACCCACCTAGAAAAGCTATCCACCACAACCAAGATATATTCATGACCTTCAGAAAATTTACATAAAGGTCCAATAATGTCCATGTGTAAACGACCAAAGATACCTGCAACAGGGAGTGGATGCAAAGGCAGACGGGTAGCAGGAGTATTTCTTTTTGCTCACTGACACCCGTCACATGATTTAACGAAGTCAGTGATATCCCTAAACATGCGATGCCAAAAGAATTTGCTTTTGATCAAGGCTGTTGTTTTCTTTATACCAAAGTGACCATTGTCATCATGGAAAGCGCGCATAGCGGCCTGTCGGTCTACCCTGGGAAGTACTACCTGAGCCACCTCCCCCATTTCTAGTGATTGCCTTTTTGGGCGTGGCCGACTAAAATGGTATAGGATACCATCAACAATGTCATACATTTCAGATTCATACACAATTGCTTTAGCCTTTTCAGGATCATCAGGGACCTTTCCTGTTTCAAGGTAAGTGTACATTCCTGAGATTTCAGGGCACTGTTTTTGTTTTGTGCTAATGGGAAGCTCTGCAGTCTGTGTCTGCTGGTTTGGGCCCACCAGAAAGCAGACCTGACAGATCAGCCTGATTTTCCCTCTCTTCTGGCTCTAAGTCCAGCACAGCCATTGGAGGGTCTGTAAACTGAATCTGTACACATAGCCATTCAGATTCAGTATCAGCTGCCCTGTGTTCTGATTGTTTTGGTATTGGGCACTGATTTGTGTCATCAACCATTTGGTCCTGGACCTGCGATATAGCTGAGATTTCACCAGAAGGAAATGGTAGACGCGAAAGCGCATCCGCATTTCCGTTGTTGACTCCTTTTATATGTTGCACGTCATAGTCATATTCTTGCAGTTCCATGGACTACCTGGTTAGACGACGGTCAGGGTTTTTTACTGTATGAATGTACTGAACCCAGCAGACATTTGACGTCTAATAGACGTCATATTGACGTCAGACTCCAACGTTGGATTGACGTTGATTTTGAAAGTTTTTCAGACGTCAGAAAACAGACGTCAATCTGACGTCAGAAAACAGACGTCAATCTGACGTTTAAAACCAATGTTGATTTAACGTCGGGTTTCTGACGTCATCAGAATGGCGTTGGATTTACGTTGATTTTTAAAGTTTTTCAGACGTCAGAAAACTGACGTCAAAACTCTGACATCCTAAAACCAATGTTGATTTTACTTAGGGTTTCAGACGTTGAATAACTCTTTCCAGCTGACAACATTTGGACATCTTTATGTCGTCTTTTGACGTTTCAATGATGTCTGTTTTAGGGCCCCACACATAAGGCAAATGTGTATATATCTCTCAATTAAAAGTTTCAATAAAACAGAGTCTGGTATAATTTTCCTTGCTTCCAAAGGATTGTTCTGCTTTTTCATAATTTATCATGCTACATTTACATGATCATGATATGAAATCTGTACCACTCCACCACGAATGTTGGGCTTTTAGATTGTTCAGAGAACTCACTCCGCCACAACAAGTTGGCCAGAAGATGACAGCATCATATCATTTTGTTTAATACCAATCTGAAGGGTTTTGGAATCTGTACCACTCCACCATGAATGTTGGGCTTTAAGATTGTTCAGAGAACTCACTCCACCACAACAAGCTGGCCAGAAGATGACAGAATCATGATATCAGTTTGTTTAATAATGAAATCTGTACCACTCCACCACGAATGTTAGGCTTTAAGATTGTTCAAAGAACTCACTCCGCCATTACAAGCTGGCCAGAAGATGACAGAATACACATTTATTTAAAGTTCAAATTTCTATACTATATATTTTAGATATAACGATAATGTTCCTGAATTGTTGGATACACTTGGGTAAACAGTGAAGACTCAAATTATCCTCCTTCTGAACTGAATCTTCACCGTTTGCCATTTTGTCTGAATCCTTCGCCTTTATTATTCCGTGTTGAAATTTTTTGGTTCTAACAGGCAATATTAGGTGCAGATTTTTACATGTATAATTTTCTGTAAAAAGAGATCCTTGGGAAATACAAAGTTTTAAAACAGCAGACTTGGTTTTATTTAGTCTATTCATGAGAGATAATGAATGGTAGATGCGACAGACATGTACTTTGTCCAAAGCAGGACGACGTTTTGAGATGCAATTTTTCTCGGCAGCTAAAGGATTAAATTGGTTATCATAGTTGTATAACATGATTAATCTATGATAAGCAAGTTCTGCATGACTGTTAATAGTAACATCATGTAACCATAAAATGTTTCTGTTCTCCACGCATTTCATCCCATCCCTTCCATTCGCAGAATATGGCAGCCCAACTCGAACACCACTACTGTAACACTTCTTGTTGTTGTTTTTATTTCATATATGTCTTCTGGGCAGTTGGATGATATTGAAGTCCAGCTCAACTGGGAAAGACACAGCATACACTGTCTGATGTATAACTTGCCTTCAAATCAACTTATGTAATGAAAATACGACGAATAAAACAGTCGATCTCAAAAACATAAATTAAAAATAAAGGCTTTTGTTTTCAGGTAGCAAACTGTATTAATATCAAATAACCCAGTTAGAATTATCAGGTGTGAATCTGAATTATCTTGGAACAAGCTGTCAGTTGAATATTTCAGCATCTGGAGTTTTTGCTGAAGATCTGCAGATTAATTTTACTACAGAGCCAGTGCATCACACCATATGCACAGCTATGACATGCTGAAAAAGATTAAATTAAGAAAATTATATATATAAACAGTATGTACGTACAGGTCAGTCCTGTTATTACTGTATCCGGTTCCATGTGGATACGGCTAAAATGCAGAGTTTTAATGCCTCCAAGCCAGTCCAAGGCCCAAATTTTCTCTTCTGACAGTGAAAAAAGCTATCTTTTTCAATATTTCAAATTCTGTGTCTCCTAGTTTATTGTTTCTTATCTGTTTAATTCTGAAAAGGTTTGCCTTTTCACAGGGTTTAACGGGTTTTTGTAAAAAATTAATCTATTAGCTGGACAATGGTTCAATGTGAGAAAGAAGCCGCAAAATTATCCTTAAATAGGTCCATAAATATAAAGCACCTCTAATATAACATACTTTCAGTTTCATCAGGCCATGCAATGTACACGTACCAGGTCAAATGAATATTTAAGACTGTTTATGACATGAGAATAGTAAAAGATCAGGCAACCAGTCAGCTTAAGGGGTGTGTTAAGACTGTTTATGACATGAGAATAGTAAAAGATCAGGCAACCAGTCAGCTTAAGGGGTGTGGTATCGCTAAACTTATCCAGCATTTATTTCATTTACGTGTAGAATAAAGTCAGACAAAAATATGAAAAGGTCTTCTTCTTTCAGAGCGACAGTTACATGTACAAGGGTGGAAAAAAACATGGCTCGACTTGGACTTGAACCCAGGGCCTCTAACATACCATGAGAACACTCCACCGACTGAGCTACCAAGCCACATGTTCCTGGCTAATGAGATTCTTCCCTAATCTCTGTCCTATCCAATCCGGCTGCGCTTCTTTATATTCCTAATACTATTTCATGCTCTCAGACGCGGTCCTGGACCCACACTAGGCCACCAAATGTCACAGGGGTTGGCAAAAGAACATGACTCGACCTGGAATTGAACCCAGGGCCTCTATCATATCGTACAAAGAATCTACGGAGCGAGCTACGAGCCGTTACACGAGTATGTCTTGATTCTTAGTGTTGGACGTTGGTATGCTACCTGACTAGCTTATACTGCGGTCGGTCATATTTGATCATAAATGGCTTGTGTACACACAAGGTTTGCAGGATGGAAGCCTACACAGTTATCATGTAATTACGGTAGAGGCCTAAAGTTAACCTTCACAAGGGATGACTCTCTGTGCACAGGGGGGGCTCCAGTTAACCTCCCGATCCAAATGACAGTGTACTTTTTTACATCCCTGCAAATGATGCTAATGGCGCGCATTCGGACATCGAAATAATCACTGCTACCAGGGATCGAACAGGGGGGCCTCTAGAATCTGAGGCAAGAGCACTAACCCACAGCTTATGTTCCTATAGGCAATATTTTTATTCATCTATTAATTTTTTTTTTTTAAAATTATGTTTAGTTCTGATGAAAGAAAATTTTTGACAATATAGACCATCAGGGGCAGGGACACTAATTTTCGAAACTCTATTCTGCATTGTTGATTTGAATAAAAAAGTATTTGCTCCTTGGGAGCAAATTCTTTCCTTTTAGAAAAAGCTCCCTTTTCGGAAGGGAATATAAACAAAAACAAGTATATGTAAAATATATTTGATATATGCAAATGGCTAGTTAACATACGGTGTTGCTCCGTCGTTAATTTTAGTGTCTGACAGAATTTTGAATAGTCAGATAGTCGCGAAAACATATGTCAATTGAGTAAATCTGCAATAGTTCTATTCATTTAAGACATACTATTAAACAGATTACATGCTAGTTAATTTTGAGATTACTTTGTCTGTTTTTCTGATGCGTCATAATTACTAAAACACTCACAATCATTGAATGTGACATTATACGCCCGTTTTCAAGTTGCAGATTTCTTCAATGTTGACCTCCCGCACGAAATTATGGCGCCTGATTTCAAGTTTATGTAACTACACAACTGCTATTTAAAAAAGCTTGAGCCTACGCTTTGCACACAGGATTTTTAATCTATCTGTAATTAGAACTCGCGTGTTAGGACACTAAAACACCATTGATTTATTTTCAGTTGCGAAATGTCTATTTTTTTCTTTAATTTACCAACAATGTAGTCTGCTACCGCTCATCGAGGCTTGAAGAAATATATGGGCTGCATGATGCTTCCACACAGAGCTGAAACCGACCCGTACACAAGTGCTGGTAAACCAGTTAGAGGATCTAAGCCTTCCCAGGCAAAGCGGTGCGAGTCGGCCCGTCCATGCTTATAAACCCTATATTGGTTCCATTGGGCGGCAGGGCTTGAGCTGTCATTTCATCTCAATGTCGGGTAAAAGTCCCACAAAATTGGAAGCAAGTCTCAAAAATGACATGTACAGTGTTGACGGGGACGTTAATCCTCAAATCAAACAAACAAAACCAACAAACCAACCATGTAGAGATGATAGGTATAAAATAGGTGTACTGCGCCTTGCGGCAGGGGCTGGTTATTATAGCGATGGGGTAGAGTGCCTGTCACCCCGGTTGGAACATATCATGCATGCAAACGCGCATAGGTTGCAAAAAAGAAAAAAAATGCAACGTCAAACGACGTTTAGGTTTAGACGTTTAATTGACGTTTGTTCTGACGTCTGTTCAACGTCTAATCAGTACGTCTGACTGACGTCAGGATATGACCTCGAACCGACGTTATTTCTTGGTTATATGACGTCGCGACTAAAATCCAACCAAGATCTGACGTCAAACGGACGTCATGTGTCTGCTGGGCAGTGCCTTATGGTCTGTGTATACTGTAAATTTACCAGCAGAAAGATATGTCTTATATTCCCTAATACCTTCGACTAGAGCTAAACATTCTAATTCAGTTATATAGTAGTTCTTTTCTGCTTTCCTTAATGCCGTCCCCCATATGCAATTACATGTTCACGCTTATCGTCTCCTACTTGACCTAATATATAGCCAATTCCTAATCGTGAGGCGTCACATGTTCAAGTAAAAGAGCGATTCATGTTGGGGTATGCTAAAATTGGGGCATTTATCAATGCATGTTTAAGTGTGTCAAAAGCACTTTGACAGGATTCAGTCCAAGTGAATTCTATCTCCTTTTGTAGGAGAGCAAAGAGTGGAGCACTGTAACCTTTTATGAATTTCTTATAGAAATTAAACAAACACAGGACACTTTTCACTTCACTACGCATAGTCGGTGCAGCTAAATTTTTGACTCTATCAAATTTTGCTGGGTCAGGTTCTACTCCAGCCTTACTTAACACATTACCAAGGTATTTTATCTTTTTCTGGGCAAAGTAGCACTTTGAAGGTGTCAGCTTTAAACCTGCAGCGCGTAGTCGTTTAAAAACTTCCGACAGATGCTGAAGATGTTTTTCAAAAATTGGGGAGAAAATGGCAATGTCGTCTATGTAGCATAGCACATATCGCCAATTAATTCCCCTTAATACCTGGGTCATTAGGCCCTGAAACGTAGCAGGAGCATTCATTAATCCAAATGGCATACAATTCCATGAAAAGACACCATCGTGAGTAATGAATGCACTCTTCTCCTTTGCATCTTCATCTAGAGGCACCTGCCAGAAGGCCTTACTTATGTCTGCTGATATAAAGTATTTTGCAGATGATTCTCCTATGGCATCAAACATGTCCTCCAGACGGGGTAGAGTGTCCGCTCCGGGGAACGGGAGGTCTGGGGTTCGATCCCGGGCCGCGACATACCAAAGTCGTTAAAAATGGTACTAGCTGCTCCTCGCTTGGCACTCAGGTTTACGGGGAAGAGCTAGGACTGGTCGATCCAGTGTCAGGATAATGTGACTGGGTGTGGTATCATGTAATGTGTCTGGGACATGATACTTCAGTGAGGCAGCACTATAAACGTGAGCATTGAGCTCCCTGTCGCAACCAGACACCGTCGTGATATGACTGAAAAATTGTTGAAAGCGACGTTAAACCCGAATTCACACACACACACACACCCAGACGGGGTAAAGGAAACGACTGGGGCTTTGTCACCTGATTGAGTTTCCTGTAGTCGACCGCAAAGCGGTACTCATCATTTGGTTTTCTTATCAGTACTACAGGTGAATGCCATGCTGAATTGCTTGGTTCAATAACTTTGTTCTCCAGCATTTCATTCACTTTCCTTTCTATTTCTCTGCGCATTTGTGGGCTTTGTCTATCGAAGGGCTGTTTGACTGGTGCAGCATCACCTGTATATATTGTGTGAGTTTGTAAATGAGTGCGGCCAATGTTGTGTAACCCAGTGGTAAAAGTGTCTTTATTCATTTTAAGAAAACCTAACAGAATATGTTTTTGTTCTTCCGTTGAATCGGCATTTTCAAAATCAAAGTCAAGGGCCTCATCAGGAATTTCAGGAGAGCCTTCCCTCATTTCTTCCTCACTTTTACTGCCTGTCCCTGCACACTTCTGTTCAGTAGTGTTCAAAGAAAATATGTTAATCGGATCAAGGGATGTGACAGTGCCAATTTTTTTTCCCGGAATGTGTATTTGGCTTGTCTGTGGGGTTAAGCACACGCATCACTGCCCTGCCTTTCCGTACAGAAACAACACACTTGGCGCCTTGAATTTGCAGTCGATGCAACCATGGCGCAGGCTCTAGAAGAACCTGTGACCCATTTTTGTGACAGGCGATGAGTTGCGTGCATAACCCGCAGTTGTTGATAAAGAGCAAACCACTGAATCCATGATGCTTATTTTCTTGTTGCCTATATCCATGTTCACCCTAATTTTTTCCATGAAATCCAGGCCTAAAATTAAAGAGTGGTGCAAGTTTTCAATAACATGAAAGTTGTAAGATACAGTCAGTCCACCAAAGTTAACTAGTAAATTGACTGTACCTAGTACATCATGATGTTCTCCTCCTACACCAACAACAGTTTTGAAATTTGAGGGCCTCAACATGAAATTCTGTCCTAAGATCTTTAAAACAAAGGGCTGATTTACACAAGAGATTGTGGCTCCTGTATCACAAAGGGCATTGGTTTTCTTGCCTTTTAAGGAAACAAGTACAGTGTTTTTCTCCAGGGGAGCCGTAAAGTTTACTTGAGCACTTTTACTTTTCTGAGTTTCTGGATGGGGGGTTTGAAGTAAATTTTTATTGGAGTGTTGGGGCTTATTGAATGTATCCTGATCTGATTGGCTTTTGTTTAAAAATAATGTGTGTTTGACTGGGTATTTAAATGCTTGTTTAACCTTCCTTTGTGTGCCCATCCACTGGCGGTGACCTGCGGACAGGCGCGAATCCCTATTGCTGTTGATTTTCCTGTGCTACTTTCATGGCGAGTCTACAAACTGACTTAAAATGGTTAAGTTTGTGGCAAAAATTACAAGTCTTTCCCATGGCGGGGCATGTATTTTGTGATAAACAAGACCTACCTCCACATCGGTTGCAGCCTTGGTTGATTCTCCCTCGGATTGGTCTGATACTGGGCTTGGGGTTGACTGAGGATGGTTCACTGGACTTGGTGCTCCATTGCTTGGTCGGTCTACCACAAGTTTTTGCAGTAGACTAAGAATCTGCTGCATTGCATCATCTTGTCTTGGCACGGACGCTGTAGCACTTGCAACAGAGGTTGTCTGCTGCACTCTGTTAGCCAGTACACGGACCTCTTCTAGTGTTTTAGGCCAATGGGAACTAATAGCTGATCTTATCGACGGCTCTAGGCCATCTACAGCAATTTGTACTCTGAGTTCTTCAGGGAATTTTAGTTTATGGGTCTCTTTTTCCACCCGATAAATAAAATCATTATTAGTTTCACAGTCTAATTTTTTCATTTTCAAAGTTTCTAGTTTTATTTTCTTGTCCTCTTTAAACTTAGTAGTTAGTGCAGTTTTTAAAGCTGTTAGCGGCAGGAGGGTTTAGGTTGTCAGCAAACCACATTGCCCTGCCTTCTAAATGAAGACACAGAATAATAATAATAATAATAATAATAATAATAATTATAATCGACCTTATTTATAGAGGGTAACACATTTAGTACTAATCTTCCATGTGGCCCTCTTTTCCTGGGAAGGAACCAGTACTAAGCTATGTGGATAAAGTTTCTTGCTCAAGGAAACAACACGTGGCGCTTGCGAGGATCGAACCGGCTACCTCTCGATCTCAAATCCGATGCTTTACCACTGCACCACAGCGCTCCACTGAAGGTCCATTCTTTGTTCGGCTTTTGCATTTGTTACATTTACAAATCTATCAAACCTTTTGAGGAACTCCTCAATGTCATCAGTTCCATCTCCACGAAACTTTTTTAATTTGAACCCAGTGGCCATTATTAATGTTTCTTCCTCAGGTGTTTCTTCTTGCTGAAAAGGGTTGTTGTTTACCGATGATCTCAAGTTGTAGTTTTGGGGACCGTTTCCGCCTGACATCTACCACAGTAGTTCTACCGAAGGATTCCGTCACCAACTTTCCCCATTTCGGAATTTAGGGTGGATGAGTTTCTCAAGTCATCTAAAATAAATACAAAGAAATCCCGAATCCAGGTCCTGTGATCTTTTATTTCTTCCAGACAGTTTAACAGCACAAATCAAAGTGATGTCAAACTTGCTCCGAAGAAGTTGATCAGCCCCCAGACCCAGGATCACGTGATTGACTTTGACCAATCAAAATCTCTGTTACAAAATTACAGCGCTGTCGTTTATCTGTGATCAGCCAATCGAAAATGGGGACAACTGGTGTCGAAGCCCTTTCAGGGGATTTTCACAGTTTTAATCTAAAAGGTGATTACAGTTTACTTATGAAAACATTCAATCATCTCAGGCATGCTATAACCTTTTTCGTTACATCATGTTGCCGAGAGAAGCTTTCTTAGGTGATTGTTAATCCACCCAGACTTTAATACCAAATTTAGCTTTTTCGTGTCTGTTTACCTGCCAGTTTGGGGCTTTTGATAGCAAAATTATGCTTTTGTGAACCAAAATTCCAATGAAATTTATGCTATTTTCTAGTTTCAATCTTTTTCCAGTTGTCCCTTTTTGCAAATTATATCAAAATTTTATTTCTATATTTTCTATATATTATTACTGTGTAACTGTTGTTTTATTATCATAATCATCATTATTATTATCATTAGTATTATTTCATAATTATTTTGACCCAAAAACTGCTGCATGACACTTATAATCATAGTAATCAATTCTGCGTCCGAATCACCAACCGCCTCAGCTTGTTTTTCCCTTTGTCACAATTCAGCTGCAATCTCTCTACACAGCTGTCTGTCTTTTACATCAACAAGACTTACATCAACCGAAAGGAGCCAGTCTCGGTAGCTCAGTCGGATGCACATCTGTAGGGTGATCAGGAGGACGGGGGTTTGATACCTGCCGGGATCGGCAACATTCTTTCGTGGAGATTGATCATGGAATCTTTTCTATGGTCATTCTGTCCCTTCTGCCGATTCAAGAAGAGCAGTTGTCAGTTTCTGGCGAAAGACTGTACACTGTACAGGTTAACTGCTTACGTATATACCTGCCCAAGGTAACTGAACGGCTCAGAAATGACCTAAATAGTGTTGACTGGGCCATTGAACTCCCAATACAAATGAACAAAGTCAACCGAAAGGAGGCCCAACCCGATCTTCGTTCCTTTTTTAAACTTATTCATACACCTGGTTCGTAGCCCTTTCAGATAAGGTACGTTTGACGCCATTTTTTTATTAGCTCACCTGTCACGTAGTGACGAGGTGAGCTTTTGTGATCACTTTTTGTCCGTCGTGCGTGCGTGTGTGCGTGCGTGCGTGTGTGCGTAAACTTTTTCTTCAAATGACACTCCTCCTACACCACTGACCGGATTTTGACCAAACTTCACAGAAATGATCCTTAGGTGGTCCCCTTTCAAAGTTGTTCAAATGGTTCCGGTCCATTGCACATCTAGGTCACAGGAGCTAAAAATAGATTTTTAAACGAAAACTTTAAAAATCTTCTTCTCTGAAACCGCAAGTTCCAGGTCTTTAATATTTGGTATGAAGCTTCATCTAGTGGACCTCTACCAAGATTGTTCAAATTATAGCCCTGGGGGCCAAAATGCCCCCACCCCGGGGGCCTTTGGTTTTACATAGGCTTATATAGGGAAAATCATTAAAAATCTTCTTCTCTGAAACCACAAGGCCTAGGTCTTTAATATTTGGTGTGAAGCTTTACCTGGTGGACCTTTACCAAGATTGTTCAAATCATAGCCTTGGGTCCAAAAATGGTTTTACATAGGCTTATACAGGGAAAATCTTTAAAAATCTTCTTCTCTGAAACTGCAAGGCCCAGATCTTTGATATTTGGTGTGAAGCTTCATCTAGTGGACCTCTACCAAGATTGTTCAAATTATAGCCTTGGGGGCCAAAAATGCCCCCCGGGCCTATGGTTTTACATAGGCTTATATAGGAAAAATCATTAAAAAATCTTCTTCTCTGAAACCACAAGGCCCATGTCTTTAATATTTGGTGTGAAGCTTTACCTGGTGGACGTCTACTAAGATTGTTCAAATTATAACCTTGTGACCAAAAATGCCCCCGTCCCGGGGGCCTTTGGTTTTACATAGGCTTATACAGGAAAAATCTTTAAAAATGTTCTTCTCTGAAACCACAAGGCCCAGATCTTTGATATTTGGTGTGAAGCTTCATCTAGTGGACCTCTACCAAGATTGTTCAAATTATAGCCCTGGGGGCCAAAATGCACCCGCCCCGGGGGCCTATGGTTTTACATAGGCTTATATAGGGGAAATCATTAAAAAAACTTCTTCTCTGAAACCACAAGGCCCAGGTCTTTAATATTTAGTGTGAAGCTTTAACTGGTGGACCTTTACTAAGATTGTTCAAATTATAGCCTTGGGGCCAAAAATGACACTGCCCCGGGGGCCTTTGGTTTTACATAGGCTTATATAGGGAAAATCTTTAAAAATCTTCTTCTCTGAAACCACAAGGATCAGGTCTTTGATATTTGGTGTGTAGCTTCACCTAGTGGACCTCTACCAAGATTGTTCAAATTATAGCCCTGGGTCCAAAAATGCCCCCGCCCAGGGGGCCTTCTGTTTTACATAGGCTTATATAGGGGAAGTCTTTAAAAAATCTTCTTCTCAGAAACTGCAAGGCCAAAGTCTTAGATATTTGGTGTGAAGCTTCATCGTTTGGACCTCTATCAAGATTGTTCAAACGGGCCTCCGTGGCCTAGTGGATAAGAGCGCTGACTCTTAGTCATTAGGTCTCTCACCGCCGTAGGTTCGAGCCTCGCTCGGGCCACGTGTGAGACGCCAAGTTCTGCAACGGAAGGTCAGGTGGTTTTTCTCCGGGTACTCCGGTTTTCGCCCACCTCTGATTAACGATCGGCTCGATATGAGTGAAATAATCTTGAAAGGGCCGTAAAACACAAACCAAAAAAAAAAAAAAAAAAAAAAAAAAAAAAAGATTGTTCAAATTATAGCCCTGAACCAAAAATGCCCCTCCTGGGACCCTTTGGTTTTTCATAGGCTTAATTAGGGAAAATATTTAAAATTCTTCTTCTGATACCACAAGGCCCTCGTCTATGCTATTTGATATGAAGCTTCAACTAGTGGACCTCTACCAAGATTGTTCAAATTATAGCCCTGGGGCCAAAAATTGCCCCCACCCCTGGGGCCTTTGGTTTTACACAGGCTTAAGCGATGTTAAACTCGAATTCACACACACACACACACACACACACACACACACACACACATTTACATAGGCTTATACATGGAAAATCTTTAAAAATCTTCTCTGAATCCGCAAGGCGTATTGGTGTGAAGCTTCATCTAGTGGACCTCTTTCAAGATTGTTCAAATTATAGCCCTGGGGCCAAAAATGCCCCCACCCCGGGACCCTTTGGTTTTTCATAGGCTTTTATAGGGAAAACCTTTAAAAATCTTCTTGTCTGAAACCAGAAGGCCCAGGTCTTTGATATTTGGTATGAAGCTTTATCTAGTGGACCATTACCAAGTTTGTTCAAATTATAGCCCTTGGGCCTAGAATGTACTGGAGACACTAATTTTCAGGTGAGCGATTCAGGGCCCTCTGGGCCCTCTTGTATAATATTAGGATCACTTTTTGTCTGTCTTATCCGTGCGTAAACAATTTCTTCAAAAGACATCTCCTCCTAAACCACTGATCGTATTTTGACCAAACTTCACAGGAATGATCCTTAGGTGGTCCCCTTTCAAAGTTGTTCAAATGGTTCCGGTCCATTGCACATATAGGTCACAGGAGCCAAAAATAGTTTTTTTTTCACCGAAAACTTAAAAAATCTTCTTCTCTGAAACCGCAAGGCCCAGGTCTTTGATATTTGGTATGAAGCTTCATCTAGTAGACCCCTACCAAGATTGGTTAAATTATAGTGCTGGGGCCAAAAATGCCCCCCGCCCCGTGGCCCTTTGGTTTTACATGGGCTTATATAGGAAAATCTTGAAAAATCTTCTTCTCTGAAACCACAAGGCCCAGGTCTTTGAATTTTGGTATGAAGCTTAATCTAGTGGACCCCTACCAAGATTGTTCAAATTATAGTGCTGGGGCCAAAAATGCCCCCGCCCAAGGGCCCTTTGGTTTAACATGGGCTTAAATAGGGAAAATCTGTAAAAATCTTCTTCTCTGAAACCGCAAGGCCCAGGTCTTTTATTAGCTCACCTGAGCACGAAGTGCTCAAGGTGAGCTATTGTGATCGCCTTTTGTCCGGCGTCCGTCGTGCGTCGTGCGGTGTGCGTCGTCAACAATTCACTTAAATGACATCTCCTCCTAAATCAGTAAAAAGATTTCAAAATACTTTCATAGAAATGTTCCTTGGGTGACCCTCTACCAAAATTGCTAAAATGGTTCCGCTCCGCTGAACAAAATGGCCACCAGAGCTAAAAATAGAAAAACCTTTAAACGACATCTCCTCCTAGCCCTTTGGCCCGATTTCAAAATAATTTAACATGGGCTTAAATAGGGAAAATCTGTAAAAATCATCTTCTCTGAAACCGCAAGGCCCAGGTCTTTTATTAGCTCACCTGAGCACGAAGTGCTCAAGGTGAGCTATTGTGATCGCCTTTTGTCCGGCGTCCGTTGTGCGTCGTGCGGTGTGCGGTGTGCGTCGTCAACAATTCACTTAAATGACATCTCCTCCTAAACCAGTAAAAAGATTTCAAAATACTTCCATAGAAATGTTCCTTGGGTGACCCTCTACCAAAATTGCTAAAATGGTTCCGCTCCGCTGAACAAAATGGCCACCAGAGCTAAAAATAGAAAAACCTTTAAACGACATCTCCTCCTAGCCCTTTGGCCCGATTTCAAAATAATTTCACAGAAATGTTCCTTGGATGACCCTCTACCAAAATTGCTAAAATGGTTCCGCTCCGCTGAACAAAATGGCCGCCAGAGCTAACAATAGAAAAACCTTTAAACGACATCTCCTCCTAGCCCTTTGGCCCGATTTCAAAATAATTTCACAGAAATGTTCCTTGGATGACCTTCTACCAATATGCTAAAAATGGTTCCGCTCCGCTGAACAAAATGGCCGCCAGAGCTAAAAATAGAAAAACCTTTAAACGATATCTCCTCCTAGCCCTTTGGCACGATTTCAAAATAGTTTCACTGAAATGTTTCTTGGATGACCCTCTACCGAAATTGCTAAAATGGTTCCGCTCCTCTGAACAAAATGGCCGCAAGAGCTAAAAATAGAAAAACCTTTAAACGACATCTCCTCCTAGCCCTTTGGTCCGATTTCAAAATAATTTCACAGAAATGTGCCTTGGATGACCCTCTACCAAAATTGCTAAAATGGTTCCGCTCCGCAGAACAAAATGGCCGCCAGAGCTAAAAATAGAAAAACCTTTAAACGACATCTCCTCCTAGCCCTTTGGCCCGATTTCTAAATAATTTCACAGAAATGTTCCTTGGATGACCCTCTACCAAAATTGCTAAAATGGTTCCGCTCCGCTGAACAAAATGGCCGCCAGAGCTAAAAATAGAAAAACCTTTAAACGACATCTCCTCCTAGCCCTTTGGCCCGATTTCAAAATAATTTCACAGAAATGTTCCTTGGATGACCCTCTACCGAAATTGCTAAAATGGTTCCGCTCCGCTGAACAAAATGGCCGCCAGAGCTAAAAATAGAAAAAACCTTTAAACGACATCTCCTCCTAGCCCTTTGGCCCGATTTCAAAATAGTATCACAGAAATGTTCCTTGGATGACCCTCTACCGAAATTGATAAAATGGATCCTCTCCGCTGAACAAAATGGCCTCCAGAGCTAAAAATAGAAAAAACTTTAAACGACATCTCCTCCTAGCCCTTTGGTTCGATTTCAAAATAATTTCACTGAAATGTTTCTTGGATGACCTTCTACCGAAATTGCTAAAATGGTTCCGCTCCGCTGAACAAAATGGCCACAAGAGCTAAAAATAGAAAAACCTTTAAACGACATCTCCTCCTAGCCCTTTGGTCTGATTTCAAAATAATTTCACAGAAATGTTCCTTGGATGACCCTCTACCAAAATTGCTAAAATGGTTCCACTCCGCTGAAAAAAATGGCCGCAAGAGCTAAAAATAGAAAAACCTTTAAACGACATCTCCTCCTAACCCTTTGGCCTGATTTCAAAATTATTTCACTGAAATGTTCCTTGGATGACCCTTTACAGAAATTGCTAAAATGGTTCCGCTCCGCTGAACAAAATGGCCGCCAGAGCTAAAAATAGAAAAACCTTTAAACGACATTTCCTCCTAGCCCTTTGGCCCGATTTCAAAATAATTTCACTGAAATGTTTCTTGGATGACCCTCTACCGAAATTGATAAAATGGTTCTGCTCCGCTGAACAAAATGGCCACCAGAGCTAAAAATAGAAATACCTTTAAGCAACATCTCCTCCTAGCCCTTTGGCCCGATTTCATATTATAGCCTGGGCCAATAATGGCTCTCCCAGGGGCCCACTTGATACCCTATGGATCAGGTGAGCGATCCAGGGCCATCATGGCCCTCTTGTTTTAGTTTGCACGCTTCTTATGTAAACTATCGAAGTATCAAGATTATAAATAAATTTGACTTTCTTTTCGAATCTTTCATCCCGGGTTTCCGCACTTTATTTCTCCACAACAACGGAATTTATATTTTATCGCAAAACAACACCTTTGAAACTGTATCCTTTATTATATACTGAACCGAAAAAGAAACGCAACTCCAAATATAAATGCGAGTATTTGCAGAAATAGTCATGTTTGCAGAAAATCGATTTAATGACGCAATAATATGATCATTCCTGAATGTAACTACCATAGAGAGTTCAATTTCCAGTGAGAAGGTTTGGAACAAAAATCCGTTTTGTCATAGAGGTAGTCATTTCACAAGTTCAAAACATAAGCAGTTAATAGTGAGTATGTCCTCCGTTTGCCTACACGGTCATACACGCACACGCCTGGTCATGGACAGGATTAAACGATTGATCTCTGCCTGGGGAATAGCATTCCACTCCTGTATGAGCGCGAGACGCAAGGCTTGACTCGTCGTTGGGGGCTGGGGGCGGTTATATACGTACCTATCCAAGACGTCCCACAAATGTTCTATAGGAGCGAGATCTGGACTAACGGAGGTCAGTGCATCACGTCAACGTTGTTTTGCTGAAGACACGCCATGCTTAGCCTTGATACATGCCCCCGAGCGTTATCCTGTTGAAACGTAACGTTGTGCTGTGGTACATATGGAACAACTGCCGGTCGTAAAACGACGTCAACGTAACGCTGAGACGTCAAAGATCCATCGGTGAATACCAGGGGCGATCTATGACCATAAGATATGCCAGCCCACATCATCAACCGACCGCCTCCAAAGCGATCACTTTTAACCATAAAATTGTCACGATAACGCTCTCCGTCACGCCTATATACACGTTGACGGCCGTCAGCTCTGTACAACGAGTACCTGGACTAATCAGAAAACATTAAGTTATGCCACTGATGAAGGGGAAACAGGTTTGGCCTATGTTATTTGAGCCACGCCATTCTAACCTGACGTCGTCGTGGTGTTAATGGCATACCAATGTTCGGACGACGAGGACGTAAGCCAAACTCTCGAAGGTGATTCCTGACAGTATCTGCACTTATTCAATTGTTGTGCGTTCCTGGTGTCACCTGAGACGTCTTGACGGCTGTACAGAACCGATTACGAAGGTGGGTTAGACGGATTATCGGTCCTGTCGACGTGTCGGGACGCGTGGACGTCCGCTTCTGGGCCTGTCATTTGTCGTTCCCTTTTGACGTAGACGCTGGTACAAGCTAGTTATCGTCGATTTACTCACTTGAAAGTTCCTGGCGATGACAGCCTGAGACGTCCCTCGTAGAAGCATTTGGACCGCTGCGTTACGTTGATCTTGCGTCAAAAGTACCATATTCCGTAGAGAAATTTTACCGGACTTATGAAACCTAAACTCCAGGTAACACAATATACCAATATGATGAGGTTACTGTATACATTTAATATACTGCAGGAGGAAATGTTGAAAACAGCGAACTGCCAAGTGGAGCGTTAAACTGTACAGATATCGCCCAAATGTTTTCTGCATAAGAAAGTTTAAAAAGTATGAAAGTAAATCGTAAAATGATTTTTCAGTCAACCTGATGCATGAAAATCTTTTGGGTTAAAAAGGTGCGTTTCTTTTTCGGTTCAGTATAGTATGCAATCTTTTATCATTTTTGAATCAAAATTTTCGAAAGGTTATGTAGCAAACTTGTTCCACGGAAGCCATGGAAAAAGCTAGAAAAAAATGTGAAAATAGTGAAGTTCCGACAGAGGCATAAGCGTCATGTGCACCTCCGTCGGAGCCATTACTTCCACGTGCATTCCAAATACGCCAACGGCGTAACTTGGGGGCAGTAATTACCGAAAAAGAAATATTCGCACACTTCGTGACAGTTTCTCAGGTGCTGGTGGAAGTCAGTTCTAACTGGCATTAAATTGCTCTTTGCCATTTCCAATCCCCAGTCTTCTGGGGCAACATTAGAAAAACATGTCCGTAAGAAATAATGGCGTCCAACATGGTGTCAGAAAGTGATAAAAATTAGGTAAAAATGATAACATCTTTATTAGTTCTGCTTTCAACATAGATTCTTGGTGCTCGTTAGAACCGCCTCAATGAGGCGGTTCTAACGAGTACCACAATCTATGTTTTAAAGCAAAAATAAGGCAGATAACGTTAACCCCCGTAAACCCCACTTTTCTCTATATAAAGTGGGGTTTAAGGGGGACATTCATTTCCCGGACTTGTTATCGTGATGAAGAGACAAACTGAGCTGTTCCAAATCCATGTCTGCACTTGGAGATTAGACTTATAAAGGCTGATGAGATGTGATTTTTAGCTCACCTGTCACGTAATGACAAGGTGAGCTTTTGTGATCACTTTCTGTCCGTCGTGCGTGCGTGCGTGCGTCCGTAAACAATTTCAAATAAGTATATTTCTAAAACCCCATGGTCAATCTTGATCAAATTTCATGAGAAGCATCATCAGGTAGGGGGAAAGGCTGCATAAGGTTTTAGGGCAGATCAGATTGGAATTCTTGTTGCCATGGCAACATATAGCTCCCATAGACTTACAATGGGAAAAATTAAAATATCTTCTACTCTGAAACTACTGGGCCCAGAGCTTAGATATTTAGCTTGTAACAATGTCAAGTGGTCACCTACATAAATCCTGCCAATCATGCCCCTGGGGTCAAAATTGGCCACACCCTGGGGCCCCTTAACTCCTATAGACTCATAATGGAAAAAGAAAGCTTCAAAAATCTTCTTCTCTGAAACCACAGGGCCCAGAGCTTAGATATTTAGCATATAGCAACAGCAAGTGGTCACCTACATAATTCCTGCCAATCATGCCCCTGGGTTCCAAATGGGCCACACCCCGGGGCCCCTTAGCTCCCATAGACTCATAATGGAAAAAAGCTTCAAAAATCTTCTCTGAAACCACAGGGCCCAGAGCTTAGATATTTAGCATGTAACAACAGCCAGTGGTCACCTACATTATTCCTGCCAATCATGCCACTGGGTTTCAAATGGGCCACGACCCGGGGCCCCTTCGCTCCCAAAGATTCATAATGGAAAAAAAAAGCTTCAAAAATCTTCTTCTGAAACCACAGGGCCCAGAGCTTAGATACTTAGCATGTAGCAACGGCAAGTGGTCACCTACAAAATTCCTGCCAATGATGCCCCTGGGGTCCAAACGGGCCACGCCCCTTGGCCCCTTAGCTCCTATAGACTCATAATGGAAAAAACCTGCAAAAAGCTTCTTCTCTGAAACCACAGGGCCCAGAGCCTAAATATTTAGCATGTAGCAACGGCCAGTGGTCACCTACATAAATCCTGCCAATCATGCCCCTGGGGTCCAAATGGGCCCCCCGGGGCCCTTAGCTCCCATAGACTCATAATTGAAAAAAAGCTTCAAAAATCTTCTTCTCTGAAACCACAGGGCCCAGAGCTTAGATATTTAGCATGTAGCAACGGTAATTGGTCACCTACGTCATTCCTGCCAATCATGCCCCTAGGTTCCAAATGGGCCACGCCCCGGGGCCCCTTTGCACCCATAGACTCATAATGGAAAAAACCTTCAAAAATCTTCTTCTCTGAAACCAGAGGGCCTAGAGCTTAGATATGTAGCATGTAGCAATGGAAAGTGGTCACCTACATAATTCCTGCCAATCATGCCCCTGGGGTCCAAATGGACCACGCCCCGGGGCCCCTTAGCTCCCATAGACTCATAATGGAAAAAAAGCTTCAAAAATCTTCTTCTCTGAAACCACAGGGCCCAGAGCTTAGATATTTAGCATGTAGCAACGGCAATTGGTCACCTACATAATTCCTGCCAATCATGCCTCAAGGTTCCAAATGGGCCACGCCCTGGGGCCCCTTTGCTCCCGTAGACTCATAATGGAAAAAAGCTTCAAAAATCTTCTCTGAAACCACAGGGCCTATAGCTTAGATATTTAGCATATAGCAATGGAAAGTGGTCGCCTACATAAATCCTGTCAATCATGCCCCTGGGGTCCAAATGGGCCACGCCCCGGGGCCCCTTAGCTCCCATAGACTCATATTGGAAACAAGCTTCAAAAATCTTCTTCTCTGAAACCACAGAGCCCAGAGCTTAGATATTTAGCATGTGGCAAAAACAAGTGGTCAACTACAAAAATCCTGCCAATCATGCCCCTGGGGTCCAAATGGGCCCTACCCTGGGACCCCCTTAGCTTCCATTGACTCATAATCATTGGAAAAAAGCTTCAAAAATCTTCTTCTCTGAAACCACAGGGCCCAGAGCTTAGATATTAAATATGTAGCAACGGCAAGTGGTCACCTACATATTTCCTGATAACCATGCCCCTGGGGTCCAAATGGGCCACGCCCCGGGCCCCTTAGCTCCCATAGCATCATATTGGAAAAAAGCTTCAAAAATCTTCTTCTCAGAAACTGTGAAGCACACAACTTAGATATTTAGTATCTAGCAACATAAAATAGCCAGCTACATAAATCCTGCTAACCCTGCCCCTGGGGTCAAAATTGGCCACGCCCGAGCTCATCAGCTCCAATAGACTTATAATGGAAAAAAAACTTAAAAAATCTTCTATGAAACCATAAGGCCCAAAGCTTAGATTTTTAATATGTAGCAAGTCAGGTGGCCACCTACATAAATCCTGTCAGTTATGCCCCTGGGATCCAAATTGGCCACCCCAGCGCTCTTAAGCTTCCATAGACTTACAACTGGAAAAAACTTCAAAAATCTTCTTCTCTGAAACCACAGGGCCCTTATAATAAAAAAAACAAACAAACAAAAACAAAAAAAAACTTAAAAATAGGGAAAAAATCTTCAAAAATCTTCTTCTCTGAAAGTCCCAGAGCTTAGGTATTTAGCATGTTCAATGTCGAGTGGTCGCCTACATGAATCCTGCCAGTCATGCCCCTGGGTCCAAATTGGCCAAATCCTGTGGCCCCTTAACTCCAACAATCTTATAATGGGAAAAAAGCTTCAAACATCTTCTTTGAAACCATGAAGTACAGACTTTAGATATTTAGTATATAGCAACACAAAATGGTCGCCTACATAAATCCTGCCAACCATGCCCTTTGGGTCAAAATTGGCCAAGCCCCAGGGCTCATTAGCTCCTATAGACTTATACTGGAAAAAAACTTCAAAAAATCTTCTCCAAAACCATAAGGCACAGATTTTGTTTGATTTGAGGTTTTACATCCCCGTCAACACTGTATAGGTCATTTTGGAGATGTCTCGTCCAATTTTGTGGGACTTTTACCCGACATTGAGATGAAATTACATCTCGAGCCCTGTCGTCCAATGAAACCAATAGGGTTTATAAGCATGGGCACCGCTTTGCCTGAGCTTTGATATTTAGTATGTAGCAATGTCAAGTGGTCTCCTACACTAATGATTTTCTGGTACACAGGTGAACGATATAGGGCCATTGGGCCCTCTTGTTTTTATAAAGTACATGTAATCCTTAGATGAAAACACATACCCCTTCCTCAAATTTCTCTCTTGACCCCTAGATGTTGAGACAGTATAAAATAAAATCTGGCCTGGCATAAGATAAAATGTGTAGGACTGGTATCAGTCTATTGCAGATGGACTCGGTGATTTATTGTGGCCGCAGAAGTCATGATACCTAAGAAACTTTGTAATCTCTCTGGTAAGAATGTTTTGTTGTCATTCACAGATGATAAAAAGATGGTGAAGAATAAAATGACATAATTTTGTGATTGTATATCAGCAGTGTGAAGGATATGAACATTTTCCCCTTGAGGTGTTTCATTCTTGGGTCAGTAATAAAAATCATTAACGATTAAAGCTGTTGCATTTATACTGAAAAAGCCACGTTTTCCCCCTGACTGACTGAGTATTGTTGATGTGCCGCAATACATGTACTTTATAAGCTTTATTTTCATGTATTTGTTAGAATTAACCTGCTCGCCACATTTTCTTTCATTTTGTTGTCTAGATCATTGATAGTTAAAACCGCGTCTTCACAAGACTCTTATATAATTTACAATTTCAAAGAAAAAACCAGTGCTTCAGCTGAAGTGCACGACCCGCCGGATGCTTTTAGCTTTATGAGTGTTACCATATATGCGTATGGAGGCCATTTTGGTCATGTGACCTGGACCTCAAACGGTTCCCCCAATAAATGTGCCTTATCGTAAGGAGCAAAAATATATCTTATACTTTAGTACTGTATTCTGAATCATTCGCAGGATAAAATGCATTCTCACTTTTCCAATACAAAAGTTTATGTGTCAAAGCTTGACCTAGGCACAAAGAAGGTCAAGGTCAACCCAGGGCCACCATTTTAGCAATTTATGATGGGCCTACGTCCCAGATGCTATTTATCAAGTTTCGTGGAAATCTGCCCAGTGGTTCTGGAGAAGACTATTTTTGAAGGGTTTTTACCATATATAGCTTGGCGGCCATTTTGGTCATGTGACCTGGACCTATGAGCAAATTTTGGTTTCCCCCATCCCATAGAGGCTCGATATGAAATTTGACTTAAATCGGCCCGACGGTTTCCGAGGAGAAGCAGTTTGAAAATTTTCACATTTTTCGCCTCGGCGAGATTATTTTAAGCGGAATGTTATATTTCACAAGTTCACTGGTTAGATCTCATTGATATCTATCGGTATGGCAAAAATTGTTTAAATATTCCAAGCGGTTAAGTCACTATCACCAATGTTCACAAACGGGTTACGGACGGACAGACAGACCATATATTGCTTGGCGGACATTTTGGTCATGTGACCTGGACCCCATGAGCAAATTTTGGTTTCCCCCATCCCAGAGGCTCCATATGAAATTTGACTTCAATCGGCCCAACGGTTTCCGAGGAGAAGCAGTTCGAAAATTTTCACATTTTTCGCCTCGGCGAGGCTATACTAAATGGAATGTAATATTTCGCAAGTTCATTGGTTAGATCTCATTACTTTAGTACTGTATTCTGAATCGTTTGCAATATAAAATGCATTCTCACTTTTCCAATACAAAAGCATATGTGTCAAAGTTTGACCTAGGCACAAAGAAGGCCAAGGTCGACCCAGGGTCACCATTTTAGCAATTTATGATGGGCCTACGTCCCAGATGCTATTTATCAAGTTTCGTGGAAATCTGCCCAGTGGTTCTGGAGAAGACTATTTTTGAAGGGTTTTTACCATGTATGGCTTGGCGGCCATTTTGGTCATGTAACCAAGACCCCATAGCAAATTTTGGTTTCCCCCATCCCATAGAGGCTCCATATGAAATTTGACTTCAATCGGCCCAACGGTTTCCGAGGAGAAGCAGTTCGAAAATTTTCATATTTTTCGCCTCGGCGAGGCTATACTAAATGGAATGTAATATTTCGCAAGTTCATTGGTTAGATTTCATTAATATCTATCAGTATGCCAAAAATTGTTTAAATATTCCAAGCGGTTAAGTCACTATCACCAATTTTCACAAACGGGTTACGGACGGACAGACAGACCATATATGGCTTGGCGGCCATTTTGGTCATGTGACCTGGACCCCATGAGCAAATTTTGGTTTTCCCCCTTCCCATAGAGGCTCCATACGAAATTTGACTTCAATCGGCACAACGGTTTCCGAGGAGAAGCAGTTTGAAAATTTTCACATTTTTCGCCTCGGCGAGGCTATACTAAATGGAATGTAATATTTCGCAAGTTCATTGGTTAGATCTCATTGATATCTATCAGTATGCCAAAAATTGTTTAAATATTCCAAGCGGTTAAGTCACTATCACCAATTTTCACAAACGGGTTACGGACAGACAGACTGACAGAATGACAGAATGACACGGTGATTTTAGGGCACTCTAGAAAATCAACCGACTTCAGTCGGTCGCTTATTCTGCGGGTCGTGCAATATCTCCTGTTCATTATTTTCAGGTCTACCTGGACTTTTAGACATTTCCCTACTTTCTTTTGCTTTTCTTGGAATGTTTTTGGAACATTCTTACCTGTCCTGAAATGATAAAATTACAGTTTAATGAAAAAACTGGATCCGCTGCAGGTAATAAGTCAGCATCAAATTTAACCCTACCCAATACTTCATATGACCAACCAATACTTGTATGGCGATATGTCATTTCTCTCTCTCTCTACATACATACATTTTATTTCAACTGAGACTTCTGACTGGGTACACATCTTGGCCCCTCTTTCTTTTGCAAACCTTTCAGGTTTCTGTCCCTTAGGTGTCTCTGATGGGAGCTGTGTGTTAATTGTATCGATTCCTGATCATTGCCTCCACTTCTATTTCGTACAAAACAGTCACTTATGTTTAAAGTCAAAGAAAGCTGACGATCGTAGTTGCTAACAGTATTTACTATCACTGTTTCTTGGTTGAATGTAGTCTCTGCAACATGCCACAGACTGACAAACTGTCGTCTGCAAACGTCACCACTACTTGTAATGGCTTTATTTATTGTCTCCATGCCCTTCTGTCTTAACCCTTATCATGTTGTTCACGACAACCCCTATCTTTGGAAACAGTGCAGATCCAGATCAGATGGCTTCTGAAGAAGCCATCTGATCAGGATCTACACTGTTTGGCATTCAGTTTATAAATTTGTAGCAATAAATTACATCATGTAATTTGATTGGTTGATAGACAGAAATGGGTGTGGCTTAAAAGAATATTCAGCAAGAGAAGGGTTAAAACAACTGTGGATTATCCGTCGTTCAGTTTTTCTTTGCAGATCGGACAAAAATATCCATGGATGAACTTTGTCTGTAAATAAAATACAAAGCCATGTTAACATACCTGTGGAATCTCGAAATGGTGTTTATCCATACTGTATCAAGTAATATATTCAGTAAGAAAGAGGGATTTCAAGGTATCGGAATTAAAATGTATCAAACAAGAGGGCCATGATGGCCCTGGATCGCTCACCTGATCCATAGAGTAACAAGTGGGCCCCGGGGAGGGCCATTATTGACCCCAGGGCTATAATGTGCATAATGTTGAAGGCTGTCTTAAAAGGTGAAGCTTC
This sequence comes from Lucinisca nassula, assembly GCA_963580285.1. Lineage (NCBI taxonomy): Eukaryota > Metazoa > Mollusca > Bivalvia > Lucinida > Lucinidae > Lucinisca > Lucinisca nassula. The sequence goes on along the minus strand of OY757012.1, from coordinate 111,192,277 downwards.
ATACCAAATATCAACAAAAGCTATAATTTGAACAATCTTGGCAAAGGTCCACTAGATGATGCTAAGCACCAAATATCAAAGACCTAGGCAATGTGGTTTCAGAGAAGAAGATTTTTTTTAAAGATATTCCTTATATAAGCCTATGTAAAACCAAATGGCCCCGGCGTGGGGGCATTTTTGGCCTCAGGGCTATAATTTAAACAATCTTGATAGAGGTCCACTAGATTAAGCTTCACACCAAATATCAAAGACCTGGGTCTTGCTGTTTCAGAGAAGAAGATTTTCAAAGATTATCTCTACATAAGTCTATGTTAAACCAAAGAGCCCCGGGGCGGGGACATTTGTGGCCCCAGGGCTATACTTTGAACAATCTTGGTAGAGGTCCACTAGATGAAGCTCCATACCAATTATCAAAGACATGTGCCTTGCAGTTTTAGAGAAGAAGATTTTTAAAGATTTCCCTAAGTAAGTCTATGTAAAACCAAAGGGTCTCGGGCTGGGGGCATTTTTGGCCCCAGGGCTATTATTTGAACAAACTTGATAGAGGTCCACTAGATGAAATTTCACACCAAATATCAAAGACCTAGGCCTTGTGGTTTCACAATGGAAGATTTTTAAAGATTTTCCCTATATAAGTCTATGTAAAACCAAAGGGCCCCCGAGGCGGGGGCATTTTTTGTCTCAGGGCTATAATTTGAACAATCTTGGTAGAGGTCCACTAGATGAAGCTTCATACCAAATATCAAAGACCTGGGCCTTGCGGTTTCAGAGAATAAGATTTTTAAATAAGTTCCCTATATAAGACCATGTAAAACCAAAGGGCCCCGGCGCGGGGGCATTTTTGGCCCCAGCACTATAATTTGAACAATTTTAGTAGGGGTCCACTGGATGAAGCTTCATACCAAATAGCAAAGACCTGGGCCTTGTGGTTTCAGAGAAGAAGAGTTTTAAAGATTGTCCCTATATAAGTCTATGTAAAACCAAAGGACCCCGAGGCGGGGCCATTTTTGGTCTCAATGCTATAATTTGAACAATCTTGGTAGAGGTCCACTAGATGGGGCTTCATACAAAATATCAAAGACCTAGGCCTTGTGGTTTCAGAGAAGAAGATTTTTCAAGATTTTCCCTATATAAGTCTATGTAAACCAAAGGGCTCAGGAGCGGGGGTATTTTGGCCCCAGGGCTATAATTTGAACAATCTTCGTAGAGGTCCACAAGATGAAGCTTCATACTAAAATATCAAAGACCTAGGCCTTGTGATTTCAGAGAAGAAGATTTTTCAAGATTTTCCCTATATAAGTCTATGTAAACCAAAGGACCCCGGAGCAGGGGCATTTTTGGCCCCAGGGCTATAATTTGAACAATCTTCGTAGAGGTCCACAAGATGAAGCTTCATACCAAATATCAAAGACCTAGGCCTTGTGGTTTCAAAACAGAAGATCTTTAAAGATTTTCCCTGTATAATGCTATGTAAAACCAAAGGACCCCGAGGCGGGGGCATTTTTGGTCTCAGGGCTATAATTTGAACAATCTTGGTAGAGGTGCACTAGATGAAGCTTCATACCAAATATCAAAGACCTAGGCCTTGTAGTTTCAGAGAAGAAGAGTTTTCAAGATTTTCCCTATATAAGTCTATGTAAACCAAAGGGCCCAGAGCGGGGGCATTTTTGTTCCCAGGGCTATAATTTGAACAATCTTCGTAGATGTTCACAAGATGAAGCTTCATACCAAATATCAAAGACCTGGGCCTTGTGGTTACAGAGAAGAAGATTTTTAAAGATTTTCCCTATGTAAGCCTATGTAAAACCAAAGGGCCCCGGGGCGGGGGCATTTTTGGCCCCAGCACTATAATTTAAACAATCTTGGTAGGGGTCCACTAGATGAAGCTTCATACCACATGGCAAAGATCTGGGCCATGCGGTTTCAGAGAAGAAGATTTTTAGAGATTTTCCCTATATAAGCCCATGTAAAACCAAAGGGCCCCGGGGCGGGGGCATTTTTGGCCCAAGCACTATAATTTGAACAATCTTGGTAGGGGTCCACTGGTTGGAGCTTCATACCATATAGCAAAGACCTGGGCCTTGCGGTTTCAGAGAAGAAGATTTCTAAAGATTTTCCTTATATAAGCCCATGTAAAACCAAAGGGCCCGGGGCGGGGGCATTTTTGGCCCCAGCACTTTAATTTGAACAATCTTGGTAGGGGTCCACTAGATGAAGCTTCATACCAAATATCAAAGACCTGGGCCTTGCGGTTTCAGGGAAGAAGATTTCTAAAGATTTTCCTTATATAAGCCCATGTAAAACCAAATGGCCCGGGGTAGGGGGCACTTTTGGCCCCAGCACTATAATTTGAACAATCTTCGTAGGGGTCCACTAGATGAAGCTTCATACCAAATATCAAAGACCTGGGCCTTGCGGTTTCAGAGAAGAAAATTTTTAAAGATTTTCCCTATATAAGCCCATGTAAAACCAAAGGGCCCCGGGGCGGGGGCATTTTTGGCCCCAGCACTATAATTTGAACAATCTTGGTAGGGGTCCACTAGATGAAGCTTTATACCAAATATCAAAGACCTGGGCCTTGTGGTTTCAGAGAAGAAGATTTTGTAAGTTTTTGGTGAAAAAAAATCTATTTTTGGCTCCTAAGACCTAGATGTGCAACGGACTGGAACCATTTGAACAACTTTGAAAGGGGACCACCTAAGGATCATTCCTGTGAAGTTTGATCAAAATCCGATCAGTTGTTCCGGAGGAGATGTCGTTTGAAGAAATTGTTTACGCACGGACGGACGGACGCACGCACGGACGCACGACGGACGACGGACAAAAAGTGATCCCAAAAGCTCACCTCGTCACTACGTGACGGTGAGCTAATAAAAAATAGTATGCATTGTTATATACACACATAAAACACATTTTATGTGTTGATATGTATTATGAGGAAAAAATTACATTCCGATTTGATCCCTTGCCTAGCAATGCTATTCTAATGAAAAACAAATGAACCGCCTTATTTTAATACCTGTTATGGTATCGGTAGGTCTCAGCAGTCACTGGATTTTGGATGAGCTTCTCTTAATATGGGAGTATTATGTGGGCTGTAGATTTCCTGCTGAATTGACATTTAATATTAGAAACATCAAACCTTATAGCCACTACGTTTTCACAAGAAACCGTCTAAAGTAATTGCATTCCTGTTAATGCGTACTGATTTCTGATGGCACAATTGTGCTTCCTTGATTTATTTTTTGGTCAGCACCATTCTAGATTATGTCTTAGATATTTTTATTCAATTTATTTTTTTATGCGCCCGTCACAAAGTTGGGAGGGTCATATAGTTTTGCCCTTGTCCATACGTACCTCACACTTGGTAGTACTATTCTTGTCTCCGCAACTCCTACAGTATTCGACGGCCCCCGCCCATCGGGGTTTGAAGAAATAGATGGGCTGCATGATGCCTCCACGCAGAGCTGAAACCAAAGACAAACGCTTACTGCATGGTAATCCGCTTACATGATCTAAGCATGTCCAGACAAAGAGATACGAGTCGGACCGTCCATGCTTATAAACCGTTTTGGTTTCATTTGGCGACAGGGCTTGAGATGTCATTTATTCTCAATGTCGGGTAAAAGTCCCACGAAGTTGGAAGCAACGTCTCCAAAATGACCTATACAGTGTTGACGGAGACGTTAAACCTCAATTCAGACACAAACAGAACAGTATTCGATGCAGAACATTGAAACTTACAACAAACTTCAGACTTGCATTGAACATGTGCATAAACGAAACAGGACTCTGGTCAAGCACTTATTACTGAATTATGTCCCCTTGAAAGACAAACGTTTTGGCCATATGTGTAGCATATTAGGTTTAATAGCACTGTTAGTGTCTACGCAACTTCACCAACAGTATTTAATGCCGGACACTGAAACTTGCAATAATCTTCAGACATAATTGAATATGTGTATAAAAGAAACGTAAGTCTGATCCAGCCCCGGATTGCAGAATTATGTTCCCTAGAGAGACTTTTAACATTTGGCCATATGCGAACTCTCTTACTCTCCGCTCAAATAAAATGTCGTCTGACATTATGGACTACTAACACAGTATGTGACGTCATTAAAATGATGCAACACTTTACTTACTTGTATATGGTATCATTTGAAAGCTTTAGTCTGTTAACAGGTAATTAAGGCTCAACTGTGCAAAATGTTGTTATCTTACATGAAATAGTTTTCAAAATAACATGGCGGTCAACGTTCTTTTCGATCACCCCTTGTATGTATAAGGGCAGACAAGCCTTAGCAAACAGTGTAGAACCAGATGAGACGCACAAAATACGGCGTCTCATCAGAGACTGCACTATTTGCCACACATCTAGCTGTTTAAGCCACAACAGTTGGTAGAAAATTATACTTATCAAATTAACGATTTCTACCAAGTCAGTAATGATAAGGAATTTATCGATTGATTAATCGATTATCCAATTGTGTCAGCCATAGTTTATGCCGGCCTCGGTAGCTCAGTCGGATGCGCGTCTGACTGGTGATCAGGAGGACGCGGGTTCGACTCCCGCCGGGGTCGGCAACATTCTTTCGTGGAGATTGATCATGAAATCTTTTCTTCGGTCATTCTCTCCCTTCTGCTGATTCAAGAAGGGCAGTTGTCAGTTTCTGGCGAAAGAATGTGCACTGTACTGGTTAACCGCTTACGTATAAGCCTGCCCAGGAAAGTGTTGATAGGTAAACTGACCGGCTCAAAAATGACCTATATAGTGTTGACTGGGCTGTTAAACTCCAAAACAAACAATCAAACAGCCTTAGTTAATACTAATTTATTTTAGTTCGATTACGATGAAAGCTTCAAGGTTATTGAAACGCTCTCGAACACTCATTCCGGGTGTTTTCCTGAGAGAGGGGCAGTGGCTTTTACACCACTGCTACCCATTTTCACCTTGGTGGAGTGGGCCAATGTCATTACGTGTCTTGCCCAAGGACACACCTCGATACCGGTGGCCGGATTCGAACACACAACCTCTCAGTCATAAGTCAAATACGTTCCACCACTGCGCTAAGGAGGCTGACATGGTACATGTAAATGAACCAGTGATGATCGAGTCATTAAAGTTTCACTGTGTGGCACACAGTATATGGTACTTGCCTCTGTAGCCTAACGGCAAGCGCTGACTCTTAATCATTAGGTCTCTCACCGCGGTTGGTTCGAGCCTCGCTTGAACCACATGTGAGACGCTAAGTTCTGCAATGGAAGGCCCGGCGTTTTTCACCGGACACATCGGTTTTGCGCTCACCTCTGATTAATGAACGGCTCGAAATAAGTGAAACAATTTTGAAAGAGCTGTAACACAGAGCGTTGCACTGCAGACCTCTTTCATCTCACTATCAAATGGAACTTGTCTGGATTTAATTGCATTAAAATGTAAACCCTTGTCCTGCTGTGCCGTGATATGTTTTATCTTTCAAACAATGTAGATTCTGATCAGATGGCTTCTTCAGAAGCCATCTGATCAGGATCTACACTGTCATTTTGATTGTGAATTTGTTGCAGTATTTTGCATCAAGTAATCTGATTGGCTGATAATCGGTAGTGGGTGTGGCAGATTAAAATATTCAGCAGGACAAGGGTAATGTGTTGGTGAGTGAAACATTTAGGGCAAAGCCTTTGTAAAGTCAAGTTCTGTTAAATTATGTGTGCATGTTTTCAAACTTAATGCTGAAAGTAACTTATTAAATACTTGTTTTCTTTTCATATATGCTTGTTTGTTTTCTCACATATTTGCATAAAGAACATGTATACTACGCTGGTCTTGATGGTTTGTTTGATTTGAGGTTTAACGTCCCCTTCAACACTGTTTTGGTCATTTTTGAGACGTAGCTTCCAATTTTGTGGGACTTTTACCCAATATTGAGATGAAATGACATCTCAAGCCCTGTTGCCCAATGAAACCAATAGGGTTTATAAGCGTAGACGGTCCGACTCGCATCATTTTACCCAGGCAGGATCAGATCCTCTGGTTGGTTTATCAGTATTCGTGTGCGGTCCGTTTCAGCGCTGCATGGAGCCATCATGCAGCCCATCTATTTCTTCAAGCGCCGATGGGCGGGGGCAACTGCTCTGGTCTTGGTGGCTCTGTCGGATGTGCGTCAGACACAGTTTTTGTTTAAGCTTTTCTCCTGCGAAATTTTTAAGAACAATTATAGAAAAGTTCTTTCACAGTTCAAGAACAAAGTTCAAGAACTGGACATGAATTGCTCTTAAAGTGTTAAAGAAGAGTTCAAGAACATTTTAAGAAATGTTAAATTAGACAATTTTTAAGAACAAGTAATGAAAAATGTTCTTGAACAGTTCAAGAATGAAGTTCTCATACTCTTTCAAGAACTTTTGTTCTTGAACTATTCAAGAACAGTCTTTAAGAAAACAACTTTCTTCAAAATTCAAGAACACATGCTTAAAAATTGTCCAGTTTAACTTTTCTTAAAATGGTCTTGGACTGTTCTTGAATACATCAAGAGCAGCTCAAGTACATTGCTTGAACAGTCCAAGAGAAACATTAGTTCTTCAACTGATCAAGAACTGTTCCAGAACATTATAGTTCTTGAATACTTCAAGAACATGTTTCAACCACTTTGAGAACAGGTGTTCTTGAACTGTTCTTCACATTTTGAACTGTTGAAGAACTGTTTAAGAACTGCTCTTAATATATACTGAGAGGCAAACGTTAGTTTACAGGTTACTGAATGCCAATTTGCGTCCCAATCTCTCCCTCTTTACATGCCTATGTGGTATCATAAATAAGAACAACCACTTCCGCATAATTTGCAGCATTTTCCGTTAAATTTGATTAAAGGATAATGAAATTGTGTCACTTGCAATGGACAGGGGGTCTGATCCAATATTTTGTCTTGAGTAGCTTCCCCTAAATCGTGTTTCGAATAAAGGTTAATCAATAAATGATTTTTCATGCAACAAATTCAAAGAGTGGCAACTGATTTGCAAGAATATGTCGTATATTGAAATTAAACACAAGGTAAAGTGAAACATCTTTTCTCCAAGAAAATGGCATTTTCGCCTTTTACGTTCTTCCTTTGATTAAATGCATTATGTTTCTATAGGATTTGTATTGAAGATTAACTTTCCATTGTGCAATTTTAGAGGTTTTACTATTGAGTAAACAAAAAGATGCTGAGCAAAACTAAGTATGCGAAAGTTTCAAATGAATATCTCTTACACGATCTGAGAAAAAGACTCATTTAATTCACTATGATTTTAAATGAAAGGGAGCTAATCCGGAACAGGCAGAAATTCCAATTGAATTTGAAGCTGTTTGTTAGGGTTTAATGGCAAAGTAATGATGTGGTCTTATCTAAGAACATTCGTACAGTACTTTTGCGCTGTGCACAGATTCGAATGTCGCGTACAACATGAGATTTTATTGGAAATAGTGATTTTCAGTTAAGGGCAATAACTCCATCATGGATGACTGTTACAGGAAAAGAATTGGAGTTTTATAAACTTGGACGTTTGGGAAAAGTGGACATAGGCATATTTGATTACAGACAGCAATATAAGATCCGGTATTCTAAATCAAAAACTGTATACTTTTTATTGCCTCTGAGTTTATGTCATTGCATACTTTTTATGAGAAGCAGATCTAAACAGTAGACACCAAAGTTCGGCAAGGGCGGATAACTCCTCGATTAAGCAAGGTAGAGTTGCCATTCTTGTGTAAGCCATATTGTCCCATTGTGTTGAATCCACCTGTGAAGTTCAAGATCATAAATCAAATCAGCCAAATGGTCAAAGAGTTTCAGCCCGGACACAAAATTTAGACAAGGGCAGGTAACTCATAAATGCAGCAATGTAGAGCTGTCATTCTTTTGCATGAGGCATTTTCCAATTATGTTGAATCCATCTGTGGAGTTGGACAGATTTTACTTTATAGTACCAGACATATTTTATGGGCTAACAAATTTGACAAAACTGACAAAAATGGCATGTGTGTCCAGCTCAGACTCAGATAAGCCTTTGCACTGCCCATGCTGATCAGAGCCTTTGCTCAGTTAGCTGTCTACATGAAGAAAATCAGACCCTTTTTACACACTGAGGATACAGCAAAGGCTCTGATCAGACTGTGTCTCTTTGATGGGCTTATCTTGTGCTATAGGAAGAAATTATCACCCCACCTACACATCAGATAAATTGTGCTGCCATGTGGACAGCAGTAGATTTAAACATTTGCTCAACCATATTTAACAAATCCACCTACAAATCTTGGAAACTGTCAGAAAGAAGTCTTTGGCAAAAAGATGCTGATCAATAATCAGAAATGAAAACAATAATTTGAAATCAAAATCATTTTGCTTACCCTAACAATAAATCTAAGTAGAAGCCATTTTGAAAAGGAAAGTTGGAAAACTGGCCAATGAAAGCTGATATTTGAATGGCATCATCAAACATGTGACTTAAATCATGTAACAAAGTTCTGAAACTGTTCATAAAGTGTTCTTGAAGAAAAAAAAACAAGAAAAATTTCAAAACATTTTAAGAACACAAGTTCACAAAAAGTCTTTGAAATAATCAAGAAGAAATCTAAGAACAGTTTCCGAACACCTGGCATTAAAATTTGTTCAAGAAATGTCTTTGAAATAAACAAGAACAAATTTAAGAAGAATTGAAGAATACCTTTCAAGACACTTTGTTCAAGAAAAGTCTTTGAAGTAAACAATAACAAATTTAAGAACAGTTCAAGAACAGTTCAAGAACTTCAGATTCATCAAATTGTTCAAGAAAAGTCTCTAAAGTTTTCAAGAAAAGTTTAGGAATAGTTCAAGAATATCACACATGCTTAAAGAAATTTTGAACTGTTCCTAGAATGTGTTCTTGAATAGTTCAAGTACAAGTGTTCGTGAAAACCTTCATGAATAGAATAAGAACTCTTAAGAGCAGTTCAAGAGCAGTTCTTGGGTTAAAAACTCCATTACACAGGAGTTTACAGCGCATATTTTAAAATATTATGGGTTTGGCTATTTAGTGTGATAATAAAAACTATATACCCAAAGTTGTATTCAGCAATAGCTCCATATCTGCCCGGGACTTCAAAGCCAATGCCATTAACTAAGAGCTTTTATTTCAAGTTCTGTGTTTATTTCTGTAGTATCTCATATGCTGCGACAGCTCGTGTTTTCAGAACTACATAATGTATTTTGTATGATGATAGATATGATTCTAAGTTACACCCGCCGTGCCCATTACCACAAAGTCACAAAACTAAGACATTTTCAAGGCGAGCTGTGTTGTCAAACGGCAGCTCTTGTTATCCTGTCTTATGTTTTAAGGCCCCAATCTCTTGGGAGACGACTTGAGGTAGCTGATTGGTTGGGAAGGACTCGGCCTTTGAATCACCGGCTGTTGTCAGGGGTGGGAGCAATCGGACAAAGTCCTGGTTAGAGTCTCCAGAAAGAATGGTAATTATCTGACCCGATATGAAAATTGCTGTTTATGCAAAACACCCGCAAACTTCAGCGCCCAAGTCGGAAACCGCGACCCCTTTTACATGAAAGTCTTGCTCATCCTTGACTTCGAGTTAAGAAATTTATATGGTCTCTTAATCCTTAAGACGCCCTGTTTATGTCGTCAGCTGCATCTTCTTGCAACTTTTGAAAAATAGTCTTGCATAGAGGCAATCTGTGGACCCTGGTCAAACTGTTCCTTGATGAGCAGTCTAATTTGGGTCCACACTGTTTGCAGCAATGATTTAATCAACAGACAACAAGGCAGACGACAATTGTTGTGATTGGCACCTTAAGGGTTCTCGTTTGTCAAAGAATCGAACAGAATTGGTCAATGATTTAAAATTAACACTTAAAGCAAGAAGCAATCAACTAGAGTCGAAGGCTCCGGAGTAGCAAACAGGACAGAGGTCCGTCTATATATTATAAAGTCGTACATTCGTAAACCAACATAATATTACATGTGGAGCCTCCTTGGGGTGGGGCATTAATGTTCATTAGTAATGACTTGGAAACTTGACCAACGTGTTGAAAATTTTCGAAATCTCTTCTCAGACACACAGTGAAATACGACCTAGATTCTTGTCGTGGGGCATCACTGGGTACTCGTGTCCTACTAGGATTATTCAAATGATGGCCCTTTGTCGACTTTGACCTATTTTACGTAAAGGTCTGATTCGGTAACTAAGGCTTTTGTACGCAAAAAGACAACCAGTGGATTCTTTCTTATTCTAAATTAATGTAGCCTATGGCATAAAAGTTGATTATTAGGAGCAAATTATTTCCTTTAAAGAAATGGCCGCTTTCTAATAAGAAACACAAATTAATATTGAAAAAGTCTCCGCCCGGAACGTATATCACGTACCCTTAATGTCTGAAGCTACATAAAATATATGATTCATTGGTAGCTGGCCTACAATCTTTACATTGAAAAGAAGGAAACTATTTCCATGTTATATTCAGCAATTTTCATTATGATTGAGGAAAATGTTCCCTCTAATTACCTTATTAAATATGTCTTCATAAATATGCATGGGTCAGCTCATAGAAACTCCAAGGCAAACAACCTATTACACGATTGGCGAAATCTGAACAGTGCCATTACGTAAAAATGCCTATTGAAATATATTGAAAACTTTCTCACCAAAAATAAAATGGAATATTTTCCGATATTTTTCTTATTACTGCTCAAAACATAGATTATGGTTACTCGTTAGAACCGTCTCGTTGAGGCGGTTCTAACGAGTACTCACGATCTATGTTAAAGAAAAAATAATGTATACCCCTGTAAACCCCAGTTTTACTGTATAAAAGTTGGGTTTCAGGGGGACAAAAATATAAAGGTATGTTTCCGCGATGGATTTAGACAGTTCTCATTGGAAAGCAAATGCTCAGATTAGCTGCCGAAGCTGGTGGGAATCTTAGCTTATCGAATATAACAGAGCCACGCCGCCATCTTGCAGACATGCATGTTTGTTGTTCAGGTAAACGACAATGGCACTGGCGAGCCTGCGCAAATACGCTGGCTCGCCAGAACCATTGGTGTTCGCAGACAAGACTAGATTATAGCGATGGTGTTTAGCTAGCCTTAGTCTACACTGAAGGACAATAAAGGACACCACTTGTGATCGTAAAATGTTTCGCCTCGAGCGGGAGTCGAACCCGGGTAGCTCTTTTAACAATTCAGCACTTTACATGTCGTGCTACCAGTGCTCAAAGGGGATAAATGAAGCCCCTTATCGAACATGTCACGTCAAAGGGAGTAAGTATCTGGGTGATCTCTGATCGTAGATAAGCTGAAGGCCATTTTCTCTTGATGCAGTCCATGTAGTTTGGTTGGCATCTTCATGAATTCTGTATTCGTGTCCCTGTCTGCACATCCGTAAGTTAAGCTAATGAGCAATTAAAATGCTACCTCCATTTATAATGTTTTATTTACGGCATCATTTAAAAGCCGTCATTGAAAATTATAGCTGTCTTTAAATGACAGTGTCAGTTTTTCCTTTTTGTACATGAAACTCCTGAATGGCATACTGGCAAACAGTGTAGGCCAAAATCGGTGGGATCAGGGCCTACACTGCTTGCAAAAAGTATCGCCATTTTCAAAAGTAAATAAAAAAAAATAACACAACCTGACACCCCAAACATTTTGAAATGGACTCATGCTCCATAGATAAGACGGAAGATTACTTTACGCCCCTGCCCATCGGGGCTTGAAGAAATAGATGGGCTGCATGATGCTCCCACGCAGAGCTGAAACCGGCCGCACACGAGTACCGGTAAACCGCTTAGAGGCTCTAAGCCTGCCCAGGCAAAGCGGTGCGATTCGGACTGTCCATGCTTATCAACCCTATTGGTTTCATTGGGCGACAGGGCTTGAGATGTCATTTCATCTCAATGTCGGGTAAAAGTCCCACAAAATTGGAAGCAACGTCTTCAAAATGACATATACAGTGTTGACGGGGACGTTAAACCTCAAATTAAACAAACAAATAGTACTGCAAAATGGATGTTTTATTTCAAAGCATATGCAAAGTTTTGCGAGAAAACGAAGAAAGTGGCCTAGTGGATCTTTGTAAGTAGATATTCCTCGCCGATTTGGATTCGAGACCTGCGGCAATAGGCTCCAGTTGGAACGGATGGCCAGGCGTTTTCCACTCGAACCATTATGACAAGAATCGACCTCCGTAGCCTTATGAACAAGATTGATGGTCGATGTCGATAGGTCTCTCGCCGATGCAAGGCTCGAGTTGACGATTTAAATAGGCTTGATAACCAAATAAATCAAAGAGTTCTAATAGCACTGGTGGGTCGATTGCCCGAGTGTAGACTAGGAAAATGGTCCTGAGCGGGGACTTAGACTTGACTATTTCTTTTAACCATTAAATTCTGTACTTAAGCAAACAGTGTAGATCCTGATCAGTGCCGCGTTCTGCGGAATCTGATCAAGGCCCCTGGGTTTACACTCCTTGTCAGTGGACCAGCATAATTATGAACCCAGTCCAATTTTTCCGGTCGACCCAAAGTTACAAATCATAAAATTTGTTCAGTGCTAAAGTCCACGTGACTTTCACTTATTTTCGGAATTCCATGTAACTTTATTTATAGAAAATAGCCGCGCGTAAGACGTTCTAAAGGATCTGGGTTGGATTCATAGATTGGGCTTTGTAAACAGTGTAGAGCCAGATCAGACTCCGCAACATACGGCGTCTGATCAGGGTCTACACTGTTTGCTTAAAAATGGAATTTATTGTTAAATCTCAATTCCCAGCCTACACTCAGCACCGTCAGTCCTTTGATTTAGATAACGCTCTTTATACTGCACTCTGACGTCACAGTGGGGTAATAAATAACCATGTTCATAAACAATTGTAGCACCCCTCTGGCATACATCATTACGATAACACATCCGTGCGACATAGTAAAACTTTCATACCACCAAAATGGTTATTTTTCTGATGAAAATTTGCGATATTTTTCTTATTTATACTCCCAAACATAGACTGTGGGTGCCTCATTGAGGCGGTTCTAACGACCCCACAACCTATATCTTGGAGCAGAACGAAAAAAAAAAGTGTTTATCCCCTGTACGAGGACTGTTCGAATATGAATGTAAGTTGAACGTTTTCTCATGCACTAATGCGAAAATCACCTTGAAATAAATATCACAGCGTAGAAAAACATTTTACCTATACATTGATACCAAACCTGTTAAAATCCGTCCACTTTAGCCATGTATATCGTTCGATAAACACTGTCTACTCTTATATACTAATACAAAACATGGTTGGAAGAAGGTCAGAGTACGCCGTTGAAATACGGTCCTATATTAAGAATCGTTGTATTCTTGGTATACGGTGCAAAGACATTTTTGATGAAATATGTTCGTTTTATGGGCATAATGAAATGTCTTTTCCGACAGTTTTTCGTTGGTGTAAGAAATTCAGCTGTGGGCTAGGCTCAACAGAAGATGCACCACATGATCATCGACCGAAAAGAGCAACATCTGCCAAGATGGTTGCTAGAGTGAAAGAAATAGTTGCTGCCGATGCACGATACACCACTAGGCAAATAGCTAGTATGGTTGGCATCTCATTAGGAGCAGCTCATACAATTCTGAAACGGGATTTGAAAATGAGAAAGATCTGTGCTAGATGGATACCCCATCTGTTGACAGATGAGCAGAAAAAGACCCGCGTTCAGTGCGCCAAGAAGTTGCTTAAAAAGTTTCCAAATTACAATGCACGGTCTTTCGCTAATGTCGTCACAGGTGACGAGACATGGGTTCACTTTTTTTAGCCAAAACGAATGATTCAGAACAAAATATGGGCAACAAAGTATTGCAAAAGACCATGCATTGCAAAGCGGACCATGAGCGTCAAGAGGGTCATGTATGTCATATTCTTTTCAAATCAGGGCCCTGCTAGTCAGGTTGCTGTGCCTAAAGGCAAATCTGAAAATGCGAAGTTTTACAAGAATAAAGTTCTTCGAAAATTGAAGAAATATTTCAAAGAACGAAGACCCGCAACTGGTTTGGCCAAAGTCAGATTGCTACATGACAATGCGTCATCGCACAAGGCGTTCGTTGTGCAAGACTATCTGAAGCAGGAAAAGGTTGTTGAACTCCCCCCCCCCACCCCCCCCCCACCCCCCCCCCCCCCGTAGTATTCCCCTGACCTTGCCCCGTGTGACTTTTATGTTCCCGCGGCTGAAAAAATACCTTTCTGGTCGAAAATTTGTACAGCGCAAACACCTCGGTTCTGCAATATTCCAGGGCCTTCATAGTATACCTCGAAAAGACTACCAAAATGCATTCAATGATTGGATCAGAAGACTCAAAGTTTGTATATCTGTTAAAGGGGAATACTTTGAGGGGACAAAATAAATTTTTCATCGAAATCTATCACGGAATTATTTTTATGTGCTTAGTTGCATTCATATTTGAACAGTCCTCGTAATGCGCAGTTTTTGGTATATAAAGTGGGGTTTAGAGGGGTTTTCATTACACAGACTTGTTAGCATGATGTGGAGCTCTTATCTTATAGAGGATCTTACATGAGTGGTCCGGCCCCCACCCATTGGGGCTTGAAGAAATAGATGGGCTGCATGAAGCTTCCAAGCAGAGCTGAAACCGACCCGCACACGAGTACTGGTAAACTACTTAGAGGATCTAAGCCTGCGGCCCAGGCAAAGCAGTGCGAGTTGGACCGTTCATGCTTATAAACCCTATTGGTTTCATTGGGCGGCAGGGCTTGAGATGTCATTTCATCTCAAAGTCGGGTAAATGTCCCACAAAATTGGAAGCAACGTCTCCAAAATGACTTTTACAGTGTTGACGGGGACGTTAAACCTCAAATCAAACAAACAAAACAAAACAAGAGCTGATATCTTATATATTTGTTTGGTTTGATGTTCAACGTCCCCGTCAACACTGCATAGGTCATTTTGGAGACGTTGCTTCCAATTTTGTGGGACTTTTACCCGACATTGAGTTGAAATGACATTTCAAGGCCTGTCACACCACTGAAACCAAAAGGGTTTATAAGCATGGACGGTCCGACTTAAACTTAAATGACATTGACATTCAGTATCTCACCAAACTGCTGTCAAGTGTCAAGGAAACAAAGTGATGAAATTTGCATTTACAAAATATAGTTTGCAGAAATAAGCATCTGGTTTTAAGTTTAAATACCACTACATGTAAATAAATGTATTGAAATTGGATGGAAAAAGTTTAAATAGCTTTCTTTAGAAGGTAAAGAAAAAAAACCTGGATGCTTTTTCTCTTGGGCCAGTTTGCATTGCCTTATGGCAATCGCTTCTTTGGAAGAATTTTATCATTCAAAGTACATTATTAAAATCAAACGAGTCAGAAAAATCATTAATGATTTGGTGGAGACATCGAGACTGAATTCTCAGGCTCGTTTTGAGCTGCTTGTTTAAGTCTCATGCTCGGCGTAGTCTCGTGCACTGAAATAAATTGAAAACTTGCCTTGTCTCAGTAGCAACCCATCATAGTCCACCATGTTGTTTTCACTGATCTTCAAGTAGTGTGAAGGAGCACGCGCATAATGTCACATGTATCCTCAGAGTCGAACCTGTTATTTTTTTTCGTATTGGCCCTCCTTTTCTCGTATTGGCCCTCTTTTTCCCGTATTGGCCTTTTTCTGTATTGACCCTGTTGCCGTGCAATACTATTGTGGTTGATTAAAAAATAACGTTATCCCTTTTTTTATTTGTTGTTGTTGTTGTTGTTGCCATTTGTGAACAACAAAGTTGCAGATCAGCCTGCAAACCATCGCTGTCTGATCAGTACATTAGCGTTTAATGCATGGATAAAACGCGGTGCCTGTAGAACGGGCCCCCATGAAGACCTAGCGGGTAAGAGCGCTGTTTTCTTAGACATAAGGTCTCTCAACACTGTCTCACATGAGACACGCCGAATTCTGTTTTCTCGCCCGCCTCTGATTAACCGTTGGCCCAATACAAGTAAAATTATTTTGTAAGGATCAAGCAACCTTGATTAAAATTCTTCTTCTTCTTCTTGTTAATATTATTATTATTATTATTATTATTATTATTATTATTATTATTATTATGTTTTTGTTTTGATGTTACTCGACTGTTATTTGTATTTATTTGAAACTTCATCCAGATTCCTGTTAATGCAATGATCTCAATAATAAATCATTAATGTCGTAATCCTTCCAAGCAATTTTCATCCATTAATTCCTTCTTTACAAGAGTCCCCTAAAGGTAAGTTCTAGCGAAAAGTGTGGGCCCAGATCAGACGCCGCGTTGTGCGGCGTCTGATCTGTGTCCGCACTTTTTGCCTTAAATAAGCATATTCCTTTAGAATGTACAACAAAAACTTATATACTGAACTTGTCTAAATGCTAGTTTGAAGGGTCCATTTAGCATTTATGGGCTGACTTGTTCTTGGACATTAATATTCTTGTCAGTGAAAGAATATGGAATAAGTGATTAAAAGTTTTTTTCCGCACCTGAGTATTAAAGCGAGATGAGATCTGTATCACTTAAGTGTTTCATGCATAAATGATAGCGTTTTCTCCCTCGCGGTTTCTTCTAATCAAAGAGGACGGGTTCTTTCACGAAAAAAAAAAACAATAAAAATACAACAAGAATAATAATTTGATTGAAGCAAAATTTCTCTCTTTCTCTCTCTCTCTCTCTCTCTCTCTCTCTCTCTCTCTCTCTCTCTCTCTCTCTCTCTCTCTCTCTCTCTCTCTGAATACTATTAGCTGTTACCTCTCAAACACACGCGCACATACGCATGAACAGTTAATGTTTAGTACCAGCCGAAGGTCAGGTCTGTGTCTATTACTTGATTGGCGGGACGGGAAGCAGGCAACACGCCGGAAGGAAAAAAAAAAACATTGCTAAAATCATCAAAAATCTTCAATAAAAATACTTAGCTAAGAAGAAGAAGAGAATGCTGATGATAATGATTATGGCGATGACGTCGACATGATGACATTGATGATTAGGATCATCATCATCAATATAATCATCAGCAGCACGTTTTCTTCGTCATTGTCATCTTCATCATTACCTTCACCATCATCATCATCATCATCATCATGGTGAATCCTTTGAACTCGAGTCCTAGAAAGACGCACAAAACACAAGTTATTTAAATTTTAAATTTGTTAATGGGCTCACTCCTGATTACCTTTCTGACCTTGTGCCCCCACTTGTTGGAGATGCTGAGAAACGCTTTACAGTCTATTCGCGCTCGTACTAATCTTTATAGAGGATCTTACACGAGTGCTCATGTGTTATTGAATTTATTAAACGAGTTGAGGAAAAAGGATAAAATGCGAGGCTTTGTCGAGCATTTTATCCCTTTTCCTCGACGAATTTAATAAATTCAATAATACATGAGCACGAATGCAAGATTCTATTTATCACATGGCATTTAAAACGCATTTTATTCACGATTGTTTACAAAAATATCAATATCCCGCCATTAGTAAACGCGGCGTCGTTAAGGACGTCGTATATCTTACGTTACGGGACGTATCTAGCTAATTTGCATATTTAATCCACTAGTGGATTATCGGCAATATTACATGGCGTTATTACACTCTCAAACGCGACGTCATATGATAAAATTTCTTTCATAGTTTGCCACAATATATAAAAGACGCAAACACAGTGACAATTTTCAAATTGACTAAACAAACGTAGAAGACTACCTCATAAGTATTATAATGCTGGATCTAGAACTGGCCAACTCCTGCATGGGGTGTAGCTCACTGAACTCACACTTATACTCTAAAAATATTGTTCCTAGACGTCTTGTTTATGTGGTGAATTTGAAATGAAAGCTCTCTCTGTCTCTCTCTCTCTCTCTCTCTCTGCTTGTTTGATGTATATGTGCGTGCATGTACATATACCTGCATACGCGCGTGTATTGCAAGTGTATGTATGTATGTATCAGAATTTGAATCAGAAATGTTACTGGTGACATTCACACACCAGAACCTGTGATGTGGGAAGTTAGTCCCTAGCTCTTACCAAAGAGGTAAATTAAGCTACACAATCATCAGCACATTCAGCTGTCGAAATAATCGAATCGGGAAGGGCATTCCAATCTCAAATGGTTCTGGGGAAGAACGACTCTTTATAAATGTCAGTTCTTGCAGTAAGGGTCTGAAACGCCAACGAATGGTGATTTCTACAGTGTCTAGCTGGGGGAACAAGGTCATCTGTTGGTATGCTGGCCGCACCATTTAGACCTTTGTATAAAATGATTAGCATACTGTCTTTTCTCCTTTTCTTGAGAGACTCCCATTTTAATTTTCCAAGTATTCCAGTCATGCTCCCAGTTTCAAAGCAGTAATTGCCTGTTACAAATCTAGCAGCTCTATTCTGAACTTTCTCAATTTCATCGTTAAGGACCACTCCACTGGGGTCACAGATACAACTGCTATATTCCAAGATTGGACGACAAGACCTTTATATGCTGCCTCTTTTACATCCTGGGGGCACTGATGAAGATTTCGCTTCAGGAAACCAAGCGTTCTATTTGCCTTAGTACACATGTTGCTAATATGAGTATTCCTACTCAAGTTGTGTGAGATTGTCACTCCAAGGTATTTAATGGAGTTCACATTCTCGAGGACCGTTCCCTCTAAGGTGTAAGAAGCCTCAACTTTATTAGATCTCTTCCTAGTTATCTGCATAATATTGCATTTAACTGGCTGAAATCTCATGCCCCAATTTCGGGCCCAACATCCTAATCTATCTATGTCAGCCTGAAGTTTCAATGAGTCATCTGTATCTCTAATTTCCCGGTAACAAACAAAGTCATCTGCGAACAGTCTTATTTCTGAGTCAGTGTCAGTGGAAATATCATTGATGTACAGGGAGAACAAAAGTGGACCAAGAACGGTCCCTTGCGGGACTCCAGACAGAACTGGAGCCCACTCTGAATATTCAACATTTACAACAACCCGCCGTTTTCTGTAGCAAAGAAAGGAATCTATCCATTTGAGGGTCTTTCCCCCAATTCCATAACCAAATAACTTAGATTTAAGTAGTTCATGAGGAGGGGTGTCAAAAGCCTTCTCGAAGTCTAGAATAAATGTGTCCACTTGTCCCCCTTTGTCCAAGATTTTTGCCCAGTTATTAATAACTGTGCTTAGCTGAGTTTCATAACTATGCCTTTTCCTAAATGTATGTTGTCTGTCTGACAGAAGTTTATGTTCGTCCAAGTGGGCCATGATGTTTGAGCAGACTATATGTTCAAGCAGTTTACACAGAACACAAGTCAGAGACACAGGGCGATAATTACGGGCAAGAGCCCTATCTCCTTTTTTGAAGAGTGGACAGATGTTTGCTAAGAGCCATTCTTTGGGGATTTCACCCGTATCAAGAGACTTTTGAAACAAGTGTGCAAAAACTGGACCCAACTCATTTGCTAGTTCCTTCAGGACTCTAGGATGAAGCTCATCAGGTCCTAAGGCCTTACTGGGGTTTAAGCCTTGAAGTAACTCGATCACTCCTGCAGCTGTTACAACAATATTGTTCATGAATGGGGCCGATCTTCCAGTCAATGGAACCTCCGTGAACTCAGTTTTATTAAACGCATCATTGAATTGACCAACTAGTTCCTCTGTCCTTTCAGAGTCTGATTCAGCAACCCCGTTCCCTCCTCTTTTATTAAGGGGCGGGATACCTTGCCTGTCTTTCTTCTGGCTATTGATATATCTGTAGAAGTCTCTGGGATTTGCCTTTACATCACCTACCAAGTTATTCACATACAAATCATGCTGATTTTTTTATATCAGTCTTGATTTCACGTCTCAAGTTTTCAAATTTTCTCCGGAGTTTACCACTTCCCGTCTTTTTTGCCTTTGCATGAATCTTATTCCTTCTGCGAATTTTTCGTCTTATCTCTGGAGTGATCCAGTGAATAGAAGATGCAGACCTACTAGTTTTTGAGGGGATATGATTTTCGGCCGAAGTATGAATGAAAGAAGTTATCAAATCAAAGTTCTCCTGTACAGACCGAGCATCTGAACGACCATTAAAGTATTTCTCCTTTGCAAATCTGAGTGAATCCTTCCTCATAGTTTCATAGTCACCTTTCTGATATGAGTACACCTTCCTCCGAGGTTTCTTTATTGGTGGGATGTGAATTTTTAAATATCCAGAGACAATGTCGTGGTCACTTAGTTTTTCTAGGGAATGAATGTCTTCTAATTGTCCTGATAAGGTCGTAAGGATCAGATCCAATGCGTTCTTATCACGAGTGGGGAAGTTAACAATTTGTTCCAGGCCATGATCGTTCATAATGTCAATTAATATTTGTCCTTTGGACTGACTCAGCATTGTGCCTTGTTTGCTGAGCCTGTTGGACAAAGCAATGTCTCTGAAGTTGAGGTCACCTAGAACATGTACCGCGGGGAGTTTTTGTCGCACCTGCTTTAGCAGGAATACATAGGCGTGCAAGTTTCCGTCCGGTCGTCCGTCCGTCCGTCCGCCCGGTTGTCCGTCCGTCTTTCCGTCAACATTTTACACTGGATGTCTTGTCATCGCAACTTCTCCTACAGTTTCATACCGATTATTTTCAAACTTTGCGTGTGTTTTTGCCATGGTATGAGGATGCGCATATTGTTTGGACGTTATCATCGGATCATTTTTTGTCACTTTTTCCACATTGTGAACTTAGTCATTTTTAACCTTCAATTAATATATGATAGGTACCTCTTGTCATCGCAACACCTCTTGCAGTTTTATACCGATCATTTTGAAACTTTGCATGTGCTTTCGCCATGGTATGAGGATGTGCATGTGGTTTCGACATAATTTTCAGAATATTTTTTTCCACTTTTTGCACATTATGAACTTAGCCATTTTTAAGCTTCATTTGATATACGATAGGTACCTCTTGTCATCGCAACTCCTCCTACAGTTTCATACCGATTATTTTGAACATTTGTGTGTGATTTTGCCATGGTATGAGGATGCGCATGTGGTTTGGACTTTATCTTCGGATAAATTTTTGTCACTTTTTCCACATTGTGAACTTAGTCATTTTTAACCTTCAATTGATATATGATAGGTACCTCTTGTCATCGCAACTCCTCTTGCAGTTTTATACCGATCATTTTGAAACTTTGCGTGTGCTTTCGCCATGGTATGAGGATGCGCATGTGGTTTGGACTTAATCGTCGGATCATTTTTTGTCACTTTTTCCACATTGTGAACTTTTTCATTTTTAACCTTCAATTGATATATGATAGGTACCCCTTGTCATTGCAACCCCTCTTGCAGTTTTATACCGATCATTTTGAAACTTTGCGTGTGCTTTCGCCATGGTATGAGGTTGTGCATGTGGTTTCGAGATATATTTACAGAATATTTTTTTTTCACTTTTTGCACATTGTGAACTTAGCCAATTTTAAGCTTCAGTTGATATACAATAGGTACCTCTTGTCATCGCAACTCCTCTTACAGTTTTATATTGATCATTTTAAAACTTTATGTGTGTTTTTGCTATGGTATGAGGATTTGCATGTGGTTTTGACTTTATCTTGGGATCAATTTTTATCACTTTTTCCACATTGTGAAGTCAGTTTTTTACCTCACATATATAGGCTATGTTTTACCTCACATATATAGGCTATGGATTCTTCTCAAAGCCCTATATTCATTTCTTCTGCCTTAAATAAACTTTTATTTTTTGTGTGTGGGGCAGGTGGGGAGCAGGTGCGACATCAACTTCACTGAAGTTGAATCTCTGGTTTACCCTTGTGCTGCGATTTAATGCAATCCAGTTGGTCTTTAAACAACTGAAAGTTTTCGACCGTACCATTTGGTGGTCGATACCAACTTGCTATGAAGTGGGAAGTTTTATTTGCAAAAACCTTAACCCTGACCGATTCGGTGTCATTTTCCAGTTCCATGAAAGGCATGTGAGGGATGTCTCTATGAATGAGCAACATCACCCCACTGCCATGAGAGTTCCTATCTTTTCTGTAGACATAGTACTGATTAGTTTCAAGGAAAAGCTCAGATGTGGAATTGAACTGTCAATCTTTGTTTCCTGAGTAGCAACAATATGAGGTTGAGATGTATCGAGGAAAGCTAAAAGTTCAAGAATTTTTCCTCTAATTCCATTTATGTTTATACTGCAAAGTTTCAAACCTTTTACAAAATTTGACTTAGTTCATCAGCAGTCGAAGATTTGCCTCTCTTATCCTCTGACAGAGGTTCAAACCTGTTTTGCTTACTCAGTTCTACATATTCATCAAAGAAGGAGTCTGAAAAGTTACAAACCTCACATTTTGGACATATCTAGTGGCAGCTTGAATTTGCCAAAGTGCCATATTCTGCATCTGAAATGAAGGAACATTCAGTGTGTATCCACATTTCACATTGATCACACTGAACGGCTTTGTGGCCATTAAGGACAGCACCACTGCAAAGACCACAGTCAGCTTTGCAGTCTTTGCAATAGCAAGTTGCAGCTCTAGATTCAATTTCTAACAATTGACTGTTATCCAAATCAGAACATGAGGAGTGAAAGCGCTTGTTACAGTCCTCACATTCTATCCATTTCTCGGAACCTTTGCAATACTTTTTGCAGAGTCCGCAGCGAAACCTTGGGCCAGGGTTAGTTTCAATGTCTCCGGCCAAGATTAGAAGTAAAGCCAAGTTTGTACCGCGTGAGGACTTGAAGTTGCACAAGCCCTCTGAACAAATTCTGTTCCCATTCTTCCTTGTAAATGCCAAGTACTGGGAAATTCTACTACTGCTCTCCTTATTTGTAATCTTGCACTCCTGATTTCCATCATCTGGATGCATTCTATAAGTTGTTTTCCAAAGAGTGAACCCAAGAATTAAGACCATGGGAAACAGGGAGACCTTCATTTCAATATACCGGGTAGTGATTTGATGATTTCTAATGATTTATGATGGGTGTCAAGCAACAATCCTGATTCCGAGTTTGTCACAGCCAGCACACTGACAACTACAAAGGGCTAATAAGTATACTGGTCCAATTATATACAGCTCAGCACACTCAAATATCTGACAACGCACACGCTCTCTAGAAAAACGAATGTGACCAGCGACTTAATTTTGATTCTAAGAATTTCTGTTTGCGTTACCCCACCCACTAGTGAGGCAATGGCGGGAAAGAATGTCAACACTTTTTTTCTATCTACAAGAGAAGAAAATCACAATCTAGGGTAACCAGCAATAATATGTTGCTGGTTTACACTTGTCTGTTATGAATCAGACAAGAAACCAAACAGATTTCCAAGAAAAAAAAACTTCTCTTTTATTGAGCTTTTTTGTTTTTCTAATTCCGTCCAGGTCGAACGGAATACCGCATGTATGTATGTATGTATGTAATGTATGTATGTATGTATGTACAGGCCAGCTACCGGTAATAACCCATTTTTTTGTTTCGCGGAGAAACCGCCTAACGCGAAATCGGCTATTTTCTCCGCAAAACAGCGAGAAAAGATAAAATGAGCGAGGAATTTCTCGCTGAAATTTCTCCCGGTTTCGCGGAAAAAAATTCTCGGAGATTAGATTGTGGGTACTCGTTAGAACCGCCTCGCCGAGTCGTTTTAAAGTGTACCCTAAATCTTGAGCAAAAATATGAAAAAAATGCCAGAATTTTTATCCGAAAATTTTCCGTTTTTAGTGGTAAAATTTACAATACATTTGAATAGGCGAGTTCTCATATTGAGTCGTACATGTAGGTTATTAACACCATAATGATGTGTGACATTTACCAAAAGCTCAGCTTGATGAAATAGATGGGTTGCATGATGCTTCCACGCATAGCTCGAACGGAATACCCGGGCGCAACATGTGGTATGTATGTGTGTGTGTGTGTGTGTGTGTGTGTGTGTGTGTGTGTGTGTGTGTGTGTGTGTGTGTGTGTGTGTGTGTGTGTGTGTGTGTGTGTGTGTGTGTGTATGTATGTATGTATGTATGTATGTATGTATGTATGTATGTAATTGTCTGGCTGTCTGTCTGTCTGTCTGTGGTAGGGTAGGGTAGCGTAGGGGTAAGGTGGGGTGGGTTAAGGACAGGGCAGGTAGGTCGGTCTTGGTTTAGTCTTACATGATCAAACGCATCAAATGGCCCAGCCACTGATAACATCAATGAAAATCATTTCTTCCAGACAAGCTAAGCCTTACTTTCAGATCCTGGAAAATATTGTATTCTTGAACATTATATGGTATTTAATGGAACCAACCAACTAGAGTCCTACGAAGGGGTGGGGTGAAATAAATGCTAACTGGATATATTTACATCTAGGGATTTAACAAAATGAATGAGTGTAGTGAGCGAACGTATCGTCTTCATATGATATGGGCCCCGTCAAGCGATTTTGGTACTTATCGCCTATGCGAGCAGCGAAGGTTCAGGCTCATCCGCGCAGTCTCGCCAGAACCTTCGTTGCTCGCTCATACAAGCAGTGAATCAAGAGGAAACTTCAGACAGAAAGCCATATCCCTGGCCCCTCTGAATGGCTGGGCATGCGCAGTTAAAATTTGTCATGACGGAATGCTCGAAGACACAAATTCGCTTGGCGGGTCTCATATAATATTAACATTTTTTTGCAGACAAAATGTGAGTAGTTTTTGCAAACATACCACTCTATATTAAATATTGTACTTGAACAGATAAAATTCTGAACCCTAACGTAATCGTTTAGCTAACTATGCTTTGAACAACTTAGCCCAGGACATTGATGATAAACTTGACGTCAGAATGTGGTGTAAAAAGTAAAATTTGGGCTGGGCTCGTGCATACTGTGAAGTCCCAGATCAGAACGCGGCGTCTGATCTTTGCTTAACTTGAGTGTAGGTAATTTAATAGTCAAACGAAATGGTCTCCCGTTGTTGTCAGTTTTGATTTATCAGTGTTGTAAGTTTTACAAAATTCCTGTGCCTATACTGTGACCACTTTCGGGACTATTCAAAATTGGTCTTTGAACAGCCCCAGAGGTGGTATCTGCCCAGAGGACGCTGTATGCAGAAACCGCAAAGAAAGAATAACTGCAACCTAATAAAACTCTTTTTAAAGCAGAATTAGTTTGAATTTTAGGCGGTCTTAGTAGAGGAATACTACTGTAGTCTTGACCCTGATCAGACGACACCGCGTTCTGTGACCGAAGTCCCCTGTAGGAGACACAAGGCATATATGGGTTAGAAGATGTATTCCCAAAGAATGAATAATTAACACGAGATTCATCATAGTTGTCCAGTAAATTATTGGCAAAAAATGAAATTACTGATGTTTTATTGATGAAATATTAAGAAGGAGACATTATCTGTCATTCATTTAGTCCCCAATTACAACGGTTCAATATGTTAGAAACTTAATAACAAACTTTTAGTAAATTATTAACCGGCAACTCTACTTTATGTTAAAACCGTTTCAACTGTTTAAGGGGAATGGGAACACCTGGCAGAATTTTCTGCCATTTTTCAAAGGGAGGTAAGTTTCAGAACATTTCTGTAGGTTCTATCCCACGGCAAAAGGGGTCAACTCTTAAAGGTTGGGGTCATCTCTTAAAGGAAAGAATTTGCTCCTCAGGAGCAAATTCTTTCCTTTATGGGTTGACCTCTATTCACATGGGAGACAAAGGTACTTTTGTAGGAGTTGACTCTCCTGAATGTGTATCCATTCCCCTTAAAATGATGTGCCTCTAATCAAGCGCGTCTATGTATAAATTCATGGTCATGCTCGATTCAATGAACGTAAAACGGGCAGGTATAAGTCCTTGCGCACTTTTAGCGGGGGTGGGGATGGGGATCGGTGGTACATCCTTCGCCGTTTATTTTAGTAGTTTAAAGTTCAATCGTACTTATCTTAGCTTTTCGGACAGACAGGCCTGAGCAAACAGTGTCAACCCAGATGAGAGGCGACAGTTCACCAGTCATCCAACTTTTTTTACTCACAAAATTGGTAGTAAATTGAACGTGTCCATTTTAGAACAAGAATGGCAATATGTTTGCCATTCATTAGCTAAAAATGCGATTATGTATCTTATTTCTGTTCCAGATATGGATTGTGGGTGCTCGAGAGAACCACCTCCCATGTGAGATAATACTGTCCTTCATGGTTCCAAAATCTGACATTTTTCTTGGTGAAAATTTTGATGCTTTCTTTCTTTCCGTTCTAAACATAGATTGCGGGTGCTAGATAGATCTGCCTCTTCGAGGCGATGAGGCTGCCTTAAATGTATTTGATAATGTCGTTTGCTCTAGTTATATCGGGTGCTTTCAAGGATTCAGAATAAAATGAGAAACAATTTACCTTGATGGCGTTCTATAGTAGTAATGCAAGTCTTGTCTGAGAGATCCGGCCCCAAGGGGCCGGGCAAACAGACAAGTAAATGATAGTTGCTTTCAACAAAGATGAGATGTTTGTTTCAATCATTGAATGACAAACTGATAGAACGTCGTTTTATTCAGGTGAAGAAATATCAAACGGAAATATTAATTTCCTGGGGTTTTATAATTCCATCAGCATCTTTATAGACAGTGGAAATTAAGTATGCCATGAATTGATAAGCAGTTATGGGTAAAAGTTCTCTCGACCCATCGTCACTAGAGTAGTTTTCGGGTTATCATGATAGTGTGTCAGTCGACCAATCGTTACTAAGCACTGCAGAAGCTTTCCATATGACTATCACTGATTTCTAGGAAATCCATATAAGGGTTATTTATAGGGCTGGCTAATCGGAGCTGAAAAGATTATCGATTATCAGTTCCGTCATTGCGATCGATAATCGTTTAGTAATCGCTAAGGTTTTTGTCATTATTTTACCTGTCTGGCGTTCTTGTGAGCATGACTCTTACCATATGTTACACTTTACCATATGTATATTTGAACAGACAGGCCTGAGCAAACAGTGTAGACCCAGATGAGACGCCGCATCATGCGGCGTCTCATCAGGGTCTGCACTGTTTGCCACTCATCCAGCTATTTTAGGCATAACTTTGGGTAGTAAATTGTACCTATCAAGTAATCGATTAAAAGCAAATCAGAAATGATAACCATTTTTGTGGACTTAATCGATCGATTATACGATTAATCGTGGCAGCCTTAGTTATTTATAGAAAGTAGCCACGCTATTCTTATCGCCTTTAGTTTACGTCCCACCAACAGCTAAGGTCATACGGAGACTGGACCTCGATTTAAAGACTCATCCGAACGTCTGGAGGATCCCGGGATCTAACCCACGACCTATTGGTTTATTAGGCGAGTAGCGTAACTACTACACCACGGAGGCTTCTTTGAGGCAAGAGTGTTGCGTAGGATGGTAATCTATAGAATCTTGACTGGAATCATGTGTTGGGCTTGGCAAACAGTGTAGACCCAGATCAGACGCCGCAGAACGCGGCGTCTGATCAGGGTCCACACTGTTTAGTACTGGAATTCAAGAGTTAAACGAAACGGTCTTAGTCCTCGTTCAGGACATTGTTTCCAGCCTACACTCATACAATCGACCGAGCAGTACTGTTAGGGCTTTGATTTATGACATTTTTATACGACGTTTTGAATTATTTTGTAACTTTCTACACAACTGAGAGTGACCCTCCGATCCAACTCCGGCCTTCTGTGCTGAATGATCTGGATCAACATTATTTGCCAGCATCCCGAGACGCTAGGTAAGGTAGCATACAAGTAAATGTTTGCTCCCGATCCCATTAAAAAGCAAAGTGTAAGATCGAATCTACTTTTGATTTTGGTGCTTAGGTCAATTGAGGACCTGGACCTCATCCTGAAAGAGAGAAGGCTCCGCTGGTATGGACATGTGGAACTCTCCAACAGTGCAGTCAAGACTGCCTGTGACATACAGGTAGATGGAAAGGCCCATTGTGACCTGGAAGTAGCTGGCAGTGAGAGAGATCGCAGAGAGTGGAAGCTCTCTGCTATCGGCCCTCATGATAGACAAATCTGGAGATCTGGTGTTAGATCTGCCATGCGTGCAGCAAGCCAGCTACCTGGAAGGTGTGTGGGGTGCATTTATGAAGATGTTGCCCCTGTACCGGCAGGTTAATCAAAACTCCGATGATTATGATGATGAATATGATGAGGTCACTCGGTTGTCATTACTGCGACCCGTGTTAAATTTCAAGCGTCAGCATGTAACAGAATAGTGGTCGGTTGTCCAAGGTAGGTGGTTTTCTCAGCTACTCCGGTTTCCTCCTCCGCGTATGACTATAATACGCATATACTTGCATGTTTTCTTTATCATATGACGTCGCGTCTGAGAATGAATTAACGCCATGTAATAAAAATGGATTAAATATGCAAATTAGTTAGATACGCCCCTGACGTTGCATGTACGACGTCCTTAACGACGCCGCGATTACTGATGACGGAATATTGGCATTTTTGTTTTGTCTGTTTGATTTGGTCATTGCATTTTTATAAAACAGTCGTGAATAAAATGCGTTTTAAATGCCAAATGATAAATAGAATCTTGCATTCGAGCTTGTGTTATTTAATTCATTAACCCATTTAGTACCAAAAACCCCTAAACGGGTACCCTGGCAAACAGTGTAGGCCCAGATCAGACGCCCAAGAACGCAGCGTCTGAACAGGGCCTCCACTGTTTGCTATAAGTTCAGTCATTTTCCAAATAAATGTTGACGAAAACACAACCTGACACCCCTAAATTTTGACATGGACTCCTGCTATATATAAAGAGGAAGATTCCATTTGGTACAAAAAGGGTTAAACTCGTTGCGAAAAAAAAGGATAAAATGCGACGCTTTTTCCTCAACGAGTTTAATAAATTCAATTATACACGAAAACTCATTTACGGTCCTCTATATGCCGGCCCCGATAGCTCAGTTGGTAGAGTGTCCGCTCCGGGGAAAGGGAGGTCACGGGTTCGATCCCGGGCCGCGACATACCAAAGTCGTTAAAAATGGTACTAGCTGCTCCTCGCTTGGCACTCAGATTGACGGGGTAGAGCTAGGACTGGTCGACCCAGTGTCAGGATAATGTGACTGGGTGTGGTATCATGTAATGTGGCTGGGACATGATACTTCAGTGAGGCAGCACTATAAAAGCGAGCATTGAGCTCCCTGTCGCAACCAGACACCGTCATGATATGACTGAAAAATTGTTGAAAGCGACGTTAAACCCGAATTCGCACACACACACACACACACACACACACACACACACACACACACACACACACACACACACACACACACACACACACACACACACGATCCTCTATATAATGATTATCCTTATCAGGTTAACAAGTCCGTGCAATGACGGACAACGAATGAACAACCCTCTAGCTCTAGAACATAGGGGCTTGAACCATGAAAAAAAAAAAGAAAAAAAAAATATTTATTTTTTTATCATGATTCAAGCCACTATGCTCTAGAAGTAGCATTTTTCAGACAATAAAGTTAAATATATTTTTATAGTTCCTCAAATTCCGGTATAAATATTGATTGTGGGTGCTACCTCAATTATGCGGTTTTAACAGCACCTGCAATGCTTATGAGCAAAAATAAGAAAACTAATGAATACCCCCGTAGATCCTATTTTGTCTGTATAATGCGAGGTCCATTTTGCTCACTGGAGTGTTATGGTAGTGCTAAGCATTTGAATTTGGTTACATTTCGGTTGTGTTTTTGAGTTAAACGCCAAAGTCAACATTGTGTTGGTCATATCGAGCCGGTCAGTTTACCTAACCACATTTTTCCTGGACATGGTACACATAAGCGGTTAAACAATACAGTGCACTTTTTTCGTCAGACCTTCTTCAATCAAAGAAAGGGAGAGTTCGGATGCAAACAACAGAAAAACCGCGATGTTATAGTTTGAGTGGTCTCCCTTGGAACACTGAAAACAGAACTTCCAGATGTGTCGCATTACTTTAATACGTTTTCTGCAGGGTGATTCAATGTATGCATTTGTTAATATTTATTGGCAACAGTTTGACTTTTTTACCAGAACTGAGGCAATTAAAAACACGCGCTTCTGACACTAATAGAGATAATTATATTGTTCTTCAAGACTAAATTAACATTTTATGGAAAACTAAACAATAAAATTCAAAAGATAAAACACCTTAAACGGTTATGAAATCTCATAAATATTGAAACAAAAGAATTAGTCCTTTCAGCCCCAAAGGCCAAATTCAGGTGACAGTGGAAACAGCGTAGATCCTGATCAGACTGATCAGGATCTCTATTTTTTTTTCAATCATTATTAACCCTTATCTTGCTGTTCACGACAACCCCTAATCTACACTGTTTGGCATTCAGTTTATGAATTTGTAGCAATAAATTACATCAAGTAATTTGATTGGTTGATAGACAGAAATGGGTGTGGCTTAAATGAATATTCAGCAAGATAAGGGTTAAAAATCCTAGTTGTCACAGCAAATTTGAACAAATTCACAGAAAGTGTTCGATTTTAGGAATTGATGAGCCAATGGTTAATAACCTGCGCTTGAAAAAAAAAAAAAAACTAAAAAAACAAAAACAAAAAAAAAAAAAAAAAAAACAAAAAAAAAAAACAGGACCAATGTTCCTGTACCGCTCACCTGAGTGCTGAGCATTTATAGAGCCATTTGATTTCTGAGAAGATTTCTGAAAGGTTTTGACCCTGACAGCCATCTTCGTCATGTGACCTAATCCATTTAAACAAACTTCTGTGCCCCCATCCCATACAGGGGTGTAAATATGAAAATTTGGCCAGATATGCCCAGCTGTTTTTTTTGTGTTTTTTTTTTCCATATCTAGATGACCTTGACCTCTAGATGATCTTGTATTTTCATTTTCACATTTAGTTACTGTTATCAACACATTTTGCGAAAAAATAATTTTGACTTTTTCCCATACAAAAGCATATGTAATGAAATTTGACCTTACCCTAAAATAGATCAAGATCATCCAGGGATCATCAGCTGAATAAACTGTGATTGGCTTGATTCCCAAATGCTACATACCAAGTTTCAGGAAAATCAACCTACTGGTTCTGGAGAAAAAAATCTGAAGTTTTTTACCTTGTATGGGCATGGTGGCCATATTGGTTATGTGACCAAACTCGTATTAATTTATTTTCATTTCCTTGTTCCTGAAGGCTTCCATATTTATTTGGTTACAAATGGCCCAGTTGTTCCAGTGAAAAATAAGTTTCATATCTCAATGGCCTTTGGCCAAGGTCAAACAACGACCTTGAACTTGAATACTCATGTAATTTAATTTACTCATTTAGCTAACTGCATCTACCAATTTCCAGATCACAGTCTACAATAGTTTCTGAAAAATACATGGTTTTGACTTTTTCTCATACAAAAGCATATGTGACCAAATTTGACCCTGGCATAAAATAGGTCAGGGTCATCCAGGGATCATTATTTGACTAAACTATGATGAGCTCGAGTCACCAATCCTACATGCCAAGTTTCATGATAATCGGCCCGTTGGTTTCAGAGAAGTGTTTTTACGTTATATGGGCATGGCGGCCATATAGGTCATGTGGCCAAACTCATATTATTTTGCATGTTCTTGTTTCCAAAAGCTTTTCATAAAAAAATTGTTTGCAAAAGGCTCAGCGGCTTCTGGAGAAAATAAGTTTAAATTTTCATATCTGAATGACCTTTGGCCAAGGCCAAAGAATTGCATTGACCTTGAATACACATGTAGTTTCATCCGCCCATTTAGCTTACTGAACTACCAATTTTTAGATCACAGACTGCAATAGGATCCAAAAAACACACGGTTTTGACTTTTTCCCCCATGCTTAAGTCGATGTGACCAAATTTGAACTTGGCATAAAATAGATCAAGGTCACTTGAGGGTCATCGTTTGAACAGACTATGATGAGCCCGAGTCCCCAATGCTACATACAAAGTTTCATGACGATAAGCCCCTTGGTTCGAAAGAAGAAAAATTTAGAAGGTTTTTTACCTTATATGGGCATGGCGGCCATATTGGTCATGTGACCAAACCAATATTTATTGCTTTTCATTTCCTTGTTCCTAAAGGCATATATGCTATTCCAGTGGTTTCTGAGAAAAAATAAGTTTAAGTTTTAATATTTGAATGACCTTTGGCCATGGTTAAAGAATGACCTTGACCTTGAATACTCATGTAGTTTCATTCACTCATTTAGCTACCTGCGTCTACCAATTTTCAGATCACAGGCTGCAATACTTTTTGAAAAATACACAATTTTGACTTTTTCTCATACAGTCTATGTGACCAAATTTGACATTAGCGTAAAATAGGTCAAGATCATACGAGGATGATCATTTGAACAAACTATGATAGGATAACATATAATGGGCACGATTCCCCAATGCTACATACCAAGTTGCATGGCAATCGGCCCAATGGTTCAGGAGAAGAATATTTTTGAATTGTTTTTACCTTATAAGGTCAGGTTATGTGAGCTGGTTCCCGCGAACAAACCTTCGTTCCCCATCCCATGGATGCTCCACATGAAATTTGACTTCAATCGCCCCAGTGGTTTCAGAGGAGAAGATGTTTAAAATGTTGACAGACAACAGACAGACAACAGACGACAGACAAACAACGGAGCCTTGTCCTACTATAAGCTCACTTATGAGCCTTCGGCTCAGGTGAGCTTAAAAAAGCGCAAACAGCAAAATCGCATACGGACACTTTTACCAATGACTTTACCCCTTTACGCATGACTTTTAATGTTTGGTGTGTTTTGATATTTACGTTTAAAGACTCCCCGAAAGTCTGGAGAAGCCGGGGAACGAACCCACGAACCTAGTTTATAAGGCAGGTAGCCGTTTGTCCATACAAATGACCAAACTTTTTCCAACGGATTCTTATGAACATCACGTAGGAATGTAGGCTCAGAAATTTAACGTTTTAATGGAACCTGGGTGGTAAAATAAACTTTCCTTTACCAGCCAATTATAATCTGAAAGCGTTGCCCCAGTTACCCAGGTACATCTCGAGAACATGTCTGGTGATGATTCAAAGTCGGAACAGTCCATTTAACAAGAGGGCAATGATGGCCCTGGATCGCTCACCTGATCCACACTGAAGCAATGAAATGGTAGGTAATACAGTAAGGTGCCTTGTCAGAAGGTAAATACATGCCAAATATGAAGGCTTTATCTCAAATGGTTCAAAATTTATGATAAAATAGATCAAAGGTCAATGTCACAGATCAAAGATTTTGTATTGATTTGAAGCCATTGTCACAAGGAATATACCTGCCAAATATGAAGGCTCTATCTCAAATGGTTCCAAAGTTATTAATAAGTAGGTCACAGATCAAGGTCAAGGTCACAGGTCAAATCTTTTGCATGAGTGGGAAGACCTTTTCATAAAGGAACATACATGCCAAATATGAAGGCTCTACATTAAATGGTTCAAAAGTTGTGACAAAAACGACCAAAGGTCAAGGTCACAGGTCACAAATTTTGCATGGTTGAGAAGCACTTGTCACAAGGACCCTACATGCCAAATATGAAGGCTCTATCTTAAATGATTCAAAAGTTTTGAGAAAAAGGTCAAGGTCACAGGTCAACATTTTTTGTGTGGGTGAAAGTCGTTGCCACAAGGAACATACATGCCAAATATGAAGGCTCTAACCCAAATGGTTCAAAAGTTATGATAGAGTAGGTCACTTGTCAAGGTCACAAGTCATTTTGTATGGCACAAGGAAACTGCATGCCAAATATGAAGGCTCTATCTCAAATCCTTCAAAAATTTTGTCAAAGTAGGTCAAAGGTCAAGGTCATAAGACCAAATTTTTTGTATGGGTGGGAAGACCTTTTCACAAGGAACATACAAGCCAAATATGAAGGCACTATCTCAAATGGTTCAAAAGTTATGATAAAGTAGGTCAAATATCAAGGAAAAGGTCACACTTTATGTATGAACAGGAAACCCTTGTGCCAAACTACATGCCAAATATGAAGGCTGTATCTCAAATGCTTAAAAAGTTATGACAAAGTAGGTCAAAGGTCAAAGCGATGGGTCAAAAATTTGAAATGGTTGGGAAAACATTGTCACAAGGAACATACATGCCAAATATGAATTCTCTATCTCATATGATTCATAAGTTATGATAAAGTAGGTCACAGGTCAAGGTCACAGGTCAAATATTTTTATATGAGTGGGAAGCCCTTGTCACAAGGTATCTACATGCCAAATCTGAAGGCTCTATCTCAAACAGTTATGACATAATAACCAACTGATCTACTTTTTGATTTGACATGACCCATATTCGAACTTAACTAAGATATTGTCCAGGTGATCATTCAGAGCAAGATTTATGATAATTTGACTAAAACTATGGCCTCTTGGAGGGTTACCAACGTTTTTTTTATTTGACCTGCCGACCTACTTTTTGAACCGACAGGACCCATATTCAAACTTGACCCAGACATTGTCAAAATGATCATTCTAAGCAAGTTTGATGATGATCGGACCAAAACTGGGGCCTCTAGTGTGGGAATAAGGTTTTTCTATGATTTGACCTACTGACCTTCTTTTTGACCCCACATGACCCGAATTCTAACTTCAACGAGATATTGTCAGGATGATTATTCTGAGCAAGTTTGAGGATCATTGGACCAAAACTGGGGCCTCTAGAGTGTTAACAAGGATTTTCTATAATTTGACCTACTTTTTGACCCGACATGACCCGTATTCGAACCTGACCGAGATATTGTCAAGATGATCATTCTGAGCAAGTTTGATGATGATCGGACCAAAACTGTGGACGCTAGTGTGTTCACAAGATTTTTCTATGATTTGAACTACTGACCTACTTTCTGACCCGATATAACCCATATTAGAACCTTTCCTAGATATTGTCAAGATGATCATTCTGAGCAAGTTTGATGAAAATTAGACTAAAATTGCAGTCTCTAGAGTGTAAACAATGTTTTTCTACGATTTGACCTACTTTTTAACCCCACATGACCCATATTCAAACTTGACCAAGATATTGTAGAGATGATTATTCTGAGCTAGTTTGATGATGATTTGACCAAAACTATGGCCTCTAGAGTGTTAATAAGGTTTTCCTATGCTTTGACTTACTGACCTACTTTCTGACCTGACATGACACATATTCGAACTTGACCGAGATATTGTCAGGATGATCATTTTGAGCAAGTTTGAGGATGATTGGACCAAAACTGTGGCCTCTAGAGTGTTAACAAAATTTTTCTTTGATTTGACCTACTGACCTATTTTTTGGCCGATATGACCCATAATCGAACATGACCGAGATATTGTCAGGATGATCATTCTGAGCAAGTTTGAGGATGACTGGACCAAAACTGTGGCCTCTAGAGTGTTAACAAGGTTTTTCTTTGATCTGACCTACTGACCTACTTTTTGACCCGAAATGACCCATATTCAAACTTGACCGAGATATTGTCAGGATGAACATTCTGACCAAGTTTGAGGAAGATTGGACCAAAACTGTGGCCTC
Organism: Lucinisca nassula; assembly: GCA_963580285.1. NCBI lineage: Eukaryota > Metazoa > Mollusca > Bivalvia > Lucinida > Lucinidae > Lucinisca > Lucinisca nassula. The sequence continues at coordinate 111,156,770 of OY757012.1, read as the reverse complement.
TAGGGTGTTAACAAGGTTTTTCTATGATTTGACCTACTGACCTACTTTTTGAACCAACATGACCCATATTCGAACTTGACGGAGATTTTGACAGGATGATCATTCTGAGCAAGTTTGAGGATGATTTGACCAAAACTGTGGCCTCTAGAGTGCTAACAAGGGTTTTATGTGATTTGACCTACTGACCTACTGTTTGACCCGACGTGACCCATATACGAACTTGACCGGGATATTATCAAGATGATCATCCTGAGCAAGTTTGAGGATGATTGGACCAAAATTGTGGCCTCTAGAGCGTTAACAAGGTTTTCCTTTGATTTGACCTGGTGACCTACTTTTTGACCCGACATGATCAATATTCGTACTTGACCGACATATGGTCATGCTGATCATTCTGACCAAGTTTGATGATGATTGGATCAAAACTGTGGCCTCTAGAGTGCTAACGAGAAAAGTTTACGGACGCACGACGAACGACGACGCCGGACATCTCACAGTCACAAAAGCTCACCATGACCTTTGGTCGGGTGAGCTAAAAATCAGAAGCGGTTATGCTACCAGCCTTATAAACGAGGGTCATGGGTTCGATCCCGGGCTTCTTTACATTTGGTAAATTTCTGATAAGCAATGCACCTAATTAACGGTCATAGCTCACAGAGCTAGCGAAAATATTCTGCTTAGGAATGTTAACGTGAGAGCTGGGTCCAGTTGTCCAAGGCATCGTTAGTTTAACGAGCTCGTTAGTCGGGTCAATTTGTTAAGTGTTCTGGTAAATATAGTGTTATTTTTGCTGAGTGTTCTGGCAAATATAGTGTTATTTTTGCTGAAAAAAATGTGAGCAGCTTTTGCATTTGCAAAACTGCTCACATTTTTCAGCAAACTATTAGTGGGTATGTCATATTTAATGATTAAAGTGTTAACGATATGTTAACCAACGACGTTTTTTCCATCATGTTATCAGGTCATATATGAGACGGCAAGTTCTGCAACGGAAGGTCAGGTGGTTTTTCTCCGGGTACTCCGGTTTTCGCCCACCTCTGATTAACGATCGGCTCGATATGAGTGAAATAATCTTGAAAGGGCCGTAAAACAAACAAATAAAAACATCATATTATCAAGTCGGTGTAATGAGCACCCCTCTAAACCCCACTTTATATAGAGAAAACTGGGGTTTACAGGGGTTATATACAATTTTTCTTATTTCTGCTTCAAGACATAGGTTGTGGGTACTGATTAGAACCGCCTAAATTAAGCGGTTCTAACGCGCACCCACAACATACGTTTGCAGGAAACGTTTGTAGGATAAATAAGAAAAAATATCTCGGATTTAGGAAGGTGAATTTGGTGTGATTTTCGTTTTTCGTTTTTCGATATTCATTTTCAGGTGAAGTTGGTTTGATTTTCGTTTTTCGTTTTTCGATATTCATTTTCAGGTGAAGTTGGTTTGATTTTCGTTTTTCATTTTTCGATGTTCATTTTCAGGTGAAGTTAGTTTGATTTTCGTTTTTCGATATTCATTTGCAGGGGAATTTGTTTTGATTTTTGTTTTTCGTTTTTCGATATTCGAATTGAGGCCGATTATCGTATTTTGACATTCAAAATCCTAGTTTGACATTCGATTTGGCGAAGAAAATCGTATTTTGACATTCAAAATCCTATTTTGACATTCGATTTGGCGAAGAAAATCGTATTTTGACATTCAAAATCCTAGTTTGACATTCGATTTGGCGCTGAATATCGTATTTTGACATTCAAAATTCTAGTTTGACATTCGATTTGGCGAAGAAAATCGTATTTTGACATTCAAAATCCTAGTTTGACATTCGATTTGGCGCTGAAAATCGTATTTTGACATTCAAAATTCTAGTTTGACATTCGATTTGGCGAAGAAAATCGTATTTTGACATTCAAAATCCTAGTTTGACATTCGATTTGGCGAAGAAAATCGTATTTTGACATTCAAAATCCTAGTTTGACATTCGATTTGGCGAAGAAAATCGTAGTTTGACATTCAAAATCCTAGTTTGACATTCGATTTGGCGCTGAATATCGTATTTTGACATTCAAAATCCTAGTTTGACATTCGATTTGGCGAAGAAAATCGTATTTTGACATTCAAAATCCTAGTTTGACATTCGATTTGGCGAAGAAAATCGTATTTTGACATTCAAAATCCTAGTTTGACATTCGTTTTGGCGAAGAAAATCGTATTTTGACATTCAAAATCCTAGTTTGACATTCGATTTGGCGAAGAAAATCGTAGTTTGACATTCAAAATCCTAGTTTGACATTCGATTTGGCGAAGAAAATCGTAGTTTGACATTCAAATCCTTGTTTGACATTCGATTTGGCGCTGAATATCGTATTTTGACATTCAAAATCCTAGTTTGACATGCGATTTGGCGAAGAAAATCGTATTTTGACATTCAAAATCCTAGTTTGACATTCGATTTGGCGAAGAAAATCGTAGTTTGACATTCAAAATCCTAGTTTGGCATTCGATTTGGCGCTGAATATCGTATTTTGACATTCAAAATCCTAGTTTGACATACGATTTGGCGAAGAAAATCGTATTTTGACATTCAAAATCCTAGTTTGACATTCGATTTGGCGAAGAAAATCGTATTTTGACATTCAAAATCCTAGTTTGACATTCGATTTGGCGAAGAAAATCGTATTTTGACATTCAAAATCCTAGTTTGACATTCGATTTGGCGAAGAAAATCGTATTTTGACATTCAAAATCCTAGTTTGACAATCGATTTGGCGAAGAAAATCGTAGTTTGACATTCAAAATCCTAGTTTGACATTCGATTTGGCGCTGAATATCGTATTTTGACATTCAAAATCCTAGTTTGACATACGATTTGGCGAAGAAAATCGTATTTTGACATTCAAAATCCTAGTTTGACATTCGATTTGGCGAAGAAAATCGTAGTTTGACATTCAAAATCCTAGTTTGACATTCGATTTGGCGAAGAAAATCGTATTTTGACATTCAAAATCCTAGTTTGACATTCGATTTGGCGAAGAAAATCGTATTTTGACATTCAAAATCCTAGTTTGACAATCGATTTGGCGAAGAAAATCGTAGTTTGACATTCAAAATCCTAGTTTGACATTCGATTTGGCGAAGAAAATCGTAGTTTGACATTCAAAATCCTAGTTTGACATTCGATTTGGCGCTGAATATCGTATTTTGACATTCAAAATCCTTGTTTGACATTCGATTTGGCGAAGAAAATCGTATTTTGACATTCAAAATCCTAGTTTGACATTCGATTTGGCGAAGAAAATCGTATTTTGACATTCAAAATCCTAGTTTGACATTCGATTTGGCGAAGAAAATCGTAGTTTGACATTCAAAATCCTAGTTTGACATTCGATTTGGCGAAGAAAATCGTAGTTTGACATTCAAAATACTAGTTTGACATTCGATTTGGCGAAGAAAATCGTAGTTTGACATTCAAAATCCTAGTTTGACATTCGATTTGGCGAAGAAAATCGTATTTTGACATTCAAAATCCTAGTTTGACATTCGATTTGGCGCCGAATATCGTATTTTGACATTCAAAATCCTAGTTTGACATTCGATTTGGCGCTGAATATCGTATTTTGACATTCAAAATCCTAGTTTGACATTCGATTTGGCGCTGAATATCGTATTTTGACATTCAAAATCCTAGTTTGACATTCGATTTGGCGAAGAAAATCGTAGTTTGACATTCAAAATACTAGTTTGACATTCGATTTGGCGAAGAAAATCGTAGTTTGACATTCAAAATCCTAGTTTGACATTCGATTTGGCGCTGAATATCGTATTTTGACATTCAAAATCCTAGTTTGACATTCGATTTGGCGAAGAAAATCGTATTTTGACATTCAAAATCCTAGTTTGACATTCGATTTGGCGAAGAAAATCGTAGTTTGACATTCAAAATCCTAGTTTGATATTCGATTTGGCGAAGAAAATCGTATTTTGACATTCAAAATCCTAGTTTGACATTCGATTTGGCGCTGAATATCGTATTTTGACATTCAAAATCCTAGTTTGACATTCGATTTGGCGCTGAATATCGTATTTTTGACATTCAAAATCCTAGTTTGACATTCGATTTGGCGAAGAAAATCGTATTTTGACATTCAAAATCCTAGTTTGACATTCGATTTGGCGCTGAATATCGTATTTTGACATTCAAAATCCTAGTTTGACATTCGATTTGGCGAAGAAAATCGTATTTTGACATTCAAAATCCTAGTTTGACATTCGATTTGGCGAAGAAAATCCTATTTTGACATTCAAAATCCTAGTTTGACATTCGATTTGGCGCTGAATATCGTATTTTGACATTGAAAATCCTAGTTTGACATTCGATTTGGCGAAGAAAATCGTATTTTGACATTCAAAATCCTAGTTTGACATTCGATTTGGCGCTGAATATCGTATTTTGACATTCAAAATTCTAGTTTGACATTCGATTTGGCGAAGAAAATCGTATTTTTACATTCAAAATCCTAGTTTGACATTCGATTTGGCGCTGAATATCGTATTTTGACATTCAAAATTCTAGTTTGACATTCGATTTGGCGAAGAAAATCGTATTTTGACATTCAAAATCCTAGTTTGACATTCGATTTGGCGAAGAAAATCGTATTTTGACATTCAAAATCCTAGTTTGACATTCGATTTGGCGAAGAGAATCGTAGTTTGACATTCAAAATCCTAGTTTGACATTCGATTTGGCGCTGAATATCGAAGCTTGACATTCAAAATCCTAGTTTGACATTCGATTTGGCGAAGAAAATCGTAGTTTGACATTCAAAATCCTAGTTTGACATTCGATTTGGCGAAGAAAATCGTAGTTTGACATTCAAAATCCTAGTTTGACATTCGATTTGGCGAAGAAAATCGTATTTTGACATTCAAAATCCTAGTTTGACATTCGATTTGGCGAAGAAAATCGTATTTTGACATTCAAAATCCTAGTTTGACATTCGATTTGGCGAAGAAAATCGTAGTTTGACATTCAAAATCCTAGTTTGACATTCGATTTGGCGCTGAATATCGTATTTTGACATTCAAAATCCTAGTTTGACATTCGATTTGGCGAAGAAAATCGTATTTTGACATTCAAAATCCTAGTTTGACATTCGATTTGGCGAAGAAAATCGTATTTTGACATTCAAAATCCTAGTTTGACATTCGATTTGGCGAAGAAAATCGTAGTTTGACATTCAAAATCCTAGTTTGACATTCGATTTGGCGCTGAATATCGTAGTTTGACATTCAAAATCCTAGTTTGACATTCGATTTGGCGAAGAAAATCGTAGTTTGACATTCAAAATCCTAGTTTGACATTCGATTTGGCGAAGAAAATCGTATTTTGACATTCAAAATCCTAGTTTGACATTCGATTTGGCGAAGAAAATCGTATTTTGACATTCAAAATCCTAGTTTGACATTCGATTTGGCGAAGAAAATCGTATTTTGACATTCAAAATCCTAGTTTGACATTCGATTTGGCGAAGAAAATCGTAGTTTGACATTCAAAATCCTAGTTTGATATTCGATTTGGCGAAGAAAATCGTATTTTGACATTCAAAATCCTAGTTTGACATTCGATTTGGCGCTGAATATCGTATTTTGACATTCAAAATCCTAGTTTGACATTCGATTTGGCGCTGAATATCGTATTTTTGACATTCAAAATCCTAGTTTGACATTCGATTTGGCGAAGAAAATCGTATTTTGACATTCAAAATCCTAGTTTGACATTCGATTTGGCGCTGAATATCGTAGTTTGACATTCAAAATCCTAGTTTGACATTCGATTTGGCGAAGAAAATCGTATTTTGACATTCAAAATCCTAGTTTGACATTCGATTTGGCGAAGAAAATCCTATTTTGACATTCAAAATCGTAGTTTGACATTCGATTTGGCGCTGAATATCGTATTTTGACATTGAAAATCCTAGTTTGACATTCGATTTGGCGAAGAAAATCGTATTTTGACATTCAAAATCCTAGTTTGACATTCGATTTGGCGCTGAATATCGTATTTTGACATTCAAAATTCTAGTTTGACATTCGATTTGGCGAAGAAAATCGTATTTTTACATTCAAAATCCTAGTTTGACATTCGATTTGGCGCTGAATATCGTATTTTGACATTCAAAATTCTAGTTTGACATTCGATTTGGCGAAGAAAATCGTATTTTGACATTCAAAATCCTAGTTTGACATTCGATTTTGCGAAGAAAATCGTATTTTGACATTCAAAATCCTAGTTTGACATTCGATTTGGCGAAGAGAATCGTAGTTTGACATTCAAAATCCTAGTTTGACATTCGATTTGGCGCTGAATATCGAAGCTTGACATTCAAAATCCTAGTTTGACATTCGATTTGGCGAAGAAAATCGTATTTTGACATTCAAAATCCTAGTTTGACATTCGATTTGGCGAAGAAAATCGTAGTTTGACATTCAAAATCCTAGTTTGACATTCGATTTGGCGAAGAAAATCGTAGTTTGACATTCAAAATCCTAGTTTGACATTCGATTTGGCGAAGAAAATCGTATTTTGACATTCAAAATCCTAGTTTGACATTCGATTTGGCGCTGAATATCGTATTTTGACATTCAAAATCCTAGTTTGACATTCGATTTGGCGCTGAATATCGTATTTTGACATTCAAAATCCTAGTTTGACATTCGATTTGGCGAAGAAAATCGTATTTTGACATTCAAAATCCTAGTTTGACATTCGATATGGCGCTAAATATCGTATTTTGACATTCAAAATCCTAGTTTGACATTCGATTTGGCGAAGAAAATCGTATTTTGACATTCAAAATCCTAGTTTGACATTCGATTTGGCGCTGAATATCGTATTTTGACATTCAAAATCCTAGTTTGACATTCGTTTTGGCGCTGAATATCGTATTTTGACATTCAAAATCCTAGTTTGACATTCGATTTGGCGAAGAAAATCGTATTTTGACATTCAAAATCCTAGTTTGACATTCGATTTGGCGAAGAAAATCGTAGTTTGACATTCAAAATCCTAGTTTGACATTCGATTTGGCGAAGAAAATCGTATTTTGACATTCAAAATCCTAGTTTGACATTCGATTTGGCGAAGAAAATCGTAGTTTGACATTCAAAATCCTAGTTTGACATTCGATTTGGCGAAGAAAATCGTAGTTTGACATTCAAAATCCTAGTTTGACATTCGATTTGGCGAAGAAAATCGTATTTTGACATTCAAAATCCTAGTTTGACATTCGATTTGGCGAAGAAAATCGTATTTTGACATTCAAAATCCTAGTTTGACATTCGATTTGGCGAAGAAAATCGTAGTTTGACATTCAAAATCCTAGTTTGATATTCGATTTGGCGAAGAAAATCGTATTTTGACATTCAAAATCCTAGTTTGACATTCGATTTGGCGCTGAATATCGTATTTTGACATTCAAAATCCTAGTTTGACATTCGATTTGGCGCTGAATATCGTATTTTTGACATTCAAAATCCTAGTTTGACATTCGATTTGGCGAAGAAAATCGTATTTTGACATTCAAAATCCTAGTTTGACATTCGATTTGGCGCTGAATATCGTAGTTTGACATTCAAAATCCTAGTTTGACATTCGATTTGGCGAAGAAAATCGTATTTTGACATTCAAAATCCTAGTTTGACATTCGATTTGGCGAAGAAAATCCTATTTTGACATTCAAAATCCTAGTTTGACATTCGATTTGGCGCTGAATATCGTATTTTGACATTGAAAATCCTAGTTTGACATTCGATTTGGCGAAGAAAATCGTATTTTGACATTCAAAATCCTAGTTTGACATTCGATTTGGCGCTGAATATCGTATTTTGACATTCAAAATTCTAGTTTGACATTCGATTTGGCGAAGAAAATCGTATTTTTACATTCAAAATCCTAGTTTGACATTCGATTTGGCGCTGAATATCGTATTTTGACATTCAAAATTCTAGTTTGACATTCGATTTGGCGAAGAAAATCGTATTTTGACATTCAAAATCCTAGTTTGACATTCGATTTTGCGAAGAAAATCGTATTTTGACATTCAAAATCCTAGTTTGACATTCGATTTGGCGAAGAGAATCGTAGTTTGACATTCAAAATCCTAGTTTGACATTCGATTTGGCGCTGAATATCGAAGCTTGACATTCAAAATCCTAGTTTGACATTCGATTTGGCGAAGAAAATCGTAGTTTGACATTCAAATTCCTAGTTTGACATTCGATTTGGCGAAGAAAATCGTAGTTTGACATTCAAAATCCTAGTTTGACATTCGATTTGGCGAAGAAAATCGTATTTTGACATTCAAAATCCTAGTTTGACATTCGATTTGGCGAAGAAAATCGTATTTTGACATTCAAAATCCTAGTTTGACATTCGATTTGGCGAAGAAAATCGTAGTTTGACATTCAAAATCCTAGTTTGACATTCGATTTGGCGAAGAAAATCGTAGTTTGACATTCAAAATCCTAGTTTGACATTCGATTTGGCGAAGAAAATCGTATTTTGACATTCAAAATCCTAGTTTGACATTCGATTTGGCGCTGAATATCGTATTTTGACATTCAAAATCCTAGTTTGACATTCGATTTGGCGCTGAATATCGTATTTTGACATTCAAAATCCTAGTTTGACATTCGATTTGGCGAAGAAAATCGTATTTTGACATTCAAAATCCTAGTTTGACATTCGATATGGCGCTAAATATCGTATTTTGACATTCAAAATCCTAGTTTGACATTCGATTTGGCGAAGAAAATCGTATTTTGACATTCAAAATCCTAGTTTGACATTCGATTTGGCGCTGAATATCGTATTTTGACATTCAAAATCCTAGTTTGACATTCGTTTTGGCGCTGAATATCGTATTTTGACATTCAAAATCCTAGTTTGACATTCGATTTGGCGAAGAAAATCGTATTTTGACATTCAAAATCCTAGTTTGACATTCGATTTGGCGCTGAATATCGTAGTTTGACATTCAAAATCCTAGTTTGACATTCGATTTGGCGAAGAAAATCGTAGTTTGACATTCAAAATCCTAGTTTGACATTCGATTTGGCGAAGAAAATCGTATTTTGACATTCAAAATCCTAGTTTGACATTCGATTTGGCGAAGAAAATCGTATTTTGACATTCAAAATCCTTGTTTGACATTCGATTTGGCGAAGAAAATCGTATTTTGACATTCAAAATCCTAGTTTGACATTCGATTTGGCGAAGAAAATCGTAGTTTGACATTCAAAATCCTAGTTTGACATTCGATTTGGCGAAGAAAATCGTATTTTGACATTCAAAATCCTAGTTTGACATTCGATTTGGCGCTGAATATCGTATTTTGACATTCAAAATCCTAGTTTGACATTCGATTTGGCGCTGAATATCGTATTTTGACATTCAAAATCCTAGTTTGACATTCGATTTGGCGAAGAAAATCGTATTTTGACATTCAAAATCCTAGTTTGACATTCGATATGGCGCTGAATATCGTATTTTGACATTCAAAATCCTAGTTTGACATTCGATTTGGCGAAGAATATCGTATTTTGACATTCAAAATCCTAGTTTGACATTCGATTTGGCGAAGAAAATCGTATTTTGACATTCAAAATCCTAGTTTGACATTCGATTTGGCGAAGAAAATCCTATTTTGACATTCAAAATCCTAGTTTGACATTCGATTTGGCGCTGAATATCGTATTTTGACATTGAAAATCCTAGTTTGACATTCGATTTGGCGAAGAAAATCGTATTTTGACATTCAAAATCCTAGTTTGACATTCGATTTGGCGCCGAATATCGTATTTTGACATTCAAAATCCTAGTTTGACATTCGATTTGGCGCTGAATATCGTATTTTGACATTCAAAATCCTAGTTTGACATTCGATTTGGCGAAGAAAATCGTATTTTGACATTCAAAATCCTAGTTTGACATTCGATTTGGCGAAGAAAATCGTAGTTTGACATTCAAAATCCTAGTTTGACATTCGATTTGGCGAAGAAAATCGTATTTTGACATTCAAAATCCTAGTTTGACATTCGATTTGGCGAAGAAAATCGTAGTTTGACATTCAAAATCCTAGTTTGACATTCGATTTGGCGAAGAAAATCGTAGTTTGACATTCAAAATCCTAGTTTGACATTCGATTTGGCGAAGAAAATCGTATTTTGACATTCAAAATCCTAGTTTGACATTCGATTTGGCGAAGAAAATCGTATTTTGACATTCAAAATCCTAGTTTGACATTCGATTTGGCGAAGAAAATCGTAGTTTGACATTCAAAATCCTAGTTTGATATTCGATTTGGCGAAGAAAATCGTATTTTGACATTCAAAATCCTAGTTTGACATTCGATTTGGCGCTGAATATCGTATTTTGACATTCAAAATCCTAGTTTGACATTCGATTTGGCGCTGAATATCGTATTTTTGACATTCAAAATCCTAGTTTGACATTCGATTTGGCGAAGAAAATCGTATTTTGACATTCAAAATCCTAGTTTGACATTCGATTTGGCGCTGAATATCGTAGTTTGACATTCAAAATCCTAGTTTGACATTCGATTTGGCGAAGAAAATCGTATTTTGACATTCAAAATCCTAGTTTGACATTCGATTTGGCGAAGAAAATCCTATTTTGACATTCAAAATCCTAGTTTGACATTCGATTTGGCGCTGAATATCGTATTTTGACATTGAAAATCCTAGTTTGACATTCGATTTGGCGAAGAAAATCGTATTTTGACATTCAAAATCCTAGTTTGACATTCGATTTGGCGCTGAATATCGTATTTTGACATTCAAAATTCTAGTTTGACATTCGATTTGGCGAAGAAAATCGTATTTTTACATTCAAAATCCTAGTTTGACATTCGATTTGGCGCTGAATATCGTATTTTGACATTCAAAATTCTAGTTTGACATTCGATTTGGCGAAGAAAATCGTATTTTGACATTCAAAATCCTAGTTTGACATTCGATTTTGCGAAGAAAATCGTATTTTGACATTCAAAATCCTAGTTTGACATTCGATTTGGCGAAGAGAATCGTAGTTTGACATTCAAAATCCTAGTTTGACATTCGATTTGGCGCTGAATATCGAAGCTTGACATTCAAAATCCTAGTTTGACATTCGATTTGGCGAAGAAAATCGTAGTTTGACATTCAAATTCCTAGTTTGACATTCGATTTGGCGAAGAAAATCGTAGTTTGACATTCAAAATCCTAGTTTGACATTCGATTTGGCGAAGAAAATCGTATTTTGACATTCAAAATCCTAGTTTGACATTCGATTTGGCGAAGAAAATCGTATTTTGACATTCAAAATCCTAGTTTGACATTCGATTTGGCGAAGAAAATCGTAGTTTGACATTCAAAATCCTAGTTTGACATTCGATTTGGCGAAGAAAATCGTAGTTTGACATTCAAAATCCTAGTTTGACATTCGATTTGGCGAAGAAAATCGTATTTTGACATTCAAAATCCTAGTTTGACATTCGATTTGGCGCTGAATATCGTATTTTGACATTCAAAATCCTAGTTTGACATTCGATTTGGCGCTGAATATCGTATTTTGACATTCAAAATCCTAGTTTGACATTCGATTTGGCGAAGAAAATCGTATTTTGACATTCAAAATCCTAGTTTGACATTCGATATGGCGCTAAATATCGTATTTTGACATTCAAAATCCTAGTTTGACATTCGATTTGGCGAAGAAAATCGTATTTTGACATTCAAAATCCTAGTTTGACATTCGATTTGGCGCTGAATATCGTATTTTGACATTCAAAATCCTAGTTTGACATTCGTTTTGGCGCTGAATATCGTATTTTGACATTCAAAATCCTAGTTTGACATTCGATTTGGCGAAGAAAATCGTATTTTGACATTCAAAATCCTAGTTTGACATTCGATTTGGCGCTGAATATCGTAGTTTGACATTCAAAATCCTAGTTTGACATTCGATTTGGCGAAGAAAATCGTAGTTTGACATTCAAAATCCTAGTTTGACATTCGATTTGGCGAAGAAAATCGTATTTTGACATTCAAAATCCTAGTTTGACATTCGATTTGGCGAAGAAAATCGTATTTTGACATTCAAAATCCTTGTTTGACATTCGATTTGGCGAAGAAAATCGTATTTTGACATTCAAAATCCTAGTTTGACATTCGATTTGGCGAAGAAAATCGTAGTTTGACATTCAAAATCCTAGTTTGACATTCGATTTGGCGAAGAAAATCGTATTTTGACATTCAAAATCCTAGTTTGACATTCGATTTGGCGCTGAATATCGTATTTTGACATTCAAAATCCTAGTTTGACATTCGATTTGGCGCTGAATATCGTATTTTGACATTCAAAATCCTAGTTTGACATTCGATTTGGCGAAGAAAATCGTATTTTGACATTCAAAATCCTAGTTTGACATTCGATATGGCGCTGAATATCGTATTTTGACATTCAAAATCCTAGTTTGACATTCGATTTGGCGAAGAATATCGTATTTTGACATTCAAAATCCTAGTTTGACATTCGATTTGGCGAAGAAAATCGTATTTTGACATTCAAAATCCTAGTTTGACATTCGATTTGGCGAAGAAAATCCTATTTTGACATTCAAAATCCTAGTTTGACATTCGATTTGGCGCTGAATATCGTATTTTGACATTGAAAATCCTAGTTTGACATTCGATTTGGCGAAGAAAATCGTATTTTGACATTCAAAATCCTAGTTTGACATTCGATTTGGCGCCGAATATCGTATTTTGACATTCAAAATCCTAGTTTGACATTCGATTTGGCGCTGAATATCGTATTTTGACATTCAAAATCCTAGTTTGACATTCGATTTGGCGAAGAAAATCGTATTTTGACATTCAAAATCCTAGTTTGACATTCGATTTGGCGAAGAAAATCGTAGTTTGACATTCAAAATACTAGTTTGACATTCGATTTGGCGAAGAAAATCGTAGTTTGACATTCAAAATCCTAGTTTGACATTCGATTTGGCGCTGAATATCGTATTTTGACATTCAAAATCCTAGTTTGACATTCGATTTGGCGAAGAAAATCGTATTTTGACATTCAAAATCCTAGTTTGACATTCGATTTGGCGAAGAAAATCGTATTTTGACATTCAAAATCCTAGTTTGACATTCGATTTGGCGAAGAAAATCGTAGTTTGACATTCAAAATCCTAGTTTGACATTCGATTTGGCGCTGAATATCGTAGTTTGACATTCAAAATCCTAGTTTGACATTCGATTTGGCGAAGAAAATCGTAGTTTCACATTCAAAATCCTAGTTTGACATTCGATTTGGCGAAGAAAATCGTAGTTTGACATTCAAAATCCTAGTTTGACATTCGATTTGGCGAAGAAAATCGTATTTTGACATTCAAAATCCTAGTTTGACATTCGATTTGGCGAAGAAAATCGTATTTTGACATTCAAAATCCTAGTTTGACATTCGATTTGGCGAAGAAAATCGTAGTTTGACATTCAAAATCCTAGTTTGATATTCGATTTGGCGAAGAAAATCGTATTTTGACATTCAAAATCCTAGTTTGACATTCGATTTGGCGCTGAATATCGTATTTTGACATTCAAAATCCTAGTTTGACATTCGATTTGGCGCTGAATATCGTATTTTGACATTCAAAATCCTAGTTTGACATTCGATTTGGCGAAGAAAATCGTATTTTGACATTCAAAATCCTAGTTTGACATTCGATTTGGCGCTGAATATCGTATTTTGACATTCAAAATCCTAGTTTGACATTCGATTTGGCGCTGAATATCGTATTTTTGACATTCAAAATCCTAGTTTGACATTCGATTTGGCGAAGAAAATCGTATTTTGACATTCAAAATCCTAGTTTGACATTCGATTTGGCGCTGAATATCGTATTTTGACATTCAAAATCCTAGTTTGACATTCGATTTGGCGAAGAAAATCGTATTTTGACATTCAAAATCCTAGTTTGACATTCGATTTGGCGAAGAAAATCCTATTTTGACATTCAAAATCCTAGTTTGACATTCGATTTGGCGCTGAATATCGTATTTTGACATTGAAAATCCTAGTTTGACATTCGATTTGGCGAAGAAAATCGTATTTTGACATTCAAAATCCTAGTTTGACATTCGATTTGGCGCTGAATATCGTATTTTGACATTCAAAATTCTAGTTTGACATTCGATTTGGCGAAGAAAATCGTATTTTTACATTCAAAATCCTAGTTTGACATTCGATTTGGCGCTGAATATCGTATTTTGACATTCAAAATTCTAGTTTGACATTCGATTTGGCGAAGAAAATCGTATTTTGACATTCAAAATCCTAGTTTGACATTCGATTTTGCGAAGAAAATCGTATTTTGACATTCAAAATCCTAGTTTGACATTCGATTTGGCGAAGAAAATCGTAGTTTGACATTCAAAATCCTAGTTTGACATTCGATTTGGCGCTGAATATCGAAGCTTGACATTCAAAATCCTAGTTTGACATTCGATTTGGCGAAGAAAATCGTAGTTTGACATTCAAAATCCTAGTTTGACATTCGATTTGGCGAAGAAAATCGTATTTTGACATTCAAAATCCTAGTTTGACATTCGATTTGGCGAAGAAAATCGTATTTTGACATTCAAAATCCTAGTTTGACATTCGATTTGGCGCTGAATATCGTATTTTGACATTCAAAATCCTAGTTTGACATTCGATTTGGCGCTGAATATCGTATTTTGACATTCAAAATCCTAGTTTGACATTCGATTTGGCGAAGAAAATCGTATTTTGACATTCAAAATCCTAGTTTGACATTCGATATGGCGCTGAATATCGTATTTTGACATTCAAAATCCTAGTTTGACATTCGATTTGGCGAAGAAAATCGTATTTTGACATTCAAAATCCTAGTTTGACATTCGATTTGGCGCTGAATATCGTATTTTGACATTCAAAATCCTAGTTTGACATTCGATTTGGCGAAGAAAATCGTATTTTGACATTCAAAATCCTAGTTTGACATTCGATTTGGCGCTGAATATCGTATTTTGACATTCAAAATCCTAGTTTGACATTCGATTTGGCGAAGAAAATCGTATTTTGACATTCAAAATCCTAGTTTGACATTCGATTTGGCGAAGAAAATCCTATTTTGACATTCAAAATCCTAGTTTGACATTCGATTTGGCGCTGAATATCGTATTTTGACATTGAAAATCCTAGTTTGACATTCGATTTGGCGAAGAAAATCGTATTTTGACATTCAAAATCCTAGTTTGACATTCGATTTGGCGCTGAATATCGTATTTTGACATTCAAAATTCTAGTTTGACATTCGATTTGGCGAAGAAAATCGTATTTTGACATTCAAAATCCTAGTTTGACATTCGATTTGGCGCTGAATATCGTATTTTGACATTCAAAATTCTAGTTTGACATTCGATTTGGCGAAGAAAATCGTATTTTGACATTCAAAATCCTTGTTTGACATTCGATTTGGCGAAGAAAATCGTATTTTGACATTCAAAATCCTAGTTTGACATTCGATTTGGCGAAGAAAATCGTATTTTGACATTCAAAATCCTCGTTTGACATTCGATTTGGCGCTGAATATCGTATTTTGACATTCAAAATTCTAGTTTGGCATTCGATTTGGCGCTGAATATCGTATTTTGACATTCAAAATCCTAGTTTGACATTCGATTTGGCGCTGAAAATCGTATTTTGACATTCAAAATCCTAGTTTGACATTCGATTTGGCGAAGAAAATCGTATTTTGACATTCAGTCCAGGTCACATGACCAAGATGGCTGACAGGCCCATACATGGTAAAACCCTTCAAAAATCTTCTTCTCCGGAACCACAGGGCCGATTTCCACGAAACTTGACATGTAGCATCTGGGACGAGGGCCACATAGGCATTTGTATGGAAAAAAATCGAAAATGCATTATATCATACAAATGGTTTAGAATACCACCCCTAAACCAAATATTCTTGCTCCTTGTGACAAGGCGCATTTAGTTGGGGGGGGGGGGGGCATTTTGGCCCAGGTCACATGCCCAAGCTGGCCGCCATGTCCATATATGGTAAAATGTTTAAACTTTTACTCCTCAGAAACCGCTGGGCCAACTGAAGTCAAATTTCATGTGGAGCCTCCATGGGATGGGGGAACGAAAGTTTGCTAATGGGTTCCAGGTCACATGACCAAGATAGCCGCCATAATCATATATGGTAAAACACCCTTAAAATCTCCATAACCGCTATGCCGATTTTCATGAAACTTGGTAAGTATTATCTAAGACGTAGGCCCATCATAAATTGTTAAAATGTTGACCTGGGTCGACCTTGACCTATTTTATGCTAAGGTCAAGTTTAGTCACATAGGCATTTGTATAGGAAAAAGTGAAAATGCATTATATCTTACAAACGGTTCAGAATACCACTCCCAAACCATACATGTTCTTGCTCCTTACGATAACGGGCATTTAGTCCGGGGACCATTTTTGTCCCAGGTCACATGACCAAGGTGGCCGCCATTTCCATATAAGGTAAAATGCTTATTATCTTGGAAACCTTTCAGATCCCCACCAACCAACCATATATATACTTGTTCCTTGTGAAAAGGGGCATTTAGTGGGGGGACCATTTTTGGTCCAGGTCACATGACCAAGATGGCCCCCGTGACCATATATGGTAAAATGCTTAATATCTCAGAAACCGTTCAGATCCCCACATATGAACCATTTATTAGCTCACCTGAGCCGAAGGCTCAATGGTAAGCTTACAGGGTGGCCAGAGTTTGTCTGTCTGTCTTGTGTCGTGTGTGTATGTGTGTTCACATTTTCAAGCGTCTTCTCCTCTGGAACATGTGGAGCCTCCATGGGGTGGGGGAACGAAAGTTTGCATTTTTGGTCCAGGTCACACGACCAAGATGACCGCCATGCCCATATATGGTAAAAAAAACCTTCTAAAATCTTCTTCTCCGGAACCACTGGGCCGATTTGCATTAGACTTGGTATGTAGAATGTGGGACATTGGCCCATTATAAATTGCATAAATGGTGACCCTGGGATGACCTTGACCTATTTTTGCCAACGCCAAATTTGGTCACATAGGCATTCATATGGGAAAAAGTGAAAATGCATGATATCTTACAAACGGTTTAGAATACCACCCCTAAACCATATATTTTCTGACTCCTTATGATGAGGAGCATTTAGTGGGGGCCATTTTTGGTCCAAGTCACATGACCAAGATGGCTGCCGTGCCCATATATGGTAAAATGCTTAATATCTCGGAAACGGTTCAGATCCCCACCCATAAGCCATATATATTCTTGTTCCTTATGGTAAGGGACATTTAATCCGGAGACCATTTTGGGTCCAGGTCACATGACCAAGATTGCCGCCATGCCCATATATGGTAAAATGCTTAATATCTCTGAAACCGTTCAGATACCCACCCTTAAACCATATATATTCTTGTTCATTATGATAAGGGCCATTTAGAGGCATGGATCTTTGGACCCTAGAGTGTACAACGGGGGCATGCCCCACTCCCTCATTTCATCAATTGCATAATATCTAGTTTTACTACTTTCTTCTTCTTCTTCTTCTTCTTCTTCTTCTTCTTCTTCTTCTGGTGAGCGATTCATGACCAAGAGACATGGATCTTGGGATCCCAGGGTGTCCCTTACCCCTTCAGATCTTGAGCTGTTAGGTGAGCGCTTCAGGACCAACTAGATGTCAGTAAGCAGGGCTTACTAAATACCCCCCCCCCCCCCCGCAATAGTACAATGGCATGTAAAAATCCCAAGCTATATTTGGTCAACATCAATTCACATATCAAATTAGATCAAAATTCATCATTTCTTTTCTCAAGATATCGAGCAGAAACTAATTTTTGATGTCATTCAGGGGTCATAACTCTGTTAAAAATAGAGACAAAATTTGGTATGACAATCCAAAGCTAACTCTTGTTGATATAAATTCACATATAAATATGATCAAAATTAATTAGACTTTCTGGCATCGGGCAAGGACCATAACGCTGTTGAAAATTGACGCAAAATTGAGCTGTGTAATAACCCCAAGCTAGAGGTTGTCAATATCAGTTCATATGCAAAAATTGATGAAAATCCATTAATGTGTTTTCAAGATATTGAGCGGAAACAAATTTCTGACATAATTCATGGGCCATTACTCTGCTGAAAATTGACGCAAAATGCCATGTAACAATCCCAAGCTATATTTTGTCAATATAAATTCACATACAAATTTCGATCAAAATTCATCATTTCTTTCTCAAAATATTGTACTGAAGTAAATATTTGATGTCATTCAAGGACCATAATTCTGCTGAAAATAGATGCAAAATGCCGCTTAACAATCCCAAGTTAGATCTTGTTAATATAAATTCATATACCAAATATGATCAAAATTAATCATTTCTTTCTTATGATATTGAGTGGAAACCATTTTCTGGCATCATTCAAGGGCCATAACTCTGTTGAAAATTAACGCAAAAGCCGTGTAACAATCCCAAGCATCAATTCATATGCAAAATTTTATCAAAATCTATCATTTCTTTCTTAAGATATCAAATGGAAACAACTTTCTGGCATCCTTCAAGGGCCGTAACTCTTTTGAAAATTGACGCTAAAAGCTGTGTAACAATCCCAAGCTAGAGGTTGTCGATATCAATTCTTATGCAAAATCTGATTAAAATCAATCATTTCTTTCTTAAGATATATGTTGAGCGGAAATCATTTTCTGGCATCATTCTAAGGCCATAACTCTGTTGAAAATTGACGCGAAAAGCAGTGTAACAATCCCAAGCTAGACATTGTCAATATCAATTCATATGCAAAATTTTATCAAAATCCATCATTTCTTTCTTAGACATTTTCCACCAATACAGAATACGGATACCGATGCCGATGACGGAGAAAAACGCTGGGACGTTCTCAACGTTGCCTTTAACTGTAATTTATCTATATTAGAAGGCGGATCTAGCGAAACGGAGAAAACAGTGTGTTTTACTCAAAAGTGACAGTTTTGGGACTTTTTCCTTTAAAATGAAATCCTTCAACACAGCAATGCCACCATGTAGGCTTCACATTGGTTAACACAGGGTTCACTGACGCCAACACCGATGCAAACGGAATTCGCACCAAAATTATGTCCTCCCCACCTCTGCTTGATAGAGCGAACTTACTCACTTGACATGAACACATAAGATACTTGCCTAAGGCGAAGTCTCCAGAGAACTCACCAGAGGCAAAGTTTCCACTGAACTCAACTTAAGCCTCATCTGAGGTGAAGTTTCCATTGAATTTAAACGAGACGGAGTCCGTACTAGTCCTTTGGTGAATATCTTGACTCCTCTGCAGTGAACTAACCTGGAGCGTAGTCCGTGAGGACATTCTTTCGCCAGAACGAGAATTGACAACTGCCCTTCTTGAATCAGCGAAAGGGAGATAATGGCGGTATAAAATATTTCATGATCAACTTCCACGAAAGAATGCTGTAGACCCCGGCTAGAATCGAACCAACGTCCTCCTCATCGCCAGTCAGACGCGCACCCGACTGAGCTACCGAGGCCGGACCACATAAGCGAGGCCTCCATTTAATTATTTTTGTTTAAATTTAGATTTAATGGCCAAATAACACTATTTTAATGATTTAGGATATTTCCCAAGCAAACGCCTGACATCGGATCAACATTGGTATTTGTTTGTATTTAGGTCGCAACACAACACAACACAACACAACATCGATACAACGTTGTAACTGCGATGTCAGTTCAAGGTCAGAATGCGACGTTGTAGAGACGTTGTATTTTTGTTGAAATTGGATCGCGACCTACATAACCACACTGCAACGTCGATGCAACGTCAGGCCAACCTCTAAATGAGATGCTGTATAAAAGATGTGTGTTGTCATTTTTTTTCGGCGTAATATTTTTTTTTATTTCTTCTCAAAACATAGATTGCGGGGTTCGATAGAACCGCCTCGACGAGGTGCTCTATCGAGTACCCACAATCTCTGATTTAGAGGAGAAATAAGAAAAGAAGAAATAATGTATACTCCTGTAACCCCCATGGTTTTACCTATGTAAACCTAAGGTTCAAGGGGGGTAAGAGGGGTGTTTTCGTATTGCGAAAAGGCATATTGCATATCATACCCCACATCAACCCTCGAGCTCATATGGGGTATAATATGAAAAAAATGCGTATGATAATCTTTATATAGTACATCTGTTACAACGCATAATGTAGTAATGTAGTAATTACTACATTTTGAAATTTTTACTACATTATGCGTTGGCATAGTCGACGCGAAATGAAATAAAATGTCGTTTTTACTACATTATGCGTCGATACTAAGAGGTTTGAGCAAAATGAAAGAATTATTACATTTTGCGGCGATGGGTGGCATACTTAATTTTACTTCATTATGCGTCAACAGTTTGTTTGTTTGATTTGAGGTTTAACGTTCCCGTCAAGACTATTTAGGTCATTTTGGAGACATTGCTTCAAATTTTATGGGACTTTTACCCGATATTGAGATGAAATGACATCTCAATCGCTGCCGTCCAATTAAAAGCAATAGGGTTTATATGCATGGATGGGCCGACTCGCAGAAATTTTCCTGGACAGGCTTAGACCTTCTAAGCAGATTACGCTGTTGGTGGGACGGTAACTGAAACACACTCGCACTCCTTTTAACATGCAAAGATGGACAAACAACTGGGCTATGGACAGGTACAAGCCGATAGGATCCCCCGTCCCAACTTTTGTGTGCACTACACGATCATGTGTTGAGCCTTAAAACACAAATGAGGGAAAGACATCAGGCATGAGACCAAAATAGCGCAAGGCGTACGATTTTAATTCTACTGGCTTAATCAAATACAATGAAATTCCACTATTAAGACCACCTAAAATTAATACAAATTTTGTTTTTAAAGCATATTTGGAAGGTTAAAGCTACATTTTCTTTGTGATTTTGACCTTCAGTATGCTTTTGTGGAAGACCGTCTTTTGGACTGTTCAACTGTGGTCTTAAAGACCACTTTTGAACCGTCTCAAATGTGGTCTAAATTGTAGGAATTTAACTGTATTGCTTCCTAAGTCTTTTCGAAGACAGCTATGTTCTACCATCATTACTTCATTATGCGTCGTTGGGCGACAGGGCTTGAGATGTCATTTCATCTCAATGTCGGGTAAAAGTCCAACAAAATTGGAAGCAACGTCTCCAAAATGACCTTTACAGTGTTGACGGGGACGTTAAACCTCAAATCAAACAAAAAAAATCATTATGCGTCGATATGGTGCATATCAACGCGAAATGAAATAATTTTTTTACTTCATTTCGCGTCGACTATGCCAACGCATAATGTAGTAAAAAAAATCAAAATGTAGTAATTACTACATTATTACATTATGCGTTGTAACATACGTCACTGCAGCTGGTGTTAAGGCAGACGTAAAAAGTCACCCTATCCTACATCATAGCGTAATTTATATTTTCTTGTCCTTTGGGATCATTGTTGCCACTGTTGAATGTTTAATATATCGGAGGGTCACTTATGAGGCCTAAATGGCTAGTCTGCCCAAGGAAACATACACACTTCCATTACGAAAACAGGCCCTGTCTAAATGTATTGGAAATTTAAATCCAAAAGAAATAACTTTTCTTTTGAAAATTCTGATATTTTTCTTATTTCTGCTCGAAACCTAGATTGCGGGGACTCGATAAAACCGACTCGATGGGGCGGTTCTATCGAGTACCCAGAATCTAAGTTTTTTTTTTATCATAAATAAGAAAAAATAGCGTTTAACCCTATATACCCCAGTTTTGCTGTATAAAAGTGTGGTTCAAGGGGGTCAAAATTATATAGGCGTGCTTTCGTGATGATAATTTCAGTTCTGCGATGTCTTCCTTGATTTCAAAGGATAGACTTTTTATAGAACATACTTTATGGACCGCCTTAGATGAAATTTGGTCGAACTTGGTTCGATATATCATTGCCACTTAAAATATTTTATTTGATTTGGGTGACATTGACCTTAAATATATGAATTTGTCAAGTTAAAACTTTATCTTCTTTGCAGCGTCGTATTCGTGTTCATGTTGATGCGACGTTGCTTAGACGTTGGTCAAGGATTCAGACAAAAAGTCTGGTTCGAACGAACACTAGAAAATCATCTATAATCAACGAGCATAATCAGACACCGCATTGGAGTGTTTTGTTTTGTTTGATTTGAGGTTTAACGTCCCCGTCAACACTGTATAGGTCATTGTGTTTGATTTGAGGTTTAACGTCCCCGTCAACACTATTTAGGTCATTTTGAAGACGTTGCTTCCCATTTTGTGAGACTTCTACCCAAAATTGAGATGAAATGACTTCTCAATCCCTGCCGTCATATAAAACCAAAAGGGTTTATATGCATGGTCGGGCCGACTCGCAGCAGTTTTCCTGGGCAGGCTTAGGCCTTCTAAGCAGATTACCAGTACTAATGTTCGGTCGCGATCAGCTCTGCGTGGAAGCATCGTGCAGCCCATATATTTCTTTAAGCCTCGATGGGTGGGGACTTAATATAGGTCATTTTGGAGGCGTTGTTTCCGATTTTGTGTGAGTTTTACCCGACATTGAGATAAAATGACGTCTAAAAGCCTGTCGTCCGATGTTTATAAGCATGGTCCGTACCGCTTTGCCTGGGCAAGCTTAGATCGTCTAAGCGGTTTACCAGTATTCGTATGCGGTCGGATTCAGCTCTGCGTGGGAGCATCATGTAGCTCATCTATTTCTTCAGTCCCCGGTGGACGAGGGCGACTCATTTGAGTGTGTCCTTTGTGTTGTTACGTTACTATACTTGTTGAACTCTCTCTCTCTCTCTCTCTCTCTCTCTCTCTCTCTCTCTCTCTCTCTCTCTCTCTCTCTCTCTCTCTCTCTCTCTCTCTCTCTATCTCTCTCTCTCTCTCTCTCTGTTAAATACAAAACACAATTTTCGCCCTTCTGAAGCGGACGATCGGCTCTACATAACCCTAGGGGGTCAAATCATAATTTGGATACTACACTCCGAATTCCAAAGACCATCCAATGACCAAGTTTCAGAATTGTAACTCCAAAGGTTTAGAAGATCTGACCATGGCCAGCTTTTTGACCTTTGACCTTGGGGGTCAAGGTCACACTTAAAGGGGCCCAGTACACCATACATTCCAATGACAATCCAATAGCCAAGTTTCAGAAGTGTAACTCCACCGGTTAAGAAGATATGACCATGTCCTCCTTTTTGACCCGTGACTTTGGAGATCAAAGTCACACTCAAAAGGGCCCAGTACACTCGACATTCTAAGGACCATCTAATGACCAAGTTTCAGGAGTGTAACTCCAACGGTTTAGAAGATATCAACATGTCCTAGTTGTTGACCTTTGACCTTGGGGGTCAAAGTGATACTCAAAGGGGCCCAGTACACCCTACATTTCAAGGACTATCCAATGACCAAATTTCAAAAGTGTAACGCCAACGGTTTAGAAGATATGACCATGTCCTACTTTTTGACCTTTGACCTTGGTGCCAAGCATGCACTCAAAGGGGCCCAGTACATTCTACATTCCAAGGACCATCCAATGACCAAGTTTCAGAAGTGTTATTCCAACGGTTTAGAAGATATGACCATGTACTACTTTTTGACCTTTGACCTTGAGGATCAAGGTCACGCTCAAAGAGGCCCAGTACACTCTAAATTCCAAGGACCATCCAATGACCAAGTTTCAGAAGTGTAACTCCCAACGGTTTAGAAGATATGCCCATGTCCTACTTTTTGACCTTTGACCTTGGAGATCAAGGTCACGCTCAAAGGGGCCCAGTACAGCCAAATAGAATGTCAGAATAGGATTTTGAATTTCAAAATACGATATTCGGGCCAATTCGAATGTCAAACTAGGATTTTGAATGTCAAAATACGATTTTCTTCGCCAAATTGAATGTCAAACTAGGATTTTGAATGTCAAACTACGATTTTCTTCGCCAAATCGAATGTCAAACTAGGATTTTGAATGTCAAAATACGATATTCAGCGCCAAATCGAATGTCAAACTACGATTTTGAATGTCAAACTACGATTTTCTTCGCCAAATCGAATGTCAAACTAGGATTTTGAATGTCAAAATACGATTTTCTTCGCCAAATCGAATGTCAAACCAGGATTTTGAATGTCAAACTACGATTTTCTTCGCCAAATCGAATGTCAAACTGGGATTTTGAATGTCAAACTACGATTTTCTTCGCAAAATCGAATGTCAAACTAGGATTTTGAATGTCAAACTACGATTTTCGTCGCCAAATCGAATGTCAAACTAGGATTTTGAATGTCAAACTACGATTTTCGTCGCCAAATCGAATGTCAAACTAGGATTTTGAATGTCAAAATACGATTTTCTTCGCCAAATCGAATGTCAAACTAGGATTTTGAATGTCAAACTACGATTTTCTTCGCCAAATCGAATGTCAAACTAGGATTTTGAATGTCAAACTACGATTTTCTTCGCCAAATCGAATGTCAAACTAGGATTTTGAATGTCAAACTACGATTTTCTTCGCCAAATCGAATGTCAAACTAGGATTTTGAATGTCAAACTACGATATTCAGCGCCAAATCGAATGTCAAACTAGGATTTTGAATGTCAAAATACGATATTCAGCGCCAAATCGAATGTCAAACTAGGATTTTGAATGTCAAAATACGATTTTCTTCGCCAAATCGAATGTCAAACTAGGATTTTGAATGTCAAACTACGATTTTTTTTCGCCAAATCGAATGTCAAACTAGATTTTGAATGTCAAAATACGATTTTCTTCGCCAAATCGAATGTCAAACTAGGATTTTGAATGTCAAACTACGATTTTCTTCGCCAAATCGAATGTCAAACTAGGATTTTGAATGTCAAACTACGATTTTCTTCGCCAAATCGAATGTCAAACTAGGATTTTGAATGTCAAAATACGATATTCAGCGCCAAATCGAATGTCAAACTAGGATTTTGAATGTCAAACTACGATTTTCTTCGCCAAATCGAATGTCAAACTAGGATTTTGAATGTCAAAATACGATTTTCTTCGCCAAATCGAATGTCAAACTAGGATTTTGAATGTCAAACTACGATTTTCTTCGCCAAATCGAATGTCAAACTAGGATTTTGAATGTCAAACTACGATTTTCTTCGCCAAATCGAATGTCAAACTAGGATTTTGAATGTCAAACTACGATTTTCTTCGCCAAATCGAATGTCAAACTAGGATTTTGAATGTCAAACTACGATATTCAGCGCCAAATCGAATGTCAAACTAGGATTTTGAATGTCAAAATACGATATTCAGCGCCAAATCGAATGTCAAACTAGGATTTTGAATGTCAAAATACGATTTTCTTCGCCAAATCGAATGTCAAACTAGGATTTTGAATGTCAAACTACGATTTTTTTTCGCCAAATCGAATGTCAAACTAGATTTTGAATGTCAAAATACGATTTTCTTCGCCAAATCGAATGTCAAACTAGGATTTTGAATGTCAAACTACGATTTTCTTCGCCAAATCGAATGTCAAACTAGGATTTTGAATGTCAAACTACGATTTTCTTCGCCAAATCGAATGTCAAACTAGGATTTTGAATGTCAAAATACGATATTCAGCGCCAAATCGAATGTCAAACTAGGATTTTGAATGTCAAAATACGATTTTCTTCGCCAAATCGAATGTCAAACTAGGATTTTGAATGTCAAATTACGATTTTCTTCGCCAAATCGAATGTCAAACTAGGATTTTGAATGTCAAAATACGATATTCAGCGCCAAATCGAATGTCAAACTAGGATTTTGAATGTCAAACTACGATTTTCTTCGCCAAATCGAATGTCAAACTAGGATTTTGAATGTCAAACTACGATTTTCTTCGCCAAATCGAATGTCAAACTAGGATTTTGAATGTCAAAATACGATTTTCTTCGCCAAATCGAATGTCAAACTAGGATTTTGAATGTCAAAATACGATTTACTTCGCCAAATCGAATGTCAAACTAGGATTTTGAATGTCAAAATACGATTTTCTTCGCCAAATCGAATGTGAATGTCAAAATACGATTTTCTTCGCCAAATCGAATGTCAAACTAGGATTTTGAATGTCAAAATACGATTTTCTTCGCCAAATCGAATGTCAAACTAGGATTTTGAATGTCAAAATACGATTTTCTTCGCCAAATCGAATGTCAAACTAGGATTTTGAATGTCAAAATACGATTTTCTTCGTCAAATCGAATGTCAAACTAGGATTTTGAATGTCAAAATACGATATTCAGCGCCAAATCGAATGTCAAACTAGGATTTTGAATGTCAAAATACGATTTTCTTCGCCAAATCGAATGTCAAACTAGGATTTTGAATGTCAAAATACGATATTCAGCGCCAAATCGAATGTCAAACTAGGATTTTGAATGTCAAAATACGATTTTCTTCGCCAAATCGAATGTCAAACTAGGATTTTGAATGTCAAAATACGATTTTCTTCGCCAAATCGAATGTCAAACTAGGATTTTGAATGTCAAAATACGATATTCAGCGCCAAATCGAATGTCAAACTAGGATTTTGAATGTCAATCTACGATTTTCTTCGCCAAATCGAATGTCAAACTAGGATTTTGAATGTCAAAATACGATTTTCTTCGCCAAATCGAATGTCAAACTAGGATTTTGAATGTCAAACTACGATTTTCTTCGCCAAATCGAATGTCAAACTAGGATTTTGAATGTCAAACTACGATTTTCTTCGCCAAATCGAATGTCAAACTAGGATTTTGAATGTCAAACTACGATTTTCTTCGCCAAATCGAATGTCAAACTAGGATTTTGAATGTCAAACTACGATTTTCTTCGCCAAATCGAATGTCAAACTAGGATTTTGAAAGTCAAAATACGATTTTCTTCGCCAAATCGAATGTCAAACTAGGATTTTGAATGTCAAACTACGATTTTCTTCGCCAAATCGAATGTCAACCTAGGATTTTGAATGTCAAACTACGATTTTCTTCGCCAAATCGAATGTCAAACTAGGATTTTGAATGTCAAAATACGATTTTCTTCGTCAAATCGAATGTCAAACTAGGATTTTGAATGTCAAAATACGATATTCAGCGCCAAATCGAATGTCAAACTAGGATTTTGAATGTCAAAATACGATTTTCTTCGCCAAATCGAATGTCAAACTAGGATTTTGAATGTCAAAATACGATATTCAGCGCCAAATCGAATGTCAAACTAGGATTTTGAATGTCAAACTACGATTTTCTTCGCCAAATCGAATGTCAAACTAGGATTTTGAATGTCAAAATACGATTTTCTTCGCCAAATCGAATGTCAAACTAGGATTTTGAATGTCAAACTACGATTTTCTTCGCCAAATCGAATGTCAACCTAGGATTTTGAATGTCAAAATACGATTTTCTTCGCCAAATCGAATGTCAAACTAGGATTTTGAATGTCAAACTACGATTTTCTTCGCCAAATCGAATGTCAAACTAGGATTTTGAATGTCAAAATACGATATTCAGCGCCAAATCGAATGTCAAACTAGGATTTTGAATGTCAAACTACGATTTTCTTCGCCAAATCGAATGTCAAACTAGGATTTTGAATGTCAAACTACGATTTTCTTCGCCAAATCGAATGTCAAACTAGGATTTTGAATGTCAAACTACGATTTTCTTCGCCAAATCGAATGTCAAACTAGGATTTTGAATGTCAAACTACGATTTTCTTCGCCAAATCGAATGTCAAACTAGGATTTTGAATGTCAAACTACGATTTTCGTCGCCAAATCGAATGTCAAAGTAGGATTTTGAATGTCAAACTACGATTTTCGTCGCCAAATCGAATGTCAAACTAGGATTTTGAATGTCAAAATACGATTTTCTTCGCCAAATCGAATGTCAAACAAGGATTTTGAATGTCAAACTACGATTTTCTTCGCCAAATCGAATGTCAAACTAGGATTTTGAATGTCAAACTACGATTTTCTTCGCCAAATCGAATGTCAAACTAGGATTTTGAATGTCAAACTACGATTTTCTTCGCCAAATCGAATGTCAAACTAGGATTTTGAATGTCAAACTACGATATTCAGCGCCAAATCGAATGTCAAACTAGGATTTTGAATGTCAAAATACGATATTCAGCGCCAAATCGAATGTCAAACTAGGATTTTGAATGTCAAAATACGATTTTCTTCGCCAAATCGAATGTCAAACTAGGATTTTGAATGTCAAACTACGATTTTTTTCGCCAAATCGAATGTCAAACTAGGATTTTGAATGTCAAAATACGATTTTCTTCGCCAAATCGAATGTCAAACTAGGATTTTGAATGTCAAACTACGATTTTCTTCGCCAAATCGAATGTCAAACTAGGATTTTGAATGTCAAACTACGATTTTCTTCGCCAAATCGAATGTCAAACTAGGATTTTGAATGTCAAACTACGATTTTCTTCGCCAAATCGAATGTCAAACTAGGATTTTGAATGTCAAACTACGATATTCAGCGCCAAATCGAATGTCAAACTAGGATTTTGAATGTCAAAATACGATATTCAGCGCCAAATCGAATGTCAAACTAGGATTTTGAATGTCAAAATACGATTTTCTTCGCCAAATCGAATGTCAAACTAGGATTTTGAATGTCAAACTACGATTTTCTTCGCCAAATCGACTGTGCAACTAGGATTTTGAATGTCAAAATACGATATTCAGCGCCAAATCGAATGTCAAACTAGGATTTTGAATGTCAAACTACGATTTTCTTCGCCAAATCGAATGTCAAACTAGGATTTTGAATGTCAAACTACGATTTTCTTCGCCAAATCGAATGTCAAACTAGGATTTTGAATGTCAAACTACGATTTTCTTCGCCAAATCGAATGTCAAACTAGGATTTTGAATGTCAAAATACGATATTCAGCGCCAAATCGAATGTCAAACTAGTATTTTGAATGTCAAACTACGATTTTCTTCGCCAAATCGAATGTCAAACTAGGATTTTGAATGTCAAACTACGATTTTCTTCGCCAAATCGAATGTCAAACTAGGATTTTGAATGTCAAAATACGATTTTCTTCGCCAAATCGAATGTCAAACTAGAATTTTGAATGTCAAACTACGATTTTCTTCGCCAAATCGAATGTCAAACTAGGATTTTGAATGTCAAAATACGATTTTCTTCGCCAAATCGAATGTCAAACTAGGATTTTGAATGTCAAAATACGATTTACTTCGCCAAATCGAATGTCAAACTAGGATTTTGAATGTCAAAATACGATTTTCTTCGCCAAATCGAATGTCAAACTAGGATTTTGAATGTCAAACTACGATTTTCTTCGCCAAATCGAATGTCAACTAGGATTTTGAATGTCAAAATACGATTTTCTTCGCCAAATCGAATGTCAAACTAGGATTTTGAATGTCAAAATACGATTTACTTCGCCAAATCGAATGTCAAACTAGGATTTTGAATGTCAAAATACGATTTTCTTCGCCAAATCGAATGTCAAACTAGGATTTTGAATGTCAAAATACGATTTTCTTCGCCAAATCGAATGTCAAACTAGGATTTTGAATGTCAAAATACGATTTTCTTCGCCAAATCGAATGTCAAACTAGGATTTTGAATGTCAAAATACGATTTTCTTCGCCAAATCGAATGTCAAACTAGAATTTTGAATGTCAAAATACGATTTTCTTCGTCAAATCGAATGTCAAACTAGGATTTTGAATGTCAAAATACGATATTCAGCGCCAAATCGAATGTCAAACTAGGATTTTGAATGTCAAAATACGATTTTCTTCGCCAAATCGAATGTCAAACTAGGATTTTGAATGTCAAAATACGATATTCAGCGCCAAATCGAATGTCAAACTAGGATTTTGAATGTCAAACTACGATTTTCTTCGCCAAATCGAATGTCAAACTAGGATTTTGAATGTCAAAATACGATTTTCTTCGCCAAATCGAATGTCAAACTAGGATTTTGAATGTCAAAATACGATATTCAGCGCCAAATCGAATGTCAAACTAGGATTTTGAATGTCAAACTACGATTTTCTTCGCCAAATCGAATGTCAAACTAGGATTTTGAATGTCAAAATACGATTTTCTTCGCCAAATCGAATGTCAAACTAGGATTTTGAATGTCAAACTACGATTTTCTTCGCCAAATCGAATGTCAAACTAGGATTTTGAATGTCAAACTACGATTTTCTTCGCCAAATCGAATGTCAAACTAGGATTTTGAATGTCAAACTACGATTTTCTTCGCCAAATCGAATGTCAAACTAGGATTTTGAATGTCAAACTACGATTTTCTTCGCCAAATCGAATGTCAAACTAGGATTTTGAATGTCAAAATACGATTTTCTTCGCCAAATCGAATGTCAAACTAGGATTTTGAATGTCAAATACGATTTTCTTCGCCAAATCGAATGTCAACCTAGGATTTTGAATGTCAAACTACGATTTTCTTCGCCAAATCGAATGTCAAACTAGGATTTTGAATGTCAAACTACGATTTTCTTCGCCAAATCGAATGTCAAACTAGGATTTTGAATGTCAAAATACGATATTCAGCGCCAAATCGAATGTCAAACTAGGATTTTGAATGTCAAAATACGATTTTCTTCGCCAAATCGAATGTCAAACTAGGATTTTGAATGTCAAACTACGATTTTCTTCGCCAAATCGAATGTCAAACTAGGATTTTGAATGTCAAAATACGATTTTCTTCGCCAAATCGAATGTCAAACTAGGATTTTGAATGTCAAAATACGATATTCAGCGCCAAATCGAATGTCAAACTAGGATTTTGAATGTCAAAATACGATTTTCTTCGCCAAATCGAATGTCAAACTAGAATTTTGAATGTCAAAATACGATATTCAGCGCCAAATCGAATGTCAAACTAGGATTTTGAATGTCAAAATACGATTTTCTTCGCCAAATCGAATGTCAAACTAGAATTTTGAATGTCAAAATACGATATTCAGCGCCAAATCGAATGTCAAACTAGGATTTTGAATGTCAAAATACGATTTTCTTCGCCAAATCGAATGTCAAAATAGGATTTTGAATGTCAAAATACGATTTTCTTCGCCAAATCGAATGTCAAACTAGGATTTTGAATGTCAAAATACGATATTCGGCCTCAATTCGAATATCGAAAAACGAAAAACAAAAATCAAAACAAATTCCCCTGCAAATGAATATCGAAAAACGAAAAACGAAAATCAAACTAACTTCACCTGAAAATGAATATCGAAAAATGAAAAACGAAAATCAAACCAACTTCACCTGAAAATGAATATCGAAAAACGAAAAACGAAAATCAAACCAACTTCACCTGAAAATGAATATCGAAAAACGAAAAACGAAAATCACACCAAATTCACCTTCCTCTCGGATTTTTCATCAGAAAAGTAGCCAGTTGGGGGATGTTAAAAAATGCACAATGTCGCCTGGGCGTGTTATCGTAATATTTGGAAGTCGAAAAGATATTCCTAATTGATTATTCATCGCCATTATGCGATCTAACCTGGCACTATAATCAACCTTCGGTGGCTCGAACAAGCTCTATCACATCACGAAAACGAGCCTATTTCAATTTGATCCTCTAGTAAGACTGACCTCCCCGCCCCCCGCAGTGAAATTCGTGTCACTGACCATTCCAGTGTGGTTCTTCTGTCACGGTGGTTTGTCTTCGAGTGTGTGTGTCGCTTGGATAGCCAATTGACCATTTTGTTGGAAAGTATTCGTCCTTTTGGCTTTCCGCTATTGGTGTTTCCATTAGGGACTAGTGTTTCTTTCCCTTTTGTGTCTCTGGTGGGAGCTGTGGGTTAATTGTATCGATTCCTGATCATTGCCTTTACTTCTATTTTACAGGACACTATGTTTCAGTATTTCTGCTCAAACACATATATTGATGGTACTCGTAGTGAAAAAAGATGGCAAAACCATGGGACTTAACTCCTTAAATCAATAACACTCAGTAAAATGAGTATTTGCGATTCTTCTTGTATCACGCGCTGTGGTGTTTTTTATTGAAATTTTGCTGGAATCAGTTCAAATCATTGTGGGCAGAAAAAAAAGAAAAAAGAAAATTAACGCTTACCTCCTCAAACCCCATTTTTCACTTTGAGGTGTCTATTATATTGCGCCGTGTCGTGAGAAAACCTGTTGTTGTTTTTGGGTCGATTGCAGTTTCCCATGTATAAAATGTCGCATGTTACTGTTTAAACTTGTAAATTAGTGACCTAAAAAGAAGGTCCGGTCTATAAACGGTCACTAGACGTATTATAAGTCAGTAGAAGGTATTATAGGTCACTACCGATTATAGCGTGCAAGTTATTCGACCCCCTTTATTAGGTTACTAGAATGCGTGATCGTGGAATAAAAATATCGTATGACCACACGTGTTATAACATTTGATCGGGATTAAGTAACGTCATGACGACGTCTATGTCAACAATGCATTTTTTGCGGAAAAATGTCTAATTCAAAGGCGATAAAATCCTATTTAAAGTGGTCATATGATAAACAGACTCTTACACGCGTGGTCATTTCATATGAAATTTATGAAACGAGCCAAAGCTGTATTACTTTAAAAACAAATCCCTCTCAAGAAAACGTAAAAAAATTCCCCGTTATTGTCAGAATATGTTAACGTAACCTGCATGCCTACCAATGTTGACAAATTTATGCCTGTCCTGTGTTATTGTTACAAGCTTTCTCTAAACAAAGACATCTTGTTATAAAAAAAAAGTTAGACACGGGGTTAATAATGTCGTGAGAACGGCATTATTCATCCTAACGTGGAGTGACTTGGAAAAATGAAAGCCTGTGTGTCGTTAGGTTTATCTAAACTACAACTAAGAATGGTAAATATTATGGCATCATATCACTTTTGTTTTCTTCTAAAATTAGGTTTCATCAAAATAATTACAATGACACATGAAACCGCACCTTTCGACATGGGTCGATCAAAAAGTTCATGGCTTGTAATATGATGTCTGCTATTCTCAGAATTAGCTATAGTGAAACCTCTTATTTGTTCTAGACCTACTGACAATTTCGAAATAAGACGGATTAACAAAGATATTCAAAAAAATTGTAGTAATTTAATACTCCAACAAACAATAGCTTTGGATAATTGTTAGAATCGCCTCGGACAGTCCCAAAGATGGCCTTACTACAGCAATTTACTGTTCTTATTTCAGAGGCATTAAAACTGTCCTCTGTGGCTCAATCGGCAGCGCGTCAGAACGGTGATTAGGTGGTCGCGGTTTCGATCCTCTCCGGTTCCGAAACATTCTTTCGTCGAAACTAATAAAGAATTTGGCCTACTTTTACGGCTATCCTCGGTCAGTTTCTGGCGAAATAATGCGCACTGTCCTTGTTAACAGCTTATGTATATGGTGTGGTAACTTAGATGGACATTACCTAAATAGTGATGACAGGGTCGTTAAATTCCAAACCAAATAACATAAAGTAGGTTTCTGGTCCGGTTTCTTATAGCCTTATCTTTTACCTTTACTTCAGATCGATGTAATTGGAAAACGCCAAACAAGCCATGGAAATTAACTCCTTTTGTACCAAATGGAATCTTCCTCCTGATATAAAGCAGGAGTCCATTTCAAAATTTAGGGCTGTAAGGTTGTATTTTTGGAAAATGGCTGAACTTTTTGCAAACAGTGTAGGCCCTGATCAGACGCCGCGTTGTGCGGCGTCTGATCTGGGCCTGCACGGTTTGCCAACTACCCGTTTTGGGGTTTCTGGTATAAAATGGGTTAAAGAAAATTAACGGTGTTGAATAGGGTCATAGCTTCCTAGGTGAAGATAACAGGTAACAAGGACATTTCAAAGAGACAGCATCTCTTGCCATCATTTAAATACAAGACGTGTTGCTTTAATGCAATTTTCTTGTCGCTTTCTTCGCTATTTAACGGTTCAATCCATTTTAAGATAATTAATTTCCTTAAAGATGACAGACGTAGAATCGGGTTAAGTATCTCGATTAATACAATAATTGGTAAACGTTAAATACCTTTTGGTCATCACGTTCTCAAGATCGAATATCTAATATCCTTGTAAAGCCCACTTTGTAAAGAGGCTAGAGAGTTTATAGGCGTAAAATTTTGTATATTGCGCTCTAAAACATAGGCTCTGGGTACTCGTAAGAACCGCCTCAAGGTTCTTATACGCACCAACAATCAATGTTTGAAGCAGAAATAACCCGCACGCGCGCACACACACACACACACACACATACTTGTAAAGTGAACATATCGGGGAAGTCTGCCTGTAACCTACCAAACGCGGAGGTAGCTTTGCTTCGGTATTTTTGGTGAAAAATGAAATATTTAGCATAAAATAGATTTGTTCAATTAGAATTTGAAATTTTATCATTAAAACTCTCCTATATTTAAAAAACTGTTGAAATGTGAA
This sequence comes from Lucinisca nassula, assembly GCA_963580285.1. Classification (NCBI taxonomy): domain Eukaryota; kingdom Metazoa; phylum Mollusca; class Bivalvia; order Lucinida; family Lucinidae; genus Lucinisca; species Lucinisca nassula. The sequence continues at coordinate 111,122,159 of OY757012.1, read as the reverse complement.
TTTTTACTACCAAAGCGGGGAAACACACATTTTTATACACACATGTGAAATGTTTACTACAAAACGGCTACCTACAAACTGGGGATACACAATTCGAACACACAGCAAAACGAGGAGAACTATTCTTTTTAATTTATTAAACACAACTTAAATTCAGACAAGATCAAATTTTTCCTCCTTCGAAATGCTAGACATGTGGGTATGCAATCCATCTAGTTCTCAGACTGGGTTGGAAGTTCATGTTGTGCCCCATATTATACATATAAATTAGTCGCTTTAAGTGCTCTCTTCAGATTGCAAATGCGCAGGCTGATCAACGTTTTGCTTGCATGTCACCCATTGGCATTACTGAAAGGCTTTACGTTCAAGAAAAATATTAAAAAAGAGAGTTTTTTATCGAATCGGGGATGCACAATTTGAATCCACACACCGAAACGAGGACTTATGAAGATACACACCCAAACGAGGAGATCATTAAACAAATTTTGAATACGCACAGCAGCCAAATGCGGAGTTAATAATTTTGCTTTGGTAGCACTTAAAACAAAATATTATGATTTCAATTATGTGAGTAAATGTCCTATATGCCTACTTAAGGTCCACTAGTGTTCTGATCTTCCACTGTGGAATTTTGATACTCACTGATGAGGCCTAATAGTCCGAAACTTGCTAGTCCCTTCCATAAAATTCTTGTCCAGTCCTGTGTTGTCGACCTTGCTTCCAAAGAACTACCTTTCAATCGAATTTATTTAAGTTCATCACCGATGGTGTTAAGGGAATGTGTGGCGGTCGTAATAAGGCTCCCTGTCCTTTGTCATAGTGTGGGTTATATTATCTATTCCTTTGTTTGTTTGTTTGTTTGGTCTGATGTTTCACGTCCCCGTCAACACTGTAAAGGTCATTGCTTCCAATTTCGTGGGACTTTTACCCGACATTGAGATGTAATGACATCTCAAGCCCTGCCACCCAATGAAACCAATAGGATTTACAGTCGAACTTCGATGGCTCAAACTCGCCGGGACCGCCGAAAAAAGTTCGAGCCATCGGTAGTTCGAGCCATTGGAGTCCAACTCGGCAGGATCCATCTTTGTGTACTATGATTTTTTATCATAGCTGCGGCGATTTTGGTGACTTCCGGTACATTTATAGGTCATAATTTAAGAGTGGATGATGAGCCGTATTTTTGGTCCGTATTATGATCATACTGATCACGCGCCTGCGTGACTTGATCGATAAAATTGGAATTTTTAAAAAGGTAATAAGTGCGAGCCATCGGTGGGATTTTACATAGAAAATGCAGTCTAGGGACCAGGCTCAGAGTTCGAGGGTTCGAGCCATCGTGGTTCGAGCCAAGGGTGGCATGTTTAGTTAAAATGAATAGGGATTTTGCCGGGACGGAAAAGTCAGTTCGACCCAAACGTGGTGTTCGAGCCTACCGAGTTCGACCCGTCGAAGTTCGACTGTATAAGCATGGACGGGCCGACTCACACCGCTTTGCCTGGACAGGCTTAGATCCTCTAAGCGGTTTACCAGTACTCTTGTGTGGGTAGGTTTCAGCTCTGCGTGGAAGCATCATGCATCCCATATATTTCTTCAAGCCCCGATGAGCGGGGACCGATATTATCTAGTCATTTGGGATCATTGATACAACTGTGGAATTTTTAAAATTTTGAGGGTCACTAATGAGGATTTTCTGTTCTGAGTCGTCGTCCTTGCTTCCAAAATTTAACCTTTCTACAGAACAAATTGTTCTGATTTTCTACATCTACCCGTTGTCTTTATATACACTTGGTAAACCAGGCTTGGTGATTGTATGTTAGATTACTATGGCTATTTACGTTTTACAGAAATCATTCTGGCCCCCACCCAACGGGGTTTGAAGAAGTAATTAAATGAGCGGCATGATGCATCACGCAGAGCTAAACCTGACCGCACACGAGTAATGGTAAACTGTTTAGAGGATCTAAGCCTGCCCAGGAAAAGCGGTGCGAGTCAAAACGTCCATGCTTTTAACCCTATTGGTTTCATTAGGCTACAGGGCTTGAAAAGTCATTTCATCTCAATGTCGGGTAAAAGTCCCACAAAATTGAAAGCAACGTCTCCAAAATGACATATATAGTGTTGACGGGTACGTTAAACCTCAAGCCAAACAAACACAGAACGGAAATCATTCACTGGGAAAGTGTTGTAACCATTACCCTTACGCAACCAGACGTACGTGATTCTAATGAAGCCACAATTAAGAGAGCAGAAAAGCTGTATACCGGACTGTTTCGTATCACTAATTGTTGCACCCATTCGTCTCCTACAACATCTCGTACATCGCTTTTCATTAGTTAAAGGATAGTAGAAAAATGTCTAAGAATTTTCACCCCAAATAATACACGTATATATGCAATACTTCGATTACTCCTTACTTCATTTTCCGGGTAATGTCTTGTTTTCCACTGGCCTTACGCTAAACACTACACTAACATGTCCACAAAGTTACAAATCCAGGTGAACACTACATTATGAAGTAAACAGTGATGTTTTCTAGAGAATAGGTTATTTTTCTATTTCTTTTTAAACATAAGATGTTCGGACAAGTAAAGATAATTTTTTCCATTTCTTCTTAAACATGCACATAAATCTCATAACAACAACCTTACTAAGAAGAATTTTACGAGCATAAAATGCTTGAAGCATAACTCGCAACAATAAAACTAAGTTTTCTCTTGAAAATTTACAACAACGAAGTAATGCATATTATCATATGACGTCGCGTCTGAAAACGTAATAACGACATGTATTGAATTCGGTTGTTAACCACTAGTGGGTTAAATATGCAAATTACTTAGATATGTCGTACGACGTTCTTAACAACGTCGCGTTTACTTGTGGTGGAATATTTTTTTTTTTTTTTTTTTTTTTTTTTTTTTTGTGCGTGTGTTCCTTAAAAAATAATAATAAAAAAAAAACATAAAACTCCGTTTTTTTGTGTCTTATGATAACTAGAATCTGGCATTCGTGTTAATGTATTATTAAACTTTTTAAACACGTTGAGGAGAAGGGATAAAATGCTCGGCACAGCCTCGCATTTAATAACTTTAATAATACACGAACACTCACGTGATTCTCTGTTTGTCTAACTGGTGTGTCTACTTAATGCAGTCCATATTATACGTTATTTTTGCAAGTGCATAGATCGTTTTTTTTCCAATTTCTGCTTAAAACATAGATACCAGGTAATATTTAGAGCATTCTTATTTAGAGGCTCTAACGAGCATAAAAATCTGTTTGAAGCATGAAACGCAAAGATATCACTTTTACTCCTGTGCAATGTGTCACATAACACAATGTTAATATGTGCATGAGACCGCACCTAGCAAAGGAATATACATACCTAACATTACATTAACATATAAATGTAGTTAAACCCCATTAAACCACACTTCATGTGGAAAAGGTGATGTTTGCATGGGGTTTCTAATATTGTTCCTAATTCTGTTTAACACCTAGATAGCGAGTACTCGTTAGAGTTACTTTTTAATGCGCATTAAACATGCACAGATATCCAATCTTTGAAGCATAAATAACATTGTGTTTCACATAAATGAACATATTTAACATTAACATGACAAGGTAGTTAAAACCCCAGTAAATTATACTTCAAGTAGTAAAAAGCGATGTCTACAGGGCTATATATAATTGTTCCTATTGCTGCTTAAAACATATGTATCGGATGCGCACCAGCGTCATCTCGTGTGTTTTCTAACTTGCATAAAAATCTCTGTTTGAAGTATAAATCATACAAAATAAGACTTCATTTTCCTGAAAAACTCTCAGGAGGAAAACCCTCAATGTTACAACAGTGAAATGACACCTGCCGCCCCATAACGAAGACCATGTTGGTTGGTTGGTTGATTTGAGGTTTAACGTCCCCGTCAACACTGTAAAGGTCATTTTGGAGACCTTGCTTCCAATTTTGTGGGACTTTTTCCCGACACTGAGATAAAATGACATCTCAAGCCCTGTCGTCCAATGAAACCAATAGGGTTTATAGGCATGAACGGTCCGACACTCACACTGCTTTGCCTGGACAGGCTTAGATCCTCTAAGCGGTTTAGCAGTACTCGTGTGTGGGTATGATTCAGCTCTGCGTGGAAGCATCATGCAGCCCATATCTTTCTTCAAGCCCCGATGGGCGGGGGCCGAACGAAGACTATGTACAAATGTACATGAGATGCTGCACACAACCATAAAAATGTAACAATACATTAACATGTCACCGTAGTTTTAACACCGGTAAACCCCACTTCAGGTAGTAACCACTTTATGTAGGAAAAAGTATTTTATATAAAAAATATTGATGAGTTTAAATCATAAAAAAATCACACTTTTTTTGTTTTTTTTTGGTCAATAGTACAACAATGAAATAAAACAGCGTTAACGCAAAACAATATTTACATGTACCTGAGAATGCGCAAAGAATTATACTTACCTAAAATACATTAACATATCAATGTAGATCTAGTTAAAACCGTGATAAATCCCATTTTATGCATTTAAAAGTGATATTTTTCCTATTTCTGCTTAACACATTGATATCGGGTGCGTATAAACTCGTATTCAAGCGGTTATAACATGCCAAAAATCTGTGTCTGAAGGATAAACCAGAAAAAAACGATCTTCTTCTTCTTCTTCTTCAACGATGAAAACCGACATAATGTAATAACTGCAATGCTGGAGCAAAAAAAAAGTTTAACTCCCATAGGCTTGACCAGGTATGCAGAGAATCAGGCATCAACCGAACTCACTTAATAAAAGTTTAGGTAAGTCTTAGGGCCTCTTAAGGCGTGAGCCGTTATAGAATCAGAGACCCAGCCCGCCGGCTTGCAATCAAAAACGGTAGCAAAGTTATCTGAGTGTAGCTGATGAGGCCTTATTCGCCGAAACTAGCTAGTCTGGCCAGAAAAACTTGTACACTCCATGCTTTTCAGTTCTACAGTTATTTACGAACATGAAATCATTGCAAGCTTATATATTTATGAATTTATATACTCAGACACCATACAATTCTGGTTCCGACAGGCCTTGTTCCAGAAAAGATTTAAGTCCGACATTGAATTCTGAAACTAAATCGAAATGACGTTTATAAAACTAAGAAAAAGCTTGCGAATTTTATGATATCAATTACCTTCGTTAAGAAGTTTAGCAGTTAAAAATTCTTACGAGTGTTGATGTCAGTCAGTTACAACACTAGACACTTTTGCAAACAGAACTTCAGGGTAATTTCGATTAATCAGCTCCATCTGATGCCACAAGAGCAACATCACCATCCACGAACGCAACTTTTATTTCAAAATACATGTAATCGTGTTTATCAGAAATTTTGCATGAAACAAACCCATCGAAAGTAGAGAAATGTAAATACAAAGGCGGGATTTAGGTATTGGGAGAACTAGCTGTATTCAGTTGAGATTCGACTGATCAAGCCATCGAAAGATGCATTTCTTATCTTATATGTAAGATGGAGGGAATCTCCTGTATGGAATGTCATTTCAATTAAATCATTAAATTCTTTAAAACAAATATGAGGTATAGTATTTTAAAGCGCGGGAAATTCCTACGTTGGGAGACTACCTGCACGAAAACGTCCGGAATTTAATTTATTTAAACCTCATTAGGAATTTTAACAGACCGAAATAGAGCATCAAGACAAACATTCTGGCACAGTTTCATGAATAGTTATTCAAAACCTGTGGCCTGTAGATTGTGAACAAGGTTTTAAAGCACTCTGATCCAACATGTCTTATATTCAAATTTGACCGAGACTTCATCATGACAAGCATTACGATAAAGTTTCATGTCAACTAAAGCAAACGTATGGTCTATAGAGTGTGAACAATGTTTTACAGACATTTCACCTAGTGACCTAGTTTTTAACAGGACAAGACCTATCGAACTTGTCCAAAAATCACCGGGACAAACATTCTGGCAAAGTTTCGTGGTAATTGTAGTACAGCTGTAGGCTGTTTTTTGTTTATTTGTTGGTTTGAGTTAGAGTTTAACGGCCCAGTTAACACTATTAAGGTCATTTTTGAGCCTGTTAGTTTATCTCTTCTTTTCCTGGGTAGGCTAATACGTTACCGGTTAAACACTACAGTGCACATTCATTCACCAGAAACTGACAACTGCCCTTCTTGAATCAGGGAAGAGAGTGAATGACCGTAGAAAAATGTCATGATCAATCTTCACGAAAGAATGTTGCCGACCATCGCAGGTATCGACCCCCCCCCCCCCACCCCCTCTCTGATCACCAATAAGACGCGCATCAGACAGAGCTACCGAGGCCAGCACATCTGTAGGCTGTAGCGGATGAAAAACGTAAAGGTTGGCGACGGTCGACGCACGACTCTCTTACGACGGACACAGGGTGATAGCTATAGCTCACTTGTGCACTTCGTGCTCATGTGAGCAAAAATATGATCTGTCAATAAGAAATATTAAGTATTATATAACATCTTATTGCAAAAGAAATATTGATAGATCTAGTAGAGATAAGGATAAAGAACATGGCAATAAAGGGAATTTCTCATTAAAGAACAACTGCAGCGCTACTACTACAACAACAACATCTTCTAAATATTGGTGTAAAAATAAGTAAACAAAAGCGACCGGTACAGAGGCTTTCACAAAAATACAATAACATTCCCGTGCGCTAAAGTGGCGTTTGCCATGTCTTGAAACCAGCATTTTTCACAGGATGCTTTTCTTTCTTTTTTTTTTCTTTTTTTTTTTTTGTCATCGCGAAAACAACCCTATATAATTTTACCTCCATTAAACCCCATAAAGCTAGTAAAACTAGGGTTTATAGGGGGCATACAATATTGTTCGTATCTCTGCCAAAAAAAATAAATAAATAGAAAGGCCAACCGCAATCAGGCATTCTTGTAACCTGATAAAGGCGGTCGAATAACTGCACGCTACAATCGGTAGTGACCTATAATAACATTGTTACTGACCTATAATACGTCTAGTGACCATTTATAGACCGGAACTACTTTTGGTCCAAAATTTGCAAGTGTAAACAATAACATGCAACCTTTTAAAGACAGGAAAACAACGAAATTGCAAGTTAAAATCTTTAAACATAGTTTCAGCTAGGTTCTTACCTTCTCGGGCTTTCCTGGTTTGAATGGTTTGTTGGAATATAGTAAATACATGGTTAATATCTTTAATAATAAAAAACACTAATCATGTATTTAGTTTATACCGCAATTCAAAACTATCAACGGTTTTGCAATAATTTAGCAAAATTTAGGCAAAAAGGGCAGCAAACGGTGTTGCATGTTAAACGACATTCAGTGTCATGGCGCGCACACGTTATATAACGTGACGCCAAATAGCCCGAACTTTCTGCCGTCACCACGCCACAGAGACGCAGGAAACAGCATGGACGCTCGGATAAAAGTTTCCCAGCGCTTTAAGACGAAACCGCAGTACCAGTGCGCCATCATTCCAACGGACCATTCAAACAAGGAAAGCCCGAGAAAAGTAAGAATTTAGCTGAAATTTCTGAAAATCTGTTTAAATAAATATTGTAAAGATTATAACTTGCAGTTTCGTTGTTTTCTCGTGTATAAAAGGTTGTATGTTATTGTTTACGCCTGCAAATTAGGGACCTGAAAAGTAGGTCCGGTCTATTAACGGTCACTATACGTATTATAGGTCAGTAGAAGGTATTATAGGTCACTGCCGATTATAGCGAGCAATTATTCGACCCCCTTTATTAGGTTACTAGAATGCCTAATTGCAGTATGAAATTGCACACTGCTACTGCGCTTGCGTCTGAACCTCGAAAATAGGTTCTAAAACTATAATAAACTATGTATTTGCAGATTTATATACAGGATGTAAAGCTCTGAGAAACTTTTATTCAAGCGTCCATGTTTCTTACGCCTTCGTGGGGACGTCAGAAGCTTTGACGTCACGGTATACTATGTGTGCGCGCCATGGCACCAACTTCCTTTATTATGCTATACTGTCTGCTGTATTTTTTGGGTAAATTTGCTAAAGTATTGCAAAGCCCCTTGAATGTTTTGAATTGCGGTGAAAGGCCACGTAAAATCGATTTAAGCCCCCCAGTGGAAATCTTCCACTGACCGTTCCAAGGCGGCTCTTCTGTGGCGATTTATTTATGTTGTTGTTTGTTACTTATTGTGTGTATCACTTGTGTCTTTTGGTTTTGGATCGCCATATGGCCATTTTGTGGGAAAGTAACTGTCCTTATGGCCTTCCTTTGTTTAGGTTTCCATTATGGTCTGGTCGCTTAATGTTTGTATTTCTTTTATTATTAAAGGCACTCACCATGTATTTAGTATATTCAGGGATCGGCCCCGCCCATCGGGGCTTGAAGAAATAAACGGACTGCATGATGCTTTCCCAACCGCACACGTGTACTGGTTAACCCCTTAGAGGCAAAGCGGTGCGAGTCGGACCGTCCATGCTTATAAACCCTATTGGTTTCATTGGGCGACAGGGCTTAAGAAGTCATTTGATCTCAATGTCGGGTAAAAGTCCCACAAAATTGGAAGCAACGTCTCCAAAATGACATATACAGTGTTGAAGGGGACGTAAAATGTCAAATCAAACAAACAAAACTCTATACAGGGTACCTGTTAAAGGCGGTTCTTGCACATTCCCATAAATTGTTTGGAGCAAACCCGTTAAAAATATCAGATTTTTCTACCTACACGAAAATTTTCGGCCCCCACCCATTGGGGCTTGAAGAAATATATGACCCGCATGATGCTTCCACGCATAGCTGAAGCCGACCCGCACACGAGTACTGTTAATCCGCTTAGAGGATCTTAGCCTGCCCAGGCAAAGCGATGCGAGAAAGTCCGTTCATGCTTATAAACCCACTGGTTTCATTGGGCGACAGGGCTTGAGATGTCATTTCATCTCAATGTCGGGTAAAAGTCCCACATAATTGGGAGCAACGTCTCCAAAATGACCTTTACAGTGTTTATGGGGACGTTACATCTCAAATCAAACAAACAAACAAAACTACCCGAAAATTTTAATTTTTGGGTGATGAAATTTTCTGTTTTTGAATAGGCGTGTTTTCATAATATTTTTTCTTAGTTCTAGTCCAAACATAGATTGTCGTTGCTCGTTAGATCCGCCTCCTATTTTTATGCACGGAAATAGGGAATATATTGTATACCCATGTAACCCCACTTTTACCTGTAGAAAATGGGTGTGTATATGGGTGGCCATTACACGAACTTGCTAATCTGATGACATTTACATACCATTAACGTTAGACGATGTTTAATGATGAAATTCGATACCAAGAAAAAGAGGCATCAGTTTTGTTTGTTTGATTTGAGGTTTAACGTCCCCGTCAACACTGTAAAGGTCATTTTGGAGACGTAACTTCCAATTTTGTTGGACTTTGAGATGAAAAGACATCTCAAGCCCTGTCGCCCAATGAACCCAATAGAGTTTATTAGCATGGACGGTCCGCCTCGCACCGCGGTTCCTGGACAGGCGTAGATCCTCTAAGCGGTTCACCAGTACTAGTGTTCGGGCCGGATTCAGCTCTGCGTGGAAGCATCATGCAGCCCATATATTTCTTCAAGCCCCTATGGTTGGGGGCCGGAGGCATCAGTTACAAAAGGGTAATCGAATTTGCTTTGCTTCTGGTATTGCATCATACGATAAATCTTTAAAACCTGTCATGGCATTAATTGATTGTTTGTTGTATTTGGGTTTAATGTCACAATTTAGGATATTTTGGTAACGTTTATTCCAATTTTGAAGGAATTTTACTCGGCACTGAGATGAAATGACATCTCAAACCCTATCGCTCAATGAAACCAATATGTTTATATGCATGGATGGTGCATGGGAAGGCTTAGACCTCCTAAACAGTTACCAGTACTCATGTGCGGTCGGTTTCAGCTCTGCGCAGCCCAATCTATTTCTCAATGCCTCGATGTGGAGTGGGGGAGGGAAGTGAGGGTGCAATAGGGCGTACCATAGAATAATAAAATAAATACAGTTATGGGATTTTAAATGATTAAATAGTAATAATGAAATGGTTAAAAGCCCCTGTCCATCGGGGCTTGAAGGAATAGATAGCTTCCACACAGAGTTGAAACCAACTGCACACAAGTACTGGTAAACCGCTAAGAGGATATAATCCTGCCCAGGCAAGGCGATGCGAGTCGAACCGTCCATGCTTATGAACCCTTTTGGTTTCATTGGGCGACAGGGCTTGAGGTTTCATTTCATTCCACGGTCGGGTAATTCCACGAAATTGGAAGCAACGTCTCCAAAATGACCTATACAGTGTTGACGGGGACGTTAAACCTCAAAATCAATTAATCAATCAATGAAACGGTTAAAACAAACAAACAAAGGCAGTGAAATCCAATGTATTCCGATGTACTCAGTTTCAAGCCGCTGAAAAAAGTTGCTTCATTCCTAATAATTGTCTTTGATTTAAAGTTGTTTAAAGAAAATGCAAAAATATAAATCACCTGTGCGCCACTCGAGCTGTAGATCTTAACACTTCCCCGTTCTGCAGAATATGAATTTTTCCGCACAAACGGGGAGGTTCGATATTGGGGTTACACACGTGAAACTTTTAATCGATCAGCAGTTATACACCTTTGTGTATCAGATATACGTCCTGAACCTACAAAACGGGGAAGGTGTTAGATTACCATAAGAAACTATTTTTAAGGTTCATCTAGTACCGAATTTTCAATATTTCTTGCTATTTCAAAACGGGGAGCTCCGCGTTTGGAGGTGTTTCCCCGATTCGAAGGTGTGTATTCTTATGTACTTCCCCGATTGGTTGCAAGTACAAACACACACACACACACACACACACACACACACACACACACACACACACACACACACACACACACACACACACACACACACACACACACACACACATTTTCCTGTGATTCCGAAAAAAAGGCCCGTTCTGGAGGCATGGAAGGCCTATTTATTTGTCCGTTTGCTTGTTTGAAGATACCATACCATTAAAGCCAAGGCTAAAATGAAACCTTTACATAGACGCTAAGATACGCCAATGCTTTCAGTGGTTTGCCTTCCTCCCAGTCTACTAAGAATCTTCACAGGTCCTCTAATGCTTACAGGCTGATTTCAATATTATCTGAACACATATGTATGTCAGTTTGTACGCCCCGAGCCCATACCACGAGGCTGGTACAATCTGCAGACACTCAACGTTGAATCATCGTCGATTCAACAATGACTGCCAACATGTAGCCTTAAAAGCATGTGCCCCGTCCAGAGAAAATTTCACTTCGGGGTTTGCCACACCAACCAGTATGCAAAGTCACAAGTACTAATAAGAGTCTTGTTTGTTTGTTTGATTAGAGGTTTAACGTACCCGTCAACACTGTATAGGTCATTTTGGAGACGTTGCTTCCAATTTTGTGGGACTTTTACCCGACATTGAGATGAAATGATATCTCAAGCCCAATTAAACTTTATATGCATGGACGGACCAACTTGCATCACTTTTCCTGGGCATTCTTAGAACCTCTAAGCAGTTTACCAGTACTTATGTGCGGTTGGTTTCAGCTATGCGTTGAAGCATCATGCAGCCCATCTATTTCTTCAAGCTCGAAACAAGAGTCTTGAACTTTCAGAAATAGAGACTTGAGATCCTGTACTTTCCAGACAGCGAACACAAAGTTGTTGATCCAAACTGCACAGATGCGCAAGCTAATCTTCACCTTTGTTGTTCGCAAATGAAATCAAAGCACTGAGAGCACTGGTGGGTCGATTGTCTCTGAGTGTAGATTAGGAAAGAGGACTTACACTTAGACATTTAACCCTTAAATTCTGTGCTGTAAGCAAACCATGTAGACCCTGATCAGACGCTGCGTTTTTTTTTTTTGTTTTTTGTTTTGTTTTTTTTTGTTTTGTTTTTTGGTGGCTCACCCTGTAATTCCTCTACTGTGAGCAAACAGTGCAGACCCTAATCAGACGCCGCATTCTGCAATATTTATTCGAACAGATTTTCAGAAATTTCAGCTAAATTCTTACCTTCTCGGCCTTTCCTGGTTTGAATGGCTCGTCGGAATAACTGCGCACTGTTACTGCAGTTGAGTCTCAACCTCGAAAATAATTTCTAAAGCTAAAATAAACTACTTATTTGCAGATTTTCATACAGAATGTAAAGCGTTGAGAAACTTTTATTCGAGCGTCCATGTTGTTTCCTACGTTTTTATGGCGTGGTGGCGTAAGGAACTTTGCACTCGTTGACGTCACATTATACACCTGTGGACACAAAAGCGTTCAAACTTTGATGAGCTTCATTTCATTTGGTTCTGACGTTTCATTCAATATTTCCTTACAACCTGTCAATCAACTGCAAGACTGGAATAAATTCAAAACACAAAGTGTTGTATATTTCATTGTAGACCGTGCACTGTCCAATCAGAATACATCTCAAATGTCAAATCAGATCTAAAAATGGCAAAAAAGTGCTTGCCATCAATGTATATTGCTTGATCCAGTTTTAGACCACTTTGATGAATGACATTCGCTTGTCAAACTAACTTGATGCAAAGAGATTCATTGAAAAGTACTTCATCGGAGTTTGAACGCTTTTGTGTCCACAGGTGTACTACGTGTGCGCGCCATGGCACTGAGTGTCGTTTAACATGCCACAATGTCTGCTGTCTTTTTTTTTGCTTACATTTGCTAAATTATTGCAAAACCCTTTGATTTTTTAATTGCGGTATAAACTAAATACATAATTAGTGTTTTTAATAATAAAATATAATCGGTTCGCCGCGACAATTTTATAGGGGCTCGCTAAAGCTCGCCCCTATAAAATTGTCTTAGGCTCACCGACTATATTTTATTATTAAAGACACTAACCATGTATTTACTATATTACACGACGTTATCCACTGCTTATCAACGACGTCATATGATAAATGACATTTTCTTATCCCCAGGACTAGCTTTTATTCAGATTTTTTGTTATTTCTAGTCCTAATATAGATTGTTGGCGCTCGTTAAAACCGCCCCATTCGTTAGGTTTTAACGAGGACAACAATATCTGCTTGTTTTTTAGCAAAAATAAGGAAATATAATTAATACCCTTGTGTGGTTTGCAGGGGTGTTCAGTACACGGATTTGTATAGATCTACCTGATGGAAATTCCTCTTTACAATTTGATTTGAGGTTTAACGTCCCCGTCAACACTGTAAAGGTCATTTTGGAGACGTTGCTTCCAATTTTGGGGGACTTTTACCCGACATTGAGATGAAATGACATCTCAAGCCCTGTCGCCCAATGAAACCAATAGGGTTTATTAGCATGGACGGTCCGCCTCGTACCGCGGTTCCTGGAAGGCTTTGATCCTCTAAGCGGTTTACCAGTACTAGTGTGCGGGCCGGATTCAGCTCTGCGTGGAAACATCATGCAGCCCATATATTTCTCCAAGCCCCTATATATGGGCGGGGTCGAACCTTTTTACAGACCGGCAACAATTCTGATTTTGTTTGTTTTGAGGTTTAACGTCCCCGTCAACACTGTAAAGGTCATTTTGGAGGCATTTCTTCCAATTTTGTGGGACTTTTACCCGACATTGAGATGAGATGACATCTCAAGCCCTGTCGCCCAATGAAATCAATAGGGTTTATAAGCATGGACGGGCCGACTCGCACCGCTTTGCCTGGGCAGGCTTAGATCCTCTAAGCGGTTTACCAGTACTCGTGTGCGGGTCGGTTTCAGCTCTGCGTGGAAGCATCGAGCATCGTGTAACCCGTATACTTCCTCAAGCCCCTATGGGCGGGGGCCGTCATCAATTCTGATAATTTCTTCTTTTAAAATCATATGGGCCCCGTCAAGCGATTTTGGTACTTATCGCCTATGCGGGCAGTGAATCAAGAGGAACCTTCAGACAGAAAGCCATATCCCTGGCCCCTCTTAATGGCTGAGCATGCGCAGTTAAAATTTGTCATGACGGAATGCTCGAAGACACAAATTCGCTTGGCGGGGCTCATATGAAAAAAGTTTCATGTTTCTTCTTTTCTGCACACAGTGTCCACCATCTCTGTTCACGAAAGGTTCCAAAGATGGTCTTGATAAAGTGCTTTATACCGCAATCAGGCGTTCTAGTAACCTAATAAAGAGGGTCGATTAACTGCACGCTGTAATCTGTAGTGACCTATAATACCTTCTACTGACGTATAATACTAATACCTCTAGGGGCCGTTTATAGACCGGATCTACTTTTCAGGTCCCTAATTTGCAAGTGTAAACAATAACATACAACCTTTTATACACGGGAAAACAACAAAACAGCAAGTTATTATTTTTGCAATATTTATTTAAACAGATGTTTAGAAATTTCAGCTAAATTATTTCCTGGTTTGAATGGTCCGTTGGAATATTTGAGCATTGCTACTGCGGTTGCGTCTCAGCCTCCAAAAACCATTTCTTGAGTTAAAATAAAATAAAAATATTTATTTGCAGATTTTCATACAGAATGTATTTAGCGCTGAGAAACTTTCATTCGAGCGTCCATGTTGTTTTCTACGTGTCTGTGGCGCGGTGACGTCAGAAACTTTGCATTTTTTTGACATCACGTTGTGTGCGCGCAAATGGCACTGAATGTTGTTTAACATGCCACACTATCTGCTAAAGTTGCTTAAGTTGCGGTATAACTAAATACATCAGTAGTGTCTTTAATAATAAAATATAATCGATTCGCCGCGACAATTTCACAGGGGCTCGCTGAAGATCGCCCCTATAAAATTTTCTAAGGCTCGCCGATTATATTATATTATTAAAGGATGACCCCGCCCATCGTGGCTTGAAAAAAATAGATGGGCTGCATGATGCTTCCACGCAGAGCTGAAACCAACCGCACACGAGTACTGGTAGGTAAACAGCTTAGAGGATCTAAGCCTGTCCAGGCAAAGCGGTGAAAGTCGGCCAGTCCATGCTTATAAACCCTATTGGTTTCATTGGACGACAGGGCTTGAGATGTCAGTTCATCTCAATGTCGGGTAAAAGTCCCACTAAATTAGAAGCAATGTCTCCAAAATGACCTATACATTGTTTACAGGGGGCGTTAATTCTCAAATCAACCAAAAATTATTATTTAAGGCACTAACCATGTATTTACTATATTACTGTACTTTCATTTCCTTTAAAAACTGGACAATAGAGGACAAGAATGAGTGTTTAAGTTTTACGTCCCACCAACAGCTAAGGTTATATGGAGACGGGACCTCGGTTTAAAGACTCATCCGAAAGTCTGGAGAAGCCCGGGATCGATCCTGCGACGCCTGGTTTACAAGGCGAGTAGCGTAACCACTACACCACGGAGGCTTCTAATAGAGGATAAAGAAGTTTTTATTTGATTTTTTAAATAAAATTCAAAGTATTGCTCATTTCAACCACTAAGGGTATAGTTCGAACAAATTGACCCGAGACTGCTGAACTCTAGTAACATAATTTCACACCCGACTGAATGCATATATTTATTTTCGCCGCCTCCCTAAAATGGCGATATTGTTATTCAATACACAGAGGTCGGTAAAAGGGTCGCAATTCACGAGATGCCGAAAATCCACGAGAAGTTTACAAAAGCCGACGTATTAGGCGATTACATTGACTAATATATTCCTTGCATAAAGTCAAATTGTTCGAACTATAATCCGAGTACATACGGACGAAATTTACACATCATCCCTGTCATTTAGGAAATCGGTTTTTATACTCATTTATTATCCTGAACTCAATTTTGATCTACTGCCACGTGACTGTCAGTATAAACATATTTTATTTTATTGGACTGTCAAGCCCATGACGTACGAGTGTGTCGTCTGTTTTGAATCAAGCATAGAACATACACAGCTTCCCTACCTACGGTACTTAGTCTATTTTCTTACATGCATTTGTTTATTTTATTAGCTACCTGACTGAAATCATTCAAAATCATCCAGTTTCTGAAGATGAGCCATTCTAAAATTACAAGTATAGCTTTTACAAAAAGCTAGGTCTGCGCTTAGTGAATGTCTAGAGTTATTTCCAAGAAATGTGTTTTATTTATACAATTAACTGATTTTGGCAATATTCCAATGGCCAGTCTGCACCAAGGATCCTGCCGACTGAAGTATAATGTCTGAAACTAAAAGTTTTTGTCAAAAAGTACTTTTTTTTTTACTTTTTCATCTTAAAAAGGCAAATGTGTAACTTCACTATGCTTATTGCATCTTATCAAATGAAATGCTTGAAAACTGTTGGAGAAGTTAAGCAGACAACTTTCCTACACTTTATAGAACACTAATAGAAAATTAACCCAAACTTTTGCTAACGGCAAGGCAAGTTTTTTTTTTTTTTTTTTTTTTTTTAACTAGAGCCGAATGCTCCTGGGGACCTTATAGGAAAGGCAGTGAGTGGTCCATCGTGGTCGGGAGTTTGTAGATGTATATTTGTATTAGCCTGTACAAATATGAAAGCAAATATGGGCTTGTACAAATTCGAGCCTCATTTTGTTTGAACGCTTACACTTGTTATGGGTCGCTCCTTTTTCTTCTTTTGAAAGCTTATACTTGTTGTTGCATATAATTATAAAGGTCAACCTGCATTGTGGGTAAGTACAGTCTGTACTTCCGTGTTAAACGCCGCCTGTATCAGGCACGGCAGTCACTCAAGCATGGCCAACTGTATCTGACATTAACCCGATAACTTTCAACCGTGACAGTCGCACAGTCAGTCAATATTGGGTTGTCTCCCTTTGACTGAGGACTACGCTATATACATATCGTGTACCTATCGTGTAATCAATATTGTGTTTTAATCCGACTCTGTGAAAATGACCCACGGGGATATTGAACGATAGATACGTCTAGTTGTTATTTAGAACTGCGTGTTTTGATACTTTAAGCGAGAAAAATTCTCTTTTTGTCAAACGGTTAAAATTGAGCCTTTTTGTACTTAAAATATTATCGGTTCTCATAAATCCATTTTTTTTCTGGAATGTGATATTCTACATTATTCTTTTGAAAAAAAAAAAAAATTATAGTTAATGGATGTCAAATTGCATTATTTAAAATTGCATTGTTTAGAAAAGCAACATGTTCATAAGTCCATTTAATAAAAACCTCTGTAAACACCACTTTACAATATATACAGAAAAGAGAGGTTTACAGGGTTTACAATGTGTGTTATCCGCACCATGTCATTGTATTTTTCATCATAAAAATAAAAAAATAATGTGTTTTTTTTTTTTTTAGATATAAATTATCATTTCGAAGATAAGAAAGAAAACATTGTCACAGGGATATGTCTTCTTAATGGGTTGACAGTTTTGTTTGACTGGAGGCTTAATGTCCCCGTCAACACTGTATAGGTCATTTTGCGGACGTTGCTTCCAATTTTGAGGGACTTTTACCCGACACCGAGATGACATCTCAAGCCCTAACACCCAATGAAACCAGTAGGGTTGGATACGCTCGAATGTGTGTGTTACAGACAAAAAGGGTTGGCGCGATTTCTTCTGGCTAGGGCAAATTGTGTAAGCATCGAAATAGGTCATCTCGTGTGTATTAATTGCTTGTCTGAGTAATAAGAGTACGCATGCAGTTTGTCGATCAGTTCTAAATGGACAAAGCACTCGCGCTACGCGCTTGTGATTTGATCTTTACAATATGATATGTTTATCAACAATTATCTGCTAGAGCTGCTCTATTTCCTCGTTTTGGATTGCTGCAAGTGATGATGTTCCCTGAAAATAAGGCTTAACATTTTCTCAATTGTAACATGAAAAATAATTCAAAACGTTATCTACCGCTGCGCATTACAATAACATCCGAGAGGCATAATGCATTATTTCATATCTCAAAAACGGGCACTGTTCTGATGAAAATTTGTGCATTTTTTTTTTTTTTTTTTTTTTGTGGGGTGGGGGGGGGGGGGGGGTGGGGTTATTACTCCAAACATAGGTTGAAGGGTACTCGTTAGAACCGCCTCATTGAGGCGGTACTAACCAGTACCACAACCTATGGTTTGGAGCAGAAATAAGTGAAATAATGTATACCCCGACAAACCCACTTTTCTATATATAAAGTGGGGTTTAGAGGGGAATTCATTACACAGACTTGTCAACGTGATGGTTTGTATGTTAATTCGAAATCCCCAAGTTTTGAAAAAGTTGTCAACCCTATCGATGTAGGCATCACCCTTATATCCCATAAAGATTAAGCAGAAATGAGAAACTCGTTAACGGAATTAAAAAGAATCAGATATTTGCCGGAAATTGTGTAAGTTTTCGGACATAAAACTTCTTTTTATCGGAAGACTGGAAAAATGATGGAATGCTTCTACGCACCTGAGTATTAAACTGATGTGAGATCCATATCATTTTTATCGTTTAATGAATAAATGATAAGTTACCATCCCTTGTGAGTTCTTTTATTCAGGAAAGGATATCTTCAATATTATGGTTTAAATCGACATTATCATTTAAACACCTTCGCTTTAACATTATGAAAACAATAAAAAGTAATAGAAAACCTTTGTCATATTAAAAAATAAGAGACGTAAAAGTACAGTAAATGCTCTCGATTCCTTTCCGCCGTGTTTTTTTTTTCTGTATTTCAGCAGAGCATCTCATACTCGTCCATTTCATATGAAATTTATGAACCAAGTCATATCATATGAAATCATTCATAACGAAAACACGCCAATACAAATATATTGTAAATTATACCGCCAAAAAAGGTCACTTTTCAGATGGAAATTGTGATATTTTTCTTATTTCTGCTCAAAACATAGATTGTGGATACTCGTTGAGGCGGTTCTAACGAGTATATACCACAATCTATGCTTTCCCACATTCATTCTTGTATGAGGTTTATTTTATGAGAGAGAGAGAGAGAGAGAGAGAGAGAGAGAGAGAGAGAGAGAGAGAGAGAGAGAGAGAGAGCGCGATTTTCTGAGAGAGAAAAAAAGCCAGACAGGGTATTCTAATTTTCATGAAGTGGATAGTTAGTTTACATTCTAAATGAGTGTAAAAAGTGATCTCATGTTACATCAGCAAACGAGCATTAGGAGAGTTTCATGTAATTAATATGAACGATCTCGAGTATGAAATCGTTTTTGGCCATTTTTCTTCGAGAGTAAAATCGACAATAATGTTGTTTCCTTCAAATTCTCCCAATCTGTCGAGATTTTTAATAGAAATCCTGCCAAAATCATTGACTGTAACACATGTTTTTTTTTTCTTTTTTCATTTTTTGTTTTAAGAAAGTTCTTTTGTAACCTTTCCGATATGAGGAAATGGCGTTTCGTCGTCTAATGTCAAAGAATCTACGAGTGGCGTCATAAAATGATTTTCACGTCACCCTCTTGCGCCTCAAGATTTTCATGTATGCTCCCAAAATCTAGTAGTACCTACACAAGGTATATTGTGAACTTTGCCTACACAATGTTCTTGGCGGGTAGGTTGGGTACCGCACTATATGCTCTGTTGACAAAACCAGTGTATGTTTGTTTGTTTGTATTTATGTTTTATGTCCCCGCCAACAATATTTCAGCCATTTTGGAGAAGCTGCATTCAATTTTGTTGGATTTGTAACCTGCTTGTAATGATACTTGAATACTGATGAAACGCTTAGGAGGTCTCTAAGCCTGCCCAGGCAAGGTGGTGTGAGTCAAACCGTCCTGCCATGCATGTATGTATAAACCTTCTGGTTGTTTATTGGGTCGGTAAATGTTACAACAGTTTAATGCAGGGCTGGGATGCCATTCATCTAATGTCGGGTACAAACCCCACAAGGTCAGAGGCCACGTCTTCAAAATGACTGAACTATTGTTGGCAGCTGTGTATGAAATTTATAATGGTCATAAATATTAAAATACAAACGAAAGGGGCAATTTTCCTGCTCAGATCAGCACTGACTATTATGTGACCTGCTTATAAATTTGTTGGTATTTTAAAATTTATGAGCAGGACAGTTGGCATTTTAAAATTTATGAGCAAGACAAATTGCATGCTCAGTTGAATTGAGCATTACAACAGTTTTCCAACCTTTGGCCAAAACGAGAGTAATTTCGCATTACGTTTGGAAGACCATGCAGGGAAAACCTTTGTAAACTCTTTTGTATAGAGGGTAAAGCTGGTTAACTATGGGACATATGAGCCTGCGCATGACAAAACCTACATTAAGACCTGTGCTATGGTCGAAGACTCAGTTCAGCCGGCCTGGAAGGAGCATTCTCTTGGTGCCCTATGAATAGGCCCTATGCTATAGAAGGCTTCTGCGAACAGCGAAGACTCTGATCAGACTGCGCGGATGCGCAGGCTGATCTGAGTCATAGCTGGTCGCACAGGTCTAATTGTAGATTTTGTCATGCGCCGGCTCACATTATTTTCCTTATTTTGCTCGTAAACATAGGTTGTGGTGTTCAATAGAACCGCCTCAATTGGGTGGTTATAAGGCGGTTCTAATGAGCACCCACAATCTGTGTTAGGAGTAGGAGTAAGAAAATACCAGAAATTTTCATGTGCAAAAATTCTAGGTCAACAGATATATAACAGACTGCGACAGAAAAACCAAAGTGTGTCCATTTTTTTGTCAATTCTTTGGTTGTCTCCCTTTGTTCTAAAAATTATCCATAATCAGAACAAAGCAAAACTTACCAAATGACGTGTGCGATCACTGGAGAATCAGATGGTCAGACTTCATGTCCCCCTTGTTGATGTCTCACGACCCACAGCTGACTCGTGCGACCAGCGAAAGACTCAGATCTGTCTGCGCAGTCTGATCTGAGTCTTCGCTGCTCGCCTATGCCACATTTTGCCGAACATTGACTTAAATGGCATCCCTTGCGACTAATACGAAATAAATCATTGCAGTGTAGGACTTGGTAAAACTATACAAAAGTATTTATGTGTCATTTATAGTTGAAAGTTAAATAAGTAATAAGCTATAGTCTTTTTCATGACGCAAAAACTACGGCAATATAAATTTAGTACAATAAATCTTCTCACAAAGATATTTATTAGACAAAATTATTTGGGCCCCCAGCCCATCGGGATTTGAAGAAATAGATTGGGCTGCATGTTGCATCCACGCAGACTTGAAACCGACCTCACATAAGTACTTGTAAACCGCTTAGAAGGTCTCAGCCTGAACGAAGCATTTTAAAATTATATGATGACGTCAGAACGTCATTGCGGGATTGACCTTCTGAACTTATGTGAAGGGGGCGTTTTCGTCACAACTTGTGCACATGTGACCAAGTTGTGTGACCATCCATCGTTAATTCATTGCAATAACAAGATATTTAAACACTCGATCTAACGGTCTCGTGTTAAACAGCTTCATCGGGACCGGTATATATTAATGTATGAAAAGAAAAAAAAATAAGGGTTATCCCTATAAAATTACAGTAATTCCTTAAAACTCCCTCTATCATCACGTGAACAATACACTTGTACAAGTACAGCTTTTACAAAAAATATCTAGGTCTACGCTTAGCACATGTTAATGTTAGAGTTATATCCCAGAAATGTGTTTTATACAAATGACTGACTATGGAAATTTTCTACCCATGAGTATAATTTCTGAAATGTCAAAGCTATAAATGCTGTAATTTTGTCAAAGTAATTTTTCATCTTTAAACAGGCACATGAGCAACATCTTATCAAATAGAATGCTTGAAAACCGTTGGAGAAGTTAAGTAGACAACTTTCCTAGACTTTATAGACAACTAATAACATCTTGCTAACGGCGAGGCAAGTTTTTTTAGGGCAGTGATCCGTTGTGGTCGAGAGTTTGTAGATGTATATTTTGTATTAGCCTGTACAAATATGACAGCAAATATGGGCTTGTACAAATGCGATTGGAATTCTGTACCAGCGCTCTGTCTGTGGACCTTTTTTGTTTGGAAGCTTATACTTGTTATCGGCCGCTTTTTTCTTCTTGTGAAAGCTTAAACTTACTGTTGCATTAAAAATATAAAGGTCAACCTGAATTGTGTGTAACGTATTTCCGTGTTAAACCCAATGTCTATGATGTCTACATCCATGGGCGTAGACAATAACCCAAATGTCTGCGTTTTTTTTCGATCGTTTATCAGAGGTGGGCGAAAACCGGAGTACCCGGAGAAAGGTGGGGTTCATAAGGGTATATATTATACGTTATTATTATTATTTTGCTCTTATTTTGCTAAACAAAAAACAAAAACAAAAACAAAAAAAAAAAAAAAAACGTGACGCGCAGCGACAATCTATGTACCACATATTTCGACCATATTTATGTTAATTCTGAGACAACGTAAAAAATGTCACACGGATGTATAATTCTAAAAAAAGCAGAAATATGTGTTAATAGCCCCCCCCCCCCCCCCCACCACCCCCTTCACCAACCAAGCAGGTACACGTCGCTAGGGCAACGTCAAATCAACTGCACCGACGTTGGTGTGACGTTGCTTAAACGTCACGACCTTGCACCAACGTTGATGTGACGTCACAATTACGTCATGTGCTTGCTGGGCAAGATACATCCTCAGCATCACGTTAACAATTTTGTGTAATGAACATCCTCTAAACCCCACTTTACATAGCGAAAACGGGTTTGCAGGGGTTTTATATTATATTTCTTATTTGTGCTGCAAGACATAAGTTGTTGGTACTCGTAAGAACCGCCTCATCCAGGCGGCTCTAACGAGCACCTACAACCTTTGTTTTGGAGTAGAAATTGCAACAATACCACAATTTTCAGCAGAAAAGTAATTACTTCAAGATTGATAGAAACAATGCAGCAGATCCTATAACTCGTCCTGATTTATTCAACTAAACAAATATAAATGTATATATCTATATGCTCATCTTTATGATTCTTATTTTGTTGACACAACTCAATTTGAGTGCATGTATTGCCCTACTTAAGACTGCTCCAAACTGATATTTAGTCATATATATATATAGTTTGTTTATTAAGATGACAGAAAAGATAAATGGAATTTTGGAATATCTGCAAATGTTTTATTCCTTTGAATACATTTGGATTTCCGCATATATTTCCTTCTTTTGTCTAAAATTTTACATGTAAATCTGTTATGTGTAAGGGTTGGTCAGGTTGCATTGGAGAAATTAAAACCAACTCACTTACCCGAAATAACCCAAAAAATGCCAAACAGAATTTTTTTGTTGTTTTATGGCCCTTTCAAGTTATTTCACTCATATCGAGCCGATTGTTAATCAGAGGTGGGCGAAAACCGGAGTACCCTGAGAAAAACCACCTGACCGTCCGTTGCAGAACTTGGCGTCTCACATGTGACCCGAGCGAGGCTCGAACCACAGCGGCGAGGGACCTAATGAACTCTTATCCACTAGGCCACGGAGGCCCGTCTCAAATAGAATGGTGCCCCAAACAACCTTAGTTCATATCTTTTCCAAAACGTGAAAGATTGCAATTAAGGCATCCGAGTAGATCCTCAATGTTGTAAATTCTGCTAAGTCCAAACTTAGGCTGAGTGATCTGGTTACCTGTAACCTCAAATAGATATTCAGGGACTCCATAGGAGCCTGGTACCAGTCTTAAAAATCAATGGGATCAAAGTACATACAGTACTGAAACAAAGTACCCAGAGTACTGAAATCTTATTTTATTTCTGAAATAAATGGTGCCTATTGTATATCAATAGGCAGTATAAGTTTGAATTCTCTCTGTCACACGAGTGTGATCGTAATGGAATAAACGGATACAACTTAACGTTTTATTTTTATTTATTTATGTATTTATTTATTTATTTATTTATTTATTTTTGTTGTTCTGTTTTGTTTGGTGATATTTTCTGTTTCTTATCTGGAGGTTTGGGTAGAATTACCCAGGAATTAGTTCGAATTGACCATGCTTAACGCTCAGAGACATCGGTACGAATAACTGAGGTATCGTTGAATAGTTGTATTACACGTGGACAAATTTCCCAGCAGGCACATGCCCTAATTGTGGCGTCATATCGACGTCGGTGCGACGTCATGATATTTATGCAACGTCACATTTACGTTGCACGACGTTGATTTGACGTTGCCTGAGCGACGTGTGCCTGCTGGGGTTGTAGAGCCACAGTATGCTCCCAACACCAGTATGTAGCAAGAAGGAGATATTGCACCGTATGCTACCATCCGATTGGTAGCATTTTGTATATGGTATGTATGATACTTACACAAATGCTGCCTAACAAACTGGCTTTTTTGCCAGTCCATTGGTTTACAAACATTTTTGGCGTATATCGGTATGCATAAAAAATCAACGACGAATAAAAGACATAACCATTTTCTTCTACTGTTCACGGACGAAGGGAGAGCTGGACGGGTTGGACTAGCCTGCAAGGATGTTACAATACACTAATCGGTTCGCACCGGGCTTAGAGAAATAGAAGAGGTGTATGGTGCCTCCGTGAGAGACCTTCAAATGGATTCGAACCTTGAGCATTGGTTTGCCGTTTAGACGGTCTAAACCTGCCATTTATTTCAAACAGGGTAAAATCCCACAAAACTGAATGCAGTGTCTCCAAAATGGTTGACGAGGAAGTAAAACCTAAATACAAAGAAACAACCATACATTGAGTTTTGTCAACAGGGGCATATTGTTTACCCTCGGACGATCAGTAAAAGACACGTGTACCCAACCTTGTACACAGTGTGCTACCCGGGTAGCATATTGTGTGCGCAAGGGGTACAATATGCTACCTGCAGGTAGGGTACTCGATATGCTCCTTGTATAGGAAGTCACTGACTTATCTGTTGTTTTTTTCGGACTTGATAGTTTTGAGTTGGGTTCAGGATCAGTTGTATTGTCTGTGCCTTATGTCTTGATAATGATGGAATTATGCGCCCATTTGGGCTCTCCGTGGTGGAAGCGAGTTGGTTGTGACAGAAAAAATTCTGCGTTGATCTTGTAGCAGAATGAATGTTTCCCATAGAACGTCAAGGATGACAAAAGCCCTGACTTTAAACGAGGTTTGGAATAAATAAAATAGAAGTAAAGTCAATGATCAGGGATCGATAAAGTTGCATTGCGCACCGAATCAGCTGCTTACTGCCTAACAACTGCAACCACATGTATACAATTAAAACAATTATCTTGTCTATCAAACAACAACAACAAAAATATAAACAAAAATAAATAATAATAATAATTCAATAATAATCATAATCATAATAATTAGTATTAATATTATTTTAATAATAAAAATGTCAATAATAATAATAATAATACAGTGAAACTTCAATGACGCCTCTTTTACCAAGGCCGTTTCGATCGTGTCCTTTGGTCCTAAGGAAAAATTTTCATAACTCCAAATAATAATACATTTTTTTACAATTTAGGCAGAATATTTATTTATTTATTTATTTATTTATTTATTTATTTATTTATTTGTTTTTTTTTTGGGGGGGGGGGGTGGGGGGGGCGGGGAGGTATATTGTGTGTATTCATTAGAATCGCCTATATCAGGTGATTCAGTCTAATGAGTACACACAATATAACTTCATTTTTTAGAAGATCGAAGATATTCCTTCATATTTCCCATCATGACCTGTAGTTATAATCACACAGCAAGTAGCACATAAGGCGCATAAGCTCTTCATCACGAAAACAAGCCTGTATAATTTTGACCCCCTTGAACCTCACATTTCTATAGTAAGACTGGGGTTTGCAGGGGTTAACCTTTTTTTCTTATTTCTGCTCAAAATATAGATTGTGGGTACTCGTTAGAACCGCCTCATCGAGGCGGTATTAACGAGTACCCACAATCTATATTTTAGAGCAGAAATAAGAAAAATATCACAATTTTTCATCTTAAAATTTTCAGTTTTTGGCGATAAACTTTACAATGCATTTATATAGGCGTGATTTCGTAATGTGTCCACTGTGGCTCGAACTACCCCTATCTCTAACATTTTTTTTTGTTCCAACGAGGTTCGAGTGCCATTTCAATAATAATAAAAATAATAATTACAATTACAACAACTAGAACACCCAGTCGATGGCATGCCATCGCAAATCCCCACACTTCGGGCAGAGCCAAATAATACCTGTCCTCGCATGCCCTCACCATGTAAGGAAGTCGTGTACCAAAAATTGGTTGCAATCCGGCCAGTGGTTAAGGAGGCGATAGCATGACGGACGGATGGACAGACAGATGGATGAAGGCATTCACAATATCGTCAAACATTTTTAAAAGCATGGGGATAATAACCATATGTGGTTTAGGAGTGGGATCTAAACAGTTTATCTGATATTAGGCTTTCATGGAGTGTATGCGGTGGGGCATGGTCCCGGCGCACAAGGGGGACCCGAAGGTTGGTGTCACTGAAAGCGTCTGAATGTATATGGTTTAAGGGTGGTGGTCTGAATAGTTTCTCTGATATTAGGTCTTTTATGAAGTGGAGGGGCTGGGGGCATGGCGCCGGACGCACCCGTGGGGACCCCAAGATTGGTGCCACTTAATGCGACTTATCAAAAGGAACAAGAACATATATGATTTAGGGGCGGGGATCTTAGAGGTTTCCGAGACATTAGGTCTTTAATGAAGTGGGCGTGGGGATGGGACATGGGCCCGGGAACCTCCAGGTTGATGTCACTGAAAGTGTCTTATCATAAGGAACAAGAGTACTTATGGTTGAGGGGGTTGGGATCTGAATGGTTTCTGAAATATATGTCCTTATATGAAGTGGAGGGGTGGAACAAGAAAATACATGGTTTAGGGGTTGGTATTTAAACAGTTTCTCAGATATTAGGCCTTTTTTAAAGTGGGGAGGGTGGGGCATGGCCCAGGTGCAACCAAATTTAATGCTGCTGTCGCACGCGCTCGTCGTGTAAGGAAGCAATGTACAGAATTTGGTTGCATTCCGGCCAGCGTGATGAACGGACGGAGACGTTCACAATATCACTGAACGCTTTTTTTAAATAATAATAATAATTATCATTTTTCATTACAATAACAAATCCGTGTGCTAAAATGGCGTCTTTCATTGCTTTAGAAATAGCATTTTAAAGATGAAAAATTATGATATTTATTTAATTTCTACTCCAAACACAAATTATGGGTGCTCGTCATTGAGGCGGCTCTCATGAGTACCCACAATCTATGTTTTTGAGCACAAATAAGGAAAGAAAATGAATAGCCCCCGTAAACCCAACTTTTCTCTGTATAAAGTGGGGCTAAGATGGGGCGTTTGTTACAAGAATTTGTAAACCTGATAAAGTCGCTTTTAATGAACAATGAACGTAAGCTTTGAACAGTCTTTATTGCGACACTATAAACTGACAAACATTATAATTTCGTAAAAGGCTGTAGCAAAAGAATTCCTAGACAATCTCGAAGTCATTTTACCTGAAATATTCTATCAGAAGTAATAACTATCTTGTCCAGGGTCCCGGGGGAAGGGAAGTAGAGACACAGATATGATTGTTGCTTTTAGTAAAGATTAAAATTAATGTCAATACGTGAGTGTACTTAATCATTGGAAGTCATAAAAGGAATTAAAGAAATATCAAATAGAAATATTCATTTCCTGGGAGTAGTTTGTAATATAATTTCTTTTTCACCATTTCATCTGTATAGACCGGTACAGATAGCTATGCAAACAGTGTAGATCCAGATGAAACGGCTCATAATGAGCCGTTTCATCTGGAACAATACTGTTTGCCATTCTATCCATAATTTTGACGTAACCCCCTATTTCCAAGAATGGACAAGTTCAAATTGAAAGTTGGAAGAGTCCACATCGAAACTCAGGGGGTTAAAGGGTTAAGCCGTCTTGGTATTTTGCAAAGCATTTAGATGAAGTGGATGGATCATACTGATAAGGCTTTCTGCTTGAACAAATAGCATTTAGAACAATACGCCATTGTGAGACTAAACTCTTTCTAAAACATGCATGCGAAACGATTTTTTTTCTGAATTGTAGAACTTTACTGTGAATGATTTATGCATTTCGAGCCCATGGGGAGCATGAGTTGTAAACCATACTACGCGACGTCTCATTAGATAACGAGAAAATTTTGCGACAATATAGTCGGAAACCCGATATCATTATGTAACGTAATTTTTCATTGGCTGACAGCTGGTTTTACGTCGTTGACAGCGCTTGCATTTTATGCATTTCACCCCCTTTGGGCTTGATATTACGCGACGTCTCACGCGAAAACGAGATTTTTTTTTTTATTTTTCATGCTCAATTCATTTGAATTGGTCATGCCCATGAATTATTAAAATGGCAATAATTTTTAATATTTATTAGCAGAACAAATACCATCATCTGGGGATATACTCTTAAATAAGAAAAGAAATGTATGTTGGTATTTTAATAATCACACGAGACAAACATTTCATATCCAACTGAGTTGAGCATGAAAACCGTTTCTGGCACTAAAACAGGTCTAACCGCAGTTTAAAGAGCTTCCTTTCTTTATGTTCATCACATTTTATGGATAATCCCGAAATGTATGAAAATACTTCGGCGGTGTGTGAGTAGTTTCTGCACTATTTGCTGCTGTCTCGTTTTTTTAGACGTTGGACATACTCATAGATGGTGAATATAATGCATTTTCTTTTGCAAAACAGTCTTTGTCATTATTTGTAGAATCAATGATGTTAATGGCCCGATTGTCTGACCACCCAGCTATAGTATTATCAATTCAATTGCATGTATTATAGTTATAATTCAAGTAATTTCGTATTGGCCAAGTTACACGTCCGAGGTCAGCTGTATTGGCCCAAGGCCAAACTGGGCCATTGCGAAACTGCTTGGTTAATGACAGTTTTATTGAATGACACAATTAAAACAAACATGTTTATTTAGTTTTGACCCCAGCCTCCAGTTAATGTTGGTTACCTGGTGTTAATAGCGGATGGCCTCCGATCATTACAGGCTAGTCAATTTATAATAACATAAGACATTAGGCAAATTTTATTTAAAGTCGGAAAGTATATAACAGTGCAACATATAATATAAAGATAAAATTGACTAGGCGGAGCTATCGTTTGCACCTGCCTTTGGAATTATCTATTAACAAAAAGGTAAAGCATGTCACCCGATTCTGTGAATTCAACTGCAACACAAACAAAGCTGTGGCGTATATGGTCATTTGGTCGGCTTGCAGAAAACATGCGAAAGGCACTCTACCGAACCTTCTGGTGGACTCAGCGAATATGAAATATATTGACAACACCTGAATAGCTCCGCCGAGTCAATTTTATCTGCGACTACTATTGCTATTTGCCGACCATGCACATATTAAATATAGATTATCACAGCAAATTAAATATTTACATTGCTGCATTTAGCCTTGAGTACCCACCCCCCCCCCCCAAAAAAAGAAGATTAAACCTGTGATAAAATTTTAAATATATACCTGTACTCTAAGAAATAAATTGACTACCATTATTAAATATTCAAACCAAAATACTTACTGACCCAAAAGTTAATGACTTTATTGTAATACCAACCTAAATAGAACTCACTATCTGAATAGAACGAACAGGAACAGATCCTCGCGCTCCATCCATTTACCTCTGAAATGCGTCATATGCTGTTGGGCGAAAGGATCTGGTACCATACTTGACTGTTTTCACCTGAGACACTTCGATTGTCTTCGTACACCAAAAAGAATAATGATGGTCTTTAAAAGATAAAAGATCATTTAGATAAATTTAAAATTTTAAATGCTTCCAAAGCTACTGCCCTCTGATGCCTGACCTTCAGTGAGAGCAATTGAGATTTCAGCTACAATGAATAATAGCTAGAGCTATGGTCGCTGTAGATAAATCTCAATGCCCTTTCCTGTATTTTCTCGATTATTTTAGTGTTTGTTTCCGCGCAGAAGTGCCATACCAGAGGGCAGTAATTGAAATTTGACAATATAAATAAATAGTACACATTCAGTTTTTCTAACTTGTACAGAGGCCTACCAATCCTTTTCAGAACATTTAAGGCATTTATTCTTGATTATTGAGGACTATCATTTCATTACATAATATTATGTAGCCCTCAGTGCTGACTGAAGAGAACTCCTCTGTCTGCAACAGGTAAGGGGCCTCCTTGAAGAAAATCAATAATTGACTAACTGTTAACTAGAGTGTACCTTATTGATTTTCCCCTTTAGTGCCTCAGTCAGGGGATTCAACAGGAGCTACTAATCACCCTATTAAACGCCGCCTTTGATCTGTTATATACAGTATATCACAGGGGGGGGGGGAATAAAACAATTATGAACACATGGTGTGTCCTACTGTCAAAGAATAAATGCCATTAATTGCTTTGATGCTTTTTATGTGCTGATCAAAATTAAACTGAAAATCTATAGTGACACCTAATAGTTTTACACTGACTTCAAATTTAATAATATGATTTTGATGGTTAAAAGTTATATTTTTATTCCTGGTATGTTGCTGGAACCACTATATCAACCGCATGCTGTCCTTCACAAGTTTATAAACAATACTTTTCATATTTCTGTCTGACATGAAACTGTGTTTTCGTCTGCGTAATTGTGAAAATAAAAAAATAATGTTCAATAAAATGGAAAATGTCGTTCAGAAATATGTTGAACAGCACTGGCCCTAGAATGGCTCCCGAGGCACACCTTTGAATATAGATTGAAAATCACTTTTGAAATTTCAGTTTTACACTGCTTTCTGTTCGTCAAATAACTTTCCATCAATTTCTAAACGCTGTCCGAAAGTCCATAGTACACGTATTTAGGTTTTAGAAGAAGCAGGTCATGTGGCAAACAGTCAAATGCTTTTGAGAGGTCAATAAGTATAGCCGCGACATATGTTTAAATCCAAAATAGAAGGGAAAGCAATGATCAGGAATCGACACAATCAACCCACAACCCCCCCCCCCCCGAGACACCAAGGAAAAGAAACACAAACATGAAACAACTAGACCCTTATGGAAACACTACCTGCGGAAAGCCAAAAGGACAGTCACTTCCCCACAAAATGACCAACTGGCCAAAGCAAAATAATATACGCGATACACACACTAAAAGACAAGCCATAACAATAAACCACGACAGAAGAACCGCCTTGGAACGGTCAGTGAAACGAATTCCAACTGGGGATGGGGTGGGGCGCTTAAATCGATTTTATGTGGCCACAATCCTCGCCCTTACTTCCGTCGCGATTTAGACAAATAATTTGTTTAGTCCGCATGAAGGCCTCCTAACTAGAAACAGAGCATCAGGCACCAACCAACATTACATAAAAGTAGATTCTCTCTAATTCTCAGTAAGCCTTTACGCTGGAACCGTCATAGAATCTGAGGCCTGGCCAACCGGCGTGCAATTAAAGAGGGAAGCAAAGTTGGGCGAAATTGGATTGACTGCCATGCATGCAGTCTGTCGTATAACATTGATGTTGTACCCAATCTTTTTATATCGAAGAATGATTTTACGAAACTGGGTACTGAAGTCATTGCAGTTATATATTTTCTTTTCTGAACTTATATACTAAGTCACCATAAAAATGCGGGTTCCGATAGACCTTGTTGCAGAAGAGATTTTAGTCAAACATTTTGAAATTAAATCGTAATGACGTCTATAAAATTTTGAAAAGTATGATACCGATTACCCTGATTAAGAAGTTTAGCAGTCAACAATTTATTACGAGTGTTGAAGTCAGTTACATGACTAGACACTCAGGCAAATTGGGAAATATAAATGCCATAGGATGCCGCACGAGGAACATCGCCATCCATGAATGGAAAATTTACAATCTCAAAATCAAAATCATCACGTTTATCATAAATTTTGCAAGAAACAAATCCATCTATCAATAGATAGGTGTAAATCCGAAAATGGGGCCTCGGTATCAAAATAATTTGCTTTATTTAGCTGAAGTTCCAGGGGTAAATTTTACTGATCAAACCATCGAAATAGTGTTATCAGTATTTAATAAATCATCCAAATATCTAGAAGTCGAGCTAAAGGCTTCAACGATCTCAGATCGGTCCCCAACAGAAAGGGATACCCCGAAGTCTCCCCCACAACAAAACAAGAACAAACGAGCCACAGGGGGCGTGCAACCATCGGAACACCAAAAACTTGTCTAAATAACTTAGTGCCAAATCTTATGTAAATATTGTCAAGCAGAACGGCGAGAGCCCCACACACTTTCTGACATGACCATAAAGTATAATTGTTATGCTCTTCAGAAGTGAAAACAGCATTTCTTACATTACATGCAAGACAGAGGGAGTCTTCCCTATGAAATGTCACTTCAATTAAACCACCAAGTTTCTCCCCCATAAGACTATGAGGAAGTGTAGTGTAAAGGGTGGAAAAATCATAAGTAGACATACTTGAAGCACGAAAACGTCTGGATTTCAATCCACCCAAACCTTCATTAGAATTTTTCTCAGACCAAAACAGACCTTTCCCTGACCCCTCAAAGGCTTTGTCGCAATATTTAACCGCATGTTTTTTGATGGCAGTAAAACATGAAGTTAATAATTTGGAGAGTCCAGTGGTGGTACAAGAATTTGAATTTGCAATAAACCGCGCTTTGTATGGTCCCTTATGAAGCCCAGGTAACCAACACAACGCAGGAAGCCTGTCTTGGCCTTCAGTAACAAATACAGCAAACCTGGTGGCTGAATGACAAATGTGGCCATAAACTAAAGCCCCTTCTACAGCCAAAGGCTGCAGTTCATAGGCCTTAGTACCACCAAGTTTTTTCTGAAGAGTGCCAACACAGTGGAGCCACCAAACAACGACCACATTGTTAGCAGCCTTATCTGCTGGAGCCAAAACTAACTTCTTCTGAAATTCTTGAATACCTAGTTTAAGGTGACGCAAAGACGTCTTGGGCTTAGAGGCAATAAGTTCGCATTTTGAGAGTAGAAAGAAATGCACCCGCCCACCAGTTTCAGAATGCTAAGCTTCCATTCTTTAGAGCTTTACGCTCAACATACTCTCGTTCACACAATCGGCTACCAAATTCATTCAAGGCAGCAGCGATTTCATCTCAACACTTACTGAAATCAATTTTGAAAGGAAATCGATATTTCGGTCCTTTAGAAATTATATTTCGTATCCTTGAATCAGGAATTATTTTTAAATTGCCAGTTATAATATGACCAGCAGCAGCAGGATAGCAATACACCGAATTTCCACAATCACAGACATCAGGGGCGTCAGCGCCAACAACAAGACCAGAAACAAGTTTATTGAAATCAAAAACAACAGATCTAACAGATTTATTGCATTCACAGCAAACCACGGGTGCCTCAGCACTCCGAAAACAAGCAGGAATGGATGAACTCACCGAACTGTCCCGGAAGATACTAGGTAAATCCATAAAATCCAAACCTTTATTAATGAAGGATATTTTGATGTAATGACGTTTGTTATTAATTTCAGAATCGATGAAAGGACGAAGAACATGCTAAGTATAACCTCTGGCCAAAAGAGCAGCATCGTATAACTGATCAGAACTATCGTAGAATTTGTTCGCCTCGGTGTCCAGCATACGTATTACAGAAATGGGAATGAACCCAAAAAAGGCAAGCACCGAGTGGCGCCCATGATCCAATAATATTATGGACAGTCATCTCAGCTTGGTATTGTTCCTTAAAAAACCACGTAATTTACGTTTAAAGTTGTCGTTTTTTTCTGGTGCCGTGCGATCTAGCTTTACGCCCTCTACAGTCCAGAAGCGAGACAATCCCAAAATCGGACACCTCAGATATATTATCCTGATGGTAAATGTTGCCATTAAAGCCCAATTGAAAGGGTTTCTGTAATAATTTAATCCATTTTAATTCAGTTTCATGTCGTTTAATAATTTTAAACCTAGCTGCTGAATTAACACCATAGTAAAATTTTCAATTGGCTGTATAGAAATACCATTAACAGAATGACCTGTGCGTTTGAAACGACGGTACAAGAATGTGTCAGTTCCAATCTTCAAGTTTTCTCAGAAGTGTGCCCAGGCAGCCATAACCAGGTGCAAAGGCATAGAGTTAAGTATTAAATGGTTCATAAAATAATCCATAAGTTGCACATTAATTGGTTTTTCATATAATTTTGAAAGAATGGTCAGAATACTGACTAGTTTCCTTTATCTAGTGTGCTGTTATTTTTATGAAGCGGGTTAACAAGTGTGTTTTTTTTACTATAATCTGGAAATTCAGAGACTTTAATTGTACCATTTATCAACTGGGTAATAGGCCTTACAACTGCACGTTTAGCAAGTTTTAAAATTTTGGCCGAAATGCCGCCAGCTGTCCTGTAGCTTTCTTTATACTGGGTTTATCAATCTCCTTACTTATCATCACGAAAACACGCCTATATAACTTTGACCCCTTTTATATAGCAAAACTGGGGTTTCCGGGGGTATACCTTATTTTTCTTATTTATGCTCTAAAATCTAGATTGTGGGTACTCGTGAGGACCGCCTCGATGAGGCGGTTCTAACGAGAGCCAACAATCTATATTTGGAGCAGAAATAAGAAAAATATCACAATTTTTCATCATAAAATTTTCATTTTTTTCGGCGATAAAGGTGACAATGTATTCGTATAGGCGTGTTTGCGTAATGTAAAACTTTCTACAGGTTGAAAGTTTAAAACCGATGACCCCGAAAGATAATCTTGAATTTTAACAATACTGGACTGGAATTGAGTTGTCTCCTATATCTTCGGCCACATTAACAAAAAAAATCATTAAAAATACTGCAGACCTCCTGCTGGTCATTAACAAGTTTTCTTCCACTTTTCTTTCTGAAATTGAGTTCCTTTGATGGATAAAAATGGCTTAACGGTTGACCAAATGTCTTTAGTTTTACAGCCACGCATACATCTTTCAATAAAATATTTGATTTGCTGATTTTCTTTTTTAAACTTGGTAACTAAATTCCTTTCCAACCTGAAATTCTTATTTTTTTTTCCAATTATAGAGGTTTTGTGTTTATGGAATTCATTGAATTACGTTTTCTTTTGTACACGGCTTGTTTCTGTGTTTTATTCATATAGGGAACAGGTATTAGTGTACATGTATATAACAAAAAAATACATGTACATATTAAAACATAACAATGTCATTCTCAAATACATTACGCAAACACGCCTATACAAATACATTGCCACCTATATCGCCGAAAAAAAAATGAAAATTTTATGATGAAAAATTGTGATATTTTTCTTATTACTGCTCAAAATATAGATTGTGGGCACTCGTTAGAACCGCCTCATCGAGGCGGTTCTAACGAGTACCACAGTCTATATTTTAGAACAGAAATAAGAAAAATAAGGTATACCCCCGGAAACCCCAGTTTTACTATATAAAAGTGGGGTTCAAGGGGATTAAAATTATATAGGCGTGTTTTCGTGATGGAATAATAAGTTTTGTTTGGGACTAACGATATAGAATTCACTATAAAATTCTATGTAGCCTATCAATTTAACATATACTTAAAACCATAGGTCACGCAACATCTTTTAATTGTTAATATTGCCAAACAGGCTGGCTGAACAAATCCCAAATTGACAACTGTTTTATCTATTGATTAAAATCAAAATCGTTTGAAGGCTGCCTGTAGATTTATTCATCAATAACGCTACATTTGCACTGTGCCTATAAAAATAGACACATTTAAACGAACACCCATGACATGTGACCAAAGCTGAAACGAAGTCATAGGATTTTTGCAGGCAGGTTCATCAAAACGCCATGGTATCAGTTTTGGTCATTGGCAAACAGTTAAGACCCACATCAGACGCCGCCCAACGCGGTATCTGATCTGTGTCTACATAGTTGCTTTTAATAAAACTTGACATTCACAAAACTGGAAATAGATCGTTGAAAAGCTAAAAGGTGGAAGATTCTGTTGCCATTTATGGGTCAAGGTAAACTGTCCGGAATCTCTGACGACTCTTCTGAGACCAGCAGGACGTCTGTCTGCATCATTTGCAACATTTTAGAAGTCGGTTTACGCTAGCAACGGAAACTGCAAGGAACACGATTGACATTCACAACTGTAGCGTTCGCCACAAGAATGTTCCCAGAACGCCCTACAAAGTGCCCATTCTGACATTGCGCTATCGTCGTAATCGAATATCCCGAGCAAACAACCATAGATGACGGGACAGACAACAGTGGCCACAGATGCTTTTTACTCTCGAAAACAAGTTTAACCTGTCTTTGGTCGACGGTAACAAGCGATACTGCAGTCATAATGATATTGGTTCGTCTGTAACACTAAACAACTTACGGGCTGGTAAAGGAATCGTGGTGTGACCTTAAGACGCCATTACAGTATACACCGCGATACCATCTTGCAGCCGCTAGCATTTCCGTAGGCACAGCACAGTATACTGCTGTTTCAGCAACACAGTGAGAGGGTGCACGTCACCAGGCTTTCCCACTGACTATCTGCGCCAGCAGTGAGCGCGTTAATATCCTACCAAGACCACCGCTGCGTCCTGAATTCAACCCAACTGACAATGTATGGGCAGTTTGGAAAACGCATGCGTCCGAAGGGTTGAGCAACCAGTAAACTTTCTGGAAGCTCTGCTGAACCAAGAGTGGCAAGCCTTTCCTCAGTATGTCATCCGGCTAAACGTTGTTTCGATGGGTAGGAGTTGTCAAGCAGATATTGGGGGTACGAGGCGGGAAATGTGTAGTAATGTCTGTCTGTTCTGAAAATTGTTCTTAGAAACTTTATTCAAAACTCCTCTATAATTGTGAAAACTGAAAAATGCAATACCACACCCGTACGTTTTCTTAAATTAATTGCACTGTTACTTTTTAGATTAATTTTGTTTTGAGAATCACACGGATAAATAAATGTTTCAAATAATGGTATATAAATGTATCTATTTTATTCCGGTTCTGAAGAGCACGGCTTCAAATATAGTGTAAAACTATTTTTGGCATTAAGTATACATACCTTTGATATTGTTTTATGTTAAATGAGATAAGTATCAATAATTAAGCTGCCCACATATAGGTATATTAATTTGCATATCAAAAATACTTTCTTTATCAGTTTTGATACATTTGTTTGGCGAGCTTCATGTGACTTGGACAGAAACAACCGCAAGTTGTACATGTGTGAAGTCCACAGTATTAACCCTTTTAGTACCAAATGGAATCTTCCTCCTTATATATAGCAGGAGTTCATTTAAAAATTGAGGGGTGTCAGGTTTTGTTTTCTTCAAAATTGATTAGGAAAAGGGCTGACTTTTTTGCAAACAGTGGAGGCCCTGATCAGACGCCGCGTTCTGCGGTTTCTGATCTGGGACTGCACTGTTTGCCAGGGTATCCGTTTTGGGGTTTCTGGTACTAAATGGGTTAATTAGAAATACAAACAGTGTAGATTCAGATGAGACGGCTATGAGCCATCTCATCTGGATCTACACTGTTTTAATAAACTCCCTATTGACCACAATAGACGAGTCCAAATAGAAAGATGAAAAGGTTCACTTCAGAAAGTAAGGGGTGAAAGGGTAAATAAAAGATAATCATGTTTACTATGCGATAAATTTGAAAGTTTAAACCACATATATGATGAAGACATATTTCTTTGCTTTGCAGTAAGAAGAAGCACTTTATTACAAGTTGTCAAAGGGTCGATTGTTTGACAATGACGTCAGAGTGCTATGTAAAAGAACGCTTGTGATAAAACATAGACTCGGCTTATGTGCTGGGACATTGACAAATAGTGTAGACCCAGATCAGACGCCAAAGAATGCGGTGTATGATATGGGCCTACACGGTTTGCTTCAAGTCAGTGACAGGAAAGGGTAAACCATTTTCAGTAGCATTTTCCCAGCCTACACTCAGAGACAATCGACCCACCAGTGCTATCAGTGCTTTGATATGCAGTAAAATTCCGCTATTTTGTTTGTTTTGTTTGATTCGAGGTTTAACGTCCCTAGGCCAGTCAAAATAGTATTGAACCTCAAACAAATTCCTTCAGAAGGGTTTTCACTGTTTTCAAAATCAGTGAGGTGTCCTGTCTTACAGGAAAAAAATCGCCAAAATTATTCCCTGCCGAAAATGATTTTTTGGGGTGAAATGTTTGCAATTTGAATAAAAATTGCCCAAAACAGGAATAAATTCATAAAATTTTCAAGAAAACACACCAAATTGATTTAAATAGCCAGTCATTGATTTACCGTTGTCAAGTAGCAATAGAAAAATTTTCAGCTTCATACGTTTACGAAAAATTGTCTATTTTGGGGTAAAAATGTGGAAAAATTGACAAAAAACGTGGAAAACGGGAATATTTTTTTAAAAAGTTAGTGGTTAGGATTCTTGAAAATGTATTGTTGTAAAAAATGGCATATGGGTCTAAGTTAACTACAGAAAAAAATAAATTTTTTAAATATATAAAAAGTATCATTTCGTGGGGTACGAAAAATGCAATTTGCATTTTTTTACATAAAAAAACACCATGAAATCCATTATTCGGGGCATGTAGAAACATAGGCCCTATTGTATAATGTGGAACTTATTTATATGACCATCGTACTAAGATTTTTTGTTATGTAAATCCCATTTGCCGAAAGAAAAATAATGGATTCTTAGTGTTTTTGGTAAGACTGAGAATTTTCATAGTCTAAAAAAAAAGAACTTTATGAACATCAGCTAGCTTTGCATCATGCTGAGATTTTTTGTTAGGTAAATCCATTTTGTCAAAAGAACAAAGGACCTATGGGCCACTAATGCTCGCTAGAGCTCAGGCGGGCATTTAACATGATATGATTTTAATTGACCGAATATAAGGTCTCCCAGGTTGTTCAAATGGTTCCGGTCCTTTGCACATCAAGGTCACAGGAGGCAAAAATAGATTTTTTAATGAAAAATCTTCTTCTCTGAAACCACAAGGCCCACGTCTTTGATATTTGGTATGAAGCTTCGTCTAATGGACCTCTTTCGTGTTTGTTCATATTATAGGGATGGTGACAAGAAATGGCCCCGCTGCGGGGCCCACATGCTCTATAGTACATAGACTTACATAGGGAAATATTTTAAGAAATTTTTGTATGACCAGAAGGCTCAGGTCTTTGATATTTGGTATGAAGCTTGGTCTTGTGGACCTTTATCAAGCTTGTTAAAATTATAGCCCTGGGGCAAAAACATGTCCAACCTGGGGCCCACTGGTTTTACATTGACTTATATAGGGCGAAACCTGAGAAAATTTTCTTGTTTGAAACTAGAAGGCCAAGGTCTTTGATATTTGGTATGAAGCTTCGTCTAGTCGACCACTTTCAAGTTTGTTCATATTATAGGCATGGGGACAAAAATGGCCCTGCTGCAAGGCCCACATGCTATACATAGACTTACATAGGGATTTTTTTAATCTTTTTGTATTAAACCAGAAGGCTCAGGTCTTTGATATTTGGCATGAAGCTTGGTCAAGCTATGGCCTTTATCAAGATTATTAAAATTATGGCTCTGGGGCAAAAACATGCCCAACCCGGGGCTCACTGGTTATACATTGTCTTTTGTATGGTGAAACCGTTGAAAAGCTTCTAGTTTGAAACCAGAAGGCCAAGGTCTTTGATATTTGGTATGAAGCTTTATCTAGTGGACCTCTTTCATGATTGTTCAAATTATAGCCCTGGGGCCAAAAAATGGACCCGCCTGGCGGCCAAATTGTTTTACATAGACTTCTGTGGGGAAAACCTTTGAAAATCTTCTTGTCTGAAACCAGAAGATCAAGGTGTTTGATATATTTGGTATTAAGCTTCGTCTTGTGGACCTCTACCAAGATTGTTAAAATTATAGCCCTGGGGCCAAAAATGGCCTTGTCCCGGAGCCCAGTGGTTTTGATATAAAGGAAAACATTTTAAAATCTTGTCTGAAACCAGAAAGCTAAGGGCTTTGATATTTGGTATGAAGCTTCAACTTGTAGACCTCTGCCAATGTTCTGCAAATTATAGCCCTGGGGTAAAAAATGGCCCTCCCCGGGGCCCACTTGTTACACTATAGATCAGGTGAGCGATCCAGGGCCTCATGGCCCTCATGTATGAGGTAGTGGGGTGGGACGTGGCCACAGCACAAAAAGACCCCCGGATTGGTGTGACTGAATGAGTCTAACCATAATGAACAAGAAATATGTGGTTATGTGGAGGGGATCTAAATGTATCTGAGATATACAGCTTTTTATGAAGTGTAGGGGTGGAGCATGACCGGGGGCCCCAATGTTCATGTCACTGGATGCGTCTTATCATAAGGAACATTTAAAGTTATGGTTTAGGGGTGGATTTCTGAACAGTTTCTCAGATATTTGGCCTTTTGTGAAGTGATGGAGTGAGACATGGTCCCAGCACACCCACAGTACCCCCAGCTCGGTGTGACTGTATGCGTGTAAAAAAAAAGAAACAAGAATATATATGTTTTGGGGTGAACAGGTATCTAACTGGTTGTAAGATATATGCATGAAATGAAGGGGGCGGGTCAATGCCCTGGCACACCCTGGGGTTGGCTAAAAGCATATGGCTAAAAGAAGTTTACTCAAGGAACATGTCTATAAAAAAAGTAAAAATATCCCAAAAGGCTTGACAGTAAATGCCATTTTTCTAATCTCCCAAATATAAGTTTATGGAAACTTGCCATAAGTTGCCATATCAACCGAACTAATGAGCCAATTTTCATAAAAAAAAGAAGCCCACAAACATCCATTCTCCAGCCCACGGATGCTGCAGATGAAATTTGGGCCCAATCGGCCCAGTGGCTTTAGAAGAGATGTCGTTTGAAAGTGTTGATGCCACACGAACGACGACAACGATGACGATGACGCCAATGGACAACTGCCCATCCTATAAGCTCCCCATGAGCCTTCGGCTCTGTTGAGCTAAACATTAATGAATTTATAGTGTTTTACTCACCTGTCACGTAGTGACAAAGTGAGCTTTTGTGATCATGTTTTGTCTCTCGTCTATGGAACGCCCTGGCTGTCTTACGGGGATAAAATTCATTATGTTTGGTGGTTTTCCTATTATATGCTGTGATAAAAACAGTATATGTAGTGGTTAATCTAGTATATGTAGTAGAAACCTCATTATTTTCGGTGGTAAAACCTGTATATGCTGTAGTATTTTTGTTATATGCGGTAGTATTTTTGTTATATGCGGTAGTATTTCTATTATATGCTGTAGTATTTTATTATACGTTGTGGATACTCATTATTTGCTGTAATATTTTTATTATATGCTGTGGTCACAGTTTGAATTGTTATATGCATTAGATTCGTCTTTATCTTGGGTGCAAAATGTTATTATCATGATGAGATCATGGCGTATGCATTCGTAACCTACCAGCCGAAAAAAAAGGCGGCTAAGAGAGCTCACCATTTGAATAGACCTC
The DNA here is from genome assembly GCA_963580285.1 of Lucinisca nassula. Taxonomy (NCBI): domain Eukaryota; kingdom Metazoa; phylum Mollusca; class Bivalvia; order Lucinida; family Lucinidae; genus Lucinisca; species Lucinisca nassula. Next base: position 111,080,751 of record OY757012.1, on the reverse strand, counting down.
CTTTTATAACTCAGTTTTCTAGTTTTGTCACCGGTACTCTATACTCTGTCATTGTGGCCTCCTCTATTAAGCAAGCAATCTTGTTTTTTGTTCCGAAATATGTTCACATGATTAGCAAGCAACTGTATATGCAAGCAATTTTGATTATCCCATAGGTGCTTTTAGGTTGGCAGAGCACTGATCTTTATGCCCTTTCTGGAGATTTTTTTTTTTTTTGCATCATGTTGTTTTTAACTGATTCGTTGACTAGCTACTAGTCTGATAATAAAAATCTGATCGTTTTTTTTTTTTTGGTATTTTTATTGTAAAAAAAAATTTATCACCTTCTTAGTGATGGAAAGTCTATTTTGTAGAGTCTCAAATCTTAGGATTAAAATTGAGCCAGAGAGACTAGACTAGCTAAACTTTTATACACTGTTCATTTTAGTGCAAAATATTATTTTAATTCCATATCATTCATTTTAAAGCCTAGTGGCTAGGCTAATTGATTGGCTACTGTCTTTTTTTCTCAACTTATTGGCATATGTGCTAATTTTAAATCTGCAAATGCTCAATGAAAGCTGCTCAAAGGCCTTTTCTGTGTTGATGTGGACGCACACAACAAGTTGTACTTGACGGCCAAGCGTCGGATCCAGTCCCTGTTTTGTCCGGTGTCCCACAAGGTTCGGTACTTGGACCTGTCCTTTTCTTAATATTTATTAACGATCTTCCTAAAAATATCAGGTCATCTGTTCGCTTGTTTGCTGATGGTTGTGTTTTGTATAGGAATATATATACTTCTTCTGACTGTCTTATCTTACAAGATGACCTGGATAGCCTAGCACGTTGGGAGGCCGATTGGCAAATGAAGGTCAATGTGGCCAAATGTCATTCAATGAGGGTGTCACGGCACCCTCCAGACAAGCAGATTAAATTCAACTACTCATTACATCAGCATACTTTGGAACATGTCCAATCCGCAAAATATCTTGGTATCACCATTACTGATAATCTTGATTGGGGTCAACATATTTCTGAGATTACCTCTAAAGCAACTAGGTCATTAGGGTTTCTTAGACGCAATTTGGCTTTTGCACCTGGGCAGACAAAGGATGTTGCATACAAAACCTTGGTTAGACCTCAACTAGAGTGTATGCATCACCTGTTTGGCATCCCCATGTTAAAACTCAGGTTCAACAGGTTGAGAAGGTTCAGAGGACGGCTGCCCGATGGACCTGCAGGCGATGGCGGAACAGAAGTAGTGTTGGTGAAATGCTCGATGAGCTGGAGTGGCCATCGTTGGAGGCCCGTCGCGAGCAGTCCTCTTTAACCTTCTTTTATAAGATTCACTCTGACACGGTGTCTCTTAATAAAGATAAGTACTTGACCCCTGTGACTACTTCAACTCAAACAAGGGCATCAAAACTAAACAACAGTCAATTTCGTAGGTACCAGGCCTATAGTGATGCCCTGAAGAATTCTTTCTTCCCTAGAACTATTCCTCAGTGGAACAGTCTTCCCTCCTCTGTGGTAAATGCCAAAACTGCAGAGGAGTTCAAAGCCCGCATGGTGTAGATTGGGATCCAGAGGTGTGCGTTTTAGTACACCTCTGAAAGCAGATTGTAAATAGTTTTAAGAACTCATCCAGTGTTTTTTTTTTTTTTTTTTTTTTTTTTTTTGCTAAATTCTAAATTTAGCGCACCACCCAACTGAGGTAATGGCCAAGTATGACCGACTCAGTATATGAAGATAGATAGAAAAACAGGAAAGCCAAACAAATTAAATTCTCCATTTGGACTAGTTTTACAGCTGACAGAGTCGATCAAGCCATCAGTGCTTCTAGAAACTTTTAAGCTGATTTATGCTTTCCAGCTACAGGAATTTTGTAATAACCAATAGCTGAGGATATTTTGGATTCGTGTTTGAGACTGATAACTGCAGTAGAGTTACTATAGTATATAGATACAGAAATCATACAATGCTTAACCCATTTAGTACCGGAAACCCCTAAAGGGGTACTTTGGCAAACAGTGCATGCCTAGATCAGATGCCGCAGAATGCAGCGTCTGATCAGGGCCTACACTGTTTGCAAAAAGTTCAGCTATTTTCCTAATAGATTTGAAGAAAACACAAACTGACACCCCTAAATTTTGAAATGGACTCATGCTATATCTAAGGAGGAAGATTTCATTTGGTACAAAAAGGGTTTTTGCATTTCAAATAGGATAGATAACTCTTTCTGTCTAATGCAACTGCAACAAAAGCACCACTGTACTTGGTACGGGGTTTTACAGCGGCAATTTATCTTCGGTACTTTTCGAGTAGTTCACGAAGGCATCCGATTGATCTCATCATGATAATAAAGTTTGCACCAAAGATAAAGATTTATCTACTGCAGATAATGACATTACCAGTAAATATAATGATGTGACTACCTCATATAAAGAGAGAGTGTGAAAGGACCGAACATAGGAACAAAAGCACTCAATATAATGGAAAAAGCACTGCACCAACTGATGAAGACACCGAATAGCAAGAAATATCTACTATAGATAATGGAAAAAGCAGAACATATAACACTGAAACCACAGCATATAATAAAAATACTACAGCGTATACACCGTTTTACCACCGAAAATAATGAGGTTTCCACTGCATATACTAGACTAACCACTACATATACTGTTTTTATCACAGCATATAATAGGAAAACCACCAAACATAATGCATTTCATCCCCGTAAGACAGCCAGGGCATTCCATACTCGTCCGTCAGTCAGTGCGTGTATCCATCCGTAAACAATTTCAAATAAATATGTCTCTAATACCCTCCAGCCGAGCATCATCAGGGAGGGGGAAAGGCTACATAAGGTTTTCGGGCTGATCGGATGGGAACTCTGGATGCCATGGTAACATATAGCTCCCAAAGACTTGCAATGGGGAAAACTAAAAAAAAAAAAAATCTGAAACTACAGGGCCCAGATCTTAGATATTTAGCCTGTAGCAATGTCACACGATCACATACATAAATTCTGCCAATCATGCTCCCAGGCTCCAAATAAGCTACAGCCCAGGGCTCTTTAGCTCCCATAGAATTACAATTGGAAAAACTTCAAAAATCTTCTTCTGTGAATCCACAGGGCCCAGAGCTTAGACATTTAGCTTGTGGCAACTTCAAGTAGTTACCTACATAAATCCTGCCAACCATACCCTTGGGGTCCAAATTGGCCACACTGGGGCCCCTTACCTCCCATAGACATATAATGGAAGCTTAAAAAATCTTCGCTGAAACCATGAAGCACAGAGCTTAGATATTTAGTATGTAGCAATATAAAATAGCCACCTACATAAATCCTGCTAACCATGTCCCTCAGGGCAAAATTGGCCAAGACCGGGGCTCATCAGCTTCCACAGACTCATAATAATAATAAAACAAAAAATTCAAAAACTGTTCTCCTCTAAAACCAGATGGCCCAGAGCTGAGATATTTAGCATGTAGCAATGTCAAGTGGTCTCCTACATAAATCCTGTCAACTATGCCTCTGGAGTCCAAACTGGCTATGCCCCAGGGCTCCGTAGCTCCCATAGACTTTTTTTTTAAATAGCTTAACCTCAAAAATCTTATCGGGAACCACAGGGCCCAGAGTTTAGATATTTAGTATGCAGCAATGCCAACTGGTTACCTACATAAATCCTGCCAATCATGGCATTGGTGTCCAAGGTGGCACCGCTCAAGGGCTCATCAGCTCCCATAGACTTATGATGGATTAAAAAATCAAGTGGCCACCCAGATTAATGTTGCTAATCATGCCCCTAAAGTCAAAGTCTGCCACACCCTCATGGCTCATTAGCTCCCATAGACTTATAATGAAAAAAAAATCAAAAATCTTCTTATACGAAACAAAAAGGCCCAGAGCTTAGATATTTAGTATGAAGCAATATCAAGTGGTTACCCACATAAATGCCCGTCATGTTACCGGGGTCCAAAATGGCCACACCCTAGTAGCTGCCAATGACTTTAAATTGGAAAAACTTCAAAAATATTCCCTGAAACCATAAGGCACAGACCTTATATGTAAGCATGTAGTCACCTACATAAATCCTGCAAATCCTGTGCCTAGAGTCTTAATGGGCTATGTCCCCGGGCTCCTTGGCTTCTACAGACTTATAATAGGAAAAACCTCAAAACTCTTCTTCTCTGAAACTTTATGGCCCAAAGAATCGATATTTAGTATGCAGCAAGGTCAGGTGGTCACCAACAGAAATCCTGCCAGCCATGTCCGTGGGGTCTGAATTGGCCACATCCCTAGGCTCTATAGCTTCCACAGACTCAAACATGTAACTGAAAGAACTTCGAAAAATCTTCTGCCCTGAAACCATGGGGTACACAGGTAACGTATTTAAATGTTCCTCATGTGAGCCATTTAGGCTCAATGAGCCTCTTGCTGGTTAAACTGAGCATGTTCATAGTCTAATAACCAGAACTTTATGAAATCTAAATATCAAGTTTTTTATTATGTACAATTTACTTTTGTAAAGACGTTTCTAAATGCCCCCGAAATAATGGACTTTCAGTGTGTTTTTATGCAAAAATTTGCATCTTTGTACCCCTCAAAATGATACTTTTTATACATCTAAAAATTTTATTTTATTTTTTTTTCTGTCGACCCATATGTGAATTTTTACAACAAGACATTTTTAAAAATCCTCCGCACTAACTTTTTAAAAAAATGATTCCCATTATCCGCATTTTTGTCAATTTGTCAAAGTTTTAACCCCCAAAAAGACAATTTTCTGTTAATGTATGAAACTGAAAATTTTTCTATTGCTACTTGACAACAGTGTATCAATGTCTGGCTATTAAAATCAATTTGGTATTATTTCATGAAAATTTTATGATTTAATTCCTGTTTTGGGCGATTTTTATTCAAATTTTGAACATTTCATCCCAAAAAATCGATTTCGCCAGGGAATATTTTTGGGGATATTTTTCCTGTAAGTCAGGACACCTCACTGATTTTGAAAACAGTGAAAACCTGTTTGAGGTTAAGGGTCTTTTTGGTCTAAAATGACTAGCCTACCCCGTCAACACTGTAAAAGTCATTTTGGAAACGTCGCTTCCGATTTTGTGTGACTTTTACCCGACATTGAGATGAAATGACTCCTCAAGCCCTGCCGCCCAATGAAACCAATAGGGTTAATAAGCATGGACGGGTCCGTCTCGCACCGCTTTGCCTTGGCAGGTTTAAATCCTCTAAGCGATTTACCAGTACTCTAGTGCGGGTCGGATTCAGCTCTGCGTGGAAGCATCATGCAGCCCATCTATTTCTTCAAGCCACGATGGGCGGGTGTTATAAAATTCCGCTATTAAAACCACCAAAAATAAGGACTAATTCTGCTTTAAAAAGCTTACTTAGAAGGGTGTAGTTACTCTTAATGCGTGTTTTCTGCACACAATTTCCTCTGGTCAGGGACCACCTTTGGGACTGTTCAAAAGTGGTCTTAAAGACCACTTTGAACAGTCCCAAAGGTGGTCTTAATATAGGAATTTTACTTTACTCTGTCTTATTTATAGCATTCCAAAGCTAATGTCACCTTTAACTTAGGCCCTAAACTTTATCATCACGTTAACGAGTCCGTATAAAGAATACCCAAGTAAAACCCACTTTATATTGATAAAACTGGGTTATAACAAGGGTATCGTTTTATGCCTTAGTTCTGATCGAAAACATAGATTGTGGGTACTCGTTAGAACCGCCTCACTGAGGCCCTTCTAATGAGTATACACAACATACAGTGTCTTTCATCTATACAGGCTAAAAAAGACGTCCCTTTATAACCCCCATTATGCTTCCCGCCCCTGCACTCCAATTAAACCGGAGTGGCTCGAACTACCCCTATCTCGAACAGATTTTCATGGTCTCTAAGGTGTTTGAGCTATTGAAGTTCGACAATTGATTATAAGCATGATAAAGATAATATGAGCCCCGCCAAGCGAATTTGTGTCTTCGAGCATTCCGTCATGACAAATTTTAACTGCGCATGCCCAGCCATTCAGAGGGGCCAGGGATATGGCTTTCTGTCTGAAGGTTCCTCTTGATTCACTGCTTGTATGAGCGAGCAGTGAAGGTTCTGGCGAGACTGCGCGGATGCGCAGGCTCGCCTGAACCTTCGCTGCTCGCATAGGCGATATGTACCAAAATCGCTTGACGGGGCCCATATGTAGTCAATGGGTATATGAATATTTACAAAACTCGTGTCCCTTTTCATTATATTAACATACATAAATTATACAGTTTGTTATCATTCTTCTTTGATGCTAAGGAAAGTTTTCATGGTGATTTTATTTTTGTTTTACTTTCTTATTTATGTTCCAAACATAGAGCGTCAGAGAGTACCCACAATCTGTTTTACAAGCAGAAATAAGAAAACAATGTATAAGTGGGTAAAATAATGTATAAAGTGGGTAAAATAATGTATAAAGTGGGTTTTAATCCCAACCGAGGCCCCGTTTTTGGATTTACATCTATCTATTGTAGATGGATTTGTTTCGTGCAAAATTTATGATAAACGCGATGACTTTGATTTTGAGATTGTAAATTTTCCTTTTTTGGATGGTGATGTTCCTCGTGCGCCATCCTATGGCGTTTATATTTCGCAATTAATTCGATTTGCTAGAGTGTGTAGTCATGTAACTGACTTCAACACTAGTAATAAATTATTAACGGCTAAACTCCTTAACCAGGGTTATCGGTACCATAAACTACGCAAAGCCTTTTCAAAATTTTATAGACGCCATTCTGATTTAATTTCAAAATTCAATATTGGACTTAAATCTCTTCAGCAACAAGGTCTATCGGAACCCGAATTTTAGGGTGACTTAGTATATAAATTCAGAAAAATATATAACCGCAATGACTTCAGCACCCAATTTCGTAAAATCATTCTTCGATATAAAAGGATTGGGTACAACATGGATATTATACGACAGACTGCATGCATGGTAGTTAACCCAATCACGGTTGGCAACTTTGCTTCCCTCTTTAATTGCACGCCGGTGGGTCAGGCCTCAGATTCTATGACGGCTCCAACGTAAAGACTTATTGAAAATTAGAGAGATAATGTTGGTTGGTGCCTGATGCTCTGTCTCTGGTCGGGCTCATCGGAGTCTAACTGTTGGTTTTCTTTTGCTCCAGCATTTCAGTTGTTTCTTGCTGTCGAGTCCTCACCGTTGTCTCACCTCTGTGGTTCTTTGATTTTTGTGTTCACGGAGATGTTGCACTGATGAGTTAGGAGGCCTTCATGCGGACTGAACAAATTATTTGTCTAAATCGCGACGGAAGTAAGGGCGAGGATTGTGGCCACGTAAAATCGATTTAAGCCCCCCAGTGGAATTCGTTTCACTGACCGTTCCAAGGCGGTTCTTCTGTCGCGGTATATATATGTTTTTTGTTATGGTTTGTCTGAAGTTTGGAGGTCTTCATGCGGACTGAACAAATTGTTTGTCTAAATCGCGACGGAAGTAAGGGCGAGGATTGTGGCCACGTAAAATCGATTTAAGCCCCCTGTGGAAATCTTCCACTGACCGTTCCAAGGCGGCTCTTCTGTGGCGATTTATTTATGTTATTGTCTGTTACTTACTGTGTGTATCACTTGTGTCTTTTGGTTTTGGATGGCCATATGGCCATTTTGTGGGAAAGTAACTGTCCTTATGGCCTTCCTTTGTTTAGGTTTCCATTATGGTCTGGTCGCTTAATGTTTGTATTTCTTTCCCTTTGGTGTCTTTTATGGGTGGAGTAAGTTAATTGTATCAATTCCTGATCTTTGTTTTACTTCTACTTTACAATGATGTATAAAGTGGGTTTTACAATGATGTATAATAATAATAATACTTATAATGCATAACGTGAGTTTTACAAGGAACTTTTAACCCTTGTTCTGCCCAACAAATTGAATTTGGTGGACGCATATTTGAATATCAACCAATCAAATTACTTGAAATATATTCGTATAAATTCACAAATCTAAAGACAATTCACGAATTTAATGACACACAGGGCAGAAGGAAGATCCAGGAGACTTCTGATCTGGATTTACACTGATCCCAACATTTTTCCTTTGACCATGCGAAGTCTTGATTAACCATGCCGCTCAGACTCTAGCTTTCTGAATCCATATTGTGGATCATCTGACTGGTCTAATGGGATATACTCCCAGATAAAAGTATGCTTCGCTTTTATTGTCAGCGCATCAGCTGCGGTCGCACGAGAGACTTGGTGCAGACCATTTTGATAATGATTTAAGTTGATTCAGGTAAAACTGCGTTAACATCATTCGGACGAATTGATCCGGATAAAATCGAGCCGCGTGAATGTGCATTCACACTGCAAACCAAGTTGCATTACGATAACACTCCCGTGCGACATATTGCATTTTTTCACATCTCCAAAATGACTACTTTTCTGATGAGACTACGTGCTATTTTTCTTATTTATACTGCAAACATAGGTTTTGGGTGCTCGTTAGAACAGCCTCATTGAGGCGGTTCTAACGAGTGCCCACAAACTATGTCTTGGGGCAGAAATAAGAAACATAATATATACCCCCGTAAGCTCCAGTTTTCTCTGTATAAAGTTGGGTTTAGGGGGTGTTGTTCACGTGATGATCCACATTAGCTAGGTCACACAACAACATGGTCATCTGTGTGAACCCCCACTTCAAGAGAAGTCCGTACTGAAAGCGCTGTTATAATGCACCTTATACCGTGGTGAAAACATGTGGTTCCTAACTTTTGTTACGCATCCGTCCATAGGGGCTTGAAGAAATATATGGGCTGCATGATGCTTCCACGCAGAGCTGAATCCGGGCAGCAAACTAGTACAGGTAAACCGCTTAGAGGATCTAAGCCTGTCCAGGAACCGCGGTGCGAGGCGGACCGTCCATGTTAATAAACCCTATTGGTTTCATTGGGCGACAGGACTTGAGATGTCATTTCATCTCAATGTCGGGTAAAAGTCCCACAAAATTGGAAGCAACGTCTCAAAAATGACCTTTACAGTGTTGACGGGGGCGTTAAACCTCAAATCAAACAAACAAATCCTAACTTTTGTCCCGCTGTATAATGTCTTGCCCAGCGCGTGCCAGAGACTGTTGTCTCCATGGAGATAAACACTTCCTATTGAAGCTGCAGGTACGGAGAAAAATTTTCTCCTCAGGTAATCGGGAGAAGAAATATTTATTATGTCAAACAAAGTGAAGATATTAATTATTTGTCATTGGACAGAGGGCGTACTTGATTAAAATTGATTTTTAAGTCAGCACCGTAGGTCACCAAGTTAAATATTAATTTGCACATTCTTGAATCTAGAAGGAAACATCGTTTATCACAGAATTTAGTAATTGATGCCTTATAAAGAAAGGTTTGACGAGCAAATTGGGAATAAATATTGACTGCGCCTGTAGTATATACTTTATGCTAGGTTCCCACTGTCGTGCGATCCGTTACGAACGCCACGATTGGCTATTCGTAGCTGGTCGTGGAATATTCTCTGAAAGTTCAGGTTTGGATACGAGGTGATGAGAGTCGATACGTTCTGGTACGATTCGTTGAGCTCGGATGCAATCCAATTACGATTTGTCAATTTCAGGTATCGCGATCAGCCACGGTCTGCTCTCACGTTCAGATACGATCAAATGCGTTCCGATAGGATTGTTACGATCGAGTCTACGACTTGGTCTCGATCTGGAACGATCATCACGATCGAGTAACCCGAATTGGGACGATCTGATACGTGCAGATACGTTCTTATACGCACATCACGAGCCAATGCGCTCCGTTACGATAGCAAACGACTGTCGTCTCGATGTTTTTCACGATCATGATCGATGGTGATTACGATTTGAGCTACGAATTGACCCCGACTGGTATATATACAGCCGGACTGACCATGGACTTAATTGTTTCTTGAACTTTTACAGCATAAACACTGACCCTCAACCATTGATGATGGTAGGAGTTGCGGATGTTGACACTGTGACAATTTCTCTGGCTGGAATGGTTCAGGCTTGCCTTTTCCATTCTTAGCTTGCATTACCCTTGGGTGGCATCTTTCAAAGGCTTTAAAAATACTAGCAAAGACCTGTATAAACCAGGGATTGCAGGATCGATCCCGGGCTTCTCCAGACTTTCGGATGAGTCTAGAAACCGAGGTTCCGTCTCTGTATGACCTTAGTTATTGGTGGGACGTAAAACTGAAATACACTCACTCACTCACTCATGAGCAGATCGCTGAATGAGTCACATTAAATCTTGAGAACTCGTAATAGATCGTGAACGTTCGTATAAAAACGTAGCCTACTCGTATCTAATCGCATTTACTCGTATCATCTCGTATCTGATCACGAGTCATTCGTGACAGGTCTTGAGCAATGGGACCCGACAGAGCCTAACAAATCGTGACAGATCTCGTGAGATCGCTTAACATCTCAACAGAACGCGGTGCTTGTTTTGTCCAAGATTGGCCCCGATCACCGCGATTTGGAAGCACGATTAGGTGCGATCCGTCGCGCTTTGTTACGCTGCAATACGATGTGATACGATGATCCCGATTTGAAATCGATCGTGTTGATCGTGGAAAAATTTTGAACCGTTCAAAAATTTTCTACGATTAACACGATTGCCACGACTGACCTCGAGATCTGATAAGATCTGATAGGATCACCACGATTAACCCACGATTAAGACCACGATTTCAATCGTGGCGCGAATCGTGATAGTGGGAACATAGCATTACTGAAACCGTAACTCAGCTCAAATAGAGCTTATCCGGCAGTGCTATTTACACAGGTATCAGATACTACACACAGCATCATTGGGTACAAAATCTGACAGCTGCTGCATGAATCTAATGAACTTTCAATGGGAATAGTCTGACCTTGGCACACTTTTCTTAATTTATTTGGCTAGTTAATGATATTAGGAAGCATATGAGTTCTGCAAATTTTAATACAATTTCTTTCAAAGAGTTACAACAGTTTTTTAATAATTGCGGAGTCCTTTTCAGTGATCAAAAGAAGATTGATTTGGTAGAACTTTGTGATAATTGTGTCAAACTTAACATGACGTAGACCCTGATGGTTTGTTGGAAGACAGAGATGAAGTTTTAAGGGACAAATTATATCTTGCAGATGGAATAGTGTTGCTACAATATAGACCCTGATCAGCCACAATGACCTTAGATTAATCCCAGATATTTATATTATTTTGTCTGTTATGAGGTCTAACGCCCCCAGGTCATTTTGGAGACGTTGCTTCCAATTTTGTGGGACTTTCACCCGACATTGAGATGAAATGACATCTCAAGCCTTGCCGCCCTATGAAACTAGAATATGTGTATTATAAAAGATCTATTGCTATATAATGAATAACTGTTATAATTTTGAGCTCGCACCATTTATGCTCAGAAGTGACTCAAATCAGCCTGCACATAAACGAAGTCTTGTAAACATTCTTTGTGTCACTGGTGTGCACAAATTCTCACTGTGACAGTAAAGACACCGATCAAACTGTGCAAATATGCATGTTGCATAATAGTCTTTGCTTGGTGAACATGTAAATTGTAGTTGTTTCTGTGCTCCACCTAATAACTATCTTTTATAATGAGCATACCCTATGATGATTACCAATCATATCTGTGTTCAGTTGTTCATGGGGTCTGGTCGGCCCCCGCCCATCGGGGCTTGAAGAAATATATGGGCTGCATGGTGCTTCCACGCAGAGCTGAAACCGACCCGCACACGAGTACTGGTAAACCGCTTAGAGGATCTAAGCCTGCCCAGGCAAAGCGGTGCGAGTCCACCCGTCCATGCTTATAAACCCTATTGGTTTCATTGGGCGGTAGGGCTTGAGATGTCATTTCATCTCAATGTCGGGTAAAAGTCCCACAAAATTGGAAGCAACGTCTCCAAAATGACCTTTACAGTATTGACGGAGACCTTTACAGTGTTGACGGAGACGTTAAACCTCAAATCAAACAAACGAACAAACAGATCACGGGGTCTTGCGCAGATTTCGAAAAATATGTTGAAAATTTTATCACCAAAAATTGAAAATTTTTAAATAAGAAATTGATATTTCAAATTTCTTCTCAAAACATAAATAGTGGGAACTCGTTAGAACCGAATCGGTGAGGCGGTTTAACGAGTACCCACAATCTATGTTTTTGAGCAGAAATAAAAAAAAATGTGAACCTCTGTAAACCCAATTTTTTACAATATTTAAAGGTTGGGTTTAAGGGGGGGGGGTCAAAATTATATAGGCGTGTTTTCATGAATAGGCTTTGATCTATCAAGTTTCATCCGTGGCTTTGAAAATGGGGAAATATATCACTCCCTCCATGTGTGGTTTATGTCTGTAGTGACTATCACTTCTACATCTCCCCCGCCCTAGCCCATCGGGGCTTGCAGAAATAGATTGGGCTGCATGGTGCTTCAAAGCAGAGGTGAAACTGACCACACATGAGTACTGGTAAGCCGGTTAGGAGGACTAAGCCTGCCCAGGCAAAGTAGTGCGAGTCTTTTGGATTCATTGGGCGGCGGAGCTTGAGATGTTATTAAAAGTCCCACAAAATTGGAAGTTATGTCTCTAAAATGACATAAATAATGTTGCCGAGGACGTTAAACCTTAATGCAAACAAACAATTCTATATTTCTCTCAAGCACACCTCATATTTGACATTGTCTTGAGATATGCACATTAAATTAAATAAATAGCCAGATGTTAAATTAAAATCAGAAATACTTCTAATACTATTAAATCACACTTTCATGAATGAAATATATCTTCTATCAGGTCAATATTAACAGACAAAACTAAACAAAGAAAGGAATTTGACAGACTTCTCCTAGTGCATAGCTATATAAAATTCTAGCTGTTTGTACCCAATGAGGTAAACTTTACACACAGCATATGCTTATCAGCTACTACCGGAGTAGGCCTATTGTCTGTCTTTATCAGTATGCAATTTTATAACATTCCTCTTTCATCATCATCATCATCATCATCATCATCATCATTATCATCATCATCATCAACCATCATCATCAGCAGCAGCATCAATACCACCATCAGCAGCACCGTCATCATTATCATCATCATCACCACCACCACAAACACCATTTCCATCACAACAAACAACAACAACGACAACGATGACAACAACAACCGTAGACGCATGATTAAATAATTATGTTAAATAGTCCAATAAAATTAAAGGCAATTCCACCACAACAAATTTTTATCATCAAATTTTTGTCCTTTTTATTCCTTAAGTCTCTCGCTGGTTCATATAAGGGCTCGAGAAGCGTCGCAAGGGTCACAAGTTTTGTTTTGTTTGTTTGATTTGAGGTTTAACGTCCCCGTCAACACTGTACAGGCCATTTTGGAGGCGTTGCTTCCAATCTTGCGTGACTTTTATTCGACATTAACCCTTCCGCCCAATGAAATCAATAAGGCTTTTAAGCATGGACGGTCAGACTCGCACCGCATTGCCTTGGCAGGCTTAGATCCTCTAAGCGGTTTACCAGTACTCATGTGCGGGTCGGTTTCAGGTCTGCGTGGAAGCATCATGCAGCCCATATATGTCTTCAAGCCCCGATGGGCGGGGGCTGCAGGTCACAAAGTCAAAATGCCACCACGGGCTTCTGGCGAACAGTGTCAACACCCAAAACAAACGCCGCAAAACGCGACCGCGACACGATTCAGCACAGGAGAAGAATAGTGGTATTGTAAAAGTCGGGACTGGAATGCAACATTGCATGTTGTTGTCATTCCAGTACCGACTTTCTTTGCCGCTGCGGAACAGAGTTCGAAGAACCGAGCCCGAGCCCAAAGTGTGAAGCCAGTTTCCAGTAATTGCATCAACCTCTTCATCACACTGCTCATCATAACATTGTTTTATATATGACACTGTTGAAAGATGACCCCCTCCTCCCCACCACCCCCCTCCCCCAAAACAATAGTATAGATCAAAAGTATAGTATAAAAAATAAAAATGACGATAAATGGTCATTTCTCTATGTAATATATATATACATTTTGTTTAGATATCAAACTGAGTGGTTTAACAAACATAGCTTCTGCTATGGACCCCAAAAACAGAGTTATAAAGGGGGTATGCGTCCTATTAAAGTCAATCACCGCGCCATACAATAATCAAAGTACTTACAACACTGATGCGTCGATTAATTGTTTCTAAATGTCCTAAAAATGGTCCTGAAAGGAAACTTAGACTGTTTCATTTAACCCTTAAATTCCTGTTCTTTATGCAAACAGTGTAGACTCTGATCAGACGCCGCACACTGCGGCCTCTGATCTGTCTGCACTGTTTGCCACTGCCGAGTAAATGCTCTATAATAAGCTTTCTTTTACACAGCACGACAGTAAATAAGCGTAATCTTGTTTTCGTACAAATCATACAGTCACGTGGACATCAGAGACGAAAAGTTACTGTGCTCAGCAACTTTGGGTCGATCGACAAAATTATTCTAGGCACCCCTAAAAGTGGAATGTAACTGCCCAACTACTTCGGGGAAGGTTCTGTTTGTCATGTTTGAATTTATGCAGGTGGGCTTTCTGCGGGAAGTACGACAGTCCCTCGCCTGTGATTAACGATTTGCTCGATATAATTGGAATAGTAGTGAAAGAGCCATAAATCTGAATTAAGAAAAATGCTGGCCTCCTCAAAAGAACATATCCGGAAAGCATGACCGGAAATGGTGAACGAGATAAAACGAAGTTTGTACGATACTCCATGCGAGATTTATAAGCCTAAGTATGTTAGGCATCGGGGTACAGTTTCGTATTTCAGGATGAACCTTTTGGTTTTTAGAAATATTATAGACGTATGGTCAATAATGGCATGGTTGCCCAGAGAAATTGTGACATGTGGATATTTTTGGCCAATGTGGGCTTGTTTGCTGAGTATCTCTACTTTAATGAAATGGAACACGAGACTTACACTCTGTCTGGATGATGTGAAAGGTCAAGTGCTGGGGCATATCTGAGTTCAAGAAGGTAGCTTTGGCACTAAAACGTGGCTGTTTTTTCAAAGAGTATTCCTAAAAAAAGTTTACTGGTTGTGGTCTACTTTTCTGTTTATTTCTTTGCATATGACAGAGTGTACAAGACACTGTCAACATGTGTCAAGTTCCAGTGTTTTTGGAGTAAATTTACAGGCTGTGTCAAAGTGAGGCGGAGTCATGCTTTTTGGTATGTAAACATTGTGGATGGGGTAGTTGGAATGATGTTACTGTCACGAAGGGTTTCATTGGTATTCTGTTTTGATTTTATGCTTGTGTGGGGAAAATTTTCAAACCCAAACATAAGTTATCGCTTTCTACATGATTTGTCGATAAAGAATCAAAAACTTAATGTGGCGCGGACATATAAGTGCTACGATTTACTCACCCTTGATTCCTTAGTTCTAGCCTCTCTACAATAAAGCAAACACCTTTTCTGCTTGCTATAAACCAAATACAGGAGAGAGATACAAACTCTGTTTTACGTTATGTTCTCTATACCCTGTTCAGGCATTATATCGCGAGAACTATTCAGGACCATTACGAAAACACGCCTATATAAATACATTGTAAACTTAACCGCCCAAAAAACGAAAATTTTAAGATGAAAAATTGTGATATTTTTCTTATTTCTGCTCAAAATATATATTGAGGGTACTCGTTAGAACCGCCTTATCGAGGCGGTTCTAACGAATACCCACAGTCTATATTTTAGAGCAGAATTATAAAAAAAATAAGGTTTACCACTGTGAACCCCAGTTTTACTAAATAAAAGTGGGGTTCAAGGGGGTCAAAATTATATAGGCATGTTTTCATGATGATTTTGTTCCAATTTTCAGCATTTCTTATCAGTTTCCAAATAAGTCAGGTTGAGAATTTTTATTGCAAGCCAATTGCACAATAAATACTTCAAATCGCGCTTTGAACTTAGAACCATGGCTTCAAAGCAAGACTGCGCATTAATTCTTTAAACTACGGTTTCAACTTTCAAACGGGGGTTTCAATATATTTGGGAATCCTGTAACTTCCAAATGCAGATTGAAAACTTTAAATCCTCTTTACACCTACTGCTCGATAAATCGTCAAACCAGACTTTGAAGTTCAAAATAAGACGCCATTTGCACAATTATCATTTCATTTTCGCTTTTCATTAAACCACAGTTTGAGGTTTAATATTAAATGGAATAAAAGTTTTCAAACCCTAGTTTAAAGAAGTATTAAATATTCAGTTTTGAAGCCATGGTTTAGTGTTTTCAAACCCGAGTACGAAAGTTTTAAACCTGGTGTTATTATTCAAGCCGTGGTTTCAAAATTAATGTGCACTTGGCATGCGCTTGAGTTGTTTAAACCGCAGTTTGAAAACTGTAACAAGGTTAAAAAAAAGTATTGTGCAACGTGGAAATTGAAACCACAGTTTGAAAGTTAAAACCGTGTTTTAAAAATTATTGTGCAGCTTTTGCTTTGAATCTTCCATCACGAAAACACGTCTATATAATTTTGACCCCCTTGAACCCCACTTTTATATAGTAAAACTGGGGTTTCCGGGGGTATACCTTATTTTTCTTATTTCTGCTCTAAAATATTGATTGTGGGTACTCGTTAGAACCGCCTCGATAAAGGTGGCAATGTATTTGTATAGGCGTGTTTTCGTAATGAAATTCAAACCGTAGTTTGAAGATTAGTTGTACAACTGCCTTGTCATCATTTCTCGGATTAACCCAGTTGAGTATCAATTCTCCCAGAGAATTTAGATTTTTTTTCTGCCGAGATTTTCTCCTCCTGAAGTTGGCGAAAGGAAAAGTACATTTAACATTTACTTTATACTTTTCAACTCAGTCATGGACGGTACATTTTCCATGATGGCCTGTTATCGGCAGAAACCGTTAACTTGTGACACGTCGACCCGACAACATTAACAGTATAATTTAGATTCGGTCCGGTGTAGTCAGTCTTTGGGAATTCAATTTCAACGAAATTGTCAGCAACTCTATCTTACAATATTACGGAATTGTCGTTTTGACGGACTTGATTAATAATAACTCCATATCAAATTATAAAGCAATCTTCCTAAGTGATACGTTTAAGTCGCCATCTTCAATTATTAATACGTTATTTTCTCTCGTGTTATTCAGCATTATACCAAATTACGCCATATTGAAAAGAGCGAAAAAGATGAAAAATGGATAAAATCATATTTCTGAATCTTCCCTAGAGAACTGTCGAGTTCTTCACTAGATGACATATGACCGGACACAGAAATGCCAAGAAAGCGCCACTTTACGAATAGCCAGTTACTATCGTGCAATTCTACCAATGCCTCAGCACGAAACTGAGAAATTAACTAATCAAATAGCAATGTCTCGATCAGTCAAACTTTTGGAGGGACTTTCTAGTTTGAGGCTTCGCTGATAGCCCCTAACTTTGCTATCATCCGGTTCGTCATATCATCGAGCCTTTCAGTGAAGGATGGTGTCTAGAGTATCAGCTCTAAGTTCTGGTGCTCTTACATTAAATGGCATATGCTATAAGACAAGGTTTATTGATAAAACGTTGATCGCATACTCTGTTGATCTTCACGTTTACACATTTATATATTGAAATCTGCAGGCATGCAACGTTGACTCAGCGTTGAATCAACGTTGCACAACACACAACATTTTTCAACCTTTTTACAAAGTTGGTTCAACATTGCGTGTCTGCTGGGGAATATCCTTACACACTCCTATTTATATAGAGAAAGGTAGTGTCTGCAAGAGTGCACATTAGATCTATATGTATTTTCCTCTCTCTCTCTCTCTCTCTCTCTCTCTCTCTCTCTCTCTCTCTCTCTCTCTCTCTCTCTCTCTCTCTCTCTCTCTGCTCAAAAACACAGATTGTAGTCACTCGTTAGAATCTAACTACTATCTTATAAGAACAATATCACAAAATTTTATCTGAAAAGTGCCTAGAAATCCGTAGTTTTAGCTTGGGATAGAATATAAGAATCTTATATGGGTGTGTGGGGTGGATGGAAAAATCCGTCCCCAGGGTCACTGTCCGGCATCACGAGGCTATATAGGATTCTTTTTCTTGCATACCTTCCATTTTTAGCGCGGATTTTTAATGCTGCAGTCACTTCGGTTACCAACGTCCGCCATATTGTGATGCCACTACAGGAATGTTTAGTGACGTCACGTAACGTGCATGACGTCAACCTTAACGACGACACATGCGAGGTTGTAATCAATCAGTGCATTTTCCAAACACGCGATTATATTCGATTTTAGGTCGGAGCACCAGGGTCAGAACATAAATTTCTAACCCAGGGTAAAATCACTGATTTCCTTGTCTGGTGTGCAAGAAATTCAGTTTTAACCCTGGTGTTCTTATCCAAAATCGAACATTCTCGCGTGTTTGATAAATGCACTAGTTGAATACCACCTCACATGCGCCGTCGTTAAGGTTGACGTCACAGCACGTTACCTGACGTCACTATACAATATGGCGGACGTCGGTAACCGAAGTGACTGCAGCATTAAAAATGGAAGATATGCAAGAAAATGAATCCTATATGGATGTGAGAAAAATCCGTCCCTCGGGATTACTGTCCGGCATCACTCGACAAGCCTCGTGATGCCGGACAGTGACCCTCGGGACGGATTTTTCCATCCACCCCTCACACCTATATAAGATTCTTATATTCTTCAAACCAGACAAGGAAATCCGTGATTTTACCCTAGAATAGAAATTTATGTTCTGACCCTGGTGTTCCGACCCAAAATCGAATATAATCGCGTGTTTGATAAATGCACTGGTTGAATTCGACCTCGTATTCGCCGTCGTTAAGGTTGACGTCACAGCACGTTACCTGACGTCACTATAATTCCTGTAGTAGTGTCATCACAATATGGCGGACGCCGTTTGTATTAAAATGGAAGATATGCAAGAACATCCAACATTTGCACAGGGTATAGAAACTATTGCCCCACCATTGTTATCCCACTCTGCTGTGCACTACTTGCAAAGTATGTCAGAGTAGAAATTAGATTGTAACCCGATGACAAAATGCAATTAATAATTATCATATATTGCTTATCCGACAAGAACTATACTGTAATAAAACTGCAATTTACCAGCCCACTGAGAATTATTCCCTGTGCTGTAACCTATTTTGCCACAATTAAAAACTTACATAATGCAATTTCAGTGTAGAATGCTTTGTTTTTGTTTTTTTTTTTAATTTTTTACTTATTTATTTATTTTTTTTTGGGGGGGGGGTGGGGGTGGGGGTTTACGGCCCTTTCAAGATTATTTCACTCATTTCGAGCCGATCTTTAATTCAGAGGTGGGCGAAAACCGGAGTACCCGGAGAAAAACCACATGACCTTCCGTTGCAGAACTTGGCGTCTCACATGTGTTGACTGCTGTTTATAAGTCGACTTAAAGTGACTAAACACAGTAGCTTTACGTTGCTTTACGTTGCTGCTTGACTATCACTGATTTGTACGCAGTCCAGGTAACGGCAATTTTAGGGGAATTGGAACACATGGCAGATTTTGTCAGCCATTTTTCAAAGGGAGACAACTTTCGGGATTTTCTGTTCGCTTTTTTATAGGCTCAGTCCCATCGAAAAAGGAGTCTACTCTTAAAGGAAAGAATTTGCTCCACAGGAGCAAATTCTTTCCTGCAAGAGTTGACCCCTATCGACTTGGGAGACAAAATACTTTGGCAGGAGTTGCCTACCCTGAAGGTGTTCTCATTCCCACTAAAGCATGAATATTCTTGTCGTTGTGATGTCCTGTTGTTGTGTAAAGAATGCCATCTCAGAACATACGCTGGAGCATTAGCAAACGGTGTAGACCCAGTTCAGACACCAAAACGACACAGAAGGGTGTCAGGATATACACTGTTTGCATAAAGTACAGGAATTTAAGTGTTAAAACGAAACAGCCTAATTATCCTAATTCTTAAATTCATATTTCCACCTTACATCGCATAGAATGCAAGGACGGTTCTAATCGAGCACTAAAGTGTGTACACAATTAAAGCCCGTGCTTTCACTATTATATATATAGTGACCATATTGCTCCTTTTTTTTAGGTGCTTAAGGCATCAGGGCACAGTTTCGCATTAAAGGATGGACGTTTTCCATAATATTATACAAGGGTCAATAATGGCATGGTTGTTCAATAGGATATTTTTGCCAGTCTGGGCTTGTTTGCTGAGTATCTGTTTCTTTATGGAATGGAATACGAAACTAACACTCCAGCTGTCTGGATGTTATGCAAGTTGAAGGTGCAGCGACATATCGGAATTCACGAAGGTTGCTTTGGCACTAAAAAGTGGTTGTTTTACAAAGAGGATTCCTGAAAACAGTTTAATGGTTGTGGTATACCTTTTTATCAGTTACCCCCTATATATATTGCATTGCAACGCATTGACCTGATAATGATATGCTATCTCAGGTCAAGTGAGCTCTACATGACATTGCACTTTTATGAATGAACAGAACCACTGAAAAAATGACAAAAATGTTATTGTTACTGAGAAAAATGGAAAAATTACATGAAAAAAATATCATAGGAAAATATGATCAGCTGATACTAAATATATCGACTGCCATAATGGTGGAACGCACTGAGGACCATCAAATTGCTAATTTAAGAGTGTACAAGGGGATAAACTGATAAAAAGAATACCAGATTCGTATCATTTGATATTAAGTTCGGCTTCGAGAAGGCATGTAGAATCGCTCGGCAAGCCTCGCGATTCTACAAGCGTTCTCGAAGCCTTGCCTGATAAACTTGATATCAAAAGACACTCACCTGGTATTCTCTATTTGTCTATTTCTTTGCATGTGATTGAGTGTACATGGCATTTCAACAGGTGTCAAGTACTATTCACAGGATCTGTCAAAGGGAGGTTGTGGCATGCTTTTGTATGTAAAAATAGTGGGTGGGGTAAGTAGAATGATGCTGCTGTCAGCCTATGAAGAAAGAGAAGTTTTTCTTTGGTATTGTATTCTGTTTTGATTTTGTGCATGTGTTGAGCACATTGAAACCATAACAGAAGTTATCGCTATCTCCAGGAGTTGTCGATAACGATTCGAAAACTTAGTGTGGCGCGGACAAAAAGTGCTGCGATTAACTGTCCCCTGATGTCTTAAGTAACTCTCGGTGACATATAGCTGTAACTGCAGTTCTTGGCAAATACGTTCTAAACAACGGCGGCGTTTTTACATATATCCGCGCTAAAACTGCGCTTTGTGTGAGGTGAACAAGAAATGAACAAGACAAGAAATGTTATGGTCCGCAAGAAACAGATTATTTTTGAAAGTTGATACTTTTATCAAGTTTCTATGTTAACACAATTCTACTGAGTACTGGACCAAACTACAGCCCTTCCGCTTCTTCGAACATACACTTAACAAAAATAGCCCCTAAGACCAAACATGACAGTACTGGGATTATCATGGAGCTTCGGAAAAGTTCTAAATACTTAACATGCTAACTATCTTTTACAAATAAATTAGCACTGAAAGACGAGTTTTGAGAAGAAAACAATACTCCGGACTATTTTCCTACACGCTTTCCTATGATGTTTGCGATTGTACCATTTCATCCCTTCACGTTTCTGAACAGGGCTGTTCTAGCTTTAAATATATTCTTATAGAAATGGTTTCCGATTAGCTCATTGACATGATGGCAAGCTGTC
Organism: Lucinisca nassula; assembly: GCA_963580285.1. Lineage (NCBI taxonomy): Eukaryota > Metazoa > Mollusca > Bivalvia > Lucinida > Lucinidae > Lucinisca > Lucinisca nassula. The sequence continues at coordinate 111,059,002 of OY757012.1, read as the reverse complement.
GAGTCCTCACCTTTGTTTCATCTCTGTGGTTGATTGATTTTTGTGTTCACGTAGATGTTGCACTGATGAGTTAGGAGGCCTTCATGCATGCGGACTGAACAAATTATTTGTCTAAATCGCGACGGAAATAAGGGCGAGGATTGTGGCCAAGTAAAATCGATTTAAGCTCCCACCCCACCCCCTCCCCCCAGTGGAATTCGTTTCACTGACCGTTCCAAAGCTGTTTTTCTGCCGTGTTATATTTTTGTTATGGCTTGTCTTTTAGTGTGTGCATCGCATATATTATTTTGCTTTGGATAGCCAATTGGCCATTTTGTGGGAAAGCAACTGTCCTTTTAGCTTTCCGCTAGTGATGTTTCCATTAGGGTCTAGTTGTTTCATGTTTGTGTTTCCTTCCCTTGGTGTCTCTGATGATAGTTGTGGGTTAATTGTATCGATTCCTGATCATTGCCTTCATTTATATTTCGAGGGCGTGTTTTCTTGATGTATTTCGAAACCATACTCATGAAAGACTTTTACAACACGGTTGTAGTTTCTTAATGGTTTGTTTGTCTCGTGCAACTTACATTAGATCCTGCTTGAATGATTCCAATAACTTTAAGAAAAGGTCATAAAATATTTATAACTGTTCTTGCTTCTGAAATGTTAGGATGCAATATTTGTAATAACTCTCTTTTATGACAGCAAGTGTCACTTAACAAAATTATGTTTCAACGTTACACAAGACAGTCGCCTTATATAGCTTCTTTCATGTCATGAGATTTTATTTCTTGCGAAGAAAGAGTGTATTATGTTTGCTGAAATAGATTCCTGAAGGTGAAGTCATCTTAACGACAGGAGAAAAGTCTGTTACAGTCATATACAGCTCCTTGCATGTGGATAACATTATTCACTTCGCACTTCTTTTAGCCATATATGGCACACAGTAGGCCCCGCCGATCGGGGCTAGGAGACTTGGTGCTTCCCAGATCACACATGGGTACTAAGCTCTAAGCCTACCCAGGCAAAGGGATGCGCTGGACAGTCCATGCATATAATAAATAGAAGTGACGGCAAAGATCAGGAATAGATGCAATTACCTAGCACCCCACATTCAAAACCACAAATACACATTCAAAACCCCACATACACTAAAGGGAAAGAAACGCAAACATAAAATAACTTCACTGCAAGCGGAAAGATAAAAGGAGAGTTACTTTTCCCCCAAAATGGCCAAACTGCTATCCGAAATAAAAATTTATCAGTTATCCCCTGTATATATTGCATTGTAACGCATTGACCTGATAAAGATATGCTATCTCAGGACAAGTGAGCTTTATAACGTCAACGTGACATTGCACTTTTTTTTAATGAACCGGACTACAGGAAAAGCGGCTAAAATGTTATTATTACTTGAAAATTTGGAAAAAATTACATTAAAATCAAAAGATAAATAACGGTCAGCTGATAGTAAATATACTGATTTCGCACCGGAATGTTGGGACGCACTGACTGATAGTAAATTGCCAAGAGTTAAAAAGGGAATAAACTGATAAATAGAACTCAAGCTTCGTGCCATTTGATATCAAGTTTATCAGGCTCGGCTTCGAGAAGGCATGTAGAATCGCTCGGCAAGCCTCGCGATTCTACAAGCGTTCTCGAAGCCTTGCCTGATAAACTTGATATCAAAAGACACTCACCTGGTATTCTTTATGTATCAACAACATATACATGCAAAGACGACCTATAACAAAACCAAACCACAACATAAGAACCGCCTTGGAGCAGTCAGTAAAAATAGAGGATCTTACACGAGTGGTCATTTCATATGAAATATATGAAACGAGCCTTCGGCGAATTTCATAAATTTCATATGAAATGACCACTCGTGTAAGATTCTGTTTATCATATGACCATTTTAAACTGGATTTTATCGCCTTTGCATTTGGTAATTTTTCCACAAAAGATGCATGGTTGACATGGACGTCGTCATGACGTTACTTAATCCCGCCAAAGTGTTATTACACGTGTGGTCATATGATTTTTATTACACGACCTTATCCACTGCTTATCAACGACGTCATATGATAAATAGAGGTTATTATATGGTAAAGGTGTGCCTCTAAGTCATATTGGCACCGGTATGTCATATTGGCCCGAGGGCTTTAGCCCGAGGGCCAATATGACTTCCGGTGCCAATATGACTTAGAGGCACACCTTCACCATATCATAACCTCTTTATTACATCATTTATTTAGCATAGTTATATTGCAACGTGAAGAAATGAAGACAAAGAGAATAATTACTTTTTAAAGGTTGATGCCGGGAACGTTTCATCGAGTGTGTTGAGGATACACGCGAGATCAAATATTTTCGGTATCCGCCGAAAAAAAAAAAAAAAAGAAATTCCTTTTAATTATATAACTTATTAGTAGGCCTACACTAACCATGCTCACGGTAATACAGTAACATAGTATTGCACAGCAAATTACGTCACAAGTGACGTCGCAACTGTAAGTTTAAAAACAAAAACAAATCGCCATTTTAAAAACAGAATTTCTGCAGTTCAAAGAATGCTTTTTAAGGTATTTTACAGTTGTTTTGTGCTAATTTGAAGACCATTTTAATTTTAAAGGCTCTTTGTGTCATTCATCAAGCTACTGCATAATCGATTCCGTGTGTAGCAGTCGGTCGCGGTGGTTGTTTACGTTAAACTACTAGACAATTTTTGGGGGCATATTTCCCTCCCACAGATTTCTTCCGCACAATTTCCAGCTCTTCATAAGTGAAGGGATCTGTTTGTTTAAGGTTGTTGGCAAGACCGTATTGTTTCAAATGTTGGGACATCCCTGCTGTGCTTGAAGGCATCGTCCTTCACAATGCTTCCCAATCGTGAGTGAACTTCTTTTAAAAAGTATTTTGTTTTTCATTTTTTACGCTTGCCACGAAATATCAGACTTTTCTCAAAATCTATTGTTATCACTGTCTTCTATCGCTCTGTCTAGGTCCAGAAGTCGGGTTGACATTGCTTCAAGTGATTTTTCTGCGGCCATTTTGAAACTTATGGAGTACGGAATTAACGTTCTATTGCTATAGTAACAGATAGGAGCAGTGCCAATATGGAAAGGCAGTGCCAAAAATCCATATTATATGGATTTTTGGCCCCGTCACGTGATGTGCCATCAAAATAGGGAAAAAATGAGCCTGTATTGAAAGATTCTAATGTAATTTTCCTATAGAAGGTATGTAATAAAGTTTTTTATTGGACGGTTTAAATCGATTTTACGTGGCCACAATCAACACCCTTGGTTCTATTGTGGTTAAGACAAATAATTTGTTCAGTCCGCATGGAGGTTTTCACTGGGCGGCAGTGTTTGAGATGTCATTTCATCTCATTGTGAGATAAAAGTCCAACAAAACTGGAAGCAACGTCTCGAAAATGATCTAACTTGTGTTTACGTGGACGTTAAACTCCAATTCAAACAAACAAATGACACATAAAATATTCCACTTAGTTCCTTTGGACAGGTCAATTTCCAAATTCTGGAGTCCCGGGCTTGTAGTTTTCTTTCCTAGTATTACGAATAAACTCCTCCCCATTACGCAAACACGCCTATACTATTACATTGCCACCTTTATCGCCGAAAAAATTAAAATTTTAAGATGAAAAATTGTGATATTTTTCTTATTTCTGTTCAAAATATAGATTGTGGGCACTCGTTAGAACCGCCTCATTGAGGCGGTTCTAACGAGTACCCACAATCTATATTTTAGAGCAGAAATAAGTAAATAAGGTATACCCCCGGAAACCCCAGTTTTACTATATAAAAGTGGTTCCAGGGGGTCAAAATTATGTAGGAGTGTTTTCGTGATGCATTCGACAGTCATCAGCACAAATTCAGTGAGGCCCAAATAGGGTAAATCTATTCCCACTTAACGATAATCTCCTTCCATCGTCAACTTCTTCAACAACTTATGAAAAAGCCTAACACACACATCAAATAAAAGTCAAATAAGAAGTACACTTATAACACAAGTGTTGACACTATAATGTTATTAATCAAGTAATTTCGTATTGGCCCAGTTACAGGTCCTCGGTCTGCTGTATTGGCATGAGGCCGAATTAATGACAATTTTAATTAACTGACCCATTAAAAAGGATTATTGTTTTGTTTTACCTCAGTTTTAATACGGATGACCTCCGAACAATACTGGATAAATTAATAAATTATTATCTTGGAGCAGAAATAGGAAAAATGATATGTACCCCCGTATGACTCAGTTTTACGGCACCCGCCCATCGGGGCTTGAAGAAATAGATGCTTCCACGTAGAGCTGAAACCGACCGCACACGAGTACTGGTAAATTGCTTAGAGGATCTAAGCCTGCCCAGGCAAAGCGATGCGAGTAGGACTGCCCATGCTTATAAACCTTATTGGTTTCATTGGCAACAGGGATTGAGATGACATTTCATCTGAATGTCTGGTAAAAGTCCCACAAAATTGGAAGCAACGTCTCCAAAATAACCTATACAGTGTTGACGGGGACGTTAAACTTCAAATCAAACAAACAAAGAACTCAGTTTTCTCTATACAAAGTGGGTTTTAGTGGGGTGTTCATTTCACGGACTTGTTCACGTGATGGACTTACAGAAATCGATTTAAGTCCCATATTGGAATTCTTTTCACTGACCGTTCCAAGGCGGTTCTTCTATCGCGGTTTTTTTTTGTTTTGGTTTGTCTTTGAGTGTGTGTATTGTTTTGGATAGCGAATTGGCCATTTTAGGGGAAAGTTACTGTCCTTTTGGCTTGCCGCTGTTGATGTTTCCATCAGGGTCCGGTTTTTCATGTTTGTGTTTCTTTCCCTTTGGTGTCTCTGATGGGGGCTGTGGGTTGGTTGTGTCGATTCCTGATCGTTGTCTTCACTTCTATTTTGCATATCAGACCTGTTTTGTTTGTGTCTCCCCGTACATGCATTTATTGCTTCCTCAGGGATAGAATTTACAATTGCTTTTCACCGTTCCTTAATTTGACATCCTTTAAATACCTGTTGAAGGTCTGAATTACATCGATGTTCGTACCTCGTTGTTTGACAATTGCTTGTTTGATATCTATGGGATTTTTGTAGGCATAGCTGTTTTGTGGGCTTTCAGAAAAATATGTAAATGCAATGACTTCAGCACCCAATTTCGTAAACTCATTCTCCGATATAAAAAGATAGGGTACAATATAAATGTTAGACGACAGACTGCATGCATAGTAGTTAACCCAATCACGGTTGACGGCTTTTCTTCCCTCTTTGGTTGCATGCCGGTGGGTCAGGCCTCATATTATATGACGGTTCCAACGTAAAGGCTTACTGAGAAAAGGCTTACAGAGAATTAGAGAGAATTTAATTATAAGTAATGTTGGTTGGTGCCTGATGCTCTGTCTCTGGTCGGACCCATCGGAGTCTAACTGTTGGTTTTCTTCTGCTCCAGCATTTCAGTGGTTTCTTTCTGTCGAGTCCTCACCGTTGTTTCATCTCTGTGGTTGTTTGATTTTTGTTTTCACGGAGATTTTGCACTGATGAGTTAGGAGGCCTTCATGCGGACTGAACAAATTATTTGTCTAAATCGCGACGAGGTAAGGGTGAGGATTTGGGCTACGTAAAATCGATTTAAGCCCCACAGTGGAATTCGTTTCACTGACCGTTCCAAGACGGTTCTTCTGTCGCGGTTTATTTTTGTTATTGTTTGTCATTGAGTGTGTGTATCGCTTATATTATTTTGTCTTGGATAGCCAATTGGCCATTTTGTGGGAAAGTAACTGTCCTTTTGGCTTTCCGCTATTGATGTTTCCATTAGGGTCTAGTCGTTTCATGTGTGTGCTTCTTTCCATTGGGTGTCTTTGGGTTAAATGTATCGATTCCTGATCATTGCCTTCATTTCTATTTTGAGGACTCAACAACAATCCGACGTCAGAGCAGAAGAAAATCACAAGTTAGATCACAGAGGGTCAAACCCATGAAATATCAGGCTCCACTCCCTTGAGTTCAATAGATTTAGGATGGGGCGTCATAGAGTCCGAAGTCCAGCCCTACCACCGTTCAACCGAAGAGCGAAGCAAACGGACCACAATCGAGCGCTTTATTCTGAAGAGGTTTGATCCAGGATGAAACATTGGTCCATGAATTTGATCCTGAAGGAAACGTACTGAGCAAACAGTAGAAACATCAAAATAGAAGTGAAGGCAATGATCAGGAATCGATACAATTAACCCACAGCTCCCATCAGAGACACCAAAGGGAAAGAAACACAAACATGACATAACTATACCCCTTATGGAAACATCAATAGCAGAAAGCAAAAAAGGACAGTTACTTTCCCACAAAATGGCCAAATGACTATCCAAAAATAAAAAATCTAAACGATACACACACTCAAAGTCAAACCATTTAAGAAATGAAATTTATTTTTCTGCAGTTCATGGAAGTATGAACGCAGTGTGTCGCGTGCAATGTAAATGAACCCCGAAGGGATTCATGTAAACTTTGCTAGCGATCCACTGTCGTTCATTTAAGAAATGAAATTATTTTTCTGCAGTTCATGGAAGTATGAACGCAGTGGGTTGCGTGCAAAGTAAATGAACCCCGAAGGGGTTCATGTAAACTTTGCTAGCGACCCACTGTCGTTCATACTTTCATGAAAAGCAGAAAAATTAAGTTTATTTTTTATATTTATACTTCCATGAACTGCAGAAAAATAATTTCATTTCTTAAATTTATATTATTTGCCCCTCATCACTGGGCGAAAAAAATGCTTGTAGGGCAAACTTTTAATGCTGAAAAACATTTACACGCTGTTTTTCTACAAAGAGCGGAGCAGCGTTGACGTCATCAACGCCCGTAGAGAACAATGGTTTAGAATGACGTCACTTTAACGTCACTGAAAATCATGTGATTCGATGCGTTCATGGACGTATGAACGCAATTGTTTTCTATAGGTTTACATTAGACTTTACACTGGAAATGTAAATATTTAAAAAATGAATTTTATTTTTCTGCAGTTCATGGAAATATGAACGCAGTGGGTCGCGTGCAAAGTAAATGAACCCCGAAGGGGTTCATGTAAACTTTGCTAGCGACCCACTGTCGTTCATACTTTCATGAAAAGCAGAAAAATTAAGTTTATTTTTTATATTTACATTATTTGCCCCTCATCACTGGGCGAAAAAATGCTTGTAGGGCAAACTTTTAAAGCTGAAAAACATTTACACGCTGTTTTTCTACAAAGAGCGGAGCAGCGTTGACGTCATCAACGCCCGTAGAGAACAATGGTTTAGAATGACGTCACTTAACGTCACTGCAAATCATGTGATTCGATGCGTTCATGGAAGCATGAACGCAATTGTTTTCTATAGGTTTACATTAGACTTTACACTGGAAATGTAAATATTTAAGAAATGAAATTTATTTTTCTGCAGTTCATGGAAGTATGAACGCAGTGGGTCGCGTGCAAAGTAAATGAACCCCGAAGGGGTTCATGTAAGCTTTGATAGCGACCCACTGTCGTTCATACTTTCAGGAAAAGCAGAAAAATTAAGTTCATTTTTTATATTTACATTATTAGCCCCTCATCACTGGGCGAAAAAATGCTTGTAGGGCAAACTTTTAAAGCTGAAAAACATTTGCACGCTGTTTTTCTACAAAGAACGGAGCAGCGTTGACGTCATCAACGCCCGTAGAGAACAGTGGTTTAGAATGACGTCACTCAACGTCACTGAAAATCATGTGATTCGATGCGTTCATGGAAGTATGAACGCAATTGTTTTCTTTAGGTTTACATTAGACTTTACACTGGAAATGTAAATATAACGAAATTAACCGCGACAGAAGAACCGCCTTGGAACCGTCAGTGAAAAACTCTTCTCCCGTAAAGAAATTCAAGCACACAGCATCTGTGGACAAGGACACAGCCTCAGATGTTGGGCATGTAAGGTTGTTTTCATGATAGATTATATTCAGACGGAGATCACACCATCACCGGGCAGCACTATGGGAGATGGTGGCTCTGTGGGGGGCTCTAAGCAAGCATCGTCTTGCTCCAGGACCATGGCCCTGACCACACCTTACAAGTTGCAGCATCCGCAGCTGGTGAGTGTGGTTTCGAAATCCTGCATCATTCCCCACTGGCTCCCATTGGTTTTTACCTATATCGCCAGCTCTTAAAACAGATCCGTGAATGTAGGCATTTTGAAAGTGATGATGACATCATAGTAGCTGATGTGGTATTTTCTGAGCGGCAAACTACTTAAGATGACAAACTACTAAGGCACATCAAAATATTTCTGGCCTGGCCTTTTTTTCTTTCCCAAGGCATTAACTAGGGTGGTAAATATGAACCACTATCTCTCTAAGTTACAATCAGCTGATAACTTTTGCAAACGATGTGAACATTACTCAGAAATGGGCTGCAGAGTTCAAACTAGGGAGAACCTGCATCGAAGATGAACCACGGTCAGGTCGCCCTAAAGATGTGATTGTTGCTCCCCAAGCTGATGCTGTATATAGTATGATAATGAATGATACTCGTACAAGAGTCTCTATTTCGCAAATTGCTTAAAGGATAAGTTTGAAGTCAGCCAATTCCACTTTGTCTTGCGGCTTTCATATGGACAGACTGTAAGCACGATGAGTTCTAAGACTGTTGAGAAGAGACCAAACGGTGGTTAGACTACACATTTTCAGAAAGCTTTTGGCACTTTTTGTTGTTGATAGGTGGTGGGCTGTTTGCAAAATGGGGAAGTCAGAGAAGAGAGTTGCTAGAGGGGGACGGTGTTGCACAATCCAGCACTAGTCATGAACAGACTCAATAAACCGAGTCTGCTGTTTTCATTTACTTGGTGAACGAGGACTGTTCAAATATGAATGCAACTAAGCACATAAAAATGATTCCGTGATAGATTTCGATGAAAAATTTATTTGTCCCCTCAAAGTATTCCCTTTTAACAGATAAACAAACTTTCAGTCTTCTGATCCAATCATTGAATGCATTTTGGTAGTCTTTTCGAGGTATACTATGAAGGCACTGGAATATTGCAGAACCGAGGTGTTTGCGCTGTACAAATTTTCGACCAGAAAGGTATTTTTTCAGCCGCGGGAACAAAAAAAAAGTCACACGGGGCAAGGTCAGGGGAATACGGGGGGTGAGGGAGTTCAACAACCTTTACCTGCTTCAGATAGTCTTGCACAATGAACGCCTTGTGCGATGACGCATTGTCACGTAGCAATCTGACATTGGCCAAACCAGTTGCGGGTCTTCGTTCTTTGAAATATTTTTTCAATTTTCGAAGAACTTTATTCTTGTAAAACTTCGCATTTACAGATTTGCCTTTAGGCACAGCAACCTGAATAGTAGGGCCCTGATTTGAAAAGAATATGGCATACATTACCTTCTTGACGCTCATGGTCCGCTTTGCAATGCATGGTCTTTTGCAATACTTTGTTGACCATATTTTGTTCTGAATCTTTCGTTTTGGCTCAAAAAAGTGAACCCATGTCTCGTCACCTGTGACGACATTAGCGAAAGACCGTGCATTGTAATTTGGAAACTTTTGAAGCAACTTCTTGGCGCACTGAACGCGTGTCTTTTTCTGCTCATCTGTCAACAGATGGGGAATACATCTAGCACAGATCTTTCTCATTTTCAAATACCGTTTCAGAATTGTATGAGCTGCTCCTAATGAGATGCCAACCATACTAGCTATTTGCCTAGTGGTGTATCGTGCATCGGTAGCAACTATTTCTTTCACTCTAGCAACCATCTTGGCAGATGTTGCTCTTTTCGGCAGACGATCATGTGGTGCATCTTCTGTTGAGCCTAGTCCACAGCTGAATTTGTTACACCAACGAAAAACTGTCGGAAAAGACATTTCATTATGCCCATAAACCGAACATATTTCATCAAAAATGTCTTTGCACCGTATACTAAGAATACAACGATTCTTAATATAGGACCGTATTTCAACGGCGTACTCTGACCTTCTTCCAACCATGATTTGTATTAGTATACAATAGTAGACAGTGTTTATCGAATGATATACATGGCTAAAGTTGACGGATTTTAACAGGTTGGTATCAATGTATAGGTAAAATGCTTTCTACGCTGTGATATTTATTTCCAGGTGATTTTCGCATTAGTGCATGAGAAAACGTTCTACTTGCATTCATATTTGAACAGTCCTCGTATTCTTTGCTTCTAAAGGATCTAACCATTCAGAAATTATTTATCTTCACTGCAGCTGGTGTTGTGTCGTGTGGCAGCCGTAAAAAGTATCTGCTTAAGCCGGTGCTAAAGGGCGTGGTCGGCGTTGCACAATCCAGTACTGGTCATGAACATACTCAATAAAACCGAGTCTATTTTCATTTACTGGGTGTATTCTTTGCTTCTAAAGGGTCTAGCCATTCAGAAATTATTGTGATGACATATTTACATTTCACCCAAGGAAATAAATTAAGAGTTGGCGAATACTACCGGTAATGATTGGCTTTCAGAAATGGGCTGCAGAGTCCAAACTAGGGAGAAAATGCATCGAAGATGAACCACGGTCAGGTCGCCCTAAAGACGTGATTGCTGATCCTATATAGTATGGCAATGAATGATTCAAGAGTACGCAAATTGCTTAAAGGATAAGTTTTAAGTCAGCCCAATCCACTTTGTCTTGTGGCCTTCATATGGACAGACTGTAGGCACGATGGGTTCTAAGAAAGTTGGAAAGACCAAAACGGGGGCTAAGCTGAATCATTACGATAACACACCCCTGTGACAAAGTGCATTTTTTCACATCTCCAAAATGGCTACTTTTCTGATGAAAATCCGTCATGTTTTTCTTTTTAATGCTGCAAACATAGGTTGTGGGTACTCGTTAGAACCGCCTCATTGAGGCGGTTCTAACGAGTACCCACAACCTATATCTTGAAGCAGAAATAAGAAAAATAATGTATACCCTCGTAAACCCCAGTTGTCTCTATATATAGTGGGGTTAAGTGGGGTGTTCATTTCACGGACATGTTCACGTGATGATTTTCAGACAGCTTTTGCACGATTCTATCACATTCCAGCATGGGGTCAATCACTTTAAACCTAGGTAAAAGTACTGGAAAACAGTAGAAACAGCAAAGACTCTCTTCACTAAAACAATTCAGGCAGACAGCATCTGCGGACAGGATCACGGCCTCGGTTCTTGACATTGTAAGGGTGTTGTCATGGTAGATTATCTTAATTCTTGTGCTGCTGAATATTTAAATATGCCACACCCACTACTGATTATCAGCCAATCAGATTACTTGATGCAAATTATTGCAGCAAATTCATAAACTGGGTGGCAAACAATGAAGATCCTGATCAGATGGCTTCTTCAGAAACCATCTTATCTGGATCTTCATTGTTTGGAAAATAAGGCATATCCGGGCTCAGCAGGACAAGAGTTAAGAGAGGTCAAGCTCCATGCTATCAAATTGAAAGTTAATGTGAAACGGAGGAGGGCACTAAGCAGGCATCCCCTTGCTCAAGGACCCTGATTTGGCACCTTCTGAGTTTTAACTATATATCCAAGTCTTAAATTAGATCCTTTTGACAGTGATGATGACATCATATGTATTGCCGAGGCATTTTCAGAGCGTCCATTCTAGGATGGAATGATAAAACTGAGCATCGCTGGAGTTAATGCACTGGGTTTATGGGAGATTATTAATCTGAATAATTGCACTGATATTTGTGACTATTGTCCATCCATTACGAAAACACGCCTATATAAATACATTGTAACCTATATCGCCGAAAAAATGAAAATTTTAAGATGAAAAAGTGTGATATTTTTCTTATTTCTGCTCAAAATATAGATTGTGGGCACCCGTTAGAACCGCCTCATTGAGGCGGTTCTAACGAGAACCCACAATCTATATTTTTGAGCAGAAATTAGAAACATAAGCGTTACCCCCATTAACCCCAGTTTTACTGTATGAAAGTGGGGTTCAAAGGGGTCAAAATTATATAGGCGTGTTTTTTGTGATCGCGGGGATATCGATAGATGCTGGCAAGATCGAGGCTCCGGGACAATATTCACCATATCAGTACATTGTAGGGGTTGTTGAGGCATTTTCAGAGCGTCAAGGTGAATATAAGAATCTGATATGGGGTTCTGTTGCAGATGGGCGTTTCCAACCCGAGGGATGACCGTGCTGAGCGGAACCGAGGCTACGCCGAGGTTCCGCTCAGCACGGTCATCCCGAGGGTTGGAAACGCCCATCTACAACATAACCCCATATTGGATTCTTTTTCTTGCACAACATCTCCGGTTAGTGATGACAGCTCGCACATGTATATCGTTTACAAAATAAAAGTAGTTCCGGCAGTTGAATAGAATTGAAGCGCATTTATGTTAGTTGCCTGGGTCGGAACACCAGGGTCAGAACATAAATTTCCATCCCAAGGTAAAATCACGGATTTTCTTGTCTGGTGTGCAAGAAACGTTCTTCCAGGTAGGCATAATGAAACTGAGCATCGCTGGAACAAGTGCATTGAGTTGGTGGGTGATTATTTTGAAACAATAAGGTGTGATACAACGCATTTTGAAGTAGTGTAGTAATTTCTTCATTTTGAAATTTTTACTTCATTATGCGTTGGCATAGTCGATGCGAAATGAAATAAAATGTGTTTTTTACTTCATTATGCGTCGATACTAAGAGGTTTGCGCAAAATGAAAGAATTATTTCATTTTGCGGTGATAGGTGGCATACTTAATTTTACTTCATTATGCGTCGACAGTTTGTATCTAGTTCCATATAAGACACAGAAGCCTATGTGGTGTAGTAGTTATGCTATAGCTACTCGCCTGATAAACCGGGGTAGCAGGATCGATCCCAGTCTTGAAACCGAGATCCCGTTTCCGTATAAATGAGTCTTGAAACCAAGTTCGCTACTTTGTATGACCTTAGCTGTTGGTGGGACGGAAACTGAAACACACTCGCACTCCTTTTAAGATGCATAGATGGACAAACAACTGGGCTATGGGCTGGTCCAAGCCAATATGGTCCCACACCCCAACTATTGTGTGCACTACATGATCATGTGTTGAGCCTTAAAACACAAATGAGGGAAAAACATCAGACATGAGACCAAAATACCGTAAGGCGTTCAGTTTTAACTCTACTAACATAATCAAATACAGTGAAATTCCGCTATTAAGACCACCTAAAATTAAGACAAATTTTGTTTTTAAAGCATATTTTGAAGGTTAAAGTTACATTTTCTTTGTGATTGCGACATTCAGTGTGCTCTTGTGGAAGCGCAAGAGCTTTGGGACTGTTCAAATGTGGTCTTAAAAACCACTTTTGAGCTGTCTCAAATGTGGTCTTTATATTGGAATTTACCTGTATTGCTTCCTAAGTCTTTGGTCTCCTTTCGTAGACAGCTATGTTCTTCCTTCCATCATTACTTCATTTTGCGTCGATATGGTGCATATCAACGCGAAATGAAATTTTTTTTTACTTCATTTCGCGTCGACTACGCCAACGCATAATGAAATAAAAAAATCAAAATGAAGAAATTACTACATTACTTCATTATGCGTTGTATCAAAGGTGTTTAGATTTCACACCCAGTTTTGTATACAGTGTTAGGGCAGGAACGTAAGACTGAAAAAAAAAACACTGCTTTCCACTTGGCTAAAGAGGCTCCAAATGAAGTGCGACTTCGATCGGCCCTGTAGCTGCTGAAAAGAAAACGTGTAGATGGGTTCCTCCTTGTGATCTTTGACAAGGCATCACTAGCAAGAAAAGGTAACTGAGGAAAGGCCCCAATCCAAGAACGCAGCCGTCTCATGTCACCTATAGAAAGTGACACGGATGCACACACAAAAACAGACGAAACATGAACCAACGGCACAAAGCCAAATAACAGTAAATCACCGGTACTTGCAAGCTTAGACAATTACATTACAGAAACGAATGCATTTCATTTAACGTTCATTCTTCACGAAAATGCGTTTATACAATTCTGACCCTGTTAACCCTCACTTTTATACAATAAAACAGATGTTTACAGGGGTGTACATTATTTTTCTTATTTCTGCTTAAAAACATAGAGTGTGGGTACTCGTTAGAACCGCCTCGATTCTTATGTTTTACATTTCCTTTTAAAGGTGCATTATTGAGCTATCTGGAAAAAATGCTTCCAAAAATAAAATACATATAGCCGGTATTTTTCTTTAAAACAATACAAATGAATGCATTTTGTGCAAAAATGCGAACAATTATGATGACAGGTAAACGAGTTTGAGAGGGATTCCCTAACTAGGTTTCGAACACTAGTTAGATCTATTTTTAGTTCGTGACAAAAATAGAATTCCCATATATGACGTTATGCGACGTTCATTTTTGGACTTGTTTGCTTAGGCCATGCATGAATCGGAAAAACATATGACGCTGAATAGCATGCCATACTTAACGGCACTCAGAGACGATACTGTCTCCATGTATGTGTAAAGCGATAGATTTATTTTTAGAACAGAAATTCCGAACATATGTTCAGAGCGAGGGGTAAACACGAATGAAAACGACCATTTTCACAAAGTTCTGAAGCTGTATATGGCTCCAAAAGTGTACACATGACAAAGGAGTATGCATTGAAGATAAAAACCAGAAAAAAAAATTGAGACCCGGTAGCTCAATAATGCACCTTTAAGATAAAATCAGAAAAAAAACCTCCCTAAAACATCCAAGGCATCAGGTTAACCTTTAACCTGATGAATATTCAATTAAGCCACACTCATTTCTGACTTTGCACCAATCAGATTACTTGATGCAGCTTATTTCTACATATTCATAAACTGAATGTCAAACTGTGTAGATCCTGATCAGATGGCTTCTTCAGAAGCCATCTGATCTGGATCTACACTGTTTGCAAAGATAGGGCTTGTCGCCTACAGCAGGGTAAAGGTTAACAAGCCAGTGAAATCGACATCCCTGTAATTTTCTCATTTGTGGTCAACAATATACTTTTTGAGGATTATTTTGCTATATAGATTTTGGGTGCTCGTTAGAGCCGCCTCATTGATGCGGCTCTAACGAGCACCCAAAATCTATATTTGGACTAGAAGTAAGAAACATATCAAACGTTTGCAAACAAAGCAAGGCCCATTTTGTGATATCAGAAGTACAAAATTCCTGTTCAAAGAACACGTGAATTTCATGATTTGAACGTTTTTTTTTTTTGTTTTTTTTTTTAGCTCACCTGACCGAAGGTCATGGTGAGCTTTTGTGACCGTAAGATGTCCGGCGTCGTCGTGCGTCGTCCGTCGTCCGTCGTCCGTCGTGCGTAAACTTTTTCTTGTGAACAAACTAGAGGCCACAGTTTTGGTCCAATCATCATCAAACTTGCTCAGAATGATCATCATGACAATATCTCGGTCAAGTTCGAATATGGGTCATGTCGGGTGAAAAAGTAGGTCAGTAGGTCAAATCATAGAAAAACCTTGTGAACACTCTAGAGGGCACAGTTTTGGTCCAATCATCATCAAACTTGCTCAGAATAATTATCATGACAATATCTCGGTCAGGTTCGAATATGGATCATGTAGGGTCAAAAAGTAGGTCAGTAGGTCAAACCATAGATAGTCCTTGTGAACACTCTAGAGGGCACAGTTATGGTTCAATTATCATCAAACTTGCTCAGAATGATCATTGTGACAATATCTCGGTCAAGTTTGAATATGGGTCATGTCGGGTCAAAAAGTAGGTCAGTAGGTCAATTCATAGAAAAACCTTGTGAACACTCTAGTTTAAACAACATCTCCTCCTAAACCACTGATCAGATTTTGACCAAACTTCGCAGGAATGATCCTTAGGTGGACCTCTTTCAAAGTTGTTCAAATGGTTCTGGTCTGCTGCACATCTAGGTCACAGGAGCCAAAAATAGATTTTTTTCACCGAAAACTTAAAAAATCTTCTTCTCTGAAACCACAAGGCCCAGGTCTTTGATATTTGGTATGATGCTTCATCTAGTGGACCCCTACCAAGATTGTTCAAATTATAGTGCTGGGGCCAAAAATGCCCCCGCCCCGGGGCCCTTTGGATTTACATTGGCTTATATAGGGAAAATCTTTAAAAATCTTCTTCTCTGAAACTGCAAGGCCCAGGTCTTTGATAAATGGTATGAAGCTTTATCTAGTGGACCCCTACCAAGATTGTTCAAATTTAAGTGCTGGGGCAAAAAATGCCCCAGCCCTGGGGCCCCCTTTGGTTTTACATGGGCTTATATACGGAAAATCTTTAAAAATCTTCTTCTCTGACACCCCAAGCCCCAGGTCTTTGATATTTGGTATGAAGCTTCATCTAGTGGACCCCTACCAAGGTTGTTCAAATTATAGTGCTAGGGCCAAAAATGCCCCCGCCCCGGGGCCCTTGGGTTTTACATGGGCTTATATAGGGAAAATCTTTAAAAATCATCTTCTCTGAAACTGCAAGGCCCAGGTCTTCGATATTCGGTATGAAGCTTCATCTTGTGAAACTCTACCAAGATTGTTCAAATTATAGCCCTGGGGCCAAAAATGCCCCCCCCCCCCCCCCCCCTCCGGGGCCCTTTGGTTTTACATAGACTAATATATGGAAAATCTTGAAAAAAATCGTTTTCCCTCACACAACAAGGCGTAGGTCTTTGATATGTGGTATGAAGCTTCAGCTAGTGGACCGCTACCAAGATTGTTCAAATTATAGCCCTGAGACCAAAAATGCCCCTGCCTTGTGGCCCTTGGTTTTACATAGACTTATGTAGGGAATATCTTAAAAAATCTTCTATGAAACCATGGTGACATGGCCTAGGTCTTTGATATTTGGTGTGAAATTTCATCTAGTGGACCTCCATCAAGATTGTTCAAATTATAGCCTTGGGGCCAAAAATGTCCCCGCCCCAAGACCCTTTGGTTTTACATAGACTTATATAGGGAAATCTTTAAAAATCTTCTTCTCTGACACTGCAAGGCCCATGCCTTTGATATTTGGTATGGAGCTTCTTCTAGTGGACCTCTACCAAGATTGTTCAAATTATAGCCCTCAGGCCACAAATGCCCCCACCCCAGGGCCCTTTAGTTATACATAGACTTATATAGAGATAATCTTTGAAAATCTTCTTCTCTGAAACAGCAAGGCCCAGGTCTTTGATATTTGGTGTGAAGCTTCATCTAGTGGACCCCTATCAAGATTGTTTAAATTATAGCCCTCGGGGTCACAAATGCCCCCGCCCCAGGGCCCTTTGGTTTTACATAGATTTATATAGGGAAATCTTTAAAAATCTTCTTCTCTGAAACCGCAAGGCCCATGTCTTTGATATTTGGTATGAAGCTTCATCTAGTGGACCTCTACCAAGTCAGTTCAAATTATAGCCCTCGGGCCACAAATGCCCCCGCCCCAAGGCCCTTTGGTTTTACATAGACTTATAATAGAGATTATCGTTGAAAATCTTTGTCTCTGAAACAGCAAGGCCCAGGTCTTTGATATTTGGTGTGAAGCTTCATCTAGGCGACCTCTATCAAGATTGTTTAAATTATAGCCCTGAGGCCAAAAATGCCCCTGCCCCGGGGCCATATGGTTTTACATAGGCTTATGTAGTGCTGGGGACAAAAATGCCCCCGCCGTGGGGCCCATTGGTTTTACATAGGCTTATATAGGGAAAATCTTTAAAAAAATCTTCTTCTCTGAAACCGCAAGGCCAAGGTCTTTGATATTTGGTGTGTAGCTTCATCTAGTGGACCTCTGCCAAGATTGTTCAAATTATAGCCTTTGTTGATATTTGGTATGAAGCTTCACCTTTTTAGACCTGCCTCAACATTATAACCCTGGGGTCAATAATGGCCCTCCCTAGGGCCCACTTGTTACTCTATGGATCAGGTGAGCGATCCAGGGCCATCATGGCCCTCTTGTTTTTCTTGTTTTTTTTTTTAACACGGCTTCAGGTCCTTCCAAGAATACCTTCGAACAGCTGTGTTCATAGCATTTTATGCAAAAATACATCTTTTCGCTTGCCGTGGCTCATTCTTAGCGCATTTATAGAAAACTCCTGTGCGCAATGTTTTCATGCCTATATATTTTGTGTGCATTAATAGTTTATCTATTGGGACGTAATATTCATACTTCATGAATACACTGACTCATAGGACGTCATTGACGTCAAATAAACAATGGTTCTCTCCAGTGTGATTGGACGATCGCGACGTAATGACGTCAATGACACTCTTCCGCTGTTAATAGGAAAAACTGTGTGCAATTGTTTTATTCTTTCAATGTTAATCATCTTCCTAGACTTTTTCTTCACATAATGGATGGAAAACAATGTAAATATATTAAGTAACCAGTGCTTCAGCTGAAGTGCACGACCCGCCGGATGCTTTTAGCTTTATGAGTGTTACCATATATGGGTATGGCGGCCATTTTGGTCATGTGACCTGGACCTAAAACGGTTCCCCCAATAAATGCGCCTTATCGTAAGGAGCAAAAATATATCTTATACTTTAGTACTTTATTCTGGATCGTTTGCAGGATAAAATGCATTCTCACTTTTCCAATACAAAATCATATGTGTCAAAGTTTGACCTAGGCACAAAGAAGATCAAGGTCAACCCAAGGTCACCATTTTAGCAATTTATGATGGGCCTACGTCCCAGATGCTACTTGTCAAGTTTCGTGGAAATCTGCCCAGTGGTTCTGGAGAAAACTATTTTTGAAGGGTTTTTACCATATATGGCTTGGCGGCCATTTTGGTCATGTGACCTGGACCCCATGAGCAAATTTTGGTTTCCCCCATCCCATAGAGGCTCCATATGAAATTTAACTTCAATCGGTCCAACGGTTTTCCGAGGAGAAGCAGTTCGAAAATATTCACATTTTTCGCCTCGGCGAGGCTATACTAAATGGAATGTAATATTTCGCAAGTTTAATGGTTAGATCTCATTGATATCTATCAGTATGCCAAAAATTGTTTAAATATTCCAAGCGGTTAAGTCACTATCACCAATTTTCACAAACGGGTTACGGACGGACAGACAGACTGACAGACTGACAGAATGACAGAATGACACGGTGATTTTAGGGCACTCTTAGAAATCAACCGACTTCATTCGGTCGCTTTTTCTGCGGGTCGTGCAATAACGGTATTTTATTTAAAGTTCATTGTAGCTTCTTCACCTTATGAATTACGAAAACACGCCTATTCAAATATATTGGAAAAGTTACCATCAAAAAATGAAAATTTCAGATAAAAAATTCTGAAATTTTTCACATTGCTTCTTATTTCTACTCTAAAATATAGAATGTGAGTATTCGTTAGAACCGCCTCAATGTGGCGGTTCTAACGTGTGTGTATACCCACAATCTATATTTTTAGCAGAAATAAGAAAAACATCCCATTTTTTCATCCTGAAATTTGCATTTTTTCGGCGGTAAAATTTACATTTTTTCGGCGGTAAAATTTACAATGTATTTGTATAGGCGTATTTTCGTAATGAAACTAACCTTTCTTTCTAATGAGAACACACAACATACAGTAGAACTTCGATGGCTCGAACACCGATGGCTCGTTTACCATGGATGAGTCGAACCCATTCGTGAGCCCCTAGCGAAATCCTCTACATAAGAAAAGTGGGGGATAATTGAGGAAATTTTAGTCTTTTATCTTGCAAATGTATGCTGTGTGTACTCATTAGAATCGCCTCGATGAGGCGATTCTAATGAGTACACACAGCATACATATTCATTATAGAACACCGAAAAGATGTCTAAAAGTATCTCGTTATGCCTCCTGACAGTAACTTCAGTGGCTCGAACTACCCCTGTCTCGAACAGGTTTTCGAGGTCCCAAAGGTGTTCGAGCCATTGAAGATCGACTGTAACTTTATTTATAGAAGATCGTAAGGATATTGTTTAGTGACACCCAGTATGCCTCAAAGGACCTGGCACTATGACTTAACCTCAATAGTTCGACTTACCCCTAGCTCGAACAAATTTTCGTGGTCCCAAAAATATTCGAGTTATTGAAGTTCGTATGTATATATAGGCATGTCCGCTATATATGTCAAGTGACCTGCACCATTTGAATATATTCCCCAGACCATATACATGTAGGATCCACATAAAATACAGCAGCTTCTACCGCCCACGCCCATCGGGGCTTGAAGAAACAGAGGGGCTGCATGATGCTTCCACGAAGAGCTGAAACCAACCGCACACGAGTACTGATAAACCGCTTAGAGGATCTAAGCATTGCCAGGCAAAGTGGTGCGAGTAGGACCTTCCATGGTTATAAACCCTGTTGGTTTCATTGGGCGACAGGGCTTGTGATGTCATTTCATCTCAATGTCGGGTAAAAGTCCCACAAAATTGGAAGCAACGCCTCCAAAATGACCTGTACAGTGTTGACGGGAACGTTAAACCTAAAATCAAACAAACAAAACAAAACAGCAGCTTCAGAGGAGTACAGTAGCTTCTGAAGAGATGTTTCGACCCCCCATCGGGGCTTAGAGAAATAGATTAGGCCGCATGTGCTTCCGCTCAGAGCTGAAACCGATCGAACATGAGTACTGGTAAACCGCTCAGAGGGTCCAAGCTTGTCCAGGCAAAGTGGTGCGAGTCGGACAGTTCATGCAGGTTTCACTGGGTGGCAGGGCTTGAGACGTCATTTCATCTCGATGTCGGGTAAAAGTCCCACAACGCCTCCGTAATGTCCTATATCGTGTTGAGGGGAGACGTTTAATATCAAATCAATCAAATCAGAGGAGATGTTTAAAAGTGTAAATCTCTGTGACCTTGAATTGTTTGTTTGATTTGATGTTTAACGTCCCCGTCAACACTGTAAAGGTCATTTTGGAGACGTTGCTTCCAATTTTGTGGGACTTTTACACGACACTGAGATGAAATGACATCTCAAGCCCTGTCGCCCAATGAAACCAATAGGGTTTATAAGAATGGACGGGCCGCTACGCACCACTAGCATACAACGGGTTAAAGAACAATTAAAGAACTTGACCACTGGTTCGATTTTACAGACTCTAAAAGTTGGTCTATTGTACCGGGGCCAAAACCATGGTGGTGGCCAAAATTCAAAGACGGAAGCACCTCTCATTAGGTGACGCGACGCAACTGTGAGTGGGGATGACCTTATGACATTTAAAATGAAAAACCAGACCAGAAAAAAAGCAGCACGACCAACAAATGCGAGGCAAGTCTTCCCTTTGCCGGAAATCTGGCCCTTTTTCACGCCATACGGGCCCTGATCATAGAACATTTTCGGACCGTCTGTCAAAAACCATTACTCTGGAAATTGTTTTGTTCGATTTGAGGCTTAACGTTCAACACGTTGGTCATTTTGGAGACGGTGTCGGACTTTTACCCGGCATTGAGACGAAATTACAGATCAAGCCCTGCAAAAAGGTTTATTTATATGAGGATATTCTTCAGTGATACCCATATGCATGGACACTTTGCCTGGGCAGGCTTAGACCCTATTAAGTAGTTTACCGGTACTCATGTTCGGTCTGTTTCAGCTCTGCGTGTAAGCACCATGCAGCCTAGTCTATTTCTCCAACCCCAAGAAGCCTCCGTGGTGTACGCTGGTTACGACATCGCAGGATCGATCCCGGGCTTCGCCAGACTCTCGGATGAGTCTTTAAACCGAGGTCCCGTCTCCGTATGACCTTAGCTGTTGGTGGGACGTAAAAATCAACACTCACTCACTCCAACCCCGGTGGGCGGGGCCGAAGCACTCTGGAATTACTGTAACATACTGACCACTCAGTTCCTTTTTTAATGCGCCGGCAGTGAATTATTGACGTGAGCCAATATTCTATTTTCATTTCAACGGTTACTTCCCTTATTCTGTTAGTGCTGATATTCGTAGCCGTAAAGTGAGTGAGTGAGTTTTAGTTTTACGTCCCACCAGCAGCTAAGGTCATACGGAGACGGGACCTCGATTTAAAGACTCATCCGAAAGTCTGGAGAAGCCCGGGATCGATCCTGCGATCCCTGGTTTACAAGGTGAGTAGTGTAACCACTGCATCACGGAGGCTTCTGTAGCCGTAAAGTTTATTATTACTATTATTATTATTATTATTGGTAGTAGTAGTAGTAGTATTAGTAGTAGTAGTAGTAGTAGTAGTAGTAGTGGTCGTAATGTGTTTAATATTTGAGCCAGCGCATGTCAAAATGTACAAGAATTCTTGAGAGACCAGCGAATACTCAGATCAGCCTGCGCATTCGCGCAGTCAGATCAGAGTCTTCGCTGATCGCATGTCCCTATTATAGGCTAATAGCTATGCAAAGAGACATAAGCAGAAGGTCTTGTCATAGTGGATGGGTGCGCAGGTTGATTTGAGTCCCTGCTGGTCGCACCGGTCTTATTGTAGCTTTTGTCATGCGCCGGCTGATTTATTATTATTATTATTATTATTATTTTAGGTTTAACGTCCCCGTCAACACTGTAAAGGTCATTACGTTGCTTCCAATTTTGTGGGACTTTTACACGACATTGAGATGAAATGACACCTCAAGCCCTGTCGCCCAGTGAAACCAAAAGGATTTATAAGCATGGCTTGTCCGACTCCCACCACTTTGCCTGGGCAGGCTAAGATCCTCGGTTTACCAGTACTCGTGTGCGATCGGTTTCAGCTCTGCGTGGAAGCATCATGCAGCCCATCTATTTCTGTAAACCCCGATGGGCGGGGCCAATTATTATTATTGTTCGTATGGTGTTTATTATTATTATTATTTTGTTGTTGTTGGTGGTGGTGGTGGTTTGTTTGAAGAGCCTTTCAGTAGTATTTCACTTACATCGAGGCAATCTGTAATTATGTCATCGGTGGGGGAAGGAGAAAAAAAAACAACACCCAACCTGGGTAGATCTGCCCATTTCGATAACATATCCATGTGATCCAATCCTGCCTTCCCTGTGCCGGCCTCGGTAGCTCAGTCGGATGCGCGTCTGACCATTGTTCAGGTGGTCGCGGGTTTGATACCTGTCGGATGGACAAAATTCTTTTGTGGAGATTGATCTTGAAATCTTTTCTGCGCTCATTCTCTCCCTTCCGCTGATTCAAGAAGGGCAGTTGTCAGTTTCTGGCGAAAGAATTTGCACTGTACTGGTTAACCGCTTAGGTAAACTAACGGGTTAAATGACCTAAATAGTGTTGATTGGACCGTTAAACTCCAATACAAACAAACAAACTGCCTTCCCTGACTCCAGAACTAAAAATTTTCAAATGATAAATTCTTTCTTACTTCTGGCACAAACATAGACCGGTTATTGCTCGTTAGAACCACCTCAATGAGGCGGTTCTATTTGGTTAATGAGTACCAACAGTAGAAATAAAAAAAAATATTACCCCAGCTTTCCAAATAAAGACATTCGCCGGCTTCCGTAGCTCAGTCGGATGCGCGTCTGACCGTTGATCAGGTGGTCGCGGGTTTGATACCTGCCAAATGGGCAACATTCTTTCGTCGAACTTGATCATGAACTCTTTTCTACGGTCATTTTGTACCTGTCACTGATTCAAGAAGGGCGGTTGTCAAATCCGCACTGTACTTATTAATTGCTTATGTATATGCCTGCCCAGGAGGTGCGGTTAAGTTGACTGGTCGACTCGATATGACCTAAATAGTGTTGGCTGGACCGCTAAACTACAGTAAAACTCCTATATTAAGACCACCTTCGGGACTGTTCAAAATAGGTCTTAAGACCACTTTTGAACAATCCCAAAGGTGTTCCCTAACAAGGAAACACTGTCTGCAAAAAAAATAAAATAAAATAAAAAATACAAAGGTTAGTGCACCCTTCAAAATAAGCTTATTAGTCTTAATTTTAGGCGGTCTCAATGGCAGAATTTTACTGTTCAAAACAAACAAGCAAATACAGTGAAATTCTGCTATTAAGACGGCACCTAAAATAAAGACTAATTCTGCTTTAAAAAGCTTATTTAGAAGGGTGCAGTTATTTTCCTTCGCCTTTTCTACACACAGTGTCCCCTGGTCAGGGACCACCTTTGGGACTGTTCAAAAGTGAACAGTCCCAAAGGTGGTCTTAATATAGGAATTTTACTGTATATAAACATTCATTGATACGACAGTTTACTGCCATATTTCTTCCTATTATTATATCTGCTTCAAGCATATAATGTTGTGTTCGTTGGTGAGGTGATTCTAATGAATACCCACAATTTATGTTTGGGGGAAGAAATAAGAAAAACAATTTATATCCTTGTGGATCCCATAGTTCGTTACACGGACTTGTCTGTTTGCGTTGATGTTTTACGTCCCCGTCAACACTAATTAGGTCATTTTGGAGACATTCTTCCCATTTTGTATGACTTTAACCAGACACTGAGATGGCATGACATCTCAAGTCCTACCACTCAAAGAAACCGGGTTTAAGGAGCGATCACACCACTTTTCCTGAACAGGCTTTACTCAGTACTCAAGTCCGGTCGGTTTCAGCTCTGCGCGGAAACACTGTTAACGTGACGAAACGCCGTTTGACGTCGCGTAATGCGTCACGTCGTCAAGCAAAAATGTGCGTCGGCATTCACTAAAATTAGCATGCGCGAGACGTCCTGCTGTGCAACCCATCCGCTTGTCGTGAATCAAACGGTGCCTTTTTTATTACAAATAAATAAATAAGTAAATAAATAAATAACCCCAATGTAAACTAAAGATTAACCTCTAAATGGTAGTAAATTGTAATAATACGGACTTTTGAATATCACTTAATTGCGACATTGCCTGATTAACTAAACAGACTTAGATTTGCTCGATTCACCTGTTTTCCTGTGAAAAACCATTGCATAACAGGACCTATACTTTTGTTATACGAAATCTTAATAAACCCCGTAGCCAGAATAAATAGCTAAAATGACAGTGTAGAAACATTAATAACTCGAGTCACTTGTAAACAGCTGTATCCAAATGTATTCCTGGACGACCTGT
The DNA here is from genome assembly GCA_963580285.1 of Lucinisca nassula. Taxonomy (NCBI): domain Eukaryota; kingdom Metazoa; phylum Mollusca; class Bivalvia; order Lucinida; family Lucinidae; genus Lucinisca; species Lucinisca nassula. The sequence goes on along the minus strand of OY757012.1, from coordinate 111,034,024 downwards.
CGATTGCCAATGACTAGAGCCGTTTGACCAATCGGAGACACGGAAACACTGATGTTCATTTCACGTATTGTCATCAATATTGGATCGGCACGCGACAATGTGAAAGTGGGCGGAGCTTGGTGACACGCGACCACTATCAGCTTTGTAACGCCTTCGGTTACTATTTAATCTAACATTTAATCTGTGTCTTGAATCAAAGTGCAGATGAATGTATATTTTCTACAAATAGGACAGATAAAATGTTAAAAAGACAATAAACAGTTAAAACATGAACAGTTTATGATTGTGTCTTCGATGAGTAGGATAATTTAAACAAAAGCCAGGGGATATAAAAATATTTTATTTCACTACGTAAGTAGGGTTCTCATAGCCATGTGAAATATTTTGCTGTCCTTAATGTCTTTGGAATACCATTTTCTGTGCCACAAACTTGATTCCTAACGACATGACATTTTCCCAATGGAAATTTGTTGACGTTTTTCTTATTTCTGTTCTAAACATAGATTGTGAGTGCTTCACCCACAATATATGTTTCGCTCAGAAATAATAAAATCAAATACCATTTTTATTCATAGAAAGTGTGGTTTACAGCGATACTTATCACACTAGACATATCTATGTTACGATATTAACAAAATAGCGTCTGTCATATCACCAGAACTAGCATTTTTCAGACGAAAATTAGTTACATTACGAAAACACGCCTGTACAAATACATTTTAAAGGTGCATTATTGAGCTACCGGGTCTCAAATTTTTTTTTCTGGTTTTTATCTTCAATGCATACTCCTTTGCCATGTGTACACTTTTGGAGCCAAATATAGCTTCAGAACTTTGTGAAAATGGTCGTTTTCATACTTGTTTACCCTTCGCTCTGAACATGTGTTCGGAATTTCTGTTCTAAAAATAAATCTGTCACTTTACACATACATGGCAACAGTATCGTCTCTGAGTGTCAATACTTATGGCATGGCATTCAGCGTCATATTTTTATTCCGATTCAGGCATGGCCTAAGAAACAAGGCCAAAAATGAACGTCGCATAACGTCATATATGGGGATTCTATTTTTGTCACGAACTAAAAATAGATCTAACTAGTGTTCGAAACCTAGTTAGGGAATCCCTCTCAAATTCCTTTACCTGTCATCATAATTGTTTGCATTTTTGCATTAAATGCATTCATTTGCATTGTTTTAAAGAAAAATACCGGCTATATGTATTTTATTTTTGGAAGCATTTTTTCCGGATAGCTCAATAATGCACCTTTAAATTTTACCACAAAAAAAAAAAAATGAAATTTTTCAAATGAAAATTGTGGATTTTTTCTTATTTCTGCTCAATACATAGATTGTGGATACTCGTTAGAACCGCCTCATCGAGGCGGTTCTAACGAACTCCCACAATCTATATTTTAGAACAGAAATAAGAAAAATAGGGTTTACCCCTATGAACCCCAGTTCTTCTATATAAAAGTGGGGTTGAAGGGGGTCATAATTATATAGGCGTGTTTTCGTGATGGAAAATTTGTTATATTTCTCTTACTTCTAGTTTAACCATATGCTTGTGCGCTCATGGAGGCGGTTCTAACGAGTACACACAACCTCTGTGTCTGAGCCAAAATAACGAAATAATGTATACTCTGTAAAGCCCACTTTTCTCTATATAAAGTGGGGTTTACAGGGTTGTTCATATCATACCTGTTAATCTGGTTCGCGAGCGTATTAAAAACATAAAATAATAATAAAAAAATGGTGTATACCCCTTTTGTATCTAAAGTGTGATTCGCTACCGATAAATGAACTTCTAAATACGTTGAAATGTTTAAATAATAATAATAATAATAATAATAATAAACAAAAAAACATATTAGAACGATGGGCAGAAAGAGACAATAAGGGACACATAATGCTGAAGACACCGATTTGAATCGCTCATCACGAAAACAAGTCCACGACACTAAGACCGCTCTAAACCCTACTTTATATTGAGAAAAATGGGGTTTAAGGGAGTAAACATTATCTCCTTTATTTTTGGTCAAAACAAATATTGTTGGTGCTTGTTAGAACTGAGGCGGTTCTAACGACACCCACAATCTATGTTGAAAGAAAAAATAAGAAAGATATTACAATTTTACTTAATATTTGTCATTTCTGACACCATGTTGGACGCCATTAGTTTTTCTAATGTGCTGTCCTTGGAGAAAAATAGTGAGAACTTGAAAATTCATTATTATTATTATTATTATTATTATTATTATTATTATTATTAATATTATTATTATTATTATCTTTTTTCATTTTGCTTGTTTTCAAGAACGCTTATTGAGAAAAAAAGAAAAGGGAAAAGTGAATACTGAATTGGTCATTTATCGCTTTAAGTAAAAATGTAAAATATAAACACCGATTTAATACGCTCTATGTTGTCAAAAAGTGAAATTTGATACTACCTGCATGGCACGAAATAGTTTCTATAGACCGGCATAAACAACAGGCAGATGGTTGCAAGAAAATAGGATAAAAATGTAAATTGATCTATCAGGTATATACAAATAAAAAATGGGAAAAGACGCCGGGTAAAAAAAAAAGCAGCTGATTTTTTTGCAAGTTTTATGACAAATGGGACAAGATAATGAAATTGTGACCAAGCACCGTGAAATATAATTGCTTTACGCTATTTCTAAGGTTCTTTAATGCTGCAATAAAAATTTAACTGATTTCATAGGCGAATTTTAAATTAGCTTTTTGTTAATGCGTGTGGTGTGATAACACCAAAAATATTAATGCTTCTCAAGACACTCTGGTAATCTCTGAAATCTAGATATCTTTGAACGCATATTAATACTTCAGAGTTTAAAATTATGAAAATTAAGTAATCGACTTCATGTACTTGCACTGAGCTGCTAGAAGGGGATTCTTTTTCTTTGATTTTGATGCATCACGAAAGCACGCTTATATAATTCTGACCCCGTCCCCCCACCCCCCTTGAACCCAACTCATATACAGTAAAACTGGGGTTTACGCAGGGGTAAACCTTATTTTTCTTATTTCTGCTCAAAATATAGATTGCGGATACTCGTTAGAACCGCCTCGGTGAGGCGGTTCTAACGAGTATCCGCAATCTATATTTTGAGCATGAGGCGGTTCTAACGAGTATCCGCAATCTATATTTTGAGCAGAAATAAGAAAAATATCACATTTTTTCATCTTAAAAAATTTTTTTTTCTCGGCGGTAAAGTTTACAATGCATTTGTATAGTCGTGTATTAGTAATGGATTGCATGTAACAAGTAAAAATTAATTTTATCGATAGAAATGAGGGTTTTGCCTCTGTATGCAAATATTTCTTTCTTTCTTTTCCAAGTGCATTTACGATTGGCAAAGTGCGTTCTAAAGGGTTATTTTTCGGATGAAATTTTGTGATATTTTGTATTCCAAAAATAGGTTATGGGTGCTCGTTAGAACCTCATTGAGGCGGTTCAAACAAGTATCCACAACCTATGTCTCTGAGCAGAAATAAGACAATTCATTTGTTCAGTATGTGGGGCTTACATGGAAGTATGAGGTTAAAATGATATTTTCAGCCCCAGTTACTGTCGGTTCTTTTTGCAGCTTTGACTGCACCGACCAGTTCCACTTTGTATTTAACCGATTTTGTACCGGAAACCCCCAAAACGGGTAGTTGACAAATAGTGCAGGCCCAGATCAGATGCCGCAAAATACGGCGTCTGATCAGGGCCTACACTGTTTTCAAAACGTTCAGCCAGATTCCAGATAGCATTTGAAGAAAACACAACCTGACATCCCTAAATTTTGAAACAGACTACTGCTATATATAAGGAGAAAGATTGCAATTGGTACAAAAAGGGTTACTATTCATTATTATGCTAGCATGCGAATGCAAGAATGTAATTTAGAACACAGTTATGTTCAAATTTTCCATGCAAGACCTTTTACATGTTAAGTGACATTAGCTCCAAATAGGGAGGAGCCATGGGAATAATTTTGGGATACTTATTAAAACTTATGTTGAGGGAACTTGTTAGAATCGCCTCATCGAGGCAATTCTAACACGTACCCTCAACATTTGATTCTCTCAAGAATTAAAAAAGAATCCGTTTTTCCTCCTTATCTGTAGCCGTGGTATAGTCATTGTTTTGACACTTTTTGGGTCGATTGCTTGTCAATCGACCCAAAGTTACTAAGTACATAAACTTTTCAGTGCTGATGTCCACGTGACTATCACTGATTTGTAGGAAATCCCGGAAAGCATCAGGTTATTTATAGAAAATACCCGCGTTGTTCTTGTCATTGTGAGTTCAGAGTGCTTTGCAAAAGAAAGCTTATTGTAAATCACTGACTGCGTGCATGTGCTGGGAAATTGGCCAACGGTTTAGGTCCAGATAAAACGCCACAGAACGCATGTGACTTCATCCACCAGTACACCAGGGAACTTAAGGGTTAAATAAAAGAACCCAATTCTCCATCCAGCCGGTCAGACACAACTGTGCCGTTGGTGTCTTTGATTTCTCATCATGCCCTGCGTAGGATATAAACAACTTTTTTCATCACGAAAGCACGCGTATATAATTCTGACCACTTGAATCCCACTTTTCTGTAGTAAAACGGGGCTTACAGGTGTAAACCATACTTTTCTTATCTCTGTTCTAAAATATAAATTGTGGGTACTCCGCGTTAGAACCGCCTCATCGAAATATAGAAAAATATCACAATTTTTCATCTGAAAATTGTCGATTTTCTGCGGTGAAGTATTTACAATGTATTTGTATAGGCGTGTTTTTGTAATGGCAAAGCGTGGAAAACAAATTGATGAAAGATTAATTTACGATCAGTTATCGAATATAATTTTTATCGCCAGTTTGCTTTTTCATACGGCTTGAACAATCACAAAAATGTTCATTCACTTTCGTCATCTTTCAAGATGAATTTAGCACAGGCCTTTTTCACCTTGTCAAGTAATTTCAAACGGTTCACGGTTTTTGACAAATGTTAATTGCAGTTAAGGTTTTCAACAGCGTCAAAGTTTTAACAGCTTCGAAAAGTGCGAAAAATACAATTTCTTTACGAAAAATTATATTGTCTTTCATGGATGACATTTTTAACGAAAATCTGAAATATGATTTTTATTATTTTCAGTAACTTACTCATCTCGAACGAGCTCATGTTAGAGGAGAAATTAGAGCAAATAAAAAATACAGTGTTCCTTGTATGTCGTAAACTAGGTTTTTTTCCTATCCAAAATGGTATCTGTGATCTACATTCACATGTGAAAATTTGACAACATTGTGTGTGTGTGTGTGTGTGTGTGTGTGTGTCTGTGTGTGTGTGTGTGTGTGTGTGTGTGTGTGTGTGTGTTTACTTCCTGTCTTTCGTCGTTCATGTGCATCAAACCACTATGCCCGAAAAAAACGTGATCTACCCAAATGCGTGCATGTGCTCTTTGCGTATGTTTCATATCTTGGCCAGATCCACCGCGGGGGTGGGTGGTGGTGGAGGATTAGAGGATGAATGCTACCTTAAACCGTTTGAAGGTTTTAGCCTGCCAAGGCAAAGTGGTTCGACTCGGACCGGCCATACATGTAAACCATATTGTTTTCATTGGGCGGCAGAGGGTTTAGATGTCATTTCATCTAAATGCCGGGTAAAAGTCCAACAAAATTAGAAGCAACGTCACCAAAATGTCCTAGTGTTGACGGGACGTTAAACCTCAAATCAAACAAAAGTTGAAGAAGATTATATAAGTCTTGTATGGGCTAAGAAAAAAGACAAACTAAAAATTAAAAAAAAATAAATAAAAATGCAGCGATGATTATTCTTTCCACGCTCGTGCATGCATTCCGAATTAAGAATCTGCTGGAATTTACCAGGGCTTCAGACTTGAATGGATATTTTATTTGTCTTAATTTTCCTCGCTGCATATCTGGGTCGATATGTATGCAGAGCTAAGCACATGTGACATTTTACATTTACGCTGCAAGATTTTATATTGAATGCCATAAATGTCTGTCAGCAGTCACCGTGGCTCGAATGTTTTGACTTTTATAAACTGTCTCAAACATTTGCCACTGAAAAACGACAAGAGAAAAAAAATCTAACAGATTCTGAAGCTCAGACGGGACTGCGCAAACGGCCATTTTATGAGTAACATTTCGAAGTGGAGTTGACAACCGCATGCACCTTCTTTGAACCTGTCTGACGTCACATGATGACCTCAGCAATGGATGCACCTGGTATAGATCTACCTGTAATTTTGAGACACAGAATCTTCCCATTACGAAAACACGCCTATATACAAATACATTGTAAACTTAATCGCCGAAAGCACTAAAATTTTAAGGTGAAAAATTGTGATATTTGTCTTACTTCTGCTCAAAATAGAGATTGTGGGTCCTCGTTAGAACCGTCTTATCGAGGCGGTTCTAACGAGTACCCACAATCTACATTTTAGAGCAGAAATAATAAAAATAAGGTGTACCCCTGTAAACCCCCGTTTTACTATATAAAAGTGGTGTTCAAGGGGGGTCAAAATTATATATACGTATTTTCGTAATGTTTTCTTTAGCATGGGACAGGTTCATTTCCAATTTTAGGGGTGTCAAGTTTCCTCATTTGCTATAAATTATTAAAAAAAACCTGTGTACTTAAAGCCAAAAAAAGCATATATTCTGATCACAAACCGTGATCATCGGTCTCTTCACTGTTTTCCTCCACGCCAGGCATATATGGATAAATGGGCACAGTAACTTTCCTTCTGTTGACTGCTCAAGGCTCGGCCCAAGATTGGGAATCCCATGCCTTGTGCAAGGGTCATTCATATAAGCTTGCTGTATGGAGCGCTGCTGTTGTTGTCGTTGTCTACGACCATATGCGTAGACAGTGTTAAAGTATGGATTTTAGTCCTTTTAAACTGTTTTCTGCTATGGTCTTACTCCCGTCTTGTGTCTTTGATGCGCTTATTCAACTTAACCTGTACCAAAACCAAATCGGTGGGCTAAAACCTTGCTAGAAATGATGCAACACCGTAACAGCACCGAAAATCGACGAGTTACCGAAAACCGACAGCAGTCATTGAAGTGGAAAGGGAACGTGTTGCACCACACTGAATTTGCGTGTGTTCCCAGTGCAGAGATAAATCCCCGAAAAAAAAGTGAATTACTCTAAAACTTTCCTAACTAATACTTGAAACCTCCAAATGCCCGTTTTTTACTGTTGGCCTATCACGTCCCCACAAAGAACATGTCGACGTTTAAAGGACAACTTCATACAGTACGTTGTGTGAGTGTTACATGTTTTTAAGCGCTTTCAAAAAACTGAGCAACTGAGTTTTACAGAACGAAACCTGGCGCCAAGCAAGGTTGTAAAACTACTTTCATACTCAACTCGACTGAGCACGAAATTTGTACTGTTCACAAGTATAAAAATACAAACAAATCTGACTTTACTGCTCTGGTCAGCAAACAATGTTATTAGTAATGCTCATAAATTTTAAAATGCCAACAATTGTTGGCATTTTAAAATTAATGAGCATGACCATTTTCATGCTCAAGTCACAAGCTATCTGAGCACGAAGAAAGATTTATAAACTCGGGGCCTGGACTGGAAGTTCATTGATCAATAGGGCCCCGAAAAAACGTGGCCAAATGTTATCTTCGAGCTTGCAAGCTCAGAAAAGACGCAGATCAGCGTGCGTACACACTCAGATAGAATGCAGCCTTATAAGTCACTATGAAGAAGCTTTTGGCCAAGGGACGTCCATGAAGCGCATATCGAACACTCTGATCAGACTGCACGGACCCACAGGCTGATCTGAGTCTTCGTTGGACGCACTTGCCCGAAGCAACCTTTTACGGCGGCGCGACCCTATTAATTAACTGCAATATTTTCGAATGCATGTAATCAAATGAACATGTAAGTTTAAATGAGTACTATTTCATGAGTGCAATGCTGATTTGAAAGGTTATCTGTTTGATTTTACTTTTTTTTAAGTATACATGTATATATACAGTATGTATATGGGCCGCGTCACAGAGACTTGTTCTATACACCTTTTTAGCCCGTGTTTGTTTTGTTTGATTTGCGGTTTAACGTCCCCGTCAACACTGTAAAGGTCATTTTGGAGACGTTGTTTCCAATTTTGTGGGACTTTAACCCGACATTGAGATGAAATGACATCTCAATGAAACCAATAGGGTTTATAAGCATAGACGGTCCGACTCGCACCGCTTTTACTGGGCAGGCTTAGATCCTCTAATCGCTTTAGCTGTACGCGTGAGAGGGTCGGTTTCAGCCCTGCGTGGAAGCATCATGCAGCCCATCTATTTCTTCAAGCTCCGATGGGCGAAATCTCCTGGGCGTTCATTTCACAGTTTTGTGAACGTGATGTTAGAAGTCATAAGACAGCATGCATTCCCAAACAATAGTCATTAAATGATGAAGCTGACATGAAGTATAGATAGAAGTTTTGATTGTTTCATGAAAATAATCGAAGATATGTACCTTCTGACAGCTGATAAAATATATGGGCCAGCTTTTGATAAAAGAGTACTTTTTTGCATGGGCGAGCGGGAAAGACTCTGGCGAGACTGCGCATATGTGCAGTCTCGCCAGAGCCTTTTCCGCTCGCAGAAAGGTAGAGAAGTTCTTGAGGTCACTCCATGCAAGATGTGAGTTTGACGAATCACAAATATGAGAAGTCCACGGGTCCCTTTTATCCCGTGTCGGCTCATTACAGTCATATTAAATTAAGTTGAAAAAGTAATTGTGTTTAATTATCTCAAGATAAAATATATCACTGTTGCCCTTAAGACAAGGTCCATGGCGGGCTTCATGGCGATAAAACCGCTCATTCGGCCCATGCAACTGGAACATTCAGAAATGTTTAAAGTTCCATGCCAGATCTTCTGACCTTATTGAGAATTCCCATCTTAGCGCTGTCGGAGTCGGCGGAATATGCTTTTCCGCCATTGTTGGATGGACTCAACACTTGTCCCTTTCCAGTCAAGTGGGTAGCGTCTTCTTCTTCTTCGTCCCTGAAACCCCTATAGTGGTTTCTTTGGGCGATAGGGCTTGAAATGTCATTTCATCTCCATGTCGGTTTAAAATCGGAAGCATTGTCTCCAAATGACCTATAGTGTTGACGAGGACGTAAAACCTCAACACAAACAAAGAAACAAATATACCTGTAGTGTTTGATGCTAACAGGCCCTGTTCAGATGTCGCCGTCTGCAGCGTCTGATCTGTCTCTGCGCTTTTTGCCAGTGCCCATTTTGTAGGAAGCTGGGTACAAATGGGTTAACGATACTTATTCTTGTCAACACGACTATATAAGCGGTGAAAATAGATCTTGATAAAAGCATATATCATGATAAAGGAAGTTTATAAGTATTGACCGATATAGAAAATAAATAAATAAATTGCAGTCGCTAAATTGGCGTACAAATTCATCCATTGGGGCTTGGAGAAAAATAGATTGGGCTGCAAGGTGCTTCAAACTGACCACACATGAGTACTGGTAAACCTCTTAGAAGGACTTAGCCTGCCGAGCATTTCCAGGTGTGAGTCAGTCCGTCCAATGCATATAAGCATTCTGGTTTCATTGGATGGCAGGGCTTGAGATGTCATTTCATCCCAATGTCGGGTAAAAGTCCCACAAAATTGGAAGCAACGTCTCCAAAATGACCTAAATAACGTTGAGGGGGACGTGAAACCTCACATCAAACAAACAAACAAACAAATGCTTCAAAGTGACTATAGCCACCAATTTGAGTGCACACTGCCCAAGATACTCTCATAAATTCAGGCCAAACAATTTAAAGAATCGTTGAATATTTTGTTACCCAGCATTTCTCTATCATTTCAGCATGCAAGTGCTCAAATTCGATTGGCTCAGTGTTTGGTAGAGTTCACTTTTGGAAAATTGTAACAAACCTGGTGAAGAGAAGATAAAAACTGAGCTCATTCATCATATGAGCCCCGCCAAGCGAATTTGTGTCTTCAAGCATTACGTCATGACAAATTTTAACTGCGCATGCCCAGCCATTCAGAGGGGTCAGGGATATGGCTTTCTGTCTGAAGGTTCCTATTGATTCACTGCTTGTATGAGCGAGCAGCGAAGGTTCTGGCGAGACTGCGCGGATGCGCAGGCTCGCCTGAACCTTCGCTGCTCGCATAGGCGATAAGTACCAAAATCTCTTGACGGGGCCCAAATGCTAGTTTCATTTTAAATACTCTCGAGAAACGTTTATAATAAAAACACTGACAGCCCTGGTAGGTCGATTGTCCCTGATTGTAACATTACGAAAACATGCATATACAAATACTGTGTAAATTTTACCGCCAAAAAATAAAAAAAAATTTAAGATAAAAAATGCGACATAAATAAGAAAAATAAGGTTTACCGCTGTAAACCCCAGTTTTACTATATAAACATTGGGTTCAAGGGGGGGGGGGGGGGGGTCAAAATTATATTTGGCGTGTTTTCGTGATGCGCTGGAAAAATGGTTCTGAATCTGGACTGAGACTGCTTCGTTTCTTTTGATTTCATGTACTTAAAGCAAACAGTGAACATAGCTCCAGAAAAGGCGCTTTTCTAACTGAAAAGTACTGATATTTTTCTTATTTCTGCACAAAAAAAAAAAATATGTAGTGGGTATTCATAAAAATCGCCTTGGCGCTTGTTATGAATACCCACAACATATGTTTTCGTGCAGAAATTAAAAAAAAATATATATGCGAATACGCCCTCTTTTCTGAGGCTATGAGTGAAGACCCTATTCAGACGACGCAGTGTATGCGTTGGGTGTATACTGTTTGCTAATGCCTCAGTTTTGGGGGCCCTATAGTATCTAAAAATAACTTCGGTACTTGCGGGTTATTTATTTTTATTGCGCTCCATTCAGTTTTAATTTGCGCGCAGTTTAAATTCATTGGTTGCTGTTAGTCACGTGCACATTCGTGCGCGGAAACTTTTGGAGTCTTAGTAACTTTGGGTCGAATGATAATTAACCGGTCCAAAACTGAATATATTTATTGTAATAGCTAAACTTTTTGTTATCAGAAATTTTAGGCAGTGTCTTTTTATTTACAGAACTTCATATGGAGACGGAAGACCTATGTGTATAGATTCTACTCGAATACCTTCAGAAAGAATATAAACTTCGCTGACATAGATCCACAGTTACAATGGTCAATATAGAACAGCCACTGGCTGGTGACACTTCACATGTGCTTAGAGAAATGCTACAAAATAAAGAAAACCGATTTCAGGACCCTGAAAATCCAAACAAAGTAAACATGATGTCTGAGTGTAAAGAATCTTCAAACAAAGTTGACATAGAAGGTGGTGTTAATGATCATGTTGTTGACAGCTGTGTGAGATCAGACGGTTCCCTAGATGGTAGCGATGAAGAGTCTAGCAGTTTAGAGCAAAGTCGAATGGACGAGACAGAGATAGATGATGGGAAATATGATGGCGACGAAGACAAATATATGAATGACAATATGCCTGAAAGCAAGGAAGCTAAACGTGCAAGGCTGGAAAATATAATTACTTCCGTGCACAATCCATACACTGAACAAGAGCTAGGTTATAGTGCTTCAGAATTAAGAAGACCAAAACGCAAACAATGCTTTCCTCAACAGCACGAATCAAATTTAAAAATTCAGAAAACTGATGGACATTTTGAGGACGATTTGTGGCCATTTAGTCACCGTTTCAATAATATGCAGAACTATTTTAAGCATCTAAATGAAACAGCTAAACAATTAAACGGATATAATAGTTTAGACGAGTTACACCGAATACAGCAAGCATATTTGGCTAATCTGTCATCGCGAACGCAGGAAGACATTCATACAAACAATAACGTTTTCAAAAGTGCTGCTCCTCTGGTTCATGAAAGCCGGAGATCTGCGGATGATCCATTCAGTATTGCAGAACAGGTTCGCGAGAAAGTAAATAGCAACAAGGGACTAAATGATAAAGTTACGGATCTGGACGAAAAAGAGCTACAGCAGTTAATATCTAACCTAAAATCTAAAATTGAAGAAGCTGTTAGTTCAACTGTAGATAAAGAACTTAATAAATTCTTTCAAAAACGAAACAATGAACTCAAGCAAGAGGAACTAAGGAAACAGAGCTATTTGAAAGAACAACAAAACAACAACCAAGATAGGAGGTCATTGGAATTGGAGAAGAAACCAACAACAGATCATTCATTAGATCATATTCTGCAAATGCCAACAAAAACTTCAACCACTAACGGATTCCAGCTACCAGGTCGCCATAGTGCATTTGAATTACCAAAATTAAGTGGAAGAATTCCTGAGATACCAAGAGCACCATTTCCCCACCCACCACCGCTTGGGTATCCGCCATTGTCATTCTACCTCCCAACCAACCTTCATCCGCCGTCCATGTACTCCTGTCCCCTCATTCCACCTGAGCAAACGGAGGCTCTATCCCTGGTGGTGAATACTCCACAGAAAAAGAAGCGCACTAAAGTCACGGACACTCGACTGTCTCCACGTGCGGCCAGGGCTCTGTTGCAGGAAAATGGCGTTTTGGACCAAGATAGGCCAATGTCGGGATTTAATCCCATGAACGCGGCATGTTTACCAACCAGTGTAGCTATACCAAACCCTAGTCTACAACACTCAGACATTCTGAGCTATTATAAAGAACAGTCAATGTGTCGATCCCCCTTAGACGCGGACAGGAACAGCCCGTCCTCATCTCATTCGCCGTCGGAGGGGTATGGGTTCATGAAGGGAGATTTCTTTACGGATGCCGACAATTTCGACTCAAGTGGTAAAATAATATCCTTTTTCTATAAAACAACAAAGATACAAGGTAATGCTATTTTTTATACGTAGAGTCAGGATTAACCCTTATCTTGCTGTTCACGACAACCCCTATCTTTGCAAACAGTGAAGATCCAAATCAGATGGCTTCTGCCATCTGATCAGGATCTGCACTGTTTGACATTCAATTTATGAATTTGTAGCAATAAATAACATCAAGTAATTTGATTGGTTGATAGACAGAAATGGGTGTGGCTTAAATGAATATTTAGCAAGATAAGGGTTAAGATTATTTATTTGCACAAAATAATTGTCATTAAACACACCCTCCCTCTTTTTTAGAAAATTATTTCAAATTCATGCGGTGTTTCGCCAGAAATCAAGGTTACACCCCTAACGTATGGCCCCAAATCAAGATTTTCTTAAGATTCGCACCCTCTTTGCAAAATACCTGAAATTCGAAACCCCCATCCCCACCCCACTTCTCTCAAAGTCTGCGTACGGACTTCCTTCCAGCTATGATATTCTGATTTTACATGTACGTACTTGGCAGTGCCCATTCGATTAATCTACAAGTTAATCAACTGGATAGGTTGTTCAGTGATGTTTTTGCCGAATTCGAATTATGGAAAGCTGAATTCAACAACTTGATTGAAAAGTGTCAGTTGAATTTAGCCGTGTTGAATTCGACGGTATTAAATTCAACAAAGAACGTGTGGCCACAGCTTTCGAGCAGTGTAGGAATTGAACATAGTATTTAAAATAGAACATGTAAGTTGATGCTCATGATATGTTAGTTCTTGTTTGTAGTCAGTTGGGAGTACTGTAGTCATATGAGAGTACACGTGATTCACACATCTTTTTTTAAAGGCGTTGACAAATTTCTACATTGTAACTTCATGTAAGGGATGCTCTGTAATTTCTTTTTACATATGCAAGATATCTGAGTTTTGAAAAGTTGCTTTTATCGGCGTTTTCTAGGTTTGCAGACTTCTGGGAACAAGAATTTTTTGACATAGAAATTAAACCATTTAAGCGAATTATATTCATTCACACCAAAATCATAAAATTTCGAATGTGCTTACACGTTTTTGAACACCACTCGTATTAGCCGTATACGCAATATAATCTAGTTATCAACACATTGACGATCCAAATAGTGACACTGACGTAAAAAGTTTCTTGAAATTTGACGAAAGTTATTTATTCAAATTTCAGAAAAAAAGAAAAATGCGTTTTCTCTATATGGATTTTACCCGACTTCGAATGTTTGGTGAAGTATTCTGAAAGATAAAGTCGAGTGAGTGAGTTTTTGTTTTACGTCCCACCAACAGCTAAGGTCATACGGAGACGGGACCTCGGTTTAAAGACTCATCCGAAAGTCTGGAGAAGCCCGGGATCGATCCTGCGATCCCTGGTTTACAAGGCGAGTAGCATATCCACTGCACCACAGGGGCTTCTAAGATAAAGTCGAAGCCCTGTCTCTAAGTGTATGCTCTAAAATTGGCTTAGACTGTTTCAACCAATAATAACCCATTCAATACCAGAAACCCCATAAAGGGGTACATTGGCAAACAGTGCAGCCCCAGATCAGACGCCGCAGAACGCGGCGTCTGATCAGGACCTACACTGTTTGCAAAAAGTTAAGCCATTTCCCGAATCAGTTTTGAAGAAAACACAACCGGACACCCCTAAATTTCGAAATCGACTCCTGCCCTGTATAAGATGGAAGCTTCCATTTGGTACAAAAAGGGATAAAAGTATTGCTCCAAATAAGGCGCTTTTTTGATCCGAAAAGTACTGATTTGTTTCTTATTCCTGCAAGAAAACATATGTTGTGGGTACTCATTCTGAGGCTTCTGAACTGTCTCGATTAACTTTCATTAATTTTTACGCAGTAAAACCGAAATGGACTCACAAAGAACCTGGCTTCCTTTACGAAAGACCGGATGAATAATTAATTTTTTAGATTTTATTTTTCTCCAGATCTCCGTATATCATCTGTTGTAGGCGAGGCGATACTAACAAGTACCGACAAGAGAGGCATGCTTTTATCCTTTAAGTATTGCAAAATAAGAATAAATATAACTACAATCGCTTATTCTCCTATACGGTCCCTCTTAAGGAAACAGTGAAGACAAAAAGCTGTTATCATTCATTATTCAGTAAAAAAAGTTGTTGACAATCATGAAACTAATAATGAAACGGTTAACAGATGTCGCTGTATTAAGATAATCAAAAAGTGTGACACCCGCGAGAATTCCTCCTTCTTTAGATGATAAAAACAACAGCAGTACTTGAAGATGCTGTGACTTATCTCACCGAATTAAACAAAGACACTTAAAGTCATTGCATTTTGCTTAATATTTAAAGACACGTCAAAATTATTGGTTTAACCGTCTTTCACGGATTCACTCTGGTATCTTAGCAATTTTGGTCAATTGTTTTTTTTTTGTTGTTGTTTTTTTTTTTTCTAAACGACGTCTGTATTAGCCTTAATTTCTTAAAATTGCATGAAACGTCTGTTAAAACACGGAACGGCCATTATAACAATTGGTGTCTTGGTGCGTTAATGAGACTGCTCAACAATTTCAGTTGTCTTAAGAACATGGTTTTCCACCCCATTACGTATCAGGTGTCGTGCATTATTTTTAGTGGCGGATCGAGCATGACAACAAAGTGTGTCACTAAACCGGGGAATTAAGGAATTACCAAACCGGGTACGAAAGGTCTAAAGTGGGAACGATATGACCAAACGGAAATTAAAGTGGTTAAGAGATGACCAAGCTAAGTTCGAAATCACCGGTTACCAACTGAGAATTAAGCTGTTAGCAGATGGCTTTTCTTGGCCACCCTCTGTTGAACAAAGAGGTAGACAAAAAGGGGTGTTTTTTGGTACAAAAGCATTATCCAAACACTTCAAAGATTGGGTATATCTGACATATATAAAGGGAGACACCTTCCAGGGGTTTGGTTGCCTTGGCACACAGCTCCTTTGAAAAAGGGGTCTATTCGTGGAGAAAAGAATTTGCTCTTCAAGATAAGACCCCATGAAGGTGTGATCATTCTCTTTGTGACTAATGCCAATACATGTCATGACATTCTATGTATACCATTGTCATTATTGTCAAAGGAAGTCATACCCTGCCAGTTGTTGTCCCGTGCGACGAGCAACAGTCAGGGTTGGTCAATACAAAAAAAAGAAAAAAAGAAAAAGAAAATCATGCCAAATAAATGAAACCCTATAGTTATCTTTTCACTGACGTATGTATATGTCGACTACATCCACGAGTGGTTATTTACATATTCCTCGGTGGAACACGCATACGCTGCCACATTCTATATTGCTTAAGGGGAATGGGAAGACCTGGCACATTTTCCCGCCATTTTTCAAAGGGAGATAACTTTCGGAACTTCCTGTTCGCTTTTCTATGAGCCCTGTCCCACTGAAAAGGGGTCTACTCTTTAAGGAAAGAATTTGCTCCTCAAGAGCAAATTCTTTCCTTTAAGAGTTGACCCTATTGTCATGGGAGACAAAAATACTTTTGCAGGAGTTGCCTCCACTGAAGGTGTTCCCATTCTCATTAAGTTTGCGTGAGCCTTCTGCATAAAACAAACAAAGTAACTAAAGTTTAAACTAACACCCATTTTTATCTCATTTCTCTGTCCGCCTTTCTATAATGGACCTAAGTGACTTTCTAACACGGAAAATTAAGGTTGCTTTATTTTCAAGAAAGTTAAAAGATGTTACGCCTGCTGATATAAACCTTAATTAGCAGCAAGTCCGAACAAAGTATAACTTTAGCAGCAGAACAAGATAATAATCGCCAGTTATAGCAGCCCGATCCGATTTTCGCGGAACTGCATTTGTTGAACTCTCGTTGAATGGAAGCCCGCCAGTACCAGACAGTACAAGGGTATAGATAGGGTGCTTGTTGGGAGAGTGGGCCGGGAACAGTTTTCTTACTCGAAACGATTAAAAATCTTTTTACGAGCGCAGTTTGCTCTTAGAAGGGAAGTCGTAAAGCCTCTGTCACGCTCAAGATTGCCATAAAGTCGGTAAGAACAAAGACCATTGTAATCGATTAATTAACAGACTTAATTTCTCACAGCTACAGGTGAAGAAAATGATTGAAATCTGTTATGGTGTCTTAAAAGTTGATTTGTCTGCCAGTTGTTGCTAAGTGACAGGATCTGAGATAACCAGACCATTATGTTCTTTTCTGCTTTGACTGCTGTCAAAGATATTACATCAGGATAACAGGCCCATGTGGTATAATGCTTTCTTTCATACCTCTTCAATAGCATATTAGTGATGAAAGTCTGCAGCACGTCTTCAAGCGGTTCTAATGAGTACTCACAATGTATGTTTTATAGCTAAGAGAAACACAAATAATCTTTATCCCGTTAAACCCACTTTTCTCTATATAATATGTGGTTCTTGTGAACGTGGTGAAACCGGGTAGGAATGATTCCGGATTTTTATACATGCAGCCGTCACCATTTTGGCAGTATATTAAATAATCATATGTAAAAATGTCCTTTGAGGTGTCTAGTACCGGCTCAAAAACGAGAACGTTCTCATGGGAGTACTACAATGACATGTTGCTGTTTAAGCTTCGAAACCGTTTAAAGCTTCGAGATCAGCCAGACAAATTTTCTTCGAGATCAGCCAGACATCTTTTCGTTCACTTCCAAATTTATTTTATAACTCGAGATCACATTTCTTGAGCGATAATTTTGAACCGATATGGCAGTCATGTCGAGCTAAAGTTGAACTGAATAACGTTGACTGGACCATTACGACGACTTGAAACCATGAAATACATAGTAAAATTCCGCTATTTAGACCACCTAAAATTAAGACCAATTCTGCTTTAAAAAGCTTATTTAATAGGTTGCAGCTATTCTTTCTTTGTGTATTCTGCTTACAGTGTCCTCTGGTCAGGGACTACCTTTGGTACTGTTCAAAAGTGGTCCTAAAGACCACTTTTGAACAGTCCCAAAGGTGGTCTTAATATGTTTTTTTTATTGAATTCCGTTATAATTTGAGTAAAGGCCCATACTTTGTGGCATATTGGTACAGTCATTGCTAACGAATAGAAAGATAAATCAACGGAATGCATTTTATTTCTGGTGGCCTTGGTAGGTCATTAGTTGGCTGTGCGTCTGTCTAGTGATCAGGAGGTCGCGGCTTCGATACCTGTCAGATCGGTAAGCTTGATCATGAAATTTGCTGTCTTCCGCTGATCCAAAAAGTGCAGTTGTCAGTTACTGGCGAAAGCGTTGTATAAGCCTGCCCAGAAAAGGTGTGGTTAGGTAAATTGATCGGCTCGATGGTGCTGGCTACGCTGTAAACCTCCATACAAACAAACTTCTGTTTCTGTCTTGTTCTTACTGGAGTGCTCCAACTTTCTGAAGATGGGCTTCAAGGCACTTGGAAACAATTCCTTTATAGGTTCGGAGCCATTTATTGGAAAACATGGACCTCAGTAGAGCACGACCCTTACTGGAGCTCTTGCCTTTCTTCATTTAATTACCAATCCTAATCTTCTTTCCGCGATTTCTAACTTAAAACTTAACACGTCATCGGTTCTTCTAATTTGAGTTCTGATCTCTGTATTACTACACTTCTTGGTATCTTAACGCCTGTTTTCGCAGCCTCGATAATTAATTCATAATCCTGTATATGCTCGAGCCGGGGCATGATGAAATATACCACAGGACGTGCGTTCAGCGAAGACTAAAATCAGCCTGCGCATCTGCGCAGGCTGATCTGAGTCTTCGCTGAATTCTGCCATGTCCACGCGCATGCGCAATTTGATTTGTGTCTATGGCGGTTCTGCTGTTGGTTTTTACCTACCCTAGCTTAATTATAAAAGCAGGGTTTTACATTAGAGAAGTTGAGATAAAAAAAATTATCTGTATTCTGTTACTATCGAGGCATGTCATTATAGCACCATGAATAAAATATAACTAGCTCCTTCTGTTTCATATTAAAAACAGCCTAAGAAATATGGTCCCACTAGTTTTAAAGATATCGTTTTCATAAATACTAATAGAAATATTAATAGACTACTAAAACATCATGAGCATGACACACAGGAGAAAAAAGGACCTTAAAACAGACGCAGAGATGGCACGCGCAAAAAGAAAGTGGGTCATTTTACCAAATGTTTCACAATTGAATTTGTAGATCTCACTATTTGAAAACATTTTCTGTATACGCCCCATATCAGCCAGGAAGATGCGACTGAATACTCATTGTCGTAGTGTTTGTTGATAAGCCCGTTTCTGGGTTTTATAAGTGTCCAGCCGTTTTGGGGCAGTTTTATTAAAAATAGCACTGCTGTTTTAGACAAACTGTCTATAACATATGACATATTTTCTTGAATAGTTCTTTTATGGCTGCAAAGATAGCTTTAAGCAAACAAGATATTACTTGCTTTCTTCTTAATCCTGATTGTTGCATTGTCTTTTTGTGGTCTGTCAAAATAGAACATGAATGACATGTTAAGTCGAAATATCATAGCAACAGACAACAGGGTTTGTAAAATATCATTTTTACTTTGCTGAGAAAGGGTATAACCTTAACCCTTATCTTGCTGTTCACGACAACCCCTATCTTTGCAAACAGTGTAGATCCAGATCAGATGGCTTCTACCATCTGATCGATCAAAACAGTGTACATCCAGATCAGATGGCTTCTGAAGAAGCCATCTGATCAGGATCTACACTGTTTGACATTCAGTTTATGAATTTGTAGCAATAAATTACATCAAGTATTTTGATTGGTTGATAGACAGAAATGGGTGTGGCTTAAATGAATATTCAGCAAGAGAAGGGTTAAAGGCAAGAGTATTTTAGATGCCAGTCAAGTACATATTTCAAACGGCAGAATGATGACTTTCTTGACAAACAATAACAACGATCGATGAAGTCCTGAAGTCAACAAGATGCGACCTGTATACCACAGTGTCGTGACTTCTCTGCAAATTCACCACCGTGGATAACGTCAATGGCTTGGGATTTCTTATAAATTCTGTAGGCTATGGAATCCATTGAAGGTCGCAATCCCAGGAGATTTTAGTCATATTCTTGATACAATTCATAATACCATGAGCCTCAGCATAATAAAATCTGCGTTGAACATAGACACTGAAATAGCGAACTATGTTGTCACGCGCATTCGCGAGCAATGCGCGAACGGGTTTGCTGGGCTATTTTTAGATAATCGCGTTTGTTGTCAAGCGTCGCGGTAGAGGGCGTGTCGGTTTGGCTGGTTCTTAGCTCGAACTGATGTAGATTTTCTAGGCTGTGGGCGAATGGAATCAGGCAATCATTAGGCTACTGTTGCATTATTAAAGACCAAGAACCGGTGTGAATAGAAACTTTAACTGAAGCCGGCTATTAAGAAAATTGGTTTATGATCGTTGAGATATAGTTGCTTTGGCACCAGAGAGGTTGTCATAACTTGTCATTGTCACAAACAGCAGCTTATCGACAAGCGTGTCTGGTTATAAGGCTTTCAGATGGAGTAGACTCAATGCGTTGGTTCCTACCCATGAGTGATGAAGGCAACCAGGCAAGCAACCTGAACCCACAGCAGAATGTGTGTTTGTATCGAGGTCTACCCTGTTTGCATTAAACACAAAGCTTCCCATCACGAAAACAGGCTTGGGCCGGATTTATGACAGGGATCCTTAAGTTGTACAGTACAATTCCGCTTTTAAGACCACCTAAAATTAAGACCAATTCTGCTATAAAAAGCTAATTTTGTTGGTTGCAGTTATTCTTTCTTTGATTTTTCTGCATACATTGTCCTCTGGTCAGAGACCACCTTTGGGACTGTTCAAAAGTGGTCTTTCAGACCACTTTTGAACAGTTCCAAAGGTGGTCTTAATATAGGAATTTTACTGTATCTGTCAAGCTATACCGTATAGCCCTGAGAGGAATATGAAACAAAAGTTGTCTTCATCAAGTTATGTACATTTTGTTCTATCGTGTAGCTTGGGCTTTACCACCTTAAAACGTGATTCTATCTGTCTTCATTTCATGGATACTCAATTATTCAATATTATAAATTCAGCTTCTTTTGCAATATGCCTTATTATCTTTTCAGTTTCTCGAGAAATTATGCATTACGAAAACACGCCTATACAAATACATGTTCATTGTAAATTTTACCATTAAAAATAGAAATTTTCAGATGAAAAATTGTGGTATTTTTCTTATTTCTGCTTAAAACATAGATTGTGGGCAGAAATAAGAGAAATAATGTAAACCCCCGCAAACTCCAGTTTTACTATATAAAAGCGGGGATTAAGGGGTCTGAATTATACAGGTGCCTGCCATGCTGTAATAAACTGATATCTGTTTTCCATTTTTTCCCCTGTCTAAACCGCATCAAGACGGGCCTGTAATTAGAATCATTATATTGGAATGATTGTAAAATGATACCTTAAGTAGAAAATATTGGTCGACAACCTTCTCTGAAACTTAATGCCATTCTTATGGATGGTAAAACATTAACATGGCTGGGAGTCTGTTTCTCTTTAATTGGATGCGATCTTATCTGAGTTAAACTCTCCAGGGAAAAACTGTATTATTTCGCGGTAATGTAAAATAGGTATTAGAAATGGATCTTTAATGCTTCTAAAGATGAGATTTTCTTCACCCTATAAAACATCGATTCAAATATTAGCAAATGACATTTTAAATTTTTCTAAGGTTTGACATCAGTCTAAATGAAAATTAAGCCCAAGTTTTAAAATAAATGAATAAATCATAGCCCCGGATAAGAGAGGTATCCACGTTATTTTTTTTCTTATTTTTGCAGTAAAACATATGTTGTGGGTACTCATTAGAAGCGCCTCATCGAGTATTGGCAGCACCACAGCTCTGTAAACTTTCACTTTTGTGTCAAGCCTGATTCCACTTCGGTTCCAAACACTACCACGTAGTCGGCCAAATGCTGCACTAGCTTTGCCAAATGGCATTGACTTCATCATCACTGTGCACGGCTCTTGACAGTGGCTCCCAGTGTAAGTGAACTTGTCTACCACTTGTAATCTTTGACCTTTCACTGTGATGACGGCCTCTTTGTAAGGCTTGCCAGGTGTTGGCTGATAGACACGATTTGATTCTGGTTGTGATGTCATATATAGCTATCACACATTTTTGCATTTTTTCTGTTGGATCACCTTTTGCCATGTCATCCATCTAGCACCTCAGTCTGCACTTTGGATTTGGCTTGCAACCTTCTGGGATTGAAAAGCTTCCCATCAAGTGCGGCCAGTTTCAGCTCTGCGTGGAAGCACCATGCAGCCCAATCTATCTCGTAAAGACCAGATGGGCGGGGGCCGCAAAAAAAACAGTGAGCATGGCAGAGAACATCATGGGGCTAGCACACATGCTAGCTTGATCCTGTTTGATACTAAACCAGCTGGGAACAACATAGCTGCAAATCAGTCTGCGCGCAGGCGCAGACTGATCTGCAGCTATG
This sequence comes from Lucinisca nassula, assembly GCA_963580285.1. Classification (NCBI taxonomy): domain Eukaryota; kingdom Metazoa; phylum Mollusca; class Bivalvia; order Lucinida; family Lucinidae; genus Lucinisca; species Lucinisca nassula. The sequence goes on along the minus strand of OY757012.1, from coordinate 111,011,703 downwards.
TTGTCCGGAAAGAACAAAATAAAGTTGCTCATAGAGTGGCTCATAGAGTGGATCATTTGTGACTCGCAAACTCGGGAGACAAGACTGGCCGTTAGATTCTCATTAAAGATTTTACTTGAAATACGTTCAACGGCTGTTGGTAAAATCAAAACTTAAGACAGATGAAATAAGAAAATCACCTGAGAGCATGTCATTTGCAGCCTCATCTTTTAAAGAGTTTGTCAGAAAAGATTGATATCATATTGATTTTGTAATTAGCTTTGAAGAAAATGAACAATGTTCAAGGGTTTTGGAGAAATTGAGTTTGTGTGTGGCGTATATTTAAATGTTAATTAAGATATGCTGAATGTAATAACTTTAAAGGTCTCCTGATAATTCATATTTTCAAAATATGTACAAGAATATTTTTAAATATTCCCATAGATCTATGCAAATAAATAAAAGATAAATCAGGGCACTGACTGCACTGTCAGATGTGTTGGTTGTCCCTATACCCAGTGTAGGCTTGAAAAATGGTGCTGACTTGGTATAAGACTGTTTCATCGTGAAAAAAAGTTATTCGACACTTGCGTGTCCTCTATACACATTGCGTTCCGTTTATTAAATCAACATCACGAAACGCGCCTATATCATTTTGCCCCCTTAAACCCAACTTTTATATAGTAAAACTGGGGTTTTCAACTTTAGATTGGTATACTGCATTTATCTTATTTCTGGTCAAAACTTAGATTGTGGGTACTCGATAGAACCGCCCCGCCCCGCCGAGGCGGCTCTAATGAGTTCCCATAACATTTGTTTTGAGCATACATATGAAAAGATTAAAAAAAAAAATTCTGGAAATTATACTTGTTTGGTGGTAAAATTTTCATCATATTTCAATAGGCTTGTTTTCGTAATGACATTTAGAAGACCCATACTTTAGCCTACATGCGATTTCTAACACCTTTGGTCATTGATAATCACATGATGAAACTGCTTTAATATTGTTGTCTTTGGGTCGACTGACAAAAAATAGCCGCGTCATAGCGGTCTCATCTGGATCTATACAGTTTACAAGGGTATCTGATTCGCCTAATTTCATGAAAATAAAATATTTTTACCACGTACCCTCTACATTGTCACTCTGCTTTTGCCACTGGTACGTCGCTGAAAAGTTCTAGCGACACTCATTACGCAAACACGCCTATACAAATACATTGCCACCTTTATCGCCGAAAATTAGAAAATTTTATGATGAAAAATTGTGATATTTTTCTTATTTCTGCTCAAAATACAGATTGTGGGCACACGTTAGAACCGCCTCATCGAGGCGGTTCTAACGAGTACCCGCAATCTATATTTTAGAGCAGAAATAAGAAAAATAAGGTATACCCCCGGAACTCCAGTTTTACTATATAAAAGTGGGGTTCAAGGGGGTCAAAATTATATAGTCGTGTTTTCGTGATGACACTCATGGAAGTAGGTTATTTTGAGTATTGTGTAATAAGGTGTGATAATTATGTATTTTTTTCTTTTCTGTATTGTCTGAAATATGAACATTATTTCCTTAACCTTGTTTACACCGATACTCTGACGCCGATGCACCTCCGTAAAGCGAAATTGATGTTCTTCTATGTACGGTACCCCAGTTCTGCCATCATCAAAGTGTACTTTCCCGACGTTCAGTTTAACAAGAACAACACAGCACAGCTAGTCAAGTGGTTCAGCAATTTCAGGTAAGCTGCATTCATTTTCTTGTTCGTCTGCTTTTTTATCCTACACTCTTTACAGAGATGTAGAGAAACCTGTTAAGAGTTTCACCTGCGTGCGTGCGTTTGTATGTGTGGTTGGGTATTACTGGGTGTAAGATACACTCCGATACAGTGTCTAACAATAAAGATAGGTACTTGACCCCAGTAACAGCGTCAACCCAAACAAGCGCAAGTAAACATCTCGCAATATCGTATTGCCCTAAAGAACTCCTTCTTTCCTAGAACTATTCCTCAATGGAATAGTCTTCCCTCCTCTGCGGTGAATGTCAAGTCCGCAGAAGAGTTCAAAGCCCGTACAGTGCAAGATTGAGACGCAGAGGTATGCTTTTTTGGATACCTCTGATACCTCTGTTATGCAGATTGTAAATAGTTTTAAGGACGCATCCAGTGCCTCTTCTTTTTTTTTCTTTTTCTTCAGCTAAATTCCAAATTTAGCCACACAACTGACTGAGGTAATGGCTACATATGACCGACTCGGTATAAGAGGATAGATAGATACCATGTTCAATATGATTCGGCTTTACCTGAGTAACTATTACTTTATATATGAAAAGGTTGGTAACTGTATAGGCGAACAGCGATTGGTTTAGGCCAGCCTGCACATATGTGCAATCTCGTCAAAACCGACATTATTTGCTCACATTGTAACACGGATCTTTACGAAGCTTTATAGACCCATTGAACTCGGCCCAAGGAGATCTCGCGCCTCCACGCTTGAATATCAGTAAAATCAAAATATTCAATAATGATCACAAAGATGATAAAAATAACTTAACCAAAGAATGACAAAAATCAACTACATGCACATGTACTTGTATAACCAAACTTTTCCAAACCCATTGTGGTTGGGCTATGGTGTTACCGAATATAACCCATAGACCTGTGCAGGCTTGGTGATATAGCTTATCTTAACTCATTCAGTACCAGAAACCCCTAAAGTGGTACCTTGGCAAAGAGTGCAGGCCAAAAATCTGATCAGGGCCTGCACTGTTTGCAAAAAGTTAAGGCATGTTCCGAATAAATTTTGAAGAAAACACAACCTGACACCCCTGAATTTCGAAATGGACTCCTGCCATATATAAGGTGGAAGATTCCATTTGGTACAAAAAGGCTAAATCATATTTCGCCGAAAATTTAGTATTGAACTTTAACCTTTCCGTAAAAGACATCTTTCTGGTAAACTGGCGCACAGTTTTCTTGTTCCTAAATGTTAATGTATTTATGAAAACTTGACATTTAAAGCTAATACTATTCATCTGCTCGTATAAGTGTCCAATTTTCTTGTCCGCTGGCTTTCATTCATATTTCGGGGGAATATAATTCACATTCAGGGAGATTAAGTTTCCTAATTATTAACAGAATCTTGCTCTTTCGCTGTGACATGAGAGTTTTAAGCCTCTCACATGCAATTATGAATTATTATCCCATTTGTAGAGGTCTTGTCTTTATTTTTCCACGCTTCTAACCGCCTATTTCCTTAAGTGCCCAATTTTCCGCTCGTTTGGTATTGATGCTTTTACGCCGACTTGGAAGAAAACTAGAATTACGCTAAATGTCAAGTGATTTTTAGATTACTCTACCATTTTAACGCGAGACAAAAACGTTGAGCCAGACAACTTGTGCTAATAACTTGAGATACGATGGCAACTTGTACTGAATACAATATATAGCGGAAGTTTTTTTTTTCTTCGAAATAAATGGGTCTCAGGTTGGAGGATTTTTAGAAATCGGCTGAATTTTCGTTTGGAAGTGGACAGTGAAGGCTCAGATCAGACGCCCTGCACTGTTGACAGTGTCCCGTTTTGGGCTTTTCCGTCATAAACGGGCCAACCTGAAAAAATGACATAAATGAACCTTTTTTTGCCAAAGGCGTAGCATTTACGCATGTGTGCAATGAAACATATTTGCGAGAGAAATCAACTAAATTTAAAGCGACAAAAAATGCAAATATTGTTATGACCTTATAAGGCATACTTTTTTCTATGTTTAATAAAAAGTGGGGTTTTCAAGCTGTCCACAGTCGCATCCCAGAAATATGAAGCCTTATAGTGCACGGCAAACGTGCCGTATGTCACGTTATGGAAATATGTTCAAACCCATGTTGACAAGATCATTTCTCACAATGTCATTTGTTGGCTGAGATGTCTTTTCAGTTTCACATACAGAGATGTCATAAACACGTGTTGCTTATAGCTATATTTATAGAGTGTCAAAGGAACTTTGAAAACTGGCAGAAGAACCGTATATTTCAACACTAAACATCAACAGGTCTAGGGATTGTCACATACCATGCTAATTGCATCATAAAGTATCTTTGCGTGCAGACTTTGAACCAACAACAGAACATCCCAGCGCAGCCTCATGTTGTTTCTTCCGTCGATATGTTTGTTTGTTTGTTTGAGTTGAGGTTTAACGTCCCCGTCAACACTGCATAGTAAACGCTTGTCTAAAATACAGATATCAATCCACCTGTCTCCGTGGCGAAATGGACGTCAAGAGTGCTACTTCTCCATTCCTAACTACTCTTCTATAAGGGGGAAACCGAATTCTGATGTTTTTTTATTTGTAAAGAACATATGATGAGAGACAAGAAAATGATGGGCCTGCATTGTTTGCCATTGGTCAGTTTTGGGGTTTCCCGTATGAAACGGGTTAACCCTTTTTGTACCAAATGGAATCTTCCGCTTTATATATAGCAGGATCCATTTCAAAATTTAGGGGTGCCAGATTGTGTTTTCTTCGAAACTTATTTGGAAAATGGCTTAACTTATTGCAAACAGTGTAGGCCCTGATCAGATGCCGCGTTCTGCGGCGTCTGATCTGGGCTCGCACTGTTTGCCAAATACCCGTTTTGGGGCTTACGTTAAAATGGTGTTAAAAGCTGATTTGTTGTTGTTGGGCTCCCAAATTCTTATTGTTTTAGATAATTTGACATCCGGTTTGTAATCATTATTCATGCATTGTGGGCAGGAAAGAGAAAACATAGGAAGAATTCTACCCATTTTGTCCTAAATATAATCTTCCACCATATATATTCGAAATGTAGGGATGTTCAGTTTGGGTTAGTTTTTAAAAACTTTGAGAAGCAAACGATGGAAGCCCTGATCTTACTCCGCATAAAGCGATGTCTGATTTGGACCTATACTGTTTGTCAATGTGACCAGGGTTAACCCATTTTGTACCGGAAACCCCAAAACGGGTAGTTTGCAATCAGTGCAGGCCCAGATCAGACGCCGCAGAACGCGGCGTCTGATCAGGGCCTACACTGTTTGCAAAATGTTTAGCCAATTTACAAATAGTAAAACCTGACACCCCTAATTTTGAAATTGACTCATGCTAGATTCCATTTGGTACAAAAAAGGGTTAAACCGGTTAAACAAGGCAATTGTTGCCTAATTTTAAAGGAAAACATGTCATTTCTCTAGATGAGCGAAAGTATAAACAATTCTGGTTCTCACACAAAATCATGTGCCAAAGGTTGAGTAGACTTTTCAACACTTGAAATTTCTGACATTCCAAATTTATATCAACCAAAACTTTTTCCGTTAACCTTGTTCAGCAGATGTGACAAAAGACGGGCAATGGACTTATGGGTATTTGTCACGTGATATAGGTCACGTTACAGCAGGTGCGGAGGTTACTCCGATCAAAATTTATTACTTTTATTACGTTTCCTTATATTTCTAATTCCGCACGATGACCTTTCATTGAGAAAACGCTTGCCCCATATTTGCGGGTATTATAATTAAATGAATTAATGATGGTCGATGCGCTGCACACAACAATTTCTAGCCCGAGGAACCGTATACTTGCCATCTTAACGCTCTGTATGTTGGATATTTTTCTTTCGGCAGACGACAGATAAAAATATTCCTTATTATTTTTTTATTGCAAATAGGATTTGACATTTCATGCAAATTGTCTCCAATGGAGACAATTTGCATGAGACGCAAATCCTGTTACTCAGGGAAAAGAAAAATAAGAAAATATCAACAATTCGTCGTCTCCGAGTGGTGAATGTGTCTTGTGTGAGACAAGACGGTATTTAAGTCCATAACCTGTAAAGCTACACCGCTCCCGCCCATCGGGGCTTGAAGAAATAGATGGGCTGCATGATGCTTCCGCGCAAAGCTGAATCCGACCCGAACACGAGTACTGGTAAACCACTTAAAGGATCTAAGGATCTAAGCCTGCCCAGGCAAAGCGGTGCGAGTCGGACCGTATTGGTTTGATTGGGCGACAGGGCTTGAGATGTCATTGGGGGATTAGCGGATGAATGCTACCTTAAAATTGCATACTTAGTATGACTGTGTAAACTACATATGCATACTAGTGTAATTTTTAAGTAATCTTCAAGAAATATATGGGCTGCATGATGCTTCCACGCAGAGCTGAAACCGACCGGCACACGAGTACTGGTAAACCGCTTAGAGGATCTAAGCCTGCCCAGGAAAAGCGGTGCGAGCCGGCAGGTAAACCGCTTAGAGGATCTAAGCCTGCCCAGGCAAAGTGGTGCGAGTCGGACCGTCCATGCTTATAAACCCTATTGGTTTCATTGGGCGACAGGGCTTGAGATGTCACTTCATCTCAATGTCGGGTAAAAGTTCCACAAAATTGGAAACAACGTCTCCAAAATGACCTATACAGTGTTGACGGGGACGTAAAACCTAAAATCAAGCAAGAAAACCGGATAAAAGCACTGGAATGTATTCTCCACCATCTCCTGGGATAGCGAATTAATTTTTGAGAATGGCGGAAAATTGCACCTAAGGAAATATATCAGCCACTGCAGGCGGATGGGTAAACCAACAGGCTGCGGGCCCAGGTCTTGGTCTAGTCATGGTTAGGGTCTTGTGTCCTTCTTCAGTTGCATGGCGGTGAGTCGTTTTCCAAGACATTAATATATCTGTTTATTAACATCCCGATAAACTCCAATCGCGGGACTTGCAGGGTAAACATTTGCTCAAAAACATAGATTGAGGGTACTCGTTGTAGAGCCTCAGTGTACACCTACAATTTATGTTAAGACACTGTCAAATATTTGAAATGTTCAGCTCAGAAAGCTATTCTTAAATACATTTATGTTAACCTTTATTTTTCAAGGCCAAGTAATCAAAATGTATGGGTTTTTGTACTTTTTTGTATTTTTTCTTGAAGCACACCCTCGAGATGTCCTTCCTGTATTGCTGTGGCCTTTCCTAGGAAATTCTTTCGGCGCGATGCGCCAGTGATTTCAAGTCGCGTGCTCGTTTATTTTTACCAACATTATTGATATTTTAAAAGTACGTGTCTGATTTTGAATTCATTTTAAGTCTTTTTCCTTTTGATTTACTTACTCTAATCACAATGCCACGAAATCAGATTTCATCTTTTTCTGATTTTTGAATAACGTGGTAATAAGCGCTACTTCCTGTAAAATCAGACATGATAAAAGTCGCCTTTTATTCCCTTAAAAGCATTAGCATTTTATCCCTGTTCTAAGTCAAGGCTTGGAAAAACCTGTAAAATTCCAAAAGCGAAAATTCCGATCAGCTTTCGCACAGCGAAAGCTGATCTGCGTTTTCGCTCTTTTCGCTGTAGTGCTGCTGCGTCGGTGCCTAACAAACATGCGAACAGGAAGTGCTTCCGCGCGGATTGATCGGTGTCTTCGACATTGAATTTCGGTTTCTGTTGGTTTTTCACCGTTCGTTGGCTTCCACTCTACCTGAAACTTGAAGGCTGTGTTCAATTTCTTCATTTGCAAGTTCGATTTCTAGATTATCGATCGCTGCTACGTCTTTTGTATCGCGTTTCTTTGTAACGGAGTAATTGCCTGATAGGAGTGTTTTGTCATGTAAACCTCCTTAACAGTTTCTCCAAGTAGCGGGATTAGGTGTGAAACTGCGAGACTTAGAGCGCGCTTAATTAGCATTACCTGTGAAACCATGGCACATGGGCTTATAGCTGGAATGATCGTAGCCTTAGCCCTGTTGACGAAGAGATTTAATACGATCGAAGAAAGCTAATTTGTCATATCAAGACAAAGTTCTCGCACGCATGCAAAAGGATTTTATGTTAAGATCATGCTTCATTATAGACAGGATATGACTTTAGAAGAGAAAATTAAAATCTTTATCGCGCTAAGTTTGCTGTTAGACTTGAACGACACGCGCTAAGAACCTTCTTGACGACATTAAAATCCCGTAATGAAGCTGGTTTATACAGAATACGTCAATATCTTTAATAATTGTAGAAGAAAGCAAACAAGGTGGTTTGCTTAGAGTTTCCTTGACTAATAGAATACTTGATGAGAAGTCGTTTATTGCCTGAGGTTTGATGCAAACGGACACGGTGACCCGCTTACCTACCACACGATAGGCCAGTAGGGATTTTAACCCTTAAGATGTCAAAGTCTGACTAGGGTCCACAGTGTGTGCCTGTATACAAAATATGACTGGAATTTTTGCCAGAAACCGCAGCAGACGACATTAAAAGACAACATTTCTAAATGGAATTTTCTTGACATTTTAAGGGTTTAAATTGATGATTCTTAGAAATGCTTGGTGCTACCGTGGCAGCAATGATGATTCGAATCGCAGTTGACGTCAAACTTGGTTAAAATTCCCAGAACTATACAGCCTTGTTAACTCAATACATGTAGTCACGTTTTCTGGAAAAACGTCATTATATTATTATACGAGCAAAATGTTCTGAAAGATGAATAATTATACATTTGACTGATTTTGCCTTACAGCCCCGTCCATCAGGGCTTGCAGAAATCGATTGGGTTGCATGGTGCTTCCGTGCTGAGCTGCAACCTGTCGAACTTGAGTACTGGTAAACCGCTTAGAATGCATTTGGCTGACCAGGAACGTTGTGCGAGTCAGACCCCTCTTTCAACCCTAGCGATTTCTTATTTCGTCTCAGTGTCGGGTAAAAGTCCCAAAAGATCGGAATCAACGTCTCCAAAATGACCCAAATAGTTTTGTCGGGGCCGTAAAACCTCAACACAAACAGAATAATACCTTACGGTCAATGTCATCTGAAAATACGTTTCTATCTTGCTTTTCTATCTTCCTTTCCCGCCAGACGCCGAGAAAAACTACACCTGAAAATGTCGTCTGCTTATGTCGTCTGCTGAATCTTTTTTCAAACACTTTAAAAATATTTTTTTTTTTTTTTGCATACAGGCAAACAGTGTGGGCCCAGATCAGACTGCTCCTGCAGGAGCAGTCTGATCTGGGGCCACACTGTTTGTAAAAATACTTTTATGGTAACCGGCAGGCGGCAACGCAGACGACAATGGTCGTGATTGGCATATTATTGGCTTGAACAAAGCTGCGTTTCCAGAATCTTTTTAATGCTTTATTTGGATTCTACGCAAGATGAAATAAAATACTAAAAGAGTAGACTAATTAGGCCATCTTTAGACACAAAACAAACACACCAATGCTATTACGGTAATTGGATCAGGTCTCGGACGCTCCGTGTTTACCCGAAACAAACAAAAATCCTAAACCGAATCTTAAATTTGTTTAGAAGAGATATAATTACCAGCTGTTTCTTAGCATTTTATTTGCAGTTTTAATTTCTTATTAAGCTGAATGGATACACGTACAAGCTACCCGCCATTTTCGCAAGGGAGTGAATTCACCTATCCCTCTGTTTATTTGCGAAAGAAGGGTCTACTCCTGGAGGAAAGAATGTGCTCCCCGGGAGCAAAATCTTTCCTCTAATGCACTAGTCATTTGTATCCACTGCCCCCCCCCCCCACCTACGGGGATAGGCGGGGGATAGCGGGGCTAATGTGCGGGGTAGTTACCCTCTGTGTTCCCCTGCAGTGCCGGGTTAATGCGGGGGTTTTGATATTATGCAAATATACCCCCCAGTGGAATGAACTATTATAAACAGCGGGGCTTTGACCTTCTGGAGGTCCCCCGCCCGCAGTGCAGGGCTTCTAGCAGGGCTGTGAAAAGTGAAAAGTCATTGTCCCCGCTATCCCCGTAGGTGTGTGTGTGGGGGGGGGGGGGGCAGTGGTTACAAATGACTGGTGTGTTACAACGCATAATGTAGTAATGTAGTAATTTCTTCATTTTGATTTTTTTTACTACATTATGCGTTGGCATAGTCGACGCGAAATGAAGTAAAAAAATTATTTCATTTCGCGTTGATATGCACCATATCGACGCATAATGAAGTAATGATGGTAGAACATAGCTGTCTTCGAAAAGACTTAGGAAGCAATACAGTTAAATTCCTACAATTTAGACCACAGCCATTAGTAAACCATAAGTCGTATGCCGGGGGTATAAAATAGCAAAGGGTAATAACTCTAAGGAATGTGGCCCCATGGCCCCTAGTTTCTTTCCCACAATACAAGTAGTCATGATTGTCATGTATACAAAATTTCAAGTTTCTAGGTATAGTAGTTCTTGAGAAATCTTTGACACAAAATAAATGTTAACTCACAGACAGACAGACAGACAGACACACTGCGCCCCCGCCCATAGGGGCTTGAAGAAATATATGGGCTGCACGATGCTTCCACGCAGAGTTGATACCGACCGCACATTAGTACTGGTAATCTGCTTGGAAGGTCTAAGCTTGCCCAGGAAAACTGCTGCGAGTCGGCCCGTCCATGTATATAAACCCTATTGGTTTTATTGGGCGGCATCTCAATGTCGGGTAAAAGTCCCATGAAATTGGAAGCAACGTCTCCAAAATGACCTAAATAGTGTTGACGGGGACGTTAAACCTCAAATCAAACAAATCAAACAAAAGACAGACAAGCTGACAGACAGACAGGCAGACAGACAGAATGGACAAAAACTATATACCCCCTTGCATACTTCGTATGCCGGGGGTATAAATAGATGGGCTGCACGATGCTTCCACGCAGAGCTGATACCGCCCGTACATGAGTCCTCGTAATCTGCTTAGAAGGTCTAAGCCTGTCCAGGAAAACTGCTGCGAGTCGGCCCATCCATGCATATAAACCCTATTGCTTTTAATTGGACGGCGGCGATTGAGATGTCATTTCATCTCAATATCGGGTAAAAGTCCCATAAAATTTGAAGCAATGTCTCCAAAATGACCTAAATAGTCTTGACGGGAACGTTAAACCTCAAATCAAACAAACAAACTGTTGACGCATAATGAAGTAAAATTAAGTATGCCACCCATCGCCGCAAAATGAAATAATTCTTTCATTTTGCTCAAACCTCTTAGTATCGACGCATAATGAAGTAAAAACGACATTTTATTTCATTTCGCGTCGACTATGCCAACGCATAATGTAGTAAAAATTTCAAAATGAAGAAATTACTACATTACTACATTATGCGTTGTAACACTGGTGCATAAAAGGAGACACGTCATGATACTGAAGACAAATTCAGTGGAACCTTGATGGTTCAAACACCGATGGCTCGTTTACCGCGATGTTGCGAACTCGTTCTTGGGCCCTTGGCTCCCTAGGAAAAAATCGATAACTGCAGAGGGATAGTTTAAGAGAAGTTTCCTACTTTATCCAGAAATGTATGTTGCGTGTACTCATTAGAACCGCCTCAATGAGGCGGTTCTAATGCGTACACACAACATACCTTTATTTGAATGAAAATCGAAAAGAATCGAGAAGATTTCCCCAATATGCCTGACCGCTGCTATGATTAATATGTTTATGAAAAGTTTATCCTTTTGAATTAAATATTACACCACAGAACTGAAAAGTATGGAGTGTACAGTTTTTCTGAGCCAGACTAGCTAGTTTCGGCCATTTAGGCCTCATCAGTTACCCTCATATACTTTCGAACTTCCACAATGGATTCAATGATCCAAAAAGAACAAGAAAATATAATATACACTGAGTGCCTCGAGCTACCCATATCTCGAACAAATTCTCACGGTCCCAAAGGTTTTCGAGTCACTAAATTTCGACTATCTTTGAAAGTGTTACTCCAGACTGACATATTTTCCCGCCATTTTTGCAAAGGGAGACGACTTCAATGACTTACTTTTACTATCTTTGAGTCTTTTCCCCACCGAAGAAAGGAATCTATTTTCAGAGGACAGACTGTTTTCCGCTAAGTTATTCGTTGATAAGGGAGATAAAACTATAGCAATAATTGAAAGAGTTGCCTCCCCAAGGTATATTTATCTCCCTAAATATTTCTAAGTTGCCCTAAGTTGTATATACAGATACATATTGACTTCAACGGATCATCAGGGTAATTTCTTTGGATTGTATTTCAGTAATAAGACCAGGCGACAGACTTTTAAGCCATCGCAAAGCAAATTCTGTAATCTGATTAAGGACTTTTTAGTCAACCGACTGAGCCTTCGAATTAATCTGGTGCGGCGTAGATAAAACAAAAAAAAAAAAAAAAACGTATATGAAGCTAAAAATGATGATGATCCTTATAATAATGATAATAATAATACAGTGATTCTTCAATTGCTCGAACTTACTCTTGAGTTCCGAGGTTCCCTTAGCTCCAGTACCCACATCCTATGTCTTGGAACAGAAATAAGAAAGATAATGTTTACCCCCGTAAATCCTAGTTTTCTCTGTATGAAGTGGAGGTTAAGAGGGGTGTCCATTACACGGACTTGTCAACAGTTACATAGCAACATATAAGGTTTGTAATTTGTGATAACTGAAGGATAGTTTTTGTCACTTCTCCATGAAAACCTCTGTTGAAATATATGGGCTGCATGATGCTTCCACGCAGAGCTGAATCTGGCCCGCACACTAGTACTGGTAAACCGCTTAGAGAATCTAAGCCTGTCCAGGAACCGCGGTGCGAGGCGGACCGTCCATGCTAATAAACCCTATTGGTTTCATTGGGCGACGGGGCTTGAGATGTCATTTCATGTCAACGTCGGGTAAAAGTCCCACAAAATTGGAAGCAACGTCTCCAAAATGACCTTCACAGTGTTGACGGGGACGTTAAACCTCAAATCAAACAAACAAACAAAACCTCTGTTGTGGGTATTCATTAGAACCGCCTCGACGAGGCGGTTCTAATGAATACCCACAACATAGGTTTCTATGGAGAAATAAGGAAAACTATCCTTCATTTATCACAAAATACGCACCTCATCTTTGTTTGTTTGATTTGAGGTTTAACGTCCCCGTCAACACTGTTTAGGTCATTTTGGAGACGTTGCTTCCAATTTTGTTGAACTTTTACTCGACATTGAGATGAAATGACATTTCAAACTCTGTCGCCCAATGAAACAAATAGGGTTTATAAGCATGGACGGTCCAACTAGCACCGCTTTGCCTGGGCAGGCTTAGATTTTTTAAGCGGTTTACCAGTACGCGTGTGCGGTCGGATTCAGCTCTGCGTGGAAGCATCATGCAGCCCATCTATTTCTTCAAGCCCCGATGGGCTGGGGCCGGTTGCTATGTCAACATGATTTATATACTGTCAGTCCAAAACAGATGTAAGCAGATGTCAGTAATGCATGTGTGGCGCCTCTTTTTTCAGGGAGTTTTACTACATTCAGATGGAGAAGTACGCCCGACAGTCAATAGCTGAGGGCTGCAAGCACGCCGATGATCTGGTTGTCACGACAGACTCCGAGCTATACCGAGTGCTGAATCTTCACTACAACAGAAACAATCAAATTGACGTAAGTTTGAACTTTCCGTGTTGTACGGGTTTTTACCCAGCGAGTACAGTTGAGATGGCAAGCCAATGTGATTATGTCTTTCATGTTTCTAAAATGGTATTTTTCTCTCGAAAATTGTGGATATTTTTCTTATTTCTGCTACTTAGGTTGTTGGTGCTTGCTGGAACCGCCTAACTGATGCGTTTTTAACGAGTACTAACAGTCTCTGTTTTTGGAAGAAAGACAGAAACAAACAATGAACATAACATAACGACAACCCTTGTAAACACCATTTTCGCTGCTTAAATGGGGTTTAGCACGGTTCACCACGCGGACTTGTTACTAATACATTTTATGTATACAATTTCATGTCAAAGCATCAATTTCAGCCTAAAATTGCTGTTTTACCGGTATAGTATTGTGCTCTACATGGCTAGTAAGCCTGTGCCGAAAATAAAACTTTATTCAGCGTCAGCCCGCTCCAGTCTGTGCAGAAAACTAGAAATTAATCAGCGCTGTCCCGTCTCCCTTCCACACCCAACCCTATCCTCTAGTCTTGTCATCAACGTAACGTTCGTTTTAAAAAAGCAGAAGTGAAGGCAATGATCAGGAATCGATAAACCTACAGCTCCCATCAGAGACATCAAAGTGAAAGAAACACAAACATGTAATAACTAGACCCTAATGGAAAGCCAGAAGGACAGTTGCTTTCCCACAAAATGGCCAATTGGCTATCCTAAATAAAAAAATATAAGCGATACACACACACGCGAAGACAAACCACAACAAAAACAAACCACGACAGAAGAACCGCCTTTGAACGGTCAGTGAAACGAATTCCACCGTGAGGCTTAAATCGATTTTACGCGGCCGCAATCCTCGCACTTAACTTCCGTCGCGATTTAGACAAATGATTTGTTCAGTCCGCATGAAGGCCTCCTAACTCATCAGTGCAACATTTCCAAGAACACAAAAAATCAAACAACGACAGAGAAGTCCATTTCACTACAGATAAGACGCGTGAAGACCTCATATTCATTACGGGCCTCCGTGGCCTAATGGATAAGAGCGCTGACTCTTAGTCATTAGGTCTCTCACCGCCGTGGGTTCGAGCCTCGCTCGGGTCACGTGTGAGACGCCAAGTTCTGCAACGGAAGGTCAGGTGGTTTTTCTCCGGGTACTCCGGTTTTCGCCCACCTATGATTAACGATCGGCTCGATATGAGTGAAATAATCTTGAAAGGGCCGTAAAACCCAAACCAAAAAAAAAAAAAAAAAAAAAAAAAAAAACCTCATATTCATGATTTAAGGGATAAGCTATTCCGTATTCGCCTTTTTCGGCAATGCTCCGGTTTTAGACATTGGACATATATTGTTTTGGTGACTTGGCATTTACAAACGCATGATTAAAAAATAGGGTTTTGAAATGGACAGGGTGGGTAGCTTTTGTCGCGCAGGATATATCTATTCTTGCTGAAGCAAGAGAAAAAGACCTCCTTTATTTGTGCACTTATATTCTGTGGCCGTCTGAAAATGCAATCAACCTTTAAAAAGCGTCTGTACCGCCGAGACCTTGTCAAAGTAAATGAAATTTACACGGAAAAGGACAATGTATTGGTTTGGACAACTCCATCAAATAAACATCGGGGAACGATGGTTCTTTTATAGAAATATGGCTTTAACGGTCGTCTTATTGAAATAAAAAGTCCCTCTATCAAAATATCAGCGCGACTGTCATATTTCTTTTCAATGCAAAGATAGCAATAAGAGCCCTGTATTAATAATTTATACACGTGCTCAATGCGAAATGGTTAGATATCGTCGAAGATGCGATAGGTTTTTACTCTTTGATGGAAATTAACTGCCAACGGACTTAGCTTGCGAAGAAGACACAATTAACTAATGCACATTTACTTCTAGATTATTAATATCACTTTAAAGTCTCAAGGGGATTTCTTTCAATTGCTCTTAAGAACGTATAAGACCGTATATACGAAACACGAGTAAGAAAGTGACGCAAGAATATACACAGCCATCACGTGAACAAGTCCGTGAAATGAACACCCACTCCCTAAACCCCGCTGTATATAGAGAAAACTGGGGTTTACGGGGGTATACATTATTTTTCGTATTTCTGCTCCAAGACGTAGGTTGTGGGTACTCGTTAGAACCGCCTCAATGAGGCGGTTCTAACGAGCACCCAAAACCTATGTTTGGAGAAAAATTAAGATAAAATTACAAATTTTCATTAAAAAAAATGTCCTTTTCTGAGATATGAAAAAATGCACTATGCTTTACGGGTGTTTATAGAGTTAAGAATTATTTTGCTTATTTCTGCTCCAAGACATAGGTTGTGGGTAGTCTAACGAGCACCCACAATATATGTTTTGAATATAAGTAAGAAAAATATCAATATTTCATCGGACAAGTAGCCATTTTGGAGATATGGAAAATGCACTCGTTACCCGAACAGTTATAGGATCATGAATCTTTGTTGGAGACCGGGGCAGTTCGAGCAACTGATGATTAACCCATTGTATACTGATGGACTCTTCCATTTCTATTTGTTGGACTAGTCCATTTGACTTAAAAGGGGCGCCAGGCCTATTTTTCGTTTTTATTCTTTTTTGGAAGGAAAATTCTGTTAGCAAATAGTGCAGGCACTGATCAGACGCCGCGTTCTGCGGCGACTGATCTGGGCCTGAACTGTTTGCTAAGGTACCCCTTTAGGGATTTCCCCCCGCATACAATGGGTTAAGTTTAATGAAACAGGGGAAAATAGCCAATGGATATCTTTACACGCTTCTGTTAAATGAAGGTATATTGTGTGCACTTTATAGAATGGTCTCGGATGAGGCGATCCTAATTAGTACAAACAACGTACCTTTTAAAGTAAAATCGTTGATTTGGCAAAGGGTATCCCCATTTTCTGGTTCTTTGAAATCATGAAACCCATCCGAGGTTCACTGACGAGGCCCAGGCAGATTGACCGCAAAAAATCAAACTGATGATGTTTTTTTTTCTCGATGTTTTTTTTTTCTCAACTTCTTCTTATAGCGTAGTATTTATATCCTGTTGCGATACAACCTTTGATAGAGTTCTTAGTATCTGGTTGACGAAATCCATTTTCTTTATATGACAATCCCTGGAGATTATTTCCACATCACATTTATTGTTCTCAAATGAGAAAAAGATATTTCTCAGACAACAATTACTCAATAATAGCATCGCATCGACGGCTACCATACACTCTCTTCAGAACAAGCACAAAGCCCTCATTTTTTCCTTCGTGGAATCTCGCATCATGCGTCGCATCGCCGGCTACCGTACACTGTCTTCAGAAGAAGCACACAGCCCTCATTTTTTCCTTCAAGTCGTTGAATCTCGCATCATGCGTCGAATCGCCGCCTAACGTACACTGTCTTCAGAAGATGCACAAATCCCTCAATTTTTATTCGTGGAATCTCGCCTCATGCGTCGCATCGCCGGCTACCGTACACTGTCTTCAGAAGAAGCACACAACCCTCAATTTTTCCTTTGTGGAATCTCGCATCATGCGTCGCATCGCCGGCTACCGTACACTTCATTTTGTTTTTTGTTTGTTTGTTTGTTTGATTTGAGGTTTAACGTCCCCGTCAACACTGTAAAGGTCATTTTGGAGACGTTGCTTCCAATTTTGTGGGACTTTTACCCGACATTGAGATGAAATGACATCTCAATCCCTGCCGCCCAATGAAACCAATAGGGTTTATAAGCATGGACGGTCCGACTCGCACCGCTTTGCCTGGGCAGGCCTAGGTCCTCTAAGCGGTTTACCAGTACTCGTGTGGGGGTCGGTTTCAGCTCTTAAGCTTTCCATAGTGCATTCTTTTTTGTTTCCAAAGCAAACACATTTCGGCTGGAATTTAGGTGATAATTTTATAAGGATATTCATTACACGGATTTGTTAACGTAATGCATCGGTATTCAGTTGATTTACTCATTGTTGGTCAGAATGATAACATACCTTTTCGAGTTGAAACGTTTTGATAGTTTCCTTATTCCTGCATTAAACGAAGATGGTGTCTTTTCATGTGATCATGAGAATGATATGAGTATTCAGTTTTTGTTTGTTTGTTTTTCATCTCAAATAAAAGATTGTGTAGTGGGTGCTCGTTGGGGGTCGCTTGAGTGAGACGGTTCTGATGAGTGTCCACAAGTCATGTATTTGAGCAGAAATAAAGAAATAATATTTACCCTTTTACACCCCACGTTTCCTAAGGCAAAATATGGTTTAGAATGTTCAGTGCACGGATTTATTATTAGCATGATGCCGTGCATTCGACTCTCGGAGTCGGAGAAAAAGATGGCCCACAAAGTGACCACGTAGCTTATCTCAAGACTAGAGTGACTTTTAATGTATCTGAAATGACAGAATAGTGATGACTAGGGTGGCGTTCAAACATCAGCCACCAGGCAATCAATCTCGCATCATGAACACCTAAAAAGTTCAAACAAATATTAAGAGTGGTTTTCGCTAGTAACAAAATATTACTTTCTTATCATTTTATATTCAATATTCAGACCAACTCACTTAAGCGACTCCTTCGGGAAAGTAACTGTCCTTTTGGCTTTCCGCTATTGATGTCTCCATTAGGTTCTAGTTATTTCATGTTTGTGTTTCTTTCCCTTTGGTGTCTCTGATGGAAGGTTTGGTTTCATTGTATTGATTCCTGATCATTTCCTTCACTTCTGTTTTCTAAAATGCCTCGTAAGTGGTCTTAATAGAGGATCTTACATGAGTGGCCATGTATTATTGAATTTATTAAACGAGTTGAGGAAAAGGGATAAAATGCGAGGCTGTGCCGAGCATTTTATCCCTTTTCCTCAACGAGTTTAATAAATTCAATAATACATGAGCACGAATGCAAGATTCTATTTATCATATGACATTTAAAACGCATCTATTCACGATTGTTTACAAAAATCTCAATATTCCGCCGTTAATAAACGCGACGTCGTTAAGGACGTCGTACATGTACGTTACAGGACGTATCTAGCTAATTTGCATATTTAATCCACTAGTGGATTATCGAAAATATTACATGGCGTTATTACACTCTCAGACGCGACGTCATATGATAAATAGAGTTTTGTATAGACTCAAATATGTGTGTTTGTATTTAAACCAGACAGTAAGCTGAACAGTTGAGGACCTTACAGTAAAATAATGCATGCATAAATCGAGGATTCTATACTATGATTTGAATAATAATAAACTGTTTAAACTAAGGACCGTGCAGCAAATGATCAGATCCGTGGATCGTCGATAGAAAATGGGCGTTGACTTTTGCGACGACAGTCGTGTTACCTGTAGATTTTGCACAATCATTGCAATTAAAAATTGAAAATAAAATAAAGAATATTTAATAACGTTTATATATGATTTTGCATTTCTGAAACTCCAGTATATTTTATTCGATACCAACTGCAGGCACATAGTTTCGGTATCTTCAAAGCTGACGCTTGATTGAAAAAAGGATACATTCGAACATTTTTGGTCTTGGTCTGCAGCCAATGAACCAATAAGAGGTTTGATCGGAGTCGGAGCGTTGTGGCCGTGTGCAAAACATGACCTTAAAAGGAGAAGAAAATATCACATCGGCCAAAAACTGGGGAAATTGTTTTCATAATTCCCCCGAGCCCCTCAATGAGAGCCGAGGAAAGTAATGGTTATATGATGCGGATGTTCTAAGAGACGATATCTCTATCATTAGTCTTAATGCATTCTTTAATTTTCTGCTAATCGAGACTTCCTTTTGTGCCGTTAATCTAGTTCTGGGTGCCTTATCTGGCTGTGTTTATCTTTATTCTTCCGAAAGAATCGCAATGCTTTCAGCGCACTCTCCCGTAGGAAATCTCATATAGGAGCTGTTGCCTTGAAAAAAAGAAGTACTTTCGAATGTTCCGCGGGCAAAGCCCTCACCTCCACGTAGTCCGGTCAAACTTTAACCCCCACAATTCATTTTCCGTCATATAAATTGTTTTTTTTTTTTTCGCGAACAGATAAGATTCAGGCAAGGATGTGCATCATTGCCTGAATCTTAGAAATTCGCATTTGGCATAGAGCATTTTTCTTTGGCATCGTATTCGCATCTAGTACTGAGAATCTCAAAGATTCCATCTCCAGAGCAGACCAATAAACAGGCTCTGTTTTTCCTTGTAAATACAGAAATAAATGTTTATGGAATTAGGTTATTTGCAAAAATTTAATTCTTTTCTTCCCTGCGGTGCCTTATACAAGATATGGCATGAATCACGTCTTGTTGAAAGAATCTTTATTGTTATGTTCAGCAAATAAAGATTTTTGGATGGAGTTATGGAATAACAAGTTGGCTGCTTTCAAAAAGCATCCAATAGGTTTGGTCTTGTCAGTCTACATTCTGATTTGAGCCAGCTGATATCATTATCCCACTTAATGCATTTTTTGAATAAAAATAATAAACTTTAAACGTTCCAAGGCGGTTCTTCTGTCGCGGTATATTTTTGTTATGGTTTGTCTGAAGTTTGGAGGCCTTCATGCGGACTGAGCAAATTATTTGTCTAAATCGCGACGGAAGTAAGGGGGAGGATTGTGGCCACGTAAAATCGTTTTAAGCCTCCAAGTGGAATTCGTTTCCGCTGACCGTTCCAAGGCGGTTCTTCTGTCGCGGTTTGTTTTTGTTATGGCTGGTCTTTGGATGTTTGTGTCGCTTATGTAATTTTATTTTGGATAGCCTATTGGCCATTTTATGGGAAAGTAACTGTCCTTTTGGCTTTCCGCTGTTGGTGTTTCCATTAGGGTCTGTTGTTTCATGTTTTTTGTGTATTTCCCTTTGGTGTCTCTGATGGGAGCTGTGGGTTGATTGTAACGGTTCCTGATCATTGCCTCCACTTCTATGTTTTAATACAAAACGTGTATATAAAATTTCGAAGTCTGTGACCTTGGTATCAGGAGGGGTAGGTAGTGATGAGTATTCTGTGGTAAATTGTTTAACGCCATGGCAAGTTTAAACTAAATGTAACTTACATATGGTTTACACGTGTATAGCACAAAACTTAACCAAACGAAAATGTAAACCGAATTTTTCAAAGGTCATAACTCTGTTAATATTTGGTGGACAGTAATTCTCGAAACTTAAGGCACATCCTCACATCTTAGCCTTACTACATACACATTTTAGACTTGATCGGATGAAAACTTTACAGTAGGAGTTATACGGAAACGAAAAAAAAGTTTACGAACGGATGGACAGACACCGACCCCATAACTTAATTCGACCTTTTTTTTTTGTTGTTGTTGTTTTTCAAACGGGTATATAAAAAGATTTTTCCTAAGTCATCAGGCCTTCTATTAGGGCCTTTGTTATCTAATGATTTCATTTGTTGTTAACGTCCCTGTTAGCGCTGTATGAGTCTTTTTTGAGACGTTGCCAATCTGTCGCCCAATGAAACTAAATGGTTGAAATGCATAAACGGTCCGACTCGAGCCACTTTTACTGGGCAGGCTTAGAACTTCTAGGCGATTTAACACTGCTCATGTGCGGCCGGTATCAGCTCTGCGTGGAAGCATCATGCAACCCAATCTATTTCTTCAATCTCCGATGGACGGGGGCCGATCAGACCTTGGGGCAATATATTGGACTGTATGAGCTGAAACCGACCGAACTTTGAAGTATTGCTGAACCGCCTAGGAAGATCTAAGCCTGCCCAGAAAAAAGTGCTGCGTATCAGACTGTATCTTAAACATCGGCAGTTTCTTTGGTACCTCCGCAAAAACCTGAAATTTGCAATCCTATTGTATATCTTTCTGGATCCCAATATAATTGTAAAAGAAACTGATTAGTAAAACGTCAAGTATTAAGTGGAAATAAAGAACACTACTCTCGGCTTATCAGATACAATAGCTCCCATCGAATGCGCCAAAAAATCTTAACAACTTAGTCTGTAACTGGTGGCAGGTCACTTTGTAGTCATGGAGTTTTTGAACAGAAACTATTGCTATCTGTGCTGGGCTCAAGAACAATAAACAACGACCTATCAACGTTTTGACTTTGTTTCGCTCCCTAAATATTTTATATATTTGGAAGAGTTGGAAGGTTCGACCTTGGCACTGACGTTAATTCTATTAGCAACGACATGAAAATGTTTTTACACACCCAGCGATCTTTGTTATGTTTGGTTTTTCGATCCTTTCAAGATTATTTCACTCACATCAAGCCAATCGTTAATCAGAGGTGAGAGAAAACTGGAGTACTCGATGAAAAACTCCTGACCTTCCGTTGTAGAACTTCTCATTATGTGACCTGAGCCATGCTCAAACCTACAGCGTTGAGAGACCTAATGATTAAGAGTCAGCACTCTCATCCACTAGGCCACGGAGGCCCGTTACACCCAGCGATCTTTATAAATGAAGAAAATAACGTTCTCTGTCTTTCCAACATATACATATACGTACTATTAGAGCTATCAGTGTACCGAAAGCTATTCAGAATATATAAATCTGTTCCTACCTGTGTGAAGTAAGCTTTGCAAGTTTTGTTTATTTGTATTTAACGGCCCAGTCAACACTGATTTAGGTCATGTTTGGGCCTGTCAGTGTACCTACCCACGCTTTTCCTGAGCAGGCTTATCCGTAAGCGGTTTACCAGTTCAGTGCACATTCTATCGCCCAAAACTGACCCCTGCCCTTCCTGAATCAGCGGAAGGGAGAGAATGACCATAGAAAAGATTTCATAATCTCCACGAAAGAATGTTGCCGGCCCCGGTAGGTATCGAACCCGAGTCTTCCTTATCACCAGTCAGACTGCATCCGACTGAGCTACCACAGCCAGCCACACTTTGTGAGTAGTAGTAGTTATGTTCTGTTATTTTTCGTTTCCATGGCCCCATGGACTTACTCCATAATGGCATTGCAAGACGTAAAATTTGCGAAAATGACTGCGGCTGTTATAAGTTCCCCATAAGGGAAATAGATACGCCTTAAGGGAGTGGGGAGCAAATTCTTCCCTTTTAGAGTAGACCCCTTGAGGAGCAAATTCTTCCCCTT
The DNA here is from genome assembly GCA_963580285.1 of Lucinisca nassula. Classification (NCBI taxonomy): domain Eukaryota; kingdom Metazoa; phylum Mollusca; class Bivalvia; order Lucinida; family Lucinidae; genus Lucinisca; species Lucinisca nassula. The sequence goes on along the minus strand of OY757012.1, from coordinate 110,989,291 downwards.
TTAGAGTAGACCCCTTTTTCAGTTGGACAGAGCCAACAGAGTTGCAACCATAAGGTCCTTAAAGTTGTATTTCCACCACGAAATCATGCCTATAGAATTGTGATCCCCTTTAATATGCAAGGAGTACACCACAGAACTGAAAATATGGTGTGAACATGTTTTCTGGGCCAGACTTGCTAGTTTCGTCCAATTAGGCCTCATCAGTGACCCTAAGATATTATCAAACTTCCACAATGGAATCAATGATCCCAAAGGACAAGAAAATATAATCTACACTATGATGTAGGGCAGGGAAACGTTTTACCGCCGCCACACATTCCCATACACCAGTTGAAGAGAAGTTAAATATGTTCTATAAAAGGGCTATCCTTTGGAAGCAAGGAATACACCACAGAACTGAAAAATATGGAGTGTACATGTTTTCTGGACCAGACTAGCTAGTTTCGGCCAATTAGGCCTCATCAGTGACCCTCAGATATTTTCAAAATTCCACAATGGAATCAATGATCCCAAAGGTCAAGAAAATATAATCTTCACTTTCATATAGTAAAGCAAGGGTTTGCAGGGGTATACATTCATTTCCGTATTCATGCTCTGAGGCACTAGATTGTGGGTACTCGATAGAATCGCCTCGTCGAGGCGTTTCTGTCGACTCCCCGCAATCTATGTTTTGGGCAAAAAAGGCAAATATTCCAATTTTTCTTTTTAAAATTTCTTTTTCTTTGGCCAAAAAATGACAATGTATTTGTATAGGTGTGTTTCGAAATACGGTAATAAAGTTTCCTTTTAAAAGGAAGGCTTCCCCAGTTTGTAACGTTGAAAATCCGCCATTTTGCACACGACTTTCGAAAGTAAGGGGGAGCGCTATTGCCATACCCCCGGCGTCCGTCGTCGGCGTAAGCATCGGCGTCCGCATTTGGTCGACGTTTACCTGCAAGCAATCATTAGTGCTGTTTTACAAATTTATTTTCAAGCATAGTTATCAACTGGTAAAAAAAATAAATAAAACGATGTATTTCACATTCTTTTTCACTCGATTTTCCAGGTTTTGGGCCCAAAAAGTTAATCATTTCCTCTGTATGACCTCCCTTATAATCATACATTTTGTCAAATGCATGTGCGTAGCCAACTAAAACGCATCTTCTCTTCTACATATCCGAGAGCTGGTCGCCTTTAAGAAAAAAAAGACCCATTTCATGCCCATGAAGCCGATGCCACGTCTTGACGTTGTCGCTCTAAATAAGCACGATTTTCCTGGTTAGACTTTTACGGAAACTGTTTCTGTGTTAGCTGTCCGTCTTAAACCATTGAAAGGAGGACAATGTACGTTGAAACATATTCACGGACCCGGCGAGGAGCGAAACCGCAACGTCGGTGCGCAGCTAACTGTAATGGTTAAAAAAACGGCATTTATGAACAGCGAAGACTGAATGTGGCGAGCTGCTCACTCGCACAAGTTTTATGCTGGTGGAAACTTTTTTAGAAAAGACAGAACCATGTTAAGCTTTTAAATTACTTCTTTGACACGCAATTTGATTTCGGAAATGAACAATGGCATGTTTTGTAAAATTGACCATGTTGGTGGGATATGAGGTCTCTTTTTACCTGATTTCGACGCATGATCGAGACAAGTTCTGCAATGGTTTAAAACTCTCTTTCTCTTCACCCGCCGCTTATAAAGAACGGTTAATAATTTTCCTAAATAAATGAAGAAAAAATGACTCACACTTTCATACAGACCACCCTACAACAAGCACCCTTGATTTATTTACTTCGTGAAATACAACTTGGAAAAAAATTATACAATAAGTTATCAGAGCTAGATAGAGGATAACCCTTTCTAGAACATGTTTACTGATTTCAACTGTCAAACTCTCTTCGTAAACTCGTCCTGGAAATTCTGAGTGACCTTGAAATGTTTGAGACTCCGAGAGAAGTGTGACTCAAGTGACAGAATTGACTTTTGTAATATTTTGCCATTTTCTTTTCTTTCTTTCTTTCTTTTTTCTTTCTTTCTTTTTTTTTGACAAATCCTTAAGAAAAGAAACGCATTACAACAACACATCCGTGTAAGCCTACGGAACAACGATGATCATTTTTTAAGGTAACCGGACACTAGAAGAACATTGAGGCTACCCCATATGTACTGAACAACCCTAAAAAACAAACTTAATATAGAGAAAGTTGGGTGTACAAGGTTACATTATTTTCCTTTTTAGGGGGTTCAGAACACCGAGCAGCGACAATCTATATTTGGACTAGAAAAAACTTTTTCACATCACGAAAACACGCCTGCCTAATTTCGACCCCTAGACAATGGGTAGTTGTTAGAACCGGGTTATCGAGGCGGTTCTAACCAGTACCCACAATCTATGTTTAGAGCAGAAATATGAAAAAAAATAATCTGAATTTTTTTTATCGGACAATTTTCATTTGGGTGGCAAGATTCTGTATATATTTGAAAAGGCGTGTTTTCGTAATGAACTGAAAATGCTAGTTCATGAGATTTTAGCACATAGATGTTTTATAATGATCCCAAGGGTTAGTTTCGAGTCACAACAAACGTTTATATTCCCCACCATATTAAGCTTTTAAATTACTCGTTTGCCACGCAATTTGATTTCAGAGATGAACAATGGCATGTTTTGTAAAATTGACAATGTTGGTAGAATATCCTGAGCTCGAGGCACGATCGAGACAAGTTCTGCAATGGTTTAAGACTGTCTTTCTCTTGACACACCGCTTATATTATTGGAATTAACCCATATATGCCTAGCGGCCCTTTTTGAGACATTGGCAAATATTGAAGACCCAGATCAGACGCCGCATTTGATCACGATCTTAACTGTTTGCTCAACATACATACATTTTTGTAAAACTTACCACAAAAAAATGGCATCCCTATGCTTAGAAATTGACCACTCCAGACTTATAAAGGTGGAATATTTTGGCACCTATGGCATGTATGGGTTAATTACGTGAAAAGGACGAAAGTGAAAGTAGGATCTGTTTCTACTGTAACGTTTTGGCTTTTCTTGGAAACGCTTTATAAATAGATATCTGGAAACGCTTTTTAAATAGACATCGACGGGCGCTGCATATTCCTGTTTATTCCGAGCGTAAATATGTGGAGAGCAGTCTTATCTGTAGGGCTTTCCTAGTTACGTCATAAGACGGTTAGAAATAAACTGGGGTATCACCAATCCAATCTAAATGGCTTCCAATCAAAATTGGAAGCTAAAAATGGTAGACTAACTGCCACACCTGCCAGGTGTATCCATTTCCCTTAAGATATTTATTGTTGGAGTTGAAACGCTTGCTTTTCGGTCTGTTTCGCTATTCAGACAGGCTGTTTCCTGTAATTGCAGTATAGTATTGCATCATCGTTAAAGCTGATTGGTTGATCGCGTCACGTGCCCCTCCATGGAACAGTTACAATCTGGTCATTATACCCGGTTTGCCCGCCTCATGGCGACCAAACCAACAATGTTAAGTTAATGCATGATCAAACGAGTTGGGTATTTCATACTTAGCCTGGTTTTGGCTGTCATATTATATCAAACTAATAAACATCACGCTTACATGTTCGTGTTAGGAATGAACACACTCCAAACCCTACTTTATATAGAGAAAACTTGGGTTTACGGTAGTCTGCACTATCTTTTCTTATTTCTGCTCCAAGACAGAGGCTGTGGGTTCTCGTTAGAACCGCCTCAATGAGGCGGTTCTAACGAGCACCCGCAACCTATGTTTGCAGTATAAATAAGAAACATCGCAAATATTCATCAGGAAAAATATAATCTTTTATGAGGCATGAAAGAATGTTCTATGTCACAAGGATGTGTAATCACAATGCCACAAAAAACGTAACTCAGCCACACACAAAGAGCACATCCATCTAAACCACCCAAGGAAGAGAGAACATGAATCACAACTCAACTCAAACACCAACTCCACAAAGTAAATTATGACCGCGGTCTGTAGAAATATAAAACGTAAAAGAATACATGTAGGTATAGTCAAATCACTCACGGGCTGCTAGTCAAATCACTCATTATCCACATGAACTTGCCGTTGTAATGAATAAAAAGAAAATGACAATGCACTTGTATCAAATAAAAAAGAAAAGAAGACAAAATTATGAGATTCCGACAAACCATTTTCATGACAAATTTTATTTTTTGCAGGTGCCCGACCATTTCCGGGCCGTTGTTCAAGCCACGCTGCGAGAATTCTTCGTTGCTTTGATGGCAAACAAGGACACTGAACCATCATGGAAGAAACCGATCTACAAAGTAATCGCCCGGATGGATGATGTACTTCCGGAATATTTCAAATCACCAAACTGGATGGACCAGTTGGGTGACGCATAGAACAAGAACCATTAATTACCATATTGGGAATTGGGAAAGTTGGTTATTTTCCCATGAATACTTGATGTGCGTTTTCCCCTGGATCTTTTAGTGAGGAGATTCTTATGCCGGGATTGACTGAAAGATACGTTGGCCAGGAAAAAATGAATTAATATCATCACCAGACGTTTGCCTTATATATAAACCTCTGGTAGAAGAGAGAACCTCGAACTGAACTTTTGCAAAGAAGGTTTTTACTCGTATTTAGTGCAATAGCTGAAAATGATAATCAAAGTTTCAAACTGACAAACTCATGTAATTTTGTCTTATAGATAGACACAAATGTTTTTTTTTTTTTTATTATTTAGATAAACTTTGTAACTGCTATATGTGACGTTTCATGCGTTAAATTTCCTTTCCATGTTTACCGGTTGACTTTCATATGAGGCCGTCATGAGAAAACCTATTGTCAGGGTTTTCTACCGGGTAAGACCAGTACTTCTACTAGTTTACGCATCCAAAATTTCAAGATTCTTACTATAGTCTGTGTGGCTCAGCGGACTGGTTTATATCTTCATAGCAACAGATAAGTTAAGTATTTTCTGACAACTGAAGGATAGTTTTCCTTATCTCTCAATATAAACATATGTTGTGGGTATTCATTAGAACCGCCTCGTCGAGGAGGTTCTAATGAATACCCACAACATAGGTTTTAATGGAGAATTAACAAAAACTATCCTTCAGTTATCACAAAAACTTACCTTATCTGTTGCTATGAAGACATAGACGAGGTTGCTCAGCCACACAGCTAGTAATAATCTTGAAATTTTAGATGTGGTACTGTTCTATGCAAGCAATGGATACAATTACGATAGCACACCCGTTCGACATAGTGCAGTTTTCACCTCTCCAAAATGGCTACTTTTCTGATGAAAATCCGTGATTTCTATTTTATTTATACTGCAAACATGGGTTGTTGGGCCTCATTGAGGCGGTTCTAATCAGTACCCACAACCTAAATCTTGGAGCAGAAATAAAAAAAAGAATTCTTACCCCCGTGAACCCCAGTTTTCTATATAAAACATGGGGTTTAGGGGCGTTCATTTCACGGATTTGGTCACGTGATGGCACAAGCTGATCCGCACCTTTTTGTCTGCAAATGGCAAGAACAGGTTTTTTCATGGCGTAGCTTCTATGCTTAAATAATTTGAATGTTCGTTTAAGGGCCTCTCAGTATTTGTTTAATTCAACAATGTCGAAGTCGGGGCTGTCGTTTTCATCTTCGGATTACATCAAATAATCAAAGTCACAATTTCCCTCTATCTAGTTCCACAAAAGTTATGGAACGACCAGGCCATATAGACAGTCTTGTTAACAGACATTTATAACGATTTATTTCTAGAATTCGAAAGACAAAATTTGAAAAGGTGGTTTGATTTGTGTGGCCCCAAGTTGACTTTAACAGTGTTGAAGTCGTTGACAGTACTGAAGTCGATAAAGTCGTCATGGACAAACCCTTTCATGACGTTATTAGCGTTTTACACCTGTAAGCAACTTTGTAGTGAGTTTATACTGCTACTGCAGTAGTTTCAATAAATAATCAAATACAGATATTTCCGAGGACGTTAAAGCAAAGATAATTATTTCACACGATTCTGAAAAACTAAGACGTTGCTTGAAAACCAGTGCTAGCGATGTGTAAATACAAACAAGATTGTTACCTGAATTGTTGTTAAGTTTAGAACTCTGAGCTACAAACTGCTGAGACTGATAAGGACCCTTTTCTTTTGGATCACTTCATACGAAGACACGCCTACCGTAAAAATCCTAAAATTCGGACACATTGAGGTTTTGCTGTAATTCTCCTAAAATTTCAACATTTTTTTCAAGACCTAGCAAAGAGACCAAAAATGTGCAGGTAGAATTATGGTAAACAGTGTAGTAATTAAGGTACTCCAAGAAGCAAATGTTGAGGACATTTGTTAGAATCGCCTTAGCGAGGCGATTCTAACAAATGTCCACAACATTTGTTTCTTGGAGTTATTATGAGTAAGGTAGAATCCTTACTGGGATTCTTTATAGTGGCAAATTCGCTATAATGCCAAAATGTTAGGGAAACAACTGTCGTTATAGCGAGGGTCCTCTATTTTCTCTTCTTATGAGCTGGTTCATTTGAAAGTTATTACTTTCAGAAACCAGTACTCAAAACCAATCAAAATCACGCATATACACCATGTATGTTTACATTATTTTCTACATTCCATTTTTGTCGTTGACGGTTCATGCAAGCATTCATCCATGATAACTGAAATGTTTTTCCTTCTTTGTAAATTCTAACTTATTGATAATTTTCTTTTAAAAATGTAATAGATGAAAACATGTAATTGTAGAATTTAGTATCCTTTTTGTATTTATATTTATCTTAGTATTTATATAACATACTCTTTTGGATTGTACCATCACCTAACAGGCGCGTGCAATAAATACCCGCGTACACCTTATTTTATATAGAGAAAACAAGGGTTACTCTATTTATCTTCCTCCAAAACATAGGTTGCGGCTACTCGTTATACACAGGCACAGATTGTGAACACTCATTGAATTCACCTCAATGAAATTGTTCTGATGAGCACCCATAATATTTGTTTGCAACAGAAATGGGTGAAATACCCCAATCCGTGTCTTGAAGCGTAAATAGGAAAAATAAATTGGGCCGCGTCAAGCGATTTTGATACTTATCGCCTATGCGAGCAGCGAAGGTTCAGGCGAGCCTGCGCATCCGCGCAGTCTCGCCAGAACCTTCGCTGCTCGCTCATACAAGCAGTGAATCAAGAGGAACCTTCAGAAAGAAAGCCATATCCCTGGCCCCTCTGAATGGATGGGCATGCGCAATTAAAATGTGTTATGACGGAATGCTCGAAGACACACATTCGCTTGGCGGGGCTCAATTGTTGTAAACATCTTCTATAGAAAGTTAATCCTTTGCAAGCAAGGGCTACAACACAGAACTGAAAACTGTGGAGTGAACAAGAATTTTCAGGGCCAGACTAGCTAGTTTCGGCCAATTAGGCCTCATCAGTAACACCCAAACATTATCGAAATTCCGCAATTGAATCAATTGTCCCACAGCACTAGAATATGATGACAGGTAGTGAGACATTTAACGGCCGCCACACATTTCCCTCAAAATTGGCTAGTTTCGACCATTTTGTCTCCATATAAAGTGGGGTTGACAAGAGTTTCATTGCAAGGACTTGTTCATGTAATGTAATTGCTTGCTGCCGTCAGCTCTGTAATCCTTATTTTATTTCATACAAAGATTTAAGCAGAACGGATACACTCTCGGTGGAGGTGACTGGTTTACCCTTTATTATTGGTAAGTTCATCAAAGGAAAATATTTGCTTTTGAACTGAATTAGTTGTTCCTGGAGAGCAAATAATATTTAAAACCAGTGTCTCCCCTGAATGCGTGTCCGTTACCTTTAATCTTCTTTAATTTGTTTATATTTACATCTCAACTGAAATCAATGATATTATGAAATCAACATATTCTAGTCATGTATTTTGTTCCGTTTTCTTTTGCTTTTATTTATGTTTTTATCAACACATCTGAAGTGTGTTTTTCTTTAAATAATTCAGAACCACCAGGTATGTCAAGAATTAGTGAAACTTCATTCCAATGCACTTGCATATGTAACGCGACGTTTGATTGGGTAAAATCAAAATTTGCGACAGTATATCCTGCGATATACTGTCGGAAACCCGACGTGGTGATGTAACGTCGCTTTTTATTAGCTGATATTTGGTTTCACGCTGCTCACAGCGCTCGCATAGTACACTTTTTAACAAAAAGACCGAATAAGTGCATTCGAATGGGGATAATTGTGTTGAAAAGTGTCATTTTGGTTGTTGAGTGCTGGAAAATCATTCCCATAGCTTCATCAATGATGCTTTCATATCTTGGACTATGAATAAACCTCGATGGCCTGAAAAACTCCTCCTGTTTACATAGAGGATCTTACATGAGTGCTCATGTATTATTGAATTTAGTAAACAAGTTGAGGAAAAGGGATAAAATGCGAGGTTGCTTACGTTACGTTGAGCGACGTAACGTTATCGCCCTGAACGTAGCGTTTTAGGGTTCTATGATGACGTCAGAGGTTTAATGCATGCCAGCGTCATTGCAAACAACATTCTGGACTGGCCTCCATTTTGGTTTGCTTGTCGCTTTTGAAGAGTTTATATTGAGCTTTTGGACGTTTTCGTCACAATTTGCGGTCGGATTCGTACGTTATGCAAGAGCAACGATCATCCATGGTTATTTCATTGCATTAACATTTGCCGGATCCCTCGGAAGATATTTGAACATTCGGCCTAGTGGCCTCATGGTCAAACAGATTCCTCGGGATCTGGCAAATCTAATGCATGAAAAACCATGGTTGATCCCTTTAATAAACCACAAAAGAAATACCGTCTTGGAACGGCCAGTAAAATTCCTTACCTGGAGTGACTTAAGTAATTTTACGCGGCCATAATCCTCGCCCAAATGGAGCCGGTTCTAACGAGTACCCACTGTCTATGGTTTGAGCAAGAATAAGAAAAGTAACGTTTACCCCTGTATACCCAATTTTCTCTAAATGAAGTGGGTTCTCTTGGTCTTGTTAGTATGATTCAGAACTCAAGGTGTCCGAGCAATTGAAATTCGACCATTTTTGTTACAACTTTGGGTTTATTTGAAATGTTTTATATGTCTTTGTTATATGAGGCAGCGCATGACAAAACCTACAATAAGACATGTGCGCCCAATGAAGACTCAGATCAGCCTGCGCATCCGAGCAGTATGATTAGAGTCTTCGTTGTGTGCTCTAAGGATAGCTTAGGGACCAATGCTCCTCCATGCAGCAAGAGAAATCTCTGGTTAGGCTATATGGATGCGCAGGCTGATCTGAGTCTTCACGGGGCGCACATGTCTTATTGTAGGTTTTGTCGTGCGCTGGCTCATATATGGTTATCAGCAGTTATAGTACACACATGTATTGCTATTTACATGTTTTATTTTGTTTTGAGCAATTTAACCATATGTTCGAAAAAGAGAAGGTCAAACGAGAAATGTTTTTAGGAGAAGACTGTTACTATTTGTTACATGAGTGGTTGTTTTACAGTTACGCAGAGATATGCATATAAAGTAGCTGCATAGTCTTTGAAACTAATGAGTTTTTTGCTTTCAGGTATGCAACTGGCTTTCTTTAGCCTGAATATGCTTTGAATACTTATGAATGGTGTATTTTGTTTTAATTGAGGTTTTACGACCCCATCAGTACGATTTCGTGTTTTTGGAGGTGTTGCTTCCAGTTTTGTGGGATGAAATGGCATCTCAAGCCCTACCGCCCAACCAAACAAATATGATTTATATGCAATGACGGTGTGACTCGAACCACTTTGTCTGGGGAGGTTTAGACCTTCTAAGCTGTTTACTGATGTGTAGACAGTATAAGCTCAGTGTGGAAGCACAATGCAGCCCATCTATTTCTCCAAGCCCCGATGAGCGGTGGCCCCATGAATTGTGTAATGTTCGGATCTAACTCCAGATATTACACTGAAATAAGGATTATTTTATACCCAGAAAATGTCCCGTTTACTTTCTACAGAAGTTACCGGTCAATATTTTTCCTTATTACCCAACCTACTATATAAGAAGTTATTAAGCATTTTCGACTATCTAACACCTTTTCGCATGAAATCGGATTGAACCGGTTTTCAGAGAACTATCACACGGAGCACTGAACTATTGCCCGGTGCAGATAGTTTTAACTATCTCATGGTCACGTGATCACCTAGCAACTTGACAAGTAGTAATTGCTTATTGTGATCAAAATAACTCTTTATACGAGTTGGGTAATAAAACAACTATTTCATACCTTTTTGGGCGACAGTCAAAACTATCAGCCCCTCGGTGCTGTGGAGCACCTGATGAACTATCGCCCTCGGACTTCGGCCTCGGGCGATAGTTCATCAGGTGCTCCACAGCACCTCGGGGCTGATAGTTTTGACTGTCGCCCAAAAAGGTATGAAATAGTTGTATAATATTGCCCGTAGTCAAGTTCATATTGCCCGTAGATAAGCAGTCACGTTCACAATAGAACTACTTTCAAATTTGTCCATTTCGATACTAAAATTCGGCAGCCATCTTGTCGTGCGTATCGACTGAAAGAGCGTAAAACAAAACGAATATAGGTTCTGACAAAGTGCATAAACCGCATTTTATGCAGTCAAATATGACCTACCTGCACTCTGTTTAGATTTTCAGTACTTTCTTCTAAGAAATCAGGAGTATTTTGAACGAAATATAACCGACGCTTCGGAAAAAAATGGCGTCCTGTGTTGGGAAACGTCAATATTTTTAATGACGTCACATCCACCGACGTTAACGTCGTCCTCACTTTGGCGCCGTTGGGCGTGGGTTTTCAACGTGTAGGGAGACACTTAACGACCTTCATTATTTTCCATTTCAAACCACTTAAAGATGTATAATCTGATTTTATCTAAAATTCATACCAGGCAATCCTGAATTCCAGCCGACATTTGAAATTTTGGGTATATAATAAAAAGGTTATTGACTTTATATTGTGAAATATTCGGCACTCGTTCATATGGCGAAGACGCACTCGCAAGCTCGTGCGTCCTTCGCCATATGAACTCGTGCCGAATATTTCACAATATAAAGTCAATAACCTATAAATATTGTAACATCATGAACACAGCAAATGTAATGAATGCATAAATATATATTTGATGAAGTCCCCGCAAAGTAATATATATAATAAAAATAATAAAAGGTTATTGCATTGGTAGTTGAAAATATTGTCTCTTCGTGGGATATCTAAGGACTCGCGCATGCACATCATGTTAACAAGTCCGTGTAATGAACACCCTTCTAAACCCCACTTCATATAGTGAAAACTGAGGTAAACATTATTTGAGGCGGTTCTAACGGGCTCCCAAAACCAATGTTTAGAGTATAAATAATAAATATATTAGAAACTTTCATCCGAAAAATAACCGTTTTGAAAGAATGCACAATGTCACACAGATGTGTTATCATAACGTGTGTTCTTGGATATCCCAAGTGGGACAATATTCACCGGTATCGGTACAATAACCCCAATGCATAAATCATAGAAAATCCAAGCAATATTTTGACCCATAATTTAACCCATGGAATTTAAATATTTCAGTATCCAAACGAAAGTTTCTGGGTAACTGGTTGTTATCAAGGTTCTTCTCTGTTTGTTGGTATTTTTAGATTACTGGCTGCTAAGTAAAACTGAAGGCAATGGTCAGGAATCGATGTAATTGCCTCACACCTCCCATCATAGACACCAAAGGAAAAGAATAACTTCTCTGTAATGTAAATTTTACAAGCGGAAAGAGAAAATGGCAAAACGGTAATCTAAAATAAAATATTACAAAACAAACATGCAGCCATCAAGACTGGATTACTGGTTTTTTATCTTTGCGGAAAATTATTCCAGATATGTCTGGCTTGTTTATGTTTTTCTTTGCATCAGAATTGTGTTTTGCTCATCAAAATATAAATTATTTAAGAATACTTCATTATTACAACTCTTGAAGTGCAATATAAGTAGATAAGTCATTTTGATTGTTAAATCATTCTTCATTTTCATTATTTAATCAGTCATTCATTTTCCTTATTGGTCAATCATTCAACGTACCCATTGGTTAGTCATTTTTTATTCCCATTAATCAGTTATTCACCATTCCCATGGATTATTCAAGCCTTTTGCCATTCTACATTCAAACTGGTCAGTCTTTATTTATTATCATGCACATCTTTAAAGTCTGTCTCATTTTTTCCCTTTTATTGGATAAGACATAATGATAATGATCGTTTATTATAATTATTAGTAGTGGTGGAAGTTGAGAAGTTTATGTGATTATATAAAATTTAAAGATCCTCAACCTGCTTTCAAAGCATAGCAAGTATGCAGACAAACAATTTCTTCGACGATTTTCTATTCATTAAAGACAGTGTCCGTGTAGTGACTTCAAACTTAGTGTGGCGTTCTATTCTATTCTACTAGTGAACATAAAACATAAAATGTCCCGATTTTTATCCAATCCTCGGAAAGAATAAGAATTTCTATCCCCTGGGTTTAGTTCAGGATTTCCCTTATCTGGGTGCAAGAAACAGGTTTACATTGAAATCTCGCTCATGAAGGGCTGCAAATATTGCCTTGGAGATATTCGGGAAAATGATATATTAGATAAAGGGAATCTTTTTGATACCCTGTCTTTTATTTCGCACATTATTATGAAATCCACACACATAAGTTTTAATTTGTAACGCAGCATTGACCAATTTACATGCTAGCCTGTCAAACGTGACCAAATCTTACGAAACAAACAGGCAGCCACCAAATATACTATATGCTCTTGAGCAAAGCAGACAGCACAGATGCCACTCTGTGGCAATCTTGATTGAGATTGTCATTGCTGTGTTTTACGTTTATGAATCCATACTTTTATTTTGTTCATATACCATGTTTGTTATAGCCTTTTATATTCATGTATCGCATTCCTTTTTCATGTAAGATGTAAATATTATTTATTTTCGTTACTAGTTTCTTGGTACACAAAATGTAAAGTAACTTTAAATGAAAAAGTGCAGTGCTTGAAATTTGTGATTGACTTAGATTTCTTAAACTGAATCGGAATTTGAAGGCAACAGCCGTGAGACATGAACGAAAATCGCCCAATCTGGACCAGTCTTATAACAGAGTGTCCTGATCTTGTTTTTGCATTAAAAATTATTCAATGTATTTCGGAGAATAGTGTTTTGAGCAAAGCGTCGGGTGAGACAGGAGCATCTTGATTCATCATTAGGGTCCCTACTGTTTGCTGTTCATTCAGAATTGTTACCTGACTAGCTAGTTCAATTAAATCCTAAAAGCGCACATCATGAATGTAACAGACTTTTTTTTGTTTCAAGTCATGTTTTTTTTTTTTTTTTTCAGAGAAAAATAGGGTTTTAAACCTATTTATGTCTGAAAAAATGTTATATCTGATGTACAATGTTCTATTAAACGGTAAAAAGGTAAACACTTTTGTTTGGTTTTTTAAAGATTAAATAAATTTTACATCACGAAAACACGCCTGTATAATTTAGACCCCATTGAACTCCACTTTTATATAGTAAGGGTTTACAGGGCTAAACCTTATTTTTCTTAATTCTGCTCTTAAATTTAGATTGTGGGTACTCGTAGGAACCGCCTCGATGAGGCGGTTCTAACGAGTTCCATAATCTATATTTTGAGCAGAAATAAGAAAAATATTAGAATTTTTCACCGTAAAATTTTCGTTGTTTTTCGGTGGTAAAGTTTACAATGCTTTTGTATAGGCATGTTATCGTAATGAAAATTTGTTTGAGAGCTGTCGTCATGCCAATGGTAGTTATGGTATTGTCTACATCTTAGCCTGGTATTGCCTACAGCTTAGCCCTGTATTTGACATCAATTCTATCATTTTAAAATGCTACGTATGCCATTTTGTACATTTAAAATGACTAAAAATGACGCAAAATTCTTTCCATCATACTATATACCGATTTGCCTGAATATGTTACCGTAAATTTCCTCAGATTTGATCAGGTTGATTTAATATGCAACATGCTATTGGAACAGTAAACAGTTATTATCCTGGTCAACCTATTTTAAACGGCATCTTAACACGCCCGTGCAATGAATGCCCTTATTAACACCCACATTAAATAGAGAAAAAATGGAAATAAAAGGGATGCATTTTATTTATTCTTTACAAACAATAAATTGCTTACACTCGTTAGAACCTCAACCATGAGATGATTCTAACAAGTTCCAACAATCTTCATACGTATAGCAAAGAATAAATAAATAAACAAATAAATAAACATAAATAAGGAAAAGGAAAGAAAAAAAGAAAATATACAACAAAACGGTTTAAGCAGCATTAAATAATAATAACAATAATAATAATAAAACAATACTATCATGGAGTGTTATTCTAATACGGTGTCTTATGAGCGATTTTCGCAAGTGTCCTGAAATTTTAAGCAACATATTACAACCTTCTTTTCTGATGTAGTCAGACGTACAGTTGTCAGTCATAAGATAATCTCATTTTGTGTATTTCTAATGATTGAAAATAAAATTGTTGTTAAATGAATTATTTCTTGTTGTTTTAGTATGCCATTTAGCCAACTCTTTCACATGCTAAAGCTGTCCAATATTATGCCATGTCAGGTTTTCTCGGCTAATTAGGCCTTATCAGTTGCTCATGATTTTTGTTTGTTTTCTTAAAAATTCCACAATGGAATCAATGATCCCGAATGACTAGAAAATATAATGCACACTACGGTGCGTGTCAATTTGAAATTCGCAGATTTGAAAGAAAGGTATCGGAGAAGATCACAAAATAAAAGTGGAGGCAATGATCAGGAATGGAAACAATCAACCCACAGCTCCCATCAGAGACACCAAAGGGAACGACACACAAACATGAAACAACAGACCCTAATCGAAATACCAACAGCGGAAAGCAAAAAGGAGATTTATAATAATAGTGTAGATCATATTTTTTGTCCTTTGTGATCATTGATTCCATTGTGGAATTTTGAAAATATCTGAGGGTCACTGATGAGGCCTAATTGACCGAAACTAGCTTGTCTGGCCCAGAAGACATGTACACTCCATATTTTTCACTTCTGTGGTGTATTCCTTGCTTCCAAAGGATAACCCTTTTGTAGAACATATTTTACTTTCCAACAAAATAGCCAATAGGCTATCTAAAATAAAATAACAAAAGCGACACAAACACCCAAAGACAAACCATAACAAGAAAAAACCGCGACAGAAGAACCGCCTTGGAACGGTCAACGGAAACGAATTCCACTGGGGGGGGGGCGCTTAAATCGATTTTACCTGGCCACAATTTAAGCCCCCGCCCAAAGGGGCTTGAAGAAATATATGGGCTGCATGATGCTTCCACGCAGAGCTGAATCGGGCCCGCACATTAGTACTGGTAAACCGCTTAGAGGATCTCAGCCTGTCCAGGAACCCCGGTGCGAGGCGGACCGTCCATGCTAATAAACCCTATTGGTTTCATCGGGCGACAGGGCTTGAGATGTCATTTCATCTCAATGTTGGAAGCAACGTCTCCAAAATGACCTTTACAGTGTTGAAGGGGACGTTAAACCTCAAATCAAAAAACAAAACCTGGCAACAATCCTTGCCCTTACTTCCGTCGCGATTTAGACAAATATTTTGTTCAGTCCGCATGAAGGCCTCCTAACTCATCAGTGCAACATCTCCGTGAACACAAATAATCAAACAACCACAGAGGTGAGACAAAGGTGAGGACTCGACAGCAAGAAACCACTGAAATGCTGGAGCAAAAGAAAACCAACAGTTAGACTCCGATGGGCCCGACCAGAGACAGAGCATCAAGCACCAACCAACATTACCCTGAATTAGATCTCTCTAATTCTCAATAAGCCTTTACGTTGGAACCGTCATAGAATCTGAGGGCTGGCAACCCTTTCTTCCTCAAACTGGCTGTGACCCTCTCTTTTACGTATGACGTATAGACCATACGTTAACCAAATATCCGTATCTACAAACTATGGACTTTAGCTCACCTGAACCGGAGGCTCATTTTGAGCTTACAGTAAGGCAAGGCTCCGTTGTCTTTCTGTCTGCATGTCGTCTGTCTGTCAGCATTTTCAAAGATCTTCTCCTCGGAAACCAGTATACCGATTAAAGTCGAATTTCATGTGGTACATCCAAGGAATAGACGAACGGAAGTTTG
This sequence comes from Lucinisca nassula, assembly GCA_963580285.1. Lineage (NCBI taxonomy): Eukaryota > Metazoa > Mollusca > Bivalvia > Lucinida > Lucinidae > Lucinisca > Lucinisca nassula. Next base: position 110,973,077 of record OY757012.1, on the reverse strand, counting down.
TTTGTGGTGCTCAGGTTACATGACTGAGATGGCCGCCATGCCTATATAAGGTAAAACCCCTCAAAACTCTTCGTCTCCGGAACCAATGGACCGATTGTATTGAAATTTGATATGTAGCATTAGGGACTCGAACAAATCATGCTTATTCACATAATGACTCCTTGGTGACCTTGACCTTTTTTTAAGGCAAAGGTTAAATTTGTTTGCATAGGATTTTGTATGGGAAAAGTCCAAAAGCATGTACTTTTCGGAAACTTTTGCAGCCAGTGATCTGTAAATTGTTAGATGCAGTAAGAAAAATGAGCAAATGAAATTACATTAGTTTTCAAGGTCAAGGTCATTCGTTGACCTTAGCCCAAGGTCATTCAATATGAAAATTAAAACTTGTTTTCCTCAGAAACCACTGAGCTATTTGTAACCAAAGTTGATATGGAAACTTTTGGGAACAGAAAATGAAAAGTAATTTATGTGAGTTAGTTCTGCCGCCATGCCTCTATAAGGTTAAAAATCTTCAGAAATATCACTTTAGGCCTTAAAGGCATTTATTCTTGAAACAGTAGGACACATCGTTTGCTCATAGTTGTTTTATAGCTCCTGTGATATACTCTCTGTAGCAGAGGAAAGGCAGCCCCTAATAGGGTGATTAGTAGCTCTTGTTGAATCCCTTGACTGAGGCACTTAAGGGGAAATCAATAAGGTACACTCTAGTCAACAGTTATTAAACTATTAATTTTTCCCCAAGGAGGCCCCTTACCTGTTGAAGACAGATGACTTATCTTCAGTCAGCACTGAGGGTTATATAATATAATGTAATGCAATGATGGTCCTCAATAATCAAGAATAAATGCCTTTAATGGGATGCAGGAACAAGTTTGTTCAAATTGTCCAGGTTACATGCCCAAGATGGCTCTCATGGTACAAAAACCCTTCAAAAATCTTCTCAAAAACCTAATGGCCCCACATACACTCAACACTTAGATGAGTGGTTCAGGGCCACTGGTCCTCTGGTTGTACATGTTGTCTAATACTATGCACACCTGATTTTTGACTGAGCCTATATACTCTGTATACTCTTGTATAGTCCTCTTTCTCTATATAAAAAGACGTTTATAAGGGTATTCGTTACACGGGCCTATCGGGCATGTCTCTCGAGAAACCGTAATATCTCGCCTTTGTTTAAGGGGAATCGATGCATTTTGAGATTCTCATATGGGTGTGAGGGGTGGATAGAAAAATCCGACCCGAGGGTCACAGTCCGGCTTCCATAGGGACGGATTTTCTATCCATCCCTCGATCACACCATGTACGATTCTTTTTCTTGTTGTTTCTTGCATACTTTTCATTTCTGGATTCTTAATCATGTAGTCACTTCAGTTGTCGTCGTTCACCATATTGTGATATTTAGTGACATAACGTGCTGTGATGTCATCCTTATCGACGGTGCATATGAGGTCGTATTCAACCGGTCAAACGCGTGAGAATATTCAATTTTTACCCTGTCGCTGGGTAAAAACACCAGGGTAAATACACAATTTCTAATCCTAGCTAAAACCACGGATTTCCTTCTCTGGTGTGCAAGAAAATAATTTCAAAATAATTATGTCTCTCTTGTTAAAAGGGGTTAACAGAGTCTATACATAAAGGAAATAACATGTCCTTTTCGGAGGAGTTCAGATTACAGGGAAACAAACTAAGAACGATTATGTAATTTTTCTTGTGAAAAAAAAAATGTCATTCATACTGTCATGAAATATAGTATGATCTCGCATAGTGTGTTTCTGTCATTTTGGGGCATTCAGATGGTTGTGTTGTTTGTTGATGGATTATCTGAGTAACGCTCTCTCTCTCTCTCTCTCTCTCTCTCTCTCTCTCTCTCTCTCTCTCTCTCTCTCTCTCTCTGTTTTTGTTTATAATGCATTTATATAAAATTGACGCAGTCACAATCATGCATGCATTCAGACGATTTGATATATACTACAACATAACGGTACAGTCATATTTACCACACATGTACAACTGTTGTCTTTTAAATGTATAACCATTAACTCTTTAGTTTCTCGGGGTGAATTTTAATGGCAGATAACGGTCTAACACGATTGATCATTCAGACATGCAAATAGCGGCTAGAAATATATCTACCTTCACTCGCTCATACTCGTCGCAGTTTTAACCTGACAACGGAACACTATTGCAGTGGCATCGTTTACCGGAAATGCTGTACAAACTCCCAGCTATATCCGAATAGCTAGTTCTTCCCGTTCATCAGGGCCCATTTGAGAACATTAACATATCGTTAAAACTTTACTCATCTAATATGGCAAAGTTGTAAATAATTTTGCTGAAAAAATGTGAGTAGATTTTGCAAATGCAAACGATACTCGCATTTTTTTCAGTTAAAATACCGGGGTGTAAGTTATAGTACTAGAAAGAAGAGTTAACGATTTGCCCACTGACAAATCTTTAAGCTTATGGTGCTTTAAACGACTGGGCCTTGGTAATTTTGTCATGCCAACGCGAGTCTCATGGGATGGTGTGGACGTTAATTAACATGCGTGACATGATTTAGTCATCGCCGGTCATCACAGTATAGTAAATGTTTAGGCCACCAGCCATTAAAACTACTAAACTTTATAACCCATTTATACCTAGCCGACCGTTTATTTTCCCCGATTATCAATCGACCCAAAATCACATATACACTTGAATAGAGATTATATTGCTTATGTCCAAGAGAGTACCAATTACCAGTAAACATAGCCGCGCGCAAATCGAAATATAGCACATTTTGTACCAGAAACCACCAAAAGGGTAATTTAACAGAAACCACCAAAAGGGTAATTTTAGTGCGGGCCAAGATCGGACGCCGGGCCTAAACTGTTTGAGAAAAGTTAAGCCATTTTCCAAGTAAATTCTGAAAAAAAAAAACACACACACACACAAAAAAAAAACATGGCACCACTAAATTTTGAAGTGGACTTGTGCTTTATACAAGGAGGAAGATTCCATTTGGTACAAAAAGGGTTTCACGGAGATGTGGCACTGATGAGTTAGGAGGTCTTCAATAAAAAGACTTCATGCGGACTGAACAAAGTATTTGTCTTAATCGCGACGGAGTTAAGGGCGAGGATTGTGGCCACGTAAAATCGATTTAAGCCCCCACAGTGGAATTCGTTTCCGCTGAGCGTTCAAAGGCGGTTATTCTGCCGCGGTTTATTAGCTCACCGTCACGTAGTGACGAGGTGAGCTTTTGGGATTACTTTTCGTCCGTCGTCCGTCGTGCGTCCGTCCGTGCGTCCGTCCGTGCGTCCGTCCGTGCGTCCGAAAACAATTCTTTAAACAACATCTCCTCCTTAACCACTGATCGGATTTTGACCAAACTTCACAGGAAGGATCCTTAGGTGGTCCCCTTTCAAAGTTGTTCAAATGGTTCCGGTCCATTGCACATCTAGGTCATAGGAGCCAAAAATAGATTTTTTTCACCAAAAACTTAAAAAATCTTCTTCTCTGAAACCACAAGGCCCAGGTCTTTGATATTTGGTATGAAGCTTCATCTAGTGGACCTCTACCAAGATTGTTCAAATTTTAGTGCTCGGGCCAAAAATGCCCCCGCTCCGGGGCCCTTTGGTTTTACATGGGCTTATATAGGGAAAATCTTTAAAAATCTTCTTCTCTGAAACCGTAAGGCCCAGGTCTTTGATATTTGGTATGAAGCTTCATCTAGTGGACCCCTACCAAGATTGTTCAAATTATAGTGCTGGGTCCAAAAATGCCCCCGCTCTGGGGCCCTTTGGTTTTACATGGGCTTAGATAGGGAAAATCTTAAAAAATCTTCTTCTCTGAAACTGCAAGGCCCAGGTCTTTGATATTTGGTATGAAGCTTCATCTAGTGGACCCCTACCAAGATTGTTCAAATTATAGTGCTGGGGCAAAAAATGCCCCCACTCCAGGGCCCTTTGGTTTTACATGGGCTTATATAGGGGAGAGCTTTAAAAATCTTCTTCTCTGAAACTGTAAGGCCCAGGTCTTTGATTTTTGGTATGAAGCTTCATCTAGGGGACCCCAACAAAGTTTGTTCAAATTATAGGGCTGGGGCCAAAAATGCCCCCGCCCTTGGGCCCTTTGGTTTTACATGGGCTTATATCGGGAAAATCTTTAAAAACCTTTTTCTCTGAAACCGCAAGGCCTAGGTCTTTGATATTTGGTATGAAGCTTCATCTAGTGAACCCTTACCAAGATTGTTCAAAATATAGTGCTGGGGTCAAATATGCCCCCGCTCCCGGGCCCTTTGGTTTTACATGGGCTTATATAGGGAAAATCTTTAAAAATCTTCTTCTCTGAAACCGCAAGGCCCAGGTCTTTGATATTTGGTATGAATCTTCATCTAGTGGACCCCTACCAAGATTGTTCAAATTATAGTGCTGGGGCCAAAAATGACCCCGCCCCGGGGCCCTTTGGTTTTACATGGGCTTATATAGGTGAAATCTTTAAAAATCTTCTTCTCTGAAACCGCAAGGCCTCGGTCTGTGATATTTGGTATGAAGCTTCATCTAGTGGACCCCTACCAAGAATGTTCAAATTATAGTGCTGGGGTCAAATATGCCCCCACTCTGGGGCCCTTTGGTTTAACATGGGCTTATATAGGGAAAATCTGTAAAAATTTTCTTCTCTGAAACCATAAGGCCCATGTCTTTGATATTTGGTATGAAGCTTCACCCCACAAGGCCCAGGTCCTCCCCTCCCCCCACCCCCCCTGAGCGCTGGGCCTTTTGGTTTTACATGGGCTTATATAGGGAAAATCTTTAAAAATCTTCTTCTCTGAAACCGCAAGGCCCAGGTCTTTGATATTTGGTATGAGGCTTCATCTTGTGGACCCCTACCAAGATTGTTCAAATTATAGTGCTGTGGCCAAAAATGCCCCCACCCCGGGGCCCTTTAGTTTTTCATGGGCTTATATTGGAAAAATCTTTAAAAATCTTTTTCTCTGAAACCGCAAGGCCCAGGTCTTTGTTATTTGGTATGAAGCTTCATTTAGTGGACCCTTCAAATTATAGTGCTGGGGCCAAAAATGCCCCCGCCCCGGGGCCCTTTGGTTTTACATGGGCTTATATAGGGAAAATCTTTAAAAATCTTCTTCTCTGAAACCGCAAGGCCCAGGTCTTTGATATTTGGTATGAAGCTTCATCTTGGGGATCTCTAACAAGATTGTTCAGATTATAGTTCTGGGGCCAAAAATGCCCCCGCTCTGGGGCCCTTTGGTTTTACATGGACTTATATAGGGAAAATCTTGAAAAATGTTCTTCTCTGAAACCATAAGGCCTAGGTCTTTGATATTTGGTATGAAGCTTATCTTGTGGACCTCTACCAAGATTGTTCAAATTATAGTCATAGGGCCAAAATGCCCCTGCCTTTGGGCCCTTTTGGTGTTACATAGGCTTATATAGTCAAAATCTTTAAACATCTTCTTCTGTGAAACCACAACGCCTAGGTCTTTGATATTTGGTGTGAAATGTCATTTAGTGGACCTCTATCAAGATTGTTCACATTATAGCCCTTGGGCCAAAAATGCCCCTCCCCGAGACCCATTGGTTTTACATAAGACTTATATAGAGATAGTCTTTGAAAATCTGCTTCTCTGAAACTGCAAGGCCCATGCTTTTGATATTTGGTATATAGCTTCATCTAGTGGACCTCTACCCGGGCCCTTTGGTTTTACATAGGCTTATAATATATAGAGATAATCTTTGAAAATCTTCTTCTCTGATACAGCAAGGCCCAGGTCTATTTGGTGTGAAGCCTCATCTAGTGGACCTAGCCCCGGGGCAATTTGGTTTTACATAGGCTTATGCAGGGAATATCTTTAAAAAAATCTTCTTCTCTGAAACTGCAAGGACCAGGTCTTAGATATTACTGGACCTTTGCCAAGATTGTTCAATTTATAGCCTTTGTTGATATTTGGTATGAAGCTCCACCTTTTTAGACCTCCCTCAACATTATGCACATTATAACCCTGGGGTCAATAATGGCCCTTTCCTGGGCCCACTTGTTACTCTATGGATCAGGTGAGCGATCCAGGGCCATCATGGCCCTCTTGTTTTTGTTATGGTTTGTCTTTGGGTGTTTGTGTCGCTCATATTATTTTATTTTGGATAGCCTTTTGGCCATTTTGTGGGAAAGTAACTGTCCTTTTTGGCTTTTCGCTGTTTGTGTTTCCGTTGGGGTCTGTTACTTCATGTTTGTGTTTCTTTCCCTTTGGTGTCTCTGTAGGGAGCTGTGGGTTAATTGTATCGATTCCTGATCATTGCCTCTACTTCTATTTAACAGATTGCAATGAAAATAAACGCCAGCAAGTACCGGAGAGGGTTTTGCTTCAAAACTGTATATGGAAAATTAGCAAACTGTAGACCAAGATAACACTGTTTGTCTTAATTTCATGCACTTTTTGTAAAACTTACTACAAATAAAACAAACATGATACCCTTATTATTGTAACTCTTCCATTACCGAAACTGAACACGCCCATTGTTGACAGTAGAGAATATAGTGAAAAATCATTAACTTAATGTCAAACAGTGTAGTTCCTGATGAGACGGCTCATTATGAGCCGGCTCGTCTTGATCTACGCTGTTTTCATATGTAACTGATACCGGCCTACGGGGTGGAAGGGGTTAAGGAAGAAAAGTAACAACTATAACAGTTTATTGTGACAGTGCTATCATCGGTGTATAGCAAGTTTTGACAAATTAATAACACCAGAACGTTGTCAAAAACCGTGTCTTATGAATTAATTTTCATGTTAAAACAATGTCCAACCGGCATAAAAGTAACACGTGCTCAGAATATGAATTAACTTGCACCACACCTGTTATGCAGTTTTGTCTTTGTTCTTTGATCGGCAAATCTGTCTTTAATCACTTCATTGTTTGTTATGTTAGAAAAGACATTAAAATTCAAGGCCAAGTGTGTTCTTCCTTTCCAAGTATATTATCCCTAAAAAGCCCATTTTAAATATGAAAAAGTGGGATTTACAAGATTTTCTGGTATTTTCCTTACATTGGTTAGTGTCTTCTTGTGTTGGAACCGCCGCACTGACTACTCACAATCTATTTTTTGAAAAGTTGACAAGACAAACATAAAGTTTTATCGGAAAATGTAAGAGCCATGATAAAATAACGTCGCTTTATTTATTGTATAACGCCACGTCATAAAATCCTACAACCACACATGTAATAACACATGGTTAGTGGTGCATATATAACGTCTTGACGCCATCCGTAACAACCCTAGGTTTTCTATTGAAAGTCTCTTAAAATTCGTCGGCAATAGAATTCAATTTAAAATGGTTATATGATAAACAGAATCTTACAACCGTGGTCATTTCATGAAATTCATTAAACTCGTTTTGTTTCATAAATTTCATATAAAATGACGACTCGTCTAAGAATCTCAGGCAAATAAATCAATAAATAGATACATAAATAGAGCCCCGCAAAGCGAATTTGTGTCTTCGAGCATTCCGCCATGACAAATTTTAACTGCGCATGCCCACCCATTCAGAGGTGCCAGGGATATGGCTTTCTGTCTGAAGGTTCCACTTGATTCACTGCTTGTATGAGCGAGCAGCGAAGGTTCTGGCGAGACTGCGCGGATGCGCAGGCTCGCCTGAACCTTCGCTGCTCGCGTAGGCGATAAGTACCAAAATCGCTTGACGGGGCCCAATAAATATATGTAGCAATCATGAACGTTCAAATTCACACAGTTCTGAGATGGCAACTATTATATACGAACAGCAATAAAGCGCTTTCCGGGTCGAAAACCGCGGCGGTGCCCCATCCAGGTACGTTATTTTGGCTTTCGGTTGTGATGTTTTCATTAGGGTTTAGTTATTTAATGTTTGTGTTTCTTTGCCTTTAGTGTCTCTAATGGGCGTTGTGGGGGTAATTGTATCGATTCCTGACAAGTGCCTTCACTTCTATTTTGACATCTTATGCAAATTGTCTCCTATGTAGACAGTTTGCATGAGATTTCAAGTCCTGTTTTCTGTGAATAGATAAGAAACATATCAAGAATTTGTCGTCTGCTGATTTAGTGTACAGAGTGGTAAAGATTGAAAAATACAATTCTGCTAATGACCGCAAGAGGGCGTATGCATTTCTTGTAAACTACACAACTGCTTTGAAGTTTCACAATAAAACAGCGATTAATTAAATGACCTTACAAATATCATATGTAATGTTAGATTCTCTAAAAACAGCGATTAATCAAATGACACCATATGTGATGTTAGATCCTCCAAAACTACCACGCAGCACCAGCTAAGCAAATCATCAGTCAGACTTCTTGGCAGTAATGCTGTACCAGTGCATCATCGACAGTTTTGTCTGCAAGATAAAAAGAGAATAATACATATAGCTCTAGATAAAGATGAGTATAAACCACACATTTCTTTTTTTTATTTTCTTATCTCAGCATTAAAACAGATATTATGGGTACTTGTTAGATTACCCACAATTCATATTACTAACTTAAGATAACTATCTACGATTACCTCGTAAGTATCTTATTTGCAGTTATGAATGGATTCAGCATAATGGGAGACGCTGTATACCTACCAGGCTACCAAGTTCTTTTGAGACTGCTTTAGAATCTCAGAAAATCGCAACATTTTTAATTATATTTTTTTTAATCGTGAGTTCGACAAACATCAAGGCTCAGTGTCAGTAGCAGTTGTCGCGAAGATTTCAATCAGAGCTGGGACCAAAGATCTGTACGAGTTCATTAATATGCCTTTCGGGCTAATGAAAGTCCCAGTGCCTCCATGTCACCAACTTAATGTCTTTCTAGTCGATAGATGTGTTTTTTTTTTATCGTGGTGATTCCCGAGTAACATCTTTTCTATTTCACGACAATAATGGACTAATTAAAATTATATAAACTTATTTATGTTTGTTTCCGTAGCCAACCTACTTCGAAGACAAACACCGAATGCAGGTTTGCCACGTCTGTTACGAACTCATGCTTCATTCGCAAGAAAAAATTCCATGACTTCAGATGTTAATTATTTTAAAGAGAATTTATCACTTTCATCTCGAAAAGGTATGTTCTGTGTACTCATTAGAATCGCCACAAATATTTCTATTTGAGTACACACAGCATACCTAAGTTAAAAGAAAATTGAAAATATATCACTTTATATAGTTTAAAGAAATTCGAAAATACAGTAAAACTCCGATAACTTGGTTGACTCGTTTACCATGGTTGATTCGAACACATTCTGGAGTCCCTAGGGAATTATTTGCATAGCTCCAGATTTCCATACATTTGTTTTATATTTCATGGACGTTTTTCCGACTTTTTTTTGTAAAGGTATGTTGTGTGTACTAACAAAATTCCTTTATTTTACACGAGACCAAAAAATTATCTTTTAGTTATGCCTAATATGCCTCATGGCCTGGCAATATGATTTAGCTTCGGAAGTTCGAACAATTTTTCATGGTCCCAGAGGTGTTTGAGTTATTGAAGTTCAACTGTATGTCCTATTGTCTCCTGGCATCACGAAAACACGCCAAAATAATTTTGACACCATTAAACCTCACTTTGATATAGTGGAACTGGGTTAACAAGGGTTAACATTATTTTTCGTGTATCTGCTCAAAACATAGATTGTGGGTACTCGTTAGAACCGCCTCACGGAATCGGTTCTTACGAGTTCCCACAATCCATGTTTGGAGCAGAAATATGAAAACTATCAGAATTTTTTATCTGAAAATTTTCATTTTTCGGAAGGTAATTTTTTCCGATATATTTGAATAGGCGTGTTTTCGTAATGGGCGTGATGCTATGATTAAGCATCATTGGCTGGAACTACTCCTAACTCGAATATATTTGCATGGTCCCAAAAGTGTTTGATTTGAGGTTTTACGTCCCCGTCAACACTATATAGGTCATTTTGGAGACGTTGCTTCCGATTTTGTGGGACTTTTACCCGACACTGAGATGAAATGTCATCTCAAGCCCTGTCGTCCAATGAAACCATTAGGGTTTATAAGCATGGACGGTCCGACTCGAACCGCTTTGTCTGGGCAGGCTTATATCCTCTAAGCGTATTACCAGTACTCGTGTGCGGTCGGCTTCAGCTCTGTGTGGAAGCATCATGCAACCTATCTATTTCTTCAAAGTTGAAGTAAAACAAAAATCAGGAATCGATACAATTAACTCACTCCACCCACCAAAGACACCAAAGGGAAAGAAACAAACATTAAGCGAGCAGACCATAATAGAAACCTAAACAAAGGAAGGCCATAAGGACAGTTACTTTCCCACAAAATGGCCATATGGCCATCCAAAATAAAAAGACACAAGTGATACACACATTAAGTAACAAACAACAACATAAATAAATCGCCACAGAAGAAACGCCTTGGAACGGTCAGTGGAAAGATCTCTAATGGGGGGGGGGGGCTTAAATCGATTTTACGTGGCCACAATCCTCGCCCTTACTTCCGTCGCGATTTAGACAAATAATTTGTTCAGTCCGCATGAAGGCCTCCTAACTCATCAGTGCAACATCTCCGTGAACACAAATAATCAAAGAACCACAGAGGTGAGACAACGGTGAGGACTCGACAGCAAGAAACCACTGAAATGCTGGAGCAAAAGAAAACCAACAGTTAGACTCCGATGGGCCCGAACAGAGACAGAGCATCAGGCATCAACCAACATTACCTTGAATTAGATCTCTCTAATTCTCAATAAGCCTTTACGTTGGAACCATCATAGAATCTGAGGCCTGACCCACCCCCGATTGGCGGGGGCCGCCCAAAAGTGTTCAAGCCATTTTAGCTCGACTGTCTGTGGCTGTATGATGGTATACAGACATAAATCTTCCTTGCATGTATGTGTCCGTCCCAACATTGAGTTTCTCACCATTTGCTATTATTAGAAGCAGAAATTACATGAATGTTACCTTAGAATCAATTAAGATATCATTTCAAGTGCTTTCCGCATTAAAGGCACTCCATCAGCGCAAACCTGATGTATCTCTCGCGCTTCATTTACCAAACAATCTTTAATTTTTACAGTTGTTATGTTTTTCTTTATTCCATTAATAAGATTCCAATCCAAGCACTCGAAAGCTTAAGAATTATCTCAAGCTTATTGAAAAGGGATTATATTGTACTTTGTCCATCTCCACAAGACAAAGCAGAACTATCGACGTTTCGTGGTTACGGTAAAGTATCAGTGGCTTATTCTTTTAGTCACATTTAAACAGTAATACATCTTTAATAGAAATTATTCAGGCCCCTTCGAAGTTTCAGACACAAGTAAGACGATTAACTTTGCCTTCTTTTTGTTGCCTGGAACTTACTTCCGCTGTTTCTAAGAGATGTTGAGAAACCGCAAGATGGAATCATGGGAAAACTGTGGCAAAGATTTTTAGCTCAATGTCGGCGGAAATTGAAAATAACTTAGTCGGAAATTCAGGTATGCGAATTCAAGTACACTGAACAGTAATAAAAATGCAAGTGTGAATGTTTTCATCAACATTTACAAGTCTCTGGGCTAATTCAGCAGGCGGCAAATTGTTAATATTATTATTATTTTTCCCTGAAAAAAAAGAAAAGAAATACTTTAAAATGGCGTGTGCTGACTTTTTGCCCAGATTGCTAAGCGTTAAACTACTTTTGATACATACATCAGAGCGCAATACTAGTGGGTCAATTGTGTCTTCTACCTAGTAAGTTTAGGGTGGTCCATTTCCAATTATAGGGTATCAGCTGGGTTTTTGTTTGTGACAAATTTCACAAAATTTAGGCAAACAGTATAGACCCAGATCAGATGCCATATTCTGCAGCGTCTGATCTGGGTATGCACTGTTTACCAATATCCCAGAAAATGGTCGTTGGGCATATATAGGTTAATTTTAATTTGCGCCCGGTTTAACTTTATTCGTTAGTGGTAATCACGTGGGCATCAGTAAAATAAGGCTGTTGTATAATCGACTCAAAATATTTCGTTTCTCTGCTTTAGCAGACAGATTATACAGAAAATTAAATAGCCATCTATCTAAGTTGTGGAGTTCATTTTAGTTTACAATTGGATTTATTTTATCCATTTACTCATATTAGCCAATGTACAATTCAATTTACTTAACCCATTTATTCATATTAGCAAATGTACGCGTAGGATACATAGAAATTTCTATTATAAATTTGGGCTACTCCATTTTCCAGTTACGGGGTGTATATTTAACTTCATTTGGTGTAAGGTTTGCAAAACATCGTGTACTTTACGCAAAAAAATAACTGCAGCGTATTATCTGTGTCGTCACATTGTCAATTCCCTATTTTTGGAGAGTATAGGCACAAATGGGTAAATAATAAACAATATTAAACAGATGATAATGCATAATAAAAATGATAATTAGCCACATGTAAACATAAATGTAAAACGCTCCTTTTTATAAAGAAATGACGAGAGTGTAAAATAATATTGTTTCTGCAAACCCCTATTTTTATAGTTAAACGATATTGATAAACAATATTTTATTTTTTAACAGTATGGGTATACAATTTTGATTTCGCGTTGTATGCCTGATAGAATAAATGCATGCTTTGTATAACTGGTTTCCATGATATGTTGACACATATGCAAAAAGGGGCATACGGAAAAAAAATAAAAACGTCTAACGTTCCAACAATATGGAAAATTTGTTTGTTTGTATTGGAGTTTAACGACCCAGTCAACACTATTTAGGTTATTTTTGAGCCGGTCACTTTTTCTGGAAAGGCTTATCCGTAAGCGGTTGACAGTACAGTGCACATTCTTTCGCCAGAAACTGACAACTGCCCTTCTTGAATTTGCGGAAGGGAACGATATTGACAAGGTATATATTGTTTCAGAACTTCCCGTCATTTGCCTGTTGAACTGCCATAATTTGATGTTTTCTTAAATGAAAACTAATTCCATTTTTTCATAGCGCATGCTTGTAATCAGATAAGTGATAACTGGGTACATGTTCAAGCCGCGTCATTGTGACGATTCTTACAAGCATTCGCAATCTGTTTTGATCTGGTGGATTCATATTCAATCCGCCTCTCTGAGGCGATTCTAACGAACATAAACAGTCCATGTTTGTTCTTCTTTACCAAATATTATAATTATCGCATAGATGCGCATGTAAAGAGGCACCTTCGCCCCCGCCCATCGGAGCTTAAAGAAATATTTGGGCTGCATGATGCTTCCATGCAGAGCTGAAACCGACCGCACACGAGTACAGGTAAACCGCTTAGATAACCTAAGCTTGCCCAGGTAAAGGGGTGGGAGTAGGACCGTCCATGCTTATAAACCCTATAGGGTTTCATTGGGCGACAGGGCTTGAGATGTCGTTTCATCTCACTGCCGGGTAAAAGTCCCACAAAATTGGAAGCAACGTCTCCAAAATGACCTATACAGTTTTGACGGGGACGTAAACCTCAAATGAAACAAACAAAAGAGGCACCTTTTATTCCAATTCGCCGTAATTTCTGCTAAATGTTTTAAAAACGAATTAGCCATGCATCTGTTTCTAAGAGGTTTAATCTCCAAAAGCTTTGACTGCACCATTGTGTAGAAAATTACCTTTAAAGACCGTGATATTGCAGATAAAATCTCGTCCAAATATGTAAATATGATCTTTTAAAATCTGACATTGTATTTTACAACGGACTTTATGTCATTTTCACTAGCGAAGTTCATAAATCAAGCCTAAACCTTTGTTCTCCTCCACGTCGGCACACACTTGTGGCACGATTTGCACGTGTCAATTATGTGACGTCGAAATGCAAAACGTGTCCAGTGCTATAACTGGAGATTTTTATAGTACCAGCAATTTTTGTTAATTTCACTCAATCATCATGTGATAAAAAACGTTAGTGCACTGAAAATAACAAGTGATCTGTGTAAAGAAGAATCCTACAAATGACATTTTATGGAACCAAACTTGGCGTACAGGGACATACACAGTAAAAGTCCGATATCAAGGCCACATGAAATTAAGATTAATTCTGCTTTAAAAAAAGGTTATTTAGGAGGTTGCAGTTATCCTTACTTTGTTTTTTTTTCTGCATGCAGTGTCTTGTGGTCAGATACCATCTTTGGGACTGTTCAAAAGTGGCCTTAAAGACCTCTCATTGAACAGTCCCAAAGTGGTCTTTATATAGGAATTTTACTGTACATGTATTATTATTTATTTTCAGCTCAAAACAGATCCTTGGCGTTTTCGAAACTCTTAAAACAGCCAAACACATCATAAAAATATACCTCGCTTATATAAACCTTTATTTAGTTAGGACCTCCGTGATCTAACAGGGTGTTTTCTTCTGTTCTGGCGTCAGACTGTTGTTGCGTCCTCGACCCCATTCATGACTGTTTGAGTTCATACACCTTTGCTTTACTGTTTATGCTGCTGTTTGTTTCATGACTCAATGTTAAGCTAGGATTCCATTATGCGGGTTAGTTTGTTAGTGTTGTTTTATAGGAATCTGTATTGATATTAAGGGCAATGTCGTAAACCCTTGAGTTGAACCCAACCTAAAACCCCCATCCCCGCCCAGCGCCGGTAGTTTTTCGGATGATGTTGGCCCGCTGTTTTACACTGTTGTATCGCTGTCGGTCCGACGTTGGCCCGCTGTTGCTTGCTAGATGGGATGGCGATTCCAGAGTATCTTTTTCCTCCCTTAATTTGTTTCTGTTGCATATGGATATCGTTACGATAAAATACTTCTCCTTTTTATCTGAAATTCATATTAGGAATATAAAATAAGTTTGTTTATTGAATTGAGATTTAACGTAAGAAAACGGTCATGTCGCGGCTGATTTGTGCAAAATAAAAAAAAAACAGCTCTCGGAAAAGCTGTTCGACTGTTCTCGGCCAACATCACGCTGCTAAAAAATAAAAATAAATAAATAAATAAATAAAACATGAAAAACGGATTTTGAGACCCCACCTCACAGCTTTTCAAGAATTTTCATGAAACAGTGATGATTTCAGTTCGTTTGAAATGCGAAATTCATATCTAATAAATGCATTTATTACACTGATTCAAATCTTAAATGTATAGCAAGCATCTAAGGGTAAAATGAGAATCCCGTAATATGAATTTTACTGCTTGAAGTGTTAGGAAAACTGAAACGTACGTTTGAAATTTGAGAAAACTGGCAAATTCCGATTTTATGCAGTTTATTGATTGTATTCATTTAACTCGCTTCGCAAATTCAATATTTGGCTCGCCAAGGCTCGCCAAAGATAGAAATTATTAAATCATCATTATAAATATCACATACGTATGTACGAGATGTCTAAAACTACTAAGTAATTGCACACAACACTAGTTAAGCACATTATCAGTCCGTCTTCTCGGCAGTAGTGCTGCACCAGTGCATCTCTACAAGATAAAAGAAAACTAATGAATAAAGCTCTAGAAAAGGGTGTGTAGCAATCACAGTTTTCAACTGTTTTTTTTTTTATTTAATTTTTTGCTTATTTCTGCATCAAAGCAAGGTTATAGGTACTTGTTAGAATACCCACAACTTAGAGAATTACCTAAGATTACCTCGTAATTGTCTTCATTACCCCCTTCTTAACTGAAGCTATGGATGGGTTAAACATAATGGAAGACGGTGTATATCTACCAAGTTCCTTTGTGGATGCCTTAGCATCTAAGAAATTTTCAACTTTTCAAAATAATTTCTTTGATCACGAGATCGGCTAACATCAAGTTTCAGTGTTAAAAGCGGTTGTCGCAAAGATCTCATTCAGAGCTGGGACCAACGAGTTCTGTTTGAGTTCATTAAAATGCCTTTCGGGCTAATGAATGCCCCAGTGCCTCAATGTCGTGGCTTAAGATATACTGAGCCAAACACATAACGCAACACAGATATGGTTAAATTTTCATGGTAATGTCTGGTGCAGGATAGTCTGGATGACGTGTGTTTCTGAACTATCACCAATGAATGATTTGGTCTCGTTGATTTCGGTTTCCAGAGCATGGTTTATGGAGGTCGAAACCGATTGGTCAAAACAATACTTTTGATTCCATGCGCTCCCGGAGACATCTGGAATGCCAATCTTTCGAGAATTCCTTTTTAAACGATCCCCCAATAAAGACAGATATGTGATTTAAAAATGTCTTTCACATTGTCTCAAAATTTAACGAGAAAGTTCTTACGACTGACATGTTGGCGTTTTTACTGAAAATTCCATAGACACAATAGAAAATTAAAGTGGTGACAAATTCCAACAATGGGATTTTTAAATGAAAACCTTGTGAATCCCGTTTACTTTTATTGTTGTTGGGCGTTAAAAAACAAAATTCTGTGGAATTATTGCATCAGGACCCAGAACTGTCTTCGACAAATTCTGAAATTTCAAACTGGACACTTTATGCCATAGTTCCATAATTTCTTGTCTGGAAGCGAAAACATGTTGTCGCTTGTGATCGAAATTAAAGAAAACCTATTGATTAAAAATACAATTAATCATTACACAAAAAAATCTCAGCAATATTCACAAAAACGGTCTTCATTTCAGGTGTACGAATGCATGTCACATGCCGCGTTCTTGAAAATCACAATGCGTTTGATTTTTAACAAACACCCTAGCTCCAGAATTTGGTTTATTTCTTGAACAAATTGAAACAGAATGTTAAAAGCAAAGTGTTGCTGGATGCTTGGGACATTGGCCAGTGTTATTGTATAGACGATTCGTAGAATATATATACATTCTGCTCATTATTACAAATACAAACCACTGTTGCATTATAACTTTGGCTCAGTATATATGTGTTTTCTTTTATCGTGATGTTTCCTGAGTAACATTTTTATATTTCACGACAATTGTCGTCTGTATTGTCGTCTGCCGGTTACTTTAAAAGTCATTTTTGCAAAAAGTGAGGACCCAGATCTGGCTGATCAGGGTACACTGTTTGTCTGGATAAAAAAAATGAATTTGGAAAATACAGTGAAATACTTTTCGGCGAATCTTTTGTCGCGGTTTATTTTTGTTATAGTTCGTCTTTTGAATGTGTGACGCTTATATACAGTCAATCTTCAATGGCTCGAACACCTTTGGGACCTCGAAAATCTGTTCGAGACAGGGGTAGTTCGAGTCACTGAGGTTACTGTCAGGAGGCATAACGAGATACTTTTAGACATCTTTTTGGCGTTCTCTAATGAAAATGTATGCTGTGTGTACTCATTAGAATCGCCTCATCGAGGCGATTCTAATGAGTACACACAGCATACATTTGCAAGATAAAAGACTAAAATCTCCTAAATTATCTCCCACTATTTCTTATGTAGAGGATTTCGCTAGGGGCTCAAGAATGGGTTCGACACATCCATGGTAAACGAGCAATCGGTGTTCGAGCCATCGAAGTTCTACTGTATTTTTGTTTTGGATAGCCAGGTGGCCATCTTGAGGAAAGTATCTGTCCTTTTGTCTCTCCGCAAGTGATGTTTCCATTAGTGTCTAATTATTTCAGGTTCGTGTTTCCTCTGATGGGAGGTGTAGTTTAATTGTATCGATTCCTGATCATTTTGATAGAAGATTCTATTTTAAGATTATGTGCGGTGTCTTAGTCTACACTGTTTTCCGATGTCACAGTAAACGAGCCCAGTCCATAGCACTCTTACGTCACAGGGATAAGAATAGCCCGACTATAAATAACAGTTACCTGGATTTCGTATCAAACGTTATTCATCATGTAAACAAGCCCGTGTAATGAACACCCTCTAACCCCCCCCCCCCACACACACACACACACACCCACCCACCCACCCACTTTATATAGCGCAAACTGGCTTCACAGAGGTATACATGCTTTTTCTTATTTATGCTCCAAGACATAAGTTGTGGGTGCTCGTTTGAACCGCCTCGATGAGGCGGTTCTAACGAGCATCCACACCTATGTTTGGAATATAAATAAGATCCGTATAAAAAGGTAACCATTTTGGAGATTATGCTACAAGGCTATCATAATATACTGCGCGGTCAGTGAAAGTCGCACAAAACTCAGATTTCTATAGCAATGAATAACAGAGCGAAAAAATATGGTTTATCAAGTACATGAGGAAAATAACAATTCTTAACATTATCCCTGCACATCTTATGTTATAAAACACCTCTCGATGCAAGAAAGGTTAGTGTGATTTAGTGCTACAAACTTTGACAAGGCGATAGAGCAAGGGCTTCGGCAGGTGTCGCCTAAACAACAATGACAGTCAATATTTTTTTTTCTCTGTTGTTCTGTTTTGGACGTCCCAGGTAAAATCAGAGGTTAATAAATGACCTTTGTGTTTGTCAAAAGAAGGACTCGGGTTTCTGGGTTATAAATAAGTAACTAGTGTTTGGTTATCTAGGCAAAGTATGATATGGCTTTACAAAGTTGGTTTTGTTTTGTTGGTTTAACGCCCCCGTCAACACTGTAAAGGTCATTTTGGAGACGTTGCTTCCAATTTTGTGGGACTTCTACCCGACATTGAGATGAAATGACATCTCAAGCCCTGTCGCAGAATGAAACCAGTAGGGTTTGTAAGCATGGACTTCATTAGACTCGCACCGCTTTGCCTGGACAGGCTTAGATCCTCTTAGCGGTTTACCAGTACTCGTGTGCGGGTCGGAAGCATCATGCAGTCCATCTATTTCTTCAAACCCCGATGGGCGGGAGCCGTTTACAAAGTTGGAGTTTTCAGGATAGTCGACACCTGATCTCATTTACATGATGAGACGGTTCATTACAGTCGAACTCCAATGACTCAAATACCTTTGGGACCGCGCCATTTTGCCCTAGATAGGGAAAGTTCGAGCCACTGAGGTTAATCTTAACACCAAGCCTTTTGGCACACTGGGAATGACTTAGGGATATCTTTCACCTACTATAAAATAATGCATGCTGTTTATACTCATTAGATTCGCCTCATCGAGGCGATTCTAATGAATGTACACAGCATACAGTTTCTCGATGAAATAAGAAAAAAATCTCCCCAAACTGTTATGGAATAATTGTTGTCTGAAGCTTCTGAAAGAATTTTTCAGGCCCTCATGGATGATTTCGAATCAGCCATGGTAAACGAGACTATACGGGCCCCGTCAAGCGATTTTGGTCCTTATCGCCTATGCGAGCAGCGAAGGTTCAGGCGAGCCTGCGCATCCGCGCAGTCTCGCCAGAACCTTCGCTGCTCGCTCATACAAGCAGTGAATCAAGAGGAACCTTCAGACAGAAAGCCATATCCCTGGCCCCTCTGAATGGCTGGGCATGCTCAGTTAAAATTTGTCATGACGGAATGCTCGAAGACACAAATTCGTTTGGCGGGGCTCATACAGTGAATCTTCGATAACTCCAACACGGATAGTTCGTGTACTATGGCTAATTCGAACTAGTTCTGGAGTCCCCTGAGAATATATATCAAACCTCCAGATACCCATATACAGTATAACTTCAATGGCTCGAACCCCAATGGCTCTTTTACCATGGATGAGTCGAACACTTTCTTGGGTCCGCAGGGGATCTCTATAAATACGATATAGGGCTAATATAGAGCGGTTGTTTTCTTTTGCCTTGTAAATGAATACTGTGTGCACTCATTAGAATCGCCTCGATGAGGCGATTCTAATGAGTACACACAACATACATTTATAATATAGAACACCGAAAAGATATCCCACAAATATCTCCACAATGCTCTTGGTAAATCACTCAGGATAACCCTTCTTGAGTCGAACTACCGCTGTCTCGAACACATGTTCATGGTCCCAAAGGGGTTCGAGCCATCGACGTTTGACTGTATTTATGATAATACTTTTTTGTGATTTTATCTTGAAAGGGGTATGTTGTGTGCACTCATTAGAATCGCCTCAATGAGGCGATTCTAATGAGTACACATAACATCCCTTCATTTAATATAGAAGATTGTAAAGACATCCTAAAGTGATCCCCATTATGCCTTATGACCTGACGCTATGAGTAAACCCCAGTAATTCGAACTACCCCTGTCTCGAATAAATCTTCATCGACTCAGAGGTGTTCAAATTATTGAAGAGGCTATTTAATCTTTTAAACAATATTATTATATTGGTCGTATGTTTTGTTTGTTTTAATTAAGGTTTTACGTCCCCGTTAACACTATTTAGGTCATTTTGGAGACGGTGCGGCCAATTTTGTGCGACTTTTACCCGATCTTAAGATGAAATGACATCTCAAGCCCTACCGCCTAAACAGACCAATAGAGTTTACATGCGGGGACGGTCCGATTCGCACCACTTTGCTTGGGCAGGCTTAGACCATCTTAGCGGTCTACTCAAAACATACATTTGAAAATTAAGAAATAGATCAGATATAGCACTGATTTGCTGAGCAGTAAATCACAGTTTGGAGGTTGGTTGTGAAGTATATCAAATCACGAGCGCGTAGCGCGAGCGATTTATCTACTCACAAGTGACCGACAAACTCAACAAATTACACACAAATCATCACGAAAACACGCCTATATAATTTTGACCCCCTTGAACCCCACTTTTATATGGTAAAACTTGGGTTTCCGGGGGTATACCTTATTTTTCTTATTTCTGCTCTAAAATATAGATTGTGGGTACTCGTTTGAACCGCCTCGATGAGGCGGTTCTAACGAGTGCCCACAATCTATTTTTTGAGCAGAAATAAGAAAAAATATCACAATGTTTCATCCTAAAATGTTCATTTTTTCGGCGATAAAGGTGGCAATGTATTTGTATAGGCGTGTTTGCGTAATGTCTTGTAACTTTAATCAGTTCCGCCACAAGAGCTGGTCTGTTCGATTCTTACACACTAAAACTCGACAATAATTTTGTTGTTTCCTTTAAATTCTCCCAACCTTCCGCAATTGTTGAAGAAATCCAGCCAACATGATTGACTGTACTACACACATTTATGTCCTTTTGTAATGAAATAACGTTTCAGGGGCGACTTTTTAATGACGACACTCGACAAGTGATTAGTTGCATAATATAACTTTAACATACATAGCAACTTTGGATCGATTGACTAACAATCGACCCAACCCAACAAAGGAAAGGAAACATTTAAAGCGTATACAAAGGTAAGAAAACTATATATATACGGTGACACATGAAACGCCATGAGTGCTTAAACACCAAGTCTTATTGCTTTCATCTCAATTAAACAGACAAGGCGTGTGTGAAAGTTACGGCAATTAAAAGCACATTTAGATTTTAATTGCGCGACATAACATTTTGACATCTCCATGGAAAAATACGTTTTACGATTAAAATATTGATCAACTTTTAAATCACTCGCTAAATATAGCGTAAGATGGAAATAATTTTAGTTTAAGCGTATCGACGGAGGGAGATAAACCCTTTTTTCCTTCATGGTGAAGATCAGATAGGTTTGAACTTCGCATCTGGAGTCCTTTATTTCCAATCAGATAACTTGATTACCTATTAAAAATGTCCTTTGTGCATGTTTTTACTTCAATTTCTTCTCTTGAGCGAAAAGTCAATATCAAAACGATTAAACCGCATCTTAATGGCCGTCTTTATGCGGCAAAAAAGAAATCGCATTATCAATGTTAAACACTTTCAAATTATAACCTGCGTTTTACGGAAGAAATTGGAGAAAATTAATGCGCGTCGCTGTTTTCAAAAAACAATTTCATATGCTGCGCACAATTTTCCCCGTCTCTGTACGGCAGCCCATGTGAAAACGTGGTTATTGCATTAGCGAACAGCGAAGGCTCAGGTGAGCCTGCGCATGCGCAGGCGCGCATGAGCCTTCGCTGTTCGGGCACATATAGTATGGTCCTAAAGAAGCGTCAGACAAAGAACCGGCGCGAATGGTTTGCATGTGCACAATCTAAAAGATATATCGCACAACGCTACAGTTCCTTCACCTTTTTGAGATGGTTCGTTTATTTTTCCGCTGGATTACCTTTTGAATTGCCGCAACCAATTTTCTAACCTTTAAAAGCGATAACCTCGCGAGTCCCGGTTACCTGGGATTTTCTAAGATTACGGCCATGCGTTCTATGTGCACTATGGCACGCGACAAAATTCTTTGTGAAAAGACAAACTCCTCGTTACAATGCCGGTGTCAGTTTTCTCTCGCGCCACGCCCAGGGACCGGAACGGGCAATCGGGACATAGGGTTGGCAGATGTTTGCGGCTTGTTGTGGTACCTTAACCCCTTAACTTTAAAGACGGCCGCCCGGGGTCTAGGATATAAACGAGCCCATAAGACGTCCTATTAAAAATGTATTGACAAATGTTTCATAGCATTAGCATATACGTTATAACGAACTTTTGTACTGAAAGGAGAATTCATCATCATCATCATCGTCGTCACAATCTTATAATTCCGTCATAAAATCAATTTAACATTTTTTATATTGCATAATGTCAAGTATATAAACAAAAGTATTATTATTAAAATTAATATTATAACACAAATTTTGCTGATACTGAAATATTTTGGATATCTTGAAAATGTATATTGTGTGTACCTAATGAGCACACACAACATACATTTATTTATGTATGGTGTGTTTGCTCATTAGAATCGCATCGATGAGGCGATTCTAATGATCACACACAACGTACGAATGGATGTCCGTACATCATGTCTCCTGACTTGGTTCCTAAATAAACCCTCGATGGATCGAACTACCCCTGCCTCAAACAAATTGTCATGGTCCCAAAGGTGTTCGAACCACTGAAGTTAGACTGTAATAATAAGGAAAGAATATAGGATGATTTTTCTTATTTTGCCACGTTTTTTTTTTATTTGAGGTTTAACGTCCCCGTCAACACTGTAAAGGTCATTTTGGAGACGTTGCTTCCAATTTTGTGGGACTTTTACCCGACATTGAGATGAAATGACATCTCAAGCCCTGTCGCCCAATGAAACCAATAGGGTTTATTAGCATGGACGGTCCGCCTCGCACCGCGGTTCCTGGACAGGCTTAGATTCTCTAAGCGGTTTACCGGTACTAGTGTGCGGGCCGGATTCAGCTCTCAAATAGTTTTACCAGAAGAGTATTTGAATGAATGTACTTTGCCACACGATGTTGTTTGATTTCAATTATATTTCTTCATGAACAACTTCTTTATTATTAATTTGATACTGAATGTCTTTTAAGCAAATTAAATGGCAAGAAATAAAAAAGAGACAACTGAGAATGTATGATTACAGGTTGTCAAAATACGTGGAACATCAAACTGTGTGAGATGTAAGAGCGTGTAATCTGCGGGGCCAAAACATTTTAACACAAGGCAAAAACTGTCAATTTCTGGCTTCTCAAGTGTTACGAGTTTGATGACATTCGCCGCCTTAATATATTGAGTTTCTTAATTAAAACTGCTACATAGTTATAAGACCACGAGGAAACCGCACCCGTGTGACAAAAAAAAAATCGGTCCTTCATGATTCTGTTGCATGTGTTGTTTTTTTTTTCAGTTGAAAAAAAAAAAAAAAAAACATTGCTTTCTTATCAATGATTTTTTAATCAATCACATGTTTAGTAAATACAGTAAAAAGTCTCTGTAATTTCACAAGCATCTTCTGACCCATTACGCAAACACATTGCCACCTTTATCGCCGAAAAAATGAAAATTTTATGATGAAAAATTGTGATATTTTTCTTATTTATGCGCTAAAATATAGATTGTGGGTACTCGTTAGAACCGCCTCGATTGATATTTTTCTTATTTCTGCTCAAAATATAGATTGTGGCCACTCGTTAGAACCGCCTAATCGAGACGGTTCTAACGAGTACCCACAATCTATATTTTAGAGCAGAAATAAGAAAAATAAGGTATACCCCCGGAAACCTCAGTTTTACTATATAAAAGTGGGGTTCAAGGGGGTCAAAATTATATAGGTGTTTTTTCGTGATGCCACGTTCGCATAATTCTGTACATTTATTGAGCAAAGGTTGCAAATTTTGCCTTTTTCAATTCGTCAGAACGTTTTGAAACGGTCTCCAGCATAAGATGTGTCCACCTTTGTCAGAAAAGGAGCTTGTATTATCTTCACCTGAAAATGCGTGGGTTAGCTATAATGTGCACCAAATGCCTCATTAATTGTTAGTAGTGCCTGTTATGAAATGTGTCTAAATCGATGCCGACATCTGTTTATGCAACGTTTTTGCACCACATCGACTGCATGTAATACGATCTTTAAGTCTGCCTTTTCTCGAATGCTTTGTAGATGATTCACATCCATGCCCAATGCGTTTACCGTTTTCTCTGGAGGCAACTAGGTGGGTTTTGCCTCTTTCACGACCAAAGCCCCCGCCCATAGAGGCTTGAAGAAATATATGGGCTGCATGATGCTTCCACGCACAGCTGAATCCGGCCCGCACACTAGTACTGGTAAACCGCTTAGAGGATCTAAGCCTGTCCAGGAACCGCGGTGCGAAGCGGACCGCCCATGCTAATAAACCCTATTGGTTTCATTGGGCCACAGGGCTTGAGATGTCATTTCATTTCAATGTCGGGTAAAAGTCCCACAAAATTGGTAGCAACGTCTCCAAAATGACCTTTACAGTGTTTATGGGGACGTTAAACCTCAAATCAAACAAACAAACTTTCACGACCATGTTCAATCATATGTGCAACCAAATAAACCGTCAACAAGTCTCTTACAGCCCCCAAGATTATTAAACCTTTTTCATGCTCAACAATTGTTGGCATTTTAAAATTTGTGAGCAGGACAAATACCATTCTCTGCTATCTGAAAAAGAAAAAATCGCTCAACTTCTTAGTAATTTATTTTTTATGAGCACCACAAGTTTCATGCTCAGCTGAGTTGAGCGTGAAAAAAGTTTTATAACCTCGGGGCCTGGAGTGTTTTCAATTTTGGTCGTGAAAGCAAGCTGTTTACCGGCCTGCCGACGATCGCAGGTAGCAGTTTTCATGGACTTATCCATATCGTATCCAGACGAGCACGGTGTTGACAAGATTTTGAATCAAGTTTAGCGAGGAAGTGATTCAAAAGATCTTCGGCATGCTTAATTCAGTTAGGCTTGTTAGGATTGCGGCCGCGTTAAATCAATTTAAGCCCCCTCCCCCCACCTCGCCCCCGTTCCAAGGCGGTTGTTCTTCTGTCGCGGTTTATTTTTGGTTTATTTTTGTTATAGTGTGTGTTTGAATGTATGTATCGCTTATATCTTTTAGTTTCGGATCGCCAGTTGGCCATTTTGTGGGATAGTAACTGTCCTTTTGGCTTTCCGCTTTTGATGTTTCCATGAGGGTCTAGTTATCTCATGTTTGTGTTTCTTACCCTTTGGTGTCTCTGATGGGAGCTGTGGATTAACTATATCGATTCCTGATCATTGCCTTCACTTCTATTTTGTTAAGTCATTCCATCAACGACAACAACGGTGATACTAACTAGCAACTGTTTTTGCCGAATGCTTTGACTGGGCTTTCGTTTGATAGGGTCTCAAGTATTTTCATGAGAGCGCTTTTATCAGAACAATTGTTCATTGGCCCATATGTTGAAAATTAACAATCTGGGGCCAGTTGTTCAAAACTAACGACATCGTTAGTAAACGTATCGTTAAAACTTTGATCATTTATTTTGGCAAACATGCCAATATTTTTGCTGAAAAAAATGAGCTCACATTTTTTCAGCAAAAATACCAAAATTTTAGATATTGAACTTGCTAGAATAGTTACCAATATGAGTATATGACCACTAACGAGCTCATCAAGCTAACGATGCTTTGAGAAACTGGACCCTTGCAAATAGCCAACCCCACCTTCACCCCGAATCCTCTTTCAGCTCAACGACCTTATCACCAACTTTCTTATTTGTTTTCATAACTGAATCTTTCCATGTCTTCAATCCAACGTTTTTTCAGTGGTGCCCAGATATGTACAGCGTTTGGTTGCAACCTTTGATCAGTGAAAAGTTAAAGTTCTTTACTGTTTTTGCTGTCAATGTCGCACTGTTACAACGCATAATGTAGTAATGTAGTAATTTCTTCATTTTGAAATTTTTACTACATTATGCGTTGGCATAGTCGACGCGAAATGAAATAAAATGTCGTTTTTACTTCATTATGCGTCGATACTAAGAGGTTTGAGCAATATGAAAGAATTATTTCATTTTGCGGCGATGGGTGGCATACTTAATTTTACTTCATTATGCGTCAACAGTTTGTTTGTTTGATTTGAGGTTTAACGTTCCCGTCAAGACTATTTAGGTCATTTTGGAGACATTGCTTCAAATTTTATGGGACTTTTACCCGATATTGAGATGAAATGACATCTCAATCGCTGCCGTCCAATTAAAAGCAATAGGGTTTATATGCATGGATGGGCCGACTCGCAGCAGTTTTCCTGGACAGGCTTAGACCTTCTAAGCAGATTACGAGGACTCATGTACGGGCGGTATCAGCTCTGCGTGGAAGCATCGTGCAGCCCATCTATTTATACCCCCGGCATACGAAGTATGCAAGGGGGTATATAGTTTTTGCCCATTCTGTCTGTCTGTCTGTCTGTCTGTCTGCCTGTCTGTCTTTTGTTTGATTTGTTTGATTTGATGTTGAGCCTTAAAACACAAATGAGGGAAAGACATCAGGCATGAGACCAAAATAGCGCAAGGCGTACGATTTTAATTCTACTGGCTTAATCAAATACAATGAAATTCCACTATTAAGACCACCTAAAATTAATACAAATTTTGTTTTTAAAGCATATTTGGAAGGTTAAAGCTACATTTTCTTTGTGATTTTGACCTTCAGTGTGCTTTTGTGGAAGACCGTCTTTTGGACTGTTCAACTGTGGTCTTAAAGACCACTTTTGAACCGTCTCAAATGTGGTCTAAATTGTAGGAATTTAACTGTATTGCTTCCTAAGTCTTTTCGAAGACAGCTATGTTCTACCATCATTACTTCATTATGCGTCGATATGGTGCATATCAACGCGAAATGAAATAATTTTTTTACTTCATTTCGCGTCGACTATGCCAACGCATAATGTAGTAAAAAAAATCAAAATGAAGAAATTACTACATTACTACATTATGCGTTGTATCATCGCACATATCTGCTTTTGACTGCTTTTTGTGACTAAGTTGATAACGTCGCTGTTATCATACTCGAACGGATTAACATGCGATTCCAGCGTAGCTATTATTTTTTTCACATCAGTCTGTTGTTTGTAAAGGATAGATTTCGGCCCCCGCCCGTCGGGGCTTGAAGAAATAGATGGGCTGCATGATGCTTCCACACAGAGCTGAAGCCGACCGCACACGAGTACTGGTAAACCGCTTAGAGGATATAAGCTTGTCCAGACAAAGCAGTGCGAGTTGGACCGCCCGTGTTAAACTTTATAAACTCTATTGGTTTCATTAGGTGACAGGGCTTGTGATGTCATTTCATCTCAATGTCGGGTAAAAGTCCCATAAAATTGGAAGCAACGTCTCCAAAATGACCTATACAGTGTTGACGGGGACTTTAAACCTCAAATTAAACAAACAAACAAAGGGCAAATTTACCTAGCTCATGATGCCTTAAGTTCTCATTGTTTAGGTTATACTAATTTATTTTAGTTCGATTGCAATGAAATATGTTCTATAAAAGGGTTATCCTTTGGAAGCAAGGAATACACCACAGAAGTGAACAATATCGAGTGTACATGTTTTCTGGCCCAGACTAGCTAGTTTCGTCCAATTAGGCCTCATCAGTGACCCTCAGATATCTTAAAAATTTCACAATGGAATCAATGATCCCAAAGGACAAGAAAATATAATCTACACTATGATGTAGGGCAGGGAGACGTTTTACCGCCGCCACACATTCCCACACAAAAGCTTCAAGCTTCAAGCTTCAAGCTTATTTGAATCGCTCTCGGACACTCATTCCCGATTTTATCACGTTATATTAAGTGTCTTGCCCAAGGACACACCTCGCTTCCCGTGGCCGGATTCGAACCCACAACCTCTCGATCATAATTCGAACGCGCTAACCACCGAGCTCTCGAGGCTTCCTATCTCTTTTTTTGTGATCGATTAGCCATTTCTTTGGCTTCAATCTTTAGTCTTGTCATTTCATGTGCTGCAAGCAAGAATCGTGTTCTGGCATTTTCATTCCGTGTAATTTCTACAAAATAGAAGTGGAGGAAATGATTAGGAATCGATACAATCAACCCACAGCTCCCATCAGAGACACCAAAAGGAAAGAAACACAAACATGAAACAACAGACCCTAATGGAAACATAAATAGCGGAAAGCCAAAAGGGCAGTTACTTTCCCACAAAATGGCCAATAGGCTATCCAAAATAAAATAATATAAGCGACACAAACACCCAAAGACAAACCATAACAAAAATAAACCGCGACAGAAGAACCGCCTTGGAACGGTCAGCGGAAACGAATTCCACTGGAGGAGGGGAGTGGGGGGGGGGGGGGGAGGGGGGGCTTAAATCGATTTTACGTGGCCACAATCCTCGCCCTTACTTCCGTCGCGATTTAGACAAATAATTTTTTCAGTCCGCATGAAAGCCCACCAGTCATTTTCATCCACTTATGCACCTGTTACAGTGCATGGCCTGCACCCATTAAACGAGTTGAGGAAAAGGGATAAAATGCGAGGTATTGGCGAGCTTTTAATACCTTTTCTTCAACGAGTTGAATAAATTCAATAATGCGTGAGCACGAAGGCAAGGTTCTATTTATCATATGACATTTCAAACGCATTTTTCACGATTGTTTAACAAAAATATCAATATTCCACGACCTGTAAACGCGACGTCGTTAAGAACGTCGTACATGTAAGGTTACGGAACGTCTAACTAATTTGCATATTTAATCCACTAGTGGATTTTCGCATTTTTTGGATAGCGTTATTACATTCTCAGCTGCGACGTCATATGATAAAAAGGGAACATTCTTGCATATTTCAATTTATCGAGTGCAAAGAAATACTTCGCGAAAGTCACCAGCGATGCCAAGTGCAGATTCCAGTCTCCTGTTCTTACAGATCGTATGAACTGAAACATGATTCAGACCATGTTCATGTATGTTCTAAATATTGTATTCACTGGTTTTCCTGATTGATCAACCGCAGCCATTCTTTCAACTATTTCTTTCTCTGTAACAACATCAACAAGACCGCTGTGGGTTATCCAAATTGTTTAATTGGAATTTGTTTCACATGCATCGTTAAAGTCTTCAAGTGGCCGCTCTAATTCCAGTTCTATTTCTGGGTATGAGCGAAAGAAAACCTCTTTGTACTGACGAAACAGTGCCAAAATGATCATGCTATAGGCCTTCAAACCACGTTAAACATGATTATCATTTAGGATCTGGCTGCAGGTAGAATGGCCGTATATATCTGACTGAATCCATGCTGAGTCAATGCCAGAATGATAAATGAAAGAGCCTATTGTTCATAGCATTGCCATGACTGTGTGGAATTATCCTGGTCTCAAAATGTACTTATTCTGTAAGATAGTCTCCAACATCAAAAGCTGTTTTACCGTTTTGTGAGAGACGTTGTCCAGAGAAATAACTGTTTCCTTATTATCTCAAACTATAGCCGTGGATATGCTTTGGGCCTGTTAACGTAGACCACTCATGTGCTGGGGCAGCAATGAGATGGGGTGTACATACACGTGTGGGCTTTAAAGACGCTTTAACTATCGAATTCAGACCTGACCATGTAGGAAATTGTCGTTGCGACATGGCTAAGTGCTAAAAGCCACGTTGCTTCTTCATCAAAAGATGACGGCTAATCAATGGAAATACAGAATTGACTGGAAAACTGAGCATGTGGGTTCCATTGAACAAGAGAATGGGCACTTTTCTTTTTTGGTAATACTACCCAGAAGGTCAAACAACCGCTTTTTCAAGTTTTATCTTCTCATATACTTGACCTTCATATATGTTCATTTCTGTACCATGTAAGGTGGGGTATCTTCTTGAAAATCACAGTTGTCTATTGTCGTAAAAATGTGTCTGCACCTGTTAATAGCTTTGGGAATGTATACCCCGTCATTATCAAACATGTGTTTGATAACTTGGTTAGCTATCTGCATTTTAAAGATATTATGCGTTCAAAATTGCGTTTCTTCCGTCATGTCTATAGCCTTATCTTTGGTTGCTGGCAGTGATACCTGGTCTGACTATGTCCGGAATTCTTTCTATAATAATTTGTTTTGTCTTCTTGTTGCTTACATCTGGTTTGTTTACGCCATAAGCAACTCTTATATTTCGATATGAACCAAATACAGTCGAACCTCGATGGCTCGAGCCCCTTTGGGACCATGAAAATTTATTCGAGACAGCGGTAGATCGAGCCACTCTAGGTTACTGCCTAGAGGCATAACGAGATACTTTTGAACATCTTTCGATGTTGTATAATGAAAATGTTTGCTGTGTGTACTCATTAGAATCGCCTCACCGAGGCGATTCTAATGAGTACACACAGCATACATTTGCAAGATAAAAGACTAAAATCTCCTAATCATCCCCCACCATTTCTTATCTTGAGGATTTTCCTAGGGGCTCAAGTATGAGTTCGACCCAGCCATGGTAAACGGGCCATCGGTGTTCGAGCCATCGAAGTTCTACTGTAGTTTATGTTTAAAAGACTGCCATCTGACATAAGAGTTTCAACAAGGCTGATACATTCTGTTTCTCCGACATAGTTTGCTTCTGATATTTTAATGGCTTCGTCGCTGTCTGTTCTGCGCAATACGTTTACTACGTGTTTACTTTAGCATGTCATATCATATCGAACCTCTATTGCATGAGCGTCTAAGGGGCTGATTGCTGTACTTAGTTGAACCCTGAAATTATCATTCTCTGACTTTTCAATAGCCTCTTTTAACTATTCACCAGATGTATCAGTTGCTACATTATGTAAATGGTATTTCTTCGTGTCCGATTCTTGGCAGAAGTAGCATAAATCTTTGTCATATGGATTTTTGAACCACACCTAAACATTCCTGAAGATGAAGGCTGCTCAAAGGATTTTCGCGGGCCTGACCTCGAAGATATTTCACTTTCAAACCGATTTGGCTGCAGAAAGGACTGTAGTTGATGACCACATTTGTCATTCAGCCACCAAGTTTGCTGTATGTGTTACAGAAGGCCAAGAAAAGCTTCCTACGTTATATTGGTTACCTAAACTTCATAAAAGACCATACAAAGTACAGTTTATTGCAAATTCAAGCTCTTGTACCACCACTGACTTTTCCAAAATAATAACTTCGTGTCAAAAACATGCGATTAAATATTGCGACAACGTCTTTGAAAGATCATGGAGAAATCTGTTTCTGGTCTATACAAAATTCTAATTAGGTTTTAAATAAACTGAAATCCCGACGTTAGTGCTTCAAGTCTGTCTACTTGTGATTTTCCATCCTTTACACTACACTTAATCATAATCGTATAAAAGAAAAACGCAATGATTTAATTGAATGGACATTTCATGGAGAAGATTCCCTCTATCTTGCATGTAATGTAAGAAATGCTTTTTTCACCTCTGAAGAGCATAAATATATACATTATGGTCATGTCAGAAAGTGTGTGAAGCTCTCACCTTTCCACTTGACAATATTTACATAGGATTTGGTACTAACATATTTAGACAAATTGTGGTGTTATTGTTTTGTTATGGAAGAGACTTCATTATGTCCCTTTCCAGTCGGTTTTCACATTCGAAACCCCCTTGGCACTCAGTAGTCTCGCTCAAATGGCAGTCCAGCACTGGGTTGATAAGGTAAACTTGACACTAAGTCTGTCCCAGTTACCCAAATGAATAGCCAGCCTACTATGCCAGATATTGAGCTATCTGAGAATGGAATTCTGAACTTGTTAAAGGACTTGAAACCCCATAAGGCAGCAGGACCAGATGAACTGAAACCCCTTGTACTTTTGTTAACTCCGAGAGGTACCGTTAATTGCCCCTATGTTGAAGGTCATATTTCAGAGGTCTGTGGAATCAGGTGTGGTCCCTAGGGACTGGAATGACGCAAATACGTGTCCTCTGTTCAAGAAAGGTGACAAATTACAGGCCCATATCATTAGCATGTATACTTTGTAAAGTTCTAGAGCACATAGTTTCGTCAAACCTTGTAGCCCATTTGGACTCACACCAGATGCTCAGTGATCTTCAGCATCGCTTCAGATCCAAGAAATCGTGTGAGACACAGCTGGTGATGCTGAGGACTTGTCTAGGAATGCCATAAATGGGCGACAGACTGACCTCATTTTGTTGGATTTCAGCAAACCTTTTGACAAGTACAACCATGAAAAATTGCTTCTTATGCGTCACCGTTATAGCATTCGTGGGCGTGTTCTCCATTGGATCAAAGCCTTCCTTTCAAACAGATCTAGACAGGTTAGCAAAATGGTCTTTAGAATGGAACATGGAATTCAATCCAAGCAAGTGCATAGTGATCCATGTAACACAATCCAGCATATTATCCATGTAACCCAATCTAAGACTGCAGTCTTATTTCAGTACACTTTATATGGACAAGTGCTGGGCTCTGTTAACAGCTCCAAGTACTTGTGAGTGACTTTGAATGGGCGTCTCACCTGGAATGATCACAGGGCTGGAGCCGAGCGATGGTCTCCCTATTCACCGGCAACGTGGAATGGGGATACCACCGAACGGCTACGGTGTAGTGCCAGAATGGATTCGTTCCCTGGGACCCCACCAGTTGACGACCCGCGACACGGGGAAACTGGAAACAACAACAACGGAATGATCACATCCAGAACTTCAGAAAACAAGACCTTGGGCTTCATGAGAAGAAATATCCGTACAAAAGACCTAGGTATCAGAGAAGTTGTCAATAAAACCCTTATATGTCCAGTCATTTTGTACTCATCCCCTGTTTGGTGTACCTACACCAAGACAAACATACATATCATAGTGATGGTCCAGAGGAGAACTGCATGCTGGACTCTGTGTCGTTTCTCTTCCTATGACAGCGTTTCAACCATGTTGGGTGAACTTGGGTGGAGGTCTCTTGAGGACAGGCGTACAGGTTCAAGATTATGTCTGTTTTATAAAATTGTGCACGGTATTGTTGCAGTTCCATTGCCACCATATCTTGTGCACGCCCGGTTGCCTACACGCCATTCAACATCACACTCGCTAGCATTTAGGCAAATCCACACAGTTGCTGACTCCTACAAGTACGGTAAAACTCCTTTATTAAGACCACCTTTGGGACTGTTCAAAAGTGGTCTTAAAGACCACTTTTCAACCGTCCCAAAGGTGGTCTACCACTAGAGCACACTGGATGTAGAAAACAAAAAGTAAATATGCCTGAAACCTTCTAAATATGCTTTTCAAAGCATAATTTATCTTAATTTTAGGTGGTCTTAATTAATAGCGGAATTTTCCTGTACTCCTTCTTCCCCCTCGTCATTGTCCAGTGGAATGGGCTGCCACCAAGCATGGCCTTACTGCCAGATATTGAATCTTTCAGACTGGCAGTCAGCAGTCTGACCTACTCCAAGCCCTAGACCGGAAGCATTGTTTGTAACCTTTTTATCATTGCATTTAGTCTTCATCGGACTTTTAACATTTTAACCTATCATCTTTATTTCACCTTCACCTGTTTTTATCCTTTTTACTGTATAACTTTCACTGCAATGACACACGGTCTTAAGCACACCGGACACCTGCCCATAATCCCCGCGAGGGGTTGTGGCGGTATTAGTAGATAGATAGAAAGATTTTAGTTATTTTAGTCCTATGGTGTAGTTTGTAAGTCTAATGTTTCTTTGTTTGGTTGATTTTAGGTTTAACGTCCCTGTCAACACTATACATGTCATTTTGGAGACGCTGCTTCCAATTTTGTGGGACTTTTACCCGACATTGAGATAAAACGACATCTCAAGCCCAGTCGTCCAATGAAACCAATAGGGTTTATAAGCATGGACGGTCCGATTCGCCCCGCTTAGCCTTTGTATGCTTAGATCCTCTAAGCGGTTTACCAGTACTCGTCTGTGGTCTGTTTCAGCTCTTCGTGGAAGCATCATGCAGCCCATCTAGTTCTTCAAGCCCCAGTGGGCGGGGCGAGTTTAAGTCAAATGAATTAATGATTTATTATTCATGGTAGCCATATTGATGACGGAGAAGATGACAACAACTTGTATTTACGTCATTTACTTCTTTCTTTTTGGTCGCAAGGGCCCCAAAATCGTTCGAAAAGAAACTGATTAAACTGGATGGCAAGCAATGTAGAGCCTCATTATGAGCCGTCTAATCAGAATATACACTGCTTGCAAAGGTATCTGTTCCGGGCTACAGAGGGCCTTAGAGGTGACAGGATTAAAGAAAAATTACGTAGTTGCTACTTGATTTAGAAAAAAATTTACAATCTGACGACAAAGTAGACGACAATTGTTGTGATTGGCATCTTATGGGTTAATCGAATGAGCAACTGATTGACCAGAATCTTCCAATTTATAGGCCAGATCCATTTCCAGTTAAGTGGTATAAGACTTGTTACATTTGATGTAAGTTTTACAAAAATTCTTGTACTTTATGCAAGTTATGTAAACCCCGATCAGCCGCCGCTCTCTGCCACCTATACAGTGTTATTTTAGTTGACTTGCCAATTACATTTATAATAAATATATATAGGTATGCTTTGTTTAATTGAATTGATGTTTAACGTACCCGTCAACATTATTTAGGTCATTTCGCCAGGAGACGTTGCCTCCAGTTTCCCAAAATTGAGATAAAATGACATCTCAATGAAACCAGTAGGGTTTCTACGCATGGACGGTCCAACTCGTACCACTTTGCCTGGACAGGCTGAAACCTTCAAAGCGGTGGTCGGTCGGTTTCATCTCTGCGTGGAAGTACCATGCAGCCCAATCTATTTCTTCAAGCCCCGTTTGGGGCGAGGTGAGGGTATAGGTTTTAACCACCAATATAAGCCGTCGTTATTCAGTGGCAACCCGCAGTGGGCGCACCTGCTTCTGGATAGAAAATTGGTAAACTTCGGGATGTCTTTGTCCTTTTCTCCTCCAGC
The DNA here is from genome assembly GCA_963580285.1 of Lucinisca nassula. Taxonomy (NCBI): domain Eukaryota; kingdom Metazoa; phylum Mollusca; class Bivalvia; order Lucinida; family Lucinidae; genus Lucinisca; species Lucinisca nassula. The sequence continues at coordinate 110,938,032 of OY757012.1, read as the reverse complement.
TATACCAACGTTTGTAACATCATTGTCGGTATTTTCTTTGCGCTCTTCAAATATTTATCTAACTAAAATCTGTGTTTACAATGAGGATTATCTAAAAGGTGCAACCGTTGTTGATGAATTTAGCGCATTTGCTTTTCTAAAGAAGGCCGTCTTAGCATAGTCATTTAATATGTATCCCACTTCTGAGGGGAAGTATCAAAATATTTAAATCTTGCTCAAAAAGAAAAAAAATGGAACAAAGAAATGAATTTGGCAGCCCATTCAGAATAAAGCGACAAGTTCGCTAAGTTCGTTACAACAGGCATATGAAAGCTCTTATCACGAAAACGTGTCTATATAATTCTGATCCCCTTTAACCCCACTTTTATATTATAAAACTGAGGTTTCCAGTATTTTTTTTCTTATTTCTGCTCTAAAATATAGACTGTGAGTAAACGTTAGGAGGCGGTTCTAACGTGTACCCACATTCTTTATTCTTAGCAGAAATGAGAAAACTATCACAATTTTTCATCTTAAAATTTCTGTTTTTTTTTTTTTTTTTGTTTTTTTTTTGGTGTTTTTTTTTTTTTCGGCGGTAAAATGTACAATGTATTTGTGTAGGCATGTTTTCATAATGTGTGGGGGAGTTCTAAAACTTCATAACTTTTTACTTCTAGCTTCTTACTTCCGACATCTTATATCTTACTTCATCACTTCTGACTTTATGGAAGTCTGAAGCAAGAAGTTATAAAGGTAGAAGTAACAAGTCATGAAGTTAGAACATGCATTACGCAAAGACGTCTATACAAATACATTGCCACCTTTACCGCCGAAAAAATGAAAATTTTATGACGAAAAATTGTGATTTTTTCTTATTTCTTATTTTAGAGCAGTAATAAGAAAAATAATGTATACCCCCGGAAACCCCAGTTTTACTATATAAAAGTGGGGTTCAAGGGGGTCAAAATTATATAGGCGTGTTTTCGTGATGGAAGTCGGAGGTAAAACGTAAAAAAAAATAAAGAAATCATGGCGTTAGAAGTAAGAAACTATGAACTAAAATTTCTGGACATCTTTGCTAATTTGTGTAGCTGAGCAGGCCCTGGTCGCGTACCTCTAAAACAGGTTTGCTTGTGACGTAACGGGAGGGAAATGATGTCACGTGCATGTGCTGGTGACATGCTGGTGATGAAAATCAGTGTGAGAATAATGAATATTCCATCATCCTAATTGTTTTGTTATATGACCGCCTGCTCCTATTTCTTGATTGAATTCCCCACTTCTGGCCATAACTGCCTCCGACCAGAAGCAGAAGACAAGTTTTATTGTTGCTTTCATTTTTTATGGCGACTTTTATGTTTTATTTTCTTTATCACTCGGCTTCATGCTTTTGTCACTTACGAAACCATCGCTCAGACAATTTTTTTCTCCTGTTTCAAGATTGGCGTCTAGCAGACGACAGAGAATTCTATTGCAGACGAGATAATTTAAATTGATTATGACAAGAAAATGGCGGGTTATAACCTTATGAGGAAGAAAGCCGCTATATTCCAAATGAAAACCTCCCATAATTCCAAGCTCCTGAAAACTTAATAAGATATTACAGACCAGTGGTTTAACATTAACCGTTTCTTCACAGCAACAGACATTATTTTCCATTAAATGCCACTTTTCTTTCCGACAGACCATCAAATGGAGACCTTTAATAAGTGGAGATTGATTTCAATCAATAAATAATGGGAAAATCTTTAGAATTCGAAAAAAATGGCATTCTACAGAGTCTTAGAGTAGCATTCTATTTTTGGAACGTAATGCTTACGTAGGAGCAACTCTCCGTCCTCCGGTTAGTTGAATCCACGTATGACCTGGAATCTTTTAAGTTCCCTGGTAGGCGTCTCTTGCCTGATACCTCCAGTTGACCTGTCCCATGAGCTACGTCGGTCGGTGTGTGCTCGGAGGGGCATGTGCTGTGTTTGCCGGGTCTTGTCCATCATCCGTTTCGGTTTCAAAACTTTTGGGTTTAGACACACTGATGAAGATTAAATATCAGAAAGGCCTGAGGTTGATACTGCGGTGTTGACGTCAAGTACTGATTTAAATAACTATATTATATTAATTTTTGCAGTATAAATTTCTAATTTTTCTAAAACTAAGACTGATTTGTCAGGTGGGACATGTATCTTAGCGGATTTGGTTGCCACTTTTTGTAATATTATAAATTTTGCAAGTCTCGCTTCTTTGGGCATCTCCTTCCTGGTGCCCGGGACTTCCTTGGAGTGTGGGCCATGTTTGCTGATGTTGGCTCGGTGGGGGACGCCTATAAGTTCCCTGGTAGGCGTCTCTTGCCTGATGCCTCCAGATGACCTGTCTCATGAGCTACGTCGGTCGGTGTATGCCCGGAGTGGGATGTGCTGTGTTTGCCGGGTCTTGTCCATCATCCGTTTCGGTTTAAAAACTTTGGGGTTTAGACACACTGATGAAGATTAAATATCAGAAAGGCCCCTGTGTCACTAAATTTGGTATAAATACGCATTAATTACCAAACCGCTTGAGACCAGTCTATTTCAAATAATAGGGGTGTTTGAATCGTGGTATGTTTTTCAAAAAAAGAAAAAAATGTCTGCACTACAAGCAAACAGTGTAGTCCAGTTCACATCTGGGACCAGTTGTTCAAAACTAACGATGCCATTAGCTAACGTATCGTTAAAACTTTGATCATTCAATATGGTGAAAATACTGATATTTTTACTGAAAAAAATGTGAGCAGCTTTTAGAAATGCAAAAGCTGCTCACATCTTTTTTTAACAAAAATAACAAAATTTTAGATATTGTACTTGCTAGATCAATTAACAATATGACCACTAACAAGCTCGTTAAGCTAACCATGCTTTGAACAACTGGCCCCTGATCTGAATCTACGGTGTATGTCATTGCCCCCCCCCCCCCCCATCCGCATATGTTAATGGAATTTTCTACCTTACCGCTTGAGACTGGTATCAGCACGGTCAGGCCGAAGTTTGTTTCGATTGTAGTATTTCCGAAAACGAAACAAAAATTTCAGTATTGCAAGCAAAATACCGTAGATTCAGATCAGCCGCCGCAAAACGATTGGGCTGCATGGTGCTTCCACGCAGAGCTGATTCTGACCACACACGAGTACTGGTAAACAGCTTAGAAATACTAACCCTGTCCAGGCAAAGCGGTGTGAGTCAGATCGTCCAATGCATATAGGCCTTCTGGTTTCATTGGGCGACAGGGCTTTAGATGTCATTTCATCTCAATGACGGTTAAAAGTCCCACAAAATTGGAAGCAACGTCTCCAAAATGACCTAAATAGTGTTGACGGGGACGTTAAACCCTAATTCATACACACCAGGCAATAAATTTTAGGCAATAGAAGGAAACTATGTTTTATGATATGTTAGTTCGCGATGTACAATGTTTTCTTTTAAGAAATATATACATTTTTTTTCTGGGCTAATATTTACTTAGGGGAGGCTTAGAATTCGCGAGTGGTCGAATTCGCGGATATTGGCGGAAATAATCTGTGGCGAATAATAGTGAATTCACACCACATTTTGCTTCTGAATACACACACCATGGTCATTTCTTTATGTTTAAATATGATGACAGAAGAAATGGCAGTGTGACAAGGTGAGAACCTGACAACAACGACGTTATATGTTACACCTTTCTAAATACCTTACTAATTAGGCAAGGTGCGCTCAACAAGATTTTTGCCAAAGGTGTCGGTCTAATATTGAAGTGATTGAATGAGAGATCACAACAAGAGACACGCTTCTCACACCTACCCTGATCACCTGTCGACATTGTCAGAAGAAAGATAAGAGCCCTGGAGTCCATAAGGGTATTGTTGTTGAAGAGCCTATTGTTAATAGTATTGCTAACATTAAGCCGAAAAATCGAAAAAGTTGTCTGAGAACATGCGCGCAACGCGATGACAAATTCCATCCTGCCTCCAGTTCAGCTCGTTGACAACCCAGCTTTCCCCGTCCATCTAAAATTTCTTTGGGCTATCAAACCAGCGCACAGCGAATACTCAGATCAGCCTACGCAGGCTGATCTGAGTCTTCGCCGTGCGTACATGCTCTAAGTCACATTTTCACATGCCGCGCTTAAGTTATTGATCTATACAATATAATCCTTTAGAAACAAACTTGAAATTATTTGTTTTCCGAACAAATTGACAGTGAAAAATTTCTTTTGCCACTAATAGCGGTTTACAAGTGCTTTTCGCGGCTTGGAGATGATGATGATTAGCACAAGGAGTCATAAAATATACCCCTTTAAGTCCATGCAGCAGTAGCCACATGACGCCACTCTCGGGTACCGCCACCGTGCACTTGAACTCTGGCTCCTAAAAAGGAAAATTTATTATATATTTCTTATCTATGTTCAATTAGAGAGGCGATTTTAACAAGTATCCAAAATTTATGCTTTGAGAAAAAAATGTTAACCCCACTTTTCCATACACAAAGCGGAGGCTTCAAGAGCATTCCTTACACAGACATGTTAACTTGATGGTCGTGTTGGGCTGGCTTTAGAGTCGTTCAGAATCAAGGCTGCGATAGCTGTTCACCTGACCCCACCACCCATTTTTTATTTTATTATTATTATTATTATTATTTGTGTGTGGGAGGGGTGTTGACGTCCCTTTCAAGATTATTTCACTCATATCGAGCTGATCGTTAATCAGTGGTGGGCGAAACCCGGAGTACCCGGAGAAAAACCACCTGACTATCCGTTGCAGAACTTGGCGCATCACTTGTGACCCAAGCCATGGCAGTCTCGAACCACAGCGGTGAGAGACCCATTGTTTAAGAGTCAGCGCTCTTGTCCACTGGGCCACGGAGGCCCGTCACCTGCCCGTTGTAAATCTAGGGTTTAGTCAAAACCAATAACAGTGCTGATCATGATGAGACGGCTCATTACGGGTATATGGTTGAAAGCGTCTTATAGAACATATTAACCCATTTATGACAATGGAATCTTCCACCTAGTTAGTTTGGAGTGGTCCATTTCCAATTATAGGGGTGTCATGTTTGGTTTTCTTTGTGGCAAATTTTACAAAAACGAATGTTCCTTAAGCAAACAGTGTAGATCCAGATCAGACGCCGCGTTCTGCGGCGTCTGATCTGGATCTACACTGTTTGCCAATGTCCCAGATAAGGGCCGCTAGGCATATATGGGTTAAAAATATTTAACGTCACTATAACTTGTGTCTGGGAATGTGTGGCGGCCGTAAAAAGTCTCCATGCCCTACATCATAGTGTAGTTTATATTTTCTTGTCCTTTGGGATCATTGTTTCCATTGTGGAATTTTGAAAATATTTGTGGGTCATTGATTAGGCCTAATTGGTCGAAACTAGCTAGTCTGGCCCAGAAAACACGCACACTCCATATTCTCTGTTCTGTGGTGTATTCCTTGCTTCCAAAGAATAATCCTTTTATAGAACATATTTAACGTCACTACACCTGGTGTCTGGGAATGTATGGCGGCCGTAAAAAGTCTCCCTGCCCTATATCATAGTGTATTTTATATGTTCTTGTCCTTTGGGATCATTGATTCCTTTGTGGAATTTTGAAAATATTTGAGGGTCACTGATGAGGCTTAATTGGCCGAAACTAGCTAGTCTGGCCCAGAAAACATGCGCACTGCATATTCTCTGTTCTGTAGCGTATTCGTTGATTCCAAAGAATAACCCTTTTATAGAAAATATTTAACGTCACTACAGCTGGTGTCTGGGAATGTGTGGCAGCCGTAAAAAGTCCCCCTGCCCTTCATCATAGTGTAGTTTATATTATCTTGTCCTTTGGGATCATTGATACCATTGTGGAATTTTGAAAATATTTGAGGGTCACTGATGAGGCCTAATTGGCCGAAACTAGCTAGTCTGGCTCAGAAAACATGCGCACTCCATATGCTTTGTCTTGCTCTTTTTATAGAACATATTTAAAGATACGCGCACGCCTTGTTGACTTTGACTGAAACATCACAGGAACAATTTCGTGAAATGAACACCCCTTAAACCCACTTTATATAGAGAAAACTGGGTTTTACGGGGGTATACATTATTTTTTTATTTTTGTTCCTGGACATAGATTGTGGGTGCTCGTAAGAACTACCTCAATGAGGCGGTTCTAACGAGCACCCTAGAATCTATGTAACGAGCACCCTAAATCTATGTTTGCAGTATAAATAAGAAAAAGACCATTGCTTTTCATCAGAAAAGTAGCCATTTTGGAGATGAGTTAAAAATGCACCACGTCGCACGGGTATTTTATCGTAATGACCTCAAGCCAGCTTTGGTTGACCAATCGGATATTTGTGGTCAGGAGGTCGCAGGTTCGATTCCAGCCGGGTCCGGCAACATTCTTCTGTGGAGATTGAGCATGAAATTCACGGTCATTCTCTCCCTTGCGCTGATTTAAGAATGGCAATGGTCAGTTTCTGGCGAAAGAATGTGCACTGTAGTGGTTAGCACGCCTTCCCAGAGAAGTGTGGTCAGGTAAACTGACCTGCTCGAACATGACCTAAATATGGTCGACTGTGCGGTTTAACTCTAACCCGGCAACATCTCGGCTTTCACGGCGACAAATCTGTAGTGGTAAAACCAACGTTAAAGCAGAGATATCGCATACATTTTCTAGGCGACCATCTTGGCTTGATTTAGGTAAATAATATGCTGAACTCATTACTGTATGTGTTACTTGTCTGTATGTTTTTTTTTTAACTTAGTACTGAAACATTTCCCAGCATCGTTAAACTATTTAATACAAAAAGTTTGGTCGGTGTCTCAGAAATGCTTCATGCATTGCGGTGGTATTAACGATTGCACCACCTTAACAAGTCCGTCGTAAATCCCATTGTGTGTAGAAAAAGGTCGAGTTTACAAGGATATTAGCTCAAAACATAGATCGTGGGTACTCGTTAGAACCGCCTCATTGAGGCGGTTCTAACAAGTAACCACAATCTATGTTTGCAGCAGAAGCAAGAAAATATGACCACTTTTCAACAGAAAAATGTTTTGTTACAGTTATGAAAGGGTACGTTTTTTTTTTTTTTTTTTTTTTTTTTGCTTGTTTTTGGCACTGTGTTTCTGTTCCATTTATTACAGGATCGCTACGCGCATTTATTACAGTACCGCTACGCGCAGTGTGTTGCTGTTACGCGCAGCGTGTTGATTCGCGCAATGTGGTGATAACGCTCAAAGTAATGATACGCGCTTAAAATGTGCAAAACGACTCACTTACGAATGGGTGTGCTGTCTGTGCTTGGTTGTCACTCCTGTTTATACAGTTTTGCGTCCCTTGTAGACAAACGTATGACACAGGATTTGGAGATGGGTGTTGAAATGCACAACGGAACTGATCATTATTTTTGACAGTCTTGTTACAGCTCTCACCAAAAGGCCAAACTGTGATTTAATAAACCATAATAGCTCAGGTAATAAGTAGTATTCTTCAAAGTCAAGGTGCGCGGCTACGGGTGTTTTTCGGATAGATCTATAAAATCCACTCTAAATCAAATTAGTTTAGGTAAAGATCACGTAAGAGGAAAATTAGGCGACAATTTTACGCTTGCAGTGTGCACCTGCCGTTTTTATTAACTTCGAGAGGGAACGTACCACAGGTAGCGTATTAGGGGAAAATCACCTATCACCAAAGAAAGGAAAATGATAAATTTATCGTTTGATTATCATCTGCTACTAAGATGCTTATGAAAATATACGGCTTATGAATGAAATAAATTTCACACTTCATAAACAGGGTTAAAAGTAACCGCTTCATCGTTTAAGAGTAACGAACTGTGTTCGGCAAGACTAGCTTCAAGGTTTAAAGAAGAAGAAGAGTGAGTGAGTGTTTGAGTTTTACGCCCCACCAACAGCTAAAGTCATGCGGAGACTGGACCTCGGTTTAAAGACTCATCCGAAAGTCTGGAGAAGCCCGGTATCGAACCTGCGATCCCTGGTTTACAAGGCGAGTAGCGTATCCACTATACCACGGAGGGAAGAAGACAGTGATGTCTGCCTCGCAATTTGGCTGGACATTTTAAAGGTTCAGAGGATACAAATACCTAATTTTTAAAAAATGTGCATATTTGATGACCGATTTTTAAATAAATTGCTGCTGCCACTGCATGACATTCATGCAGAAATTCATGAAATGAACACACAACTAATGGATCGAACCTACTACATTAACATAGGACAAAACTGTGATTTTGTCTCTATTTTCCGTGGTGGTTTCTTCTTTCTTCTTGAAACTACCATTGTTCGTGGTCATACGCGTCATATCCAGTTTTTAACACTAGAAAACTATCATTACGCGCAAATTACAACTTTGTAACACGATCATTTACAACGCGATCATTTATAACGGCATTACGCGATCACTTGGCCCACAATGATGATCACGTTAACCCATTGTATACTAGTGGAATCTTCCATCGCTATATGTTGGACGAGTCCATTTGTTAAATGAGTGTCAGGCCTATGTTTTCATTTTTCTTGTATTTTTGACGGAAAATTCTGTTAGCAAATAGCGCAGACCCTGATCAGACGCCGCTGATCTGGGCTTGCACTGTTTGCCAAAGTACTCCTTTAGGGGTTTCCCGCGTGCAGTGGTTAACAAATACGTGTAATGAATACCCCTCTAAACCCCAGTTCGTATAGAGAACGCTTGGGTTTCCTTATTCGTGTTCCAAGATATATGTTATGGGTACTTGTTAGAACCGCCTCAAAATGGCACCCACAACATATGTTTGCGGTATAGATAAGCAAAATATAACCATGTTAACAAGTCATCAAATAAAAACCCCTCCAATACCCACTTTATACAGAGAAAACTGGGGTTTACATATTATTTTTCTTATTTCTGCTCCAAGACATAGGTTGTGGGTAGTCGTTAGAACCGCCTTAATGAGGCGGTTCTAACGATCACCCATAACCTATGATCGGAGTATAAATAAGAACAAGAGGCGCATGGGCCACTACGCTCACCAGAGGTCATATGGTTTATACAACTATACATGAATGGCGCCCATCTTGGTCATGTGAAAAAATCCCAAGAATAAATTTGCATTGCCTCATCCCAAAGAGGCTTTTCATGTAATTTGGTTTCAACCAGCACAGCAGCTTTAGTGGAGGAGAAGATAAAAACACTGAATCTGAGCCACCAAAGACAAAGGTCAGCAATAACCTTAAAGGCGTTTATTCTTGATTATTGAGGACCATTATTGCATTACATAATATTATATAGCCCTCAGTGCTGACTGAAGAGAAATCCTCTGTCTTCAACAGGTAAGGGGCCTCCTTGGGGGAAAAATCAATAGTTTACTAACTGATGACTAGCGTATACCTTATTGATTTTCCTCTTAAGTGCCTCAGTCAGGGGATTCAACAAGAGCTACTAATCACCTTAATAGGGGCTGCCTTTGATCTGCTACAGAGAGTATATCACAGAGGGCAATAAAACAATTATGAGCACACGATGTGTCCTGCTGTTACGAGAATAACTGACTTTTACCTTTGGAATTGAGTTACTTCCACTCAGCTGATTGTAAATAATATTTTGAGGCGACAGGCTACCATGCAATCAGTAAAATCCACTGTCTTGCTTTTTTCCATACCAATGTCTGAGTGACCAAATTTGACCTTGTCATAAAACAGGTCAATGTCAACCAAATGTCATGATTTGAACAAATTTTGTAGGGCCCGAGTCCCCGATGCTACATACCAAATTTCAAGGTCATCGGCCATATCTGGTTCCTGAGAAGATTTTTTTTATTTATTTTTACCATATATGAGCATGGCGGCCATATTGTTCATGTGACCCAGTCCTTACGAACAAATTTCATTCCCCCATAGGGGCTCCACATGTAATTTGTTTCAATCAAACCATCAGTTTAAGATGAAAACAAAAATTAATCTGAGGCATCCGGGACAAAAGTCAGTAAATGACCTTGACCTTTGGAATTGATAAGCTTCCATTCAGCTGATTACAAATATCATTTCTGATGCCACAGGCTACCAGGCAATCAGAAATATCACTGTTTTGCCTTTTTTTCCATACAGATGTCTAAGTGACCAAATTTGACTTTGACATAAAAAAGTCAAGGTCAACCAAGGTCATCATTTGAACAAACTTGGTAAAGCCCGAGTCCCCGATGCTACATAACAAGTTTCAAGGTCGTCGGATATTTGGCTTTTGAGAAGATTTTTAAAGGTTTTCACCATATATGGGTATGGCTGTTCTTACGAACAACACCCCCCCCCCTACACACACACACACCCTTCCCATAGAGGCTCCACATGTAATTTGGTTTCATTCAGCCCAGCAATTTAAGTGAAGAAGAAGATAAAAATACTGAATCTGAGTAATCAAGGACAAAGGTCAGTAAATGACATTGACCTTTGGAATTGATAAATTTCCATTCAGCTGATTTCAAATATCTGATTTCTGATTCCACAATCTACCGTGAAATCAGGAAAATCCACTGTTTTGTCTTTTTTCCATACAGACGTCTAAGTGACCAAATTTGTCCTTGCCGTAAAACAGGTCAAGGTCAGTCAAAGCTCATCATTTGAACAAACTTGGTAGGGCCCGAGTCCCTGATTCTGCATACCACGTTTCAAGGTCATCGGCCATTTGGTTCCTGAGAGGAAGATTTATTTTTTAAATTTTACCATATATGGGCATGGCGGCCATATTGGTCATGTGCCCCAGTCCTCACGAACAAACTTTCGTTCCCTCTTCTCATAGAGGCTCCACATGTAATTTAGTTTCAAATGGTCAGGTAGTTTCAGAGGAGATATCGTTTGAAAATGTTGACGACGCAGACGACGACGGACGATGGACCTCTACCTATACTATAGGCTCCCCTGGAACCTTCGGCTCTGGTAAGCTAAAATTATAACAAATTTTCATCGGAAAAGTAGCCATTTCGGAAAATTGAAAGAATGCATTATGTCATACGGGTTTGTAATTTAAATGTCACAATTTCGTCTACTCTGTCGTTATAAAGAGAATTCCCAGATTTGAAATTCCAAAACTCTCTTTTCATGGAGGCAGATCTAAATGTCGATTGAATCCCTTTTTCTGAACACTTGATTCGTGGAATTGATCGAAGTATGATCTACAAATACGAGACCAAACCAAATATATCCCATTTTTATCAGAAAAACGTCATTCTCAGAGCAATTCAAAATAGCATTACAGCGACCTGAACGGGGGTCATCTGTTTGATAAAGTACAAAATGAAAAGAACATGTATCTTGTTTCTTTTTCGGAAAATAAATATCAAAAATATTTCATAGAATCTGTTGGAAACATCAGAATTTTCACGAGTGCGAATCATCACGGGTACGAAACTTATGTGTTGAAAACATAAAAAAAAAAAAAAACACTCGACCAATGTATTCAACACACACGATCACTTAAAAAATAACTTATATACCTAGATTGCCTTTAAAAAATACTGTTATCTGTAAGCGGGTTTATAAATCTTAAATCAACCTACGTGAATGTGATTTGTAGCCTGCAGATAAAATTTAAAATAATAATAATAATAATAATGATAATAATTATTATTGTTAAATATGCCAGCATATCCAGGACTGACACTTTTCTGGTAAAATGTGTGATAGTTTTGTAATTTCTGCTTCCAACATAAATTTTGGGTGCTCGTTAGAATCAACTCAGTGGTGTGGAGTACCCTCAATCTATGAGAACAAAAAAGGAAAAAAATCTAAACCCGTGTAAACCGCACTTTTTCCATATGATATGTGGTTTATTAGTATATTTGTTGCAATGGCCTATCAATTTTTGTTATTGGAATTATTATTATTATTATTATTATTATTATTATTAGACCATACATATGTAATATAAAACTTTATTTTTTTTTTAATTTATAAAAAAAAAATAAATAAAAAAAAATATTATTGAAAATCTCGTCTGCTATGTTTATTTGGGGCCTTAAATGTTAATCAGTTACTGTCGCCTGCTTTTATCAGCGGGTATTTCCACTTTCTTTTCAATTATAAAAAAAATAATGTTATCATAATTATCAGTTAAATAGTTGTTTCCTATCTTATCAGCGTCTGATTCATAATGACTTAAGTATGCACGGACATTATCACTTGTATTTTGAATATATTTAGCATCCGTATCTGTCAACCATACCTGATCAACTTTGACACAAAGGAAAAATATACCCGAACATATACTTAACGGCGAAAGAAAGGAACCGTGGTCGCTATCAAGACTAACAGACACTTTACGTCTCTGCGTATTGCGAAACATAATTAATTCAGTATCCAAAATAAACTGTATGCAAACCCCAAAAATTGTTGAATTAACAATCCATAGAATTGCTTTCAAAATGGAGATCACTTTTACAGGAAAGAATTTGCCCCCTTTAGGGAGCAAATCCTTTCCTTTAAGAGCGATCCCACTGATGACACGGCAAAAATAGGTGACCTGCCATGCATGCGTAATAAGATTTGTGTTATGGAAACAGTTATATTTTGCGAAGTTTTGTCGTTCTGGTTGTTTTTGTTGTTGTTGTTTTGTTGTTGTTGTCCTCCTCCTCCTCCTTCTTCTTTTCTTTCTTCTTCTTCTTCTTCCTCCTCCTCTTCTTCTTCTTCTTCTTCTTCTACTACTACTACTACTACTACTACTACTACTACTACTACTAATAATAATAATAATAATGCTACCGCTACTGCTACTACTACTACTGATACTTTAATGTGTACGTAACTAACGTCTTCTTCTTCTTCTTCTTCTTCTTCTTCTTCTTCTTCGGTGATGTTTACGCAACTAGTATGTTACGTCCTACATATAATAACGTTGTATACTGTTCTTATTGCAAATAAGACTAACACGTAACCAGGCATATACAGTGAAACGTCGACGGCCCGAACGACGATGACTCGCTTACCCCGGTTTATTCAAACTCCCACTTGAGTCCCGAGAGTGTTCTTCGCTTAGCTCTAGTATCCATTTACTTAGTATAATCCAGTGACTTTTTTTTTCTTATTTTGAAAATTGGTAAAGGTATATTGTGTGTACTCATTAGAATTGCCTCAATGAGGCGATTCTAATGAGTACATCCAACATACCTTTGCTTCATAGAAGGCAGATATATTACCCCCATTATGCCTCGTGAATTGCGCTAAAGTTAGCCTTTGACTCATACTACCATGCTCTCGAATACACTTTCGTGGTCGCAAAATGGGTATTCAAGCCCAGAATCATAGGTTCATCAAGAACAGTTTCAGTAATTCGTTTAACAATATTGAGCGTAGGCATAAAATACATACATTGCTTATAGCTCACAATTTTGCTTTCACACACAGAGTAAGTTTGCACACAAAGTACAGTAAAATTTCTTTTATGAAGACCACCTTTGGGACTGTTCAAAAGTGGTATTTAAGACCACTTCTAAACAGTCCCAAAGGTGTTCACTGTATGCAGAAAACACAAAGAAAGAATAACTGCAACCTACTAAATAAGCCATTTGAAGCCGAAATAGTCATAATTTCAGGTGGTCTTAAGTGAATTTTATGTTTACATAAAAATATTTATAGAAAGCCATCTTCTTGTGCCAGCCAGTGCTTATGGCATACCAGTTAGTTAATTGAGACCACTCACACACGTCGTTTATAGTTTCTAGAGACTCTAGAAAGTATCATCGACTGTTTTTTCGGTGTGTTTTCCGCAGCCAATCGGAATGCGCTGTTCTTGGTGACCTTGTGATCACGCGTTCGGGTAGAAGTGCACTTTTTGAGAGTCGAGCATGCAGATGGCTGCTTTTTTGTCCGTTGTCAATGTTTTTCAAAAATTATTACAGTAAAATGAATTTTTAATCCGTCAGTAACCAGTAACTCAGCAGCCATTGAGTTTGTGCAAGCTTCGATGTGTATACGGCAGAATTTATTGTAAAGGTGAGTGGTTTGGCTGGTTTTCTAAGTTGTGTGGACACGGGACACGTGGTGTGCCGGCAAAATGCCTTGGAAAGTATTACTTTTAGGCCACAGCTTTGTGTCCAACTTTAAATGTTTTCTAGAAAGCGAAGTATCAGACCACAATTTGGCATTAAATCTAAATCCTAGATAATTTATGATCCAGTTTTCAGGCCGGCGTGGAGCGCACGTGTCCAATATCAGGTCGAATTTGGAGATTATCTCCGATTTTACTCCTGAAATAGTTATCCTGCAAATCGGTAGCAATGATCTATGCAGTGCAGTAGCGGAATTTCACTGTATAAACAAATGGGCACGTAATGCAAATTGTACGCGGTGTGAATGGCCTTAACATGGATTCTTATTTTTTTGCATTTGCCAAGAAAGTCATATTTACGAACGTACATGTACATGTCTTTAAATACTGTATACATTAAGCTCTCCATTTTGAGGCACCCAGATCATCTAAGGACACCGAGGCTCCCGCCGATCGGGCCTTGGAGAAATAGATTGGGCTGCATAGTGCTTCCTCGTGGCCTAACTTGAGTACTAGCAAACTACGCAGAAGGTCTAAGCCTGCCCAGGAGAAGTGATGCGAGGTGGACCGGTCCTTTAATCATTGTAGTTTCTTTGGATGGTAGAATTTGGGGTGTCATTTCATAAATCAGAATCTACGTCTCATAGTGCTGATGGGGACGTAAAAAACAAACATTCAAGGATACCAATGACATCACTTCCCTATTATATGACCGGCAACGGTAGCTCAGTGGGATGTGATCAGGGGGTCGCGGATTCGACATTTGCGGGATTCGGCAACATTCTTTGGTAGAAATTAATCATGAAATCTTTTCTACGGTCATTCTTTCCCTTCCGCTGATCCGCGGTCATGACTATAGCGAAAGAATGCGCACTGAACATGTTCTTGTTAACAGCATATGAGCCCCGCCAAGCGAATTTGGGTCTTCGAGCATTCCGTCATGACAAATTTTAACTGCGCATGCCCAGCCATTCAGAGGGGCCAGGGATATGGCTTTCTGTCTGAAGGTTCCTCTTGATTCACTGCTTGTATGAGCGAGCAGCGAAGGTTCTGGCGAGACTGCGCGGATGCGCAGGCTCGCCTGAACCTTCGCTGCTCGCATAGGCGATAAGTACCAAAATCGCTTGACGAGGCCCATATGTAAAAGCCTGTGGGCAGGAAAAGTGTGGTAAGGTAACCTGACCGGCTCGATATGAACTTAATATTTTTTTTTGTTTTACGAGCCCTTCAAGATTATTTCACTTATTTCGTGCCGATCGGCAAAGACCGGGTTACCCGGAGAAAAATTACATGACCTTTCGTTGCAGAACTTGGCGTCTCACATGTAATCCCTAAATAGTATTGATTGGGCCGTTAAACAAAACACACACACACACACACACACACACACACACACACACACACACACACACACACACACACACACACAAACGTCCCTATGTATTGTGTGATAGTTTTGAAAGAACATTCTTAAATCTGAGCAGTATATTAGAAGTCCATTTGACTACTACTTATTATGTTGCCTGGGGATTCCTATTGTCGGGAGGCAGGTGGAAAGTCTTACCTGGACCGTCCTCCGGCCACGTGACCATTGTGGTCATCATTAGGATGACTTCGGGCTTTATTAGATCGTATCTTGAATTTACATCTAGATAAATCGGCGTGTTTGTTTAGAATAGTCTTGGTTTCACGAACTTTGGTCATTTATCTTGAAAGTTGATGTATAGATA
Source organism: Lucinisca nassula (assembly GCA_963580285.1). Classification (NCBI taxonomy): domain Eukaryota; kingdom Metazoa; phylum Mollusca; class Bivalvia; order Lucinida; family Lucinidae; genus Lucinisca; species Lucinisca nassula. The sequence continues at coordinate 110,922,295 of OY757012.1, read as the reverse complement.
AGAGACATAAAATTATGTACAATCCCAGTAATGTTGATATCTTGACAATATGCACGTGTATATTATACTGCAGATAAAATCATCATAAGCTTATTTTATATGCACCGGGAAATATTATCTTTTCCAGAATGGAGTGACTGGACTAGGGTCTTGTTGTACAGGACTAGGCCCCAGTGAAATTCTTTTCCCTGAAGTTTGCATTTGTTGGGGTTTAATTTTTAGTGCGTGCATCGCTTATATCTTTTTGCTTTGGAGAGTTGGCCATTTTTGGGAGAGTGGCTGTCCTTTTTGCTTTTCGCTATTGGTGTTTCATTGGGATCCGGTTGTTTCGTCCCTTTGTCGTCTCTGATGGGAGGTGTGGGTTGATTGTATCGATTCCTGATCATTGTCTTCGCTTATAATGTGATTGCATTTCATTTGTGTGACGTCCATGCAGACCTCGAAATGGCTGAAACAACTTTGTAGCGAAGTGATAGGCCTGTCATATTTTCAGCAGCGACAACTGTCGCGACTTCCGTTTCGCTTTTCGCTCAGTCCCTCTGAAAAAGGAGTCTACTCTAAAAGCCTCGGTAACAAATATGCCCTCTTTTGCAATTGTAGATTTGTGTGTGTGTGTGGGGGGGGGGGGGGGGGTCATTTCCATTATATTGGGTTGACCGTTAATCAGAGGTAGGTTTAAACTGAAATATCCAGAGCTATTACCTGACCTTCCGTCACAGGACTTGACACCTCCTGTGACTCGGGCGAGGCTCGAACCTACAGTGGTGAGAGACCTAATTAAGAGACAGCGATCTTATCCACTATAAAGCCACGAAGTCGCTTATGAACATGTGGAATATAAATACTATTGAAAGAGATGCTCCCCCTCACGCTGCAGTAATTTCTTTTACAGTGGTCGGACTTAAATAGATACAGATTTATAAGGGCGACAATACAGTAGAACTTCAATGGCTCGAACACCGATGGCTCGTTTACCACGGCTGAGTCAAACCAGTTCTTGAGTCCCTAGGCAAATCCTCTACATACGAAATAGAGGGGTATATTATAGGAGATGTTCGTCTTTTATCTTGCAAATGTATGCTGTGTGTACTCATTAGAATCGCCTCGATGAAGCGATTCTAATGAGTACACACAGCATACATTTTCATTATAGAACACCGAAAAGATGTCCAAAACTATCTCGTTATGCTTTCTGACAGTAACCCCAAGTGGCTCGAACTACCCCTGTCTCGAACAGATTTTCGAGGTCCTAAAGGTGTTCGAGCCATTGAAGTTCGACTGTAGTTACTGTCTGAGACATGTTTTGCTTTCGGAAAATAAAAATTTTGCATGGGCGTGAGGCGTGAATAGAAAGATCAGTTACGAGGGTCACAGTCTTGCATCACGAGGCTTGCCGAGTGATGCCGGACTGTGATCTCGAGGGACTGATTTTCTATCCATCCCTCACACCATGTACGATTCTTTTTCTTGCATAGCTTTCATTTCTAGGCGTGGATTTTAATAATAACACCAGCCGAAAATAAAGCAACATTGGCGTTTTGGAGAATCAAAGCACTGCGAGTTCTGGTGGTTCGATTGTCACTGAGTGTACGTCGAAGAAATAGTCCTGGACTGTGATTTAAACTGTTACATTTAACCCGAAGAATCCGGTTTTTAAGCAAATAGTGTAGATCTTGATCAGACACCGCGTTCTATGGAGTCCGGTCTTGGTCTACACTGTTTGCCAAGCCCAACCTATGATCCCAAGATTACCTGCTTATACAACACTCTGACCTCACTGCGGCTATTTTCTATAACAAATGTTATCCCGATGAGCGAGTGATAGTCACGTGGACTTTAGACTGAAGAGCTTTTCTGCTTAGTAACTTTGGGTCGATTGACAAACAATCGACCCCAGAATTGCTGTGTTTTTGTTCCACTATGAGGTCAGAGTATTGCGTACATGAGAGTTTTCTGTAAAATCTGGACTGGAACTCCTCGTGTGTTGGGTTTGGCAAACAGTGTAGACACAGATCAGACGCCGCAGAACGCGGCGTCTGATCAGCGTCTACACTGTTTGCATTAGGTACAAGAACTTAATGGTATACCGAAACAGTGCAAATGCCCGTTCATGACTGCACTGAGAGACAATCGGACAGTCAGTGCAATCAGTGCTTTGATTTATTTATCCTGAGTGCACCCTTCCATCACGGAAGTCGTCCATTCTATTAAATAGAGCGTCTAGCTGAATGTTAAGGCATCAGGGGACAGTTTCGCATTTGAGGGTGGACGTTTTTCAAAATATTATACAGTAGAACTTCGTTGGCTCGAACACCGATGGCTCGTTTACCATGGATGCGTTGAGTCCCTAGCGAAATCCTCTACATAAGAAATAGTAGGGGATAATTAAGGAGGTCTAAGTAAGTCTTTTATCTTGCAAATGTATGCTGTGTGTACTCATTAGAATCGCCTCGATGAGGCGATTCTAATGAGTACACACAGCATACATTTTCATTATAGAACACCGAAAAGATGTCTAAAAGTATCTCGTCATGCCTCCTGGCAGAAATCCTCAGTGGCTCGAACTACCCCTGTCTCGAACAGATTTTCGAGGTCCCAAAGGTGTTCGAGCCATTGAAGTTCGACTGCAATAGTAGGGTCAATAATGGCTTGCTCATAGAAAATGTGATATGTGGATATTTTTTGCCAATGTGGGCTTGTTTGCTGAGTTTCTGTACTTTTATGAAATGGGATACGAAACTGTCACTCTAGCTGACTGGATGCTGTGCAAGTTCAAGGTGCAGCGGCATATCTGAATTCACGACGGTAGCTTTGGCACTAAAACGTGGCTGTTTTCCAAAGGGGATTCCTGAAAAAGTTTACTGGTTGTGGTATACTTTTCTGTCTATTTCTTTGCATGTGACTGAGTGTACATGACATTTCAACAGGTGTCAAGTACTGGTGTTTTGGGAGTAAATTCCCAGGATCTGTCAAAGTGAGGTGCAGTCATGCTTTTTCGTGTGTAAAAAATAGTGGGTGGGGAAAGTGGAATGATGCTGCTGTCAGCCTATACAAATAGAGAAGTGTTTCTTTGGTATTCTGTTATGATTTTCTGCATGCATTGAGCACTTTGAAACCAGATCAGAAGTTCTCGCCTTCTCCAGGAGTTGTCGATAACAATTCAAAAAGTTAGTGCGGCGCGGAGAAAAAAAGTGCTCCGATTAAGTGTCCCCTGATGCCTAAGGAATATATATCCCGATAAGATGGTTCAGGATCTACACTGTTTGCATAAGTATCTGTACCGGACTTTAAGCGTTGTAATGGGATAACCCTTGTTGCTTAATGTGATAGGTACATTGGAATTGTACATTCTAGATAGGAATACTGCCATCTAGTTCAAACAATCATAGAAAAACCTTCAATTATTTAACCCTTCTCTTGCTGAATATTCAGTTTAGCCACAACCATTTCTGACTTTGAACCAATCAGATTGCTTGATGTAATTTATTCCTTCAAATTCATAAACTGAATGCCAAACAGTGTAGATCCTGATCAGATGGCTTCTTCAGAAGCCATCTGATCTGGATCTACACTGTTTGCAAAGAAAAGGGTTGTCGTGAACAGCAGGATAAGAGTTAAAACACTGAATTATAATTTTGAGGCAATTCCACTGTACTAACTGAAATCAAAACAATCATCAAAATCGAATACACCCTTTCGATTTTAGATCAAGAATATATCATTAAAATGAACATTAAATGTCAGTATTTTAAGCAAACATTGTAGACCCTGAGTAGCCGGCTGAGCTTTCCCTGCGTATGCTCTGGGTGTACAGGTTTGCCAAACCCGGCCCGCAACGCCCTGACCTACATTTAACATCGATAAAAATAGCGCAACTATTTTCTTTTAATTACCATAACCAAATCAATGATAGTCACGTGGACAACAGCACTAATTCAGATTCTGTCCTTGGTAACTTTGGATCGATTAAAAACAATCGGCCCAAAAAAGTGTTTGTAAAATGATATAGATCCATTCGGATCTCTTTTTCTCTTGAATCAATTATGTTACATATCACTTCTTCTAACGTGTTTTTCCTTAAACCCTTTCAACCCTATGGACCGGTACATTTATCTTTGCATACAGTGTAGGTCCAGGTGAGACGGATCATAATAAGCAGTCTCATTAGGATCAACAGTGTGCCAGCATGTAACTGATTTCCACAGAACCCGCTATTTATAAAAACATCACGTGAACAAGTCCGTGAAATGAACACCCCCTTAAACCCTTCTTTATATAGAGAAAACTGAGGTTGACGGGGTATTCATCATTTTTCTTATTTCAGCTCCAAGACATAGGTTGTGGGTACTCGTTAGAACCGCCTCAATGAGGCGGTTGTAGCGAGCACCCACAACCTATGTTTGAAGTGAAAATAACAAAAATATGACAGATTTTCATCAGAAAAGTAGCCATTTTGGAGACGTGAAAAATGCACTATGTCTTACGTGTGTGTTATCGTAATGTAGACTCGTACTCTATGCAGAAAAAGTCCATTTAAAAACCTCAGGGATGAAAGGGTAAAAATGCTCAAAATTTACAGATGAGTGGAGGAATAAAGATATTCTTCGCCAGTTTTTCTCCTTGACCAGTTTTCAGCATCTGTTACCAAAACAGTTCATTTGTTTATCGGAGACGAAGGAAATATTGAGAAGGTTTAGTTAAAACAAAGAGTTTTTTCCGTAATTTATATTTATACCGTAAATATGCTAAATATTCATTCAAACTCAAATTCAGACTGTCATGCCTAATTAACAGGAAAATTATTCACAAGAAATAGCTTTCTTTATAGCTTCATCGCTCTAATGAATACATATCACGTTAACAAGTCCATGAAATCATTACGCTAACACATCCGTGTGATATAGTGCATTTTTCAACCCCCCAAAAAGGTATTTTTTTCTGATGAAAATTTGTGATATTTTCCTTATTTCTGCTCCAAACATAGGTTTTGGGGGCTCGTTAGAACCGCCTCATCGAGGCGGTTCTAACGAGTCCCCATAACCTATGTCTTGGAGCAGAAACGATGAGGCGGTTCTAACGAGTCCCCATAACCTATGTCTTGGAGCAGAAATAAGGAAAATAATGTTTACCCCCGTAAACCCCAGTTTTCTCTATATAAAGTGGGGTTTAGGGGAGTCTTTATTTCACGGACTTGTTCACGTGATGTAAAATCTTGTGCAAACCCCACCTTATATAGAAACAAGATGTGTTTGTGAAATACTGATGCCCCCGGACAGCGTATGTTAAATATGAAAGTAGTATCACTAAGCAGTCTTAAAAAAATAGGTCAAGGTCACAAGATCAAAAATTATGGGATCGTTGGAAAGGTCTTGTGACAAAGAATGCACATGTGAAATATGAAAGCCATATTATTTACCAATCGAAAGTTATGGCGAATGTTAAAGTAGGTCAAACGTCAAGGTCAATGTCACGAGATCAAAAATTATGGTACCACTGAAAAGTTCTTGTGAAAAATAATGGACATGTGAATATGAAAAAGCCCTATCACTTACCAATCGAAAGTTATGGACAATGTTAAAGTTTTTAAAAGTAGATCAAACATCAAGGTCACGGTCACGAGGTCAAAAATTATGGTACCACTAGAAAGGTCTTGTAACAAGGAATGCACATGTGAAATATAAAAGCCCTACCACTTACCAATCGAAAGTTATGGCCAATGTTAAAGTTTTTAAAAAGTAGGTCAAATGTCAAAGTCAAGGCCACGAGGTCAAACATTATGATACCACTAGAAAGATCTTGTGACAAGAGATGCACATGTGAAATATGAAAGCCCTATTACTTATCAATCGAAAGTTATGGCCAATGTTAAAGTTTTAAAAAAAATCAAGGGAGATAATTCAGCCAAAAATATAAACAGAGTTATGGCCCTTGGTCAGAATATAGCCCTTGTGATGGTGAATAAGTGTGTGAAGTTTCATGGGGCTAGGTCAAATACTTTTGAAGTTATGATCAAGGTTAAATTTTTTGTGATGGACAGACAAACAAACAGACAGACATGGCAAATACTATATGTCCCCCGAATCAAAGATTATCGGGGGTGGGAGGCATAAAAAACTTAGGTTTACAATACGGGTATATATTATCTTTCTTATTTTTGCTCCAAGACGTAGGTTGTGGGTACTCGTTAGGACCGCCTCAACCCAAAACCTACATTTGGAGTATCAATAAGACAAATATTATAATTTTCAATCGAAAACAAATGTCAGTCTTGCAGATTTGAAAGAACGCACTATATCCTAATACTTAACACCTGAGTTGCTGAAGTGGACACTTCCAGCAATGAGTGTTGGGCACATCCATTGTTTCCAGTGTGGGGCTTAATTAAAATCATTAACAAAGTGGCAAATAGCTAACATCGGAAACCATGAATTGTCTTGTAAACTCAACCTTTTGCCATCAAATGAGGTTTCTGTTTGTTTAAGCTGGGGTTTTCTGTCCAAATAAAAACTTTTTGGACATTTTGGAGACGTTGCTTCAAATTTTGTGGGACATTTAGACTTTTACCCGACACGGAGGTGAAATGACATCCCAAACCCTGCCGCCCAAAGAAACCAATAGTATTTATATGCATGCACCACTTTGCCTGGGCAGACTTGGACCGTCTTAGCGGCTTATCAGTACTCATCTGCTCGACCGGTTTCAGCTCAGCGTGGAAGCACTGTGCAGTCCAGTCTATTTCTCCAAGTCTCGATGGGCGGGGGCGCTCCATCCTGATGACACGGAGAAAATGTATAGCATTGTAAACTCAATGTTTCACCATCAAATGAGGTTAACATTAGGAGACTATGCACGGATAATGAAAAGTTGTGACATTCTTCTTAATTCTGCTATAAAATAGATTGTGGGTGCTCGTTAGAACCGCCTCATCGAGGCGGTTCTAACGAGCACCGGCAATCTATGTTTTGGAGCAGAAATGAAAACAAAATACATATAATACCATTGTAAAACAACTCTGTCTATAAAAGTGAGAGATTTCGTAGATGTGCAGTCATTGCTCAGACCGGGTAACAATGTTTGGTATGCACATTTTTCGGTATAACTACGGTAAGTGAGTTGAAACTTATACCAGCTGCTACTAAAAGATGGCAATTTCTCCTCTTATTCAGAGATAAAGACAGAAAAGTCAATACAAAATGTTACACAGAAATATACACTAATGACAGCTTGAGCCTCCTAGCAAGATAAACAAGATACCATTGTTTATAAACCCATCCTTAGGTGGCCTTTTTGATGTGTAAATTACACATTAATTAATAATGAAAGTAATCTGTCTCGTTCTTTTGTTTTGTTTTGTTTTTCATTTTTTATTTCTCATTCTTAATTGGGCCCCGCAGGTTTTGTTTGTTTGTCTGTGTTCTGGCTTTACGTCCCCGTCAACAATATTCAGGTCATTCATTTTGGAGACGTTCCTTCCGATTCTGTGGGATTTTTACCCGATTTTGGGATGAAATGACATCTCAAGTCCTACCGCCCAGAGAAGGGGCTTGTCCGACTTGCACCACATTGCCTGGACAGGCTTAGACCTTCTAAGCGTTTTACCAGTACTCAAATATTCGGTGGGTTGAAGCTCTGTGCGGAAGCACCATGCAGCTTTTTTTTTCTCCAAACCCCGCTGGGCGGGGCGTATTTTCACGTTAAAGAAATATAGATATGCATAAACAAAAGCCCGTGCTTCCGCCCAATGTCATTTACGCTTATTTATGTTTATACCAGTGCAGTTGCACATCTTACTAATGTCCATGCACCTAGAACTGACCAATGAAATTAAACTGCGTGCAAATTAAAAATAAACATTGCAAAAACACGCTTATTCATATATATATTGAAAATTTTACCACAAAAAAAATGAAAATTTTCAGATGACAAATTCTGATATTTTTTTTTCAAATTTCTGCTCAAAACATAGATTCTGGGAACTCGTTAGAACCGCCTCGGCGAGGCGGTTCTAACGTGTACCCACAATCTATGTTTTTGAGCAGAAATAAGATAAACAATGTATACCCCTATAAACCCCAATTTTACTACATAAAAGTGGGGTTTAAGAGGATCAAAATTATATAGGCGTGTTTTCGTGTGAATAATGGTTCCGCAAGTACCGGGAAAAAGTTTTTCATTTTTAAAGTCATTAAACCATGTTTGCATGGACATTGACACGCAGTGAAGACCTAGATCAGACGCTGCATGCAGAACGAGGCCTCTACTCAGGATCTACACTGTTTGCTTTAAGTACAATAATTAATGGGTATATACAGGTTCAGGGCCATGTTCCAGCCTACCCCAGAGGCTGTCGATCCACCAGTACTATCAGTGCTTTGATTCAAATTTATTTCCATCGATTTATCTTCTTGTCCGGATCTACTCTGTTTTCCATGCTGTTAATGGTTTTAACGAAATCGCCTATTCGCAGGAATAGACGAGCCCAAATTCAGAAACTCAGAGATGAAAGGGTTGCAAAAACTGCATTGTTCCAACTGCGAGTATAGATATAAGATTGAATAACATGCAGTCTCTGCGAGGCGTTTTGCGCCAACATATAAACTATATGAGAAGCGGGCCTCCTCTGATTTACCATCATGACCTTAAGTATTGGGACAGATAGGCCTACACAACACCCTGATCAGATCGCTCCTGATGGAGCAGTGTGATCAGGGTCTACATTGTTGGGCCTCTTGCCTCGTGAAACAAATTTGTCCAAATATTAGGAGAATTACGACAAGTCCTTAAAGTGTCCAATTTTTGTAAGATTTTTTTGCCTCAGGGAGTCAAAGATCGGAGTATGGGTGGGTGGGGGGGGAGGGAGGTAGAACATATAGTTTCAATCTCTATCCGTCTGGTTTGTCTCTCCGCAAAAACCTTGTCGTTGTGCATGACTTTTGAATGGTAGCTTATATGGCTTTAATATATTACATGTGCATTCCTTGTCACAAGACCTTTGCGGTGATACCATAAATTTTGCCCTCATGACCTTGACCTTGACGTTTGACGAACTTTTTAAAAACGTTAACGTTAGCCAACGCTTTTAAATTGTAAGTGTTAGGGCTTTCATACTTCATATATGCATTACCTGTCACAAGACCGTCCCAGTGGTACCATATTTTTTTTACCTCGGGACCTTGATCTTGACGTTTGACCTATTTTGTTTTAAAAACTTTAACATTGGTAATACCTTTCGATTGGTAAGTGATAGGGCTTTCATATTTTACTCAATTTATTTCACAAGATCTTTCTAGCGGTACCATAATTTTTGACACTGTGACCTTGACCTTGACATTTGACCTACTATTTAAAAACTGTAACATTTGACATGACCTTTGATTGGTGAGTGACATGACTTTCATACTTCACATAAGCATTTCCTGTTACAGACCTTTCCATGGGTATCATAATTTTTGACCTCGTGACCTTGACCTTGTCGTTTGACCTACTTTTTAGAAACATTCACATTGACCATGACTTTTGATTAGTTAGTGATAGGGCTTTCAAATTTTACATGTGAATTCCATGTCACGTGAACTTCCAGTGGTACCATAATTTTAGACTTTGTGACCTTGATCTTTGACCTTCATTTTAAAAACTTTACTAAGTAAGTGATATGGCTTTCATATTTCATGTGTGCATTCCTTGTGACAATACCTTTCCAGTCGACCCATATTTTTTTTACCTTGTGACTTTGTCCTTGACGTTTGACCTTCATTTTGAAGATTGTAGCATTTGCCATTCCTTTCGATTGGTAGTGACTGGGCTTTAATATTTCACATGAGCATTCCATGCCATAGACCTTTCGAGTAATACCATAATTTTGACCCTGTGACCTTGACCTACTTTATAAAAATATGAGCATCAACCATAACTTTTGATTGGTTAGTGATAGGGCTTGTATATTTCACCTGTGGTGTTCGGGGACAATCAGTGTTCCACAAACACATCTTGCTACGGCATGCTATGCAAATGCGCGTGCGCGGACAGCTATTATGGCTAGATGCATGATTTCTTGCTTGAAGCTATCTCAACATTTTCCCTACATGTCTACGAGCAGCAATTGCTCAGGCGAGCATGCGCAGTCTCGCCTTAGCCATTGCTGGTCGTCTTTGCGATAACGACTCTTTTTCTCATGAGCTGGCCCATTTCAATACTCATGCATATGTTTGCTAACCTGATAACTAGATTTAAAAGCTATTGAGTTTGATAAAAGTCTGCGGACAACAGTACTTACTGCTTGGTCTGGCCATTTCAATTCTGAGCATGCGGACTAGTAAAATTTGCAATAGCCGGAATTTGCCGGTCTTTTAGTCACTTGCCCGGCCTCACTTTGGAACACCGGCCAAACTTCGTGCAATATCACCCTTTCACAAGCACCGTGATTGAAGGACGTCTAAGGAAAGCCAAAACAGATCATGCATATTCGCTTAGGCAAAAGGATATGATGATGAAGCCTAATAATCGAGTAGGACCACAAATAAATCGGAAATGACACGTTGGGACCATATTTAAAACACAGAAACTTACAGAACACCCCTTCCATTTCTACTGCATCAACAGACCGGAAGTGGGGAAAACCTGAACTGGGGGACCGCACCTGACCGCAAGCCGCATAAGGAGTGAGTGAGAGTTTGAGTTTTAAGTCTCACCAACAGCTAAGGTCATACAGAGAAGGGACCTCGGTTTAAAGACTCATCCGAAAGTCTGAAGAAGCCCGGGATCGATCCTGCGACACATGGTTTACAAGGCAAGTTGCATAACCACTACACCACGGAGACTTCTAAGCAGCATAAGGAACCGAGATATCTCGGGGTAACCCCATGTGCCACTGGGCGCTAGGTTATATTTAAAAAAAAAACTTACTGTCCTGGGTCCATTAAAAAACCACTGCTATTAATTATTACAATTAAACATAAGTTGCGATCAGCGGAAATGTGCCTCTGGACCAGTGCACAAGGCAAGACTCAGATTAGCCTGTTTATTTGCGCAGTCGGATCAGAATCTTCACTTCATGCGGTATTTGACCAACTGCTGTCCTTAAGCTTTTCGCGCGAGAAAAGTGGGTACACAGGCTGACCTGAGTCATCGCTGGCCTTACATGCTCGGAGATATATTTTTCGCGCGGCACGACTCACGTGATACCGCGACAATTCACCCTTTTCATGCCAATATGCCAATAGTAATATTTCAATAACTTCGCCTTTTTCAATGTCCGTTCAAAAGAATTTAAAAAGGCGCTTTTCCGATTTCTTTACTCTTTCCGTGAATAAAATTATCATCAGTCAACATAACCAAACTTCCTCACGTGAGTTCTGTTTTGAAGGAAAATGGCATATATCCGGAGTAGAGGTCTGTTAAGAGGTCTGCTTTTGTCTACGACATGACGGAAAATGCTTCTATATTGATTGTTGCGTCTATTGACAGAGATCAAGTTCTCCTATAGACTTCTTTTCTTTCAAACGCTTGCATTCAAGTCTGTTTAATGGGCCAGCTCCTAAGAAAAAGGGGTTCTTGACATTGGAAGCAAGCGATGGCACGGGCGAGCCTGCTGCGAGACTTTGTTTGAATCGAGGTTTATCGTCCCCGTCAACATTTATTTATATCATTTTGGATACGTTGCTTCCAATTTTGTGGAATGAAATGACATCCCCAGCTCTGTCGCCCTGTAAAACCAATATAGTTTATATAATCGGACGGTCTGACTCGCATCACTTTGCATGGGCAGGCTTAAACCATCTAAGCGGTTTACAAGTACTCATGCGCGGTCGGTTTCAGCTCTGCTTTGAAGCACCTTGTAGTCCAAGCCCCGATAGGCAAGGGGCAAGCAGGTATGAAGAGGCCTTATGTAAAATAATTGCACATTTTTAGCTCCCCTGAGCCAAAGGCTCCGGGGGAGCTTATAGGACAGTTGGCCTCCGTCGTCCGTCGCCCGTCCGTCGTACGTCAACCATCTTCAAAGGTCTTCTTCTCTGAAACCACTAAGCCAAATTCAATTTAATTTCATAAACAGCCCCCCCCCCCCTGACAATGGGGGAACGAAAGTTTGTAAGTATCGTTCAGGTCACATGACCAAGATGGCCACCATGCCCAAGTATGGTCAAAACCTTAAAAAAACTTCTTCTCCAGAACCACAGGGCTGATTGGCTTAAAACATGGTATGTAGCATCGGGTGACTAAGTATGACCAAGTTTGCAAAAATGATGACCCTAGGTTGACCTTGATCTATTTTGCGCTAAGGTCAAATATGGCTCCTTAGGCTTTTCAATGGGAAATAGGTAAATCAGTGCATTTGTCGAAAAATATTGTGGACTGTGATATGAGAATGGGTAAAAAATGAATGCCTGTGAATGCTTACGGTCAGAGTCATTCATTCATTGACCTTGGTCCAAGGTCACTTGAATTGCAGGTCAATTGCCATATTATAATACATTTTCTCTAATACAACTGGGCTAATTTCTTTTAAATTTTATATGCAGACTGAGGACACTTAGTGTCGGATGGTCCAGGTCACATGACCAAGCTGGTCGCCATGCCCAAATGTGGTAGAAACCTAAAAAAATCTTCTTCTCCAGAACCACTGGGCCGATTGTCTTGAAACATGGTTTGTAGCATCGGGTGACTGAATACTATAAAGTTTGCAAAAATGAAGACCCTATGTTGACCTTGACCTATTTTACGCCAAGGTCAAATTTGGCTCCTTAGGCTTTTCAATGGGAAATAGGTAAATTCATGCATTAATCGATAAATATATTGTGGTCTGTGATATGAAAATGGACAAAAAAATGAATGCCTGTGAGTGCTAAGGGTCAAGGTCATTCAATGAGCTTGGGCAAAGGTCACTTGTATTGCTTGTATTGTCACTTGTATTGCAGGTCTGTTTACATATAAGATTACATCTTCCCTAACAGCACTAGGCCAATTTCATTTAAATTTTATATGCAGCCTTAGAACACTTAGGGAACAAAGATTTATTCGGATGGTCTAGGTCACATGACAAAGATGGCCGCCATGCCCAAATATGTTAAAAACCTTAAAAAATCTTATTCTCCAGAAACAGTGGGTCGATTGTCTTGAAACTTAGTATGAAGCATGGGGTGACTGAGAACTACCAAATTTGCTTATATGATAACCCTAGGTTGACCTTGACCTATTTTACGCCAAGGTCAAATTTGGCTCTTCGGGCTTTTCAATGAGAAATAGGTAAATCAATGCATTTTTTTTTTCGAAAAATATTGTGGTCTGTGGTATGAGAATGGTAATAATTGAATGCCTGTGAATGCTTAGGGTCAAGGCGAATCATTAACACATAGGACACATAGTGAACAAAAATTTATTGGGATGGTCCAAGTCACATGCCAGATTTGGCCGCCATGCCCAAATATGGTAAAAGCCTTAAAAAATCTTCTTCTCCAGAACCACTGGGTTGATTGTCTTGAAACTTGGTATGTAGCATCGAATGACTGAGTACTACCAAGTTTGCAAAAATCATGACCCTAGTTTGACCTTAACCTATTTTACGCTAAGGTCAAATTTGGCTCCTTAAGCTTTTCAAAGGGAAATAGGTAAATCAATCTATTTTTCGAAAAATATTGTGGTCTGTGATATGAGAATGGGTAAAAAACGAATGATAAGTGTCAAGGTCATTCACTGACAGTGGCATTGCAGATCCATTGACATATTAGAATACATTTTCTCTAACACCATTGGACCAATTTCATTTAAATTTTATATGCACCCTTAGAATTCTTAGGGAACCAAATTTTATTTAGATGGTCCATGTCACATGACCCAGATGGCCGCCATGTCCAAATATGGTAAAAACTTTAAAAAGTTTTCTTCTCCAGAACCAATGAACCGATTGTCTTGAAACTTGTTTTGTAGCATGGGGTGACTGAGTACTACCTAGTTTGCAACAATGATGACCCTCGGTTGACATTGACCTATTTTACGTCAAGGCCAAATATAGCTTTTTAATTGGAATAGGTAAATCAATGCATTTTTTCGAAAAATACTGCGGTCTGTGATACGAGAATGGGTAAAAATGAATGCCTGTGAATGCTAAGAGTCAAAGTCATTCATTGACCTTGGCCCAAGGTCACTTGTATTGCAGATCTATTTACATATTGGATTCCTTTTTTCTAACTCCACTGGGGCTATTTCATTAAAATTTTATATGCAGACTTAGGACACTTGGTGAACAAAAAGTTATTAGGATGGATCATGTCACATGACCAAGATGGCCACCATGCCCAAATATGGTAAAAACTTAAAAAAAAGTCTTCTTCTCCAGAACCAGTGGGCCGATTGTTTTGAAACTTGGTACGTAGCATCAGGTGACTAAGTACTACCAAGTTTGCAAAATGATGACCCTAGGCTAACCTTGACCTATTTAAGCCAAGGTCAAATTTGGCTCCTTAAGCTTTTCAATGGGAAATAGGCAAATCAATGCATTTTACGAAAAATATTGTGGTCTGTGACATGAATATAGGTTAAAAATGAATGTCTATGAATGCTTAAGGCCAAGGTCATTTGGTGACCTTGGCCCGAGGTCACTTGTAATACAGGTCCATTCACATAGTAGAAAACATTTTCTCTCTAACACCACTTGGCCAATTTCATTTGAATTTTATATGCCTCTTTAGGACACTTAGAGAACACTTATTTGCACAGGGCTCAGGGAAGCGACTAGGACCTCGTGGTCCTCTTGTTTCAGTCGGTTGCATTCAGGTCTGATTATAAGCCAGCACATGAAAAAAGGAACATATCCCATTGGTGCGAACAAAGTTTTAGGTAAGCCTGCGCATCGAGACAATCTCACAAAAACATTGCTCCTGGGTTTAACGTCGCTTTCAACATTTTTTCAGTCATATCACGACGGTGTCTGGTTGCAACAGGGAGCTCAATGCTCACTTTTATAGTGCTGCCTCACTGAAGTATCATGTCCCAGACACATTACATGATACGACACCCAGTGACATTATCCTGACACTGGGTCGACCAGTCCTAGCTCTACCCCGTAAATCTGAGTGCCAAGCGAAGAGCAGCTAGTACCATTTTTAACGACTTTGGTATGTCGCGGCCCGGGATCGAACCCGTGACCTCCCGTTCCCCAGAGTGGACACTTTACCAACTGAGCTATCGGGGCCGGTACCTGGGAGTCATGTAGAGGAGACCTTGATGTGGTTTCATTGAAATATTGCGTTTTGGTTTTCTTTCAGTCGGTTGCATTAAGGTCTTAGTATGGCTCAGGATACGTATCGGACGCAGACCAGCAAACGCTCAGGCGATATGCACAATCTCTCTCCAGAGCCCTTGCTGATCGCAGACATGCAGAGAAGACCTCGATGTCATTTCAAGAAGAATTATTGCGTTTGGTTTTTATGAACCCCGCATGAGCCCAAGAGGTTCTTTGGCTGTTTTCCTATGCAAAAATGCCTAAGTCCACAAAGGGACAAAATTTTGGTCAATTTCTTATAAAATTATACCAAAATTTAATTAGATCTTCTTCACATTGGTTCCAAACAACGTGTAAAATTTCATGAGCCTAGCCCGAGCGATTCTTTAGATATTTTGCTTACAGGCTTTTCCTATGCCGGACGGACGACGAGCAAAAATGGAGGCATAAAGAGTTCTTATCCCATAGGTGTCCAACAAAGGCTCAGGCGAGTCTGCGCATGCGCACAATCTCACCAGAATCATTGCTGCTCGCATACATGTAGAAGCTGCATGCAAGAAGTCATGCTTCTAACCCCGTTAGTTGGCTGCACACGTACCTTTAAGGGGAAGCTGATCTTTTCGCCATTTTTCAAAGGGAGACAACTTTTGTGACTTCCTGTTCGCTTTTCTATAAACCCTGTCACACAGACAAAAGGGCCTACTCTTAAAGGAGAGCAAATTGTTTCCTTTAACAGTTGACATGGGAGACAAAAATACTTTTGCAGGTGTTACATCTCCCGAAAGTGTATCCATTGCCCTAGAACGCTAGAAATCGGAGACTGCTATGAACCCTTTTCAAGTTCATAGATCGTAATGGTACGAGACTGAAAAGTCGATCGGCACGCGCTGAGATTTACTTAGTTAAACGACAGAAAAATCTTTTGACAAAGAAAGAAACATAAGCTTAAACCAGTTTAGCAGCGGCCGTTTACTGTCAATTTTCTATGTCAATATTTGATTTGGAAATTATTGCTGTTTAAAGAAGACCGAGGCGGGCCGCAGACAAATATGAGACACTCCAAGAGACATTATGAAAACACGCCCTATTCTAATATATTTAAAATTTTACCACCAAAAGCTTAAAATTTTCAGATGAAAAGTCTAATATTTTTTTTCATATTTCTGTTCAAAACTTGGATTGTGGGAACTGGTTAGAACCGCCTCGCCGAGGCGGTTCTAACGAGTACCCACAATCTATGTTTGTAAGAAGATTTGAAAAATAATGTATACTCCTGTAAACCCCAGTCTTACAAAATAGAAGTATGGTCTAAAGGGGTCAAAATTATACTGGTGTGTTTTCGTGATGATACACTCTCTTCGGTTCGATTGGGTTTAAATTTTACGGTCCAGTCAACACTATTAAGGTCATGTCTAGCCGGTCAGTTAGCCTTACTACACCTTTCTTGAACCGGCGTATACATAAGCCACCAGAAATGGACAACTACCCTTCTACAGTCACCGGAAAAAGCGAATATCCGTTAAAAATATAGTGCATGATCGATCTCTACGAAAAACACATTCATGGAACAAACGGGAATCGAACCCGCGACCTTTCAACCAAAGAAGATACCGTAAAGCACTTTAATTTTGCAAGTACTTTATTTCACGAGCTGTCTTTCGCCGACTTACTCTACAGAGTGATGTCCTCTTTAAATAAACATACTGTTTATTTATTTATTTATTTATATATTTATTTATTTTTTTACTTATTTATCTCTCTATTTAATTTATTTGTTCCATTCTAATTTATTTATTTATTTATTTACTTATTTTCTTTACTGCATTAAGGAGATTAACCATATTTAGCTGCTATATCTAGTCTATCTTGTGGCTCTCCATAACATATAAAACATCAATAAACATGAAACATATAATGCATGTAAACATAATGTATGCATAACATGAAGGATAAGTTTAAGATTATTGTCATTAAAAAATATAATTAAATGAGTCAGAACGCGACAAAATGAACCCTCGGGTAATGCGAACAATTAATATCCATATCAGTTTTGTTCATGCGCTGGACTGATCTGGGTCCATAGTGTCCCGCAAAAAGTGAAATCCAAGTTGAAAAACATCTAAGTCAAAAACAAGAGAAGAAGACACAAAGCCCATCTTGCAGAATAAGACGAGTTTTCCATCTTATCCGCAGTTATTATTATTTTTTTTTTTGTGTGTGTGTGGAAAATCAAGTAAGATAAAAAAAAAATGAAATTTTAGAGAATCCCTACCTATAGATAACCTATTTACATTTTGATTTTTTCTTTTAAACAACGAGAAATTCGACTACTGTTTAAAAGTACTTTTGAACGGTCTTTATACACAACATGCGATGAACATCTTTTGATAATTTAGAGACATAGTTCTCACATGCTGGAAATGGCATTTTCTCAGACTGCGGCTCATACATGTCCCATCAAGGACGAGGCCCAAAATGCAGGAAAAAAATCCTAAAGTTTCGGAAACGAAAAGTTCCGTACATTAGACTATATGAAACAAGAAAGCTTTTAATTAAATCATAAAAGCTCTTTTAGCAATAAATTGATCTATTGAAACAGTAAAACTCCATGAACAAAGACTCTGTCACAGTAAGAATCAGAGAAAAAAGCCTGATATTAGTTAACTGATTAGTTCTAAGTTCTTTCCTTTAACGGTGGACAACTGCTGTTGATTTCGTTGTAGCAGTAGAATAACATGCGTCTGATGAGACAGAAGATCGTTTACAAAGAATTAACACCGGGTGCGATTGATTACACCATGTTCTTCTGTATTAACCCATTTTGTACCGGAAACCCCAAAACGGGTACCAGGGCAAACAGTGCAGGCCCAGATCAGACGCCGCAGAACGCGGCGTCTGATCAGGGCCTCCACTGTTTGCTAAAAGTTCGGTTATTTTCCAAACAAATTTTGAAGAAAACACAACCTGACATCCCTAAAATTCGAAATGGACTCGTACTATATATAAGGAGGAAGATTCCATTTGGTAATAAAAGGGTTAAAAGACATGCTACGTTTGTGAGCGTAGCGACGGAAACCATAACGAAAACAAGCATTTTCAGCGTTCTTTCGGCGTTGATCTGACGTTGAAAATTTTATCACAAAAAAATGAAAATTTACAGATAAAAGAAAATCTGATATTTTTCAGTATATCTGCTCAAAACATGGATTGTTCGTACTAGTTAGGCGGTTCTAACATTTAGCCCAAAATTTATGTTTTAAGCAGACATAAGAAAAATAATGCGTACGCCTGTAAACCCAGTTTAAAAACATAAACGTGGATTTGAAGCGGGGTCAAAATTAATATGCGTATTTGCATGATGGTTTCTAAGCGTTGCGATGGAAATATAACGTCAACATACACACGTGATACATAGCCACCTTTCATAGTTCTAAAAAAAACACACACTTTTTCGAGATTCCGTTATGCTGATTGACCCTATTAGCTTCATCCCAAGTTACTAGGAAAGTACTGTCTCTCTGTTTTCTTGAAAAAGTTTTTTTTTTCCATTTATGTTTGAATGGTAGAATGTCAGAACTGAGAAATCCAGTTAGAAACTGTTCCATGTTGTAAAATGTTCTTGAAACCGGAATATATCTCGCATTAATCCATACTTACTACTCTTGAAATAGCAATACGACGCCACCTATGGACAGAACAATTCATCAAGCCTGGACAGAGTAGGATTTCATCCTGCAAATCTGGAGTGTCTGCAATGTACACCTGCCTATAATGTCCGCGAGGTCGTATGGCAGTAAAGAAAGAATGAAAGAAAGAAAGAAAGAAAAGAAAGAAAGAAAGAAAGAAAGAAAGAAAGAAAGAAAGAAAGAAAGAAAGAGCAAATGACGTTGGACTGCGGGTGCCCCGCCGGAGAAATTGAAGCACTTCCTGTTTTTAGAAATTTTAAAGGCCAGTCCGAAATGAGCTGAAAGTGTAGAGAACATTAGCATACTATGTCCAACTGTAAGCCAATATCTATGTGTTGTGCGCCCAGGTGACGTACACGACACCTTCGTCTCACCAAACCAGCCCCGCACACCGAATTTTGAATATGCTTTTGAAAAAAGGAATAGACTTAATTTAGTACGCAATTTCGTAAAATCATTCTTCGATAAAAGATTGGGTACAACATGAATATCATACGACACACTGCATGCATGGTAGTTGAAACAATCACGATATATAACTATGCTTCCCTCTTTACATTACGAAAACACCCCTATACAAATACAATGCCAATTTTGTGGCCAAAAATTAGAAATTTTAAGAGGAAAAATTATGATATTTTTCTTATTTCTGCTCAAAACATAGATTGCGGGGACTCGATAGAACCGCCTCGTTGAGGCGGTTCTATCGAGTGCCCACAATCTATGTTTTTGAGCAGAAATAAGAAAAATAATGTATACCCCCTTGAACCCCACTTTTACTATATAAAAGTGGGGTATGAGGGGGTCAAAATTATATAGGCGTGTTCTCGTGATGAATTGCACGCCGGCGGGCCAGGCCTCAGACACTATGACGGTTCCAGGGTAAAGACTTACGTAAATTTTAAGTTTATGCAATGTTGGTTGGTATCTGATGCTTTGTAGCTGGTTGGGCCCATCGAAGTCTAACTGTTGGTTTTCTTTTGCTCCAGCATTTCAGTTATTTCATGCTTTCGATTCCTCGCCGTGAATTGTTTCAGTCTTATGTTTTCGGTGATGTTGCTCTGATGAGTTAAGAAGCCTTCAATGCGAACTGAACAAATTATTTGACTTTTCTTTTGTTGTTGTACTTCGTCCTTGAATGTGTGTATCGCTTATATAGTTTTGTTTGGGATCTTTTGGCTTTCCGGAAGTGATGTTTCCATAAGGGTCTAGTTATTTCATGTTCGTGTTTCATTACCTTTGGAGTCTCTGAGCGTGAGTTAATTGTACCGATTCCTGATCATTGCCTTCACTTCG
The DNA here is from genome assembly GCA_963580285.1 of Lucinisca nassula. Lineage (NCBI taxonomy): Eukaryota > Metazoa > Mollusca > Bivalvia > Lucinida > Lucinidae > Lucinisca > Lucinisca nassula. The sequence goes on along the minus strand of OY757012.1, from coordinate 110,902,099 downwards.
TTTCTTTCATTTTAGCTGGTCGTAAAAGCGGACTGTACAATATTATTTGTATTTTACCATATAGTTCCAAGTGTCGACTCTAGACAAACAAAAGTGCTGAGCATCTGTACTTGGAGAAGTCATAGTTAAGTTTCATAGAAAAGGTTGAGCAATTCAGTAGCAGATGTTCATCTCAGTTTTCTAAGGTGCATTATCGGGTCTTATGTTGTAACTGTTTCTCATTATCCTTCTGCAAATATACCGTGATAATTAGACCACGGCCGCGAATCACAGGTAATAAACAAGGAAATTAGTAGGACTATTTTCAAGTAAGATCCTAATCATGTCTGTGAAAGGATATACAACACGAAGTGCTAATGATACCAAGATGACGCACGCAGCTGAAAGGAGAATGATGATAAGTAATTATTTTAGTAGACAAAGGTTCACACCTTTGGACAGGAGACAGTATTACAAAAGTCTAATATTCTCTATCGCGACGAAAGATGGGAAAGGCAAAAAATGGAAAAATGGTGTATGAAAGGTTCAGCAGATGTGTTTAATTTAAAATCTCTGACACTTTTTGCGCACTTATTAAGTCTCAGCTAGCAAAGGTGTGAATAGCAATATTAAGGTTTCTGGAACGAGGAATGAAACATCACGGTGTGATTAGGTTTCTGATTAAAGTGTCTCGGATAAAAATAATACAGAACAAAAACACCTCGTGACATTTCAGTGAAATTGGAATTGGCCACTAGCGAAGACTCAGATCAGTCGTTCTACTGAGCACCCACAATACACCCACAATATATGTTTTAAATAGTTAAACAAGAAAATTTACACAATTTGTGGGAAAGTAACTGTCCTTATGGCATTCCTTTGTTTAGGTTTCCATTATGGTCTGGTCGCTTAATGTTTGTGTTTCTTTCCCTATGGTGTCTTTGATGGGTGGTGTAAGTTAATTGTATCGATTCCTGATCTTTGTTTTACTTTTACTTAGGAAAAAGTTCTATTTAAACGGGCATGAAAAATGCATTATATCACATTAAAGGGTTACCCTAATGATCCAGAAAATTTTGACAATTAAGGGGAATGGGAACACCTGGCTGATTTTCCGTCATTTTTTTTAAGGGACACAACATTCGGGACTTCCTGTTCGCTTTCCTAGAAGCCATGTCCCGCTGAAAAAAGGGGTCTACTCTTAAAGGAAAAAATTTGCTCCTCGGGAGCAAATGCTTTCCTTTAAGAGTTGACCCTTTTTGACATGGGGGACAAAAATACTTTTGGAGGAGTTGCCTCCCCTGAGGGTGTTCCCATTCCACTTAAGGTTCTCGAACTTTCGCTTGGTGAAATGCAAGAGAATGTTCGAGACTCTTAATTGAGGCCCGCCAAGCGAATTTGTGTCTTCGAGCATTCCGTCATGACAAAATTTAAATGCGCATGCTCAGCCATTCAGAGGGGCCAGGGATATGGCTTTCTGTCTGAAGGTTCCTCTTGATTCACTGCTTGTATAAGCGAGCAGCGAAGGTTCTGGCGAGACTGCGCGGATGCGCAGGCTCGCCTGAACCTTCGCTGCTCGCACAGGCAATAAGTACCAAAATCGCTTGACGAAGCCCAATTGTTGGTTGGGTGAATTGCGGTGTAACGTCCCGTCAACACTACTAAGGTCATTCTGGAGACGTTTCTTCCATTTTTGTGGGACTTTTACTCGACACTAAGATGAAATGACATCTCATCTCAAGCCCTGTCACCCAATGAAACCAAAAGGCTTATATGCATTGGACGGTCTGACTCACATCAATTTGCCTGGGCATAGTCTTTCTAAGCGGTTTACCAGTACTCATGTGTGGTAAGTTTCAGCTCTGCGTGGAAGTACCATGCAGCCCAATCTATTTCTTCCAGCCCCGACGGGCGGGGGCGAAGTCCCTTAATTGTTAAAATGAGGAATGATATTTTCAGAAACATAAGATGTTCCAAATGATCGCTAGATATGATCCAGCCAATACATTGACAAGTTTGTGTACTACTACGCTCTTCGTATCCGCTAGAAGTCAACTGAAAAGTAAAACGATGTGTCCCCCCCCACCCTCTACATGCCTGCCTTAAATCTAAACAAGAAAATATATGGCACAAAGTCAAGTGACTCGATTGTGATTGTAATGTACCATTCCGGAAAGAAACAGGCAATGATATATTTTTTATTAAAGCCGTTTAGTTATAAACTGATATAAACTAGAATTACACGAGCACTGAATTTCCAGTATCAAATTCAGGTTGTACATCTTTTTGTGGATTTCCGTATATTGACGTAAATTGAACATCTAAATTGACGTGGAAACCTGTGTTGAATGTAACAATGTATATTTCACAGAGATGAATTAGACCATGATTGATCAGTGAGCACAGCCTTAGCGAACTTAAATCCAAGCACCAAAGGCAATGAAATGACAGATTCTATGAGAAAATCAGGACACTCTTAACCCATTTAGTACCAGAAACCCCAAAACGGGTACCCTTGCAAACCATACCCGACTTATACGGACACGACCTTTCTCAGCTATGCTGATAATCAAGGGATACAAAACAGAAAATAAATGACTATCTCCCACAGCTCCTAGCCATGGTTACCTATAGGTGACCAAGGTAAACTGGAAATAGAAAAAGGGGGTAGTGTATTTCATTTTCAAAAAGGACCAAATTATTTTCATTTTTATTTTACAAAATGTATATGGACGTGTTCACAATAAGTTTGCAATTGTACTTCCGCTGGCACAGAAAAGAAATAACAATTTACAAAATAGCTATGAAAAGAAATTCATCAGTTTTTGTCGCTGTATTCAATAGTTTTACTATATATTCTATACATTTAGAGGGTGCTTCCAAATATATGAAAATAGGACTAAAAATTTGTTCATAAAATTTAATTATAAATACATGTGGATAATTGAAAAAGAATGTAAAATCATGAGCCGCTTGCACAAAAAAGATATTCTTATAAGTTTTTATTTTATGCGGAAATAATTATCATGTTCCTATATAAATCTATGTATTAACTTTAACCGACAGAAGTTAACTGGATGTCCGTTAAAGTTCGACATGAGTGCAGGCCCAGATCAAACGCCGCAGAACGCGGCGTCTGATCAGGGCCTCCACTGTTTGCTAAAAGTTTAGCCATTTTCCAAATAAATTTCGATGAAAAAACACAACCTGATACCCCTAAATTTCGGAGTGAACTCCTGCTATATATAAGGAGGAAGATTCCATTTAGTACAAAAAGGGTTAAATCTTACAGAAAGCCTTTCATAAGCGTTCTCAAAACCTAGAAAAGCAGTTCTGCAAATTCAAATATGAAATGTTTGCAGATGTCTAAACACCAGGGGCCAGTTGTTCAAAACTAACGAAGTCGTTAGTTAACGAATCGTTTAAACTTTGATCATTTAATATGGCAAATACGCTAATATTTTTGCTGAAAAAGTGTGAGCAGCTTTTGCATCCGCAAAAGCTGCTTACATTTTTTTTCAGAAAAATATCAAAATTTTAGATATTGAACTTGCTAGAACACTTAATAATATGACCACTAACGAGCTCGTTAAGCTAACTATGCTTTGAACAATTGGCCCCAGGTATTATGAAGTGCCATTCGAGACTTCGAATTTTCAAAAGACATAGTTTACGTTTTCAAAATCAAACATTAGTAACCGGACGAAAATTGGAAGTTTGCAAAAGAAATATGTAACGTAACAAGCATATCTAAATGTGTAATTTTGCATTTTTTGTGCATTTATCAATATACCGAATGAAAACCGAAGTTTGCGTAATTTTCAGTTTCAGTGCAGCGCAAGTTTTAGGTTTTTGAGAAATATATTGAACAGTGAAAAAAACGCGAAAACGATTACATTTTCATATATTCTGAAAAACGTGTATCGTACACGTTAATTATGAAAAAAATTATTTAGAATAATTTCCTGCAAAATCTGAATAAAAGTTTCATTGTCATCGGTGAAATTTCAAGATTTAACAATGCTACTGTCGTGATCCAAAAACAACAGTTTTTGTCTGAGAAAATTGCCAGTCGAGGGACACGCCTAATATCGGGTATGACCTCCGTCAGCGGTTACAACGGCCGTACAACGACGTCTCATGGAGTTAACAAGCCTGTGGTATGTTGTTGCACTCTAGACCTAACGCGGCTTCGAGTTCATTGATGTTCGTAGGCTGTCTTCGTCGATTGTGGAAACCTCTCTCCATGCTCTATGGGCGCGAGATCGGAGGAGAAGGCTGGCTAGTCCAGAACATAAATTTCATTGGCTTGAAGGAAGTTATGAGTAAGAACCGCGCATTATCTGCTGGTAAAGATAGTCCGGATTCTGAGCGTAAAAAATGGAACTACGTCCACGTCCAGGGCCATTATCTTGGAAAGTTCAGAACAATACATAGCGTTACACGTACGAGAAACGAATGAGAATGGGAGAAAAACTAGGTGAAGTTCATCGGATGTTTGCGCTTAGAGTGCCCCTGTGTTATGACCTATGACGTCATCAGAAGGATCCGATTCCTTTAGATAACGGGTGAGACAAGGCAAACTGACCCACACGATCTGGTTCTAGAGTGAAATGATCTCCCCTGCCCCCATTTCACTAATGATTTAACAAAACCCTTAGGGTTTAAGGCATTTCCAGCAATAAAACAATATAATCTGTCTCTTTACAAAGAGCTTTCAGTTCAAACGGCTGTTTACAGCACTGATTAATGACTAAACCAACATTCTGTCGTATGTTTCAGGGACAGTAATTTCTTAGTTCTGCCGCAGCAACTTTCTGTGCCCGGGGGCGATCGTATCTTTGAGACAATCTGTCGCATTTACGCTGGTAAAATATTGAAACGTCAAAAATTCTATTAGGAAAATCTTGTAGCATATTGGGAATGATGACAGACGATTAACTAAGCTCTTACGAACTTCATATAATGAACTTTAACTGCCTTATTGGACTTAGTGGTATTTGTTATTTTCAATCATGTTAACAAGCTAAATGAGGCGGTTCTAACGAGCACCCACAACCTATGTTTAGAGCAGAAATAAGAAACAAATTTACCAATTTTTACCAGAAAAGTAACCATTTTGGAGATACGAAATAATGCACTGTGCACACGGGCCTGTCATCGTAATGTTTAGAGATATTATGGGCTCCATCTGTTACACATGTATGTGTAGTCTAATGACATTGTTTTGAGCCACGTCATGAGAAATCCTGTTTTTGACATTTGTAAACAACCAAGGTGCAGAGCAGCCTGCGCATGCGCGCAGGCTGATCAGCACCTTAGTGTTCGTGATTGCATAGTAACCAGTGCATCTTATTTCTTGCACACCAGACAAGGAAATCTATGATTTTACCCTGGGATAGAAATTTATGTTCTTGCACACCAGACAAGGAAATCCGTGATTTTACCCTGGGATGGAAATTTATGTTCTGACCCTGGTGTTCCGACCCCAAATCGAATATAATTGCGTGTTTGATAAATGCACTGGTTGATTACGACATTGTGTGCGCCGTCGTTTAGGTTGACGTCATGCACGATCCGTGACGTCACTTTACATTCCTCAGTGTCAACACAATATGGCGGACGTTGGTAACCGAAGTGATTGCAGCATTGAAATTCCACGCTAAGAAATGGAAGGTATGCAAGAAAAAGAATCCTATATGGGTGTGAGGGGTGGATAGAAAAATCCGTCCCTCGGGATCACTGTCCGGCATCACTCGGCAAGCCTCGTGATGCCGGACAGTGTCCCTCGGGACGGATTTTTCAATCCACCCCTCACGCCCATATAAGATTCTTATATTCTGACCCTGGTGTTCCGACCCCAAATCGAATACAATCGCGTGTTTGATAAATGCACTGGTTGATTACAACCTCATGCGCGGCGTCGTCATGCGTGACGTCACTAAACATTCCTGTTGTGTCATCACAAAATGGCGGACGTCGGTAACTGAAGTGACAGCAGCATTAAAAATTCACAATAGAAATGGAAGGTATGCAAGAAAAAGAATCCAATATGGGTGTGAGGGGTTGATAGAAAAATCCGTTCCTCGGGATCACTGTCCGGCATCACTCGGCAAGTCTCGTGATGCCGGACAGTGTCCCTTGGGACGGATTTTTCTATCCACCCCTCACACCCATATAAGATTCTTATATTCCATGTCATCAATTTAACGGGTGTCCGTAGCCACGTGGATAGCGCTGACTCTTAATCATAAAGTCTGTCACTGCTGTGAGTTCGAGCCAGGCTCGGGTCACATGTGGGGCGCCTAGTTCTGCAACGGAAGGGCAGGTGGTTTTTCTCCGGGTACTCCGGTTTTTGACCACCTCTGATTAACGATTGGCTCGAAATGAGTGAAATAATCTTCAAAGGACCGTAAAACCACACCCCCACCCGCACCCCCCCCCCCCCCCAAAAAAAATGTCCACAGTGTCAAGAATTTTCCTTGTCTGTTTAGCTTTGCAGGCTGGTTTGTGTGTTGCCTGGTCATGAACCTGAAATACATGTTTTCTTGGGACGGGGATCTTTTGTTGTTCACCATGCGACAAAGCAAAAACTATCTCATTTGCGTTCCCTCACAATCTCACAATAACACACCAAAAACACGAAAACATGCCCATATAATTTTGAACACCGCCCTTCAGCCCCGCTTTTATACAGTAAAACTGGGGTTTACAGGGGCATACATTATTTTTCTTATTTCTGCTCAAAACATATATTGTGGGTACTCTTTAGAACCGACTCAGTGCCGCATCGGCGGTTCTAACGAGTACCCACAATCTATGTTTTGCGCAGAAAAAAATATCAGAATCTTTTATCTTTTTGGTGGTAAAATGTTCGATATATTTGAATAGATGTGTTTTCGTGATATGTCCGCGACCGCCACTCGGCCCCCGCATTTCGGGGCTTGAAGAAATAGATTAGCTGCATTATGCTTCCACGCAGAGCTGAAACCGACCGCACACGAGTATTGATAAACCGCTTTGAGGATCTAAGCCTGCCCAGGCAAAGTGGTGCGAGTAGGACCGTCAATGCTTATAAACCCTATTGGTTTCAGTGGGCGGCAGGGCTTGAGACGTCATTTCATTTTAATGTCGGGTAAAAGTCCAACAAAACTGGAAACAACATCTCCAAAATGACCGATACAGTGTTGACGGGGGCGTTAAACATTGAATCAATCAATCAACGAACTGACAGCACAGGATGAGTGTTACGCCCCACCAACAGCTAAGGTCATACGGGGATGTGACATCCGAAAGTCTGGGGAAGCGCGGGATCGAAACCACGACCCCTGGTTTATGAGGCGAGTAGCATGACCACTACACCAAGGAGGCTTCTGACAGCACTGGTTGGTCGATTGTCTCGAGTTTAGGCGGGAAACGGTCCTTTCCTTGGACTTTCCGGTACTTGCGTTCCTTTATCTTCATTGGGCAGCATATAAACCCATGTTTGTCTATCGTCTCAAATGTGGGTCATTTGCAAACAGTGAAGGCCAGAACACCGCGTCTGATCAGAGTCCTTACTATTTACTTGAACAAAGGATATTCAAAACCATTCCGGTACTTGCGGGCTTTTATTGTTGCACTCTGTTTCATCACCATCATCATCATCATCATCATCATCATCATCATCATCATCATCCTCATCATCCTCGTCGTCACCATCTTCTTCTTCTTTGTTGTTTTGGGGTAGATTGTTTGTCAATCGACCCAAAGTTACTAAGCATGGAAACTCTTCAGTGCTAAAGTCCACGTGACTATCACTGATTTGTAGGAAATCCAGGTAACGGTTATTTATAGAAAATAGCCACGTTATTCGGTTATTCCTATCACTGTGAGGTCAGAGTGTTGCGTAATAGGGTTATCTATAGAATCTGGATGGGTTTGACAAACAGTGTAGACCCAGATCAGACGTCGCAGAAAGCGGCGTCTGATCTGGGTCTACACTATTTGCTTACATTACAGGAAAGAAATGTTAAACTAAACGGTCTAAGTCCTCGTTCGGGACACACTCTTAGACAAATGACCAACCTGTACTCTCAGTGCTTTGATTTAATTTACACGCGGTTAAACTCTGTTGGTCAGACACCAACAGCATAACCGCGTTTGTTTTATAAATTTGGATGGACTGATAAACAGTCGATTAAAAACAGTATCTAGAAATGAAAAACCCCATTTTTCGATATAAACAGCATGGAGTGCATGGGCGCAATGATCATTATACTATGACAATCTAAAATGATGCTTCAAAACTCATAAATATTTATGAGATAGAAGAACATAAATATTTACAAGACAATTATAAAACGCAATGTCTTGAGACGTGTATAGATGATTAAGATTGCTATCAAGACAATGGTTTCTTTTTCGTGTATAATTATCATAAAAGATTCAACGAATAAGATACCATTCTTGCTGAAACATTAACGTGCCTTAAAGCAAGCATTGATCTGTAAGTTGCCCTCTTTAGGAACTTGAGCGAATCAAAACCAAGGTCGAAACTCCTAAGAAGCTGTCTAAGACATTCTATTGATCCTCGGTATCGAATTGCTTAAGAAATGACAAATCATATAGAGGTTCCTCGTCTAAAGGAGGTTGTCTTTAAGACACTCTGTGTGGATTCATTGATCGCAAAACTGCAAAAGGCCAACAAATCAGGATAATTCGAGTACTAATGACAAGACTGGTCTTAAATATGGAGCAAAATGGAGTTATGGCGCTGATGTCCTACCATAATAAAGAAATTCTATAACATTATGATGATCATTAAATATTCATTAAATAATGAGTTTTCCTAACGCGTCCTTATAATGTGAAAGACATGTCTTAAAAATAAAGCAAAATAGAGTTATGGTTCTGATATCTTTCCATATTCCACAAAATTTTTACCATTTCAATGAAAATTACTCTGCATAGCAGAACAAAGTGACTATATGTGTATTGGGAGCTGTATATTTAATGCTTCATGCCAGAAAATGTCGAAACTGTATCCTTTTTGTAAGCTTACAGCGATAAATGGTACTTTAATTATAATATTCCAAAAGCTAAAACAATTAAATGTCAATCGAACACGGATGGCTCGTTACCATGGTCAACCGATCGAACACGAGTACTAGTTTACCGGATCTAAGCTTGTCCAGCAAAAGTGATGCAAGTCAGACATCCCTTACATATAAACTCTTAGAGGTTTGTTTGGGCGGTAGGGCACACACATCTGGAAGGACGGCTTCAAACTAACCTAATTAGTGTTAATGGGGACGAAAAACCTCAACACAATCAACCGGAAACAGCAGATAGAATTAATATCCCGTTGTCTCCTCGTCTGGTGCTAAAATCAACCCTCAATAACTCAAACTACCCTTATATCGAACAAATAATCATGGTTAACCCATAAAATGCCAATCACGATAATCGCCGACTGCTTTGTCGTCTGCCGGGTACTTTAAAAGTCAGTCTGTCGGTTACTTTAAAAGTCATTCTTGTAAACAGTGTGGACCCAGATCAGACTGCTCCTCTAGGAGCAGTCTGATCTGGATCCACACTTTTTGCCTGTATATAAAATATGTTTGATGTGTGTTTGTTTGTTTGTTTGATTGAGGTTTTACGTTCACGTCAACACTATATAGGTCATTTTGGTGACGTCGCTTCCAATTTTGTGGGACTTTTACCCGACATTGAGATGTAATGACATTTCAAGACCTGCCGCCCAATGAAACCAACAGGGTTTATATGCATTGGCGGTCCGAGTCGCACCACTTTGCCTGGACAGGTTTAGAGCCTCTAGGCGGTTTTCCAGTACTCATGTGCGGTCAGTTTCAGCTCTGCGTGTAAGCATCATGCAGAAATAAAAGTTAATAAATAAAAAAATAAAAAAAAGATTTAGCAGACGACATTTTCAGATGCAGTTTTCCGCGGCATTTTAATGGTTAACTATATGATGATAGCAGATATTCCACGGAGGCATCTTGGGACAATTTATCACCCATTTATCTTCCGATCATTTAATCCTTTATTCGTCTTTGTGTTTTATGGTCACTCTATATACAAAGACACCATTAAAATGTCATCAAGGTGCAGATCACCTGCCCTTTGACTTTAGCTGTGATGTTTTTCACCTCTTCAATAAGATAATCATTATCTGGTCAGAGAGCAGCGGGTGACTGCAACTGTCGTCTGCCATCAGACAAAATGTCGTCTGCATCAGCGCGTGGTTATAGCGATTACTTTTCTTTGGTCAGCGTAAAATCAAAATAAATTGTATTTATTTCAAGAAAACTGGAAACCAGAAAATGAAGTCATGTGACTTTGGAATAATTGAGGTAAAAAAAAAAAAAACAGCAAAAAAAAAACAACAAAAAAACATTTCTGGACACTATTACCCAATCGAATGGCGAATAGTGCCGATATTACCCCTTAGCCGAACAATCAGACGACCGCCGTTGAAAATGAACGATAACAAAAACAATAAAACCGAACCACGGTGTCAAAGATCATTCAAATAATAATTTGTGTGTTTACCTTTACTCAATGATTTTTCACATTTTTAACCAGGACTTTGTATCCTAAAAAGGCAAACGCACATGGCGGATAAGAATCGGAAACTGCCACGTGCCTCTGATTGGTGTTTCATATTCCCAACTTCCGGTTCATTACGTTTGTATTTACATATCTTCTTTTTTCTGTGAACGCGATGGTACTGATATGAGCCTGCGCATATTGCGCAGGCTGATATCAGTGCGATCGCTGTGGATATAAATAAATTTGTCCGCTTTTTTCTGAATCAGGCTGCCAAAAACCAACACTGCTGCCTTGTTGGAAGCCATTTTACAAGATATGGAAATTAACAAGGAAATGTGTAATACAAAATCATCACCAGCAGATACAGCGCTGTGTACGAGAAATTTTGTCATTACTTTTAACAAAATCAGGAGCGAGAAAAATCTAATAAAACGTAATATTTGTTAGTTAATCATTATTTAATCTCACTTCAATCCTTAGAAATCGATCTTTGAAGATAAAGGATGCAGAGAAGAAACTTAATATTAATATTTTAGTTTGTGTTTTGAAAGGAAATTCATTTGAAACATAACTATAATTACTTTTACGCCTTCCCGCGAGACGATTACGTAGCAACCAGACTGACAACGAGGCATCTTTTAAATGAACAGAAATGCTAACTCAATTAGGAGATTTATTGCCAAATGGCATTAGGAAGAAAACATGAATCATAACAACAAGAATTATTATGCACTTGTGTGTGACATTACTTCAAAATTATCCAGGGATTTTTATTCGTACATAAAATCCTAGTAAAGTGACATTACCGAAAGAAGTGGACAGTGCCAACTTCACATCAAACGCGTCAACGTCGAATCAAAAACGACGCAACGTTATGACTTTGCACGTTGATACGACGTTTTTTTTGTTTGTTTTGGTTTTATGGCCCTTTCAAGATTATTTCACCCATATAGTGCCGATCGTTAATCAGAGGTGGCGGAAAACCGGAGTACCCGGTGAAAAACCACCTGACCTTCCGTTGCAGAATTTGGCGTCTCACATTGTGACCTGGTGCGACGTTGTATACACGTTTTGTACCATGTACAAAATTCAGAACTTCTTGCTCACCAGATAAGAAAATCCATAGTTTTAGCTTGGGATAGAAATTCTGTTCTTGAGCTTGATAAATGCACTGGTTGAATACGCTCATATGCGCCGTCGTTAAAGTTGACGTCACAGCACGTTACGTGACGTCACTAAACATTCATGTAGTGTCATCACAAGCAGCATTAAAATCGGCGCTAAGAAATGGAAAGAATCCTATATGAGTGTGAGGGGTGGATAGAAAAATCCGTCCCTCGGGATCACTGTCCGGCATCACTCGGCTAGCCTCGTGATGCCGGACAGTGACCCTTAGGATCCACCCCTCACATCCATATTAAGATTCTTATATTATTCAGAAAACTGACATAACAGACGGTGTCCTCCAAGACAATTATACAAAATACAATAATGTTGCGTATGTGACGCGGTGTTTGATTGGATAACGTAAAAAATCCTGCGATATACTGTCGGATACTCGACGTCATCATGTAACGTTGCTTTTCATCGGCTAGAATTTGTTTTTACGCAGCTCACAGTGCTAATAGCTTTTTAAGGACCAAATGCAAACTTGTGCATTTGAATTGGGATAAATGTATTGAAAAGGTAAATTGTCGGATTAACGGTCGTAAATTCCGACCGTAAAACCGCCGATTTATCTCCCCAAATGACAATTTTCCATTTGAAAATGGCAAACCCCGTTCGTATCTTCTATATGAAACTGGACATACCCCAATGACTTGGTCAATAGAAATTTAAAAATCTTAAAATCATTTTATCATTCGGTCAGGCGTTGCGGTGTCAATTTGCAAGACAACCACGGAGTAAGGCATAATTAATTCATCGCAGATCTAAAAGCCGTTAAGAAGATTGCACGAGCGATATGTGGTCAGAAATATGAATATTGTATGAAGAAGATTATGGAGAGAGATAAATACATTAAAAGATGAATGTGTCCTATTATTGACCACGATAGTTTTAATTAAGTGGGGCGGCTGGACGGAAGGTGACTGCGTCTAGGCTAATCTCTGGGGTCGAATATCATAATGTCATGGAATTATAATCAGATTTTGCTTGATAAGAGAAAAACGCCTAAATTTAAAATTTGTATAGAGTTTGAAGCTCAAGATGAAGAAAAAGAAGAAGAAAAAAAAACAAACAACAACCATCACATGGGTTATCAGTACCACAGGGAAAAGTGTGGTTACAGGGGCATAACGGTTACGAGCCCCTAGTTTTTTAGAATGTTTTTATTTATATGGACCGGCCGACAACCTTTCTTTCTTTGTCCTTTTTAATTTAGTTTCCGACTTTTTAAAGAACACTTTTCTTAAATGAGCTGACGTTGGCTAAAAACGTTACTCATCGGACAAAACCCCAGCAGAATAGCAGTCTTCCGTGTTGGCGTCTGAAATTAAATTTAATTCATAGCCTTCCTCATTCAAACCCTATGCTTAGCGTATAATAAGGCATGGACAAACCGTGCAGACCAACATCAGACGCCACAAAAGGCTTGTAAGTTTGATATTAGTATTGGAATCTTCGCGAAACTTAAATCAATTAAAACTAACCGGACAGCTCATAACCGGAAATTGTTCAAAGCATTATTAGCTTAACGAGCTCATTAGCGGTCAAATTGTTAACTGTTCTAGCAAGTCCAATATCTAAAATTCGCTTTTTTTTTTTTTTTTTAACTAAAATATGAATAGCAGCTACAAACATTTTTTTTCAGCAAAAATATTACTATATTTGCCATATTAAGGGGAATGGATACACCTTCAGGGGAGGCAACTCCTGCAAAAGTATTTTTGTCTCCCATGTCAATATGGCTCAACTCTTAAAGGAAAGAATTTGCTCCTGCTGAGGAGCAAATTAAAGAATTTGTTCCTGAAGAGCAAATTCTTTCCTTTAAGAGTACGGACCCCTTTTTGGTTGGACTGGGCTTATAGAAAAGCGAACATGAAGTTCCGAAAGTTGTCTCCCTTTGAAAAAGGGCGCAAAAATCTGCCAGCTGTTCCCATTCCCCTTACATGATCAAAGATTTTAAACGATATGTTAACTAACGACGTCATTAGTTTTGAAAACTAGCCCCTGGTGTCCAAAAGTATTTTTCTGTCACATATGGGGTCTACCGACAGTAGATACTGTTACTGTGAAAAAAAAATGAAATGCAAAACAACAAACGAATTCTATTGCCTAAAATTTACATCATATAAAGTCAACCCTCTTTATACCGACGTTCAATAAAACGACAAACCTTGTTATAACAACAGTTTCAAGATGTGACGATTAAGCCATACATATATAGGACAATAAAATATTCCACCTGGTAAGTTTGGAGTGGTCCGTTTCCAATTACAGGTGGCCATGGGTCAGGCATTTTTTTTAGTTTGTTGCAAATTTTACAAAAATGAATGTTCACACAGTGTAGCCCTCGATCAGAGGCTGCTTTCTTAGGCGTCTTATCTGGGTCTGCACTGGTTGCCAATGCCCCAGAAAAGGGCCGCTAGTCATGCATGGGTTAATGGAGATATTCAAGAATATTGTAATTTTTCAATACTCCATGAAACAAAGTTTGTGGATATTTGTTGGAACCGCCTTGGTGAGGCGATTCTAACAAATGTCCATAGCATTTGTTGCTTGGAGTAATTAAGGGAGAAAGTCCTTTATTCTTTAGCGGCGCCAATGGTAAGTCGTTATAGTGAGGGTCCCGTATAGACCGATTCATTGCATTTCCAATAAACCCTATTGGTTTCATTGGGCGACAGGGCTTGAGATGCCTTTTCATCTCAATCTCGGGTAAAAGTCCCACTAAAATGGAAGCAACGTCTCCAAAATGACCTATACCGTGTTGACGGGAACGCTAAACCTCAAACAAAAACAAAGCATTTCCAAATTTAGCGGTTTCTAGATTGGTTTATAGGCTGTTTAGCAAATATTTCGTGCGTCCCCGCCCATCAGGGCTTGGAGAAATAGATTGAGCTGATTGGTGCTTCCTCGCAGAGCTGTAACCGACCGAACTTGAGTACTGCTAAACCGTTTAGGTCTAATCTTGCCTAGGAAACGTCGTGCAAGTCGGAGTGCTCCTTAAACCCTAGCGGTTTCTTTGGGCAGAAGGGCTTGGGATGTCATTTCATCTTAACGTCGGTTAAAAGTCCCACAAAATCGGAAGCAACGTCTCAAAAATGACCTTAATAGTGTTGTCGAGGACGTAAACGCTAACAACAGACAGACATTCATGGATATAAAGGATATTCACTGACCTATTTCCCCCACGCCCATCGGGGCTTAAAGAAATAGATTAGGCTGCATGGTGCTTCCACGCAGAGCTGAAACCGACTGCACATGAGTACTTGTAAACTTCTTACAGGGTCTAAGCCTGCTTACGCAAAGTGGTGCAAGTCGGACCGTCCATGCATAGAAACCTGTTGGATTACATTTGGCGGAGGGATTGGGATGTAATTTCATCTCATTGTCGGGTAAAACGCCCACAAAAAGAGACGCAACGTCTCCAAAATGACATAAATAGTGTTGATGGAGACATTAAATCTCAAATCAAACAAACAGACTGGTAAATATCATGCAGCCCACTCTATTTCTACAAGCCCCGATTGGCGGGGGCCGGCTGGTCAACATGGTATTTCATAAATCTAAGTTCAAACTATGATTCTACATTAACCCTTTTGGTACCGAATGGAATTTTCCTCCTTATATATACAAAGAGTCCATTTCAAAATTAAAGGGTGTCAGGTTATGTTTCGTTCAAAATTGATTTGGAAAATGGTCTAACTTTGTGCAAACAGTGTAGGCCCTGATCAGACGCCGCGTTCCGGCTGCGGCGTCTGATCTGGGCCTGGACTGTTTGCCAGTTATCCGTACAGGGATTGCTGATACAAACTGGATTAAATCTTTGGGTCAACGAGAGTTGTGTCGGAATTTCAGGAAAGGCTATAATGGAAGTCTATGGAAAAACATTTACGAGTCTGTGCCCAAAATCAATTAAGCCCGAACTCCGATAAGTGCACAGAGGCCGTGTGACTGTTTGCACACATATCGTGTAAAGGTGCAGACCACGTACGGGCTGTCGCGAAGATGAGAATCTTCCTGACAGTATGTTGCCGCGGGGTCTTAGCAACGTATCCCGAATCAATAAGATAGGGAAAAAGTTTGATATGAAATATCGTCAATCAAGGTACATTAACAGAAAACTGACAAAGACTCTAAGTAAACAGATGCTAATATTCAATTCAAGGAAGCAATTTGAGATTTTCCCGGCTTCTCAGTTGCATAAGATATGTCGATTTTCCTATGGCCTATTCTTCTTTCGCTTCGATAAACAGAGAGTAATTTTATGCTTTCTATTGATTTAGTAAAATGCAATATGGAAATAGCAAAAACAAAGATGAATTATTTAGAAATTCGCATAATATTGAGGATGTATACGGCTTTTCTATTTGTTTGCAAGATTTATGTTTTTTTTGCTCGACTTCATATTGTCATTAGGTAAAGCCTGATAATAAGTTCAGATGTTGCGGTAAAATTGTGCTGTTGGTTAAGAGGGCTCAAAGCCAATGAGGTAGAGTCAACCCGTTTTGAGGGGTTCTGTCTACCGTGGAGGCAACAGACGATGACCCTTTCCATATGATAACGCCTCCGTGCGACAAAGCGTATTCTTCCGTATCTCCGAAATGGTGTCTTTCCTGGTGAAAACTTGTGATATTCATCTTATTTCTAGTCCAAACATAGATTGTGGGTGCTAGTTAGAACCGCCTCATCGAGGCGGTTCTAACGAGTACCCACAACCTATGTCTTGGAGCAGAAATAAGAAAAATAATGTTTACCCCTGTAAACCCCAATTTTTTAGTTCGGCTGCTTTCGAAGAAAACGACGGGGTATTGTCATAGTTCTGGCGTCGTCTGCGTCGTCGTCGTCGTGCAAAACTTGGACATTTTGTAATATCTCTGTCATTACTGAACACATTTATTAGAAACTCGGACCAGTTGTTCATTATGAAAAGGGGAACTCATACCAATAGGTGAGGTAACCCTCAAAATATTTTTGGCACAGATATGCCCCTTTTTCGACTTAGAATTTTTGCAGCCGAGCGTTGGCACCCGCATGCGGTGCTCTTGTTTCTATATAAAGAGGGGTTTAGAGAGGTGTTCATTTCACGGACTTGTTAACACGATAACTAAACAAATTCATCAGAATGTAATCAAATACTTGTTTGTTTGAATGATTTTTAACACTATTTAGGTTATTTTGGAGATGTTGCTTCCAATTACGCGATACTAAGATGAAATGGCATGTCAAGCCCTGCCGCCCAACGAAACCAATAGGGTTTATAAGCATGGACGTTCCAACTCGCACCACTTTGCCCGGGCAGGCTTAGATCCTCTTAGCGGTTATCAGCCAATACCCAAGATTTTTGAAGTCGGTACCATAAGACCTGAACACTTTCCCCTATGAGTTTCATATGGGACTATGTGTGTAGACTTTTAAAAACACGGGACACGTACTGGTAGTAGCTTTAGCACGTTTATTACGCACCCCCCAACACACACACACACACACACACACACACACACACACACACACACACACACACACACACACACACACACACACACACACACTCCCCCCACACACAAAAAACAAAGAGAGAGAGACAGAGAGAGAAAGAGAGAGAGGGAGAGGGAGATGGCCACTGCACAAGCCTTTGGCCTAATGTCAAATCCTGGATAATATATATTTGTCTGTTACATATACATGTCATTGAAGCGATTAAAATAAAGATTAAAACGAAAAAAAAAAAAATAGAAGACAACATATTAAATATAAACTATCTGCAAACATAATTAAAACTTCATTTGGTACAAATAAGTTAGTCTCTTTGCTGTACTTTACAAGTTTAGACCACCATTTCTTTACCTACGTGACAACTTACTTGTGATATAATGCATCTATGTTTGTTCTTCTTGAAATATATCATTACTTTTTGTTTCTCTTCAAAGCACGTTTTAACTGTCAAATAAGACGAAAATATGCATTACAATATGAAAAACAAAAGTATCCGACACTCGTTGCGAGCTATAGGGACAATTACATACCTGTTTAATGAAAATCACATAAACTTCAACTTCGACTGTAGATCCATTAAAACATTTAACATTTAACTGTCACACAAATATATTCAGCAAAATACTCCTAAGAAGATAAGTTTTGGTAACGCATGTAACAATTTTTAATTCTTTTGTTAAGTGGATAAAATACGTTATCTTGGTGACTGTTTAACGGGATTAAACTGAATGTCAGGTAGAAAATCAGCAGACGGACTGTTCATGATAGCAATATGCTTATTCTGCTATGCAAATTGAAACATACTTATAATGTAACGTACATTACTGACTCTAAGTATGAATAGAAAAAGGATTTATTTCGGTTGTGTTTTCTTCAAATGTACTGGAAAATTAGAGCGGCGGGGGAAGGGATCGTGCTATAAGAAATACCTACCAGTATACTATAATCAGATGCTCAAGTTACCAATAAAACACCCAGAAGTATTGGAACATTGAAGGAATGGGGGATTGTCTGTACATTTAGGTACGGCAAACACATTTGGACGTTTACCTACTGATCAAGCAAATGAGGAAAAAGCAAAAAAAAAAAAAAAAAAAAAAAAAAAAAAAGACACAGACAGCAGCGAGTATGAAAAGATTCAGTTTAAATCCTAGAGAAGTGAGCAAATATTACCTAACAGCAGAGTGCAGAAGAACAGTGAAATTCCGCTATTAAGACCACCTAAGATTAAAGAGTAATTCTGCAGTTATTCTTTCCTTGTGTTTTCTGTATAGAGTTTCCTCTGATCAGAGACCACCTTTGGGACTGTTCGAAAGTGGTCTTAAAGACCATTTTTGAACAGTCTCAAGGGTGGTCTTAATATAGGAATTTTACTGTATTTGTATGCTGAATCTGAGGGAAATTGTCCATGAGCCACTAGGTGTTTCCCATGCAGATTTAGAACCAGCAAGAATGAAAACAAAAAGATGTAGAAAGCACACAGGTTGTTATTACCCTACTAGAATCGACTTGGGTGAACCCGTTCTCAACACAATCTGAGTAAAGCTCAATTTCAACTCCATCAGCACAGCCCGACGTTAAACATGGCCGTATTGTTGCAAGGGGCTTATGGTGAATTCCGAAAGTCACGCCTTGAAGAGAATGTATCAAAGGACTTCTATGAAAGGCAGCCTAAACTACAGTTTAAGACCTTTAGTGACCTAAAATCAAACCAGAGGACCAGTGGTCCTGAGCCGCTCACCTGAGTGCTGAGAGTTTGAGTGCTGAGAGTTTATGGAGCCATCTTATTTCTGCGAAGAAGATTTCACGACGGAAGTAAGGGCGAGGATTGTCGCCACGTAAAATCGATTTAAGCCCCCACCCCCACCCCAGTAGAATTCGTTTCACTGACCGCTCCAAGGCGGTTCTTCTGTCGTGGTTTATTTTTGTTATGGCTTGTCTTTGAATGTGTGTGTCGCTAATCTTATTTTGTATTGGATAGTCAATTGGGCAGTTTGTGGAAAAGTAACTGTCCTTTTGGTTTTCCGCTATTGATGTTTCCATTAGGGTAAAGTTGTTTCATGTTTGTGTTTCTTTCCCTTTGGTGTCTCTGATGGGAGCTGTGGAATAATTTTATAGATTCCTGAACATTGCCTTCACTTTTATTTTAAAAGTTTTTTTTTTAGTATTTTATTTTGTTTTTTACCATGGTAGTCACCTTAGACATGTGACTTGATAATGGGTCCATTGGTTCCGGAGAAGATTTCTGAAGGGGTTTTGCCTATATGTGCATGGCGGCCATATAGGTCATGGGACCGAGCTCATATTAATAAATTTTCATTTGTTTGTTCCTAAAAGCTTTCATATGACATTTTGGTACGAATAGAGCAGTGGTTTCTGTGGAAAATAAGTTATAATTTACATATCTGAATGACCTTAGGCCAAGGTTAGAGAATGCTTTTGACCAGTAGTTTCATCCACTCAACTAGCTAACTGCATCATCACAGACTGCAATATATTTTCCAAAAATACACAGTTGTTACTTTTTCCCATACAAATGTCTATCCGACCAAATTTGACCTTGGCATAAAATAGGTTAAGGCCATACATGGGTCTTCATTTGAAGAAACTGTAATGGGCCAAAGTCCCCAATGCCACATACCAAGTTTCATGAAAACCAGCCTGTTGGTTCCGGAGAAGATTTCTGAAGTGTTTTTCCTTATATGGCCAGGGTGTCCAAACAGATTATATGACCAAAGTCACATTAATAATTTTCCCTTTTTTTGTTTGTTTCCATAAACTTTTATATAAAATTTGATCACAAACGGCCCCAGAAGTTGACCTTGATTTTTCATGTAGTTGATTCCACTTACTTAGCTAACTGCATTTACAAATTTTCAGATCACAAGTCCCCATTGATGCATACCAAGTTTTATGACAATCGGCCGTTTGGTTTGGGAGAAGAAGATTTTTGAAGAGTTTTTACCTTATATGGGTATGGCGGCCATCTTGGTCATTTAGTCTTCATATCTGAAAGTCCTTAGGTCAAGGTCAAGGATTGACATAGACCCAGGTCAGGCCAAGGTTAAGAAATGACATTGACCTTGAATACTCATGTAGTTTCATCCACTCATTTACCAATTTTCAGATCAGAGACTGCAGTTGTTTCCGAAAAATACATATTTTTGGCATTTTCCCATACAAAAGTCAATGTGACCAAATTTGACTTTGGCATAAAATAGGTCAATGTCATTCGAGGGTCATTATTTGAAGAAATATGATGAGCCCTAGTCCCCATTGATGCATACCAAGTTTTATGACAATCGGCCGTTTGGTTTGGGAGAAGAAGATTTTTGAAGAGTTTTTACCTTATATGGGTATGGCGGCCATCTTGGTCATGTGACCGAACTAATTTTAATCAATTTTCATTTCCTTGTTCCTAAAGATATCAATATGAAATTTGGTTACAAGTGGTTTCTGAGAAAATATGTTTCAATTTTCATATCTTAATTGGGCCAAGGTCAAAGAATTACCTTGACCTTGATTTTTCATGTAGTTGATTCCACTTACTTAGCTAACTGCATTTACAAATTTTCAGATCACAGGCTGCAATAGTTTCTGAAAAATACACACGTTTGACTTTTTCCCATATAAAAGGCTATGTGACCAAATTTGACCTTGGCGTAAGATAGGTTAAGGTCATCCTAGGCTCATCACTTGGACAAACTATAACGGGCCCCGAGTCCCCAATGTTACATAACAAGTTTCATGGCAATCGGCCCACTGGTTTCAGAGGAGAAGATTTTTGAAGGATTTTTACCATATATGTGCATGGTGGCCATCTTGGTCATGTGACTTGGACCCCACGAACAAACTTTCGTTCCCCCATCCCATAGATGTTCTACATGTTTGACTTCAGTCGGCCACGTGGTTTCAGGGAAGCTGTTTGAAAATGTTGACAGACAACAGACGACAGACAGACAACGGAACCAAGCTCACCGATGAGCCTTCGTCTCCGGTGAGCTAAAAAGAAAAAAAAGTTCCAGAGAAGGATGTCATTCTGATTGTTTGGAAATATGGTTTTGGTTGCTACAAGTCGTAATCTGGATATGAGGGAAATTTTGAAGCATCCTTCAGGCCCGTTACTTTGGGCATTTTCTAATTGTGATGGTACTCCCAAGAAAATGAACAAATCCATTCTTGCACGACATATTGAAGGCAGGGTAGCCTCAGCCGAGCGTATTCCATTGCCATCAGCATTCATTATATACAAGTATGGCATGAGCTTGGTAAATAAGATTAATGGCGACAATGGGACATTTTGGGACATTCTCGGAGGCTTTGTAGTCGCAACCAAATCAGAAAATGCCAGTAGCATTAAATGTCTATAAAGACAACTCAGTCAAAACAGCATAGCATGAGGGCAAGCGACTGACTTAGCCCATGGTAATATTGTTGCTGGCCAGAAGATACAGTGGAACTGCAATGGCTCGAACACCTTTGGGACCTCGAAAATCTGTTCGAGACAGGGGTAGTTCCAGCCACTAAGAGTTACTGCCAGGAGGCATAACGAGATACTTTTAGACATCTTTTCGGTGTTCTATAATGAAAATGTATGCTGTGTGAACTCATTACAATCGCCTCATCGAGGCGATTCTAATGAGTACACACCGCATACATTTGCAAGATAAAATAATAAAATCTCCTTAATTATCCCCCACTTTTTCTTATGTAGAGGATTTCCCTAGGGGCTCCAGAACGGATTCGACTCAGCCATGGTAAACGAGCCATCGGTGTTCGAGCCATCGAAGTTCTACTGTACAACAGTGGAGGAGACTTCTGAGGAGTTCAACCTAAAACTGCCCTCATCAAATTCCTTTGCCAAGCATGGAGAAATACCAGCTTGGCAGCAAGCTACTCTTCATAACATGTGAGAATCAGTGTTTTAAGGTCACTAAAGATGGCTTTGAGGTCGTTGGTGAACTATCATAGCATGTGAGAGGTCAATAAAGATGGCTTTGAGGTCGTTGGTGAATTATCATAGCATGTGAGAGGTCAATAAAGATGGCTTTGAGATCGTTGGTGAACTATCATAGCATGTGAGAGGTCAATAAAGATGGCTTTGAGGTCGTTGGTGAACTATTATAGCATGTGAGAGGTCAAAAAAGATGGCTTTGAGGTCGTTGGTGAACTATTATAGCATGTGAGAGGTCAATAAAGATGGCTTGGAGGTCGTTGGTGAACTATAATAGCATGTGAGAGGTCAATAAAGATGGCTTTGAGGTCGTTGGTGAACTATCATAGCATGTGAGAGGTCAATAAAGATGGCTTGGAGGTCTATGGTGAACTATCATAGCATGTGAGAGGTCAATAAAGTTGGCTTTGAGGTCGTTGGTGAACTATCATATCATGTGAGAGGTCAATAAAGATGGCTTGGAGGTCTTTGATGAACTATCATAACATGTGAGAGGTCAATAAAGATGGCGTTGAGGTCGTTGGTAAACTATCATAGCATGTGAGAGGTCAATAAAGATGGCGTTGAGGTCGTTGGTGAACTATCATATCAAGTGAGAGGTCAATAAAGATGGCTTGGAGGTCTTTGGTGAACTATCATATCATGTGAGATGTCAATAAAGATGGCTTGGAGGTCTTTGATGAACTATCATAGCATGTGAGAGGTCAATAAAGATAGCTTTGAGGTCGTTGGTGAACTATCATATCATGTGAGAGGTCAATAAAGATGGCTTTGAGGTCGTTGGTAAACTATCATAGCATGTGAGAGGTCAATAAAGTTGGCTTTGAGGTCGTTAGTGAACTATCATACCATGTGAGAGGTCAATAAAGATGGCTTTGATGTCGTTGATGAACTATCATAACATGTGAGAGGTCAATAAAGATGGCTTTGAGGTCGTTGGTGAACTATCATAGCATGTGAGAGGTCAATAAAGATGGCTTTGAGGTCGTTGGTGAACTATCAAACTCCCCAAAAGAAGCGGACACACACACGTTGCTTCACACCAAACATGTACACTCAATACGTTTCTGTTCTGTGGTGAATTCCTTGATTTCAAAGGTAACCCTTTTCTAGATCATTTAACGTACAATAGCTGATGTTAAGGGAATATGTGGCGGCCGTAAAAAGTCTCCATGCCCTTCGTCAAAGTGTAACTTATATTTTCTTGTCCTTTGGGATCATTGATTCCATTGTGGAATTTTGAAAATATTGGAGGGTAACTGATGAGTACTAGTTGGTCGAAACTAGCTAGTATGTGAGTATATTTGAGTTTTACATCCCATCAACAGCGAAGGTCATACGGAGACGGGACCTCGGTTTAAAGACTCATCCGAAAGTCTGGAGAAGCCCGGAATGAAACTAGCAATTCTGGCTAAGAAAACATATACACTCCATGCGTCTAGATTATTATTATTATTATTATTATTATTATTCAAAAGATATTATGCGAAGATACAGAAATCCCTCTTATTGGTAGTTATACATCAACCCCTGACCCACTTAAGCTAGTATCTGAGCCTAGCTCGCCGGCACATCATTTAGCATATTTTTCATGACACGGCTAGTCATTATCTTATTATTATTATTATTATTATTATTATTATCATTTTATTATTATTATCATTATTATTATTATTATTATTATTATTATTATTATTATTATATTATTATTATTATTATTACTAGACTGGTAAAATTAACACTTAGTTAAGTTCTATGGAAATGAACGGGAACTTAGACTTAAGTTCCTATATTTTAAGTGATGAAATAAGACGATTATTATTATCATTATTATTTTTATTATTATTATTATTAATATTATTATTAACGGTGGCTTAGACTGTTTGGTTAAATTTATCCTTAGTTAAGTTCCAGGGACTTAGACTGTTCGGTTTAGTTCCAATATTTTAAGTGAGGAATAAAGACGATTATTGTTATTATTATTATTATTATTATTATTATTATTATTAAAAGCCGCACTTTGGGTAAATTGATAAACAATCGATTGAGAAATATCCGAGATTCACGCATCAGGAACATGCATTCGAGACGCATGCATTCGACAACAATTTGCATGTCCGTTTACTTCTGTCGTTTTTATTTTTACGGAAAACGCAGTTTGCTTCAAAAATAATACCCTGAATTTAAAGAGCGTCTGATGAACAATGATGAACTATCACGTTTCATCAATTACCCATTCGAGCACCATTGGATGACAAGAAAAACGGTGCGGTTCAAATGTCAGCTCTCAAGACTCAATAGCCCTTTTAAATACGAAAATACGGCTGGTCTCTATTTGACGAAGAGGATTTAACCGTCTTTCGATAATTATAGCGTTTCAGGAAACGGTTATACGACAATGGAAGGGGCGTTTTATCACCGATTAACTGTTTGTCTTGCTCGATTTTAAGATAAATAGCTGACATTCTCAGTGTGTTGAGGTACATAGAGAAGCCATGCTTCCAGACCACTTAAATATTGTTCATCGCAATAGACACACTTCCGCCATAATTGGGAGACATCTTTGGTCACGTGCGCATGATTGAAGGATACATTGACTGTAAATGTGATTGACGAAAATATAATAAATTAAGGAAAACTTGAATCATTAAATAAGTTGAGGAAAGTGCAATTACTAAATTGTAGACAGCCAGGACACATGTATCTCTCGGATTTCACCCCGTTACGAAAAGATATTTTTTTTATCATTATCATCTATATTGCAGCTGCAAAGCAGAAGCAATGAGGGAATAAGCTGATTTTCCTTTGTTAACCCATTTGGTACCGGAAACCCCAAAACGAGTACCCTGGCAAACAGTGCAGGCCCAGATCAGACGCCGCAGAACGCGGCGTCTGATCAGGGCCTACACTGTTTGTAAAAAGTTCAGCCGTTTTCCAAATAAATTTTGACGAAATGTGTGTCTGACTCCCCTAAATTTTGAAATGGACTCCTGCTATAAATAAGGTGGAAGATTGAATTTGGTACAAAAAGGGTTAAGGAGCAAAATTTTAATTTTGTTTTTGATCATTCACACTGATCCCGGGTACAATCAATAGCGGAGATTGTGACTGCTGTACACCAGGTGCTACCTACATCACATCCATCCCGCTTGGAAGTCCATGAATGAACATCCCCGTGACCCCACTTTGTATAGAGAAAAACTGCGGTTTTACTGGGATATACATTATTGGCTTGCAAGCCAGTTAGATTGGAAAAGTGGTTCCGGTTTTAGACTTCTCTTTCTATGTTATTTTGGATCCTCAGGTGTTTTTTTTTAAACAAAAATCAGAGATACAGTCAGCTTTTTCCTGTGTTCTGGTTCCCTCACCCTATAGCTCAATAGCTTTCGCATATTTTAATAGAATACAGTTTACCAGTTTAGTGAGAGATGGTCTAGTGACAGAGCTATCGTTTCTGTGCGAAAGTTTAACTAAACACTAAAGCGAATTTATCCACTAGGCCACGGCTCAGCACTACCGTCAATACAGTTTACCTTCAATAACATGTGCGAGTACTTATTGGACATAAAGGTGAATATTATACTTTCCACATTTTCAATTACCTGCACGAATGAAATTGAATAATTTCCTGTGAGAAATTAGAATAATAGCATTTACGGAAAATTATGATTTACCTGCCTGAAACCTCCATTGAATCATAATGTATATGTACAAAAGTTATTAGGGCCCCGCACTGAAAGTGTGGGTGCTCTATAGTAGTCACTCTGTCCGTTCGTCTGTCTGTCCGTCCACAATTTTTTATCCTCCATAACTTTCTTATTCCAGGATGGATTTAAATATATACTTGGCAGAAATGTTAACCATAATGTGATGGAGTTTTGCGCGCAAGACTCAGGTCCGTCCCTCAAAGGTCAAGGTCATACTTAGAGGTTTAAGGTAAAAAAAAGGTCTTTGTCGTGTCCAAGCAATAACTTTGTTATTCCTGGATGGATTTAAATATTACTTGGCAGAAATGTTAACCATAATGTGACGGAGTGTCTCGCTCAAGACCCACGGCCGTACCCCAAAGGTCAAGGTCATACTTAGAGATAAAAGGTCAAAAAAGCGTCTTTTTTATTGTGTCCAATCTATAACTTTCTTATACCTGGATGGATTTAAATATTACTTAGCAGAAATATTAACCATAATGTGACAGTGTGTCACGTGCAAGACCAAGGTCCGTACCTCAAAGGTCAAGGTCATACTTAGAGGTGAAAGGTAAAAAAAAACCTGGATGGATTTAAATATTACTTGGCAGAAATGTTAACCATAATGTGACGGAGTGTCTCGCGCAAGACCCACAGCCGTACCTCAAAGGTCAAGGTCATGTTTAGAGATAAAAGGTCAAAAAAGCGTTTTTTTTTTGTGTCCACTCTATAACTTTCTTATACCTGGATGGATTTAAATATTACTTAGCAGAAGTATTAAACATAATGAGACAGTGTGTCACATGCAAGACCCAGGTCCGTATCTCAAAGGTCAAGGTCATACTTAGAGGTGAAAGTTAAAAACAACGTCTTTTTTATCGTGTCCGATCATTATCTTTCTTATTCCTGGATTGATTTTAGAATCTTATACTCCCTTGTATATATATTTGTGTCGTCACCTAACAATTACATGTTTACTGGCCACATGACATGAATGTATACTCAGTATGTATGGAAGACCGCCTCCGTGGTCCAGTGATTAAGGTCGCTGTCTTGTAATCACTGGAGAGTCATGGGTTCGGACCCCGCTACCGGCCATGATCGTTTATGTGAGAACATTTGGTAGTTTGTGTCGGAGGATAGGAGTCTAGTACTGGTACTTTCCAGGAACGATGGTTAGGAAACTACCCGCCTGTATATGACTGAAAGATTGTTGAACGGGCGTAAAACCTAGCAAAACAAACAGTATGTATGGTGTGTTCTACCACATTATTGTCTCTCATAAATCTGTTAGGGATATTTATTTTGTTTTGTTTGTCCATTTCTACTTGCCAAATCGCATATCGTCCGTGCTTCATAAGTCCATTATTCCTCCTGTCTGTCTGTTAACAATGACTTCTTCCAACTACTATTCAGATACTACTGAGCAAATTTCAATAAAACAATAATAATAATAATATAATAATAATAATAATAATCTTTATTTCCTCCACTGATTGGAGAGCACATAAGTCACATACAATACAAATACAAATACAATACAAGAAATGATGAAAAACAACAACATAAAACAGAAAGACAGTAGATAAAATATCACAATGATCCCTTACTATCATAGTTGGTCAAAAGTGAGAATGTGATCATTGTGTCACATGTCAATGCCTCAGTTACCTTAACATTGAAATATTTCTTCCAATAAATGTCAGGGTAGTGCCACATAGAAAATTGAGACCTCATGGGTTTGTCCATTCCAATGTGTAGATAAACCATATATTGCCTTTGAGAACACTGCATCAAAAGTCTATGTCCAATTAACAAAAACAGTGCAACTTGCTTCCTCACCAGTACTTTCATCTACATCAACTCGTACATCCATGTGGCGGCAATATGGCTACATTTACACCAGGAACAGTCCAGGCAAGCCTTTCCTTTTAAAAGGAACCTTTATTTTTCTTATATCTGTTTCAATACATAGGTAGAAGCCTCTGTGGTGTAGTGGTTATGCTACTCACCTTGAAAACGAGGGGTCGCAGGATCGATCCCGGGCTTCCCCAGACTTTCGGATGAGTATTTAAAACAAGGTCCCGTCTCCGTATGACCTTAACTGTTGGTGGGACGTAACTTGAAATCTCACTCCAATACATAGGTTGTCGGTACTCGTTCGAACCGCCTCAATCAGTAAATAACGCATTACATAATAATGATAATTATAAATGAACAGCATTTAACCCATTTCAGACTGGAAACCCCTAAACGGGTACTCTGGCAAACAGTGCAGGTCCAGATCAGACGCCGCAGAACGCGGCGTCTGATCGGTGCCTACACTGTTTGCAAAAAGTTTAGTCATTTTCCAGATAGGTTTGGAGTAAACACAACCTGTCACCCCTAAATTTTGAAATGGACTCCTGCTATATAAGGAGGAAGATTCCATTTGGTACAAAAAGGGTTAAAGTAGGCTAATTGGATGAGAAAACTAATCATTGATGGTGTCAATGTCAATGACGGTTACCACCAGAAGCCAGTTGTTCAAAGCATCCCTTGCTTAAAGAACTCCTTAGTTGTCAAACTATTAACTTCTTTAGTATTAAATACAGTGGATTTTTTGCTGAAAACAATGTGCTAAACACACTTTTCAGCGAAAAATTGAGTGAATATGCCATATTTAATGATAAAATATTTAGCGATTCGTTGACTAAAGATACAACATGGCCAAATTGTTTTGCGAAAGGCAGTTAACCCATTGTATACTGGTAGACTCTTCCGTTGCTATATGTTGGACTAGTCCATTTGTCATATAAGAGGTGTCATGCCTATTTTTTCGTTTTTATTCCATTTTTGACCGTGTTCTGCGGCGTCTGAGCTGGACCTGTACTGTTTGCCAAGGTACCCCTTAAGGGGTTTCCCGCATGCAGTTGGTTAAGGTTTATCATATATAGGTGGTTAAAAAAAGATTTTTTTTTTTTTGATTGCTGTTTATCATTTTCTGATGCCCCAGTGTTCTCGGTAATCCATGTATTGACTGGCCATTGCACTTTTTACGTTTTCGGCCCTTTAGGAAATAATATTTGCTTTGTTGGCATTTAATGTTGAATAGAAAGGACAGCTGACATTTTGTTCCAAACAATTCTGAAACCCGATAGCAAACGAAAAATATGGCAGACGAGAAAGAAAATATTTTGCCAATATTCACCCAAGCTGTACACCGGCCAGAGGACATAAAACGAAGAAAATCATTGGCCTGTCTTGAAGGCCAATAGGATAGCTGTTTAGCACGGTAAAATGATCGGACAATGTTGACCAACCTCATCATTAAAAGTATAGATTTTTGTCTTACATTTTCTCTCGTATTTATTTCTCTAGCATTCGTGTTCCTTTTATATGTATTCATACGCCGGACAACAAAAATTCCAACAAAATAATAGGCATGTAACAGCGAAAACAAGAAATATACCAAAATTAAAACAATAACACCACTAAATGAAGTCAGGTGCACTATTTTTTTGCAGCAGCGAAGACTCAAGTCAGCCTGCGCATGCGTGATATGAGTTGCACGTGACATTTTATACGTTTCCCTGTACACAGGATCATGTTTTCTCGGTAGGTCGATAAATCTCATTCGTGTTTGAGAATGAAAGAAGAAAATTTACATTCCATTTTCTTAAGTAAACATTTTTAGAAAAAGACTAATGAAAGACGAAGAAAATATCAATAGTTTCTGTCCTTCAGGAAGCTGGCCTGTTTACTTCAAGTAGCTGACAGGTACATACCAAGAATCAGGTATATGTACTGGAAATCTACATCACGAAAACACGCCTGTATTATTTTGACCCTCTTGAAAGATAGAAGTGGAGGCAATGAGGTAAACTGGGATTTACAGGGGTCAATCTTATTTTCCTAATTTCTGCTCTAAAATATATATTGTGGCTACTCGTTAGAACCGCCTCGATGAGGCGGTTCTAACGAGTATCTGCAATCTATATTTTAGAGCAGAAATAAGAAAACTATCACAATTTTCAATCTTAAAATTTTCGTTTTTAGGAGGTAAAGTTAACAATGTATTTATATAGGCGTGTTTTCGTAATGATGAAAATTTTCTGGGTAGTTTAGGCCGCGTTTACACAAAGACCCGAACAGTTCCAGCCTATCACGGTTAAGTGTGCCCACAAAGATTGATTGATCGATTGTGTTCACCGTCAACCCTTGTGTGCAATTTTGAAGAGAAGATTGAGAAGAGACAGTAGATTCCCCCTCTACCCGTTCCTGTCGCAAGGACAGCCGGCCTTGCCCAACTGTAAGCCAATCATCACGAAAACACGCCTATATAATTATGACCCCCTTGAACCCCACTATTATATAGTAAAACTGGGGTTTACAGGGGTAAACTGTATTTGTCTTATTTCTGCTCTAAAATATAGACTGTGGGTACTCGTTAGAACCGCCTCGATGAGGCGGTTCTAACGAGTGCCCACAATCTATATTTTGAGCAGAAATAAGAAAAATACACTTTTTCATCATAAAATTTTCATATTTTCGGCGATAAAGGTGGCAATGTATTTGTATAGGCGTGTTTGCGTAATGAGCAGGACTTGCCCAACTGTAAGCCAATATCAGCTGAAAGCCCCAGTGACACAAGATACACGACACCCTTGCCTCACCCAACCACCCCCGTGAACGCAAAGATGTTCCGGATGACCTTTTGAACAGCGTAGTTTCTTCATTTTTTGCTGGATCTTCGTGAAACTTGCAGATAACAATGGCATGCATAAACTCTCGAAGGAATTCGAAAATTGGGTTTGATCGAACCAACAATAGCTGAGGTAAGTCCCCTTAATTCTCAACAAGAGGGCCCAATGGCCCTATATTGCTCACCTGTGTACCAGAAAATCATTAGTGTAGGAGACCACTTGACATTGCTACGTACTAAATATCTAAGCTCTGAGCCTTATGGTGTCGGAGAAGAAGATTTTTGAAGTTTTTTTTCCAGTATAAGGCTTTAGGAGCTAATGAGCTCTTGGGCATGGCCAGTTTTGACCCAAAGGGCATGGTTGGCCGGATTTATGTAGGCGACCATTTTATATTGCTATATGCTAAATAACTAAGGTCTGTACTTCATGGTTTCAGAGAAGAAGATTTTTGAAGCTTTTTTATTATTATAAGTTTATTGGAGTTAAGAGGCCACAGGATTTGGCCAATTTGGACCCCAGGGGCATGATTGGCAGAATTCATGTAGGCGACCACTCGGCATTGCTACATGTTAAATACCTAAGCTCTGGGCCTTATGGTTTCAGAGAAGAAGATTTTTTATTTTTTTCCCACTTTTAAGGTGTGTTTTTGTTTTATTTTAAGTCTATGGTAGCTAATGGGCCCATGTGACCAATTTTGACCCAATGAACATGGCTGGCAGGATTTCGTGTTGCTACATACTAAATATCTAAGCTCTGGGACTTATGGTTTCAGGGGAGAAGATTTTTGAAGTTTTGTTTTTTTTTTTGCATTATAAGTCTATGGGAGCTAATGGGCCCATGGACCTGGCAAAATGTGACCCCAGGGACATGATTGGCAGGTTTTATGTAGGTTACCGCTTGATGTTGCTACAGGCTATATATTTAAGCTCTGGGCCCTGTGGTTTCATAGAAGAAGATGTTTGAAGTTTTGTTTTCCAATTGTAAGTTGTTTTTTTTTTTTTCATTATAAATCTATGGAAGCTAATGGACCATGGGCGTGGCCATTTTTTTGACCCCAGGGGCAGGGTTAGCAGGATTTATGTAGGTGACTATTTTATGTTGCTACATACTAAATATCTAAGCTCTGGGACTTATGGTTTCAGGGGAGAAGATTTTTGAAGTTTTTTTTTCATTATAAGTCTATGGGAGCTAATGGGCCCATGGACCTGGCAAAATGTGACCCCAGGGACATGATTGGCAGGTTTTATGTAGGTTACCGCTTGATGTTGCTACAGGCTATATATTTAAGCTCTGGGCCCTGTGGTTTCATAGAAGAAGATGTTTGAAGTTTTGTTTTCCAATTGTAAGTTTTTTTTCCATTATAAATCTATGGAAGCTAATGGACCATGGGCGTAGCCATTTTTTGACCCCAGGGGCAGGGTTAGCAGGATTTATGTAGGTGACTATTTTATGTTGCTAGATACTAAATATCTAAACTCTGTGCTTCATAGTTTCAGAGAAGAAGTTTTTAAAGCTTTTTTCCATCATGAGTATATGGGAGCTCAGGGGCCCCGGGGGCGTGGCCCATTTGGACCCAATGGGCATGATTGACAGAATGTATGTAGGTGACCACTTGCCGTTGCTACATGGTAAATATCTAAGCTCTGGGCCCTGTGGTTTCAGAGAAGAAGATTTTTTTAAGTTTTCCTCTGATAAGTCTGTGAGAGCTGGTGAGCCCCAGGGCGTGGCCAATTTTGGCCCCAGAGGTATGGTTAGCAGCATTTATGTAAGTGACTATTTTATGTTGCTACATAATAAATATCTAAGTACTGTGCTTCATGATTTCAGAGAAGAAGATTTTTTTATTTTTTTCCCCATTATACGTCTATGGGAGCTAAGGTGTGGCCAATTTGGACCCAAGGGGCATGATTGGCAGGATTTATGTAGGTGACTACTAGACGTTGCTACAAGCTAAATATCTAAGATCTGGGCCCTATGGTTTCAGAGAAGAATTTTTTTTTTAGTTTTTCCCATTGTAAGTCTATGGAAGCTATATGTTGTCATGGCATCAGAATTCCAGTCCGATCAGCCCAAAATCTTATGCAGCCTTTCCCCCTACCTGATGATGCTTCTCATGAAATTTGATC
The DNA here is from genome assembly GCA_963580285.1 of Lucinisca nassula. Classification (NCBI taxonomy): domain Eukaryota; kingdom Metazoa; phylum Mollusca; class Bivalvia; order Lucinida; family Lucinidae; genus Lucinisca; species Lucinisca nassula. The sequence continues at coordinate 110,869,455 of OY757012.1, read as the reverse complement.
AAGATTGACCATGTTTATGCACGGACGCATGCACGCACGCACGACCCACAAAATGTGATCACAAGCTCACCGTGTCACTACGTGACAGGTGAGCTAAAAATGGTCATTTTTTACCTTGTGAAGAGCGTAGATTCTTCATTTTTTGTCGGATCTTAATGAAGCTTGCAAATAACAATGGTATGTATAAAATCTCGGAGGAGTTCGAAAATGGGTCAGACTGGATTAACAGTAATTGAGCCACGTCCCCTTGATTCTAAAAAGTGGTAATTTTCGACCTTGTGAACAGCATAGCTTCTTCATTTTTTTATCTTAGTGAAACTTGCAGATAACAATTACATGCATTTATAAAATCTCGGACGAGTTCGAAAATGGATCGGATCGGACCAACAATAGCAGAGTTACATCCTCAAAATGGCCATTTTTTACCTTGTGAGCAGCGTAGCTTCTTCATTTTTTATTCCTGCAGATAGCTTTGACATGCTTAAAATCTCGGACGTACATGTATTTGAAAATGTGTCAGATCCGACAAACGCCAGCACAGTTACGTCCACTTGATTCTCAAAATGACCATTTTCGACCTCTTCTTCATTTTTGTTGGATCTTTATGAAAATTGCAGATAACAATGACAGCTACATTCCATTGATTTTCACAATGGCCTTATCCCCCTTGTGAACAGGTAGCTTCTTTATTTTGTGTTGAATCTTCAAGAAACTTGCAGATACATGTAATAATGACATGGATAAAATCTCAGACGAGTTTGAAAATGGGGGAGGTTGACCAGTGATGGCGACATAAGTCTCCTTAATTATCAGGATTGCCTGTTACCCCCTTTATAGGTCACGAATTGAGCCCAGCAATTCAAACCTTCTCAGAGTGGTGACCTTGACAAAATGTCGGTCAAGTTGCTATTGTAATCGGCCAATGTCCGTCGTGTGTTGTGCGTGGTGAGTCGTGTATTGTGCGGCGTCAACAATTTTATTGTTAAATCCTCCTAAACGCTTGGGCAGTTTAGTTCAAACTTCACGGGAATGTTGCTTAGGTGGCTCCCTATAAAACTTGTTCCACCCAGGATGGCTACCAGAGCTAAAACTACAAAAATCTTTAAGCGACGTCTCCTACATCATTGGGCAAATGTCTTCCAAACTTCATAGGAATGTTGCGTTGGTGACCCTCTATAAAATTGGCTTAAACAGTTCCGCTCTGATAAGCCAAAATGGCACCAGAGCTAAAAATAGAAAAACATCAACAAGTCGCTTTAAATACCCCTTGCACCAATTTGATTCAAACTTCACAGGAATGTTGCCCAGTTGGCTCCCTACCAAAAAAGCAAAAATTGTCCGCTCCAATGAACAAGATTGGTGCGAGCTAAGATAGAAATCTCTTTAAACAAAAATCTCCTATACGCACGGGCTTATTTCCAGTAAACTTCATAGGAATGTTGCTTATGTGACCCGCTACCAAAATAACATAAATGGTTCTTCTATGATGGACAGGATGGCAACCAGAGCTAATAATAGAAACATCTTTAAAGACAACTCCTCCTATACCATTGGGTGAATTTCATTCCGACTTTACAGGAATTTTGCTCAGGTGACCCTCTAGTATAATGGCTTAGTTGTTCCGCTCTTATGAGCAAAATGGCGACCAGTGCTAAAAATTCAACGGTTTTCTTTAAATGACATCTTCTCCTAAACCCTTGAACCAGTTTTATTCAAACTTCACAGGAATGTTGCCCAGTTGGCTTCCTACCAAAATAACTGAAATCATTTTGCTCCAATGAAGAAGCTTGCCACCAGAACTAAAATTGAAAAAAAAAATCTCTAAACGACAACTCCGCCTATTCCTATACCCCTGGGCTAATTTCATTTAGATTTCATTGGAATATTGCTTAGGTGACCCTCTACCAAAAACAAAGCTAAAATGATTTCACTTTGATAAACAAGATGGCCACCGGCGCTAAAATAGAAATGCTTTAAACAGCAACTGCTTGTATACGGTAGCTTTGCACTAAATACTGGGGGTACTGGCTTTTATCACTTTGGGACAGAGCTTTTAGTTGCAGTCTAAATACCAGACAGGCTTCCATTGGATAAATATCCCATGTTTCATTTCAATGTGAGAAAAGGGTAATTATAAGGAAATAAAATGATGTGTGTTTTATAATTATATCTGCAAGCTCAAAGAAATTGTTGCTGATTTTATATTGTCACCTCTCCGTTAAAAAACCGGCTTGTATTCACTGCCTATTCGTAATTCGCAAAATTGAAGTATGGTTCCTCTGGCTTTCGTGTCGGATCATTACAGGGTCACTGATGAGGCTTTATTAGCCGAAACTACGTAGTATGACCCATCTTCTTTCTTATGAATGTTTTCATTGTTCTTAAAGGAACTCATTTTTGATTTTTATTTGTATTCACTGCGAATCTGCATGTAAACAAACATGGCGGACCATAGCTTGAAAAGGAGACGGGCAACATGTGGATTTTTTCTCATCAACTTGTTGAGCTAGGATGGCTCTATAAATAAGTAAGGTTTGAAAAGTTTTGTATGTGTAGTTTTTGTGGGAGCATGTAAAGGGTTACTATTGTCGCCTATGGAAAATATTTAGTGGTAAGCTCCCATACCTTCGGCCCAGTTTCATTCAAACTACATTGTGATGTCGCTTAGCTGCATGGCACTCTGCCAAAATAGCTACAACGGTTCTGCTCTGATTGACAAAATGGCCACCAGAGCGCAAAAATAAAAAAAACTTAAAGTTGCTTTAAATACAAACCACTCCCAAACCCTTGGGCCATTTTGACTCTCACTTCACAGGAAAGTTGATTAAATGGATTCCTGCGAAAAAAGCTAAAACATTTCAGCTCCAGCGAACAAGATGGACTCTATAGCTTAAAATAGAAAACAATATTTGGGCCCCGTCAAGCGATTTTTGTACTTATTGCCTTTGCGAGCAGCGAAGGTTCAGGCGAGCCTGCGCATTCGTGCAGTCTCGCCAGAACCTTCGCTGCTCGCTCATACAAGCAGTGAATCAAGAGGAACCTTCAGACAGAAAGCCATATCCCTGGCCCCTCTGAATGGCTGGGCATGGTCAGTTAAAATTTGTCATGACGGAATGCTCGAAGACACATATTCGCTTGGCGGGGTTCATTTAAACAACTTCAATATCACTTGGCCGATTTCAATCAAACTTCACAGGAATGTTGCTTAGGTTACCCTCTACCAAGATAGCTCAGGTTAAAAAAATGGCCACCAGGTCTTGAAGTAGAAAAAACATTTAAACGAAAACTTCTACATCTTTGTTCCAGTTAAATTCAAATTTCTCAGGAATGTTGCTTAGGAGTCCCTCTATCAACTAGTATGAAAGGTTTAGCTGCAGTGAACAAGATTGCACCAAGAGCTTTAAATAGAAAACCTTAAATGACAACTTCTCTTATATCTTTAGTCCAATTTCATTCAAACCTCACAGGAATTTTGCAGAGATGACATTCTACAGAACCATTACGCAAACACGCCTATACAAATACATTGCCACCTTTATCGCCGAAAAAAATGCAAATTTTATGCTGAAAAAATGTGATTTTTTCTTATTTCTGCTCAAAATATAGATTGTGGGCACTCGTTAGAACCGCCTCATCGAGGCGGTTCTAACGAGTACCCACAATCTATATTTTAGAGCAGAAATAAGAAAAATAAGGTATACCCCCGGAAACCCCAGTTTTACCATATAAAAGTGGGGTTCAAGGGGGTCAAAATTATATAGGCGTGTTTTCGTGATGTCGCTATACAGTTCTGCTTGGATGAGAAAGATGGCTGCCAGAGCTTAAAATAGAAATACCGGAGACCCTCTATCAGTTCTACTCCAGTGAACAAGATGGCAGTCAGAGCTTAAAAGAGAAAGACCCTTTAAATGATAACTCCTCCTATTCCTTTGGTTCAATTTCCTTCAAACTTCTTGGGAAGTGTGCTTAGGTGACCTTCTGCCAAAACATTGCTTTTTTATGTAGAAAAAATACCTGGCAGACTTAAAAGTGGAAAAATCTTTATTTAAATGATGACCTATTCGAAATTCCTAGACCAGTTATATTCAAACTTTGTAAGAATGTTGCGCAGGTTATCGTCCATGTATGACAACTGTTGTGCTTCATGGAATAAACTGGTTGTCAGTTATCCGCATGCCTTTTAGAAGCTATATGACATCTTGAAATCAGGTGAGCGATTCAGGGCCATCTTATTATTTATTTATTTATTTATTTATTTTTTGCTCATGAAACTATTTGAATATATTATGCGGGTGACGATCATTTAACACTATGCGACCACTATGAGGCCTAATTCACCGAAACTAGCTAGTCTGGCCCAGTAAACATGTACACTTCATATTTTCCAGTTCTGTGGTGTATTCCTTGCTTCCAAGGGATAAACCTTTCTAGAACATATTTAACGTCATTACAGCTGGTGTCTTGGAATGTGTGGCGGCCGTAAAAAGTCTCCCTGCCATACATCATAGTGTAGTTTATATTTTCTTCTCCTTTGGGATCATTGATTCCAGTGTTGAGTTTTGAAAATATCTAAGGGTCATTGATGAGGCTTAATTGGCCGAAACTAGCTAGTCTGGCCCAGAAAACATGTACACTTAATATTTTCCAGTTCTGTAATGTATTCCTTGTTTCAAAAGGATAACCCTTTCTAGAACATATTTACGTCACTACAGCTGGTGTCTGGGAATGTGTTGCGGCCGTAAAAAGTCTCCGTGCCCTACATCATAGTGTAGTTTATATTTTCTTGTCCTTTGGGATCATTGATTCCATAGTTGTGTTTTGAAAATATTTGAGGGTCACTGATGAGGCCTAATTGGCCAAAACTAGCTAGTCTGGCCCAGAAAACATGTACACTTCATATTTTCCAGTTCTGTGGTGTATTCCTTGCTTCCAAAAGATAACCCTTTCTAGAACATATTTATCGTCACTACAGAAGGTGTCTGGGAATGTGTGGCGGCCGTAAAAAGTCTCCGTGCCCTACATCATAGTGTAGTTTATATTTTCTTGTCCTTTGGGATCATTGATTCCATTGTTGAGTTTTGAAAATATTTGAGGGTCACTGATGAGGCCTAATTGGCCGAAACTAGCTAGACTGGCCAAGAAAACATGTACACTTCATATTTTCCAGTTCTGTGGTGTATTCCTTGCTTCCAAAGGATAACCCTTTCTAGAATATATTTAACGTCTACAGCTGGTGTCTGGGAATGTGTTGCGACCGTAAAAAGTTTCCCTGCCCTTCATCATAGGGTAGTTTATATTTTCTTGTCCTTTGGGATCATTGATTCCATAGTTGAATTTTGAAAATATTTGAGGGTCACTGATGAGGCCTAATTGGCCGAAACTAGCTAGTCTGGTCCAGAAAACATGTACACTTCATATTTTCCAGTTCTGTGGTGTATTCCTTGCTTCCAAGGGATAACCCTTTCTATAACATATTCAGACAATTTTGAAAAAGTTTTCACGGAGCAGTGCGATAATAAAAAAGGTAAATGAATAAATATTCATGCAAGTTACTTTCTTGGGACGGTGTCGCCCTCAGAAGTAAAGCTTAATCATTATAATGAAAACCCAGTCAACTTTTGTGTTAATAAATAGATAAAGGAAGAGATAAAGACAGAAAGAAATAAAGTTGATATATACCTCAATAAAACTGATAATCAAACAATGAAAAAGGTATGTTCCATTATAAATTAGAAGTATTCAATGTTATCGTAGCAGGGTGTTGGTCATCACGAAAACACGCCTATATAATTTTGACCCCCTTGAACCTCACTTTTATATAGTAAAACTGGGGTTTCCGGGGGTATACCTTATTTTTCTTATTTCTGCTCTAAAATATAGATTGTGGGTACTCGTTAGAACCGCCTCGATGAGGCGGTTCTAACGAGTGCCCACAATCTATATTTTGAGCAGAAATAAGAAAAATATCACAATTTTTTATCATAAAATTTTCATTTTTTCGGCAATAAAGGTGGCAATGTATTTGAATAGGCGTGTTTGCGTAATGGTGGTGATATCCATACTAGTTAAAGGCAATAAAACTGTAATCTATTTATTTTAATTTTCGAAAATATATTTCTTTGGTCACAAATAGGACACTATTGACTACATAACTTCCTTACGGGAAAAGAATTGTTTTTATCTCCTTTTCCCCATAAGACCTTAATCTCAATGTATTTCTTATGTACGCAAACAATCTGAATACCCGACGTACGTTATAGCCATTTTCTGATAAGTGCCATAGGATTAACCAACCACCTACATTACGAAATGAAAGAAAACGAAAGTGTGGGTAGCTGTACCAGTTATGTTCATTGTTGATGTCACCGAAAGCGAAAGATTCGTAGTTTTTATGCCCTGTCTGTCTATTTGTTTGTCTGTCTGTCCGTCACAAAAACTTTAACCTTGACCATAACTTCAAAAGTATTTGACCCAGCCCCATGAAACTTCACACACTTATTCACAGTCACAAGGGCTACATTCTGACAAAGGGCCATAACTCTGTTGTCATTTTTGGCTGAATTATCTTCCCTTGAAATTTTGCAAAAACTCAAAAATTGTGGGGGGGGGGGGGGTGGGGTTGGCATTGGTCACCTGTAGTGACAGCTCTTGTTTTAATGTGAAATTGGAATTTCTTAACCGATATCTTCGGCTGTTGTAGACTTCAATATTTACTGGCACACTAATACATGTAAAACATACTCATGAAAACATGGAAACACGCAAAAAGGGGCATTTGAAATCAGTGCACACCCAGATCAGACGCCGCAGAACGTCGCTTCTGATAAGAGCAACCACCGTAAACAAACAGGTCAGCCACTTTCCTAAATAAATTTACAAAAATAAATATGAGACGCCAAGTTCTGCAACGGAAGTTCAGGTGGTTTTTCTCCGGTTGTTACGGTTTTCGCCCACCTCAGATTAACGATCGGCTCGAAATTAGTGACGTAGTCTTGAAAGGGACGTAAAACAACAAATAAATAAATAAATATAAATCTGACATGTATGTTGGGATGGAGGTTCTGCTGAGACAAAATGGGTAGCAAAGGCTCTGGTGAGACTGTGTCTATGCGCAGGCTCGCCTAAGTCTTTATTAGTTTCCGATGCGATAAGTACCTTTTTCTCGTGATACTCAGCGTCGATACTCAAGCGTCAAACTTTACGGAAACACGCCTTTACAAACACATTGTAAACGTTTCCGCCGAAAATGAAAACGAAAATTTTAAGATGATTGTTTTTTATATTTTTCTTATTTCTGCTCAAAATATAGATTGCGGGTACTCGTTAGAACCGCCTCTCGAGGCGGTTCTAACGAGTACTCATCATCAATATTTTAGAGCAGAAATAAGAAAAAATAAGGTATACACCTGTAAACCCCAGTTTTACATTATAAAAGTGGGGTTGAATGTGTTTAAAATTATATAGGCGTGTTTTCGTGTTGATTTCGTGAAATTTTACCAGGTATGTGGTTCGAGCCTTTCTCTATAAAATCCGACAGGGCCATACTTGTCCTAACCCTTTGACTACTACGTAAATTTCAGACGACAATCTGACGTTTTAGCCCATCGTATGCTAGTTGACACTTCTATTGCTCTATGTTGGACAAGTCCATTTGTCTAAAAAGGGATGATAGGCCTATTTTTCATTTTTATTTTATTTTATTTATTTATTTTTTTTTTATTTATTTATTTTATTTTTTTTTTCATTTTTATTCTATTTTTGACGGATAATTCTGTTGGCAAATGGTGCAGGCCCTGATCAGACGCCGCGTTCTACGGCGTCTGATCTGGGCCTGCACTGTTTACTAAGGTACCCCTCTAGGTGTTTCCCGCGTGCAATGGGTTAAATATATATTTTATAGTAAATGAAGTTTGACATTCCATGTGAATCGATTCACATACGATTCACGTGAAATATCAGGCCTTATTTTCACTGAAAAATTAGAAAAAAAAAATCATTTTGCAAATGCGGTCTGCTAGTCGTGAACAGCATTCGAAAGATTAATAATTCTGAAATATGTTTCAAGAATAACATGACAACAATAGCAGAATGCATCCATCCCACCGTACCCCAAACCCCACCCCATCCTATCGCCACCCTGCCACTTTGCGGACTTGGGCATATTAATTCATTTAAACAGTTATGCGATGTTTAACCTGTCACATTCATCTGCCATATTTCGAGGGGAGACAACTTTCGGGACTTCCTGTTTGTTTTTCTATAAGCTCTGTCTCACTGAAAAAAGTGTCTCCTCTTAAAGAGAAGAATTTGTTTCTCAGGAGCTAGTCCTTTTCTTTAAGAGTTGACCCTATTGACATGGGAGACAAAACTATTTTTGCAAGGAGTTGCTTCCCCTGAAGGTGTTTTCATTCCCGTTAAAACTGCAACTGAAGTTCTGAGAAAACGATCGAATCTGTATTGTTCTTGACGTTTCATGGCTCTTTTGTTTCCTTCTCTGAATGGGGCTATTATCTAATCTTCAGCGATGGATGAAAAGTTGTCTGCGACAAAATGTGTCTAATGTACGTGACCAAGAACCCAGTGAAATCTAAGAGTCTCAATTCATTATTCATAGAATAGATTTGCTTTCCAAACATTAAATAAGATCGGGCAGTGTAAGCTCTGCACAAACAATTCAGGTAGGTTTGTTTCAAACTGTTTGTTTGATTTGAGGATTAACGTCCCCGTCGACACTGTAAAGGTCTTTTGGAGGCGTCGCTTCCACTTTTGTGGGACTTTTACTCGACATTGAGATGAAATGACATCTCAAGCCCTGCCGCTTAATGAAACCAATATGGTTTATAAGCATGGGCGGTCTGACTCGCACCACTTTACCTGGGCAGGCTTAGATCCTCTAAGCGGTTTACCAGTACTCGTGTGTGGGTCGGTTTCAGCTCTGCGTGGAAGCATCATGCAGCCCATCTATTTCTTCAAGCCCCGATGGGCGGGGGGGGGGGGGGGCGGCGGTATTTTAGGTAGGTATTGGTTGCTCTGATGCAATGATAAAAGCCCGTATGTCTTAAAGTTCGCCATTCTATGGGCAAAAACAAGAACAATGTTTTGTTTAAACTGAGGGTTTTATGTCCCCGTCAACACTGTTTAGGTCATTTTGGAGACAATGCTTCCGATTTTGTGGGACTTTAACCAGTATTCATGTGCGGTCGGCTTCAGCTCTGCGTGGAAGCACCATGCAGCCCAATCTATTTCTCCAAGCCTCGATGGACGGGGGCCGTTCAAGAACAATGGAACTTTGGAAATTTGCAGATAAGGAAGACAACAAAAAAATACCTCCTAAGCATTTTATCAGTACTCATGTGCACTCGGTTCCAGCTCTGCGTGGAAGTCCCATGCAGCCCAATATACTTCTCCAAGCCCCGATGGGCGTGGGGCGTACAAGAACACAGTATCTTCGGAAATGGCCATTAAAGGAAGACAATAAAGGCTCCGTACACGCTCAGTAAGACCGCAACCTTCTGGGTTTTTTTTTGTTTTATTTCTGGTGAAACGTCCCCGTCAACACTATTTATGTCATTTTGGAGACGTTGCGTCTAATTTTGTGGGACTTTTACCCGACATTGAGATGAAATGACCGCCCACTGAAACCAATAGGGTTTATATGCATGGACGGGCCCGACTCACACCACTTTGCCTGGGCAGGTTTAGATCTTCTAAGCAATTTACCAGTCCTCGTATGCGGCCTTTCAGCTCTGCTTGGAAGCACCATGCAGCCCAATCTATTTCTCTAAGCCCCAATTGGCGGGGGTCTAACCGAAGAAGTCTTTAGTCACGAAGAAGTCTTTAGTCACGTGACTCTGATCAGTCTGATCAGAGTCACCGCTGTGCGCAGATGCCCTAATACCTATTTTCGGCTAGCTCGACCCATATCTACAACAACAGTTGCTTTAACAAGATTAAACTCGCTATTCAAAAATAAGAGTTTTAACGATTTTAACCCAGTCTTCATCATCTACTCCGATATTCTTTTGTTTGAGAAACAAGCCGAGAATCTGCCGCAATTTAGAGATTTTCTGTTCGGTAAATATTTGTCCGTGGAAAGTATGATTTAAAGATAAAGAATGACAGAAACTGAAGGTGAAACCTTTTAGAGAACAAAGGGGCATGATTATTTAAATTTCTGACGGCTTTAAGAATGGAATAAAAGAGTAACTGTAGAACGACACTAAAGCAATTTCAAAGAATACTTTATTAATGCTTAAATTTTGTTAATGTACAAGTATATTATTGAAGAACAAAAACGTAACAAAGGATTTTGTTTTAACTTAAGTGCGACATGCGAGTACTTATATAAATCAAATTAGCCGCGGCATTGCGTTATATACGTTACTTATTCTTGCAAGCGATGAGACACAAAACCGGAAGCAAGCTTAGTCATCTGACCAGAGCTGTAGTCTGTCAGGTGTAAACAGTACGAACTTCATATTACTGTTTACTGCAGCTGTAACATACACGGACAGTTATTTCTCCATGTTAAATTCCTAGATTAAAGCGTAACGTAGGTTTCGTTTTGCGTTCTATTAATTGTCTCAGGCTCTAGCTTTCTGTCGCTAAGATCAATTGACATTAATGTTACACAAAATATATTTCTGTTCCAGGACAATAAGCTCATCTTCACATTCATAATTCATCAGCATTGAGAATACTGGGATTGCCGGCTTCTAATTCTAATGAAATGGTCTATTTAACTTGAATCGTATATGCCTTGCGTCCCATTTTGGTGAATTAGCAAACAATGTAAACCCAGATCAGACGCCGCAGAACGCGGTGTCTGATCTGAGTCTACACTGTCTGCTGAAGATACACACATTTTGTAAAACTTACCGTAAACAAAACAAATCTCACATCCATAAAATTTCAAATGGATCACTCCAAACTTATTAGATGGAAGATTCATTGTCATATATCCTTAGAACTGCCGAGCTTTTGTGAAATCGTGGCTGAAATGGTGACTGGGGAGATCATTTCAACCTGGAAGCTGATCTTTATGGACAGTTGACCTTGTCTCACCCATTTTCTCTTGCAAACTGTCTGTCCCATTCGGTGTGATAAAATTAATCTTTCTGATGACGTCAACGGGCATGGCGCAGGAGTCACACTATGCTCAAACATGCACACAGACTTCTTATTTTTTCCGTTTTTCTCTACCTAATTTTTCTTTCTTACTCTCTCTCTTCTCTAATGTACATTTTTCTCTCTTTCTTCTTTTTTCGGAGTGCCTTCATTGTGGCCGCACTTGAATGGTATAGACAGCGCGTCGTCTCAAAAGAAGTAGGTCAAAATGAAAATGTTCGTCTTTTTGGCTAGTTTTGGAAGCTCATTGGATCGAACTTATGTCCAAAAGGCGTTCGAGCCATTGGTATTCGACTGTTCTTGGTAGTCAGTAAAAATCTACTTTTGCAGTAGCCGCACATCTTCGCAAGCCGAGGTCCAAGTCCACTTTGTTCCCTCCGGAGGGAGCAAGCCGGCCTTTTTAGCTCAGTAAGAGATCGGGGGCTCGCTTGATACCTGCCTCAATAATGTTGACTGGGTCGTAATGCTCCGATCAAACACACAAAAAGAGCAAAATGGTCTTAGAGCCCTCGGCTTGCGAAGGTGGCTTGATTTGAACTATTGAAAAATCCTTATTATAATTATTAGCTCACTTTGAGCGAAGCTCCATGTCAGCTTATGCCGTGACCTGTTGTCCGTCCGTCGACCGTCCGACGTCCGTCGATAACTTTTCTTATTTTCGACAACTCCTCCAGAACCGGAAGTCGGACTGAACTGATACCTGTGAGGCATTGGGATGACATAGAGATTCAGATTTGCTGAAGTCGTTCCGTTCCGATATCAAAGATGGTCGCCATGGCAGCAAGCTTGAAATTCTTCAAACGACATCTCCCGAACCAAAGGTCGGATTGAGCTGAAACTTCATGGGAGGCATGAAGGTGACATGGACATTCAGATTTGCTAATATTGTTCCATTCCGATATTCAAGATGGCCGCCATGGCAATTATCTTGAAATTCTTAATACGGCATCTCCTCCTGAACCAATGGTCGGTTTGAGCTGAAACTTGAATGGAGACATCGGGGTGACATCGATATTCAGATTTGATAAAACGGTTTCGTTCGGGTATCCAAGACGGCCGTCATGGGGGTGGGGGTCTCTTGAAATTCTTCAAACGATATCTCCTCCTGAGCATAACATCGGCTTGAGCTGAAACGTCATGGGAGGCATTGGAGTGACATGGAGATTCAGATTTGCTAAAATGGTTCTGCTTCAAACGACAGCACCTCTCGGACCAAAGGTCGAATTGTGCTGAAACGTGATGGGAGATGACATGGAGGTTCAGATTTGCTAAACTGGTTCATTACCGGTATCCAAGCTGGCCGCCATGAAATTCTCCAATCAACATCTCAACAAGAACCAAATTTCAGATTGAGCTGAAACTTAATGGGAGGCATCACGATGAAATGGAGATTCATATTGCTAAAATTGTTCCGCTCCTGTATTCAAGACGGCCGCCATGGTGGCGATCTTGAATTTCTTCATTCTCCTCCCGAACTAAAGGTAAGAGTGAGCTGAAACTTGATTGGAGGCATTGGGACGACATGGAGATTCAGATTTGCTAAGATCGTTCCGTACCGATATCCAAGCTTGCTGCTATGGCTACCATCTTGAAATTCTTCAAACGACATCTTCTCCTGAACCAAAGTTGAATCAAGCTGAAACTTAATTGGAGGCATTAGGGCGACATGGCGGTTCAGATTTGCTAAAATCGTTCCGTTCCGATTTCCAAGATGGCTGCCATGGCGGCGATCTTGGAAATCTTCAAACGACATGTCCTCTCAAACCAAACCAAAGGCAAGATCAAGTCTAAATTTGGGGTGGGGGATGGGGGGCATCGGGGCGACATGGAGATTTAGATTTGCAAAACTCATTCAGTTCCAATATCCATGATGGCTGCCATAATGGCCCTCTTATAATTCTTTAATTGACATCTTAAATCGTTCCGTTCCGATATCCGGCGGCAATTTTTAAATTCTTCAAAATACGTCTCCTCCCGAACCAAAAGTCAGACGGAGCTAAACATAAAGATAAAGAAGCTTTATTTAATGTCGCATATCCGAAACAAATACCATAAGCTACACATAAGCTTTGTAGAGCTTTTATTGCGACAAAGTATCCTTTAACAAATACTTTCCTGCCTTCATTTATCTTCCTAGGACTACCCCTGATAATGTGAGCGTCAGCCAAGGGAGCGCCTAGTACCTTTTTTCACGCCTTTGGTATGGCGCGGCCAGGGATCGAACCCGCGACCTCCAAATTCCCGAAGCGGACGCTCTACCACTGAACTATCGGGGCCGGTAAACTTGATGGGGAGCTGGTGGGGAGGAGTACATCAAGGTGACATGGATATTCAGATTTGCTAAAGGTAATTCCGTTCCGATATATAAGATGGCTGCCATGGTGGCCGTCTTGAAATTCTGTAAATGACATCTTCTCCTCAGCCAAAGGCCGGATCAAGCTGAAACTTGATGGTAGGCATCGGGGCGACTGATGTGAGGCATAGAGTGAACATGGTTATTCAGGTTTGCTAATATCCTGGATGGCTGTGCCGCGTTGGCCATCTTGAAAATCTTCAAACCACATATGCTCCAGAATGGTAAGTCGCATTGAGTTTAACTTTGGTGGGAGGTATTTGGGTGACATGGAGATGCAGAATTGCAAGATGGCAGCAATCTTGATTTTTTTTTCAAACCAAATGAGTAGTAATCGAAGATTTTTGAGGCGGGGTAGCTCATGTGTTATCAATATATGCCAGATTCGCTGAATCCACAAGAAGATTTTGTAGAGTGCCTATTGCATGCATTTTGCAAGCGGCCATGTACACAAGTTGCAGTTGAAACCACATGATCGGGTGACAGGGCTGACCTTTTTTATTATAAGAGTATTTCAAAGCCAGGTGCAAACGATACCTTAGCCCTGCAGAACTATACACCCCCGACCACTCTGCATCAACATAATCTCTTCCTGAATCCTAAATCAGACTGGGCCGGTCAGAAACTTAATCCGAGGCATCAAAACAACATGCAGATTTAGGATGGTTAAAGGCAATGTGATCTGATGGACAAACTGGCCACCGATGCACAGTGTAATATATCATGATCAGCCTCATTCAGGTGAGCGATGTTTGACCCACTTGGGCCTCTATTTTTTTATTCGATCCTCAACAAAATTGCAGGTAATGAGGACAGCCATAAAATCTTGGACCATATCGAATTTGGGACAGATCATTCATGTGAGAGTTACATGCCCTTTAGTCTCCCATAGACTTATAATGGAGAAAATGTTGTCCGGGCGGTAGCAAGTTTATTTTTGATCAGATCCTAAACAAACTTGCAGGTAATGAAGGCAGCCATAAAATCTTGGACTAGTTCGAAATTTGGTCAGATCGGATCGTTCATGTGAAAGCTTCTTGCCCTTTAGTCTCCAACAGACTAATAATGGGGAAAATATTGTCTGGATGATAGCGACTGTATGTTTGATCCGATCCTCAACAAACTTGTATGTAATGAAGACAGCCAGAAAATCTTGGACACTTTCGAATTCGGGGCAGATCGGATTGTTCATGTTATAGTTGCTTGCCCTTTAGTATCCCGTAAACTTATAATTGGGAAAATGTTGTCCGAGCGACTTTATTTTTGATCAGATCTTCAACAAACTTGTAGGTAATGAGGACAGCCATAAAATCTTGGATAAGTTCAAATTTGGGACAGATCTGATTGTTTACGTTAGAGTTACTTGCCCTTTAGTCTTCAAAAGATTTATAATGTGGAAAATGTTGTACGGGCGATAGCAACTTTATTTTTTACCAGATACTCAACAAAGTTGGAAGTAATGAGGACAGCCACTAAATCTTGGACAAGTTTGAATTTTGAACAGATATGATTGTTTATGTGAGCGTTACTTGCCCATCAGTTTCCCATAGACTTACATGGGCAAGATATCAGTGACGGGGATCATATCTCTGCCTCGATGATGGCCACAACTTAACCCTTATCTTGCTGTTCACGACCACCCCTATCTTTGCAAACAATGTAGATCCAGAACAGTGTAGATCCAGATCAGATGGCTTCTGAAGAAGCCATCTGATCAGGATCTACACTGTTTGGCATTCAGTTTATAAATTTGTAGCAATAAATTACATTAAGTAATTTGATTGGTTGATAGACAGAGATGGGTGTGGCTTAAATGAATATTCAGCAAGATAAGGGTTAAAACTATTATTTTTTATTATTTTACTCGAAGTTGGTGCTTGGTGATTTGTCCTTGGCTTGACGCTTCGTGTCTGTCTACCTTGTAGTTTTCTTCAGCTCCAGCTTCCAGTGTGTTGAACAAGCTACGAGCCCTCATCTTTAATTCATCACAGTTATTCAGTTTCATTAGTATTTCAGTTTGCTCTAATTTGTATGTTATTCTGTGATGGTCTATTGATTCAGTTAGTTACCTTCAGGTGGACAAACTATGTTGCGTGTTGTAACTAGAGTGAATGGTTGACCAATCATGCAATTAGAATCGATTTAGGGCAGATCGGATTGTTCATGTGAGAGTTACTTCCCCTTTAGTCTCCAATAGACTTACAATGAGAAAATGTTGTCCTAACACTAGCAACTTTATCATCAGGAAATTACATCTATATAATTTTTACCCCCTTGAACCCTACTGTTATACAGTAAAACTGGGGTTTACAGGGATAAACCTTATTTTTCTTATTTCTGCTCTGAAATAAAGATTGTGGTACTCGTTAGAACCGCCTCGATGAGTCGGTTCTAACGAGCAAGAACTATCTGTATTTTGAGCAGAAATAAGAAAACTATCACAACTTTTCATCTTAAAACTTTCGTTTTTTTTTAGTTTTTACATGGTAAAATTTATATTATATATAGGCGTGATTGCGTAATGTTTTGATCAGAAACTTGCAGGTAAGGAGGACAGCCATAAAATCTTGGACAAAGTAGATTTTGGGTTCATGTGACAGTTACTTGCCCTTTTAGTATCCTATAGAGTTGTAATGGGGTAAATGTTGTTAATTAACAGTGACTTCATTTTTCGATAGAATCTTCATCAAACTTGCAGTCAATGAGGACAGGCATAAAATCTCGTACACATTCAGTTTTGGCCCAGTTTCGACTTTTTATATGAGAGTTGCCTGCCCTTGCGGGCCAAAAGGGAAAATGTATAGATGATAGCGATTTCATTTTTGATGAAATCTTTATTAGACTTGCAAGTAATGAGCACAGCCATAAAATCTTGGACGTGCTTTATTTTGGAACAGACTGGACTTCTCTTGCCCTATAGTCTCACATAGACATATAATGGGGGAAAATTGTCTGTGCAATAGGAACTTCATATTTGTCCGGATCCTCATTAAAATTGTAGGTAATGAGAACAGCCATACAAAATCATGTGCAGGATAGAATTTGGGGCAGATCAGACTATTTACATGAGAGTTACTTGCCCTTTAGTCTCCCATAGACTTATAATTTGGGCAGTTTTTATCCGATAGACGGTGACTTCATTTAAGATAGAAACTTCATCAAACTCACAGTTAACGAGGATCGCAAATTATTTGTCAGAAAGGGGCAGTGTGACACGGAGATTCAAAATTGCTAAAATTGCTTTGTTCCAATATCCAATATGGCTGCCATGGTGGCCATCTTGAAAACCTTCTAACAACATCTGCAGCTAAATGATAGTGGGATTGAGCTGAAAAATAATGTGAGACGATTGGGCAGCATAGAGATTCAGAATTGCTAAAATCCAAGCCATTGTGTCCATCTTGAAATTCCTCAAAGCGTAAGTCTGGTTGAGCCGAAACTTGATGGTAGGCATCAGGGCGACCATGGAGATTCAGATTCATTGAAAGTGTTCCTTTCTAATATCCAAGAATCGAGGGCAGGACAAAAGTCCTTCTTGCAGTATTTTGTACACTTAATTCTTAACTCTGCACCAACGTCATTTTCTCTTGAATCTTTAACCCATTGCATGCGGGAAACCCCCCGGGCTTGGCAAACAGCGCAGGCTCAGATCAGATGCCGCAGAATGCGGCGTCTGATCAGGGCCTGCACTATTTGCTAAAAGAATTTACCTTAAAAAAAAAAGAATAAAAAATAGGCCTGCCACCCCTTATATGGCAAATGGAATTGTCCAACATACAGCAAAGGAAGTGTCGACTAGTATACAATGGGATAATTAGAAACTCAAGTGGTGGCTTCAAGGTCAGGATTATAGTGTGAACAATTTGACATGAGACTGGTGACCTTTATTATCAATATTTCACACCCGACTGAATGCAAAAATTTATCTTCGCCGTTTTCCGAAGAGGTGGATATTGT
This sequence comes from Lucinisca nassula, assembly GCA_963580285.1. Lineage (NCBI taxonomy): Eukaryota > Metazoa > Mollusca > Bivalvia > Lucinida > Lucinidae > Lucinisca > Lucinisca nassula. The sequence continues at coordinate 110,852,018 of OY757012.1, read as the reverse complement.
TATTCAATACATGGAGGTCGGTAAATGGGTTCTGACCCCGCCCATCGGGGCTTGAAGAAATATATGGGCTGCATGATGCTGAATCCGATCCGCAGACGATAACTGGTAAACTACCTGGAGGATCTAAGCCTGCCCAGGCAAAGCGGTGCGCACGAGTCCATGCTTATAAACCATATTGGTGTCATTGGGCGACAGGGCTTGAGAGGTCATTTCATCTCAATGTCGGGCAAAATGCTCACAACAAGGAAGCAACGTCTCCAAAATGACCTATACAGTGTTGACGGGGACGTTAAAACTCAAAGAAACAAAACGAATGTTCTTGAGAACAGCATTGCCCGAGTTTTCAAAATATGTTTACAAAGTTGAGTAAAAATCATTGGGCGACAGGGCTTGAGATGCCATTTCATCTCAATGTCGGGTAAAAGTCCCACAAAATTGAAACGTCTCCAAAATGACCTTTACAGTGTTGACGGGGACGTTAAACCTCAAATCAAACAAAACAATCGGTGAATGGGTCGCCATTCAAGAGATGCGGAAAATTCACGAGCAGTTTACGAATACCGATCTATTAGGCGAAAACACTAATTTATTCTTTGCATAAAGGTCGGTCTCATGTCAAACTGCACCAACTATACTAAAGCTAATCTCATCAAATACTAATAGCCAAGTTGGCCACTAGGGATAGTGTAATCCTAACCCAAGTGAGCGATTTCTGGCCCACTTGGGCCTCTAGTTTACTTCAGAGTTTAAAAATGTCTAGTATAGAGTCAATGCAAACAATATGCAACAAAAGCATTATGACTGCGCATGCATTGTACGGTTTTCGTAGGTTATATCCGAAACTCTCGCAAAATTATTCAGCATTACAGGTGGAAGATATTCCATCCTAACGCCATCAAACTTTCAGCAAGGCACCAGTAATTTATACTGACCATTCCAAGTCGGTGCTTTTGCTGTGGTTCCTTCATGTTTTGTGTTGCTTGTTCTGATTCTTTCCCTAATCATATATGTTGTTACGTTGTTGATTCTGATCCTTCCCCCCTTATGGTTGATCATTTTAGTTGCGTTTGTCCTTCCAGTTTAATGTTTGTCATGTTGGTGAGTCTGATTCTTTCCCCAGTTATGTATATTACTCTTTTTAGTTAGGTTTAGATATTCTGGGTCAACACCTCATTACGGAAACACACCAATACAAATACATTATCAACTTTACTCCCAAGAAAACGAAAATTTTAAGATGAAAAATTGTGATATTTTTCATATTTCTGCTTAAAATATAGATTGTGGGTACTCGTTAGAACCGCCTCATCGAGGCGGTTCTAACTGGTACCCACAATCCATATTTTAGAGCAGAAATAAGAAAAATAAGGTTTACCCCTGTAAACCCCAGTTTTACTATATAAAAGTGGGGTTCAAGAGGGTAAAAATTATATAGGCGTGTTTTCGTGATGTGTTTGAGAAAAAGAGCTTCTGACTCGGTTTACGTGTTGTCCATTTTGTTTACTGTCGTCACTCCATGTTTCGACTTCTTTGCCAAGTGATATTGTGGGAAGAATTTGGGATCTGATTGTATCAGTTCCTGATCGTTTCTCTTCGGTTTAATTATCTGTCATATGATTCAAGAAGCGTTTCCATAGCACTTCCATGTTTTGGACGCTGTTTCTTCTACTAATTATTCCTTGATTCAGATTGTTGCAAATTAACCACAATCATATCTTAAGCCAACTTTGCATATAAAGTTTTGCGTGTTTTACGGTCATAAACTTTCTCGCCATGGGCACTGCATCAACGCACAATAATGAGGGTAGTACTATATGGCCGCCTTGTCTTTCAATATTTCTTATCTGATCGTTCGCTCTCTTACCTCTGTATTGGAGACAATTAAACATATCGACCCACATCGGCCCGGATCGGAATTCGAACTTCGTAGCCGCATTGGTTTGAAATAGAATGCAGAACGTTGCAATGAAAGAAATGACCCATCCGCAGGTCGCTGCGAGAAAATGCGGGCTGAACATAATAAATAAAAAAAGCACTGTCGGGACTTGTGGGTCGCTTCCAAGCAGGCACACGTCGCTAGGGCAATATCAAATCAATGTCGTTGCAACGTCATGGCGTTGCACTGACGTCGATGTGACGTCACAGTTACGCCATGTGCCTGCTTGGTTGTCTCTGAGAGTACTCCGGGTAGACTGGGAAAATGGTTCTGAATGGTGACGTGAATTTGTGCTTTAAATTCTGAAATGACTGTATTTTTAAGCAAACAGTATATACCCTGATCAGACGCCGCTGCCACTGTCCCAGGACATGAGCCCAGTTGATAAAGTTTTCTTTGCACTGGGCTCTGGTGGCGTCACAGTGACAAGAAATGTGAGGCTATAAATAACCGCTACCTGGATATCATATAAATCAGTTATAGTCACGTGGACATCAGCGAGGTAAAGCTACTACACTTAGTAACTTTGCGTCGATTGACAGACAATCGACCTAATAAATTGTGCCGCACCAGGAAAAATGTGTTTTATAACAAAGGCCAACAGCAAAGGCTCAGATCAGACTGCGCTCGAAGCCTTAATGTACCCCAGTAATTCCTACTCAACAATATTAAGGTCATATCGGGCCTGTTAGTTTACTTAAACACACTTTTCCCAAGCAGAAAATCAGTTAACCAGTAATTTCCCTCCTCTTAAACCCCACTTTTGTACAGTAAAGCTGGGGTTAACAGGAGGTATCTATATTTTTTCTTATTTCTTGCCAAAGGCGGTTCTAATGAGTTCATGTGTTCTATATTTTGAGCAGAAATATGAAAAATGTTAGAATTTTTTTATCTCAAAATTTCCATTTTTTTTTTTTTTTTTTTTTTTTTGGTGGGGGGAGGGGATAAAATTTTCAATATTTTTATAGAGGTGTTTTCGTAAGAGCCTAAGCAATAAATACCATTTTTCATCAGCCGGCTCATTCATATTTAACCCTTTTTGTACCAAATGGAATCTTCACCCTTATATATAGCAAGAGTTCATTTCAAAATTTAGGGGTGTCAGGTTGTGTTTTCATCAAAATTTATTCGGAAAATGACTGAACTTTTTGCAACCCGTGGAGGCCCTGATCAGACGCCGCGTTCTGCGGCGTCTGATCTGGGACTGCACTGTTTGCCAGGGTGCCCGTTTTGGGGGTTTCTGGTACTAAATGGGTTAAAAGATTTTATGGTTTACATAGTGTGCAAAAATACGGGTAAAATACACCATGACGAAGATGACGAAAGAAACAAAAGAACAATATTTATCAAGCCCGCATATATTTGTAGAAAATAATGATAAAAAGCAATGATTAAGAATGCATCCTGCTATAATTCATTTCTTGATTAAATCAATAAGAGCAAATGTTCCTGAAGTTACGGGCATATATACGAGGGATGTTCGAAAAGAATTGTTTATTTCTATCTGGAGACTTCAAATTTCAAGTTAGACCAAAATTGCTCATTTCATGCCCTCGAAGTACTCTCCATGGCTAGAAATGCAAAGTTTCAGCCGATGTATCCACTTCTTGAAGGCGCCAGGGTACGCTGATTTGGACACAGTAATAAGGTACTAATGAATGGCAGATCCAAGTGCCTGTCGGGACTGGTATTTCCGCCCTGCAAGGAATGATTTCACTTTCGGAAACAAAAAGAAATCACATGGGGCAAGGTCTATATGGAATACGGGAGGGGGGGGGAGGCAAAGAGGCAAAACAGTTACCTTTTCTTTCTTTAAAAACGCCGTAGCTATTGCGGAGGTATGAGCGGTTAAATTGTCATGTAGAAGACGGACATGTTTAAAACCAGTGGCACGGCGTCGTTTCTGATAATACTTTTTCAGGTTCTTCAGAACTACGTCTTGGTGGTACTTTCCGGTGATGCTTTTGCCCTTTTTCACCGGCACTTTTATTGAAACTCCTTCACCAGAGAAGAAGATTGCATACAAAACCTTCTTTATACCAAAAGAACGTTTGGCAAATTATTGCGCGTTTGCTGTGTTTAGTGGCCCAGATCTTATTGCTAACCTTTCTGACGGGCTCAAAATAATGGACTTAGGTTTCATCACCTGTGACGACATTGGCAAACTTTTTTGTGTGTGTGTGTGTCATATTTTGGAAACATTTGAAGCAGCTTTTGGCCGATTTAACCAGTTGCCTCTTTCTTTTGCTCGTCAGTCAACAGATGTAGTACCCATCTAGCAGAAATCTTTCTGACTTTCAAATGCTTCTTCAAAATAAGGTGAACCGTTGATAGTGATGTGCCTACTTTTCGTGCAATATCACGAACTGTAAATCTGGCATCTCCTTCAATTATTTCCTTTATTTTAGAAACGATTTCTTTACAAGATGCAGATTTTGGCCTACATGATTTCGGTGCATTTTTGATGGACTCTACACCAGACTCAAATTTCTTTTTCCGCCGCCGAACTGTCTCATAAGACACACAAGAAGGTCCAAAATCAGTAGAAATTTCAGTCTTCAGCTTCTTCAAAAAAACAACCAAGTTTTGAGCAAGCTTTGATGTAAGCTCGTATTTCACCTTTTTAGTCGACGCTTCTACCAACCATTTTTTCTTGCAGTGGTCAATGACTGCGTGTATTCAAATGGCAAATTTTATGTCTTACACTTGTGTAGATCTTGAATAGCCCTATACAAGTATGTATTGGTTTTGATCGTGCCCCACGTGGATATCGAGCTAGAAGACAATAAGCAATTCGTTTCGAACATCCCTCGTATAAGCGGCCGTGTTTGTGCATATTAATACCGTTGCGTGTATGCGTGTGTGCGTGCGTACGTGCATGCATGCCAAACATTCATTCGCCGGAAATTGCCGAAAAAATAGCAGTGTCCTTAGGTAATCGGCAATCTGTAATACCTGATTGAAAGGAGTGGCTTTTCATATTAAATTTTTGGGGAAAAACAAAATAATCCCTTGGATCATGTTTACCTTTACGGCTAGAATAATATCACTGTTTTGCAGATTTACGAAAAATATTCATCTTTTATTCGATGTATTTTATACGTATGTATGAATATGCCATTGCTTCCATCTGCATTTTAATGACATGTCTATATGCCCAATAGACTGCAGTATATATTTTTTTCAAAACACGCGACATTCCATGTTTGGTTTTCATGAATTATACTGCATTGTTTCTCTTGCAAAATAAAGCCATACTTATATTTCTTCCACCAAATAAAAGCATAAGATTCAATCGAAGGCTTTTGACCCCCAAAACATGCATACGCAAGCTTTTTTAATTTCAAGACATTTTTCTTATAACTTGAAGAATTTGCTCCTGTTCCCACGTGGAGCAAATTCTTTCCTTTAACAAAAAAAAAAAAAAAAAAACAGTTTTGATAACAGAATCGTACATTTTGAAACTGACCTGCCTGTCTTGAAGGAGTATTTGTTCCTGTTTAGGGAATGGGTGCACGTTCAAGGGAAGCAGCATTTTTGTATTGTTATCTCCCCTTTCAGTAAAGGTCCAGACTGAACGGAAATGATTTGCTTTTGAAGAGCAACGAAAACACGCCTATACTAATACATTGTAAATTTTACCGCGAAAAAAGTGAAAATTTTAATATGAAAAATTGTGATATTTTTCTTATTTCTGCTCAAAACATAGATCACGGATACTCGTTAGAGCCGCCTCGTCGAAGCGGTTCTAACGAGGATCCACAATTTATGTTTTGAGCGGAAGAAAACATAACGTATAACCATGTAACCCCAGTTTTACTATATAAAAGTGGGGTTTAAGGGGGTCAAAACTATATAGCGTATTTTCGTGATGTCATGAGGAAATAGTACGTATCGCACGGTTCAGGCGAGCTTACGCTAAATGCTGATAGCATGGGCTCTGGCGAGTCTACGCTTTAGCGCTCTCTGCAGAGCACAATACGAATAACATGGGCTCTGGCGAGCCTGCGCTTAGTCTCAGTCTCTCCAGAGCCCAATACAATTAACCCATTTTGTACCGGAAACCCCAAAACGGGTAATTGGCAAACAGTGTCGTCCCAGATCAGACGCCGCACAACGCGGCGTCTGATCAGGGCCTACACTGTTTACAAAAGGTTCAGCCATTTTGCAAATATACTTTGAAGAAAACACAACCTGACAGTTCTAAATTTTGAAATGGACTCCTGCTACATATATGGAAGAAGATTCCATTTGGTACAAAAGAAAAAGGTTAACATAGGCGCTTAAGCGCAGGCTTATAACAGGGGCCATGAAGAAGCCTCAAGCAAAAATTCTGCTTTCTGATCCTTTTGAGTATTTGAAAAAATAATAATCTTACATCGGATAATTCTATGAGCCGTCTTCCCGCGTGTCAACTCAATGTCTTTCCTTTCAGGGCTGATCCCATTTTCAGAGGAATTTGGTTTGCCGGAAAGTTACTAAGAAGTCACAACAGTTATCTCCCTCGAAAAATGGTTTTGTTTGTTTGTTTGAATTGAGGGTTTACGTCCCCATCAACACTATTAAGGTCATTTTGGAGACGCTGGACGTTTATCCAACATTGAGATGAAATGACATCTCAAGCCCTGCCGCCAAAACAAACCAAAAGGGTTTATATGTAGGGACGATCCGACCCGCACCACTTTGCCTGGGCAGGCTTAGACCCTCCAAGCGGTTTACCGGTACTGATTTTGCGGTCGGTTTCAGCTCTGCGTGGAAGCATCATGCAGCCCAATCTATTTTCTTCAAGCCCCGATGGGCGGGGGCAATTAAAAATATTGGAAGATGGTCACTTGAGACTTTGCTTTTCACACTTTTTACGCACTTCGTAGCTTAATGTAATGTCGCGCCATGAGAATTGACGAGACCAGTAGCTCTCAGTCGCCAACCAAGATTTCTAATCAAACATCGTAAAATTCTCATTTCATCGCATTAAAACAATCAGGGAGGTTTCAAGATGGCTTTTTAAGCTGGGGACGAAAACTGCTCTTCTTAACTTCTGCCATATTACCCATGGACAAATCAAATCAGCCTCTCTGCGGGGCGATTTACCCCAGTACGACACGGATCATTTCCCCTAAAAACAGCTTTTCTTCTTCGCTCGTATCCCGGCGAGTATTGCAATCTCAGCTCTCCAGATACAAGTAACCTAATGTTTATGGAAATGAATAATAAAAAGTGTTACTGATGCGATTTTCGTCAAGTCTAAAGTCGTTGAAGCCTCGATCTGTCATCTGTTTTCATTATGGTTTTCACGCCGTCCGCCATTAATCGTAGAGAAAGCTACATTAATTAGATTTTGCAGGAAGTTAGTCTTGGAGACGAAGATTTGCTTCGCTTAGTTGTATGTATTAATGGTGATAGACTTTAGATTCTGAGAACTAATGCGAGGCTTCAGGTGAGTTTAATCACAATTCAACAGATTTTATGAGGAATTAACCAGAACAGAGCATTAAAGGGTGTTCTAGTAATGTGTTGTTTCATTTCTCAATTCATTATTTCTCGTATCTTGTGTTTTAATCTTAACTTGTCGTCAAACAGCAATTATTAAATCGCTTTCACTATAAAGGAATTGAAATAACGCTTGAAAGTACGTTTCCTTTTCTTTTTAACCCATATATGACAGTGGAATCTTCCACCTAATAAGTTTGGAGTAAATTACTATGGGGCGCCCTTTTACTATTTATTCCCTATTTATAGATATCCATAATTATTTATGGATATCCATAATTCGAATGATGGATATTCATAATTATTATATCAATAATTGTTTATGTATATCCATTATTCGAATTATGGATATCCATAAATTAGTCGAATTATCGAATTATGGATATCCATAAATTGAATAATGGATATCTATAATTCGATATATGGATATCCATAATTCAGATCGATTTATGGATATCCATAATTCAGATCGAGTTATGGATATCATTAATTCGTATTATGAATATCCATTATTCGGTCCATTTATGGATATCCATAATTCGATTTATGGATATCCATAATTCGTCTTGGCAAATAAATACAATAAATAATGATTGAAACCAAAGGCTTTTGCGGTGAATTATGGATATCCACATTTCAAAATATGGATATCCATAATTCAGACCGATTTATAGATATCCATACTTCGACTGATGGACATCCATTATTCGAATTATGGATATCCATCAATAGAATAATGGATATCTATAAATATGGATTAAATAGTAAAACGGCACCCCATAATTTAATTTCCAAGTAAATGGGTGCCAGGTGTGTTTGACAAGTTTATGAAAATTCTAAAAACAAACAATGTAGATCCAGATCAGACTCCGTGTTCTGTGGCGTCTGATCTGGGCCCTATACTGTCAATGTCCCAAAAAATGGACGCTGGGCATATATGGGTTTAATAGTGCACTGTGTATGATTTGATGCAGCTAGTGTAACCTTGAACTGGTTGAACCCAAGAAATGCGACCAATAACATACAGTCGAACTTCAATGGCTCGAACACCTTAGGGACCTCGAAAATCTGTTCGAAACAGGGGTTGTTCGAGCCACTGAGGTTACTGTCAGGAGGCATTAATAGATACTTTTAGACATCTTTTCGGTGTTCTATAATGAATATGTATGCTGTGTGTACTCATTAGAATCGCCTCATCGATGCGATTCTAATGAGTACACACATCATTCATTTGCTAGATAAAAGTCGAAAATCTCCTTAATTATCCAACACTTTTTCTGATGCAGAGGAATTCCCTAGGACTCAAAAATGGGTTCGACTCAACCATGGTAAACGAGCCATCGGTGTTCGAGCCATCGAAGTTCGACTGTACCTGGTAAACACGTAAGGGGTAGCCGGCAATTATTAACTCAAAATCCTCACGGGAACTTCTGGTCATGACTAACGAGATTTCAAAAATATCAACAAATAGGTGAGTGTTCCCGATTTATGATTTTTACTCAACTTTGTAAACATATTTTGAAAACTCGGGCAATTCACCTTATTTGCATTATCTGCTGGTTCCTAGTCTGAAGGTTATCAGTGTTGAAAAAACAGGTAACCAGACCCCCCTGACCTTGAAAGGTCAGGGGGGTCTGGTTACCTGTTTTTCCAATACTGACAATGTGCAAGCTGGGAGCCAGCAAATAATGCAAATATGGTGAATGCTGTTCTCAAGAACATTCGTTTGTTTGTTTGTTTGTTTGAGGTTTAACGTCCCCGTCAATACTGTATAGGTTCTTTTGGGAGACGTTGCTTCCAATGTTGTGAGCATTTTACCCGACATTGAGATAAAATGACATCTCAGGCCCTGTCGCCCAATGAAACCAATAGGGTTTATAAGCATGGACGGTCTGACTCCATTTTGCGCTTTGCCTGGGCAGGCCTCAATCCTCTAAGCGATTTACCAGTACTCGTGTGCTGTCGGTTTCAGCTCTGCGGGGAAGCATCATGCAACTCGTCTATTTCTTCAAGCCCCGATTGCTCGTTTACCTTGGCTGACTCGAACCCGTTTTTGAGTCCCTAGGGATTTCCACTTCATAAGAAATAGTGTGGGATAATTAAGGGGATTTTCGACTTACCTTGCCAATGTATGCCGTGTGTACTCATTAGAATCGCCGCAATGAGGCGATTCTAATGAGTACACACAGCATAATTTTTTTTTTTATTTCAGAACATTAAAAGGATGTCCCAAAATTAAACCCGTTATGCCTCCTGGCAGGAACCCCCAGTGGCTCGAACTACCCCTGTCTCGAACAGATTTTCCGGGTCCCAAAGTTGTTCGAGCCATTGAAGTTCGACTGTAGATGGTAACACATATATCCGGGACAGGTTCATTGCATGTAAGCCAGAACAACCTGTTGCATGCGGGCAGAAGGGACTCTATACATCCGGAGGGCAACCCATCGAGGAGTTGATAGACCTCTAAACAAAGCTGGCGTTGGAAGGTGGAACTCGTAGCCTTGATTGGCAATCCACCTAGGTATGATGCACTGGAAACTGCAATTGCGGCCCTGCACACAGGCGGTTTGGTTCTATCTATATTGTCGCTTTCCTTAAGAATGAAGCAGTACGGGGAATTCGGCAGCCGAACTGAGTGACTGAGCAGACCTTTTTATGATCACACTGCTCACCCACTTAGCATAGGGAAGGGGCTAGAAAAGGTGCCTTAAACAATTGCCTGCTTCAAAAATCTTTGGCTGGTAAACCGCGATCAGCATGGATCCCATCTAGCGGCCGAACCAAAAAAGAAGATAAAGGTGATATCCTTAAAAATCGGCGCATGGAATGTGTGCACCTTAATGGACAGTGCTGGTTCAGACAGACCACAGCGTAGAACAGCTCTAGTTGGTAGAGACATTAATCGTTACAAAGTAGAGATTGCAGCTCAAAGCGAGACTCGCCTTCCAGAGGAAGGGCAAATAAAAGGAGTTGATGCTGGCTACACATACTTCTGGAGTGGACGTAAAAAAGAAGAGCGGCGGGAAGCTGGAGTAGGCTTCGCCATCAAATCACACCGTGTCAGCAAACTCTCAGGACTTCCAAAGGGCAAACATGAACGCCTGACTCAGACTACTCTTAACTGGTAAGAGACATGCAACTATTGCTAGTACCTATGCACCCACAATAACCAATCCAGATGAGGTCAAAGACAAGTTCTATGATGATTTGGACTCTGCGATTTCTGCTAGACCCCGGGGGGACAAACTCATCATCCTTGGAGACTTCAATGCTAGAGTGGGCACAGGCCACCAAACCTGGGAAGGAGTGATTCGGAATGAAGGAGTAGGAAAGTGAAATTACAATGGCTCCTCCTTTTGAGGACGTGTGAAGAGCATGAACTGCTTGCTGATCACAAACACAGTCTTCCGTCTGCCAACTCGCAGCAAGACATCATGGATGCCTCCTCGCTCTAAACACTGGCATCTCATTGATTATGTCATAGTTAGAAGAAAGGCAGACATGGTGTCAGAGTGACAAAGACAGTGTACTCAACCTGCGTATCCAGCCTGCACGGCGACCTCAAGACAAGAAAGTGTCCAAAAGACTGAATGTCTCTAAGCTGAAACAAGACAACAAGGGGCAAGCCTTCACCCATGACATCTACAGCAGATTAGATGCAATGTAATTTAGTTCAGATGATCCAGAAGAGAACTGGAAAGTCTTCAGAGACACTGTTCACTCGTCAGCAATGGATTCCCCAGGTCCAGTATCTAACAAACATCAAGACTGGTTTGACGAGAATGATGAAAAAATCCAGGGACTCCTTCATGAAGCACCAAAACACAGGGTATACCTCAGTGATATTGTCAATATCAACCTATTCAAACGGAAAGGGAACCCTCAGATCCGTGACAATCACCATGGTACCTCTTTATTGTCAATTGCAGGGAAGGTTGCAAGAGTCCTACTTAACCGACTGAATGAACACTTAGAAGTCAGGGCTTCTACCAGAAAGCCAGTGTGGGTTTAAAAGACAGGGGAACAATTGACATGATCTTCACAGCAAGGCATCTGCAAGAGAACTGCCAGGAACAGAACATGGACCTAGACATGACTTTTGTTGACATCATGACTCGTGAGGGCCTTTGGTCGATTATGGCGAAGTTTGGATGTCCAACCAAGTTCAAAGCAATGTCGAGACAGTTCCACGATGGTATGCTTGCACGGGTCCAACATGATGGTGAGTTTTCATATCCATTCCCTGTGACAAACGGGGTCAAGCAAGGCTGTGTGTTAGCCCCAACACTGTTCAGCATGATTTTTTCGCCCATGCTCACAGACGCTTTCCAGGATGGTGAAAATGGCATACCTATTAGGTAACGCTTTTATGCGAAGCTCTTCAATCACAGAAGGTTGCAAGCCCAATCCAAGGCACAGACCGAGGTGCTATATGAGTCTCTCTTTGCTGATGACATGGCAAAAGGTGCTCAAAAAGAAGAGAAGATTGTAAAAGGTATAGATCAAGTATTCGACTCCTGTGATAGCTATGACCTCACACTCAGCATAAAAAAAGACTGAGGCAGTCCATCAGCCAGCACCTGGCAAGCCTTTCAAAGAGTCCCTCAATACAGTGAAAGATCAAAGATTGCAAGTGGTAGACAAGTTCTCCTACCTTGGGAGCACACTGTCAAGAGCCGTGCACATTGATGATGAAGTCAATGCCAGGATTGCCAAAGCTAGTGCAGCATTTGGCCGACTACGAGGTAGTGTCTGGATCGAAGTGGAATCAGACTTGACAGAAAACTGAAAGTCCACAGACAGCTGTGGTGCTTCCAACACTATTGTATGCATGTGGAACATGAACAGTTTACCAACGGCACGCCAAAAGACTGAATCACCTCCATACAAGCTGTCATAGAAAACTCTTTAAGATTAAGTGCCAAGACAGGATTCCAGACACGGAAGTCCTAAACAGGGCAGGGATGTAAGTATAATACTCTCCTGAAATTAACACAGTTGAGATGGACAGGTCATGTTACCAGAATGCCTGAGGAACGTTTGACAAAGAAAATTCTGTATCGAGAACTAGAAACGGACAAACGCTCCCAAGGTGGTGGGAGGAAGCTCTACAAGACCACCCTCAACGCCTCCCTCAGGGAAAACAACATTCCAACAGAGTCGTGGGAACCAATTGCACAGGGTAGAGCAAAGTTGCGAGGTCTCATCAGAAGGGGTGCCAGTGAATTCGAGGCAAAAAGAGAAGAATCAGAGAAACTGAGTAGAAACGCCCACAGCGCAAAGCCAGAGATAGGGCATCACAAAAAGAGCTGTCTTCCTCTAGCCTCTGTTGACCTATCTGCAAGTCAGTTCAGAGCTAGAATCGGTCTAATCAGCCATCTTCGAACACAAACATAGTAACATGTCTCAAATATGATTAAGACTGGTCATTTTCAGTAAAGACAGACGATCTATTATTATAACACATATAGTAAAGCAGAGCTAATCTTCAATATGGCCCTCTTTTTTTCTTCCTCTTCCTGGGTAGAAACCAGTACTAAGCAATGTGGATAAAATCTCTTGCTCAAGGAATCAGCACGTGGCGCTGGCGGGATCGAACCGGTTACCTCTCGATGTCAAATCTGATGCTTTACCACTGCACCACGAGACTGCACCAAGGGCATTTTCAGCTACCCGGGATATGCAAAACTTATCTAACATTTCAAATAAGACGGATTTCGAACTACTTCCAGGTTGAAATACATAAGGTGCAAACTTTCCGCAGAATTTGTTCCAGAGGCTTAAATATTTGTGCCGATTACCCCTTACGAGAATATTACCCCTTACCTGGACGGGAAAAGCCAACTGTCGGGTGGCTGCTTCATTCAATATTTGTTTTAGTGTACAGCATATCAGATAAACTGATTAAAAATATAATAAAATCAGGTTTGGAGCAATTCGTATGAGCGCATGAATTTGGATGGATTTTATTCTCGGTTAACAGCAGGCAATATCGTTCTAAATAAAATTATCAGTATTTTCCGAACAACTTCAGTGCCTTCAAGGCTTTGATTATCTGTTTGTGAAGAAGCGAATTGTAATCAGACAACCATCAGTTAGGCTTGTTATCCTAACTGGCCATGAAGGGATGCACTATATCACAGGGGTTGCATATCCTCATGAACCATGAAGGAAAACTTGACCCGCCCTCACATGGCTGTTATTCTAAATGGTCATGAAGGAAACATTATCTCATAGGGGTCTGTTATCCTTGTGTACGATGAAGGATATTAGTATCTCCCATGATCTTATTATCCTTTTGGGCATAGAAGGCTGTGCTTCATTTGATATGAATCATCATCATCATCATCTTCGGGAGACGGCGAAGATAAATGCAAGCATTCAGTCGGGTGTGAAATTATGGTAATAGAGTTCACCAGTCTCAGGTCAATTTGTTCGAACTAATGGGTCATCAAGCAAAGCGTTGCCTCACATAGATTTGCTATCGAACCGGCCATGATGGAAAACACTTTCTCACACACGAGACAGAAAACGCTTTATCACACATACGACAAGAATATCCCTTTGTATGACAGTGTGTGACATTTTTGTCTCACACTTCTGTCTCAACCTAGGGTAAATTAGCTGTCTCAATCTGTCAATCATTGCTAAATATAGGAAAACATGTATATTGCAGTGGAACTATTTTCTTCAAAATGTTTTCTGCTGCATTTGTGGTTCCCCATGCGATTAGGGAAGCACCTTCTCTGTTTTTAGCTAGATGTATATTTTAACAGCCATAATGTCATCTTTGATCAACTTTTAAGAAATGGACATTCAGTATGTCATCAAACTGCTGTCAGGTGTAATGAAATGTACATGCACTGGTTTTCATGTCAAATATTTACCACTATACATGTAAATGAATGTTTTGAAAACAAATTTAAGCAGTTCACTGGAAAAAAAATGATTAAACAATTTTCTTCAGAAGGAAGGAATAATAAAAGCCCCTAACTTTATTGTTCTGTTGCATTTGTGTTAAGGTGTCATTTTGCTTATTAATTTTCTGTAGTCTTGGGGAGACTTTGCAAATAGTTTACCATTCACAAGGAAATCCCAGGCTCGCTTTCAGTTAATTTAAGTCTCATGCTCGGCAAAGCCTCGCATGAGACTTAAATAAACTGAAAACTTGCCTGAGATTTCATTACCTCGGTCTCAACCCTATCATAGATTCTATTACTCTCTCATGGGTTCGTAATGGGCCATGAATGAAATCTCGCATTGTCTTGTTATCGTAATGAACCATGACACATAGGTTTTTTTTTATCTTTATTAGCCATGATTTGTTTGTTTGTTTGATTTGAGGTTTAATGTCCCCGTCAACACTGTAAAGGTCATTTTGGAGACGTTGCTTCCAATTTTGTGGGACTTTTACCCGACATTGAGATGAAATGACATTTCAAGCCCTGTCGCCCAATGAAACCAATAGGGTTTATTAGCATGGACGGTCCGCCTCGCACCGCGGTTCCTGGACAGGCTTAGATCCTCTAAGCGGTTTACCAGTACTAGTGTGCGGGCCGGATTCAGCTCTGCGTGGAAGCATCATGCAGCCCATATATTTCTTCAGGCCCCTATGGGCGGGGGCCGGTTTATTAGCCATGAAGAAAAACGCTATCTCATACGGGTTTATCTTAAAGAAGGAACGCACATGGGTTTATTTTTCTGATATGCCATAAAGGAATGAAACTGTCTCACATGAGTGTATAATCGCATAGGGGATCTTTTATCATAATCTATCCTGAATGAAATAACTATCTAACATGGGTTTGTTATCCCAATGGTCTATGAAGGAAACCACTATATCACATGGGTTTGTTATTCGAATGGGTCATGGAAGAATAATAGAAACTACGAGACCTCGACAAGGAATTCTCGGGCAAGTTTTCAGTTTATTTAAGTCTTATGCGAGGCTATGCCGAGCATGCGACTTAAATTAACTGAAAACGAGCCTGAGATTTCTTTGTCTGTCTGACCATCTTTGATCTTGAGTCATCTTTCCTTAATGAATGTAAAAATGTTTTTTTTTTGGACTGTTTCTTTTTTGGTATAAGGAATATATTGATGAACTTTACACCAAAGGTAGCCTCAACCCCATCATTGGTTATTTTTTCACCCACCTACTTTACAGAATATGTTGTGAATGGTAAAATGTTTGTGAAGCTATTTCCATTAATAGTTCGTCTGTCATTACTGACAATGACCAATCTTAATCATAGTTGAGAAATGTTACTATGTGTGTGTTCCAAGATGGCTTATGAGACCGATTCTAGCTCTGAACTGCCTGTTGCATATAGGGCAACAGAGACTAGAGGAAGACAGCTCTGTCGATGATGCCTTAGCCCTGGCTTTGCCCTGTGCACGTTTCTGCTCAGCTTAACCGATTCCTTTTTGCCTCATATTCATTGGCACCCCTTTTGATGAGACCTCGCCACTTTCTGACCTGTGCAATTTGTTCCCACGACTCTGTTGGAATGTTGAAGTCCATAAGGGAGGCTTTGAGGGTGTTCTTGTAGCGCTTCTTCTGATTGTCTTGGGAGCGTTTGTCCATTTCTGGTACTCCATAGAGGAGTTTCTTAGGCAAACGTTTCTCAGGCAGCATTCTGGTAACATGGCCTGTCCATCTTAACTGTGCTAATTTCAGAAGAGTATGTACATTTTGCATCCCTGCCCTGTTCAGGACTTCCGTACGTGTCTGGAATCCTGTCTTGCCACTTAATCTTTATGAGTTTTCTCAGACAGCTTGTATGGAAGTGAGTCAGTCTTTTGGCATGCAGTTGGTAAACTGTCCATGTCACATGCATACAATATATGCATATACAATAGTGTTGGCAGCACCGCAGCTCTGTAGACTTTCAGTTTTGTGTCAAGTCTGATTCAACTTCGATCCCAGACACTTACACGTAGTCGGCCAAATGCTGCCCTAGCTTTGGCAATCCTGGCATTGACTTCATCACCAATGTGCACGGCTCTTGACAGAAGGCTCCCAAGGTAGGTGAACTTGTCTACCACTTATAATCTTTGACCCTTCACTGTGATGGTGGGCTCTTTGTAAGGCTTGCCAGGTGCTGGCTGATAGACTACTTCAGTTTTTTAGATGCTGATTGTGAGATCATAGCTACCACAGGGGTCGGATACTTGATCTAAACCTTTTTGCATGTTCTCTTCTGTTGGAGCATTCATTGCCATGTCATCAGCAAAGAGGAACTCATCTAGCACCTCTGTCTGCACCTTGGATTTGGCTTGCAACCGTCTGGGATTGAAAAGCTTCCCACCAAAGCATTACCTAATAGGTATGCCATTGTCGCCATCCTGGAAAGCATCTGTGAGCATGGCAGAAAAAACATGATTGTGAGATCAAAGCTATCACAGGAGTCGGATACTTGATCTACACCTTTTTGCATGTTCTCTTCTGTTGGAGCATTCATTGCCATGTCATCAGCAAAGAGGAACTCATCTAGCACCTCTGTCTGCACCTTGGATTTGGCTTGCAACCTTCTGGGATTGAAAAGCTTCCCACCAAAGCGTTACCTAATAGGTATGCCATTGTCACTATCCTAGAAAGCATCTGTGGGCATGGCAGAATAAAAACATGCTGAACAGTGTTGGGGCTGACACACAGCCTTGCTTGACTCCGTTTGTCACAGGGAATAGATATGAAAACTCACCATCATTTTGGACCCGTGCACGCAAACCATCGTGGAACTGTCTCACCATTGCTATGAACTTGGTTGGACATCCACACTTCACCATGATCTTCCAAAGGCCCTCATGACTGAATGTATCAAATGCTTTGATGAGGTCAACACAAGTCATGTATAGGTCCATGTTCTGTCCCTGGCATTTCTCTTGCAGATGTCTTGCTGTGAAGATCATGCCAATTGTTCGTCTGTCCTTCCTCAAACCACACTGGCTTTCTGGTAGAAGCCCTGTCTGTTCAAGGTGTTCGTTCAGTCGGTTAAGTAGGACTCTTGCAAGGACGTTCCCGGCAATTGACAATAAAGAGATGCCATGGTGATTGTCACAGATCTGAGGGTTCCCTTTCCGTTTGAATTGGTGGATAAATGAAGCATCCTTGAATTCTTGAGGGATGGCTTCTGTTCTTCACATAATGTGAAATAACTCTGTCAACTTCTATGCAACTAGAGTACCTCATGCTTTGTTAATCTCAGCAGGATTTGCATCTGGTCCTGGGGCCTTGCCAGGTGCCAAAAATTTTATTACTTTCGCTGTTTCAGTAACGGTTGGGAACTTGTCAAGCAGCAGAATACATTCAACCTGTTTATCATTGATAGAGGATGACCGATTATGAACACTTTCAAAGTGCTCAGAGCATCTTTTCAAGATAGCCTCTTTGTCAGTCAGAAGACTACTTCGATCTGCACTGATGAGAGGAATGGTTCCTAAGCTCTTGGGACCATGAACTGTACTTAGTGCATCAGAGAACTTCTTCATATCATTTCTGTTTGCAAAGGACTGGATGTCATCAGCCTTGTTGCTTAGCCATGAGTCTTGCATGTCTCTGAGTCTTGTTTGGACTGCCTTGCATATATCTGAATAGGTCGCCTTGTTAGATACTGAGCTGGTATCACTGAGGCATGCCCTGCGTTTTTGGTACTTCTCCTCAAGGAGGCCCTGGATTTCTTCAGCATTCTCTTCAAACCAGTCTTGATGTTTATGAGATACTGGACATAGGGAATCTTTATCCATTAGACTGCCCGAAGAATACAAAAGTGGCCCTTTAACCCAAATGCAACAGAGCAAAAAAAAAACAGAGCAGAGCATTTTATTCTTACCTTCTATAGAAATGTTTTTAGTGATCTGCATAAGTTCATTTTCAAATCATCCATTGCATATGGTGGTACATTTAAAATGAACATTTGTTGATTTCTACAACAGTGTATGTAGATGTCATGATTTGACAGCAGTTTGATGCCACCCTGCATGTTCATTTCATTAAAAGTTGATGATGGACATGGCATTGTGCCTGTGAAAAATGTACATCAAGGAAGACATAGAAAAGGGGCCTCCCGGTTTGCTTGGTAGGATAAAACAGAAGACCATTTTGGGGGGCAAATAGTTCCAATGCAATGGCCATCGTTTCCTATATAAAGTTATGATTGACTGATTTTGACAGCTATAAACCCTAGGGTGAGACAAAGCAGTGTGAGACAAAGAAATCACACACAGTCATACAAAAGGATATTCTTGTCCAATGTTTGAGAAATAAGTATCTCACACGGGTTTGTTATGCTAATCGACCATGAAGGAAAGCACCATTTCATATGGAATTGTCATCCTAATAGACAGTGAAGGAAATCACTATCCCACAGTTTCATTTCAGGTTGGTATCCTAATCGACTGTGAAGAAAAGCGCTATCTCACATGGGTTTGTTATCCTTGTCGACAGTGAATAATCATTATCTAGGTCAAGAAGTAGAGCACTATCCTGCTGGGGTATAGGTATAACCGGCTTAGACTGCAGCATTATGTCCACATACAGTGAAATTCCGCTATTAAGACCACCTACATTTAAGACTATTTCTGCTTTAAAAAGGATGCACTTAATCTTTCTGTGTGTTTTCTGCCCAAAGTGTTCCCCGGTAATGGACACCTTTGGGACTGTTCAAAAGTGGTCTAAAAGACCACTTTTGAACAGTCCCAAAGGTGGTTTTAATATAGGAATTTTACTGTATATTTTGCACAGAACTTCATAGTGCTTTCATTCATTCATCTTGCTCTTCACTGAGAAGTGACCATCAGGAAGTGTCTTTTTTATTTTAACCTGAAGAAAAAATGTCATATGTCAGAGGACTGGGGAGACTTTCAATTTGGATTTCAAGATTTTGAAATGCCATCAGCAACACAATTGTTTTCTGTTCCTGCGAAGAACAGTTAACCAGAGTTATAGGGTGTTCATCAATCAGATAAGAAATTTATTTTATTTTGTATTTACTAGCTGAAAGAGAAGAAACGTCACAAACCGCTGTCTAAAGCCGGTTAGAGGCCATGAAAGACTGCACTATCTGCCACTGGTTTGATCATGAAGGAAATCTTTATTTCGCGTGGGTTTGATATTCTTATGGATCATGAGGGAAATTACTGTCTCACATGGGTTTGTCACCCTAGTGAGATAATGGGGATGCTATGCTAATGGGCAAAGAAGGAAAATACTATCTCACGTGGGTTTGTTATCCTCGCCATGAAGGACAACACTATCTCACATGGGTTTGATATCCATGGATTATATCTAACATTGGTTAGTTGTCCTAATCAGTCATGAAGGAAAGCACTATCTAACATGGGGTTGGTAGTCTCATGGATTATATCTCACATGAGTATATTGTCCTAATGGGTCATGAAGGAAAGCACTGTCTCACATGGGTTTGATATCCTAATGGACCATGAAGGAATGTTTTACAACACATGGGTCTGTTATCCTAATGACTCAAGAAGGAAGCCAGTATCTCGCATGATTTTATTATCCTATTTGGCCGTAAAGGAAAGCAAGTTCTGTTGCACCTGGGTTTGTCCTAATATGCCCTGAAGTAACGCATTATATCACATAGGTTTGTTGACTATGTAACCCTCGTTAAATGATCACTTACTTACTTACTTGCTTACTTACTTACTTATCTTATCTTATCTTAATGGGCCATTAAAGAAATCATTATCCCATATGGGTTATTATCCGGATGGGCCATGAAAATATATCTATCTCAGACTGTTGTTATCCAAATGAGCCGTGAGGAAATTCTTATCCCACACTGGTTTGTTATACTAATGGGCCATGAAGGAACACTATCTCTCACGGGTGTTATCCTAACGCGCCATGACGAGAAGTTCTATCTCACATGAGTTTGTTATCCTTATCGGCCAGCCATCAAGCGGCATGTGTAAAAACACTCCTCTTGTAGAATTGTTTGCCAATCTTCCTAATTGACACGCATTCTAAGTTCTCATTAATATTGCATAGACCATCTTAGGTAGTGGGCTTTATATCAACCGCCATTTACTCAATTAAAAATATAGAAAAGCTAGCGCAACATATAAATCATGAAGAAGATGGTCCCTGGGGATAATAGACAAGGCGAATATCTCTCCCTAAATTGATTTGAGCCGGGGCATAGCAAAATAATAAACCGCAAGGATTCAAATCAAGGTGCTCGGATATCCCAGACCCGGTACGGCGCGATAAAAGCGGATACTCTAAGAGCATCCGGACTTTTTTTTTAGCGCGGCAACGGGCTCATGGTCAACAGAGGGTGCGGTTTTGGTTGACGTTGTAGGACTATTCTGAGTCCCGACTCGATTGATTTGATAAGAGTGCCAAGTCTAACATTCTTTCAGCATCCGGTTTTACTGGTCCCCGGGCTCTGTCTGATCTTTTCTCATGAAATAATAATTAAATGAAGAAATCTTGATAAGAATATTCATCGGAACCAGGATATATTAATGTCATCAAAATGCAATCCAATCATTCAAATATATATATTTTTTTTTTTTTTTTTTTTTTTGATGTTGGGAACCATCATTGTTTGCTTTCCGAACTGGGCTCAGTTGTTCAAAGCATTGTTAGCGTAACCCAAATAAGACAATGGAATAGTCCACCTAATTGGTTTGGATTGGTCCATTTCCAATAATAGAGGTGTCAGATTAGTTTTGTTTGCGGTATATATTTTTTAAAAAATGTAAGGACTTTAAACAAACAGTGAAGACTCAGATCAGACGCCGCGTTCTGCGGCGTCTGATCTGTGTCTACAATGTTTGCCAATGTCCCAAAAATGGCCGCTAGGCAAATATGGGTTAGTGAACCCAAAATTTAGTGATCACAATTTAACTGTTCTACACCACGTTCAAGAACAATGTGTGATATAGTAAACATTTTGATGAAAAAAAAAAAGTGAGAAGCTTTTGCGCTTGAATAAGGTCACATTTTTCAGCAAAAGAAGTAGTGAGTTTGCCACGTTAAATGATAAAAGTTTTTACAAAACGTTTACTATGACACTGTTAATTTGTCAAACCGGTAAGTGCAACAAATTGTTAATTATTGTAGCAAAAAACAATGCACACTATCTAATATACAGATATTTTTGCTGTAAAAATTTAGTAGCTTTTGCACAAGCTACTCGCATTTTTTCAGTAAAAATATGTTTCCATTCTGAGTGATTGAAGTTTTAGCGTAACGTTAAGCCGCATTAAACAAGTGGTCACTGAAGGCAAAAGCAACATACTGTAAGAGGATTTCAATTGTTGGCACTTTTTCGCTCTAATGCGTCACAATTTTTGGTTACAACCGATGTTGTTGTTTTTTGTTTGTTCTCTCTCTCTCCCTCTCTCTCTCTCTCTCCCTCTCCCTCTCCCTCTCTCTCTCTCTCTCTCTCTCTCTCTCTCTCTTCAATTCCCTGTTGGCTAGTAAAACCATACTAGGTCATATAGCAAGAAATCCGTCGAAGGCTATGCCGCGCCTGTGGGTACCAAGTATCATTAATGAAGCTCTTGTAGTTCTTGAGAAATAATTGAACATAAGGCTGAACGCTAGGGTTGTCGCTGACAAAAAAGCCCATATCACAGACGCGACAAAATTCGGTATAAGGGAGATAACCCAAATACTTCAAGCGATACAAATCGAAAACGATACCTTCCCATCTGCACCAAATAAACAAAAACCTTTGTGCAATGATTCATACAGTCCTAGGCAAAGATCTATAAAATATGTTTCAAGTCCTTGCCCTAGTGTTTATTTAAACTTCACCTAGAATGTGTATTGGAACATCCGACGGAAAAGTTGTGTCAACCAGACTCACATTTCTATTTTATCAATGGCCCCAAGGTGACCAACTACAGAAGCTTCCCGCCTGCTCTTGTCCACGTGACTTTCGCTGGCCATATGCAAAATACAGGCAAGGAGTGCTGTAAAACTGTAAAATCTGGACTGGGCTTGTGTACTTGGGTCATTGGCAAACAGTGTAGAACCCAGATCAGACGCCACAGAACGTGGCGTCTGATCAGGGTCTACACTGTTTCCTTACAGTACAGAAATTTAAGGCTCAGACGAAATAGTCCAAGCCTCTGTCCAGGACTATTTTTCCACCCTACAATCAGGGAGAATCGGCCCACCAGCACTGCCAGTGCTTTGATTTTATTGTTCAATCTTTAATGGCCCGACCACCTTTAGAGCCATGAAAATTTGTTCGAGATAGCGGTAATTTGAGCTGCTGGGGGTTAATCATAACAACAGGTCGGGGGTGGGGTGCATGGGGATGATTTATGAATATCGTTTCGATATTCTGTAAAATAAAGGTATGTTTTTGTACTCATTAGAATCGCCTCATCGAGGCGATTCTACTGAATACACACTCCAAATTTTCACTATCAGTCTGGTGTAGGGGAGATAACTTTGATATTATAACGTTTTAAATTTGATGCAGTACTTTCCCTTATGTAACTGTGTAAAAAAAAAAAAATGTTTTCTTCAAAATTTATTAGGAAAATGGCAGAACTTTCTGCAAACAGTGTAGGTCCTGATCAGACGCCGCGTTATGCGGCGTCTGATCTGGGTCTGCACTGTTTGCCAAGGTACCCATTTAGGGGTTTCTGGTACTGATTGAGTTAAAGAGCAACGTTTGGTGTTTTCTGGTGGTGTCGTATCAACGTAATACCATGTAGACGGCGCGTCAACGTGGCGTTGCATCGAATTTGCCTTGAGTATGAACAGGAAACTTGGGGCAAAATTCATTTAGACGAATACGATGATGCCTGGCTCTTTGAGACAAACAATAGTTTAGTATTATTTGTAATGGAACATCGGCCCCCGCCCATCGGGGCTTAAAGAAATAGATCGGCTACACGATGCTTCCACGCAGAGCTGAAACCGACCGCACAAGAGTACTGGTAAACCGCTTGGAGGATCTAAGCCTGCCCAGGCGATGTGGTACGAGTCGGACTGTCCATGCATTTAAATCCTATTGGTTTCATTGGACGGCAGGTCTTGAGATGTCATTTCATCTTAATATTGGGTAAAACTCCAACAAAATTGGAAGCAGCGTCTCCAAAATGGCCCATACAGTGTTGACGGGGACGTAAAGCCTCAAATCAAACAAACAATGCAATGGAACACAATCGCTTGCAGGCAAAGAAAAAAAGCCCAGTGTGGGAAAGGCTCGGTTGGGATGGAGTTGATGTTTGTTAAAGAGAAACAATTTACCGAAAAAAACTATTTCCAGATAAAGCTGTCACGGAGGCTGCTCATGTAATCGCTTCTACGACCACTCTTCGCTTCCGCGAGTACAAGACGGGCATATGTAATAGCTTACCCTTCCTTGTCCTGCCGAATGAACTGTTGTAGCCACACCAATTTCTGACTATCAACCAATCAAGTTACTTTGCTATAATGTAGCACAAACTACATGACAGTGTATGAGGGGGCGTCATTTTTTGTTGTCATATAGGTTCTACAGAGCGCGCGCGTTATAAATCGCAATCACATTTCGTGTACCTCAACTCTTCGAAGTATTCTCCCTTGACGCAAACACACTTTTTAAGTCTCGAAATCTGCAGGGTGTAATGACGGCGCTCCATGCTGGGCACCTCCACGCTGGGAACGTTTGCTCCACCGTGGGCACACTCTTTTCCTGCAGTTGCAGCTATACTTAGACTGGTTGCTCGGTTCATTAAAAATGGAGCAAATTTTCATAGGGTCTTTTCGTCCCTTGAATTCAAAGAAAACCTACAGAAGCATTAATTATTTGTCATTGCCATTTTCTTAGCTCCCGTTGTGTAGAAGTCAAATTATGACCGTACAACTTAAAGTTGTGGGTGTAGACTTTTATACTTATAGGAATGCGATTGGCACTTTAAAGCCGTTATCAGGTGTATTTATAGCTTCGCAAGGGAGATTACCATAGAATTGGAACCACAAGAAAATGCTATTTAATTTTAAATAGCCGCATTCAGCGTTTGATTTTCTGTAATATCTAAATAAAATAGGATAATGTAAATTTATTTCACAAAAAATGTTGTTTTAAACGTTTAAGGTACTTTATTTTTCGTATTTTATTATAAATACTTATCAATTTGAGACACCACCTTTACTTAAACAAACATAACGACTGATATATAAATACTGATCTATTTCCATCTCAAACTGCGAGTTTTTTTTCTTGTTACTGTGGAACATCAACACTAAATTTAAGTCTTACATGCATTAAGGTAAACCGTTTTCAAATCACGTGAAGTAAAATTTATTTCAAGTCGGTTTTAATGTACTGGAAAATTTGCTTGAACTCTGCTTGGCATGGAGCAACAATGGTCCTATTCATGCCGTTGCTCCACCCTTGGAACGTAAGCGTCGTATTGGAGCGTTTCCTTGAACTGTGCTGGACATGTAGTGACTTTCGACCTATTCTTGCTGGTGCTCAACCCTGGGCACAATATCAGTCGTATTGGTACGTTTCCTTGAACTCTGTGCTGGACTGATGGATCGACAACGGACCTATTCCTGTCGTTGCTCCACGCTGGGTACGTTGGCAGTCGAAGGGGTACTGTTGCTTAATTTGTGCTGAACATGGTGCGACAATGGACCTATTCCTGCAGCTGCTCAACCCTGTGTAAGTTAGAAGTCGTATTGGAACGTTTCCTTGAACTATGCTGGACATGTAGCGGGAATGGACCTATTCCTGCCATTGCCTCGCTCCGAGCTGGGCACACTAAATATATTTCCAGAGCGCTAGAATGCTCTCTGCTGGGAACAGGCCTGCCTCGCTCCGCGCTGGGCACACTATATATATTTCCAGAGCGCTCGCATGCTCTGTGCTGGGAACAGAACATCTATAAGACCATTGGCGGCTTTACTTCACGCTGGGCATACTATATATATTGCCAGAGTGAGTGCTCGCATGCTCTGTGCTGGAAACAGAACAACTATAAGACCATTGTTGTCCTCGCTCCACGCTGGGCACACAATATATATTTCCAGAGCGCTCGCTTGGTCTGTGCTGGGAACAGAACAACTATAAGACCATTGTTGGCCTCGCTCCACGCTGGGCACACAATATATATATTTCCAGAGCGCTCGCTTGGTCTGTGCTGGTAACAGAACAACTATAAGACCATTGTTGGCCTCGCTCCACGCTGGGCACACTATATATATTTCCAGAGTGCTCGCATGCTCTCTGCTGGGAACTGAACAACTATAAGACCATTGTTGGCCTCGCTCCACGCTGGGCACACAATATATATTTCCAGAGCGCTCGCTTGGTCTGTGCTGGGAACAGAACAACTATAAGACCATTGTTGGCCTCGCTCCACGCTGGGCACACTATATATATTTCCAGAGTGCTCGCATGCTCTCTGCTGGGAACTGAACAACTATAAGACCATTGCCGGCCTCGCTCCACGCTGGGCACACTATATTTATTTCCAGAGTGCTCGCATGCTCTTTGCTGGGAACAGAGAAACTATAAGACCATTGTTGGCCTCGCTCCACGCTGGGCACACTTTATATATTTCCTGAGTGCTCGCATGCTCTGTACTGGGAACAGAACAGCTATAAGACCATTGTTGACCTCTCCCAATGCAGGGCACACCATATATATTTCCAGACTGCTCGCATGATCTATGCTGGGAACACAACACTATAAGACAATTGTTGGCCTCGCTCCACACTGGGTACACTATCTATATTTCCAGAGTGCTTGCATTGTCTGTGCTGGGAACAGAACAACTATAAGACCATTGTCGGCCCCGCTCCACGCTGGGCACACTACATATATTTCCAGAGTGCTGGCATGCTCTGTGCTGGGAACAGAACGACTATAAAACTATTCCCGGTCTCGCTCCACGCCGGGCACACTATATATATTTCCAGAGTGCTCGCATGCTCTGTGCTGGGAACAGAACTTCATTAGACCATTGCCGGCCTCGCTACACGCTGGGCACACTATATATATTTCCAAAGTGCATGAATGATCCGTGCTTGGAGCAGAACAACTATAAGCCATTGCCGGCCTCGCTCCACGCTGGGCACAGCATATATATTTCCAGAGTGCTCGCATGCTCTGTGCTGGGAAGAGAACAAATATAAAACCATTGTTGGCCTCGCTCCGCGCTGGGAACAGAACAACTATAAGACCATTGTTGGCCGCGCTCCACGCTGGACACACTATATACATCTCAAGGGCGCTCGCTTGCTCTGTGGTGGGAACAGAACAACTACAAGACCATTGTTTGCCTCCCTCCATGCTACGCACACTACATATGTTTCCAGAGTGCTCGCATGCTCTGTGCTGGAAACACAACACTATAAGACAATTGTTGGCCTCGCTCCACGCTGGGTTCAATATCTATATTTCCAGAGTGCTCGCATTGTCTGTGCTGGGAACAGAACAACTGTAAGACCATTGCCGGCCCCACTCAAAGCTGGGCCCACTATATATATTTCCAGAGTGCTGGCATGCTCTGTGCTGGGAACAGAACAACTATAAAACCATTCCCGGCCCCTCTCCAAGCCGGACACACTATATATATTTCCAGAGTGTTCACATGCTCTGTGCTGGGAACAGAACAACAATAACACCATTGCCGGCCTCGCTCCACGCTGGGCACACTGTATATATTTCCAAAGTGCTCGAATGATTCGTGCTTAGAAAAGAACAACTATAAACCATTGCCGGCCTCGCTCCACGCTGGGCACATTATATATATTTCCAGAGCGCTCGCATGCTCTGT
Source organism: Lucinisca nassula (assembly GCA_963580285.1). Taxonomy (NCBI): domain Eukaryota; kingdom Metazoa; phylum Mollusca; class Bivalvia; order Lucinida; family Lucinidae; genus Lucinisca; species Lucinisca nassula. Next base: position 110,824,828 of record OY757012.1, on the reverse strand, counting down.
GCTGGGAACAGAACAAATATATGACCATTGTTGGCCTCGCTCCACGCTGGCCACACTATATATATTTCTAGAGTGCTCGCATGCTCTGTGCTGGGAACAGAACAACTATAAGACCATTGTTGGCCTCGCTCCACGCTGGGCACACTATATATATTGCCAGAGTGAGTGCTCGCATGCTCTGTGCTGGAAACAGAACAACTATAAGACCATTGTTGTCCTCGCTCCACGCTGGGCACACAATATATATTTCAAGAGCGCTCGCTTGGTCTGTGCTGGGAACAGAACAACTATAAGACCATTGTTGGCCTCCCTCCACGCTGGGCACACAATATATATATTTCCAGAGCGCTCGCTTGGTCTGTGCTGGTAACAGAACAACTATTAGACCATTGTTGGCCTCGCTCCACGCTGGGCACATTATATATATTTCCAGAGCGCTCGCATGCTCTGTGCTGGGAACAGAACAAATATAAGACCATTGTTGGCCTCGCTCCACGCTGGCCACACTATATATATTTCTAGAGTGCTCGCATGCTCTGTGCTGGGAACAGAACAACTATAAGACCATTGTTGGCCTCGCTCCACGCTGGGCACACTATATATATTGCCAGAGTGAGTGCTCGCATGCTCTGTGCTGGAAACAGAACAACTATAAGACCATTGTTGTCCTCGCTCCACGCTGGGCACACAATATATATTTCCAGAGCGCTCGCTTGGTCTGTGCTGGGAACAGAACAACTATAAGACCATTGTTGGCCTCGCTCCACGCTGGGCACACAATATATATATATTTCCAGAGCGCTCGCTTGGTCTGTGCTGGTAACAGAACAACTATAAGACCATTGTTGGCCTCGCTCCACACTGGGCACACTATATATATTTCCAGAGTGCTGGCATGCTCTGTGCTGGGAACAGAACAACTATAAAACCCTTCCCGGCCTCTCTCCAAGCCGGACACACTATATATATTTCCAGAGTGTTCACGTGCTCTGTGCTGGGAACAGAACAACAATAACACCATTGCCGGCCTCGCTTCACGCTGGGCACAATATATATATTTCCAAAGTGCTCGAATGATTCGTGCTTGGAATAGAACAACTATAAACCATTGCCGGCCTCGCTCCACGCTGGGCACATTATATATATTTCCAGAGCGCTCGCATGCTCTGTGCATGGAACAGAACAAATATAAGACCATTGTTGGCCTCGCTCCACGCTGGCCACACTATATATATTTCTAGAGTGCTCGCATGCTCTGTGCTGGAAACAGAACAACTATAAGACCATTGTTGTCCTCGCTCCACGCTGGGCACACAATATATATTTCCAGAGCGCTCGCTTGGTCTGTGCTGGGAACAGAACAACTATAAGACCATTGTTGGCCTCGCTCCACGCTGGGCACACAATATATATATTTCTAGAGCGCTCAATTGGTCTGTGGTGGTAACAGAACAACTATAAGACCATTGCCGGCCCCACTCAAAGCTGGTGCTCGAATGATTCGTGCTTGGAATAGAACAACTATAAACCATTGCCGGCCTCGCTCCACGCAGGGCACATTATATATATTTCCAGAGCGCTCGCATGCTCTGTGCTGGGAACAGAACAAATATAAGACCATTGTTGGCCTCGCTCCACGCTGGCCACACTATATATATTTCTAGAGTGCTCGCATGCTCTGTGCTGGGAACAGAACAACTATAAGACCATTGTTGGCCTCGCTCTACGCTGGGCACACTATATATATTGCCAGAGTGAGTGCTCGCATGCTCTGTGCTGGAAACAGAACAACTATAAGACCATTGTTGTCCTCGCTCCACGCTGGGCACACAATATATATTTCCAGAGCGCTCGCTTGGTCTGTGCTGGGAACAGAACAACTATAAGACCATTGTTGGCCTCGCTCCACGCTGGGCACACAATATATATATTTCCAGAGCGCTCGCTTGTCTGTGCTGGTAACAACTATAAGACCATTGCCGGCCCCACTCAAAGCTGGGCACACTATATATATTTCCAGAGTGCTGGCATGCTCTGTGCTGGGAACAGAACAACTATAAAACCATTCCCGGCCTCTCTCCAAGCCGGACACACTATATATATTTCCAGAGTGTTCACATGCTCTGTGCTGGGAACAGAACAACAATAACACCATTGCCGGCCTCGCTTCACGCTGGGCACACTATATATATTTCCAAAGTGCTCGAATGATTCGTGCTTGGAATAGAACAACTATAAACCATTGCCGGCCTCGCTCCACGCTGGGCACATTATATATATTTCCAGAGCGCTTGCATGCTCTGTGCTGGGAACAGAACAAATATAAGACCATTGTTGGCCTCGCTCCACGCTGGCCACACTATATATATTTCTAGAGTGCTCGCATGCTCTGTGCTGGGAACAGAACAACTATAAGACCATTGTTGGCCTCGCTCCACGCTGGGCACACATATAATTCCAGAGCGCTCGCATGCTCTGTGCTTGGAACTGAACAACTATAAGACCATTGTTGGCCTCACTCCACGCTGGGCACACTGTATATATTTCCAGACTCCTCGCATGGTCTGTGCTGGGAACAGAACAGCTTTAAGACCATTGTTGGACTCTCTCCACGCTGGGCACACTATATATATTTCCAGAATGCTCGCATGCTCTGTGCTGGAAACTGAACAAATACAAGACCATTGTTGGCCTCGCTCCACGCTGGGCACAGAATATTTATTTCCAGAATGCTAGCATGCTCTGTGCTGGGAAAAGAAAAACTATCTGACCATTGCCGGCCTCGCTCCTCGCTGGGCATACTATGTATATTTCCAGAGTGTTCGCATGCTCTGTGCTGGGAACAGAACAACTATAAGACCATTGACGGCATCGCTCTACGCTTGGCACAATATATATATTTCCAGATTGCCCGCATCCTCTGTGCTGGGAACAGAACAACTATAAGACCATTGCCGGTCTCGCTCCACGCTGGGCACACTATATATATTTCCAGAGTGTTCGCATGCTCTGTGCTGGGAACAGAACAACTATAAAAGCATTGCCGGCCTCGCTCCATGCTGGGCACACTATATATCTTTCCAAAGTGGTCATTTGCTCTGTGCTGGAAACAGAACAACTATTAAACCATCGCCGACCTCGCTCCCCGCTGGGCACACTATATATATTTCCAGAGTGCTCACATGCTCTGTGCTGGGAACACAACAACTATAAAACCATTGCCAGCCTCGCTCCACGCTGGGCACACTATATATATTTCTAGTGTGCTTGCATGCTCTGTGCGGGGAACAGAACAACTTAAAGACCTTTGCCGGCCTCGCTCCACGCTTGGCACACTATATATATTTCCAGAGTGCCCGCATCCTCTGTGCTGGGAACAGAACAACTATAAGACCATTGCCGGCCTCGCTCCACGCTGGGCACACTATATATATTTTGCAGAGTGCTCGCATGCTCTGTGATGGGAACAGAACAACTATAAGACCATTGTCGGCCTCGCTCCACGCTGGGCACACTATATATAATTCCAGAGTGCTCGCATGCTCTGAACTGGGAACAGAACAGCTATAAGACCATTGTTGACCTCCCCCTATGCTGGGCACACCATATATATTTCCAGACTGCTCGCATGATCTGTGCTGGGAACACAACACTATAAGACAATTGTTGGATTCGCTCCACACTGGGCACACTATATATAGTTCCAGAGTGCTCGCATTGTCTGTGCTGGGAACAGAATAACTATAAGACCATTGCCGGCCCCGCTCCATGCTGGGCACACTACATATATTTCCAGAGTGCTGGCATGCTCTGTGCTGGGAACAGAACGACTATAAAACTATTCCCGGCCTCGCTCCACGCAGGGCACACTATATATATTTCCAGAGTGCTCGCATGCTCTGTGCTGGGAACAGAACTTCATAAGACCATTGCCGGCCTCGCTCCACGCTGGGCACACTATATATATTTCCAAAGTGTACGAATGATCCGTGTTTGGAGCAGAACAACTATAATCCATTGCCGGCCTCGCTCCACGCTGGGCACAGTATATATATTTCCAAAGTGCTCGAATGATTCGTGCTTGGTTAGAACAACTATAAACCACTGCCGGCCTCGCTCCACGCTGGGCACATTATATATATTTCCAGAGTGTTCGCATGCTCTGTGCTAGGAACAGAACAACTATAAGACCATTGACGGCCTCGCTCTACGCTTGGCACAATATATATATTTCCAGATTGCCCGCATCCTCTGTGCTGGGAACAGAACAACTATAAGACCATTGCCGGTCTCGCTCCACGCTTGGCACACTATATATATTTCCAGAGTGTTCGCATGCTCTGTGCTGGGAACAGAACAACTATAAAAGCATTGCCGGCCTCGCTCCACCCTGGGGACACTATATATCTTTCCAGAGTGCTCATTTGCTCTGTGCTGGAAACAGAACAACTATTAAACCATCGCCGACCTCGCTCCCCGCTGGGCACACTATATATATTTCCAGAGTGCTCACATGCTCTGTGCTGGGAACACAACAACTATAAAACCATTGCCAGCCTCGCTCCACGCTGGGCACACTATATATATTTCTAGTGTGCTTGCATGCTCTGTGCGGGGAACAGAACAACTTAAAGACCATTGCCGGCCTCGCTCCACGCTTGGCACACTATATATATTTCCAGAGTGCCCGCATCCTCTGTGCTGGGAAAAGAACGACTATAAGACCATTGCCGGCCTCGCTCCACGCTGGGCACACTATATATATTTTGCAGAGTGCTCGCATGCTCTGTGATGGGAACAGAACAACTATAAGACCATTGTCGGCCTCGCTCTACGCTGGGCACACTAATTATATTTCCAGAGTGCTCGCATGCTCTGAACTGGGAACAGAACAGCTATAAGACCATTGTTGACCTCCCCCTATGCTGGGCACACCATATATATTTCCAGACTGCTCGCATGATCTGTGCTGGGAACACAACACTATAAGACAATTGTTGGATTCGCTCCACACTGGGCACACTATATATAGTTCCAGAGTGCTCGCATTGTCTGTGCTGGGAACAGAATAACTATAAGACCATTGCCGGCCCCGCTCCATGCTGGGCACACTACATATATTTCCAGAGTGCTGGCATGCTCTGTGCTGGGAACAGAACGACTATAAAACTATTCCCGGCCTCGCTCCACGCAGGGCACACTATATATATTTCCAGAGTGCTCGCATGCTCTGTGCTGGGAACAGAACTTCATAAGACCATTGCCGGCCTCGCTCCACGCTGGGCACACTATATATATTTCCAAAGTGTACGAATGATCCGTGCTTGGAGCAGAACAACTATAATCCATTGCCGGCCTCGCTCCACGCTGGGCACAGTATATATATTTCCAAAGTGCTCGATTGATTCGTGCTTGGTTAGAACAACTATAAACCACTGCCAGCCTCGCTCCACGCTGGGCACATTATATATATTTCCAGAGTGCTCGCATGCTCTGTGCTGGGAACAGAACAACTATAAGACCATTGTTGGCCTCGCTCCACGCTTGACACACTATATATATTTCTAGAGTCCTCGCATGCTCTGTGCTGGGAACAGAACAACTTTAAGACCATTGTTGGCCTCGCTTCACGCTGGGCACATTATATATAATTCCAGAGTGCTCACATGCTCTGTGCTTGGAACTGAACAACTATAAGACCATTGTTGGCCTCACTCCACGCTGGGCACACTATATATATTTCCAGACTGCTCGCATGCTCTATGCTGGGAACAGAACAGCTTTAAGACCACTGTTGGCCTCTCTCCGCGCTGGGCACACTATATATATTTCCAGAATGCTCGCATGCTATGTGCTGGAAACTGAATAAATATAAGACCATTGTTGGCCTCGCTCCACGCTGGGCACACTATATTTATTTCCAGAATGCTAGCATGCTCTGTGCTGGGAAAAGAAAAACTCTCTCACCATTGCCGGCCTCGCTCCTCGCTGGGCACACTATGTATATTTCTAGAGTGTTCGCATGCTCTGTGCTGGGAATAGAACAACTATAAGACCATTGGCGGCCTCGCTCTACGCTTGGCACACTTTATATATTTCCAGAGTTCCCGCATCCTCTGTGCTGGGAACAGAACAACTATAAGACCACTGCCGGCCTCGCTCCACGCAGGGCACACTATATATATTTCCAGAGTGTTCGCATGCTCTGTGCTGGGAACAGAACAACTATAAAAGCGTTGCCGGCCTCGCTCCACACTGGGCACACTATATATCTTTCCATAGTGCTCGTATGCTCTGTGCTGGAAACAGAACAACTATTAAACCATCGCCGACCTCGCTCCCCGCTGGGCACACTATATATATTTCCAGAGTGCTCACATGCTCTGTGCTGGGAACACAACAACTATAAAACCATTGCCAGCCTCGCTCCACGCTGGGCACACTATATATATTTCTAGTGTGCTTGCATGCTCTGTGCGGGGAACATACCAACTTAAAGACCATTGCCGGCCTCGCTCCACGCTTGGCACACTATATATATTTCCAGAGTGCCCGCATCCTCTGTGCTGGGAACAGAACAACTATAAGACCATTGCCGGCCTCGCTCCACGCTGGGCCACTATATATATTTTGCAGAGTGCTCGCATGCTCTGTGATGGGAACAGAACAACTATAAGACCATTGTCGGCCTCGCTCCACGCTGGGCACACTATATATATTTCCAGAGTGCTCGCATGCTCTGTACTGGGAACAGAACAGCTATAAGAACATTGTTGACCTCCCCCTATGCCGGGCACACCATATATATTTTCAGACTGCTCGCATGATCTGTGCTGGGAACACAACACTATAAGACAATTGTTGGATTCGCTTAACACTGGGCACACTATCTATATTTCCAGAGTGCTCGCATTGTCTGTGCTGGGAACAGAATAACTATAAGACCATTGCCGGCCCCGCTCCACGCTGGGCACACTACATATATTTCCAGAGTGCTGGCATGCTCTGTGCTGGGAACAGAACGAATATAAAACTATTCCCGGCCTCGCTCCACGCAGGGCACACTATATATATTTCCAGAGTGCTCGCATGCTCTGTGCTGGCAACAGAACTTCATAAGACCATTGCCGGCCTCGCTCCACGCTGTGCACACTATATATATTTCCAAAGTGTACGAATGATCCGTGCTTGGAGCAGAACAACTATAAGCCATTGCCGGGCTCGCTCCACGCAGGGCACAGTATATATATTTCCAGAGTGCTCGCATGCTCTGTGCTGGGAAGAGAACAAATATAAGACCATTGTTGGCCTCGCTCCGCGCTGGGCACAATATATATATTTCCGGAGCGCTCGCATGCTCTGTGCTGGGAACAGAACAAATATAACACCATTGTCGGCCTCGCTCCACGCCGGGCACACTATATATATTTCCAGAGTGTTCACATGCTCTGTGCTGGGAACAGAACAAAAATAAGACCATTGCCGGCCTCGCTTCCCGCTGGGCACACTATATATATTACCAAAGGGCTCGAATGATTCGTGCTTGGAATAGAACAACTATAAACCACTGCCGGCCTCGCTCCACGCTGGGCACATTATATATTTCCAGAGTGCTCGCATGCTCTGTGCTGGGAACAGAACAAATATAAGACCATTGTTGGCCTCGCTCCACGCTGGACACACTATATATATTTCTAGAGTCCTCGCATGCTCCTGTGCTTGGAACAGAACAACTATAAGACCATTGTTGGCCTCGCTCCACGCTGGGCACATTATATATAATTCCAGAGTGCTCGCATGCTCTGTGCTTGGAACTGAACAACTATAAGACCATTGTTGGCCTCACTCCACGCTGGGCACACTATATATATTTCCAGACTGCTCGCATGCTCTATGCTGGGAACAGAACAGCTTTAAGACCATTGTTGGCCTCTCTCCACGCTGGGTACACTATATATATTTCCAGAATGCTCGCATGCTCTGTGCTGGAAACTGAATAAATATAAGACCATTGTTAGCCTCGCTCCACACTGGGCACACTATATTTATTTCCAGAATGCTAGCATGCTCTGTGTTGGGAAAAGAAAAACTATCTGAGTGAGTGAGTATTTCCGTTTTACGTCCCACCAACAGCTAAGGTCATATGGAGACGGGACCTCAGTTTAAAGACTCATCCGAAAGTCTGGAGAAGCCCGGGATCGATCCTGCGACCACTGGTTTACAAGGCGAGTAGCGTAACCACTCGACCACGGAGGCTTCTAACTATCTGACCATTGCCGGCCGCGCTCCTCGCTGGGCACATTATGTATATTTCTAGTGTGTTCGCATGCTCTGTGCTGGGAACAGAACAACTATAAGACCATTGACGGCCTCGCTCTACGCTTGGCACACTTTATATATTTCCAGAGTTCCCGCATCCTCTGTGCTGGGAACAGAACAAGTATAAGACCATTACCGGCCTCGCTCCACGCTGGGCACACTATATATATACCCAGAGTGTTCGCATGCTTTGTGCTGGGAAAAGAACAACTATAAAAGCATTGCCGGCCTCGCTCCACGCTGGGCACACTATATATCTTTCCAGAGTGCTCGTATGCTCTGTGCTGGAAACAGAACAACTATTAAACCATCGCCGACCTCGCTCCCCGCTGGGCACACTAAATATATTTCCAGAGTGCTCACATGCTCTGTGCTGGGAACACAACTATAAAACCATTGCCAGCCTCGCTCCACGCTGGGCACACTATATATATTTCTAGTGTGCTTGCATGCTCTGTGCGGGGAACAGAACAACTTAAAGACCATTGCCGGCCTCGCTCCACGCTGGGCACACAATAAATATTTCCAGAGTGCTCGCATGCTCTGTGATGGGAACAGAACAACTATAAGACCATTGCCGGCCCCGCTCCACGCCTGGCACACTACATATATTTCCAGAGTGCTGGCATGCTCTATGCTGGGAACAGAACAGCTATGAAAGTATTCCCGGCCTCGCTCCACGCCGGGCACACTATATATATTTCCAGAGTGCTCGCATGCTCTGTGCTGGCCAGATCGCTTGAATTGTGCTGGAGGTGGATCGACCATTATCCCTACTCCTGCCACTGCTCCACGCTGTGCACTTTCACAATCTTAATGGCATTGTCGCACAGAGCGTGTGACAGATCCAGTAGAATATGTACCGCTCCCAGCGTGGAGTATTAGCAGGAATAGGTATTATACGCTCCAATAATGCCGTCGCTCCATGCTGGGCACCTCCACTCTCAGAACGGCCACTCATTTGTCCAATAGAACGGTTGATTTATTGACTTCATATTCACCCACCCGTATCGAGACCATTTAACTACAGGACCTTAATAATCCTGAGCTGTTGGGCACGTTAGCAGTCGTACCAGAGTACTGTAGCGTTCGCTTGAACTGTGCTAGGCGAGGAGCAACTATAACACCTATTCCTGTCATTACTCCACGCTGAAGTCGTACTGGATCGTTTGCTTGAAATATGCTTGATTGTAGCGACTGTTAGACCTATTAGGCTATCCTTTCTCTACGCTGGGCAAGTTATTAGTCGTACTGAAGCAATCTCTTGAACTCTGCTCAACATAAAATGACTTAAGACCTATTTCTCCCTGTTTCTTGCTCCACGCACGGCACGTTAGCATCAAACCGGAGCGTTTGCTTTAACGGTGCTATTGATGGAGCGACTCTAAGACCCTTTTTCAGCCCTTGCTCAATGCTGGGTGTGTTAGCAATCGAAATGGAGCATTTGCGTTCACAGTTCTGGACATGGAGCGACTTTAGACCTGTGAGGGCCTGAGAGCAAAATATGAGGATTTTATATTTAAAGCATTTACTTGTAGCAATGTTACTTATTTGAGTTGTTTCCCTTGTTTTATTGGTGGACTGAACGTGTTATTTTATGGAAATTCGTAAACGATCTGATTTATATTTGGTTCTGCATTTGTTGGCATTATATTTGTTTGTATGCCTATTGCTCAATGTTTAGATTGACTTTGGCAGACAAATGTTACTCAAAGTATTGCAAACGGATGCAAGGTTTCCACATCATGCTTATAAGATTCATTTAATATATATATATATATATATACGTTGCGTGCAGCAGGGTTAGAAACAGCTATATTGACACTATTTATAACATGCGGCTATTCCTGCCGTTGCTTTGAGAAGTAGAAGTAAACAAAGATCAGGAATTGATACAATTAACTTACTCCACCCATAAAAGACACCAAAGGGAAAGAAATACAAACATTAAGCGACCAGACCATAATGGAAACCTAAACAAAGGAAGGCCATAAGGACAGTTACTTTCCCACAAAATGGCCATATGGCCATCCAAAACCAAAAGACACAAGTGATACATACAGTAAGTAACAAATAACAACATAAATAAATCGCCACAGAAGAGCCGCCTTGGAACGGTCAGTGGAAGATTTCCACTGGGGGGCTTAAATCGATTTTACGTGGCCACAATCCTCGTTCAGTCCGCATGAAGGCCTCCTAACTCATCAGTGCAACAGCTCCGTGAACACAAAAATCAAAGAACCACAGAGGTGAGACAACGGTGAGGACTCGACAGCAAGAAACCACTGAAATGCTGGAGCAAAAGAAAACCAACAGTTAGACTCCGATGAGCCCGACCAGAGACAGAGCATCAGGCACCAACCAACATTATCTCTCTAATTTTCAATAAGCCTTTACGTTGGAGCCGTCATAGAATCTGAGGCCTGACCCACCGGCGTGCAATTAAAGAGGGAAGCAAAGTTGCCAACCGTGATTGGGTTAACTACCATGCATGCAGTCTATATTGTCATATTGTTTTTTTTTTGTAATTTGAGGTTTAACGTCCCCGTCAAAACTATAAAGGTCATTTTGGAGACGTTGCTTCCAATTTTGTGGGACTTTTATAGTAGTCGCAGATAAGATCGAATGGGTGGAGCTATTCAGGTGTTGTCAATATGTCAAATTCGCTGAGTCCGCCGAGTGCCTTTCGCACGCTTTCTTCAAGCAATCGAAATGGTCATATACTCTGAGTACGCCACAGCTATGCTTGTGTTACAGTTGAATTCATAGAATCGGGTGACTTGGATTACCTTTTTGTTAATGGAATATTCCTAAGGCACGTACAAACGATAGCTTCGCCTAGTCAATCTTATCTGCGAGTACAATACCCGACATTGAGATGAAATGACATCTCAAGCCCAATGTAACAAATAGGGTTTATTTGCATGGACGGTCCGCCTCGCACCGCGATTCCTGGACAGGCTTAGAGTCTCTAAGCGGTTTACCAGTACTAGTGTGCTGGTCGGATTCATCTCTGCGTGGAAGCATCATGCAGCCCATATATTTCTTCAAGCCCCTATGCGCGGGGGCCGGCGGATTCTAACTGCAATTGAGCGACAATGGGCCTATTCCTGCCGTTGCTCCACCCTGGGAATGTTAGCAGTCGCATTGGTACGTAGACTTGAACTTCACGTGTCGTGGTGCGACAATGAGCCTATTCCTGCCGTTGCTTCACCTTGGGATGGGTGTTTTTTTAGTTTTACGTCCCACCAACAGCTAAGGCGATACGGAGACGGGACCTCGGTTTAAAGACTCATCCGAAAGTCTGGAGAAGCCCGGGATCGATCCTTCGACCCCTGGTTTACAAGGCGAGTAGCGTAAACACTGCACCACGGAGGCTTCTATGCTCCACCTTGGGAAAGTTAGCAGTCGGATTGGTACGTAGGCTTGAACTATACCTGTCGTAATGCGACAATACGCCCTTCCTGCCGTTGCTCAACCCTGGGAACCTGGGCAGTCGTATTGGTGCGTTCCCAGCAGGCACATGACGAAATTGTGACGTCACATCAACGTCGATGCAACGTCATGACGTTCATACAACGTCGCATGAACGTCGGTTGACGTTACACCGACGTTGATTTGACGTTGCCCTGGCGAAGTGTGCTTGCAGGGTTAGCATTAACTGTATCTGTGATGGAACGACAATGGGCCGATTTCTTGCCGTTGCTCCACCCTGGGAACGTTGGCAGTGGTATTGGAAAGTAAGCTTGAACTGTACCTATCATGGAGCGATAATGGACCTAGTCCTGTCGTTGCTCCACGCTGGGAACGTTAGGAGTCGTATTGGTACGTTCAGAATCAGAATCAGAATTGTTACTGGTGACACGTCAAATGACATTCATACACCAGGACCTGAGATATCGGAAGTTAGTCCCTAGCTCTAACCAAAGATGTAAACTTAGCTACACAATCCTCAGCACCTTCAGCCGTCAAAACAATAGAATCGGGAAGGGCATTCCAATCTCTAATGGTTCGGGGGAAAAACGATTCTTTATAAATATCCGTTCTTGCAGTAAAGGTCTGAAACGTCATTGAATGGTGTTTTCTACAATGCCTAGCTGGGGGAACAAGGTCATCTGTTGGAATGCTGGCAGCACCCTTTAGACCTTTGTATAAGAGTATGAGCCTACTGTCTCTTCTCCTTTTCTTTAGAGACTCCCATCTTAATTTTCCTAGAATTCCAGTCATGCTCCCAGTTTCAAAGCAATAATTTCCAGTTACAAATCTAGCAGCTCTATTCTGAACTTTTTCAATTTCTTCATTTAGGACCACTCCGCTTGGGTCCCAGATGCAACTACCATATTCCAAGATTGGGCGAACAAGTCCCCTGTATGCTGTTTCTTTCACATCCTGAGGACACTGATGAAGATTTCGCCTCAGGAAACCAAGTGTTCTATTCGCCTTTGTACACATATTGCTAATGTGTGTATTCCATCTCTAATCGTGAGTGATTGTCACACCAAAGTATTTAATGGAATTCACATTTTCGAGGACCGATCCCTCTAAGGTGTAAGAAGCCTCAACTTTATTAGATCTCTTCCTTGTTATCTGCATAATATTGCATTTAACTGGTTGAAATCTCATGCCCCATTTTCTGGCCCAACATCCTAATCTATCTATGTCAGCCTGAAGTTTCAGTGAGTCATCTGTATCTCTAATTTCCCGGTAACAAACACAGTCATCTGCGAACAGTCTTATTTCTGAGTCAATATCAGTGGAAATATCATTTATGTACAGGGAGAACAATAGAGGACCAAGAACGGTCCCTTGTGGGACTCCAGACAAAACTGGCGCCCATACTGAAGATTCACCATTAACAACAACACGCTGTTTTCTGTAGCAAAGGAAGGAATCTATCCATTTAAGAGTCTTCCCACCAATTCCATAACCAAATAATTTGGATTTAAGTAGTTCATGAGGAGGGGTGTCAAAAGCCTTCTCAAAGTCCAGAATAAATGTGTCCACCTGCACCCCTTTGTCCAGGATTTTTGCCCAATCATTAATAACCGTGCTCAACTGAGTTTCGCAACTATGCCTTTTCCTAAATGCATGTTGTCTGTCTGACAAAAGTTTATGTTCATCCAAGTGGGCCATGATGTTTGAGCAGACTATGTGTTCAAGCAATTTACATAGAACACAGGTCAGTGACACCGGGTGATAATTACGAGCAAGAGCCCTGTCCCCTTTTTTGAAAAGTGGACAGATGTTCGCTAGGAGCCATTCTTTGGGAATTTCACCCGTATCGAGAGATTGTTGGAAAAGATGAGCAAAAACTGGACCTAACTCGTTTGCTAGTTCCTTCAGGACTCTAGGATGAAGCTCATCAGGCCCTAAAGCTTTAGAAGGGTTCAAGCCTTTAAGTAATTTGATCACTCCCGCAGAGGATACAACAATATTTTCCATGAAAGGGGCCGATCTTCCAGTCAATGGAACCTCGTTGAACTCAGTTTTATTAAATGCATCATTGAATTGACCAACCAATTCCTCTGCTCTTTCAGAGTCCGATTCAGCGACCCCGTTCCCTCCTCTTTTATTAAGGGGTGGGATACCTTGCCTATCTTTCTTCTGGCTATTGATATATCTGTAGAAGTCTCTGGGATTCGCCTTTACATCACCTACCAAGTTATTTACATACTGATCATGCTGATTTTTGATGTCATTTTTAATTTCTCGTCTCAAGTTTTCAAATTTTGCTCTGAGTTTACCACTTCCCGACTTTTTTGCCTTAGCATGAATCTTATTTCTCCTCCGAATTTTTCTTCTTATTTCTGGTGTGATCCAAGGAATTGAAGATACGGACCTGCTAGTTTTGGAGGGGATATGATTTTCGGACGAAGCTTGAATGAAAGACTTTATCAAATCAAAGTTCTCCTGGACAGACCGAGCGTCTGAATGACCATTAAAGTATTTCTCTCTTGCAAATTTAAGGGCATCCTTCCTCATAGTTTCATAGTCACCCTTTTGATATAAGTACACCTTTCTACGAGGTTTCTTTATAGGTGGTATGAAGATTTTCAAAAATCCAGAGACAATATCATGATCACTTAGTTTGTCCGGGGATTGAATATCCCCAAACTGTCCTGGCAAAGTTGTAAGAATCAAATCCAAAGTGTTTCTATCTCGAGTAGGGAAGTCAACAACCTGTTCCAAGCCATGATCATTCATGATGTCGACCAACACCTGTCCCTCTGACGGACTCAGCATCGTGCCTTGTTTGCTGAGCCTATCTGGCCAAACAATCTCTCTGAAGTTGAAGTCGCCTAAGACATGTACTGCAGGAAGTTTTTTACCCTTATTCTGAGACTTAATGCGATCAAGCTGATCTTTAAATAAGTGGAAGTTTTCGACAGTGTCGTTAGGTGGTCGATACCAACTTGCAATAAAGTGGGAAGTTTTGTTTGCAAAAATCTTAACCCAAACAGATTCTGAATCGTTTTCCAGTTCCATGAATGGCATATGAGGGATATCTCTGTGAACGTTAGCTTGAATTGTTCCTGTCGTGGAGCGACAGTGGGCCATTCCTGTCGTTGCTCCACCCTGGGAACGTTAGAAGCCGTATTGGTACGCTAGCTTGATTTGTTCCGGTCGTGGAGCGACAATGGTCCTATTCCTGCCATTGCTCCACCCTGGGATCGTTTGTGTTTTGTGTTGGAGTTTATCGGCCCAGTCAAAACGATTTAGGTCATTTTTGAGGCGGTCAGTTTACGTACCCAACCACACTTTCCTGGGCAGGCTTTTACGTAAGCGGATAACCAGTTCAGTGCACATTCTTCAGCCAGAAACTGAAAACCGCAATTTCTTGAATCAGCGGAAGGGAGAGAATGACCGTAGAAAAGATTTCATGATCGATCTCCACGAAAGAATGTTGCCGACCCATGCAGGAATCGAACCCGCGTCCTCCTGATCACCAGTCAGACGCGCATCCGACTTAGCTAACGAGGCCGGCCTGCGATCGTTGGGAGTGGTTATTCCAACTCTACCTGTCATAGAACGACAATGGGCCTATTCCTGTTGTTACTCCACCCTGGGAACGGTGGGATTGGTTCTGGCACGTTAGCTTGAACAGCACAGGTCTGTTATCTGCCTGCAGGGTGTAATGACGGCGCTCCATGCTGGGCACCTCCACGCTGGGAACGTTCCCTGCGTGGAGGTGCCCAGGATGGAGTGCCGGCATTACACCCTACTGCAGGGTGTAATGACGGCGCTCCATGCTGGGCACCTCCACGCTGGGAACGTTTGCTCCACCGTGGGCACACTTTTTTCCTGCAGTTGCAGCTATACATAGACTGCTCGGTTCATTAAAATTTGAGCACATTTTCACAGGGTCACATTATAATTGAAAAAAAAAATCTATAGAAGCATTAATTATTTTTGATTGCAAGTTTATAAGCTCCCGTTGAGTAGAAGTCAAATTATGAAGGTTCAATCTAAAGATGTAGATGTAAATTATTATATGATTGGCACTTTCAAGTTATCATTAGAAAAAGTTGATACTTGTACCTGAACAAGGGAGACAACAATAGAATCGGAACAACAAGAAAAGTTATTCAATATTAAATAGCTATTTTCTCCGTTTCATTTTCAACAATTTATGAAAAATAAAAAACATAAACAAACAATATTCGTTCAAATGTGCTGTTTTAAATGTGATAGTTTTTTGTCTTTCCTTTTGTTTTGTTTTTCGATGAATACTTGTAAGTTTATGAGACACCAGCCTTACTGCAACAAACAAATTGACTAATATATATATATAATATATTTTTAATATGTTTTCAAGTCGAGTCCAGTGAAATTCATTTTAAAGGTCTTTTTATAAGTTACAGCTTCTTATAACGACTATATAGGGCCTAAGTGTCAGAAACGTCTCAGCATGGGTATTCTTATACAAAGTGAGTGCTCGCATGCTCTGTGCTGGGAACAGAACATCTATAAGACCATTGTTGGCCTCGCTCCACGCTGGGCACACTATACATATTTCTAGAGTGCCCGCATGCTCTGTGCTGGGAACAGAACAGCTATAAGACCATTGTTGACCTCGCTCCACGCTGGACACACCACGTATATTTCCAGAGTGCTCGCATGCTCTGTGCTGGGAACAGAACAACTATAAGACCATTGTTGGCCTCACTCCACGCTGGGCACACTATCTATATTTCCAGACACCTCGCATTCTCTGTGCTTGGAACAGAACAACTATAAGACCATTGCCGGCCCCGCTCCACGCTGGGCACACTATATATATTTCCAGAGTGCTCACATGCTCGGTGCTGGGAACAGAACAACTATAAGACCATTGCCGGCCTCGCTCTACGCTGGGCACACTATATATATTTTCATTGAGCTCGCATACTCTGTGCTGGGAACAGAACAACTATAAGACCATTGCCGGCCTCGCTCCACGCTGTGTACACTATATATATTTCCAGAGTGCTCGCATGATCTGTGCTGGAAACAGAACAAATATAAGACCATTGTTGGCCTCGCTCCACGCTGGGCACACCATGTATATTTCCAGATTGCTCGCATGCTCTGTACTGGGAACAGAACAGCTATAAGACCGTTGCCGGCTGCGCTCCACGCTGGGTACACTATATATATTTCCAGAGTGCTCGCATTCTCTGTGCTGGGAACAGAACAACTATAAGACCATTGTTGGCCTCGCTCCACACTGGGCACACTATATATATATATATTTCCAGAGTGTTCGCCTGCTCTGTTATGGGAACAGAACGACTATAAAGCCATTGCCGGCCTCGCTCCATGCTGGGCACACTATATATATTTCCAGAGTACTCGCATGCTCTGTGCTGGGAGGAACAAATATAATACCATTGCAGGCCTCGCTCCACGCTAGGCACACCCTTTATATTTCTAGGGTGCTGGCATGCTCTGTGCTTGGAATAGAAAAACGAATAAAAACATTGCCGGCCTCTTTCCACGCTGGGCACACTATATATATATTTCCATGCTCTGAGCTGGAAACAGAACGACTATAAGACCATCTCTAGCCTCGCACTTCGCTGGGCACACTATATATATTTTCAGAGTGCTCGCATGCTCTGTGCTGGGATCAGAACAGCTATACTATAAGACCATTGTTGGCCTCGCTCCACGCTGGGCACATTATATATATATATATCCAAAGTGCTCGCATGCTCTGTGCTGGGAACAGAACAACTAGAAGACCATTGCCGGCCTCGCTCCACGCTGGGCACACAATATATATATATTTCCAGAGTGCTCGCATGCTCTGTGCTTGGAATAGAACAGCTATAAGACCATTGCCGGCCTTGCTCCACGCTGGGCACACTATATATTTTTCCAGAGTGCTACCATGCTCTGTGCTTGTAACAGAACAGCTGTATGTCCATTGCCGAACTCGCTCCACGCTGGGCACACTATATATATTTCCAGATTGCTCGCATGCTCTGTGCTGGGCACAGAACAGCTACAAAACCATTGCCGGCCTCGCTCAACGCTGGACACACTATATATATATTTCCAGAGTGCTCGCATGCTCTGTGCTGGGAACAGAAAAACTATTAAACCATTGCCGGCCTCGCTCCACGCTGGGCACACTATATATATTTCCAGAGTACTCGCATGCTCTGTGCTGGGAACGGAACATATATAAGACCATTGCCGGCCTCGCTCCATGCTAGGCACACTCTGTATATTTCTAGAGTGCTCGCATGCTCTGTGCTGGGAACAGAACAACTATAAACCATTGCCGGCCTCACCAAACGCTGGGCACACTATATATATATATATATATATATTTCCAGAGTGCTAGCATGCTCTGAGCTGGAAACAGAACGACTATAAGACCATTTCTAGCTTCGCACTACGCTGGGCACACTTTATATATTTCCACAGTGCTCGCATGCTCTGTGATGTGATCAGGACAGCTATAAGACCATTGTTGGCCTCGCTCCACGCTGGGCACACAATATGTATATTTCCAGTGTGCACGCATGCTCTGTGCTGGGAACAGAACACTTATACGTCCATTGTTGGCCTCGCTCCACGCTGGGCACACTATATATACTGACAGAGCGCTCGCATGCCCTGTGCTGGGAAAAGAACAACTATAAGACCATTATTGGCCTCGCTCCACGCTGGGCACACTATATATATTTTCAGAGTGCTCGCATGCTCTGTGCTGGGAACAGAACACCTATAAGACCATTGCCGGCCTTGCATCACGCTGGGCATACTGTATATATTTTCGGAGCGCTCGTATGCTCTATGCTCGGAACAGAACAACTATATGTCTCATTGTAGGCCTCGCTCCACGCTGGGCACGTTTTATTTTCTTCCGGAGCTCTGGCTTGCTCTGTGTTGGGCACGCTATGTTTTCTTCCGGGACGCACGCTTGCTGTCTGCTGGCACGGAGCAACTGGGTACGTTATAGGCCCTATATACTTCCGGTGCGTTCATTCTCGGGGTATAGGTCTTATATTACTTCGTGTCTAGCACAGATCAAGCAACGTAGAATGCGTAATGTTCCCAGCGTGGAGCAAGGGCAGGTTGCTCCGTATCCCTGCTCCCGTATCCAGCACAGAGCAAGCAACTGATTCAGTGTAATACATAACGAAAGCAGAGTGGAGTAAGGGCAGGAATATACAGTCTTAAAGTTCATCGCTCACAGCACAGAGCAAGTGACCGCGCCAATACAATATGCAACGTTCCCAGCGTGGAGCAGGGACAGAAATAGATCTTATATCCAGCGAAAGATCCAGTAGAACACGTGACGTCCCCAGCGTAGAGCAAGGCAAGAAATAGGTCTTCCTTATTGTTGATCCGTGCCCAGCACAGAGCAAGTGACCTCTTCAGTATAGAACTTAACGTGCCCGGCTTGCTTAGGGCAAGTGCAGGTATAGGCGAATGTTTCAGTATAATATACTGTATACTTAAAGTTCCCAGCATGGAGCAATGGTAGGAATGGTATAATAGTTATTCCGTGCCCAGCACAGACCAAGCGACCGCTCCTATACAATATGTAACGTTTCCAGCACGGAGCAAGGACAGGAATATGTCTCAATACGTAACGTTCCCAGCGAGGAGCAAGCGGCCGCTTCAGTAAAATGTAACGTGTCCAACGTGAAGCAAGGACATAAATAGGTCTTATAGCGTGTAGCGAGGCCAGCTGTAGGTCTTGCAGTTGTTGTGTTTCCTACACATTAGTACTGTCAACGTGTCCAATGTGGAGCGAGGCAAGCTGTAGGTCTCGCTTGCTGTGTTTCCGGCAGAGGAAGCGACTGTTCAGCGGGTAGTACTGTCAACGTGTCCCGCATGGAGCGAGGACAGCTGTAGGCTGAGACGGGGCACAGCGATTCTAACGCTCCTTAGAGCTACCTTCAGAATCTGAAATGCTACTGGTGTCACGTCAAATGGCATTCATACACTAGGCTTTTTTATATAAGAAACTGAAGTGATATTTTCAGATGGCCTCTGAAAAACTATGTTGACTGTTTTGTAAAAGTTAAAGCTTGAAATAGTCGGACTTCCTCCCTTGTAAAAGTCTAATTTTATTAAATTAAATTAAGTGTGGAAAATAGTTATTAGTGTTCAAATTATTCTTTTTTTTTTACAGTGAGAATATTTTGAGAATATTTTCTGATGTTCTTGTGGCAATATTGATGAAATAGTGATAATATTTTAATTTTTTTTCCCAAGGGTTTTGAATGATATGATGTTACCTCTTTGATATAAAGTTTTAGTAATATTTTATAAATAATTTCAGTGATATACTGATAAATGATACACTTCGTAAAAAAAGGTCTTATAAAGCATTGGTTTGCACATATGTCTGCTGTTCATGCATCCGTCTTGGAAGGTCTCTAATTGTCCGTCCGTCTGTTTGCATTTTGGTTGGTTGTTGGGGCAATGGTAGCACTGGTAACTAGTTATTATGAATGTTTCGACAAGTTTGTTCGAATCCCGTAGGGCATACGGACGATGGGTATATTTGTTGTTAAGCCTGAGCTGGCAGACTTTCAGCCTTCTTGAAGTCTGGCCGTCTAGAACACTAATATATTTATTAAAATGTTAAACCTTTCCTTTAAAGAGCAGAAGCATTTTTTATTGTTTTTCTTTGACATAATTCTGACCCTATAGTATGTTGACACGTAGTGTTGTAAACTCTTACACGAGTGATCATTTCATATGGGATTTTATGGTTTATCACATAACGGTGTTAAATCGGGTTTTATTGCTGAAAACGTTAAAGAGAAAAATAGAGTTGTCATGGATGGCGTCGTGAGGTTACGCGTCAGTAGCCATGTGTTATTACAAGTGTGGTCGTGTGATTTTTATTACATGACGTTATCCACTGTTTAACAGCGGCGTTATGTAATAAATATATGTAGCCGGCCTGACTGAGGTGTGTCTTTATTTGCTAAATATTGTGGAGTTTTCAGGGATTTACAGGTCTCTGAAAATGTATCGAGCTATTTATCCTATTTAGTATGATTTAAGCATACATAATTTCTGTTTGAAGAAGTTTTACACATCCTTCCGATTTTGTGGTATGTGAGATAAAATGACACCTAAAGCCCCACTGCCCTATGAAACTGCGGATGTTCAAGTGTAGTGGCTCCGACTTGCAACACTTTTGCCATGCAGGCGTGGAATGTTCTAGCGGTTTATCTGTACGCCATTGACGCGGAAGCAGCATGCAGCCCAGTCTATTTCTCCTAGTCCCGATTGGCGGGGGCCCTAAGCACAGAAAAGAAACAAGAGGATCATAATGGTCCTATATCGCTCACCTGAGCTAAGAGATTTACATACTATAAACTGAAGTTTCACATGGTAGATTGCTCTAAGACTTGGTATAAATCGTTTGACCCCAGGGGTATTATCTGAACAATCGTGGTAGAGGTCCACTTTTGGAAGCTAAAAGCCAAAGATCAAAGGCCAGGGCCTTCTGGTTATTTATATCCGGGCCTTCTGGGTTCAGACGAGAAGATCTTAAAGGTTTCTCTATATAGACAAGGTGTGTTTGTGAAACACTAACATGTCCCCGGGTAAGTTCATTTTTCCTTTGAAGTAGATCACTGGACAAGGTCAAGGTCACAGGTCAAAGTTTATATACGAGTTGGAAGCTCTTGTCAAAAGTCACCTACATGCCAAAAATTAAGGCTCTATCTCAAACGGTTCAAAAGTTATAATAATGTAGGTCAGGGTCAAGGGCACAGGTCAAAATGTATGAGTGAGAAGGCCATTTCACAAGGAACCTACATGCCAAACATGAGGGCTCTATCTCAAACGGTTCAAAAGTTATGACCAATATTTTTTTAAAGTGTGTGTGTTTTAGATTTACGTCCCACCAACAACTAAGGTCATACGGAAACGGGACCTCGGTTTAAAGACATCCGAAAGTCTGGAGAAGCCAAGGAGGATCAATCATGCGGTCCCTGGTTTATCAGGCGAGTAGTATAACCACAACACCACAAAGGCTTATTTGTCTTTAAAGTAGTAAAAAGGTCATGATCAGGGTCAAACAATTTTGTAGCAGTGGGAAGCTCTTGCCACAAGAAACTTATGTGCTAATTAAGAAGGCCCTACCTCAAACGGTTCAAAAGATATGACAAATGTTAGTTTTTCTTTAAAGTAGGTCACATGTCCAGGTCAAGGTCAAAGGTTAAAATTTTTATATAAGTGGGAAGCCCTTTTCATAAGGAACGTGCCTGTCAAAAATGAAGGCTCTATCTCAAACAGTTCTGAAGTTATGGTCAATGTAATTTTTTTAAAGTAAGTCACAGACCAAGATCAAGGCCATAGGTCAAATTTTTTGTTTGAATTGAAAGCCCTTGTCACAAGGAACTTATAAGCCAAATATGAAGGCTATATCTCAAACGGTTAAGAAGTTATGACAAAAGTTATTTGTTTCTTTAAAGTAGATCACATGTCAAAGTCAAGGACACAGGTCATCACAGGTCTTGGTGTATGAATGTCATTTGACATGTCACCAGTAACAATTCTGATTCTGATTCTGATCATTTTTTTTATGAATCGAAAGCCCTGGTCTTAAGGAACTTATAAGCCAGATATGAAGGCTATAACTCAAACGGTTCAGAAGTTATGACCAATGTTTTTTTGTTTTGTTTTTTATAAAGTTGGTAACAGGTCAAGGTCAAGGTCATAGGTAAAACATGTTTGGTATGAGTCGGAAGCCCTTTCCCGAGGAACTTACATGCCAAAAATGAAGGCTCTATCTCAAACCGTTCAACAGTTATGACCAATGATAAAGTTGAACAACCAACAAATAGATAAATAAATAAACAAACAGACAGGACAAAAACAGTATGTTCCCGCTATCGCTACCGCGGACAAGGAAGGCAATGTTCAGGAATCAGTACAATTAACCCATACCTCCCATCATTCACCAACAAACAAGTGGGCCCCGAGTATTTGAACAATCTCGGTAGAAGTCCACTAGATCAAGCTACATACCAAATATCAAAGACCTGGGCCTTCTGGTTTCAGACAAGTTTTTTAAAGGTTTTCCCTTCGTATCTCTACGGAAAACATGTGGGATCCAGTGCGCGGCCATTCTTTTGCTCCGGGACTATAAATTGAATAATCTTGGAAGAGGTCCACTAGATGAAGCTACATATCAAATATCAAAGGCCTGGGCCTTCTCGTTTCGGACAAGAGGATTCTTAAAGGAGTTCCCTATATAAGTCTATGTAAAACTAGTGGGCCCAGGGCGGGGCCATTTTTGGCCACAAGGCTATAATTTGAGCAATCTTTGTAGAGGTCCACTAGAAAAAGCTACATGCCAAATATCAAAGACCTGGAATTTCTGGTTTCAGACAAGAAGATTTTAAAGGGTTTTCCCTATATGGGTCTACGTAAAACATGTGACCCCTAAGGCGGGGCCAACTGTGATCCCAGAGCGATAATATGAATAACTTTGGTAGAGGTCCATTAGTTGAAGCTTCATACAAAATATCAAAGAACTGGGACTTCTGTTTCAGACAATATTTTTAAAGGCTTCCCTATATAAGTCTTAAGACAAGAAGCTTTTTAAAGGGTTTCCCTATGTATGTCTATGTGAACCCAGTGGGCCTAGCCCCAGGGCCATTTTTGGCCCCAGGGCTATTATTTGAACAATCTTGGTAGATGTCATCTAGAAGTAGCTTCATAACAAATACTGAAGACCTGGGCCTTTTGGTTTCAGACATGAAGATTTTAAACTGGTTTCCCTATGTATGTCTATGTAAACCCATGATTTGAACAATTTTGGTAGAAGTCCACTAGAAAGAGCTTCATATCAAATATCAATCAAAGACTAGAGCCTTCTAGTTTCAGACATGAAGATTTTAAAATGTTTTCCCTATGTATGTCTATGTAAACCCACTGGGCCCTGTCCCTGGGTCATTTCTGACCCCAGGGCTTTAATTTGAACAATTTTGGTAGAGATCTACTAGATGAAGTTTCAAACCAAATATCAAGATCTGGGCCTTCTGACCTCAGACAAGAATAGTT
The DNA here is from genome assembly GCA_963580285.1 of Lucinisca nassula. Lineage (NCBI taxonomy): Eukaryota > Metazoa > Mollusca > Bivalvia > Lucinida > Lucinidae > Lucinisca > Lucinisca nassula. Next base: position 110,800,975 of record OY757012.1, on the reverse strand, counting down.
TGTAAAGTTTTTTTTCCTATATACATCTGTGTAAACCCAGTGGGTCCCGCCACGGGGCTATAATCGACCCCAGGGCTATGATTTGAACCATCTTGGTAGAGGTCCACTGGAAGAAGCTTTATTCCAAATATCAAACACCTGGGCTTCTGGTTTCAGACAATAAGATTTTTAAAGGCTCTTCCTATACATAAGTCTATGTAAACAGTGGGCCCCGAGCTGGGGCCATTTTGGACCCAGGGCTATACTTTGAACAATCTTGTTAGAGGTGCACTAGATGAAGCTTCATACCAAATATAGAAGAAATATTGGAGTGTGCCTTCTGCAGCTGGTTTCAGACAAGAAGATTTTTAAGGGTTTTTCCTATAAAAGTCTATAAAAACAAATTGGGCCCCGCAAGGAATACACCACAGAACTTGAAAATATGAAGCCTATTCATTATATTGCTCTGCAGAGCATGCGAGCACTCTGGGAAAATATATAGTGTGCCCAGCGTGGAGCGAGGCCAACAGTGGTCTTATAGATGTTCTGTTCCCAGCACAGTGCGTGCGAGCACTCTGGAAGCATATATAGTGTGCCCGGCATGGAGAGAGGCCAACAATGGTCTTATAGTTGTTCTGTTAAGAGCCAGAGCATGCGAGCACTCTTGAAATATATATAGTGTGCCCAGCGTGGCGCGAGGCCAACACTGGTCTTATAGTTGTTCTGTTCCCAGCACAGAGCATGAAAGCACTCTGGAAATATATAAAGTGTGTCCAGCGTGGAGCGAGGCCAACAATGGTTTTACAGTTGTTCTGTTTCCAGCAGAGAGCATGCTAGCTATCTGGACATATAAAAAGTGTGCCCAGCGTGGAGCGAGGCTAACAATGGTCTTATAGTTGTTCTGTTCCCAGCACAGAGCATGCGAGCACTCTGGAAATAATATAGTGTGCCTAGCGTGGAGCGAGGTCGGCAATGGTCTTATAGTTGTTCTGTTCCTACCACAAAGCATGCGAGCACTCTGGAAATATATATAGTTTCTCCAGCGTGGAGCGAGGCCAACAATGGTCTTATAGTTGTTCAGTTCCCAGCACCGAGCATGCGAGCGCTCTTGAAATAAATATAGTGTGCCTAGCGTGTATCGAGGCCAACAATGGTCTTATAGTTGTTCTGTTCACAGCACAGAGCATGCGAGCGCTCCGGAAATATATATAGTGTGCCCAGTGCGGAGCGAGTCCAACATAGGTCTCATATTTGTTCTGTTCCCAGCACAGAGCATGCGAACACTCTGGAAATCTATATACTGTGCCCAGCGTGGAGCGAGGCCGGCAATGGTTTATAGTTGTTCTGTTCCATGCACGGATCATTCGAGCACTTTGGAAATATATATAGTGTGCCCAGCGTGGATCGAGGCCGGCAACGGTCTTATAGTTGTTCTGTTCCCAGCACAAGAGCAAGCGAGCACGCTGGAAATATATATAGTGCGCCCGGTTTGGTGCGAGGCCGGGAATGGTTGTATAGTTGTTCTGTTCCCAGCACAGGCCATGCCAGCACTCTGGAAATATGTACATGTATAGTGTGCCCAGCGTGGAGCGGGGCCGGCAATGGTCTTATAGTTGGTCTGTTCCCAATACAGGCGATGCGAGCACTCTGGAAATATAGATAGTGTGCGTAGCGTGGAGCGAGGCCAACAATTGCCTTATAGTGTTCTGTTCACTGCACAGAGCATGTGAGCACTCTGGAAATATATATGGTGTGCCCAGCATGGAGCGAGGCCAACAATGGTCTTATAGCTGCTGTGTTCCCAGCACAGAGCATGCGAGCACACCGGAAATATATACTGTGTGCCCAGCGTGAAGCGAGGCCAACAATGGTCTTATATTTGTTCTGTTCCCAGCACAGAGCATACGAGCACTCTGGAAATATATATATACGGTGCCCAGCGTGGAGCTAGTGCGGCAATGGTTTATAGTTATTCTTTTCCAAGCACATAGCATTCGAGCATTTTGGAAATATATACATAGTGTGCCCAGCGTTGAGCGAGGCTGATAATGGTCTTATAATTGTTTTGTTCCCAGCAGAGAGCATGCGAGCACTCTGAAAATATATATAGTGTGCCCGGCGTGGAGCGAGGCCGGCAATGGTTTTATAGTTGTTCTGTTCCCAGCACAGAGCATGCCAGCACTCTGGAAATATATATAGTGTGCCCAGCGTGGAGCGGGGCCGGCAATGGTCTTATAGTTGTTCTGTTTGCGAGCACTCTGGAAATCTAGATAGTGTGCCCAGCGTGGATCGAGGCCAACAATGGTCTTATAGTTGTTCTGTTCCCAGCACAGAGCATGCGAGCATTCTGGAAATATATGTAGTGTATCCAGCGTGGAGCGAGGCCAACAATGGTCTTATAGTTGTTCTGTTCCCAGCACAGAGCATGCGAGCGCTCTGGAAATATATATAGTGTGCCCAGCGTGGAGCGAGGCCGGCAATGAATTTTTTGTTGTTCTGTTCCCCGCACAGACATAGGCCTCGCTCCACACTGGGCACGTTTTATTTTCTTCCGGAGCTCTAGCTTGCTCTGTGCTGGGCACGCTATGTTTTCTTCCGTGACGCTGGATTGCTCTCTGCTGGCACGGTGCAACGAAGTACGCTATAGGCCCTATATACTTCCGGTGCGCCAATTCTCGGGGTATAGGTCTTATATTTCTTCGTGTCTAGCACAGCTCCCGCTCCAGTAGAATGCGTAACGTGCCCAGCGTGGAGCAAGGGCAGGTTGTTCCGTATTCAGCGCAGAGCAAGAAACAAATTCAGTATAATAACGAACGCAGAGTGGAGTAAGGGCAGGAATATGTCTTAAAGTTCTCCGCTCACAGCACAGAGCAAGTGACTGCTCCAGTACAATATGCAACGTTCCCAGCGTGGAGCAGGGACAAGAATAGATCTTATATCCAGCGAAACATCCAGTAGAACACGTGACGTCCCCAGCGTGGAGCAAGGCAAGAAATAGGTCTTTCTTATTGTTGATCCGTGCCCAGCACAGAGCAAGTGACCGTTTCACTATAGTACGTAACGTGCTCAGCTTGGAGCAAGTGCAGGTTTAGGTCTTAAGTTGCTCCGTGCTCCGTGCTCCTGAATGCTTCAGTATAATATATACTGAAAGTTCCCAGCATGGAGCAAGGGCAGGAATGTATAATAGTTATTCCGTGCCCAGCACAGACCAAGCGACCGCTCCCATGCAAGCACAGCCACACTTCATCTTAATTTGTGTTCACTTTGAAGTAGTATTTCTAAGCTGAAATGTTTCCAACATGTAAGGCCCTATATAGTCGGTAGAAAAGCTTTAACTTGTAAAAACTATACCGAGTTAAAATAGATTTTTCTTGACTTGAAAAACGGTTTGGTGTATTTATTTATTGACGATATGATATGACATTTTTATGATTACAAAACAATATATATATATTAGTCACTATGTATTTTTAAGTAAGGCTGGTGCCTCATGGCCGATAAGTATTCGATAAAATACGAAAAACAAAACTACCACGATTAAAACAACACTCTTGAAAAAAAAAATTGTTTATTTTTGGAATTTATTTTTCACATTGTTGAAAGTCAAACGCAGACATTAGCTGTTTAACATGAAATAACCTTTTCTTGTGGTTCCGATTCTATTGTTGTCTCCCTTGCAAGGTTCAAGCATCAACTTTTGCTAATGATAACTTGAAAGTGACAAGATGCATGCTCTCCAATCGTATTTCTATAAAGTATAATAGGCTACATCTACATCGTTACATTAAATCGTCATAATTTGACTTCTACTCAACGGGAGCTAATAAATTGACAATGATAAATAAAACTATTGCTTCAAAGTATAGCTGCAACTGCAGGAAAAGAGTGTGTCCACGGTGGAGCAAATGAGGTGCCCAGCATGGATCGCCGGCCTGTCCTTGCTCCACGCTGGGGACGTTGCATATTGTATGGGAGCAGATGTGTTGTGAGCGGAGCAGCTCTAAAACTGATTCCTCCCTTGCTCCACGCTGGGAACGTTTCGCATTCTACTGGACACTTTGACAGTACTATCTGAGCAGTCGCTTCCTCTTTGCCGGAAACATAGCGGCTATAAGCTCTTTTTCTGCACTTGCTCCACGCTGGGAACGTTAAGTGTCCTACTGGATCGGTCGCTAGCTCTTTTGCTAGGTACAGAGCAAGTATAATACCTTTTCCTGCTTATGCTCCACGCTGGGAGCGGTACATATTCTACTGGATCTGTCGCACGCTCTGTGCGACAACGCCATTAAGATTGTGAAAGTGCCCAGCGTGGAGCAGTGGCAAGAGTAGGCATAACAGTCGCTCCACCTCCGGCACAATTCAAGCGACCTGGCCAGCACAGAGCATGCGAGCACTCTGGAAATATATATAGTGTGCCCGGCGTGGAGTGAGGCCGGGAATAGTTTTATAGTCGTTCTGTTCCCAGCACAGAGCATGCCAGCACTCTGGAAATATATGTAGTGTGCCCAGCGTGGAGCGGAGCCGGCAATGGTCTTATAGTTGTTCTGTTCCCAGCGCCGATAATGCGAGCACTCTGGAAATATAGATAGTGTACCCAGTGTGGAGCGAGGCAAACAATTGTCTTATAGTGTTGTGTTCCCAGCGCAGATCATTCGAGCAGGCTGGAAATATATATGGTGTGCCCAGCATTGGGGGAGGTCAACAATGGTCTTATAGCTGTTCTGTTCCCAGTACAGAGCATACGAGCATGCGAGCACTCTGGAAATATATAAAGTGTGCCCAGCGTGGAGCGAGGCCGGCAATGGTCTTATAGTTGTTCTGTTCCCAGCACAGAGGATGCGGGCACTATGGAAATATATATAGTGTGCCCAGCGTGGAGCGAGGCCGCAATGATCTTTAAGTTGCTCTGTTCCCCGCACAGAGCATGCAAGCACACTAGAAATATATATAGTGTGCCCAGCGTGGAGCGAGGCTGGCAATGGTTTTATAGTTTTTGTGTTCCCAGCACAGAGCATGTGAGCACTCTGGAAATATATATAGTGTGCCCGGCGTGGAGCGAGGCCGGGAATGGTTTTATAGTTGTTCTCTTCCCAGCACAGATCATGTTAGCACTCTGGAAATATAAATAGTGTGCCAAGCGTGGAGCGGGGCCGGCAATGATCTTATAGTTGTTCTGTTCCCAGCACAGACAATGCAAGCACTCTGGAAATATAGATAGTGTGCCCAGCGTGGAGCGAGTCCAACAATTGTCTTATAGTGTTGTGTTCCCAGCACAGAGCATGCGAGCACTCTGGAAACATATGTAGTGTGCCCAGCATGGAGGGAGGCCAACAATGGTCTTGTAGTTGTTCTGTTCCCATCACAGAGCAAGCGAGCGCCCTGTTGATATATATAGTGTGTCCAGCGTGGAGCGCGGCCAACAATGGTCTTATAATTGTTCTGTTCCCAGCACAGAGCATGCGAGCACTCTGGAAATATATATACTGTGCCCAGCGTGGAGCGAGGCCGGCAATGGCTTATAATTGTTCTGTTCCAAGCACGGATCATTCGTGCACTTTGGAAATATATATTGTGTGCCCAGCGTGGAGCGAGGCCGGCAATGGTATTATAGTTGTTCTGTTCCCAGCACAGAGCATGCGAGCACTCTGGAAATATATATAGTGTGCCCGGCGTTGAGCGAGGCCGGGAATAGTTTTATAGTCGTTCTGTTCCCCGCACAGAGCATGCCAGCAATCTGGAAATATATGTAGTGTGCCCAGCGTGGAGCGGGGCCGGCAATTGTCTTATAGTTGTTCTGTTCCCAGCACAGACAATGCGAGCACTCTGGAAATATAGACAGTGTGCCCTGTGTCGAGCGAGGCCAACAATTGTCTTATAGCTGTTCTGTTCCCAGTACAGAGCATGCGAGCACTCTGGAGGCCAACAAAGATCTTATATTTGTTCTCTTCCCAGCACAGAGCAAATAGTTTTATAGTCGTTCTGTTCCCAGCACAGAGCATGCCAGCAATCTGGAAATATATGTAGTGTGCCCAGCGTGGAGCGGGGCCGGCAATTGTCTTATAGTTGCTCTGTTCCCAGCACAGACAATGCGAGCACTCTGGAAATATAGATAGTGTGCCCTGTGTGGAGCGAGGCCAACAATGGTCTTATAGTTGTTCTGTTCCAAGCAAAGAGCATGCGAGCACTCTGGAAATATATATAGTGTGCCCAGCGTGGAGCAAGGCCGGAAATGGTCTTATAGTTGTTCTGTTCCCAGCAAAGAGCATGCGAGCACTCTGGAAATATATATAGTGTGCCCAGCGTGGAGCAAGGCCGGAAATGGTCTTATAGTTGTTCTGTTCCAAGCACAGAGGAGGCGGGAACTCTGGAAATATATATAGTGTGCCCAGCGTGGAGCGAGGCCAATAATGGTCTTATAGTTGTTCTGTTCCCAGCAAAGAGCATTCGAGCACTCTGGAAATATATATAGCGTGCCCAGCGTGGAGCAAGGCCGGAAATGGTCTTATAGTTGTTCTGTTCCAAGCACAGAGGAGGCGGGCACTCTGGAAATATAGATAGTGTGCCCAGTGTGGAGCGAGGCCAACAATTGTCGTATAGCTGTTTTTGTTCCCAGTACAGAGCATGCGAGCACTCTGGAAATATATATATTGTGCCCAGCGCGGGGCGAGGCCAACAATGATCTTATATTTGTTCTCTTCCCAGCACAGAGCATGCGAGCACTCTGGAAATATATATATTGTGCTCGACTGCCCAGCGTGGAGCAAGGCCGGAAATGGTCTTATAGTTGTTCTGTTCCAAGCACAGAGGAGGCGGGAAAACTGGAAATATATATAGTGTGCCCAGCGTGGAGCGAGGCCAACAATGGTCTTATAGTTGTTCTGTTCCCAGCAAAGAGCATGCAAGCACTCTGGAAATATATATAGTGTGCCCAGCGTGGAGCGAGGCCGGCAATGGTCTTTACGTTGTTCTGTTCCCCGCACAGAGCATGCAAGCACACTATATATATATAGTGTGCCCGGCACGGAGCGAGGCTGGCAATGGTTTTATAGTTGTTGTGTTCCCAGCACAGAGCATGTGAGCACTCTGGAAATATATATACAGTCCAACCTGTGTTAAGCAAGCACCTAAGGGATAATGAAAATGTGCTTGCTTAAGACAGGGGCTTGCTTTATACAGGTGAATTTTAATGGATTTGCCTTTTTCGGGAACTAAATGCCCGCTTGCTTAAGACAGGTTGCTTGCTTAATAGAGGTGGCCACTAAGACAGGTTTGACTGTAGTATGCACAGCGGGGAGCGAGGTCGGCGATGGTTTAATAGTTGTTCTGTTTCCAGCACAGAGCATACGAGCACTGGAAATATATATAGTGTGCCCAGCGTGGAGCGAGGCCGGCAATGCTTTTATAGTTGTTCTGTTCCAAGCACAGAGCATGCGAACACTCTGGAAATATAAATAGTGTGCCCAGCGTGGAGCGAGGCCGGCAATGGTCTTACAGTTGTTCTGTTCCCCGCACAGAGCATGCAAGCACACTAGAAATATATATAGTGTGCCCAGCGTGGAGCGAGGCTGGCAATGGTTTTATAGTCACAGAGCATGTTAGCACTCTGGAAAAAATATATATAGTGTTCCTAGCGGGGAGCGGGGTCGGCGATGGTTTAATAGTTGTTCTGTTTCCAGCACAGAGCATACGAGCACTCTGGAAAGATATGTATTGTGCCAGAGTGGAGCGAGGCCGGCAATGCTTTTACAGTTTTTCTGTTCCCAGCACAGAGCAGGCGAACACTCTGGAAATATATATAGTGTGCCCAGCGTGGAGCGAGGCCGGCAATGGTCTTATAGTTGTTCTGTTCCCAGCACAGAGGATGCGGGCACTCTGGAAATATATACAGTGTGCCAAGCGTGGAGCGAGGCCGGCAATGGTCTTTAAGTTGTTCTGTTCCCCGCACAGAGCATGCAAGCACACTAGAAATATATATAGTGTGCCCAGCGTGGAGCGAGGCTGGCAATGGTTTTATAGTTGTTGTGTTCCCAGCACAGAGCATGTGAGCACTCTGGAAATATATATAGTGTGCCCAGCGGGGAGCGGGGTCGGCGATGGTTTAATAGTTGTTCTGTTTCCAGCACAGAGCATACGAGCACTCTGGAAAGATATATAGTGTGCCCAGCGTGGAGCGAGGCCGGCAATGCTTTTATAGTTGTTCTGTTCCCAGCACAGAGCATGCGAACACTCTGGAAATATACATAGTGTGCCCAGCGAGGAGCGAGGCCGGCAATGGTCAGATAGTTTTTCTTTTCTCACCACAGAGCATGCGAGCACTCTGGAAATATATATTGTGTGCCCAGCGTGGTGTAAACCACTTAGAGACTCTAAGCCTGTCCAGGAACCGCGGTGCGAGGCCGACCGTCCATGCTAATAAACATTGGGCGACATAACTTGAGATGTCATTCCATCTCAATGTCGGGTAAAAAAAAAACCCCACAATTGGAAGCAAGGTTCTAAAACGACCTTTACACTTTTGACGGGGACGTTAAACCTCAAATCACACACTAAAAACAATACGACTCGTAAAGAAACGGCAGGTATATATAGTGTGTAGCTAATTTTAACCCCGATTGACGCGAACAATATATATTAAATGAATCTTATAAGCATGCTGTGGTAACCTTGCATCCGTTTGCAATACTTTGAGTAACATTTGTCTGCCAAAGTCAATCTAAACATTGAGCAATAGGCATACAAACCAATATATGATGCAAAAATTCAGGATAATCAAATATAAATCAGATCGTTTACGAATTTCCATAAAATAACACGTTAAGTCCACCAATAAAACAAGGGAAACAACTCAAATAAGTAACGTTGCTACAAGTAAAAGCTTTAAATATAAAAAAGCTCATATTTTGCTCTCAGACCCTCACGGGTCTAAATTCGCTCCATGTCCAGAACTGTTAACGCAAACGCTCCAGTTCGATTGCTAACACACCCAGCATTGAGCAAGGGCTGAAAAGGGTCTTATAGTCGCTCCATCAATAGCACCGTTAAAGCAAACCCTCCAGTTTGATAAGGGTAGAAATAGGGAGAAATAGGTCTTACTAAAGTCATTTTATGTTGAGCAGAGTTCAAGAGATTGCTTCAGTACGACTACTTACTTGCCCATCGTGGAGAAAGGACAGCCTAATAGGTCTAACAGTCGCTACAATCCAGCATATTTCAAGCAAACGACCCAGTACGACTGCTACGTGCCCAGCGTGGAGCAATGACAGGAACAAGTGTGATAGTTGCTCCTCGCCTAGCACAGTTTAAGCGAACGCTAGAACTCTGGTACGACTGCTAACGTGCCCAACAGCTCAGGATTATTAAGGTCCTGTAGTTTAATGGTCTCGATACGGGTGGGTTAATATGAAATTAATAAATCAACCGTTCTATTGGACACAAAGGAGTGGCCGTTCTGGGCGTGGAGGTGCCCAGCATGGAGCACCGGCATTATTGGAAAGTTCCCAGCGTGGAGCGAACGGACAGAACCTGATATACATTTAAAACTGTTTTGCAATGAAAGGCCAGGTTTTTTTTTTCTGCGGATACTCAGGTTTTTCAAACAATTCTTATTAACGATAGTGAAAGGGCCTAAAAACAAAACTGTTAGTAATAAAAAGTAACAATTGCGATTCGCCCCGGTAATGTAAAACAAATTGAACCAGTCTAGTATAACTGAAACTGCAATTTTCGAGCGTCTCCACGGTGGAGCAAAACGTTCCCTGCGTGGAGGTGCCCAGGATGGAGTGCCGGCATTACACCCTACTCCTCGAAATTCATTCTACAAAGGCAGAGACGTAGGACTTTTCATGTATAACCTGAAGACACCGGTAAATTGAGCTACCAAGTGCACTTCGGGACCAGCAAGGGTTTTCTTTAGTAAAGGAAACAGGAAAAAAACGCGGGGCTAATGTGAACCTTGCATCTTACTTGACCATTTTTGCCTCAGCAGTAACATTAGCTTTTTTAGCAGCTTTCTTGGCTGGCCGGGACAGGGCTCATTTTTCATGTCAGTTTTACCACCTTTAAAGTTTGATGCCACATGCAAACTAACGTTTTAGACAAACATTGAATTGTGTGACTTATCCATGACAACGCACCTGCTCAAATCCAAGACGTCTTGAAACTGAAACATTCAGACCAACGCGACCTTTATTGTAGGCCCTAAGTGCAAAGCTTCTTTTGTTTTTCATGTTGCATACATGCAGTAACGGTTGAGTGTATACTTTAACTTTCAAAAGAGACTGAACGGATTCGACCGAAATTTCAGCCTATTATATAAAATCACTCCTCCGTGAAATCAACGCAGTTTCCACCTGCTCGCGAGCCATTAGCGACACATTTAAAAATGAACACCCTTCGTATATGCTGATCAGATGGAAGCCATCTAATCTGGATCTACACTGTTTGCAAAGGGGTTGCCATGTTCAGCAGGATAAGGTTAAACCTTTCGCCCCTGAGCTTTTGAAGTGGAATCTTCCATCATAGGCTTTGGACACATCCATTCTTGTATCTAGGGGTTTTGTCAAAAACATTAACAAAGTGCATCAGTCAGAGATGGTCTTTTTTTTTTTTTTTTTTTTTTGGTTTGGGTTTTACGGCCCTTTCAAGATTTTTTCACTCATATCGAGCCGATCGTTAATCAGAGGTGGGCGAAAACCGGAGTACCCGGAGAAAAACCACCTGACCTTCCGTTGCAGAACTTGGCGTCTCACACGTGGCCCGAGCGAGGCTCGAACCTACGGCGGTGAGAGACCTAATGACTAAGAGTCAGCGCTCTTATCCACTAGGCCACGGAGGCCCGTTCAGAGATGGTCTAGATAAGACGGTTCGCTATGAGGATCTACACGACAGCAGGCATATAACTTGTAGGCAACGTCGTATCAACGTCGATGCAACGTCATGACGTTGCATCGACGTTGCATCGACGTTGTTCGGACGTCAGTGCCAAGTGGGACTGTTTGCATAGGCATCAGCAGCGGTCTACCAGGTTGAAATGGGCAACATTGCGACAGCACGCCTATTTCAAATATATTGAAATTTTTACCATCAAAAATTGAAGTTCTGATATCTAAAAAAAATGATTGTCTGTACTCGTCAGAACCCATAACAGAAATATTAAAAATACTACTACTACTACTACTACTACTACTACTACTACTACTAATAATAATAATAATAATAATAATGTACACCCTTGTAAATCCCAGTTTACCTATATAAAAGCGGGGTTTAAGTCGGTCAAAATTATATAGGCGTATTTTTGTGATGCCACTTCCGAGGGTTCGGTCTAAAGCTGAGGAAACAGTGCATGTTGGTTAACTGGCCGCCCTGAGCTGACCTTAAGAATGTTGACTGGGCCAAATTTGGCTCCTCATAAATGTTAAGAAAGACTAAGAAAAGCAATTCTCAACAAATATTTTAATTTTTAAATAGTTACTGTATATAGTGTCATTATTAGTCGTTAGACTACAAGCGGCTCAGAAAGTCGTTGTGCGATTTAGATCTATTCCGCGCATGTGCGGGCATTTTGACGTCAAAGTAGGTCATGGACAAGAATAGGTTAGCCATCTTGAAGTCTGAAGACTGTGCTGAGTAAAAGCATAAATGGGCTACAACAAGCGAAAATGCGTTTTCGAACGTGTGTGCCCAGCGTTGACTCAGATCAGCGTGCGCAGCCGCGCAGTTGTAGCAGCAGGTTGTCCGCTGTGCGCTATACGGAACCAGGTGGCACAAAGCTGTTTCGTGAAGACGGTGACGACTGTTTTCCGAGCGAAAAGGTTCACAGGCTGATCCGAGTTCTTATTGAACTTTGTGATATATAGAGAAAGCTGGGGTATATATCATTTCCTATTATTATTGCTCCAAATCAATGATTGTGGGTGTTGTTTAGAACCGCCTCACCGAGGCGATTCTAACGAGCACCTACAATCTGTGTTTGGAATTGCTTGCTGGTTGGTTGGCTGGATGAATGGGTGGTTTGGTGTTTTACGGTATATACGGTATATATATATATTACAAGTTTTCATTAAAAAAAATGAGTTTTAGAGATATGAAAGAATGCACTTTGTCACACGGTAATGTTATCCGCTGGGGATGACGAAACACAAAACTGATGAACGGATAGACAATAAAACTCTAGACAAAACCGACTTCTGAAAACCAGACGCCAATGGGCAACTGCACTCAACATTGCTAAAGTCGGTGAAACTGATCCTACTCACTGGCAGCTTTGTTTTTAAACCAACAATGTGCCAAATTTTTTTCTTTTTGTTTGATTTTGGGGTTTTACAACCCCGTCAACACTATTTAGGTAATTTTGGACACGTTGCTTCAGATTTCACGCATCTTTTACCCGACATTGGGATACCAGATTTGGTCATGTGACCTAGATATAACGAACGATTTTCTCCCACTCCATGGAGGCTCCACATGCAATTTGGTTTCAATGGGCAGAGCAGTTTCAGAGTATATGTCGTTTAAAATTGTGCCGACGCCGACGACATCGAAGATCGACGTCAAACCACTGCCTGTCCTATAAGCCCCCCCCCCCCCCCCCCCCCCCTGGAGCCTTCGGCTGGTGAGCTAAAAGGTACGATTGACTGGTGGAGACGGCCCGCGCCCATCGAGATGGGCTGCATGATGCTTCCACGCAGAGCAGAAACCGACCGCACACGCGTACTGGTAAACCGCTCAGAGGATCTAAGCCTGCCCAGGCAAAGCGGTGCGAGTCGGACCGTCCATGCTTATAAACCCTATTTGTTTAATTGGGCGACAGGGCTTGAGATGTCATTTCATCTCAATGTCCGGTAAAAGTCCCACAAAATTGGAAGCAACGTCTCCAAAATGACATATACAGTGTTGACGGGGACGTTAAACCTCAATTCAAACAAAACTGGTTGAGACAGTAGCACGCCTTATGAATCACAGACTTTTTATATGAAATTTAAGGTTAAAAAGTCAGCTTTTCCTGTGTATTTCTGAAAGTAAGCAGTAACTCATTATGTTTCTTTTGCTAAAAAATTCAAAACATAGGTGAAAAAAGAAAACAAGACTAAACCATAATTTAATGTCTTAAAAGAATATTTAGCTACACGTGTGTTTATTTGTTCGTTTATCTCTTAAAACACCAAGGACAATTCAAGAGCAGATGACTTTTTATCTTTTAGAGAAAATAAGGCTTGAAATTTCATGTATTCACATGCAATGTCATGCCATATTTTCCTTAAAACAATAGGAAGCAACGCTTTGAAAATGTCGTCTGTTGTTTGTGATTGGCGCTTTAAGAATATATATGACCATCTATGGGACTGTGTCTATGCCTGTCATTAGCGATCAGAAGCATATAATGTCAACCTAATTTTTGTGCTTTAGGTTCCTCTGTAATCTTCCAACAAGACAAAAGAGCCAATTTTTTTCTTCAGAAGAATCCTCAAATTTGTTTTCTTCTTAATTTCTCGCTTTGCTTCATAGTCAGATTTCGTTGTTTGCTTCAACAGAATGAACAATGTGGATTAACTCGAACTAATGCTTTTTACTGTTTGGTCAAAGGGAAATATCAATATCAGTGTTTATTTCAACAGCATCAGCAATTGTTTTTTTTTTTTTTCTTCTTCTTCAGTAGAACTACTGATTGTACTTTCAAAACCATTGTTTCCGCTGTCTGCTTCAACAGAACCAGTGATTTTGCCGTTTGCTTCAATAGAACCAGTGATGTTCACTAGAACCAGTGATTTTGTTGGTTCCATCAACAGAACCGGTTATTTTGCTGTTTTCTTCAACAGACCCAGTCATTTTGCCGGTTGCTTCAAAAGACCAAGCGATTTTACTACTTGCTTCAGCAGAACCAAACGATTTCACTATCAGTTGCTTCAATAGAACCAGTGATTTTGCCGGTTGCTTCAATGGAACCAGCGATTTCGTTGTTTGCTTCAGTAGAACCAGTGATTTTGCCGGCTGCTTCAATAGAACAAGTGATTATGCTGTTTGCTTAAACAAACAGACGTTTGTTATTGGCTTCAACAGAACTAGTGTTTTACTCTTTGTTCTACAACACGAGATTCCGCTGTTTGCTTCAACAGAACAAGAAACCTTGTACTTTGCTTTAACAGAACTAGTGGTTTTACTGTTTGCTTCAACAGAACCACAGATTTCACTGACACTGTGTGTTTCAATATAACCTGTTTATCTCTGCAGAACCTGCGATTTTAGCGTTTGGCTCAACAGAATCAGTAATTTTGCCGTTTGTTCCAATAGATCAAGTGATTTTGCCAATTGCTTCATACAGAACAAAGATTTTTAATGTCTGCTCAGGTACACAACAAAACCATTGGTCCTACAAAGGCTCTGTATATGCCGAGGGCACCACACAAAGACTTGATTAGACTGTGCAACTTTTTATACAGTAAGATAAACAGTAGGACATCACGAAAACACGCCTATATAATTCTGATCCCATTGAATCCCACTTTTATATAGTTAATCTGTTGGGTTTTTTTTTTTTTTTTTTTCTTTCTTATTTCTGCTCCAAAATATAGATTGTGGGTACTCGTTAGAACCGCCTCGATGAGGCGGTTCTATATTTTGAGCAGAAATAAGAAAAATATCACAATTTTTTATCTGAAAATGTGTTTTTTTTTTGTTTTTTTTTTCGGCGGTTAAAATTTACAACGAATTTCAATAGGCGTGTTCTCGTAATAAACTCTGCCTCATCAAGAGAAAAACTGCATTCGATGTTTGCGATCAGGAAAGACGTAGTCGGTCCGCTCAGTCAGACAGACTAGCTGGAGTCAGGGGTGAGAACAGTCCAAAAATCTCAATCCTAAAAATCTGCTATTTGAATCCTGAAGTGACCCTAATGTTATCTTGAAATAAAAAATATCCAATATCAATGGAGATTAGTTGCTTCATGCTTAGTTGTAGCTAACCATTTAATTAAGACATGTTAAAACTTCAAATGGACAATAATAAATGACAATTTATATGCATCATGCCAAAGCTCTCAATCCTGAAATCAGGATTGATCCTGAAATTTCTCACCAGATTTTAGATATACGAACACATAGGTGCTGATCAGACTGTGTGGATGCGCAGACTTAACCACGCCTTTGTTGTTCCAAAATAGAAAAACAAAAAACAAGGATTTTCTCATGACGTGACTCAATGTAAAGTTTCTGTCTTTTGTCCTTCATCATGTAAAACAAGTCCGTAAAATGAGCACCACTGTAAGCCCCACTTCAAATGGAGAAAATAGGGGTTTACATTATTTTTCTTATTACACGTTACAACCGCCTCATTTTTCTAAATGCTGTTCCAAGACATAGGTTGTGGGTACTCTTTAGAACGCCTCTTTCTAACGGATACCCACAACCTATGTCTTGGAGCAGTAATAAGAACAAGAGGGTCCAATGGCCCTATATCGCTCACCTGTGTACCAGAAAATCATTTGTGTGACATTGCTACATACTAAATATCTAAGCTCAGGCAAAGCGGTGCGAGTCGGTCCGTCCAAGCTTATAAACCCTATTGGTTTCATTAGGTGACAGGGCTTGAGATGTCATTTCATCTCACTGTCGGGTAAAAGTCCAAGAAAATTGTAAGCAACATCTCCAAAATGACCTATACAGTGTTGACGGGGACGTAAAACCTCAAATCAAACAAACATGTTGCTACATACTAAATATCTAAGCTCTGGGACTTACGGTTTCAGAGGAGAAGATTGTTGAAGTTTTTTTTTCACTATAAGTCTATGGGAGCTAATGGGCGTGGCCAATTTTGACCCCAGGGGCATGGTTGGCAGGATTTATGTAGATGCTACATGCTATATATTTAAGCTATGAGCCCTGTGGTTTCAGAGAAGAAGATTTTTGAAGTTTTTCCAATTGTAAGTCTATGGGAGCTTTAGAGCCCTGGGGTTTGGCCAATTCGGATCCCAGGAGCATAATTGGCAGGATTTATGTTGGTGGCCACTTGACGTTATTACATACTAAATATCTAAGCTCTGGGCCCTGTAGATTCAGAGAAGAAGATTTTTTTTTTAAATTGTTCCCATTGTAAGTCTGTGGGAGCTATATGTTGCCATGGCAACCAGAATTCCAATCCGATCAGCCCAAAAACCTTGTGCAGCCTTTCCCCCCTACATGATGATGCTTCTCATGAAATTTGATCAAGATTGGCCCTGGGGTATTAGAGATATGCTTATTTGAAATTGTTTACGGATGCACGCACGGACGCACGCACGTTCGGCGGACAGAATGTGATCAAAAAAGCCCACCTTGTCACTTCGTGACAGGTGAGCTAAAAATATCTCAAATTTTCATCACAAAAAATAACTGTTTTTGAAATATGTAAGGATGCATTGTCCCACACAGATGGGTTTCCAGTCATTTCGTACCCTAGTCATTTCGTACCCAAGTCATTTCGTACCATTTTGGTCATTTCGTACCCGTTTTAGTTTTCATTTTGGTCATTTCGTACCCATTTTGGTCATTTCGTACCCATTTTGGTCATTTCGTACCCACTTTTATTTCTTTCTGGGAATCGATTTTGGTCATTTCGTATCCAGTTCTTCAAAAATAGGTACGAATTGACTTTTGTGTGTTGAATTGTTTTAAAGCTGATTTTACAAGTAAATGGTAACTTTGGTGCGTATTGGCTTGTTTTAGAGTAAGAATGGCTCTAGTTTAAAAAAAAGATATTTGTTTCAATTATTTCAACAAATTATCAATTTATATCTATAACATAATATTGAACGTACTGACACCGTTTAACAATACAAACAGATTGCACAATACCATACATATATTTTACAAGTCGCCGGGGTTATAGCTGGCCTCGGTAGCTCAGTCGGATGCGTGTCTGACTGGTGATCAGGAGGACGCGGGGTCGATACCTGCAGGGCTCGGCAACATTCTTTCGTGGAGATTGATGGTGAAATCTTTTCTACGGCCGTTGATTCAAGAAGGGTAGTTGTCAGTTTCTGGCGAAAGAATGTGTACTGCTTACGTATAAGCCTGCCCAGGCAATGTGTGGATAGATAAACTGACTGGCTCAAAATGGCCTAAAATGATGTTAAACTCCAATACAAACAACTATAGTTTATGCCAATGCGAGTATGTGAGTATCCAAAAATAAAACCTCACCCTGCATCATAATGCGTTCTGTTAATGCCTACTACTGTCAAACATAGGTTTTGAGTACCGTCTGAAACTATTCCATAGACTATTAGAGTTTCATCAAACTTTGTTTTGATCTCAAGACAGACATAGGATTTGAGTCCTCGGTGGAGACTATACCAAAGAGTTCCCACAACATATGTTTTGACCGCAATCAGTAAAACATGGAAATTCCACTTTTCCGTACGTTAAGTGTGGTTTACATTAAGTGAGGTTTACATGTGTTCATCACATTGACTCGTTAAGTTAACAGATGCATATCGCTACCATTGCTAAACATGAAAACAACTACTCGACAACATCCCCTTTTGAGTTTGTCGGAGCGTACACCATCAAACAAGACTATAGAAGCAGTGATGTGGCCTAATTTCCTTCTCTGTACTCGTTCATGCCTAAGATCCATGCATCGATCGCTCTCCATCCATCCATCCATCCATCCATCCGACCGCCAGAATAAAAACAAGAGCTTTGAAAATGGTCGTCCTATTGTGTGGCAAATTAGCAGTTTAGTTATCATAATTAAAGACGCGAAAATTTAACAAGAAAACCATTATTGACAATTACCCAATTTTACAGAGTCGCTGTGATGCGTCCGTCTGTCCACCATAATGGTGTTTATAAAATCAAAATAATATTGAATGGTTTTTGCGATAGCAAGTTCCTTCTCAACTATATATTTAAAAGTAGCCCCGTCCGGTCTCTGTGTCAGGTCAGGTTCATTGCTGCTACAGGTAACATGTATTTTTTCTTAATTGAATACTGACTCCCCCTAGGAGAAGGCAACTCAAAGCAAAAACCTACATATCTGGATTTGCTTGTTCCAGCTATGCACCCTGGCTTAGCTCAAGATGTCTCGACACTGTCTTGCCTCAGGATCCAGCTAGATCAGCACGAGAGAGTGAGGTTGACTCTACGCGCCTCTCCCTCACTATAATCTAATTCACAGCGCATGTCATCGTAATCATATACACACAGTCACTGCAGGCACACATATGCATGAAACTCAAAAAGCCCTGTGGCGATGGGCGAGCGGCGAAGCAGCAGCCAATAACATGTTTCAAATATAATTAAGATTGATCATTGTCACGAACTATTATTATTACCCGGTACGAAATGACCAAAACGGTTACGAAATGACTTGGGTACGAAATGGTTGTTAGTGGGTACGAAATGACCAAAACGCAGGTACGAAATGACCAAAATGGTACGAAATGACTAGGGTACGAAATGACTTGGGTACGAAATGACCGGTTACCCACAGATGAGCTACCATAATGTTGAAATTTCGATGCATGAAGACTAACAAACACTATATAATAAATACGAGTTATTGAAATCTTCAACCCCAAATGGAATATTACAAAAAGTCTAAAAGCATACAGCAATTTACAGCTCGTCTCCATAAATGAACATCACGAAAACACGCCTATACAAATACTTTATAATTTTTACTGGCGAAAAAGGCAAATTTTAAGACGAAAAATTGTGATAATTTTCTTATTTCTGCTCCAAAATATAGCATGTAGGTACACGTTAGAACCGCCTCATCGAGGCGGTTCTAACGAGCACCCACAATCTATATTTTAGAGCAGAATAAAGAAAAATATAAAAGTGGGGTTAAAGGGGGTTAAAATTATATAAGTGTGTTTTCGTGATGTAACAAGAAGGGATAAAGGGAGAATTTTATGATTTAGGGTTTGCCGAGATCTCCATAAAACATGCGTTTTAAGGTACTTCTGAAAATATTCTAACAAACACACAAAAAAGAAAAAGGTTTATTCATATTATTATTGAGAATTCAGGCAAAATATCTCCGAATAATAACCAACCACTCCCTTTACTACTCAGTGGGGTCATGACGTTAATGAGACGATGGGACGTTACCCAAGAAATGTTTT
Organism: Lucinisca nassula; assembly: GCA_963580285.1. Taxonomy (NCBI): domain Eukaryota; kingdom Metazoa; phylum Mollusca; class Bivalvia; order Lucinida; family Lucinidae; genus Lucinisca; species Lucinisca nassula. The sequence continues at coordinate 110,781,891 of OY757012.1, read as the reverse complement.
GTTATACTGCAAAGAAAGTTCCAGGCTTTTGATTGGACAGCGCGAGGGCAATTATTTTCCATATACCCCGTGAGCAAAAATATATACCCCTCTCGCGCTTGCCTGCGCTGAATCGCGATGCCCGCCATCTTGGATTTATAACCAACCACTCCCTTTACTACCCAGTGGGCACTCAGTGGGTATCAACGTGACATTGATGAAACGATGGGTCGTTACCCAAGAAATGTTTTGTTATACTGCAAAGAAAAGTCCAGGCTTTTGATTGGACAGCGCAAGGGCAGTTATTTTCCATATACCCCGTGAGCAAAAATATATACCCCTCTCGCGCTTGCCTTCGCTGAATTGCGATGCCCGCCATCTTGGATTTACTGCAATTGAACAAATATAAGCAAAATAATTTTATACACGACAATAAAATAGAGACTTTTCATTCGGTACTTTATTTCATTTTTCTGCTATAAAATTCTCTATTTAACATGATGTAAACATTTTCCCACTGAGCGCCGTGATCAACGTAGTACATGCAGAAGGGCGCGTTTGATGACGTCACATATAAACATATACTTCTCACGACGTCCGCTACAAAAGAAAGCATTGGAACGATGCACAAAATGTCATGAAAAAGCTTTGCAGTATAACAAACTCCTTCTTTCTATTCCTGACGAGGAACATGGGCTCATATTCCCCGCCTGAAAGCGATATTTCATCGCGTGAACAAGTCCGTGAAATGAAGACCCCTCTAAACCCCACTTTATATGGAGAAAACTGGAGTTTACCGGGGTATAAATTATTTTTTGTTATTTCTGCTCCAAGACATAGGTTGTGGGTACTCGTTAGAACCGCCTCAATGAGGCGGTTCTAACGAGCACCCAAAACCGATGTTTGCAGTATAAATCAGAAAAATATCACGGACTTTCATCAGAAAAGTAGCCATTTTGGAGATCTGAAAAAAAAATGGACTACTTCGCACGGGTGTGTTATCGTAATGTGCCCTCGCCTAACGGCTCGGACAAATATCGCTCTCAGGCGGGGAATATGATCCCATTTTCCGCGTCAAGAATCAAAATAACTTATAATGTACCCATTGAAAATGAACTTGCATTTCTAACTATAGGGTGCGTTTACTATGAGCAATAATTATGAGTCAGCTGTAGCTTTCATAGACAACGAACAAGAAATTTACTCCCCAAATTTGGTCGGTATCGGCGAAATGTGTTCATTTCGCTTTCTCGAAAGCAATAACGGAGGTCATGGCCACAAGATCACTGGTGGAAAACATGGGAATGGACAAAAGCCTATTGCAGTGCAACAAATCAAATTATGCCAATTTTAAATGAGGCAAATGCATGCACGTGACATATTTACTGCTATTTTGCAAGGGAGACAGCCTTTGTGACTTCCTGTTCATGCCCATTGATCTCCTTGACAAAAAAGGGGTGTTCCCTTAAAGGAAAGAATTTGCTTCCCCGGGGCGAATTCATTCCTTTAGTGGCCCCTATCTATTTCGAGTCGAAATATTTTCGAAACAGTTGTTTCCCTTGAGTGTGTATGTGTGTGTGTGTGTGAATTCGGGTTTAACGTCGCTTTCAACAATTTTTCAGTCATATCACGACGGTGTCTGGTTGCGACAGGGAGCTCAATGCTCACGTTTATAGTGCTGCCTCACTGAAGTATCATGTCCCAGACACATTACATGATACCACACCCAGTCACATTATCCTGACACTGGATCGACCAGTCCTAGCTCTACCCCGTAAATCTGAGTGCCAAACGAGGAGCAGCTAGTACCAATTTTAACGACTTTGGTATGTCGCGGCCCGGGATCGAACCCGAGACCTCCCGTTCCCCGGAGCGGACACTCTACCAACTGAGCTATCGGGGCCGGTGAGTGTGTATGTAATCACCGTAAATCTATTATTCCGATAAAGGCACCGTGGTTGGATGGTAAGAGATGGCTATACTTTCGTGTTGAGGTTGTGGGTTTGGGTCTTGCAATGGGCAAGTGACCGAAAATGACTCAATTGTCACCCAACAGTAAATACTTATCTGACTCCAATCGGTGCAAACAGAACATATGAATAAAGACCCGGCTGGATCATTTCAATGCATTTCAAAACGGTTCTGTTGCTTCGAAACCTTCATGTTCTTTGCCTGTGTGTAAAGCGCTCTAAACACACGATACTTTTTGCCCACAAACGGATCATTTATCAGAAAATCAGCGACAGCATTTGACTTAACATTTAAAAATATGCTTATTTGAATTGCAAAAGTTACTTGCAGTTCAAAAGCCGAGTTCCCAGATAGGAATGGGTAAAAGGGGTAATTTTGAGATACAGTAAAATTACTACTTTAAGACTACCTTTTGGAACTGTTCAAAAGTAGTTTTTCTTTAACCCTTTTTGTACCAGATGGAATCTTCCTCCTTATATATAACAGGATTCCATTTCAAAATTTAGGGGTGTCAGGTTATGTTTTCTTCAAAATTTATTTGGAAAATGGCTAAACTTTTTGTTTTGCAAACAGTGGATGGCCTGATCAGACGCCGCGTTCTGTGGTGTCTGATCTGGGCCTGCGCTGTTTGCCAGGGTACCCGGTACTAAATGGGTTAAAACTACTTTTGGACAATCACAAAGGTGGTCTCCCACTAGAGTACACTGGATGTAGAAAATACAATTCTTTTAAAAGCATAATTTGTCTTAATTTTAGGTCGTCTAAATAGCGGAATTTCACTGTATTCGAATTTTCCCATGTTTTCCTCACAGAATGTAAAATTCCCCAAAAGGTGACTAGATATATCTTACATATTTCTGGTCATTTTAAAAGGGGCGGGGCGCGAGCATTTTGCGGTTTCATCACGAAAACACGCCTATTTATTTTTGACCCCCTTGAACCCCACTTTTATCAGTAAAACTGGGGTTTCCAGGGGTAAACCTTATTCTTCTTATTTCTGCTCTAAAACATAGATTGTGGTTCTCGTTAGAACCGCCTCGATGAGGCTTCTGCTCTAAAACATAGATTGTGGGTACTCGTTAGAACCGCCTCGATGAGGCGGTTCTAACGTGTGCCCACAATCCATGTTTTGAGCAGAAATAAGAAAAATATCGAAATTTTTCAGCTGAAAAGTTTCATTTTTTGGTGGTAAAATTTACAATGTAATTGTATAGGTGTGTTTTCGTAACGCTACCCATAGAAGAAAGCATTCACTCCTAATAAGCAAACTGTTTTCTCTAAGAGTAGATGTCTATCTATAGGCGAGACAGAATGTTTGAAAGTCCCCTCATCCCCTGGAAATATATGTACAGTAAAATACCTATATTAAGACCACATTTGGGACTGGTCAAAAGTGGTCTTAAGAACAGTCCCAAAGGTGGTCTCTTATTAGGAGACACTGTGTGTATAAAACAAAGAGAAAGAATAACTGAAGCCTTATCAATAAGCTTTAAAAAACAGATTTAGTCACAATTTTGGGGGTCTATATAGCGGACTTTTGCTGTATATCCATTTACCGAAATTGATTATCTTAAGCATTTGATTGGTTAAAACTATTAACATAAAAATCATGCTCTGTCCAATCGGATCTACTCTTTCTAGTTATCTCCAAAATAATAATGCTCGGAACAGAAACCTCAGTGGAAACTGCAAACACGGACTATCTTCCTTCGTGGCATCATCCTTCCGCAAGCAACACGTCTCTTCAATTCGAGAATATATGTAGTATGGAAATAGGGACCTCCGCTATGCCGTTTGTCCTTTGACAGCTATTGTTTTAAGACTAGTGTGTGTATAACACGCCTACCAAACGATATGATGCTTGACCGGTGGTGAACCATCATATCGTTTGGCAGGCGTGTATAAAAACTGCATTCAAAGATTAATTACACTGTATTTAATTATACTTCGATTGACATTTTTCTACTAAATTTGACCAAGCAAGGTCATCGTCATCATTCCCCTGAATTTCCTTCGCCACTCCTTGCAATTTTGGCATCAGCCCCTTTTTACTGCTCGTGTACAACATCTTCTGTTTGATAGGAATATTCTCTGGGATCCTGAAAGAGAACATCAGGTAAACACATCTATATAATTTTAACCCCCTTGAATCCCACTTTTTTACAGTGAAAATGGGGTTTGCAGGGATAAAATAAAGATTGTGGGTACTCGTTAGAACCGTGTGTATGAGGCGGTTCTAACGAGTAACCACATTCTATATGTTGAGCAGAAATAAGAAAAATCTCATAAGTTTTCATCTTAAAACTTCCTTTTTTTGGGGGGGAGGGGGGCGATAAGTTTGCAATGTATTTGTATAGACTGTTTTCGTAACTCTAATGCACTGGAGTATGTAACGCGACGTTTGATTGGATAACGTAAAAAAAATTGCGACATTAGAATATCCTGCGATATACTGTCGGAAACCCGACATCGTGATGTAACGTCTGTTTTCATTGGGTAGCGTTTGGTTTTGCGCAGCTCACAGCGCTTGCCGCTTTGAGCAATTTAGTACAATTTTAACAAGACAACTGATTAAGTGCATTAGAATGGGGATAACTGTATGGAAAATTGTCATTTGGGGAGGTAAATCGTCGGTTTTACGGAATCAAATTTCGTTTTGCGTAGAAATTTCCGACCTTAACACCGCCGAATTACCGCCAAAACTGACAATTTTGAATACAGTTATCCCCTAAATAAACCCAACTGGGGCATCAATAATGATACAGTGATGTTTTTTTTTTCTTCTGGACTTCGCAAACTTGTACTCTCTTATGTTCTCTAGTCGCCCCCGCCCATAGGGGCTTGAAGAAATATATGGGCTGCATGATGCTTCCACGCAGAGCTGAATCCGGACCGCATACTAGTACTGGTAAATCGCTTAGAGGATCTAAGCGCGTCCAGGAACCGCGGTGCGAGGCGGACCGTCCATGCTAATAAACCCTATTGGTTTCATTGGGCGACAGCGCTTGAGGTGTCATTTCATCTCAATGTCGGGTAAAAGTACCACAAAACTGGAAGCAACGTCTCCAAAATGACCTTTATTGTGTTCACGGGGACGTTAAACCTCAAATCAAACAAAACAAAACTTAAGTTCTCTAGATCCTAGTAAACCCAACATAAACCTTCGACTGCTAATCACGACTAGCAGACGGCATTTTCTTAGTGTATTTTTCTTATTTGAGCCGGGGCACAGCATTTCCTACGATTTCCATGTGCGCCCAGCGAAGAATCAGATCAGCCTGCGCATCAATGTAGTCTGACCAGAGATTTCTCTTGCTGCATGAAGAAGCACTGGGCCCTTAGCTATCCTGCGGATGCGCAGGCTGATCTGAGTCTTCGCTGGGCGCACGTCTTATTGAAGGTTTTGTCGTGCGCTGGCTCATTTTCCAGTGAAAATAAGGCCTGAAATCACATTTGAATCGTCTGCCAAGCACTACTCCTACTATCCTCTGGAATCCTGAAACAAGATGGAAAAGTAAACCCCAATTTTATGCTGAGAACTAGCGCTTATATGGGTATTCATTGTGATTTTCTTTCTTTCATTTGGACCCCGTCCAGCGATTTTGGTACTTATCGCCAATGCGAGCAGCGAAGGTTCAGGCGAGCCTGCGCATCCGCGCAGTCTCGCCAGAACCTTCGCTGCTCGCTCATACAAGCATTGAATCAAGAGGAACCTTCAGACAGAAAGCCATATCCCTGGCCCCTCTGAATGGCTGGGCATGCGCAGTTAAAATTTGTCATGACGGAATGCTCGAAGACACAAATTCGCTTGGCGGGGCTCATTTGTCGATTTGTTAGCCATCAAGTTGCCATACCTCAAATGAAAGGATTTAGCAAGTTATTACAACAAATGACTAATGCAGGTAGTATTAATTGTCCGCATTTGCAGGCATTGCATGTCGAAAATCAGTGTCAAACGGGTTAATATGCCTGTAAGTGGACATAGACCATGCTAAAACACACACAAACTGTCAAACTACACTAAAGTTCATAGGAACTCTTACATAGAACTGGTTAGCTTTCCATGAAAACAAGGCATCTTGGTTTAGTTTTAGCAGTTTCTGAGGGTGGGTAATCCACCCTCGGAAACTGCCAAAACTGACTAAGTATAATTCCTATATTAAAACCACCTTTCGGACTGTTCAAACGAAGCCTTTTAAGACCACTTTTGAACAATCCCAAGGATGGTTTCTTAAAAGAGGACACCGCTTGTAGTAAAAACAAAGAAAGACACAATCGGTCCCCCAGCGCTGTCAGTGCTTGATTAGTTTACTTCAGTCTTGTACGCAATGGGTCGCTGGTTCGAGTCCGGTTCTGGTCGCATTTTTTCAACTTAATTTCTTAAAGATTTATGTATTCATGCTCAACGCGTTTAGTATCCTGGGAACACAATGGTAAGTTGACCCACCCCACTCAAACCGCTATCCTGAGAAGGAGCCTACGACCGCCAAACTCTGCCGGAAAACTAGAAATATCAGCAGTCTGATAGGTCACAGGGCAAGCCTCGAATCATTGGCTAGCCATGATTTTAAATCGCCAGTCATGTATTCCTTTACATGTGTTTCAGAGGTTTGGGATTTCATATGAATCTATTAACAGTGAGGCGCACCTATTCACCCAGAGTTAAAAGTAAAAAAAAATCTATTCTCAAGCTTAGGCGTGGGGCTAGGTAGTTATGAACCTATGCCACTATATGGTTTTGTGAAAAAAATGCAGGCACCGGATTAATGTAATAGCTTCTACTGTACTTTTGTACGGGCAAACTAAATTTCTGTTGTAATAAAGTGTATTCTGTTACAATGTGGGGTGTCAAATTTATTTAATTCGGTCTTATTTTAACATCCGTTGCCGCTATTTAAGCATTGACCCCGATCAGACGCCGCGGTCTGTGCGTGATCAGGATCTTCCTGTTTGCAAATATCCCAGTTTGGGATGCTAGGCATATATGGGTCAACCCTCATCCTGCTGTTCACAACCCCTACTTTTGCAAAGTGTAGATCCAGATCAGATGGGTTATGAAGCCATCTGATCAGGATCTACAGTTTAACATTCAGTTTGTGAATTTGCAGAAATAAAATACATCAAGTATCCTGATTGGTTCAGTCAGAAATGGGTGTGGCTAAATTAATTATTCAGCAGGATAAGGGTTGATAAGCTGCGCAATGAACAGTACCGGAAAGTCACGTGATCGATACTGAACTGCAAGGCGAATCAGGGTCATTCGTTCAAAACTAACAAAGTCGTTAAAATTAACGAATTGTTAAAAATTCAATCACTAAATATGGCAAAGTTGCTTATAATTTTGCTGAAAAAATGTGAGCAACTTTTGCAAATGCAAAAGCTGCTCACATTTTTCAGCAAAAATACCCAAATTTTAGATATTGTGCTTGCTAGAAGACACTAACAAGCTCGTTAAGCTATAATTGGGCCCATAGTACTGTCAGTGCTTTGATTTTGGAAGCGCTAGGCACTAATGTTAATGCTTACCTTGCAATTAGGTGGTATATCAAAATAACTGCCATCCTTCTTTGTCGCCCAGATTGTGGTATAAATCGCCAAGGAAACAGGTCAAGCCCTAATCATGTTATTTACCCATCGATCAACCAGCTTCACAGCCCCTCTCCATCGAATGATCCAACTTGCACAAAATGCTTCAACCATGCATGAACAGCCACTAAAGGTAAATCTTTTTAGCATGCTCATACAGGCATGTGTCCTTACACATGCATGTCAATGTACCATCACGAAAACACACCTATATAGTTTTGAACCCCTTGAACCCACCTTTTATATAGTAAAACTGGGGTTTGCAGGGGAATAAACTATTTTCTTATTTCTGCTCAGAAACATAGATTGTGGGTACTCGTTAGAACTGCCAGTCTATATTTTGAACAGAAATGAAGAAAAATATCACAATTTTTAAAGGGAAATTTTCTATTTTTCGGCTGTAAAATTTACCAGGATTTGAATAGGCGTGCTTTCAAAATGACTTCCTTCAGCATATTTCACTGAAGATATCTGTACCAGATTAGTGTTGACATCTCTGTACCATACTTGTGACTAGTGTCTTGTGGTTTAACGACATGTCCATCATCGAGGTCATATTTTGGGCTTCATGATCGTTTATTAATTGTCCAAAATTATACGTGGAAGGCTATGCCACACCTGTGGGGGCGAACAATAAAAACTAAGCAAGGTCAAACATGGGTGCCTGGATAAGTTGCCATTCCTCGATGCATGCCTGTACCAAGTATCATTAATGAAACTCTTACTCTTAGTTCTTACGAAATAAACTCAATAATTAGTGCCAACCCTAGCATCCACCTTAATTATTGAGTGACTTAGTAAGTGAACCATGAAATGAAGGTCAAGGTCAAATATGGATGTTTGCATTATAGTTGTCATTTCTAGACACAAGTTTGCACCAATAATCATTAATGAAGCTCTTATAGTTATAGAAAAATGAATTTGACAATTTGGGTGATTTGTTCACGCCATATTTCACAAAATGTATGTAAGTCAAGGTCAAATATGGATGTTGCATTAAAGCTTCCATCCCTTGATACAAGTTTGTACCAAATATCATAAATGAAGCTCTTACATTTCTTTACAATTTCTAATAAACTTGACCATTTGGGTTAACGCTAGGGTGGTCACAGACGTTGCCCACTTGACAAACGGATGGACAGATAAGAACGGATGGAAAATTGGACTGCTATATCGCGCCATGCTAACAGCAGGCGTGACAACTAGAGCTATCACTAAAGGTGATGAATACCCCCACAAAAACTGCCTTGATAGTACATCAGCGGCATTTTGCAATTTTTTCACTTGAAAGGGGCCATAACTATGTCGAAAATTGACGAATTGTAGTGGAAATCGAACTTGACCTGTATTTTATGATGTTACATCAGTGTACCAAAAATTATAACAAGAGGACCATGATGGCCCTGGATCGCTCACCTGATCCATAGAGTAACAAGTGGGCCCCGGGGAGGGCCATTATTGACCCCAGGGTTATAATGTGCATAATGTTGAGGGAGGTCTAAAAAGGTGAAGCTTCATACCAAATATCAACAATTTGAACAATCTTGGCAAAGGTTCACTAGATGAAGCTACACAACAAATATCAAAGACCTGGGCCTTGCGGTTTCAGAGAAGAAGATTTTTTTAAAGATATTCCTTACATAAGCCTATGTAAAACCAAATTCCCACGGGGCAGGGGCATTTATGGCCTCAGGGCTATAATTTAAACATTCTTGATAGAGGTCCACTAGATGAAGCTTCATACCAAATATCAAAGACCTGGGCCTTGTTGTTTCAGAGAAGAAGATTTTCAAAGATTTTCTCTATTATAAGTCTATGTAAAACCAAAGGGCCCTGGGGCGGGGGCATTTGTGGCCCCAGGGCTATAATTTGAACAATCTTGGTAGAGGTCCACTAGATGAAGCTCCATACCAAATATCAAAGACCATGGCCTTGCAGTTTCAGAGAAGAAGATTTTTAAAGATTTCCCTATATAAGTCTAAAAGGGTCTCTGGGTGGGGAAATTTTTGGCCCCAGGGCTATAATTTGAACAATTTTGATAGAGGTCCACTAGAAGAAATTTCACACCAAATATCAAAAACCTAGGCCTTGTGGTTTCACATAAGATTTTCCCCATATAAGTCTATGTAACACCAAAGGCCCACAAGGCGGGAGCATATTTGGTCTCAGGGCTATAATTTGAACAATCTTGGTAGAGGTCCACTAGCTGAAGCTTCATACCAAATGTAAAAGACCTAGGCCTTGTGGTTTCAGAGAAGAAGATTTTTCAAGATTTTCCCTATATAAGTCTATGTAAAACCAAAGGGCCCAGGAGCGGGGGCATTTTGGCCCCAGGGCTATAATTTGAACAATCTTGATAGAGGTCCACAAGATGAAGCTTCATACCAAATATCAAAGACCTGGGCCTTGCAGTTTCAGAGAAGAAGATTTTTAAAGATTTTCCCTATATAAGCCTATGTAAAACCAAAGGGCCCCGTGGCGGGGGCATTTTTGGCCTCAGCACTATAATTTGAACAATCTTGGTAGGGGTCCACTAGATGAAGCTTCATACCAAATAGCAAAGACCTGGGCCCTCCAGTTTCAGAGAAGAAGATTTTTAAAGATTTTCCCTATATAAGCCCATGTAAAACCAAAGGGCCCTGGGGCGGGGGTATTTTTGGCCCCAGCACTATAATTTGAACAATCTTGGTAGGGGTCTACTAGATGAAGCTTCATACCAAATAGCAAAGACCTGGGCCCTCCAGTTTCAGAGAAGAAGATTTTTGAAGATTTTCCCTATATAAGCCCATGTAAAACCAAAGGGCCCTGGGGCAGGGGCATTTATGGCCTCAGGGCTATAATTAAAACATTCTTGATAGAGGTCCACTAGATGAAGCTTCACACCAAATATCAAAAACCTAGGCCTTGTGGTTTCACAGAAGATTTTCCCCATATAAGTCTATGTAACACCAAAGGCCCACAAGGCGGGAGCATATTTGGTCTCAGGGCTATAATTTGAACAATCTTGGTAGAGGTCCACTAGCTGAAGCTTCATACCAAATGTAAAAGACCTAGGCCTTGTGGTTTCAGAGAAGAAGATTTTTCAAGATTTTCCCTATATAAGTCTATGTAAAACCAAAGGGCCCAGGAGCGGGGGCATTTTGGCCCCAGGGCTATAATTTGAACAATCTTGATAGAGGTCCACAAGATGAAGCTTCATACCAAATATCAAAGACCTGGGCCTTGCAGTTTCAGAGAAGAAGATTTTTAAAGATTTTCCCTATATAAGCCTATGTAAAACCAAAGGGCCCCGTGGCGGGGGCATTTTTGGCCTCAGCACTATAATTTGAACAATCTTGGTAGGGGTCCACTAGATGAAGCTTCATACCAAATAGCAAAGACCTGGGCCCTCCAGTTTCAGAGAAGAAGATTTTTAAAGATTTTCCCTATATAAGCCCATGTAAAACCAAAGGGCCCTGGGGCGGGGGCATTTTTGGCCCCAGCACTATAATTTGAACAATCTTGGTAGGGGTCCACTAGATGAAGCTTCATACCAAATATCAAAGACCTGGGCCTTGCGGTTTCAGAGAAGAAGATTTTTAAAGATTTTCCCTATATAAGCCTATGTAAAACCAAAGGGTCCCGGGGCGGGGGCATTTTTGGCCCCAGCACTGTAATTTGAACAATCTTGATAGGGGTCCACCAGATGAAGATTCATACTAAATATCAAAGACCTGGGCCTTGCGGTTTCAGAGAAGAAGATTTTTAAAGATTTCCCCTATATAAGCCTATGTAAAATCAAAGGGCCCCGGTGCGGGGGCATTTTTGGCCCCAGCACTATAATTTGAACAATCTTGGTAGGGGTCCACTAGATGAAGCTTCATACCAAATATCAAAGATCTGGGCCTTGCGGTTTCAGAGAAGAAGATTTTTTAAGTTTTCGGTGAAAAAAATCTATTTTTGGCTCCTGTGACCTATATGTGCAACGGACCGGAACCATTTGAACAAATATGAAAGGGGACCACCTAAGGATCATTCCTGTGAAGTTTGGTCAAAATCCGCTCAGTGGTTTAGGAGATGTCGTTTGAAGAAATTGTTTACGCACGGACGCACGCACGCATGCACGCACTGCGGACAAAAAAGGGTTCCCTAAAGCTCACCTCGTCACTACGTGACGGTGAGCTAAAAATCGGTGAAGCGCTTTTTGAGTTATTGTCTGGAAACCAAGGCAACAGACCGACCGACCGACCTACAAGCTCACTCCTATATACCCCCCCCCCCCCAAATTTCATTTGTGGGGGTATAAAAACAGTATTATACTACTGATGTCCACAACCTCGGTATGTCAGTCAGGGGCCAGTTGTTCAAAGCAACTAGTTTAATGAGCTCTTTAGTGATCAAATTGTTAACTCTTCTAGCAAGTACAAAATCTAAAATTTTGGTATTTTTGCTGAAAAAATGTACGCAACTTTTGCATTTGTTTTAACGTTACGTTAACTAACGACATTGTTAGCTTTGAACAACTGAGCCCAGATGCAGATCTGATTAGTGATCAGGAGGTTCTAAGTTCCGCATCTGCTGGGTGGGCCATCACGTGGACATTAAAATCCTTGAAATGAAGCACCCCTAAAACCCACTTTATATAGAGAAATTTGGGGTTTACAGGGTATTCATTCTTTTTCTTATTTCTGCTCCAAGACATAGGTAACGTTGTGGGTACTCGTTAGAACCGCCTCAATGAGGCGGTTCTAACGAGCACTCAATCTATATTATGAGCATTAATAAGAATAAATATCAATGATTTTCATCAGAAAAAGTAGCCATTTTGGAGATGTGAAAAATGCCATATATCACACGGGTGTGTTATCGTAATGAAATTTTTTTTTTGTTCCTGCTCTTGTCTGACTGGAGGAGCATTTAGATCCTGAAAATGGAGTCAAGGTCGCCAATCTTAAGTCTTTTGTAGCTTGCAATGATAGTGTACCGAGCTTGACCACAGTTCATAAACTAGAAATGTATTCAGAAGAAAACTCTGTCCCCCCACCCCACCCCACATTTGGCCTTAAAAACAAAGTCAAGATCACCAAAAGCTAATGAAGACTTTCGTAGCTTTAAATAGCTTGCACCACATATTCAAACACAAATAATGAACTCTTTTTGTAGATGAAGGTTCCAGACAAACCAATCAAGTTTGCAGGAGCCTGTGGTCTTAAAAATGAGGCCAAGGACACAAAAATCTAATCAAATCTTTAGTAGGTGTAATTACATGTATATACCTGTATCAAGTTTGACAGTATTTCATCAATTTGTTCATGAGAAAGTGTGAAGACAAACTATTTTTGGTCTAAATTTGTGTTTTCAAAAGCCTGCGCATAGATCTAGGGTAGGTGCGGTAATATATTGTACCAAGTTTGATAAAAATTCATCCATTTGTTCATGAGAAGTTTGATTTGAGCTTTAACGTCCCCGCCAACACTGTATATGTCATTTTGGAGACGTTGCTTCCAATTTTGTGGGACTTTTACCTGACAATGAGATGAAATGACATCTCAAGCCCTGTCGCCAAATGAAACAAATAGGGTTTATAAGCATCCGACACTCACACCGCTTTGCCTCGGCAGGCTTAGATCCTCTAAGCGGTTTACCAGTACTCGTGTGTGGGTCGGATTCAGCTCTGGGTGGAAGCAGCATGCAGCCCATATATTTCTTCAAGCCCCCCATGGGCGGGGGCTATTTGTTCAGGAGATAGGTGCTGAGAAGCGAAAATCATCACGACAACATGCCTATATAATCTTGACCCCCTTGAACCCCACTTTTATAAAGTAAAACTGCGGTTTACAGGGGTAAACCTTATTTTTCCTATTTCTGCTCTAAAATATATTCTGTGGGTACTCGTTAGAATCGCCTCGGTGAGGCGGCTCTATTCTAACGTGTACCCACAATCTATATTTTGAGCAGAAATAAGAAAAGTATCACAATTTTTCATCTTAAAATTTTCAATTTTTCAGCGGTAAAATTTACCTTGTATTTGTATAGGCATGTTTTCGTAATGCAACATTTTTCAGGAGCCTGCTGTGACCTTGAAAATAAGGTCAAGACCATCAAAATGTAATCTTTGGTGGGTTGCAATGATAAATTGTACAAAGTTTGACAGTTTTTCAGAGCCTGTGACATTGAAAATGAGATCACGACCATTTAAACTTTGCCCATTGTATGCTAGTGGACTCTTCCCTTGCTATATGTTGGACAAGTGACGTCCATTTGTCATATAAGGGGTGTCCGGCCTATTTTTTTAGGTTTTATTCTATTTTTGATGGAAAATTCTGTTAGCAAATAGTGCAGGGCCTGATCAGAGGCTGCTCTAGAGGCTGCAGAATGCGGCATCTGATCTGGGCGTGCATTGTTTGCCAAGGTACCCCTTTTGGGGTTTCCCGCATACAATGGGTTAATGGCTGTTTCCCCAATCTAGAAATACAACTGTGCAAGGTATGTCAGAATTCATCCATTGGTTTAGGAGATACAGTGCTTCCAAGTTCAAACAGTATGCCCCCATCCCCCCTGGTTGGGGAACATATTTCATTCAGGATATATTGTGCAGACTAGCTATTTTGGGGCAAAATTGAAGTATTGTTGCACTTAAATGAGATCAAAGTCACACAAAAATCTAATGAGGTCTCCACATCTTTTTCAATGGGGCATCCATTGGGAACACAATGCTCAGTTTAGTGTACCAAATGGAATCTTCAACCTTATAAATAGCAGGAGTCCATTTCAAAATTTAGGGGTGTCAGGTCGTGTTTTTTTTTTCTAAAACTATTTGGAAATTACCGTAGCTGAAAATTCTGCAAACTGTGTAGGCCCTGATCAGATACCGCATTCTGCGGCATCTTATCTGGGCTTGCACTGTTTGCCAACCACCCATTTGGGGTTTCCAGTACAAAATGGGTTAAAAAGTTACACCGCTTGTTGGGTGTCATGTATTTGTACTTCCAAATATTCCGACTGTTCTTCAAAGCCGACTAAGTTGATAAGTTCACTCCACAATTCAAGCTCCAACCATCGAGTATTGCAATAAAATCTTGTATTTTTGCTGAAAAACTAGAATTCCACCAAAGGCTATGCACCACTGCTCACACTTGACAAAATGGATTTCAAATCATGCTCATGCTTGAGGTGGTTGTTTTCCAATATGCACACCATTGCTTCAGTCTACACCACATCACGAAAACACGCCTTTATTTTTGACCCCCTTGAACGCCTTTTATATAGCAAAACTGGGGTTTACAGGGGTAAACCTTCTTTTGCTTATTTCTGCTCTAAAATATAGATTGTGGGTACTCGTCAGAACCCTCTCAATGAGGCGGTTCTAAGGAGAACCCACTTTCTATATTTTGAGCAGAAATAAGAAAATTATCACAATTTTTCGTCTAATAATTTTCAAGTTTTTCGGCGATAAAGGTTACAGTGTATTTGTATAGGCGTGTTTTTGTAATGTCAAATATGCACACCACTGCTTCAGTCTGAGTCAATGCCACATAGGGGTATCAAAATGCAGTATCATCACACCTTTAACTTCAGGAGGAATGGGCACACTGCAACGTATTTTCTGCCAGTTTTTGCAAGGGAAGCAACCTCTGTCACTTCCTACTGGCTTTCCAGTATATTGAAGGGTCAACTCTAAATATAAAGTATTTGCCACTTTGGAGTATCCCTTATCCTGCTGAATATTTTGATTAGACACACCCTTTTCTGACTATCAGCCACTCAATTAACATGGTATGTTTTATACAAATTCACAAACTGAATGACAGTGTAGATCCTGATCAGATTTTGTTTGTTTGTATTGGAGTTTAACGGCCCAGTCAACACTATTTAGGTCATTTTTGAGCCGGTCAGTTTACCTATCAACACTTTCCTGGGCAAGCTTATACGTAAGCGGTTAACCATTACAGTGCACATTCTTTCGCCAGAAACTGACAACTGCCCTTCTTGAATCAGCGGAAGGGAGAGAATGACCGTAGAAAAGATTTCATGATCAATCTCCACGAAAGAATGTTGCCGACCCCGGCGGGAGTCGAACCCGCGTCCTCCTGATCACCAGTCAGATGCGCATCCGACTGAGCCACTGAGGCCGGCAGATCCTGATCAGACGGCTTTAGAAGCCATCTGATGTTTCAGAAACCATCTGATCTGGATCTAAATTGTTTGAAAGGTGGGGGTTGTCATGAACAGCAGGGTAGGGGTTAAGTGTAGACCCCCTATTCACACTGGAAACGAAAATACTGTAATGATCCTAAGTATGGGGACAGATAGGCATAAGCAAACAGTGCAGGCCCTGATCAGACTCCTGTCAGATCAGGGTCTACACCGCTTGCCATTTCGTCTGCACCTTTTGGACTCCTTGCTGGATCACGAATTATATTAAAATTTAGGAGAATTACAGCAAGTCCTCAAGGTGTCCAAATTTTTAGGATTTTTACAGTATTTTGGAAAGAGTTGCGACCCCATTCCGCTTGAAATACAGTTCAAGGTCACAACTTTAGTATCTGGGATAACAGTGTTAGGACCACACATGTACACAGATCTCTTAGTCATATCAGTGCCTATTCCATGAGAAATTAACCCTTATCATGCTGTTCATGAAAACCCCCATCTTTGCAAACAGTGTAGATCCAGATCAGATGGCTTCTGAAGAAGCCATCTGATCAGGATCTACACTTTTTAACATTCGATTTATGAATTTGTAGGAATTAATTAAATCAAGTAATCTGATTGGCTCAAAGTCAGAAATGGGTGTGGCTAAACTGAATATTCAGCAAGAGAAGGGTTAACCAACCTTGGTGGCTTAGTGGGATATGCTTGTCTGACTCGTGATTAGAATGTTGGGGTTCAATCATCGCTAGGTCTGGCAATTTTCTTTCTTAATTGAGCCCCGCCAAGCGAATTTGTGTCTTCGAGCATTCCGTCATGACAAATTTTAAATGCGCATGCCCAACCATTTAGAGGGGCCAGGGATATGGCTTTCTGACTGAAGGTTCCTCTTGATTCACTGCTTGTAAGAGCGAGCAGCAAAGGTTCTGGATGCGGATGCGCAGGCTCGTCTGAACCTTCGCTGCTCGCACAGGCGATAAGTACCAAAATCGCTTGACGGGGCCCAATTATCACGTAATATTTTCTATGGTCATTCTGTCCCTTCTGCCGATTCAAGAAGGGCAGTTGTCAATTAATAGTGCAAGAAATTGCACTGTCCTAGTAAACTGCTTCCAGGTATCCGATTAGCTTGCAATGTCCTTAACAGTACTGACCAGGGCCATTTAAATCTAAACTGTATGATTTGTTTGTTTGAATTCACGTTTAACGTCCCCGTCAACACTGTATAGGTCATTAATTTTTAGAGACGTTGCTTCCAATTTTGTGGGACTTTTACCCGACATTGAGATTAAATGAGATCAAGCCCTGTTGCCCAATGAAATCAATAGGGTTTATAAGCATGGTTGGTCCGACTCACACCGCTTTGCCTGGGCAGGCTTAGATGCTCTAAGCTGTTTACCAGTACTTGTGTGCAGTCAGTTTCAGCTCTGCGTGGAAGCATCATGGAACCCATCTATTTCTTCAAGCCCCAAGGGGTGGGGGCCGCTGGAATTTATGAACAAGTGATCTTGATGATCTGTGCAAAACTGTGATATAACCATATTGATCCTAAGTATTGGGACAGACAGGCCTAAGCAAATAGTGCAGACAAAGATCAGTCTGATCTGGATCTACACCAGTTTGCTATTCCATCTCCACCTTTTGGACTCCTTGCTGAATCATGAAACAAGTTTAAAATTTTAGGAGAAATACAGCAAGTCCTCAAAGTGTCCAATTTTTTAGGATTTTTACAGTAATACACTTGTAGCACTTGAAAACTGTGAAATGAGTTCAGGACCATGCTCAATATTAGTAACTAAAGGGATCAAAACTCAAGATGCCGAAAACTACATCTGAAAATGTTGTCTGCTTATGTCGTCTGCTAAATCTTCTTGCAAACTTTTTAGAAATATTTTTTTCATACAGGCAGACAGTGTGGACCCAGATCTGGCTCCTCACTGTTTGCCTGTATGAAAAATATTTGAGTCTGCAAAAATGTCTTTTAAAGTAACCAGCAGACGGCAAAGCAGACGACAACTGTCATGACAGGCATTTTATGGGTTAAAACTATAACACAACATTCGTTTAATCTTTATTACAAAGTTCTGATATCATATGTCCTATAACTATAGGCTACAGCGTTCTAAGTTAGAAGGGGTCTGACATTTTCGATTATAATTTTTACAATAATTGCGAGAGAGCAGTATATACTTATAAACAGGCAAAAACAAAAAAAAATCATACAAGCAAACATAAACCTTGAGGTACCTATAACAGAAAACGAAAATGTTTCAGGCTAAAAAGTTTTTAGTCGAACAAAATTTTTAAAACACTTCATGCTGTTCTAAAAATGGGAGATGGTTATTCCAAAAATGTGAGCTACGTCATGAGTAAAGGATGTCATGAGTAAAGGGGTTCTTAACCATGTTTTTTACCAAACGGAATCTTCCTTTTTATATATAACAGTCCATTTAAAAATTTAGGGGTTGTTATGTTGTGTTTTCTTCAAAATCTACTTGGAAATTGGCTGAACGTTTTGCAAACAATGTAGGCGCTGATCTGACGTCGCATTCTGCGGAATAATCCTAAAACTTTCACCCATGAATATGCCAAAACTGGAATGGGACTTTTTCATATACATCACAGCATGCACATGCAAGGTTCCACAATCTCTATGTAGCTTCTAGGCTAAATTAAAAATTTAAGATGAACAGCAACTATACAGGCTTGCCCTCTGAGGATTCCTTATTTTCGAAACACCTTAAAACACCTTTAACATGGCGTGGCTCACTCATTCTTATCTAATTGTAACTATTTCAAAGTTCAACCCAAAAGTGTTGCTTTTACTTGATTTGAATCGAAATTTGTATATAACTAACACCGAAACAACACACTACAATGAAAGACGTTGACCAAAATTTGCTTCTTTCTCGTAAGGTTACTTTAACCCATGTCCTGCTGAATAAATTAACCCTTATCTTGCTGAATATTCATTTAAGCCACACCCACTTATGTGTATCAACCAATCAAATTACTTGATGTAATTTTTTGCTACAAATTGATAAACTGAATGCCAAACAGTGTAGATCCTGATCAGATGGCTTCTTCAGAAGCCATCTGATCTGGATCTACACTGTTTGCAAAGGTAGGGATTGTCGTGAACAGCATGATAAGGGTAAATTTTGCCACCCCCATTTCTGACTATCGACCAGTTAAATTACTTTCTTTGAAGTATTCGCTAAATTCACAAACTGAATAACAGTGTGGATCCAGATCAGATGGCTTAGAAGCCATCTGATCTGGATCTACACTTGTTTGTTTTGTTTGATTTGCGGTTTAACGTCCCTGTCCACACTTTATAGGTCATTTTGGAGATGTTGCTTCCAATTTTGTGGGACTTTTACCCGACATTGAGATGAAATGTCATCTCAAGGACAAGGGTTGTTATTTTCAGCAGGATAATGGTTTAAAACCAAAGGAGTCTACTTTAACAGCAACTTGCTTCTCTGATGGAAATTCTCTCCTGCAAGAAGAGCAAACCCAGTTTGAGAGAGACAGGAAGCAAGCAGTGTTATGAAAATTACCTCCCGTTTAAACCAAAGCATGGCACAAGTATCAAATCAAAAGACTTGAACTCTTCTTTATGTCAGCAGATGTGAACCGGACCATTCCAAAAAAGGATTTTTGAATTATTGCTATAATCTCAGAGTGAATTGAACTCCACACACACTCTCCTCACTTGAAATAGTACAAAAAAAAAACTAACAGTGTAAAAAGAACAAATCAAACCTTCATGGACAGCAGCTCTCAGTGTCCACCGATGAAGCTGATTGGATACACCAGAAATACATGAATTTCAGCGAATCTGTTCTGTACAGGGGGAACCACTCCTGCTACCGCCTGTATGCGCTCTTACAAACTGAGCACCTTTGAATTAAGGTTCTACCCTTAAAAGGAAAGAATTTGCTCCAAAGGAGCAAATTCTTTCCTTCTAAGAGTAGAAAAATAAAACCTACCAGTAACACCAAGAGTTGTCTCCCCTGAAAAAGTATCCAATCCACTTACCATATTCAACCCATTAACTCTTATCTTGTTGTTCACGACAACCCCTACCCTTGCAAACAGTGTAGATCCAGATCAGATGGCTTCTGAAGAAGCCATCTGATCAGGATCTACACTGCTTGGCATTCAGTTTATGAATTTGTAGCAATAAATTACATCTAGTA
The DNA here is from genome assembly GCA_963580285.1 of Lucinisca nassula. Taxonomy (NCBI): domain Eukaryota; kingdom Metazoa; phylum Mollusca; class Bivalvia; order Lucinida; family Lucinidae; genus Lucinisca; species Lucinisca nassula. The sequence continues at coordinate 110,762,020 of OY757012.1, read as the reverse complement.
ATTTGATTGGCTGATAGACAGAAATAGGTGTGGCTTAAATGAATATTCAGCAAGAGAAGGGTTAACTGCATGGTGTGCTTCATGTTTTTTTTTTAAACAGCACCATAAGCCTTTTTAAAGATTTGACATGATTATCACAATCTGTTGTGGAGTGTGTCGTTCTACAGCCAAGATAAACCCACAACTGGTATGGATTAACTTTACTGCTGAGGACCTTCTGATTTTAAATGTAGTCAAAGGAACAGTGTGTTCCTCCACATTTCACAAATTTCAAAATCAACAGCCAGGGATTTGTTTGTTTATTTGAGGTTTAACGTCCCCGTCAACACTGTATAGGTCATTTTGGAGACGTTGCTTCCAATTTTGTGGGACTTTTACCCAACATTGAGATGAAATCACATCTCAAGCCCTGCCGTCAAGTTAATATGCAAGGACGGTCCAACTCGCATCACTTTTTCTGGGCATGCGTAGAACCTCTAAACGGTTTACCTGTACTCTTGTGTGGTTGGTTTCAGCTCTGCGTGGAAGCATCGTGCAGCCCAATCTATTTCTTCAAGTCCCGATGGGTGGGGGGCCTCAACAGCCAGGGAAACGCCAAAACAAACCATGACAGACAATATTTATAAACCAACTTTTAAAACACACAAAAACAAAGTGTGTCATAGTTAAACTTTTTGCTTGAAATGCCCTTAGTGTATGCTTACAGGAAAGTGTGCACTGAATAGGTTGAATACAGTAACAGCTCCTTCAAAGTCCATCTGTGGACTGTATGAGCGGCAAACACTCCGGCAAGGCAGTCTGCAGAGGGTTTTGAGATTTTGCATATTTTCTAAAGATTGTGACATGGATATATACATGTATTCTAACAAGCTTCCTAACTGATGCACACACTTCAGGTAAGTAAGGGGTAGGGATGATAATTATGGGATGGTCCTCTTTATTTCTTGTTAGAAAAGTACGTTGTGGGTACTTGTTAGAAACGCCTCGAAGCGGCTATTCTAATTAGTACCCACAACAAATGATTTAATGGAGACGGAATACAAATTGTCCCAAAATTACCCTCTACACTCCTCAGGAGCTATAACATACAAAACTGGAAAATGTTTCATCGTTTGTTTATTTGTTCTTTATTTATTTTTATTTTTTTCAACAAAAGAGCAATGGGGGAAAATAAAGAGACACTAAAAAAATATTTTTTTCTTCATACTGTTTCATTGTCAATGGCAATAGAGTGCAGTGAAAATCGTTTGCAAACAGTTTAGGTAGAGATAATAACCTTGACCTATAGTCATTCCAAAATATTAAGAACAAATACAGTATTAGCACTTTATATGCACCAAGTTTCAGGGTTGACATTCTAAAAAATAACTCCCAAAATAACACCCTTATCCTGCTGAATAAATTAACTTAACCAAACCCATTTCTGTCAATCAACCAATCAAATACACTACAACCTCTTTATAACACTATCAATGGGGTCAAAGCAAAAACCATGTTAGTTAAAACAACTGTTAATCCAAACAAAAATGTATAAATTATATAGAAAAATGACCAAATATGGTAATTTTTCTATATAATCTATACATTTTTGAGATCCATCTTGAAACCGTGTTTACTGTTATATCTGTAACCGTGTTATAACGAACAGTGTTATAATGAGGTTGCGGGGTAACTTGGAAATAGTATATTCATTTAATTTCATACAGCATGACAGTGTAGATCCTGATCAGATGCTGATCAGGATCTACAGTTCACACTTTTCGCCAAGGTATGGGCTATCATGTTCAGCAGGATCAGGGTTTAACATCATCACTTGCAGATGTCAGTTTCAAACATATTTTTCTTCTACTTTTAGGGAAAATAAAGCCCAACATTACAAGTAAATTGTCTGCCAAGGCAGCCAAGCACACTATTCTGTCTTTCTCTGCATCTGCTTTAAACTTTCTCTGGTGCTTTAAGGGTTAACATAACCAAAATTTTTTTGTAAAACAAACATTTTTAAATTTGACGGAAGACAAGAAAGAGAAGTTCAGTACACAAGTACAGTAAAATTCCCATATTAAGACCACCTTTGGGACTGTTCAAAAGTGGTCTTTAAGACCACTTTTGAACAGTCCCAAAGGTGGTCCCTGACCAGAGGACATTGTGTGCAGGAAATTCGAAGAAAGAATAACTGCACCCTACAAAATAAACCTTTTTAAAGCAGAATTAGCTTTAATTTTAGGTGGTCTTAATAGCGGAATTTTACTGTATATAAAATAGCTGGCCTTTTCGCAACCAGTTAAAGCCTGACCAGATGCCATTGATCTGGGCCTGCTGTGTCGGCCAGCATGCCATTTTGTGATTTCCCATTCAAAATGGTTAAGAAAAATTATCGGCTCATTTTTTTATAAATATTTTCTATGCTTCTGTTTAACAAATAGATCCGGTGTGCTCTTTTGAGCCTCTTGACACCATCTTAGAGCCGGACTTAACAGGAAGTCCAGCATATGGTTAGAAAGTGATGACGATAGCTGAGCCATCAAACCCATCATGTACTAAAACACTCCCATGGTGTCAAGGGAAGCTGAAAACTTAAGTTATGTTTAGTTAGCAAAATTCCTCACAAGCTAAGACACATACATGTACACACTCAAACATGCATGAACATGCCAAAGTCGGATATATTGTCAGTGCTAAAGAGCGGATAGCACATCAAGGCAGCCTTCGCACAATCACAGCTCAAGGGTTTTTTTTTCATCCGAAAAGTACCGATATTTTTCTTATTTCTACATGAAAACACGTTGTGGGTATTAACCTTTAAGCTGCTGAATATTCAATTAAGCCACACTCATTTCTGACTTTGAGACCAATCAGATTACTTGATGCAGCTAATTTCTACATATTCATAAACTGAATGTCAAACTGTGTAGATCCTGATCAGATGGCTTCTTCAGAAGCCATCTGATCTGGATCTACACTGTTTGCAAAGATAGGGCTTGTCGCCTACAGCAGGGTAAAGGTTAATTAGAAGCGCCAACTGAGGCACTTCTAATAAGTACCCACAATACATGCGGATAACCCATCTTACCTGGGTCTATGCCCAATGCTATGGAGTACTCAATGTAGTTTTTCACTTAAATATGGGTTGTCATTAGAATTTCCTGGACAAGAGCATTCGCTTGATTTCTTTCTGAGAAAATGAAATGAAAGTTTACACCAACTCATATCTGAAGCATTAAACATATTAAAAGTGCACGCCCATGTAAAAAGTTGTTCTTATCAAATACCTGTAGACTAACATTACACATGCCTTATGTGTCCATACAAAAAAGTCTTGCCAAAATCTTTACTGTCTGCATATAAATCTTAATACACACGTGCCTGGTGAATTTTTTTTTTTTTGTTATCAGTTTTGTAATTATGCCAAAGTGCTTCGTTTTCAATGTGACGGCTCAAAAATATTCTTAAACCCTTGTCCTGCTGAATAAATCAACTTTACCACACCCCATCTTTTTTTTACTATCAACCAATCAAATTACTTGATGTAATTTATTCCTGTTAATTCCGACATCAATCATCAACTGAATGACATTGAAAATCAAAATCAGAGGACTTCTCAGGTAGCAACCTGCATCCAATTTTTCAAAGCCTCATTTGCTTAACGAGCTTGTTAGTAATCAAATTGTTAACTGTTCTAGCAAGTACAGTATCTAAAATTTTGTTATTTTTTTTTGAAAAAAAAATTAGAGCAGCCTTTGCATTTGCAAAAGCTGCTCACATTTTTTCAGCAAAAGTATTTGCATAATTGATATATTAAATGATCAAAGTTTTAACGCTATATTAACTCAGGATGTTGTTAGTTTTGAACAACTGGCCCATGATCTGGATTTACCATCACGAAAACACACCTATATAATTCTGACCCCCTTGAACTCCACTATTATATGGTAAAACTGGGGTTTGCAGGGGTAAACCTTACTTTTCTTATTTCTGCTCTAAAATATAGATTGTGGGTACACATTAGAACCACCTCGATGAGGCAGTTCTAACATGCACCCACAATCTATATTTCGAGCAGAAATAAGAAAAATATCACAATTTTTCATCTTACAGCGATAAAATTTACAGTGTATTTGTATAGGCGTGTTTTCATATAAATGCACTGTGTTGCAAAGATGGAGCATATCCTTGTTCAGCAGGACAAGGGTTCTAAAAACAGGAATAAAGTTTTGTTCTGAAATCGCACAGGGCTAGCTATACTCCCCGACTTAAATAACATGTCCACGAAAGATATGAAAATGTCATAGACAGTTTCAAGCTTAACTCCGCTTCAGGCATTTCTCCTTTACATCTTTTATATCTAGATCTGCCATATCATTTGCCTGTATTAGAGTTCCCACACCTTTAAACTTATCCATCAAGGCTTGCTTACTACTGGAGTACAACATCCTCCATTTCACATTTGATGTTTCGGGGCACCTGAAATAAACAGCGCACATGAACATGCTTAGGACTTTTGCATTATCTGTGCACCTGGAATAAACAGTGCACATGAACCCGTTTAGGACTTTTGCATAATCTGAGCACCTGAAATAAACAGTGCACACAAACCTGTTAAGTTTGCATTATCTAGGAATCTGAAATAAACAGTTCACACAAACCTGTTAAGTTTGCATTATCTGAGGACCTGAAAAACACAGTGCACACAAATCTGTTTGTAATGTTCGCATATGTAAGCATCTGCACAGGAACCTGATTCGTCTGCTTATGTCATCTGCTGATTTTTTTTCAAACTTTTTAAAATACTTCTGCATACAGTGTGGGCCCAGATCAGACTGCTCCTATAGAAGCAGTCTGATCCGGGTCCACAATGTTTGCAAAACATTACTTTTAAGATAATCGGCAGACGGCGAAGCAGACGACAATAGTCATGATTGGCATTTGATGTGTTAATATATTGTTGCTAAATTACTTTCATTGTCTGTTAGTGAAAACTCCAAGATATAGGCAATGGCATGCCATGCAAATGGTCTGGACACCTAAAACAGGTTCACAATTAGTACACTTTGCAACAGGTACATGTATACAAGTATGCACAAGCTACTCATGACATGGTAATGTTAGTATATTACATTGTGAGTGAGTGAGTCTGAGTTTTACGTCCCACCAACAGCTAAGGTCATTCGGAGATGGGATCTTGGTTCATCCGAAAGTCTGGAGAAGCCCGTGATAGATCCTGCGACCCCTGGTTTACACGGCGAGTAGCGTAACCACTGCACCACGGAGGCTTCTATAGTACCAAGAGAGGTAGGGATATTTTTGGCCCAAAATAATGATGGGCCCAAATATGGGCCATGGGCCCATCTTCCATTCATTGACATGAAAAAAAAAGATTTTGATTCTACAATGGAATCAATGATCCCAAAGAACAAGAAAATATAAACTACACTATGATGTAGGGCAGGGAGACTTTTTACGGCCGCCACACATTCCCAGACAACAGCTGGGAATGCTGAAAAGGCCTGCATTATGCAGTGTTTGCTTTGGGTCTGCATTGATTTCCAATGCCCTTGTACAATGACAGAGCAGGCCCAGCTAAGCCTCGTTAGCTAAACAAGCTTGTTTGTGGTCAAACTGCAAATTGTTCTAGCTAGTACATCTGAACTTTGGTATTTTTGCTGAAAAATGAGAGTAGCTTTTGCCTGTGCAAGAGCTACACACATTTTTTCAGCAAAAAAATTAGTATATATGCCAAAATTAATGATCAAAGACTTAAACCCGTGACTTACAATGTCATTAGTTTCAAACATCTGGACCCGAGGAGATGGGGCTGCAGCCCTGACTGGTCTATTGTTTACCCAAAATTACTAAGAACAGATCCTTCCAGTTTGTTACTGTCAATGTGACTACTGCTGACTGTATACAAAATCCAGGTACTGGTTATTTATAGCAATGCTCTTCTTTGTGTGATGTCAGAGCAAGTGTTTAAAGTAAAATCTGGGCTTGACTCATGTACAAGGGCATTGGAAACTAGAGAAAGCGACAAGTGGGTCACAGTATACCCCCGGCCAGTGGCACCCTCTGATATATCTTTCGAGCTTGTATGTTACATGAGTGAAGAAGTCAAGAAGCTATAAGAATCTATAATCTGCTTATAAAATCTAAACCAAACATAATCTTTCTAAATGGACCAAGGGAGTGAGAGCATCGAAGTTATTGAAGGGGTGGGGGCATCAATGTTACTCAAGCAGAAGGGTGGGGTATGTATCAATGAAATCTTTGAACTGGTATGCAACATGGATGCAAGTATCAATTGAATTTGTCTTAGAGTTTAGAACATTTAATATGTAACAGGCATCTATAAACTTTGTCATAAAACTTTTACCAAATGTAATCTTTCTAAGTCCATGACCCTGAGGTCTAGGTCACTGTTGGTGGGGAAGCGACATGCATCTCGAAATCTTTGGACTGGTATGCAACATTGATGCAAGTATCAACTGAATTTGTCTTAGAGTTTACAACATACAGGCATCTATAAACTTTGTCATATAACTTTAACCAACGTAAAATTTCTAAGTCTGTGACCTTGACCTCAAGGTCATTGTGGGGGTGGGACATGCATCAATGAAATCTTTAGAGCAGTATGTAACTTCAGTGTAAGTATCAACTAAATCTATCATTGGGTTCAGAAGATACAACCTCTTAGAAACTTTAACGCAAAACTTTAACCAAGATGTAAAATTTCTAAGTCTGTGACCTTGACCTCAAGCTCACTGTGGGGGGTGGGACATGCATCAATGAAATCTTTAGACCAGTATGTAACTTCATTGTAAGTATCCACTTAATCTATCAAAGGGTTCAGAAGATACAACCTCTTAGAAACTTTAATGCAAAACTTTAACCAAAATGTTAACGGATGGACGGATGGAAGGATGGACGGAAGGACGGACGGATGGACAGACGGAAGGACGGAAACACGGACGGACGAACGGCAGGACGAAAACTATATACCCCCATAGCATACTTCGTATGCCTGGGGTATAATCAATGCAGACCAACAGCGGACACTGCATAATGCAGGCCTTTTCAGACAGTACAGACCCAGATAGCATGCTGCATTATGCATTGATCACTGATGAGCTTGTTCAGCAGACCCCTAAAGGGGTACCTTGACAAACAGTGCAGGCCCAGGCGTCTGATCAGGGCCTGCACTATTTGCTAATAAATTTTCCGTCAAAAATAGAATAAAAACGAAAAAAATAGGCCAATCACCTCTTAAATAAATTGACTTATCCAACAGATAGCAATGGAAGAGTCCACTAGCATACAATGGGAAAATAATGCTTTGAACAACCGGTCCCTGGAGATATATTTTATGTAAAATACAAACCACATTATGAAGACTAGTTTCGTTTTCTTGGAATCTGCATCATCATATGGGCAATCGAACACACAGTATCTTCCTTGTTTTTGCTCTTCAGCCTGTTTCAATAATCCTACAAGCTCTTCATACGATGCATCTGAAATTTGGTCAAAATAAAACTAATTTGTCCTCTCTCCACCCAGGCCATCCTTAAACAAGAGGCCCATGGGCCACAATGCTCACCAGAACTCAGGCGGACACTGCCCACTGGCAGCCATGTATGGTTTCAGGTTTTAATTTATTGCTTATAAAGTCTCCCAAACAAACCCCCATTTCAAAATGAGCACCCATGTGGACTCTGTATCTGAAATATTAGGCCTTTTATGAGGAGGAAGGATGAGACATGGACCCAACAGAGCCCTGAATGGTATCACTGAATCCATCTTATCATAAGGCACATGAATATATATGGTTTAGGGGTTGGGATGTGTACTGTTCCTGAGATATAAGGCCTTTTAAGCTGCGAAGGGGTTGGAGCATAGCCCTGGCAGACCCCAGGAAAGCCAAGATTGTTGTCACTGAATGTGTCTTATAATAAGGAGCAAGAAAATATATTGTTTAGGGGTGGGGATATGAACAGTTTCCAAGATATGAGGCCCTCTTATGAAATGATGAGGAGAGGAATGGCCCCTGTGGACCACCAAGTTTGTGTGACTGAATGTGTCTAATCATAAGAAACAAGAATATATATGATTATGAGGTGGGGATCTTAATGGTGTCTGAGATATATGGCCTTTTATGAAGTAGAGGCGTGGGCCATGGCATCAGCATGTTGCCCTAGCACATAGACGCATTGATGTGAGTGAATGAGTCTTATTATAGGGAACACAAATATACATATTTTAGGGGTGGGGATCTGAACAGTTTCTGAGATATATTGCATTTTATGAAGTGGAAGGGTGGGGCATAGCCCCAGCACACCCCCAGAGACCCCTAGGTTGGTATCACTGAATGTGTCTCATCATAAGGAACAAGAATATATATGGTTTAGGGGTGGGGGTTCTGAATGGTTTCTGAGATATTGAGCCTTTTACGAAGTGGAGGGGGTTGGGCATGGCCCAGGCACATCCCAGAGGACCCCCAGGTTGGTTTCAATGAATGCGTCTTATCATATGAAACAAGAATATATATGGTTTTGGGATGGGGATCTGAATGGTTTCCGAGACGTATCACCTTTTATGAAGTGGAGTTGTGGGGCACAGCCCCCGTGCGGCCCGGGAGACCCTTAGATTGGTATCACTGAATGCGTCTTATCATAAGTAACAAGAATTTATATGCTTTAGGGGTGGGGATCTGAACGGTTTCTGAGATATTGGGCTTTTACTAAGTGCAGGGGGTGGGGCATAGCCCTGGCACATCCTAGGGGACCCCCAGATTGGTGTCACTGAATGCGTCTTTTCATAAGAAACAAGAATATACATGGTTTTGGGGTGGGGATCTGAAGGGGTTCCGAGATATATCACCTTTTATGAAGTGGAAGGTTGGGGCATAGCCCTGGTGCGGCCTGGAAGATCCTTAGGTTGATATCACTGAATGCATCTTAGCATAAGGAACAAGAATTTATATGGTTTAGGGGTGGGGATCTGAACCATTTCTGAGATATTGGGCCTTTTATGAAGTGGAGGGGTCGGGCATAGCCCCCGTGCAGCAAGGGAGACCCTAAGGTTGGTATCACTGAATGCGTCTTATCATAAGGAACAAGAATTTAAATGGTTTAGGGGTGGGGATCTGAACGGTTTCTGAGATATTCAGCCTTTTACGAAGTGGAGGGGGTGGGGCATAAGCCCCGCCACATCCTAGGGGACCCTCAGATTGGTGTCACTGAATGCGTCTTATCATAAGAAACAAGAATATATATAGTTTAGGGGTGGGGATCTGAATGGTTTCTGAGATATATGGCATTTATGAAGTGGAATGGTGGGGCATGGCCCCAGCGCACCCCAGAGAGACCCCAATGTTGGTATCACTGAATGTGTCTTATCATAAGGAACAAGAATATATATGGTTTAGGGGTGGGGATCTCAATGGTTTCTGAGATAAATGGCATTTTATGAAGTGGAGGGGGTGGGGCATGTCCCCGGCACATCCCGGGGGGACCCCAAGGTTGGTGTCACTTAATGCATCTTAGCATAAGGAACAAGAATATATATAGTTTAGGGGTGGGGATCTAAATGGTTTCTGAGATAAATGGCATTTTATGAAACAGAGGGGGCAGGGCATGTCCCCGGCACATCCCGGGGGACCCCCAGGTTGGTGTCACTTAATGCATCTTATCATAAGGAACAAGAATATATATGGTTTAGAGGTTTGGATCTGTAAGGTTTCTGAGATATAAGGCATTTTATGAAGTGGAGGGGGCGGGGCATGGCCCCGGCACAACCTATGGGACCCCCAGGTTGACATAAAAGCATTATGGCTGAGAGAAGTTTACTCAAGGAACATGTCCATGTAAGTTTTGTCAAAATATCTGCAATGACTTGGCAGTAAATGTCATTTTTCAGTTTTCCCAATTATAAGTCAATGGAAACTCTAAGTTGCCAAAGCAACAAAACTAAAAGGCTAAATTTCATAACAAGAATTCCGCCGAAGGCTATGTCGCGCCTGTGGGGGCACAAAGTCACCCAACCATGATATGTAGGTCAATGTCAAACATAGATGCTTGCACAAAAGTTTCCATTCTTAAATGCAAGCTTGTACCAAGTATGGTTAATGTAGCTCTTATAGTTCTTGAGAAATAAACTTGACTATTAGGGTGAACGCTAGGGTGGTCGCAATATTTTACAAAGTCAGTGAACCATGAAATATAGGTCAAGGTCAAATATGGATGCTTGCATTTAAGTTACCATACCCAGATACAAGTTTGTACCAAGTATCATTAATGAAGCTTTTATAGTTCTTGAGAAATAAACTTGAACCTCAGGGTGAACGCTAGGGTGGTCGCAATATTGTACAAAGTCAGTGGACCATGAAATGTAGGTCAAGGTCAAATATGGATGCTTGCATGTAAGTTGTCATCCCCAGATACAAGTTTGTACCAAGTATCATTAATGAAGCTCTTATAGTTCTTGAGAAATAAACTTGAACCTCAGGGTGAACGCTAGGGCGGTCACAATATTTTACAAAGTCAGTGAACCATGAAATGTAGGTCAAGGTCAAATATGGATGCTTGCATGTAAGTTGTCATCCCCAGATACAAGTTTGTACCAAGTATCATTAATGAAGCTCTTATAGTTCTTGAGAAATAAACTTGAACCTCAGGGTGAACGCTAGGGTGGTCGCAAATGTTGACGCCTTGACAAACGGACGGACGAACGGACGAATGGACAAACGGACGAACGGACGGAAAACCGGGCGCCTATATCGCGCCATGCTAATAGCAGGCTCGACAAAAAACACAAAACCTGTAAAGGTAAATATGGTGAATATTTTCATACAGTTTCGGCCTCCTAGAGCATATGGTTTCTGAGGAGATGATTTTTTAAGTATTTTTTTTTTTCTATTTTTTGCATTTTGGTTTCCATGGCAACCAATAAAAACGAACAGAAGGCCTAAAATCATACGGCAGATAGTAGAGTGCCTATGGAACATTTCTATGCAAGTTTTGTCATAATATCTGCAGAGGCTTGGCAATAAATGACATTTTTCAATTTTCCCCATTATAAGTCTATGGAAACTACAAGTTGCCATAGCAACCAAACTATTGAGCCGATTTTCATAAAAAACATAAACTTTCATTCCCCCAGCCCAAGGATGCTATAGATAAAATTTGGGCCCAATCGGCCCAGTGGCTTCAGAGATGTCGTTTGAAAGTGTTGACGCCAGACGACATACGACGGACAGACGACGACGGACAACTGCCTATCCTATAAGCTCCCCCGGAGCCTTCGGCTCTGGTGAGCTAAAAATTCTTGGTTTGCTGTGCTCCTACCTACCCACACAGATTGCCCCTACCCCAAACAAGAGGCCCATGGGCCACTATGCTCACCAGAGCTCAGGTGGGCACTGCCAAATTGCAGCCATGTATTTTAACATGATATCATTTTAATCTGCCAAATGAACCCCCATATCCAAATGAGCATCCATGTGGACTCAGTATATGAAACATTAGGCCTTTTATGAAGTAGAGGGGGTGGGGCATGGACCCAATGGAGCCCTGGTTGGTATCACTAAATGTGTCTTATCACAAAGAACAAGAATATATATGGTTTAGCAGTGGGGATCTGCATGGCTGGAGATATAAGTGGAGGGGTTGGAGCATGCCCTGTCGTTCCCAGGAAAGCCCAAGATTGTTATCCCTAAATGTGTCTCATCATAAGGACCAAGTATATATATGGTTTAGGGGTGGGAATCTGAACGGTTTCCAAGATATCCTTTCATGAAGTGGAAAGGAGAGGACTGGCCCCTGCGGACACACCTACAGTAGGTGTGCTAATAATAAGGAACAAGAACATATATGAATATGGGGTGGGGATTTAATGGTTTCTGAAATATATGGCCTTTTATGAAGTGGAAGGGCGGGGCACATTGCCTCAGCACAAAGAGACAAGTTGGTGTGACTGAATGAGTCTATCATAAGGAACAAGAATATATATGGTTTAGGGGTGGGGATCTGAACTATTTCTGAGATATGTGGCTTTTAATGAAGTCAAGCGGTGGAGCAAGGCCCGGGCATGCCCCGGGGACTCACAAGCTGGTGTCAATGAATGTGCCTTATCATAAGGAAGATGAATATATATGGTTTAGGGGTGGGGCTCTGAACAGTTTCTGAGATATAAGGCCTTTTGTGAAGTGCAGGGGTGGGGCAAGGCCCAGGGAGACCCCCAGGTTGGTGTCAATGAAAGTGTCTTATCATAAGGTACAAGAATATATATGGTTTAGGGGTGGGAATCTAAGGTTTCCGAGATATTGTGATATTATGAAAAGGAGGGGGTGGGGCATGGCCCCAGCACATCCCTGGGGACCCCCAGGTTGGTGTCACTGAATGTGTCTCATCATAATGAACAAGAACATATATGGTTTAGGGGTGGGGATCTGAACAGTTTCTGAGATATATGGCCTTTTGTGAAGTGAAGGGGTGGGGCATGGCTCCGGCGCACCCCGGAAGACCCCCAATTTGGGGTCAATGAATGCGTCTTATCATAAGGAGCAAGAATATATATGGTTTAGGGGTGGGGATCTGTAAGGTTTCCGAGATATTGGGCCTTTTATGAAATGGAGGGGCTGGACATGGCCCCGGCGCATCCCGGGGGACCCCCAGTTTGATGTCACTGAATGCGTCTTATCATAAGGAACAAGAGTATATAGGGTTCAGGGGTGGGGATCTGAATGGTTTCCGAGATATTGGGCCTTTTATGAAGTGGAGGGGGTGGGGCATGGCCTCGGCACATCCCGGAGGACCTCCAGGTTGGTGTCACTGAATGCGTCTTATCAATAGGAACAAGAATATATATGGTTTAGGGGTGGGGATCTGTAAGGTTTCTGAGATATAGGTCATTTTATGAAGTACTGGGGGCGGGGCATGGCCCCGGCACAACCTACTGGACCCCCAGGTTGACATAAAAGCATATGGCTGAGAGAAGTTTACTAAAGGAACATTTCTATGAAAGTTTTGTCAAAATATCTGCAAAGGCTTTGTAGTTAATGCCATTTTTCAATTTTCCCCATTATAAGTCTATGGAAAATCTAAGTTGTCATAGCAACCAAATTAAAGAGCCGAATTTCATAAAAAACACAAAACCTGTAAAGGCAAATATGGTGAATATTTCCATAAACTTTCAGCCTCATAGAGCATACGGTTTCTGAGGAGATGATTTTTTAAGTATTTTTTTTCTATTTTTTGCATTTTGGTTTCCATGGCAACCATTAAAATTGAGCAGTAGGCCTAAAATCATATGGTAGATACTAGATTGCTTAAGGAACATTTCTATGAAAGTTTTGTTCCAATATCTGCAAAGGCTTGGCAGTTAATGCCATTTTTCAATTTTCCCCATTATAAGTCTATGGGAGCTCTAAGTTGCTATAGCAACCAAACTAATGGGCCAATTTTCATAAAAAACACAAACTTTCAATCCCCCAGCCCAAGGATGCTACAGATAAAATTTGGGCTGAATCGGTCCAGTGGCTTCAGAGAAGAAGATGTTTGAAAGTGTTGACGTCAGACGACGACAACGACGACGCCGGACAACTGCCTATCCTATAAGCTCCCCCGGAGCCTTCGGCTCTGGTGAGCTAAAAATTTTATTACCATTCTGAGGAAAAGATTTTTTTTTTTTTTTTGAAATCCTGATTAAACTCAAATTTAACACACTATGCCAAATTTCAAGAAGATGACATTCTTGTTTTTTGGGGTTTTTTGCTGTTTTATTTATTTATTTATTTTTTGTCAGAGAAAATCAGGCTTGAAATTTCATTTGAATGGTCTGCTTTTTTTCAGAGAAAATCAGGCTTGCCATTTCATTTGAATGCAGGGATTTTGTTTGGGGCAGGACATCGGTCACAGTCCTTCAAAAATTATGATTGTCCAAAAGATTTCAGGCCAGTCTGGACAAAATGTCCTGAAATAATTTTGGACTCTTCTTTACATCAATATTGTTGTCACGATCAATATTGTTAAATAAGTGGTAACATTGACTATTTTATTGTAAGAAAATATCATCTTTTCAAATTTGTCCAAATGAAATGCAGTATGTCCGATAAATTATGGAACTGTCCGGACAATTGGTCTGAACTACATTTTGAGCCAGCAGAAACCCTGGAATGGTCTGCTAGTTTCAGAGAAAATCAGGCTTGACATTTCATTTGAATGGATTCAAATGAAATTTCAAGCCTCACATTTCATTTGAATGGTTTGCCTAGCAGACCACAGTTCTGATCAAAACTGGTCCAAAACCTAATGCAGTCAATCCCCCAACCCAGTGATGCTGCACATAAATTTTGATTGGGATTGGCCAGCTAGTTATTTAGATATTCAAGTTCAAAGGTGTGGACAACTGACGGACGATGGACGGACGCGGGATGCCTACCTGTACTTTAAGCTCACCTTCTAAGCCTTCGGCTCAGGTGAGCTAACAAAGGCTCAATCTGGGCAAAGGTTCACTAGATGAAGCTACACACCAAATATCAAAGACCTGGGCCTTGCGGTTTCAGAGAAGAAGATTTTTTTAAAGATATTCCCAACATAAGCCTATGCAAAACCAAATGGCCCCGGGGCTATATGTCTATGTAAAACCAAAGGGCCCCGGGGTGGGGGCATTTGTGGCCCCAGGGCTATAATTTGAACAATCTTGGTAGAGGTCCACTAGATGAAGCTCCATACCAAATATCAAAGACCTCGGCCTTGCAGTTTCAGAGAAGAAGATTCTTAAAGATTTTCCATCATAAGTCTATGTAAAACCAATGGGTCTTAGGGCGGCAACATTTTTGGCCCCATGGCTATAATTTGCACAATCTTGATAGAGGTTTACTAGATGAAATTACACACCAAATATCAAAGACTTTGGCCTTGTGGTTTCACAGAAGAAGATTTTTTAAGATTTTCCCTATATAAGTCTATGTAAAAACCAAAGGACCCCAGAGCGGGGACAGTTTTGGTTTCAGGGCTTAATTTGAACAATCTTGATTGAGGTCCAATAGATGAAGCTTCATACAAAATATCAAAGACCTAGGCCTTGTGGTTTCAGGGAAGATTTTTAAAGATTTTCCCTATATAAGTCTATATAAAACCAAAGGGCCCCGGGCGGGGACATTTTTAAACTCAGGGCTATAATTTGAACAATCTTGATAGAGGTCCACTAGATGAAGCTTCATACCAAATATCAAAGGCATAGGCCTTGTGGTTTCAGACAAGGAAGATTTTTAAAGATTTTCCCTATATAAGTCTATGTAAAACCAAAGGGTTTTACATAGAGCGGGGGCATTTTTGGCCCCAGGGCTATAATTTGAACAATCATGGTAGGGGTCCATTAGATGAAGCTTCATACCAAATATCAAAGTCCAGGGCCTTGCGGTTTCAGAGAAGATTTTTAAAGATAATGCCTATATAAGCCTATGTAAAACCAAAGGGCCCAGGGCGGGGGCATTTTTGGCCCCAGCACTATAACTTGAATAATCTTGGTAGGGGTCCTTTAGATGAAGCTTCATACCAAATATCAAAGACCCAGTGATTTTTTTAGGGCGTGCGTCCTGCGTCCTGTACGCATAATTTCGCCAGAGGACGCATAAAAATATCGTCGGCGGGTCCTGGGACGCATAAAAATTCTCGGATGAATGTACGCTTGCTTTATGAACTCTTACTTTCGTTTTTGAGATGCAAAAGCGGTGTTTAAGTACAATATTTGATAAAACCCAGACGTCTGATTAAAACCTGTTTGATAATTTATAACGGTTCAATTATGACACTATTGTTAATCCCTGTCATATAATTGCCACCCTGTGGTGCTTGTCCATAAGGTGTGAAAATATGGTAAAGTTATGTCTCTAGTTTGCGTTTATTCCCCAATCATAAAATTTAATCCGCAATCAATGTGAAAATTATTTAATTGCTCCTTAGACGAGTTGCTACGACTATTCTACTATCTCGTGAATGGTTATGCTTTGGCGCCAAATAGCAGACGCTTGGCGAGAAAAGTTGAACGCTTTAATTTGTGTTAACACATCTATATGTTGTTGTTGGTTATTGACACGGAGCTTACGGAAAGCGCTGTTTTCCACAACCGTGTTGCTATCGAGAATTTTTTTACCGTTTCCAAACAATTTTTTATGAAAGAGGTACGCCCCATTAAGATAAAACGGAGCTTACGGAAAGCGCTGTTTTCCATAACCGTGTTGCTATCAAGAATTTTTTTACCGTTTCCAAACAATTTTTTATGAAAGAGGTACGCCCCATTAAGATAAAACAACAGACCCGTGTGGGGTTTCTGGGGTCCGATGACGTCATTTACCGATCGCGTGCAGGAAAAAACTAGCGGTGGTTTGTGGGCCGCAGTTTGGATGCCGGAATTCGATGTTCGCATTGAACTTGCTTGTTTATTTCGTTTAAAATCAGAGTTTTAGGAAAAATACTCACAAAAATCGGGCTTGCTTAGTAATGGAGATTGTTATATTACTCATGTGTAAGTAAAATTGAGAGGACAATTATTCAATTAAACGTTATTTATGTCGGGAATCGTAAAAGGATAGAGCATAACATGAGACTTACTCAAAGGGTGCAAAAGAAGGTTTCACAATGGGTCCTGGGTTGGACGCATGGTTTGGGTCTGGGATGCATTAATTCTGGACCCAGTGGGTCCCAGGACTCATAATGGCAAATTTGTAAAAAAATCACTGAAGACCTAGGCCTTGTGATTTCAGAGAAGGACGATTTTTAAAGATTTTCCCTATATAAGTGTATGTAAAACCAAAGGGCCCCGGAGTGGGGGCATTTTTGGCCCAAGGGCTATAATTTGAACAATCATGGTAGGGGTCCATTAGATGAAGCTTCATACCAAATATCAAAGTCCAGGGCCTTGCGGTTTCAGAGAAGATTTTTAAAGATTATGCCTATATAAGCCTTTGTAAAACCAAAGGGCCCCGGGGCGGGGGCATTTTTTGTCCCAGCACTATAATTTGAACAATCTTGGTAGGGGTCCACTAGATGAAGCTTCATACCAAATATCAAAGACGCCTTGTGGTTTCAGAGAAGAAGATAAAGTTTTTAGTGAAAAAAATCTATTTTTGGCTCCTGTGACCTAGATGTGCAACGGACCGGGACCATTTGAACAACTTTGAAAGAGGACCCCCTAAGGATCATTTCTGTGAAGTTTGGTCAAAATCTGAGCAGTGGTTTAGGAGGATATGGCGTTTGAATAAATTGTTTACTCACGCACGGACGCACGACGGACAAAAAGTGATCCCAAAAGCTCACCTCGTCACTATGTGACGGTGAGCTAAAAATGTGGACAGACAGACGGACATGCAGAAAGACAGGGTGACTACTATAGGGCACCTGCAAATAAATTTGCGGGCCCTAATGAAGAGTTTTACATCCTTTTTGTAACTTTTTGTTGGAGTCTAAAATCCAATATCGACTACAGTGTCATAAGGCAAATAGATGCCTTGAATTAAATTTTGGCTCATTTTGGGGGTAAAAACTCCCGTCTTATAGCCAAATCTTTAAGGCCGGTGAGTTTACCTATCCACACTTTACCTGGGCAGGTTTATGTAAGCGCTTAACCAGTACAGTGCACATTATTTCACCAGAAACTAACAACTGCCCTACTTGAATCATCGGAAGGCAGAGAATTGGCATAGAAAAGATTTCATGATCATTATCCACGAAAGAATGTTGCCGCCCGCCCGGCAGGTATCGAACCAGTGTCCTCCTGATCACCAGTCAGACAGGCATCCGACTTGAGCTACAGGGTCCGAATGAAGAGCTCTGACCGTGGGCCTCTTTTTGTGTGAAGCTTATACTTGCCATGGTCCGCTTATTTTCTTCTTGTGAAAGCTTATACTTGTTTTGCATATATAAATATGAAAGACAATCTGCATTGTGGGTAACAAATGGCTGAACATCCGTGTTAAACACGATGTCTAAAATATCTTCGCCCATGGACCTAGACAATCAGATGGATGCCCCAGCAATGCAAGATACCTTTGCCTCACCCAACCAACCACACACAGACTAGCTAACCTTCAAGACCCACCCCCACTTTAAAGTAACCAGCAGACAAAGCAGACAAAATTTTGTCGTGACTGCTAGCATTTTATGGGTTAACCCTTATCCTGCTGTTCACCACAACCCTTTTCTTTGCAAACAGTGTAGATCCAAATCAGATGGCTTCTGAAGAAGCCATCTGATCAGGATCTACACTGTTTGGCATCCAATTTATTAATTTGTAATCTGATTGGTTCAAAGTCAGAAATGGGTGTGGCTAAACTGAATATTCAGCAAGAGAAGGGTTAACTTAATGAGTAAATGTGCACTCTGTCTTTAGTAATGTGTTGTGATACTAAAGTGGCTTACCAGGTGCTCCCATTTGATCCACAACAATTTCCTTTTGATCATCTGAGATTTTGAATATCAGATACCTATAATTTTTTTTTAACTTCATCTCTTCAAACAACTTTTGGCACCTTTCATTCACCACAACACCAGAAGCCTGAAAACAGAACAAAAATATTGTGCATGTTGCAAGCTGCATATCAAAGATAGTGTTTCCCACAGCCCATTTTAGCATGGCGCCACACCATGCCCCTTTTTCATAGCGCCATGCCCTTTTTTAAACAGTACATTGAAAGCCCTTTATTTTGGTGGAAATTTCATGAAAATTGGATCAGAATTAACAAAGTTACACAACTTTATTTCCATGCCTAGAGTTTACAAATGTATCTTTTAAATCAAACACTATCTAATCCTTTTGTTTATTGACACTTACTGCTCAATCTTGACAATAACCACATACATGTATAACTGATGATTGATGGAGGTGTGAAAAATGCTTGCTGTGTGTCCAGGTAGGTGAAAAACAATGGATGCAAAAACAATGGTAGAGGAAAAAAATACTTTCTGGGTGTCCAGATAGGTGAAAAAGAAAACAATGGATGCAAAAACAATGAATCAATTTCAATGATAGAGGAAGGAACTAAGGAAAATTCTAAAGATAAAAAAATGTCTCCAACTGATCATGCACCAACTAAATGTAGGCTGAACTTGATTGTGAATACGGCATCATTGTATCAGTCTATTTTGTCCCTGTTCTACATGTAATTAGCATTTCAAAAGACCACTGCTTTATACCAATAACTATCTAACCCAAACAAAGGATAATATTTTACTGGTTTTCAAAAGCATTTAAGCATTTATTGGAGTGCATTTTAAAAAGTGCCCATTTTTTATTGGAGTTTGCACGTAAAAGTGCCCTTTTTATTGGTATACACACGTTAAAAGTGCCCTTTTTCAGAATCTTTACCATGCCCTTTTTGAATCCTGGGGGAAACGCTAAAAGAGATGACCAAGTTCAGCAACACCCAGTAGATTAGCTAATCATAGCTGAAACAAGAAAAGATAGGGTGCAACAATTTGCCAGAAAGCTAACTGCGATATATATATTGTGATATAGACAACCCATATTGTGATACGTATTGTGATAAAATACCGGTATACATTTTCATGTGAATAAGCTGGTGTAGAGCAAAATGAATCAAAGCGCCAAAGGCACTGAAATGTCAGATACTATGAGAAAATCATAACACTTTTCTAAAAAGAGCTTAAAATTTAGAAAGGTAGTTCTGCAAATTCCAATATATGATGTGTTTGCAGATGTCTATAGACTGGTGGTATTATGAAACGCCATTCGATGTTTCAAATTTTTGAAAGAAACTATTTACCTTTTCAAAACCAAACATTAGAATTCAAGTTTTAACAATGCTACTGTCCAACAGTAACAGTTTTTGTCTGGTCGGCTGTGGACAACTCTACCCAAAGATACTCTATGGGAAAGAGATTGGAGGAGAAAGGTTGGCTGGTCCAGTACTTGAATTCCATTGGCTTGAAGACATTTTTGAGTAAGAACAGCACTATGAGCCCGCTCGTAATCCTGCTAGATAAGATATCCCGGATTCTGAGCGTAAACAAATAAATGTAACCATGTGAGGCCGAAGCCCTTGATTGATGTAATATCTCGCTGTTCAATCCACGTCTCAGCTATGATCTTGAATGTTCTTAATGACACTAGCTGCGTTCGCTAACTACACGCAATAGCTCGCCACACAATAACGCTTATTTCACCCGATATGTCATGCTCTGTTACGCACACGTTGCCTCGGCATACCTTACACATATTTGTCGAAACACCCGGAAACAAAATCCAGCGTGATTCACGCTGAAGTGCGATTTGTCACTGAAATGCATATGTCGGTCGCTTAGACACCAATTTACATATTTCATGCACTAGCGTAAGTGTTCCGTACTGTGTTGACGAGTTAACTTTGGTCACGACAGGGACATCTAGCTCTCAAACGTGCATCGCATAAGTGCGATGATCAGTGTCAGTGCTTATTAGTCGGTAGTTGAGACCCCTTGTTTATCTACAGGTGCAGTGTGGCAGCTGCCGGGGGAAATCTGTTTCGCATATGCGTCTGACGGTCGAATCGATCTTGACGTAAGGACATTTAAAGTCCCTGTTAACAGAGTAAAGGTCATTTTGGAGACGTTGCTTCCAATTTTGGGGGGATTTTTACACGACATTGAGATGCATATGTTTTGCATATGCGTCTGACGGTCGAATCGATCTTGACGTACGGATGTCGGTCTTCTGCTAAGTCGACGTCCACTAACGTCTTCTGTATATAGTTGTTCGGGCCAAACCGGCGTACACATTTTTCGAAAGGCGCACCATTTTTCCGGTTGTGCGTCGTGCGGTTTTTTTCTTTTAAAAGTCGCTGCTTGTGTGAAATAATTATGCGATCTCTATCGGATAAGCGCTTTACTACTGCTGGATCAAGTTGATTTGCAAGCGTCTATCTTTCGGAACGAAACATGCTGCCGGCAAAGAAACAGAAATTGCTACCCGCTGAAAATCAGCGAAAGATAACGTTTTTTAGTGCAAAATTGGGATGAATCAGGTACCCAAGCATCAGACTCTGCATCGGTCGATCAGACTTCTGATGATTACCATCCAACTAGCCCTTCACAGTCTGAACCCAGTGACCAAACAGCGGTCCCCGCATCGGCCGATCAACACTAAATCTAAAAGATAATATAGGATACATTAGCTGGCATGTCAAAATTAGACATTTTCAGAGGTAAAAGTCACAGCTATCAGTCTTATTCTGCTGCAACAAAAAACATGCCTGTCTTTTCTTGAAGGAATAAACAAAAAATCTGATTTTTCTTAAAAAAAAAACAAATATTTTGTTCCAGGTGAAGCAGGGCTTTATCCAGGTATTTTGGGGAAAGGCCCCTGACTGTGGAGCGTGATAGCTCAGTGGTAAGTGCACTTGCCTCTGACGCTAGAGGTCCCGGGTTTGATCCCCGGCGGCGGCGATAAAATTTCGGTGTCCGAACACGCTCCATTGGCATCATTTGCAGGGATGAATGTCATAAAGTGCACCGTCCTTTGGATCGGGACGTTAAACGGAGGCCCCCTGTGCAGGGAGAACCATCCCCTGTGCAGGTTAAAGATCCCTACCGTAATTACATGATTACTGTGTAGGCTTTCATCCTGCAAACCTGGAGTGTATATAATATACACCTGCGGTAATGGTCAAATGTGACCGACGCAGTATCAGGAGATAGATAGATACATGTAGATAGACTAAAATTGGGGAAAAATAGCAAGAAAATTACTAAATTTGGGAAATTAAAGACAAAAGTAGTGAACTTGGGGACAAGAAATACTGCTTCATTCAAGCGACCATATCTTTCTTCTGTGACTGTTTACTGGTCTGATGTTTCAGAAATGACTGTTTGAAGTTTCAGTTAGCAATGCAGAGAAGTCTCGGAGAAGTTTCTTTGTGATGATTTTTTTCTCATCAATTTGGGAATTTTTTAATTAAATTGGGAAAAATAAAGGCAATTTTCAGTTGGGAATGGGGCCCTTTTTCGGCCCCTGAGGAATAGTAGAAAATCGCCTGTGGAGCCATCTGAGGTGCTCAGAAATCCTAAAAATCATTTTAGGCCTGGGCGGCCCCCAGACCCACGGCCCTATAGGAGCTTTTTTCGTGACGTACTTCCGGTTCTAAAATTAGAACGGGAAAAGCCCTGGCCGTCAATTGTCGTATTGCTTCAAGGCAGTGGGACAGATAAAATGTTAATTACAACGTAAAACAGTGGACTTCTTTTAAACTTTTGACGAATTCTAATGTAAGATAATGAGAGAAACACCGATTTGCTGCCAGGTGTGATATTTCGCATCATGAAAACATGCCTGTACAAATATATCTCGTATCAACTTTTCGGCCAAAAAATGGAAATTTTAAGATGCAACAGTGTGATAATTTTCTTATTTTTGCTCAAAACATAGACTGCGGGGACTCGATAGAACCGCCACGCTATCGGGTACCCACTATCTACCTTTTTGAGCAGAAATAAGAAAAATAATGTTTACCCATGTAAATCCCAGTTTTACTATATAAAAGTGGGGTTTTAGAGGGTCAAATCCCCATAGGCTTGTTTTCATGATGGCAAATCCCAAGTGTTATTTTTTTAGTTAACTGCTCTTAAAGATATATTGTACGTACGACCCAACAGGGCCCTCTCCCTTCCTCCCTCTCTCTCTCTCTCTCTGAGAGTGTCACGGCCTATATGCTCTCTCTCTCCCACTTAGCGTACCAACAATTAGCAGGCGTAGGTAAATGTAAATTACAGTTTGTTGTTAATTAACTCCATGTCAACTGACATGTAGCATGTCAACAATGTCGTGTCTACATCAAACCACTATCAAAGTGATGCATTGAATTTGACTTTGCAACGTCGATGAAACGTCAGAACGTTGCGTTGCATTAATACGGCGTTGGTTAATAAAATGTCATTTGCCCAGTGCTCGGACTCATCAAGACTCAGTGAGATTGGAACATTAAATTCAAAACAAATATAGAACACCCTTTCAGTGCATGAGAATAAAACACTCCTTCGCAAAGGCAAGATTTTACACTAAAATCTGGTAGATTTGTTCAACCTGCCCAGTAGCCCCCGCCCATGGGGGCTTGAAGAAATACACGGGCTGCATGTTCCACGCAGAGCTGAAACCGACCCGCACACGAGTACTGGTAAACCGCCTAGAGGATCTAAGCCTGCCCAGGCAATGGGGTGTGAGTCTCTCCATGCTTACAAATGCTATATTGGTTTCATTGGGCGGCAGGGCTTGAGATGTCTTTTCATCTCAGTGTCGTGTAAAAGTGCCACAAAATTGGAAGCAACGTCTCCAAAATGACCTTTACAGTGTTGACGGGCACGTTAAACCTCAAATCAAACCAACAAAATCAACCTGCCCAGCCCTTACATTAACCCATGTGGAATCAGGTGGAATCCCAAAACGGGGTACGTGGCAAACAGTGCAGGCCCAGATCAGGCGCAGCAGAATGCGGTGTCTATCAGGGCCTACACTATTTGCAAAAAGTTTAGACATTTTCCAAATAAATTTTGAAGATAATAAACCTGGAATCTTCAATTTATTAAAATTGATCCCTGGACATTTTTTTTAACTGCACTTCTAGACAGATCGTTGAACATGTAGACAGATCGTTTGACACTTTTCTCAATAGAGAGAGAGAGAGACAAGTTCTGTCCGTATGTGATAGTCAATAAAAACGAAAAGTTACGTAAAAACTTATTTTGTAAGTAATCTTTCGTGAATAACGGTATCCCAAGCCATTGAGTTGGGTCATTCACGAAGAGATTTTCGACAATTAAAAACGGATCCAGGATAAATGAATTTCAGTAATAAAAGCAAAATATCATTATTTCCTTCTCGAGGAATTATTTCAATGTAAACGGGTATATTTTCTCTCAAAATGTCTGAATATTGTTGGCATTTTAAGTTCCGCCAATGCATTTGAATAGCGATGGCCGTTTCAATTGACGGCCAGTGTTTTGCGCATGCGCAAGAATGACGTCATAAACGGAATTCCTAAAACCTCCTATAAGGGCGCCTAGAATTTCAGGTTGATGGGCTTCCTAGAACTATTCCCCAATGGAATAGTCTTCCCTCCTCTGCGGTGAATGCCAAGTCCGCAGAAGAGTTCAAAGCCCGCACAGTGCAAGAATGGGACTCAGAGGTATGCGTTTTAGGATACCTCTGTTATGCAGATTGTAAATAGTTTTAAGGACGCATCCAGTGCCTCTCTCTTTTTTTTTTCAGCTAAATTCTAAATTTAGCCACCCAATCAACTGAGGTAATGGCCAAATATGACCGACTCAGTATAAGAAGATAGAAGATAGATAGATAAAATTCTAGCAATATCTCTGCCTGTATGAACACAGGCACTTGGCCCGCTGATTTGTCCGAAAAAATGTCAAAATATGAGTAAAAAAAAATTTTTTTCGTGCTGGTATAGAAAGCTAGACAAGGTTCTCAACAAACCAGTGCCATTTTCTCGGTATATATAAAATGACAATTGGCACAGGCACATTCTTTGATATAGGAATGTATATTTTGTATGAACTTCAACCTAAGGCATGCAGAATTTCATTAAAATAATGCAGAACTCCTGGTTCAAGCCCCATAGTGATCTAAACGTCAAGTTACCTCGGATAAACCTTAGTAGGACAACTAACTGTCACACCCACTCATTGGTTTTCCACAAATCCAATAATGTCAGCACAAAAGCCAACAGTCTTATATATAGCAATGAAGATGCTCTCACCTAACGAAAAAGTTTTCTCCAGATAACTGGTATTTCCAGCAATTTTCATCTTTTTGTGTGTGAACAGGCATTTCTCATTGCAGATATTGTTTTCATTCTGTATCTTGAAGATGATGTAATCTGCGCGCTGATTGGTCGAAATTAGGGAACTCCAGCAATTTCGACCAATCAGCGCTCGGATTACATCAGCTTCAAAATATAGGATGAAAACAATATTGCAACAAGAAATGCCTGCTCGCACATGAAAAAGGTGAAAATTGCTGGTAATAACAGTTAACTGCCGAAAACTTTTGCATAAGATGAGAGCATATTCATTGATATTTATAGGTGTGTTGGCTTTTGTACTGACATTGTCGGATTTCAACAGGAAATCACAAGAAAACGGTGAAAAACCATGGAGTTGGTGTGACAGTTAGTTGTCCTACTAAAGTCTATCCGGGGTAATTTGACGTGTAGATCACAATGGGGCTTGATCAAGGTGTCCTGCATTATTTTGTTGAAATTCTGCATGCCTTAGGTTGAACTTCAAACAAAATATACCTTCCTGTGTCAAAAAAATGTGCCTGTGCAGTGATTTTTTTAGACGTGCGTCCTGTACGCATAATTTCGCCAGAGGACGCATAGAAATATTGTCGGCGGGTCCTGGGACGCATAAAAATTCTCGGATGAATGTACGCTTGCTTTATGAACTCTTACTTTCGTTTTCGGAATGCAAAAACGGTGTTTAAGTACAATATTTGATAAAACCCAGACGTCTGATATGGATTAAAACTGTTTGATAATTTAAAATGGTTCAATTATGACACTATTGTTAATCCCTGTCATATAATTGCCACCCTGGGGTGCGTGTCGATAAGGTGTGAAAATATGGTCAAGTTATGTCTCTAGTTCGCGTTTATTTATTCCCCAATCATAAAATTTAATCCGCAATCAATGTGAAAATTATTTAATTGCTCCTAAGACGAGTTGCTACGACTATTCTACTATCTCGTGAATGGTTATATTTTGGCGCCAAATAGCAGACGCTTGGCGAGAAAAGTCGAACGCTTTAATTTGTGTTAACACATCTATATGTTGTTGTTGGTTATTGACACGGAGCTTACGGAAAGCAGTGTTTTCCACAACTGTTTTGCTATCAAGAATTTTTTTACCTTTACCGTTTCCAAACATTTTTTTATGAAAGAGATACGCCCCATTAAGATAAAACAATAGATACGTGTGGGGTTGCTGGGGTCCGATGTCGATGACGTCATTTACCGTATGTGCAGGAAAAAACTAGCGGTGGTTTGTGGGCCGCAGTTTGGATGCCGGAATTCGAGGCCACCCTTAAAAAATTGTTTGTTTGCCACTTCCGACCCAGGCCATTTGGGGGTGGGTAGGTAGGTAGGTCTTTTTTTTTTTTTTTTTTTTCAAAGAAAGAAAAAAAGAGAAACATGTTTTCAAGTCCTCCATACATGCTTTTCCCATATAGAAGGAGACTGTTTTTTAACTTACCATAATTATCCTAAACTTTTAGACAATGTAAACTTAAAATTGAGATGTTTTAACAAAATCAATATCTCCAAAGGATCTTAATGGAATTACAAACAGTGAGGACCTTGATCTGACTGCTCTTCTTTGAGGAGTCTGATCTGGGTCTGAATTGTTTGCATATGCCTGTCTGGGTTGTCCAAAACTTAGGAAAATTAAGGTATAAAAAACACTTCTGAGTAGTTAGATGAGCAGTTCAGGACCATTGGTCCTTTGCTAACTGGTAAAGTTGAGCCAGAGGTATGGTAAGGTCTCAGGTGAGTGATTCAGGACCAAGGATGAAATGTAACAGTAGCAGAATAAGAACTGAGCTCTCCCCATTGAGGACAACTGTCTGGCTCCTGCCTAAAAGGAAGGATTCAATCCATCCAAGTGTCCTGCCCCGCACGCCATGTATCTGCAATTTGTATAATAGTTTGAGGTGGTTGACCTTATCAAAAGCTTTGCTAAAATCTAGCAATATAAGGTCGGTCTGTTTACCTTCTGTCATGTTTCGTGCAAGGTCGTCAATCAACTGTACAAGCTGGGTTTCGCATGACCTTCTTTCTCGAAAGCCATGCTGAAGGTCATATAAAATGTCATTCTGGTTGAAATGTTTTGTGAGACTAGAAGCAATGATGTGCTCCATAGTCTTGCACAAAATACATGTAAGTGATATCGGACGGTAATTAGCAGGGTCCTGTTTGCTACCTTTGTCTTCCTTATTCATGCCACATCGTCTTAGTGTGATGAATGCACCTGTGAAGTTTCATGAATATATTCCATACGGTTTAGGAATATGGCGTGGACAGGATTTGGGGACGGACGGACGGACAGACACACAGACAGGGGTAAAACTTAATGTGAAAAGGCATAAGTGCCCCTTGAGGCCATTCTAAGGGTGCAGTGCTTGCTTCTGAGTCTAAATCAGTATTGGAAAGAGCTGCTGACACGATTTGTCATATGCTTTATTTCTGCAGAAATTTTATAATAATCCAGGTGAAGATCTTTATTTCAATTTGAATACCTGTAAATCTAGGGCCATCAATAGCCTTAAGTGGTGGCCTTTTGGTGCACAGCTTTGCAGATTCCATCATGTGTATGAAAGCGTTAGTTTCACTTGCTGATGGCTGGGCACCCGTCTGTTCTGGTGTACTAGGCTTAACCCTAAATGTTATATATTTCAAACTCTTATCAAACATTTGGGCTGTGGATATTGATTCGTCCATATCAGGATGAAACACTTCAGATCCATCAAGTTTGTTTGACAACGAAATCGTAATGCTGTCCGTTTTTTCAATGCGACACTTTTCTGACTCCGGAATTTCTGACGAAAGGTCGCCCAGAACGTTTCGCCATGTCCAGCTACTCTCGAAGCTATAAAGCCTGTTCTTTAATACATGTCTTTCAGCAATATATACGTTGCTACATAGCGTGACAACGGCAGTTTCCTCGTCGAAGTCGGCGAATTTTCTTTTCGCCGCCATGGGAAAACACAGAAAGAAGAAACGATTGAAAAGCGCTTGCAGTCACAAGCTTTGTTCTGTGTCTTGAAAAATGCAAGCGCTTTGTAGAAAAAGAGATCTGTCTGGTGCCCAGCTTATCAATACCGTCGGAATACACGCGCGGGTTCCAGATCGCAATAGAAAAACTGAAATGCACCGGAATGTACCGAATGGACTGCAAAAGTCCGAAACGAAAAAAAAAAAAAAAAATCGTGGCCAATTCACCCCAAAAAAATTTTCGGGTCGGCGCAAAAACGGCGAGTCGGACGGAAGCGGCAAACAAACAACTTTTTAATTTAGGCCCGATGTTCGCATTGAACTTGCTTGTTTATTTCGTTTAAAATCAGAGTTTTGGGAATAATACTCACAAAAATCGGGCTTGCTTAGTAATGGAGATTGTTACATTACTCATGTGTAAGTAAAATTGAGTGAACAATTATTCAATTAAACATTATTTATGTCGGGAATTGTAAAAGGATAGAGCATAACATGAGATGCATCATATTTTCAGCTTACAAAAGTAAAAATAAAATGGTCCAAAAATAATTTGGGCGGGTTATCCGCACCCTGAACTTGGGCCTGTAATTTGAGGAAAAAAAACCTGCGGTAATACATGCCTGAATAGGGTATTTACACAAGTTTAAATAAAACTGAAAACGGGCAATGGTCAGGAATTGCTACAATCCAGAATTCATGCATTCCAGACTACAAGACTTACTCTAGGGTGCAAAAGAAGGTTTCACAATGGGTCCTGGGTTGGATGCATGGTTTGGGTCTGGGATGCATTAATTCTGTCCCAGTGGGTCCCAGGACTCATAATGGCAAATTTGTAAAAAAATCACTGCCTGTGCCAATTGTCATTAATGTGTACCGAGAAAATGGTGCTGGTTTGTTGTGAACCTTGTCTAGCTTTCTATACCAGTATGAAAAAAATTTTTTTTTTAATCATATTTTGACTTCAAACACATTCCACATGTTTTTCGGACAAATCAACGGGCCAAGCACCTGTGTCTATGAAGTGTGATTTACTGATGACTCACACATTCCTAGGAACAACTTTGTTGGACAGTTTGTTTGTTTTGTTTGATTTGAGGTTTAACGTCCCCGTCAACACTTTAAAGGTCATTTTGGAGACGTTGCTTCCAATTTTGTGGGACTTTTACCCGACATTGAGATGAAATGACATCTCAAGCCCTGTCGCCCAATGAAACCAATAGGGTTTATTAACATGGACGGTCCGCCTCGCACCGCGGTTCCTGGACAGGTTAAGATCCTCTAAGCGGTTTACCAGTACTAGTGTGCGGGCCGGATTCAGCTCTGCGTGGAAGCATCATGCAGCCCATATATTTCTTCAAGCCCCTATGGGCGGGGGCTTACTTTGTTGGACAGAAAAATCATCACACGCCATGCCAGTAAAGTTCTTGAAACAAAAAATTCGCAAGTAATTATCCCTCTTTAAGTTGTTGTTGTTCGTGAAGTAATGATTTTACTTCATTTCTTGTCCCTACTCTGTTCAAACGGGGATAAATCTTTCACTTCCTCCTTTCCGGGCCATGTTTGTCAGAACTGAATATTTCTAATTGTTTTAGGACGCGTGAAATTTATAATGTTCCACCTCTAAAACACTAAAAAATGACTGAAAACAACTGTCTACTTGTATCCCTTCGAAGGACAAAAACACTCACCATTTTTCTCTACTTTATTGTGAAATATATACGACACCGATGACCACCCTTTCCGTAAAATTCTCGCAGTCGGACCGCAGATAATGCCGACTTCTTTAGCTACCGGTATTTATTGGCTAAAATCCGGACATAATACTTCCATATAAATTTATTCTAAAACGTCTTTGTATAGTTGTAATATATTTTTAGAAATGTCTAATTAATAACATATTGACTAAATTAAAAATAATTTCTAATATAACTGACAAGGGCCGTGGGTTTACCTTATATGGCAGCATCAAATGCCCGAAACAGGTCACATGATCTCTTCGTCAGCTAGCGGGATTTACAAGTAATAGATATTTAGTCATGCTGAAAAAAATCAAAGTGGTAAGTCGACTGTTTTTTTGTTTTGTTTTTTTGGTTTAACGTCCCTTTCAAGATTATTTCTCTCATATCGAGCCGATCGTTAATCAGAGGTGGGCGAAAACCGGTTACCCTGAAAAAACCCATCTGACCTTCCGTTGCAGATCTTGGCGTCTCACATGTGACCCGAGCGAGACTCGAACCACAGCGGTGAGAGACTTATAATGATCAAGAGTCAGTGCTCTTAACCACTAGGCCACGGAAGCCCGTTCCGACTGTCTCTGAGTGGTTGTCAAAGAAATAGTCCTGGATTGTGATTTAAACTGTATCATTTAACCCGCTGAAATTCCGGATTTTAAGCAAATAGGGCCTAGTGTAGATCTTGATCAGAACGCCGCGTTCTGTAGCCTCCGGTCTGGGTCTACACAGTTTTCCAAACCCAACCTATGATTCCAAGAAACACTCTGACCTCACTGCGGCTATATTCTATAAAAAGTTATTCCGACAAGTCAGTGATGTAGCACTGAAGAGCTATTAATTTGTATTAACTATGGGTCGATCGACCCAAAAATAGCCGTGTTATTTATCTATCTTCTGATACTGCGTCGGTCACATTTGACCATTACCGCAGGTGTACATTACATACACTCCAGGTTTGCAGGATGACAGCCTACACAGTAATCATGTAATTACGGTAGGGATCTTTAACCTGCACAGGGGATAGTTCTCCCTGCACAGGGGGCCTCCAGTTAACGTCCCGATCCGAAGGACGATGCACTTTATGACATTCATCCCTGCAAATGATGCCAATGGAGTGTGTTCGGACACCGAAATTTTATCGCCGCTGCCGGGGATCGAACCCGGGACCTCTAGCATCAGAGGCAAGTGCACTAACCACTGAGCTATCACGCTCCATTTGTTTGTTTTGTTTGAGGTTTAACGTCCCCGTCAACACTATATAGGTCTTTTTGGAGACGTTGCTTCCAATCTTGTGCAACAATGAGACGAAATGACATCTCAATCTCTGCCTCCCAATAAAGCCAATAGGGCCTATATGCCTGTGGACAGGCCGACTCGCACCTCTGTGCCCGGGCAGGCTTAGACCTTCTAAGCGGTTTACCAGTACTCGTGTGTGGTAGATTTCAGCTATGCGTGGAAACATAATGCAGTCCAATCTATTTCTGCAAGCCCCGATAGGCGGGGGCAAATCCACTATGAGGTCAGAGTTAAAATGCGTTCATGTTAGAGAGTTTTCTGCAAAATCTGGACTGGAATCATGTGATGGGTTTGGCAAACAGTGTAGACCCAGATCAGACGCCACAGAATGCGGTGTCTGATCAGGTTCTTCACTGTTTGCATTATGTACAAGAATTTAAGGGATATACCGAAACAGTTCAAGTCCCCTTTCATGACCGTTTTCCCAGCCTGCACTCAGAGACAATCGCCAAATCATTGCTGTCCGTGTTTCGATTGATTTATATCCTCAGACTCCTCTCGCCCATGAGTTTCTGGAGTGCAGTGTTCCATAACTAAAGTTGAGCACATCCATTCTACTAAAATGTATGTTTGAAATAGATGACAGGATATTGAATGTTCAATTATCCCTTTCAATAATGGTTGCCCCTTACAACCCTAAAGCCCAGTACAGATACTTATGTAAACAGTGAAGATCCTGATATGATGGCAATGAGCCATTGGGATATTTACCCGTTCAGCTGGATGCATACTGTCATCTGCTTCAAACACTGAAATTTAATTTTTAGACAATTACACAATGAAATATCAGGGATCAAAACAATCATCTGAACCGTACATCCTCTCGATAAAAGAAAAGAAATTCTATTGTGAAGAAATATATCATTAAATTGACAGCTGATACTTATACCTAAATACCAGTATTTTTAAAAAGCAAACAGTGTAGACACTAAGCAGCCAGATGAGCAGCCTATTTTGCGGCTTATGATCTGGGTATACACTGTTTGCTAAAGGCGTCCAACAACACACAACACTCTGACCTACATGTAGCATCGATAAAAATAGCTAGACAATTTTCTATTAATAACCATAACCTTGGTTTTCCCAAATCTGACAGTGATAGTCACGTGGACAACAGCACGATTTCTGATTCTGTCATTTTGTAATTTAGGGTCGCTGTAAAACAATCGACACCAAAAATTAAAGTGCCAAAGACACTAAAATTACAGATTCAATTAGATATTTCAGGTAGATCTTTACTTATATAAGGCCTTTAATTTCCTTTCTACTTATACTGCGATCGGTCACACATATGGCCTCCCGATTCTAGGATACGAACTATAATTTCTAAAGGACCGAAATATCGATTTCCTTCTAAAATTGACTTCAATAAGTGTAGAGATGAAATCACTGCTCCCTTGAATGAATTTGGTAATCGATGGTGTAAACGAGAGTATGTTGAGCATAAAGCATTCTGAAACTAGTGAACAAACGCAATTCTTTCTGCTATCAAAATACGAACGTATTACCTCCAAAACATAAGACGTCTTTTTGTCACCTTAAACTAGGTGTTCAAGAATTTCTTAAATTTGTTTTTGTTTTGTTTTGGCTCCATCGGATAAGGCTGGTTGTGTGATGGCTCCGCTATGTTAACACTCTTCAACAAGAACTTGGTGGTAGGTATACTAAGGCCTATCAACTGCAGCCTTTGGCTGTAGAGAGGGCTTTAGTTGATGACCATATTTGACATTCAGCCACCAAGTTTGCTATATGTGCTACAAAAAGCCAATACAAGCTTCCTACGATACAAAGCACGGTTTATTGCAAATTCAAGCTCTTGTACCACCACTGAACTCTCCAAATTATTAACTTCATATTTTACTGCAATCAAAAAAAACATGTGATCAAATATTGCAACAAAGTCTTTGAAAGATCAGGGAGAAATCTAGTTTGGTCTATAAAAATTCTAATGAAGTTAAAAATGAATTGAAATCCAGACGCTTTCTTCCTTCAAAATAGAAGTGGAGGCAATGATCAGGAATTGATACAATTAACGCACAGCTCCCATCAGAGACACTAAAGGGAAAGAAATACAGATACAAAACAACATACCCTAATGGAAACACCAATAGCGGAAAACCAATAGGACAGTTATTTTCCCACAAAATGGCCAATAGGCTATCCAAAATAAGATAATATAAGCGACGCAAACACCCAAAGACAAACCATAACAAAAATAAACCGCGACAGAAGAAGCGCATTGGAACGGTCAGCGGAAATGAATTTCACTGGGGGTGGGGTAGGCGGGGGCTTCAAGTCTAGATCTGTCTACTTATGATTTTTCCACCCCTTGCACTACACTTCCTCACAATCTTATAAAAAGAAAAACTGAATGATTTAACTGAATGGACATTTCATAGGGAAGACTCCTTCTATCTTGCATGTAATGTAAGAAATGCTTTTTTTTTCATTTCTGAAGAGCATAAAATTATACTTTATGGTCATGTCAGAAAGTGTGTGAAGCTCTCACCTTTTAACTTGACAATATATTTACATAAGATTTGGTACTAAGTTATTTAGACAAGTTGTGGGTATTCCGATCGGTACAAATTGCGCACCCCTTGTGGAGGTTATTTTCTTGTTTAGTTATGAAGGAGCGTGATAGCTCAGTGGTTAGTGCACTTGCCTCTGATGCTAGAGGTCTCCGGTTCGATCCCCAGAGGCGCTGATTATTTCGGTGTCCGAACACGCTACATTGGCACCATTTGCAGGGATGAATGCCAAAAAGTGCACCGCCCTTTGGATTGGGACGTTAACTAGAGGCCTCCTGTGCAGGAAGAGTAATTTTCTGTGCAGGTTAAAGACCCCTACCGTAATTACATGATTACTGTGTAGGCTATCAACCCTGCAACCTGGAGTGTATGTAATGTACGGGCCTCCGTGGCCTAGTGGTTAAGAGCGCTGACTCTTGATCATTAGGTCTCTCACCGCTGTGGTTCGAGCCTCACTCGGGTCATATGTGAGACGCCAAGGTCTGCAACGGAAGGTCAGGTGGTTTTTCTCCGGGTACTCCGGTTTTCGCCCTCCTCTGATTAACGATCGGCTCGATATGAGTGAAATAATCTTGAAAGGACCGTAAAACCAAAACCAAAAAAACATGTAATGTACACCGGCGAGTAATGATCAAATGTGACCGATCTCTGTATAAGTAGAAAGAAAGAAAGAAAAAGAAAGAAAGAAATGATGTACCTTTCCGTTGAAAACCAATCTGAAATCATTGAAGTCTTTAGCTCGACGTCTAGATATTTGGATGATTTATTAAATGTTGACAATACCTATTTCGATGGTTTGATCAGTCAAATTTACTCCCCAGAACGTCAGTTAAATAAAGCAAATTCTTCTGTTCTGATACCGAGGCGCCGTTTTTGGATTGGATTTACACCTATCTATTGTAGATGGATTTGTTTCTTGCAAAATTTATGATAAACGCGATGATTTTGATTTTGAGATTGTTAATTTTCCTTTCATGGATGGTGATGTTCCTCGTGCGGCATCGTATGGCGTTTATATTTCGCCATTAATTCGATTTGCCAGAGTGTCTAGTCATGTAACTGACTTCAACATTTGTAATAAATAATTGTAAGCTGCTAAACATCTTAATGAGGGCTGTCGGTATCATAAACTATGCAAAGCCTTTTCAAAATTTTGTAGACGTCATTCCGATTTCATTTCAAAATTCAATATTGGACTTAGGTCTCTTCTGCAGCAGGGTCTATCAGAACCAGAATTAAATGGTGACTTAGGATATAAGTTCAGAAAAATATATACTTACAATGACTTCAGTACCCAATTTCGTAAAATCATTCTTCGATATAAAAAGATTGGATACAACATAAATGTTATCCGACAGACTCCATGCATGGTAGTTAACCCAATCACGATTGACAACTCTTCCCTCTTTAATTGCACGCCGGTGGGTCTTGCTGTGGAGCCCTCATCGTTGTTTCATCTCTGTGGTTGATTGATTTTTGTATTTACGGAGATGTTGCGCTGATGAGTTTGGAGGCCTTCATGCGGACTGAACAAATTATTTGTCTAAATCGTGACGGAAGTAAGGGCGAGGATTGCGGCGGCGTAAAATCGATTTAAGCCCCCCCCCCCCCCCATCCCCCCAGTGGAATTCGTTTCGCTGACGGTTCCAAGGCGGTTCTTCTGTCGTGGTTTATTTTTGTTATGGCTTGTCTTTGAGTGTTTGTATCGCTTATATCACTTTGCTTCGGAAAGCAAATTGGCCATTTTGTTGGAAAGTAACTGTCCATTAGGGTGATGCGATGTTTCCATTAGGGTCTTGTTTCATGTTTGTGTTTCTTTCCCTTGGTGTCTCTGATGGGAGCGGTGGGTTAATTGTATAGATTCCTGATCATTGCCCTCACTTCTATCTTATACTAAGGTATTAAAAGAAATTAT
Source organism: Lucinisca nassula (assembly GCA_963580285.1). Classification (NCBI taxonomy): domain Eukaryota; kingdom Metazoa; phylum Mollusca; class Bivalvia; order Lucinida; family Lucinidae; genus Lucinisca; species Lucinisca nassula. The sequence continues at coordinate 110,726,786 of OY757012.1, read as the reverse complement.
ACTATTAACAGTTCTTTTGATTGGTTGTTTGTTTGTGTTCCTGGTTCCAAAATTACAACAAACACTTTTTTGTCCACGTTTGAACTTTTTTCTTCTTAGTATCTATTGCATTAACAAATATGCCTTCAGCAATGTACACAAAAAATAAAATATCTTAAAAATACAAAAAAAACAAAAAACATCAAAGCTGGATTTGAAGAAGCAAGCAAATTAAGGGTCTTTCCTTCCATTTCCATAAAGCCTTCTCTTAAGATCTTTCTTCTGACACTGTACATAAAATCTGTCTAGTCTTTGTATAATCTTCACCCTTTTTCAGCATGTTACTAGTATATGAACAAGTATTAGGTTTTACAACAAGATGTGTTTGTGAAACACAAACATGTCCCCGAGCATGGTCATTTTTTTTCAAAGTTGGTCACAGTTCAAAGTCAAGGTCACAGGTCAAGATTTTTTGTTTGAGTGGGAAGCCCTTGGCACAAGGAACTAACATGCCAAATATGAAAACTCTATCTTAAACGGTTCGAAAGTTATGAAGTAGGGAATAGGTCAAGGTCACAGGTCAAACATTTTTGCAGGAATGTAAAGCTCTTGTCACAAAGAACCTACATGCCAAATGTGAAGGCTTTATCTTAAATGATTAAAAAATTATGAACAATTTTATTTGTTATTTTAAGTAGGTCAAAGGTCAAGGTCATGGTCAAATTTTTTTTGCATGAATGTAAAGCTCTTATTACAAGGAACCTACATGCCAAATATGAAGGCTCTATCCCAAACGGTTCGAAAGTAATGACCAAAATGTATTTTTTCTTTTAAGTCGGTCAAAGGTCAAGGTCACGGGTCAAACATTTTTGCATGAATGTAAAGCTCTTGTTATCAGGAACCGACATGCCAAATATGAAGGCTGTATCTCAAACGGTTCAAAAGTTATGACAAATATTAACTTTTTCTTTTATGTAGGTCAAAGGTCAAGGTCACATGTCAAAATGTTTTGTGTGAATGTAAAGGAACCTACATGCAAAATATGAAGGCTGTATCTCAAATGGTTTAAAAGCTATGACCAAAATGTTATTTTATTTTAAGTAGATCAAAGGTCAAGGTCACAGGTCAATTTTTTGCATGAATGTAAAGCTTTTGTCACAAGGAACATACATGCCAAATATGAAGGCTGTATCTCAAGCGGTTCAAAAGTTATGACCGATGTTATTTTTTTCTTTTAAGTAAGTCAAAGGTTAAGGCCACAGGTCAAATTTATTTGCATGAATGTGAAGCTCTTGTCACAAGGACCATTCATGCCAAATATGAATACGTCTCTACCTCCAACGGTTCAAAAGTTATGCCCAACGTTAAAGTTGTCCACGTACAAACCAACAAACAAACCTACAAACAAATAGACTGACAGGCCAAAAACAATATGTCCCCGCTATCGCTATCGGGGACATAAAAAGCTTGAGTCTACGCTCAGCACACACTAATTTTTGTAGTACCTGGACTGGAAAGGAAAATGAAAAAAAAAACTTATCACGTGTATTTTGAAATAACGTGTCAGCTAGCATGTCAGATTAAAAATAAGAATTTCCAAATGTTCTCTCCAATGTGACATAAACACTTACCGGTCTTTTACTATCATTACAACATGCACTTGTACTTCAGGCCGACATTTACGGTTTCTTTCATTTCGCATTCCAGGCTAACCTTTCATTTCGCATTCTAGGTTAACCTTGTCTAGCTTGCCGTCCAACAAAAGCATGGAAACAACAAAAATAAAGTTTCCTTTTAAAAGGAAGCCATCCCCAGTTTGTAAAATTGAAAATCAACCATTTTTTCTCGCCTTTCGAAAGTAGGGGGGGGGGGGGGGGGTGGGGGGGGGGGGTGGGAAGTCCGGCATCGGCGTAAGCACAGGGACTTGTAGCAATATAATATTAATCTATTATTCAGTGTCGACACTGAATACCTAGACAATATACAAATTCTTAAAAAAAAAAAAAAAATGGGCTACAAGTCCCTGTGGGCGTAAGCGTTGGCGTCCGTATTTGGTTAAAGTTTACATGCAAGCAATCATTTGTGCTGTTTTACAGATTTATTTGCAAGTAAAGTTATCAATTGTTAAAAAAAAAGAAGATATCTTACATATTCTTTTTCACTCGATATCCCAGGTTTTGGGGCACAATTTTGTCTTTTTGAAATGTTAATCATTTCCTCTGTATTACCTCCCTTACTATAGAAACCTCCGTGGCGTAGTGGCTGTGCTACTCGCGTTGTAAACCAGGGATCACAGGATCGATTTCAGGCTGCTCCAGACTTTCGGATGAATCTTTAAACCAAGGTCCCGTCTCCGTATGACCTTAGCTGTTGGTGAGACGTTAAACGCAAACACACTCTCGCCCACCTCCCTTATTATAATTATCAAACTTACATACATTTTGTCAAATGCATGTGCGCAGCCAACTAAAACGCATCTTCTCTTCTACATATTTTAGAACAGCAAAGGCTCTGGCAAGACTGCGCGTCCGCGCAGGCTCGCCTGAGTTTCCGCTGGTCGCCTTTAAGAAAAAGACCCATGTCATGCCCATGAAGTCTAAGTAATAAGCCGATGCAATGTCATGACGTTGCATCGACGTTGTCGCTCTAAATAAGCACGGTTTTCCTGGTTAGGGTTTTCGGAAACTGTTTCATTGTTCGCTGTCCTTCTTAAATCATTGAACATAGAAACTACTTTATAAATTATATTCACGGACCCGGCGAGGAGCGAAACCGCAACGTCGGTGTACATCTCGCTGTAATATGGTTAAAAAAAAAAAAAAAAAAAACCTCGGCCTTTATGAACAGCGAAGGCTGAATGTGGTGAGCTGCTCACTCACACACGTTTAATGCTTGTGGAAAATTTGTCAGGAAAGACAGAATCATGCACGTGTTAAGCTTTCAAATTGTTCATTTGACGCGCAATTTGATTTCAGAGATGAACAATGGCATGTTTTGTAAAATTGATCATGTTGGTAGGTACGAGCGCTGACTCATAAACATGATGTAGTCTCTTTCTGCCTGAGTTCGAGGCACGATTGAGTCAAGTTCTGCAATGGATGGTCAGGTGGTTTAAAAACGTTTTTCTCCATACATACCGGTGTTCACCCACCTCTGATAAAGGAACGGTCAATAATGTTCCTAAATAAATGAAAGAAAATGACATATCACTTTCATATAGACCACCCTTGATCGAAAAAAACAAAACAAAAAAACTATCTGCCGCAAAACTATTTTTCTGATTTCTGCTGTCAAACTGTCTTGGTAAACTTGGAAATTCTGAGTGATCAGGAAAAGTTTGAGACACCGAGAGAAGTGTGACATAATTAACTTTTGTATGCTATAGGCATATTTGTTTTTACAAATCCTCAAGACAAGAAAAGCATTACACCATTACGCCAATAAGCCCGTGTTCTGAACAACCCTCTAAACCCAACTTTATACAGTCGAACTTCAGTGGCTCGAACACCTTTGGGACCTCGAAAATCTGTTCGAGACAAGGGTAGTTCGAGCCACTGAGGATACTGTCAGGAGGCATAATGAGATACTTTTAGATATCTTTTCGGTGTTCTATAATGAAAATGTATGCTGTGTGTACTCATTAGAATCGCCTCATCGAGGCGATTCTAATGAGTACACACAGCATATATTTGCAAGATAAAGGACTAAAATCTCCTTAATTATCCCCACTATTTCTTATGTAGAGGATTTCCCTAGGGGCTCAAGAATGGGTTCGTCACATCCATGGTAAACGAGCCATCAGTGTTCGAGCCATCGAAGTTCTACTGTATAGAGAAAGTTAGGTGTACAGGGGTACACATTATTTTCCTTTTCTTTTTTCTTTTTTTTTTTTAGCTCAAAACACTGAACACCTACATCTATATTTGGACTATTTTTTTTTTTTTTTTTTTTTTTTTTTATCACATCACGAAAACATGCCTGTCTAATGTTGACTCCCTCAAATCCTACTTTTATGTAGTAAAACTGGGAGTTACAGGGATATACATTATTTTTTAAATTTCTGCTCAGTGCCGGGGTACTATGTTTACAGTAAAAATCATAAAAAATATCGCGGATTTTCATCAGAAAAGTAGCCATTTTTGGAGATCCAATAAATGCACTACTTCGCACGGGTGTGTTATCGTAAGTAATGGATGTTTTGTTGTTGTTGTTGTTTTGTTTTGGCCCCAGTGAAGAAGACAAGTTATACAGAAACAAGGATAGCTTTTTAAAAAAGCTGAAACGGCCCGCCTAGCATTTGATACTCATGTTTTATCAATAAACGTAACAGCTGTGAATGAATATTTCAACTTTTTCTTCATTTTTTTTTTTTTTTCATGAAACATTTTATATGAAAAATGCGGTTCGTTAAATGTAGAATAACAAACAAAAACAAGATAATTCGCGGCACATTTATTAATCGGGTGGTAACATTAATTAGGTGGGACTAAATCTGATTTTCTTTTGTATAAAAATGCCTTTAGAAACGGGTTGTTGTTGTTGTTTCCAGTTTCCCCGTGTCGCGGGTCGTCAGCTGGTGGGGTCCCAGGGAACTAATCCATTCTGGCACTACACCGTAGCCGTTCGGTGCTATCCCCATTCCACGTTGCCGGTGAATGGGGAGACCATCGCTCGGCTCCAGCCCCGTCCGTCCGTGTCTATCGTAAGTCCGCTGCAGTCGGTCCATTTTGTCTTCTACTCGACGTTATAATTTTTTGCTTGTCAATATGCCGAACCGTGTCAGAGCAGGAAAGGATCAATTTTGATATTGGTATTTTTTTTTATTATTATTTGATTTTTGTATATTTATGTAACGTATGTACATTTTTACATTGTTTGGTCTGTTTCCCCAGCTTGTTGAGTGGTCTATTTTTTAAGTATATATGCGGGCAGATGTGCTTACCCCGCCACGGACCTGTTTTGTTTGTTTTTCTTTTGCCTTAAAGGTGGTGTTGTCCGTTTAAGGGCAAGCCCACCCGCTCACAGGTGCAGGGGAGGACAGTTTTTGTACCTGCAAGATTAAGCTAGTGGTTTATATCTTGTGTTTTTTTGTTTTTTTTTTATCTGTACATACAACATGTAACATAATAACATGAAGTGCCGGCCTACGCCGTCTCGGGTTTGAATTCGTATTTATTTTGTTAGTGAGTGACTTCTATCGCGGAGGATGTGCAAAGTAGGTCAATCCCTTTTTATGCATTTGCCGTTTTGAGTTAAGAAAAAGTGATGCCTTCCTCGGCGTAGGATGCCGCACTCTACGGGACCATAAGTGGGTCAGTCGCCATGTTTGCATATCATTAACGCATCCTACGTGAAGGAAGGCACCATAGGAGGAAAGTGTATTCCTGCCTAGCCATTAGGAGGCCCGAGACAACGTTTGCCGATCTCATTTGTGGTGTTATCCTTTTTGGGACCGGCCCATCCGCCCACAGTTGCTGGGAAGGACAAGTTTTGTACCTGCAAGGTTGTGCTTGAAGATTATATTTGTGTGTGTGTTTTTTGTTGTTTATTCTGTACATACAACATATAACATAGTAGCATGGTGTGTTGGCTTCCGCCGTCTCGGGTCCAAATTCGTACTTATTTTAGTTAGTGGGTGACCTCTATCGCGGAGGATGTGGAAAGTAGGTCAATCCCCTTTTATGCTTTTTCGTTTGAAGTTAAGATAAAGTGATGCCCTCCTCGACGCAGGATGCCGTATTCTGTGGGACCGTAGGAGGGTCATTTTGTGTCGCCATGTTTGCATATCATTATCGCATCCTACGTGTAGGAAGGCACCATAGTAGAAAAAAAATGTATTCTTGCCTAGCCGTTTGGGGTCCCGAGACAACGTTTGCCAATCTCTTTAGTCAAAGTGGTTAGTGCAAATTGTTATATAATCATGTAGGTCGCATACAAGCGTCCGCCTGCGCACTTGCGCAGTCAAGCGCTCCTATGCGATCTTGTTTTTAATGTTTCATATTTACACAAATAAAATTGTTTGAAATCGCTTTTTTGGTGAAAACTCTTCTTCTTCTTCTTCTTCTAACTCCAGGTTTTTGATCTCTCTTTTCTATACTATCCTCTCTACTGTATCCCTATCATACAACTATCGCTATATCTACCTACCTAGTGTGGTTGTATGTTGTTTAGTTTCGCGTGGGTGGTTGTGTTTGTTAAAAGCCTTCCTTCAGGTCGCGCTAAGTCATGCCCTAGTTAGTTAATTGCCCTTGTCTGTATTGATATGTGGCCATCTTGACCGTCTGCCTTTATTACGGTCATGGCGCAATTTGCTGGTTTTGGTGATTTTTATGTTATGCGACAAGGGCAGTACGGAGGGCTGTATGATATACCAGGCGAGATGCGGTTTTTCAGTCGTGGTGGTATGCAAAAGGCCCTTTTGAGGGCCCCAAGGTCATTCCGTTTGGGTAACCTTATAATGTACATCCTTTATTCGAAAGCGAAAGTTGCGAAAAAAGAAAGAAAAAGATGTGATAAGGCGTCTTGTTTCTTATTTCTGCCCCACTTTTCTATATGCGTTCCTGAAGGAGAGGCTTTGTTTGCTAGTGTGCTGTTGTGCCGTTCTCCTTTGGGTTGTGTGGCTCTCGATCAGCCAGGATTTTGACGCAACGCTCCTAAGTGCAAAGTCCAAGGACCGCAACCACAGCGCTACGTCTCGTTCTGACTTCCCGTTTGCCTCACCCCCTCAGGAGGGGCTGGGCGATGGGTTTTCCTTGTGGTGGGTCCATGCCCAGTCCCGGCTTGCTTTCGTGTGGCCCTCTTTCGGGCTGTGTGGCTCCCGATCAGCTAGGGCTTTGGTGCAGCGTTCATAAGTGCAAAGCCAGTGGGCCGCAACCACAACGCTTCACCTTGTCTTAACTTCTCGCTTGCCACACCCCCTTTGGAGGGTGGGTCGGGGATATGGATTTTCCTTGTGGTGGGTCCATGCTCCGTTCTGCTATGGTCTTCTCACAGTGATCCAGAGATCGCTGTCACCGATAGGCACTCTTAAGTGCAAAGCCGAGGCCGCAACCACAGCGCCTATCGTTGACTTTGTTCCCCTTTTCGCTGTGAGACGGCCGCCCTTTGATCACTACGGCCCTTTTTGGTTGGTAGCGTCTAAGGTGCGGATAGAATATTTATTTTTACTGTTCTGAACTCGGGTCTCTAGAGATTTTGGTTTAAAGTATGTATTCTCGTACGGGGTGTGTTTTACGGTACAATGCGATTAAATTTAGTCTGCGCCCTAAGTGTTCCCCTATATTTTGTCCAGGTAGTTTGTTTTCTCAAAGAATTTGAAGACCGCGTCCCTCATTTCCTGTGAATTTAGATTGAGTAGAGAAACCGCGTTTATCTCCCCTTGGTATCCTAATGTTGTCAGTTCTCCCTTTAGTTCCCTTCTGGCGGGGCCGTGTGCGGGGCACTCTGCGAGGTAGTGTTGAACACACTCCACCCCGCCACAGTGCCCGCATATATATATAATGGATCGGCCTCGCTATAGAAGATGTTGTGTGCATTAAGTCCGTTGACCCCGAGTCTTAGTCGTGTATATATGCGATCGAGCTTTCGGCTGTCGCTATATTGTACCAATTTCGGAGTCAAGGACTGACATATCGAGTGTCTAAAGCCGTGTTGTCCCTGCCATATGCGCGCCCATTCCTTTTTGATGCTGGCCTTAATGATTGCGTATACTTCTTGTGGGGTGGGGAGGTAGTCATGTGCCTTTCCCCGGGTCAGAGCTTCTTTGGCCAGTGTGTCTGCGCGCTCATTCCCCTGCACGTTGCAGTGGGAGGGGATCCAATCTATGTTCAGGGTGATACCTTGTTTTAGAATTTTGTGTATTAGGATATGAATGTCCTGCAGTATATCTGGTCTTGTAGTGCTATTCCCAGAGTTTATGCTTTGTATTGAGCTTAATGAGTCTGTTAGTATAACAACACTATCGGGTTTTTGTTCCTGTATCCATTCCAAAGCTTTTTGTATGGCTAAAAGTTCTGCAGTGTAGACAGTGAGGTGCTGGTTAAGTTTGAATTTTTGGTCGAAGTTTAATTCTGGTATTGTGAAAGCACACCCCGTTTCTTTTTTGTCAGCATCTTTGCTTCCATCAGTGAAAATTTTAAGCGCTTGCTTATGGTTTTCACTGATGTGTGATTCTGCGATCTCATTGCATTTTTTATGTGATGTTTCATTTTTCTTTATGACACCCGTTAGTGTTGTTTTTGCGCATAGGCTTCTTAAGTTAAAAACTTCCGGATATGTTTGTTCCGCTGTTTTGACCTGCTCGAGGTCATGGTTTTTAATTAGGTCCTGGACTTTGATAATATAGGGGATCTTTCCTCTTAACCTATCTCTTTTAACATGATTGGGCGTGTCGGCGATCATTTCGTTTATGGGGAGACTTTCCCTAAGACTGCTTGAGCGGGCCCAGTACTTGAGTTGCAGTTCATCCCTCCGCAGGTGCAGGGTCATGACGCTGCATTCAATCTCCAGGTCCAGGTTCCGCGTTCCCCTGTATGCCCCAGTAGCGATTCGGAGGGCTGTGGCCTGAATGCTATCTAGTTTTTTCAGGTGTGAGGGCGCCGCAGACGCGTATGCTTGGCAGCCATAATCAAGTTTGCTTCTTATGAGTGTTGTGTACATTTTGATCAGGATTTTCTTGTTTGCTCCAAAGTCTGCCCCCGAGACCGCCCTGAGCACATTTAGGTCCCGCTGGGACCTGGACACCAGGTTTTCAATGTGCAGTCTCCATGTTAGATTGCTATCAAAGTACATGCCCAGGAATTTGGCATGACCGGCGTACTTTATTTCCTGCCCGTCATAAGTCAGCCTGGGCATGCCCTTTGTATGTGCGAAATTTCTATTGTAAACTACAACTGTTGTTTTTTCAGTTGACAATTTGAAGCCCCAGTTTGTAGCCCAATCATGTATGGCATTTAACGCTTTTTGTAATGCAGGAATGGCACTTTTCGGTTTTTTCGCGGTTTTCCATACTAAGCCGTCATCCGCGAACATGGATATTTCCAGCGGTAATGCATTAAGTGTTTCCTGCAGTGTGTTCATTAATAGGTTGAAAAGGATAGGAGATAGCACCGACCCCTGGGGGGAACCGTTCTCGCATTCATAAAAACCGGACACCTCGCTACCTATTTTTACGTTCATTTTTCTATCAGTCAAAAAGTCTCTGATCCAGGTTAACAATTTTCCTTGAATTCCGAATTTGTTTAGTTTAAGGAGGACCCCCCTAGTCCATAGTAGGTCGAAAGCTTTTTCTAAATCCAAAAATATCGCTACCAGTGAGTGTTTCATTAGTTTTGCCTTTCGGATGGCGGATTCCAGTCTGGTGATTTGATCAATGGTAGATCTATGTTTCCTAAAACCTGATTGTTCGTTTGCTAAGAGGTTGTTTTTCTCAATGTGTGCTGTTAGTCTAGATGCTACCATGGTTTCCATGATTTTACATATGGTTGATGTGAGTGAAATCGGCCTATACGATTTCGGCTCGTGGGGGTCCTTTTCTGGTTTTAATATTGGAACGATGGTGCTCTCCTTCCATTGTGTAGGGAGGGTCCCCTCGTTCCAAGATTTATTTATTAGTGCGAGAAGTTGATTTTTTCCCTTTTCTGGTAGATTTTTTAACATGTCGTAGTGAACGGTGTCTGCCCCGGGGGCGGTGCTCTTTTTCTTATTAAGCGCGCTCTGTAGCTCCCTATGGGAGAAATTCGCATTGTATGCACGGCACCGGCCAGCGTGATCGGCGTCTTGAACGGCCTGCTCAATCACTGGGTCCTGCGTTTCCCTAATGCGCCTAAAATTTGGGTCTAAATTTTCGTTACTGCAGACTTTCCGGTAGTGTTGTGCTAAGATTTCTGCTTTTTCACTGTTTTCGTGATATCTTGCGTTTCCTTGTTTTAAAACTTCTACCGGTTTTAGTGGTTTTCCATTAAATCTTTTTATTGTGTCCCAAATTATCTTAGAATTTGTTTTATGTGTGAGAGTTGACACAAAATCCCTCCAGGCTTGTTGTTTTGTTTGTGTTAAAAAGTATTTTGTTTCCTCCCTGACGCGTCTATATTCTTCTAAAAGTGCGGCTGTTTTGTTTTTCCTATATTTATAATATATTTTATTTTTCTTTTTGACTGCCTCGCTACAATTTTCATCCCACCATGGCAGGGTGTTTTTATGCTTATTTTTTGGTTGCGTTTTTGGTATTGATTTTTCACATGCCGCCATTATTTCCGAAACAAAATCCTCATTGCTTTTATTGATATTTGTGCCTTCGAGGGATATGTTAATGTGTTTAAGTTGCTGCCTAAAGAGGTCCCAGTCTGCTTTGTCTAATTTCCAACGTCGGGCAGGCCGTTGCGTTACGCATTTGTGAGTGACGTTGAGCGACGTCAGGATGGGGAAGTGGTCGCTTCCCATCGTGTCGTCTCCCACGTGCCACTCACTAGATCGGCATAGTGATGCGCTGACCAGTGTTAAGTCTATGGCGCTCGTGCTTCCGCGCTCGACGTTGAGTCGTGTGCCACACCCCGTGTTTAAGATTACGTAATCTGTGCTATTTATGAACTCGACCAGTTCTAGGCCTCGCCGTTTGTCGTATGTGGGGTTGTGGTTTGTCTCCCATAGTTCATGTCTGGCATTGAAATCCCCCAAGAAAACTGATTTTTTTTTTTGCCACTTTTTTATAAATTTCATCATAATCGTCAGACGTTACATTTGTTTGGGGTGGTGCATAAAAGTTAACGATGTCTATATTTTCATTTTGTCCAAAAAGTCTGACGATCACCACCTCTATTTCTTTTTTTTTTTTGTGTGTCTAAATTTGATTTCTTCCGAATCCAGTCCTGATTTGATAAAGGTGGCTAGTCCTTCCCCATGTTTCCCCTTTTCCCTACTGAAACTGACCGGGGTTTTATATCCTGGAAGTTTTGTTGGTTTACTATTTTTTTTTTGAGAAAGTTTCTTGAATAGCTATTACCTCCGGTGTGTAGCCTAAAGTTTCTAGATAATGCCCTAAGGCCCCGAGTTTTGTTCCGTTTTCCTTGCCGGACAGACTACGGGCGTTCCACTGGAACACGCGGAGTTTAGCAGTGGTGCTGGGATCCATAATTAGGCAGTAATATATTTTTTGTTTTAACGGCGTGAGTTTTTACGTCCACCCTTGATCCTTGGTCTACAATCGGTGGAGCTGTAGTCCACGTTTTTCCTAAAGAGCTCTTGTGTTTCGCGTTTGTAATGTTGCCTCCTTGGGATTATTGTTTTCCGCCTATTTTGTGCGGGTGCAGGTGCGGTGCTTAATTCGTTTTCTTTCGTTGCTTCTGTAGGTGATTGGGGGTTCTCGCTCAGTATTTGCGGTGTGTACCCCCTGTGGTGCCCGACGTATTCATGTTGTCGGTTTCCATTATGTTTGCGTTGGCGTTTTCGACGATGCGGTCTATGACCTCATCTGACGCCTTGATGCTCAGCAGATTTTGTTTGTTGAGCTCGTGCAAGATTGAGCTCGTGGCTTTTTTTATCGCTGCGGCGATTAGCGTTTCGACCTCCATTTTTGTGTAGGTCTCCTTTGTGTTGTGTGCAGGGGGTGCGGTATGGGCCGCACAGGGGGTGCGGTATAAGCCGCACTGGGGGGTGCGGTATAAGCCGCACTGGGGGTGCGGTATAAGCCGCACTGGGGGGTGCGGTATAAGCCGCACCGGAGCTCCTGATTTCTTGCGCGGTGTTTTGTGTTTGGGCTTTTTTTTGTTCCCAGTCTCTGGCTATTTGACCGTTTATTTGGTCGATTTTAGAAACGGGTTAACAAAAACACAGCTTTTATACAGGCTCTTAAAGAGCATTACTTTACGTCACAGGACTGATTACGCTCTAAGATGATTATGTGAGCAGTATTTCATTTACTTTTAAAGACGTCAAATTTGGTTTAGTGATTTCATTTGAAATAGAAATATAATGTTGAAGTACTGGGAAACGACACTTAATACCAGCTGCAATGAAGTGAAAATGAAACTGCGTGTTTTGATGTTGTTTTTGGAAAAGTGGTTCTTCTGCGGCGGTTTATTTATGTTGTTGTTTGTTACTTACTGTGTGTATCACTTGTGTCTTTTTATTTTGGCTGGCCATATGGCCATTTTGTGGGAAAGTAACTGTCCTTATGGCCTTCCTATGTTTGGGTTTCCATTATGGTCTGGTCGCTTCATGTTTGTGTTTCTTTCCCTTTGGTGTCTTTGATGGGTGGAGTAAGTTAATTGTATCGATTCCTGATCTTTGTTTTACTTCTACTTAGGAAAAAATTCACTGTTTTTTGCCACTTTTCCATTCCAATACATTTGATCTTGACGTACAATAACACAAGGTTAACCAATTGTCAACACATCCGGTAGGGTTACAGTCTCCCAATGCAGCATACAAAGTTTCAAGCTTTCTAAAAGAAGTTTTGCAAATTTTTACCGGGTATGGGCATGGTGGCCATCTTAATCATGAGACCCAGATCTAATTAACAACTTTCATTTCCCAGTCTCTGGGACTCCATGTGAAATTTCGTTCAATCAGAGGCGGCGAAAATAAAATAACTAAATCCGTAGTATTATAAAAGTTATTATAATCCTTTGTTATCCCCCGCCGAAGGAGGAGGGATATAGTTTTGGCGTTGTCCGTCCGTCCGTCCTTCCGTCCTTCCGTCCGTCCGTCACACTTTTTTGTCCGGAACCGTTTCTCAGCAACTATTGCATGGAATTAAATGAAACTTGAAATAAATATGTATTATTATGCTGTGGTGATGCACGCGCAATTTTTTTTCGGATTGACTTTTTACATCCAGAGTTATGGCCCCTTGAATGATTGAAATTCTGGATTTTTCGTCGTCTCACTTTGTCCGGAACCGTTTCTCAGCAACTATTGCATGGAATTAAATGAAAATTGAAATAAATATGTATTATTATGCTGCAGTGATGCACGCGCAATTTTTTTTCGGATTGACTTTTTACATCCAGAGTTATGGCCCCTTAAATGATTGAAATTCTGGATTTTTTCGTCATCTCACTTTGTCCGGAACTGTTTCTCAGCAACTATTGCATGGAATTTAATGAAACGTGAAATAAATATGTATTTTTATGCTGCGGTGATGCACGCGCAATTTTTTTCTGGATTGAGTTTTTACATCCAGAGTTATGGCCCCTTAAATGATCGAAATTCTGGATTTTTCGTCGTCTCACTTTGTCCGGAACCGTTTCTCAGCAACTATTGCATGGAATTAAATGAAACTTGAAATAAATATGTATTTTTATGCTGTGGTGATGCACGCGCATTTTTTTCCGGATTTACTTTTTACATCCAGAGTTATGGCCCCTTAAATGATTGAAATTCTGGATTTTTCGTCGTCTCACTTTTTTGTCGGGAACTGTTTCTCAGCAACTATTGCATGGAATTAAATGAAACTTGAAATAAATATGTATTATTATGCTGTGGTGATGCACGCACAAATTTTTTTCGGATTGACTTTTTACACCCAGAGTTATGGCCCCTTAAATGATTAAAATTCTGGATTTTTCGTCGTCTCACTTTGTCTGGAACCGCTTCTCAGCAACTATTGCATGGAATAAAATGAAACTTGAAATAAATATGTATTATTATGCTGCCGTGATGCACGCGCAATTTTTTTTCTCAATTTTGGCCACATATATTTTCTTGCCATTCTACACGAAAAACCCATTCGGCGGGGGATATCAATTCAACGAATTTGCTTGTTATTTATTAAAGTTCATTAATCTGATTGCACAATTCTACTTTCATGTCATAGGTTACGGTAGAATAAGAACATTCATTGTTTTGCCTTTTTCAGTGGAAAGAAGGAATACTTATATATATCCCTGCCAGTATGAATTTGACGAAATGTCGTAGAGAAATTGACGGGGAAGTGAATCTTCAAATTAAACAAACACATCAAGGGGTTGCCATGCAGTCCTGCTTGTGCATTGTGAGTGAAATAAAATTTGATCTTACACTGAAAAAGTCGAATATTCTGTTTCTTACATGCTTCAAAACAGCAATAATATGAACTAAGGCACAGCCTAGATGCGGACATAAGCATTGTTGTCGCAATAAGGCCACTGCCTTTTGAGCAAACATACTCATTTACGAACCTTAGGTGGTTAATAGTGGTGTAGAACATAAACAATACCGATAGTGCTACCGTGGTAGCTCTGTGGTTAGCTAGTTAGTGCACTTACATCGCTACAAAGTGCACCGTCCTTGGGAACGGGACGTTAACTGGAGACCCCCACTACCACAAACACACACACAGCCGCCCTTCGCAGGGAGAACAATCTCCTATGCAGGTTAAAGATCCTTACCGTTATGTCATTATTACCGCGAAGGCGTCGGTCCTGCAAATCTTCAGTGTATGTGCACCTGCGAGTAATCGTCAATTGTGACCTATCGCAGTAATAGTAGATATATAGTTAGTCACGCAAATTAGTCCTTGGTTAGGTACAGATGGTATTCATGGAGACGTACTTTAAATTTCTAGCAAAATAAGGGGTGTCATTGACATCATTCCCCTGTGGTATTTTCACTATTATGGAAGTATTTTCTGTATGTCTCCAATTGAAGTCAATTGCATCTTGTTGTCAGACCAAAACAACGGATTTCGAAAGAGGCAGCCGTGTGAAATACAGCTTACTCTGATCAAAGTCCAAGACCTTGCAGCAGGAATTGATTAAGGCCAGCAGATATACACCATCGCTCTCGACATTAGCAAGGTGTTTGACAAAGTTCTACATGAATAACTTGAGCACTGTCAAGCCCAGATATGACAAAATATAAAGCAACCTCTTGCAGTGGATCCAGATCTTCCTGACCAATAGGGGCTAACCAGACCTGGTCGAAGGCCAGTTTCCATGACAATAAAGGCAGTATTGTCACAACCAAGGCGGGTAGCGTGGTATAGTTGGACATAAAATAAAAATTAAGAAGCTTTAACATCAGTCTGTGATTTATTATTTTTCCTATTCTGTAGCATGTATTCATCAGTTTGAGACTACCCTAAGCAATGACTTTATTTTTCTCAATATTAGCTGATTCGGCCGACCATTCTGTGCGGGTTCCTATTATCTGGAAAATTCCCCTTACTCTTTCATCCCAAGTAAGTTTTCCCTTGACCCTTCTTTCTTTTCTATAGCTAAAAATCTTCAGTTCTTCCTCCGCTCCCTCAAAAAGCGTCTCACCCCTTCAAGTTCTAACTGCCGAATCCCCCTTCCATAATCTGCCCTTTTCTGCCAGGCCTCAGGAATCCGCCCCGAATCCGCAATTTCCAGCGTAATTCTGATTCCAAACTGGATTGGAAGCAGAATTCCGCCGGAGATCCGCAAGAATCGTCAGAATCAGCCGATATAAAAAATGAGTCAAACATAAATTATCTGAATGAAAAATGGTCAATTAATATTTAATATTTAAACAACATACATTAACACATTCATTTCTCAATAAGAGATGCACCGATTAACTCTGAACATTTAGTTAATCAGATATGTAAAAAATCTTCTGCAATAATCTGCCAAGATCTGACATTATTTGTTTACAATGCGTATGCAAATAAGCGTGATCACATGACCAGTATCATAACAACAGAACCACGTGATCTCATGAAATCTCACGCTTCACGTGAACAATGGCGACCGCTAGTGCAAAGTGAAAGTACAATAATTCACACAGGAAATGCATATTTACGGACATAATACCATGAATTACGAACTTTGAAGGTAATAAACATTTGAATGAAAGATCTGTGCATTAATCTGACACAGCGACATGAGCTGTGGATGAAGAGAATATCCCCAAAAATGGGCAATGCATGCAACTGATAACATGCTGGAAAACATGGGTACTCCACCCACATATAAATGCACACGAGTCAGTTGGCAATGTAAACATCAGGCACAGGTACTAGTTCTCCTGAATATTACATTACCCTCTGCCTCGTGTTTGTGTCCTCACAAACAAGTTTTCATCTAAGAACCAATTACAAGTGCGAATGATTCTATGTTGACATACATATTAACATCAAAGTATCTGTTGCTGAAAGCAGATTTAAAAAACATTACAAGTAAGCAACAGACATCAATTCCAGTACATAAATATATGACACTATTGACCAAATAATCTCAAATACGTGACAATTTAAACAAACTATATATATAGTTCCATTTGATACATTGACATACTATTTGAATTCAGAGAATTTCAGTATTTGAGTCAATATGAATTCAAAGCATTTAAATACAAAAATGGCAAATACAAGTTAACATCATGGAAATACATTTGGCCTAAGAATAACTTTTCAATCTTAGTAATAGTATCAGAATAGTCAATCTGAATATTTAACATGAAAAAAAAAATGCTTATTAATTTGATAAATTCTGGGAATGACTAGGGAAAACAATCAGTGAAACATCTTAATTAGTGCGTAGAATGCATTGGACCCTTAAAATATAAATGATGTATTTAGAACTTCATATACTTGAATCGTCTCTCAGGACTACCAGATCTGGAGCGTCTTGGACTACGTGCATGAGTTTTAGTCTGCTGATAAGGATACTGTTGTCGTCTGTTGTTGAACCTTTGTCTGTTGTCCCTGTACCCATCACTCGAAGTTGATCCTTTAATTGCCTCTGCCAAACTCTCGAATGCCCTTGTCTGCCTATTGATAGCACTGGTTAATTCCTGGGTAGCATTTATCATAGACTTATGAGAATTCACTAATTCTTTATTATGTGCTTCTAAGTATGAACCAACAAGTTTCATGTCAGAACCTATCACTTTCAAGGTGGCACTGACCTCAGAATTCTTTATATCCTTCCCTGCCTCTTTATCTGAATCTGCTACCTGATCTACCCTATCAACAACTACTGGCACTGGAACATGTTCACCACATTGACAGCACAACCACTGGACACCAAATCATTTTTACTAGTGACTATATTATTACAGATATATTTCTCTGCAAATACTGGCTCCTTAGGATTTACAATTGGGATACCACTTTCAACTGCTGTCACTATTTGTACAGTCCCTGTCTGCTCTGCTTTTGTGAATTCATCAACCTGCCTCTGTAAACTTTCTTCATCAACTATTCCTTTCAATACATCAACTGTTTCAGTCATCTCACTCCTTTGAATCTCTGGAATTTTCTTATTTAGCATTACATTTCTGAGTACATTATTGTTTGTTGTATTCACAAGCTCTGAACCTAAATAGGTGTTATTATTATTGGAATCACTAGGTTGCAAGACCACAACAGCAGGAGATGCTGAATTTAGAGTGTTTTCCTTCTGAATAGAATCTCTTAACTGTGGACAACGTGAACGACTCATAAAAATCTGATCACTTTCCTGTTTCCCAAGCCTTACATAATCAACATCAGGGATTATGTGATAATATTGCAAGTTCATGAGAAGATAATTATTCTCTTCAATTATTTCCCCATTCAGTCTCTTGATGTCCACTAAAGGTCTGTGTGTAGGAAATGTGTTGCCTATTATATGTTTCTCAAGGTCAGACTGTGTAGTAGTTACATACTTGCATATGTCACAATAGTAGGGTACCTGGTTAATGCCCACGTGTTTCCTGTAGAAATGTTTCTCAAATTTGGCCTTTTCATTCTCATATCTGTCATGGGATGGACATTTCAGACACCGGAAGATTCTTCCCCTCTCGGAGGACTTCTTTGGGATGATGAATGGAGTTGACATCCTGAATCAGAAGAAGGAAAAAAAACATGTACTTCCACCGACAAATCACCTGATAAATACATTAAACGGACAATATAGCCTAGTACAGCTGTACCCGGATCTGTAAAAGAATATGGCTATTAGTATGAATGTGCCTCTCTCTGATTCTGTATCCATTTAGGCACTGTTAATCCTTTAAAAGGCTTCAGCTTATCATGGTGGACAACTTTCTCTCTGCCTTCTTCTGAAAACTGTACAAGATAATTCTGTTCAGAAAGTTTCTTTTTAATTAGAAAAGGACCCGTATATGGTGGGATCAGCTTTGGGCAAACAGCTTCCTTCCTTTTCACCTGTAAATACCAAACAATATCACCCTCTTTATACTTGTTGATCTGTAAATGGCTGTCATAGTAATCTTTCTGTCTTTTAGCACAAACGTTCAATCTCTTTCGTGCTATGTTATGAGCATTCTGTAATCTCTCTTTCAACTTTTCTACATACATTGCATAGCTTGATACACAATCTTTCCCTACAACCGTAGCACTACCAAATACAATCTCAGCAGGCATTCTTACTTCTTTCCCAAGCATTAACAAATTTGGGGATACACCAGTGGTTTCATTAGGTGAAGCCCTGTAAGCAGATGCCAAACAACCTAGATTCAAATCCCAATCTTCCTGATTTTTCAGATATGATCGAATCATAGGGACAAGGGTCTTATTGAAACGTTCTGGCTGACCATTACACTTAGGGTTCCTGACTGTTGTTCTTGTTTTACGAATTTCCATTAGCTCGCATAATTCAGAGAACAAGCGGCTCTCATAGTTACTTCCCTGGTCACTATGGATACTCAAAGGACATCCAAATCTGCCTATAACCTCATTAAGAATCACCCTAGCAGTGGTTTCTGCATCTTGATTAGGAATTGCAAAAATTTCAACCCATTTAGTGAATAGATCAGTGCAAACCAATACGTAACGATTGCTACGTTTAGTTTCAGGGAAAGGACCTAAAATATCTGTTGCTAATCTATCAAGTGGGCCACCTGTTGTCATAGTGCCCAAAGGAGCTTTAGGACTAGCTGTAGGGGGTTTATTGGCACCACAAGTTTCACATAGAGTAACCCATTTGTCAACAGAATCCCGGACACCGAACCAATAATACCTCTGTAAAGTTTTTTCTCTGGTCTTTTTCTTTCCTAGATGACCTCTTGACAATATACCATTGTGCATGTGGAGAAGTACTTCTTGCTGTAACTTATGAGGCGTTAACAACTGCAAAAAGCTGTTTGAACAATCCCGCTTGTCAAATTTCCGAAAGATAATTCCATTTTTTCAATATAAGTTCATCCCAACAGCATAAATAGTGCCTAGTTGAAGGACTCAAGATACCCACATTTTGATAACTTGGTTTTACACAAGTTTCAAGCCATTGGAACAGAGGTTTAATATCCTCATCTTCAAGCTGCATTTCTTTCAATTTATTTGGAGTGATGCATTCAATCCATGGTGCATAATCTGATATATCCAGATTTGACCTAGTAACAACCTTAGCAGATTTGTAGAACCCTCTGCCTAGCTTTGACCATGGTGTGCAAAGAAATTGAATCAAGCTACAAAAAGGCATCATTTTCCATAATCTGTCATAATTATGTCTAAAGAAGAAACCTCTTGTTTTTGAAAACAACAACTGTGATGTCTGCCTACATGAATTGAATGAGTCTCTCAGCCACTGTTTGATTTTCAGCTCAGCTTGTTTGTACAATCCAATAAATGTGTATATACCAAGGAGAATGAATAGAAAACAGTCTAAATGTACATTCTGCTGTCTAACCATAGAGCTTATATTCACCATTCTGTTCACATTGGAAATGTTCACAGTTCTTTTTTTCTCGCTATTACTGCTTGCATCAGTTTCTCTCTCTCTGTTATCTGTGTTCAAAGACCAATCACTATGCATATCCACTGCTCTCTTTCTACACTTCGCACATGGACCACATTTCAAATTTTCTTCCATGTCTACCTCACTACAATCACACTCTCTGGGATTTGGACATCTTGATAAACTATCTGCGTTTCCGTGGGAAGTGCCTTTTCTAAATTCAACAGAAAACGAGTACTCTGACAATAGTTCTAACCATCTAGCAACTCTTCCCTTTGGACATTTCAAGCTGAATAAAAATTTCAGTGCCTCATGATCAGATCTGACTACAAAAGTTCTGCCTAGGAGGTAATGACGGAAATATTCTAGAAAGTACCGAATAGCAAGTAGTTCCTTGTCAGTTACACAGTAATTACGTTCAGATTTGTTGAGCGTTCTGCTACCATAGGCTAAAACTTTTTCTTTACCATCTTGAATTTGGCCAAGGACAGCACCTATAGCAGAATCGCAAGCATCCACATCAACGTAAAATGTACCTTGATCGCGCGGTAATGACATTATATCTGGGCCGCTTAGGGAACTTTTCAAAGAGTTGAAAGCTTGTTGACAATTAGTGTTCCATATCAGAGAGCTGTTCTTCTTGGTAATGTCAAAAAGGGGTTTAGCTATGCTAGAGAATCCACGAATAAATTTTCTATAATAGCTACAGCAGCCAAGAAATTGTTTCAGTTCTGTAACATTTTGTGGTTCTTTCCATTGCAGAATTTTTGCTACATTAGTTGGATCTGGGAGCACTCCCTTTTCTGACACCATGTAACCAAGAAAATTAACTTCTGACTGAAAAAGGCTACATTTTTTAGGTTTGAGTTTGAGATTTGCTTGTCTGAATCTTTCAAGAACAAGTTCAAGCCTCTGAATGTGCTCTTTGAAGTCTGAAGAGAATACTACGCAATCATCAATGTAAATGATGCAGACAGACCACTGAAGACCACTTAAGGCCAACTGCATGACTCTTTGAAACGTAGCACTGCTATCTGTGAGACCTTGTGGCATTGAAGTAAATTCAAAGAGACCTTGTTTTGTAGTGAATGCTGTTTTCGGTATATCAGATTCTTTTACCGGAACCTGGAAATAGCCGGACGTCATATCGACAGTACTGAAGAGCTTTGCTCCGGACAGGCTATCAAGACAGTCATCGACCTTAGGAATTGGAAACGCGTCAACCTGACATAGCTTGTTTAATGCTCTGTAATCAACCACTGGTCTTACACTATTGTCTTTCTTTCGGACCAACAGAATTGGTGATGCCCATGGGGAATTTGAATCGCGAATCACGCCTTGTTTTTTTAGTTTATCAATAACCGCTTTTTCTTCATTAACGAAAGCTAACGGTGTACGCCGGAATGGCTGTTTTATGGGTTTTGCCCCCTGTGTATCAATACAGTGTTCTGTTAGTTGGGTTAAACCTATATCTTCCTCATTTTTGGAGAATACATCCTGATAATTGGTCAGTAACTTTGCTATGGCATATTTCTCCTGTCTGTTTTTACCTTTGGTGGACTTCTCAAATAGCTCATCCAGGTGGGATGGAACTTGCAAGTCACTGGTGTATACTGAATCTGACTTCTCTCTTACCTCTCTGGAAAAAGTCATATCACGATGGCTCTGAGCATCATTACGGAAGTTTATTCTCCTGACTGCACTGTAATTCTCATTTTCATTAGGATCTTCACTAGTCAGTATTGTTTGTAATATACTGTCAGAGGAAGTTTCCTCTGCTGATCCAATAATGGTATCTTGTCTCAACTGTACAGATTTCGAGAATGGATTCATAACTCTTACCTTCACAGTAGGTGTGCTGTTAATATCAACAAGACAGTTCGCCAACATCAATGGGTATTTCTCAGTGAAACTGAGTGTAGGCTGTATAATTACCTCATAATTTTGTATCAAGTCATCTTCTTCAAACCTGTCTACAAATGCCTCTAGAATTTGCTCGGTATGTCCTGAAATGTCATAATCATCTGCCAGGCGTACTCTTCTAGTAGACCTACTTTTAGGCTGATAGCAGCTTATCTCAACCCCATCAATCACAATTTTATTCTTGCTCATGAGAATATCAGCAATCTTACCATCCTTGTTTCTCATAATGTCTATACCCAAAAGAGCATCATCTTGGATATCTGCTACAATTACCTCTTTCTCAAATATGGCATCTTCCAGCTGTATACTTAAAGTACACTTACCATAATCTTTCAAAGGATCACCTCCAGCATGAAGTAGACAACCTTTCTGAACTAACTTAGGCTGACTGTCTATCTTGCTGAATACCTTTTTAGATATAATAGTCTTCTCAGCCCCGGTATCTACCACAAAAGTTACGGATATACCCTCTACAGACCCTTTCAAGTAAATACCATCTGAAGCGGGTAAGCTACTGCGTATTGAGATACTTTGCAATGAATTACCAGTTAAAGATTTGTTACCTTGTAGGCCATTGTTTTAATGGACTGACCCTTGGCCCAATAAAGAATCAGTCCCGGTTAGTTTAAAGCTTGTCGGGGATTAGTACTGACTGACTGATTAGTCACGGGAGCAGTTGGGGCTTGACTGTCTGTTCTTGCCATGTTTACAGCTAGCTTTGGGCAATCTTTCTTAAAATGTGATGGCTGATGACAATAGAAACAGGTCTTATTTCTCCTGTCATTATAGGACCTATTTTGATTCTGGCCGTTAAAGGAGAAATTCGGCCTATTACCTTGCTGTCTGAAGGAGGGCTGAAAATGTGGATATTGTTGAGGAATAGGGGTTTGAGTTGGATGAATGCTTTTAAGTTCCTCGCGAACTATTTCCCTTAGTTTAGACAAATCAAATATTTCTTCTGTATTTGTTTTGTTCTGTTCCGCGGCTGTTTTAGATGACTCGTCACGCTTAATTATTCGATTTTTGTTTTTACCTGGTATAGATCTAGCAATACGCATCTCATCGGAATCACTGTCCGAATCATTTTTCTGAATATTAGTCGCATTACGAATAGATCTACTGGTGTCATATACTTTCCCTGCGGTTTGCTTTGTTTCTAAAAAGCTGACAACTTGAAATACCGCCTCATCAATATTGTTCGGCTCTTTGACGAACTCGACATGAAAACGCGCTTTTTCATCTATGAGACCATCAAGGAAACGTCGCAAAAGATCCTCACGTCGCGTTTCTTTGTCACGTCGCGCATGCGCTTTGTCATATAATTTCTTCAATTCTGCAGCATATTCCTCAACGGTTTCTCCATTTTTCTGATTTTATGACTTAACTGTACGCCAAATGTTTTGCTAGTCTCAACAACTCTGAACCTATTTTTCAGTTCCTTACAGAGGCTTTTGTAATCTGATCTGATAGGACGAGGTAACTGGCTAAAAACAAATTCGCCTGCTACACCCTGTAATTTTGGGAGCATTTGATCTAATCTTTCATCATCACTCCATCTCTGTCTACTTGCAACCTCCTCAAAACGATTAAACCACACTTTCCATGTCTCCTTCCCAGTAAAAGGTGGTAATTTAGGATGACTGCATGTACTACGGGATGCTCTATTATGTGATGACACTACTGAGGATCTATCACTCATTTCATCCTCACTACTACTGCTGCTCTCATATTGCCTACTACCAATTCTTCGTGAACCAGAACTATTTTCAAACAGTCCATTTCCCCCCTATCATCTCTTTCTCTTGTACTATCTCTTATGCTATGACTCTGTGAAATATTATTGGAGGGCCGTAAACCTTCAATTGCACTTTTAAGTTGATTTGTTACAGAAAAGAATGTTCCCTCTAAACGCTCCATCTTGTCCTGCACCTCTTTCATACAAGTTGTGACATTTGTTCTACCATAACCTCTCACCGTCTCATTCTCTCGCGTGTTTGTGTCTCCCATACTCCATGAAAATAAAGGTCTAGGAAAAGTACTGTGAAACTCTGGCTCTCTTGAACTAGATGAAATTAGATGTGTATTATACATGCTCTGAGAACCTGTCAGTATAGGGGGTCTAGACACTGTCAGTGTATCTGAAACAGCTTGTGAAATAGAAAGACCTGAAGCAAAACCATTAGTTAAACAGGTATTTTCTTCAGATGTCTGTATTCTCTGTGACTGGGATCTGGTGCTCATTCTGTTACCTGTTACAGACATGATCTGTAACTCTTCTATCAAAACAATGTGAAATGTGGCGGAAAATAAAATTATTCCACCATATATCATACAAACAACAGAGTGATACCTAGAAATAATAGCTGTAGATTTTCCGTTCCCTAAATAAGCTTTGTTATAGAGCAAATACTGACAAACTTCACTTTTTTGTCCTATAGCCTTACAGCAGCTGGACTAGTAATTTAGCAGAACTGTTGGGTGTCTGGCAATCAGACTTGCTTAAATATCAACCTGTGAAAAGGTTTTGTATGTGCAAATAAGATCATCTCCATCACCATTTGACGCAAATATAAAACAACTGCAGGTTTCGGCTTAATTCTATTTTTCCGCTAGCAAAAACTGTATGCCGGTTAACCGCTGCCACCAAATTTATGTCACAACCAAGGCGGGTAGCGTGGTATAGTTGGACATAAAATAAAAATTAAGAAGCTTTAACATCAGTCTGTGATTTATTATTTTTCCTATTCTGTAGCATGTATTCATCAGTTTGAGACTACCCTAAGCAATGACTTTATTTTTCTCAATATTAGCTGATTCGGCCGACCATTCTGTGCGGGTTCCTATTATCTGGAAAATTCCCCTTACTCTTTCATCCCAAGTAAGTTTTCCCTTGACCCTTCTTTCTTTTCTATAGCTAAAAATCTTCAGTTCTTCCTCCGCTCCCTCAAAAAGCGTCTCACCCCTTCAAGTTCTAACTGCCGAATCCCCCTTCCATAATCTGCCCTTTTCTGCCAGGCCTCAGGAATCCGCCCCGAATCCGCAATTTCCAGCGTAATTCTGATTCCAAACTGGATTGGAAGCAGAATTCCGCCGGAGATCCGCAAGAATCGTCAGAATCAGCCGATATAAAAAATGAGTCAAACATAAATTATCTGAATGAAAAATGGTCAATTAATATTTAATATTTAAACAACATACATTAACACATTCATTTCTCAATAAGAGATGCACCGATTAACTCTGAACATTTAGTTAATCAGATATGTAAAAAATCTTCTGCAATAATCTGCCAAGATCTGACATTATTTGTTTACAATGCGTATGCAAATAAGCGTGATCACATGACCAGTATCATAACAACAGAACCACGTGATCTCATGAAATCTCACGCTTCACGTGAACAATGGCGACCGCTATTGCAAAGTGAAAGTACAATAATTCACACAGGAAATGCATATTTACGGACATAATACCATGAATTACGAACTTTGAAGGTAATAAACATTTGAATGAAAGATCTGTGCATTAATCTGACACAGCGACATGAGCTGTGGATGAAGAGAATATCCCCAAAAATGGGCAATGCATGCAACTGATAACATGCTGGAAAACATGGGTACTCCACCCACATATAAATGCACACGAGTCAGTTGGCAATGTAAACATCAGGCACAGGTACTAGTTCTCCTGAATATGACAGTATCCCGTGTCCCTCAAGGTGCCATGCTTGGACCATTGTTGTCCTGCTCATACATAAAAGACCTGCCACAGAAGGTCAGCTCTGGAGCTAACCCGAGATCTCTGGCTGTAGTGACCTACAGCCAGAGAAATTCCACACTTGAAAACTCCAATATTGCCGATCCTTCCAAGGATCGGTGGGGTGTTGACTCCTTCAAACCCGGTTGGGTGCGTTTATATATTAATTGGTGTGATTTTCCTAACACAGGCCTCTTCAATACATATTTTTGCACTATTGTAATTAATTACCTAAAGACTCCTTGTTTACAAAAAGTATTCCTCCTCACTTGAATTTGATCGTATGAAAAAAAATCGCCACATTTGTTTACAAACTTGAACTCTGGGTAATAAAGGTCATGCGATGAAACACGTAAGCGGTGTAGAGGTAAGAATTTATACAGAGCGATTTCGACCGAATTTGACAGATGGCGGGAATATTATATCTATCTCTACTTTATATACTAAGTCGGCCACATTTGGCCATTACCTCAGTTGGGTTGGTGGTTAAATTTAGAATTTACCTTAAAAAAGGGAGGACCCTGGATGAGTCCTTAAAACTATTTACAATCTGATTAACAGAAGTATACTAAAATGCATACCTCTGAGTCCCGATCTTTGAACTCCTCTGCGGACTTGGCATCTACCGCAGACGAGGGAGGACTATTCCACTGAGGAATAGTTCTGGGAAAAATGAATGCTTAAGGGCATCACTGTAGGCCAGGTACCTACGATATTTTGTTATTTGCTTTTATGCCGTCGGATGAGTTGAAGCTGTCACAGGGGTCAAGTATTTATCTTTTAGCCAGAGACACTATACCAGAGTGTATATTATAAAAGAAGGTTAAAGAGGACTGCTCACGACGGACATCAAGCGACGACCACTCCAACTCGCTAAGCATGTCACCGATGTTACTCTTATGTTGCCATCGCTGACATGTCCATAGGGCTGCTGTCCTCTGAACCTTCTCAACCTGCTGAATCTGAGTTTTAACAAGGGGATGCCGAATGGGTGATGTATATTCAAGTTGAGTGCAAACCAATGTTTTATATGCAACATCATTTGTCTGCCTAGGTGCAAAAGCCAAATTACGTCTTAGAAATCCTAAAGGCCTAGTTGCTTTTGATGTAATCCCTGAAATATGATGACCCCAATCAAGATCGGCCTTGATGGTGATACCGCGATATTTTGCGGATTGAACCTTCTCCTAAGTGGTGTAGTGAATAATCAAACCTAAATTGATTGTCAGGAAGATGCCGTGACACCTCATCGAATGACATTTGGTCACATTGAACTTCACCTGCCAATCGGCCCCCACTGTGCTAGTCGGTACAGGTCATCTTGTAAAATGAGACAGCCAGAGGGAGAGTATATATTCCTATACAGTACACAATAATCAGCAAACGAATGGACAGATGACCTGATATTAACGGGGAGATCATTTAGGGGATAACTGTATTGAAAATTAGAAGTTTATTAAAGGCTTGATTCTATGACGGTTCCAACGCAAAGGCTTATGTTGGTTGGTACCTGATACTCTGTCTCGGGTCGGGCCCATCGAAGTCTAACTGTTGGTTTACTTTTGCTCCAGCATTTCAATGGTTTCGTGATGTAGAGTTTTCACCGTTATTTCATCTCTGTGGTTTTTGATTTTTGTGTTCACAGAGATATTGCACTGATGAGTTAGGAGGCCTTCATGGGACTGAACAAATTATTTGTCTTAATCGCGACGGAAGTAAGGGCGAGGATTGTGGCCACGTAAAATCGATTTAATCCCCCCCCCCTCTCCCAGTTGAATTCGTTTCCGCTGACCGTTCCGATGCGGTTCTTCTGTCGTGGTTTATTTTTGTTATGGTTTGTCTTTGGGTGTTTGAGTCGCTTATATTATTTTATTTTGGATAGCCTATTGGCCATTTTGTGGGAAAGTAACTGATCTTTTGGCTTTCCGCTGTTGGTGTTTCCATTGGAGTATGTTACTTCATGTTTGTGTTGCTTTCCCTTTGGTGTCTCTGGTGGGAGCTGTGGGTTAATTGTATCGATTCCTGATCATTGCCTCTATTTCTGTTTTGAACCCGTCTAAAGCTTTAGGACCTGGTGAGCTTCATCCTAGAGTTCTGAAGGAACTAGCAATTGAGTTAGGTCCAGTTTTTGCTCATCTTTTCCAACAATCTCTCGATACGGCTGAAATCCCCAAAGAATGGCTCCTGGCGAACATCTGCCCATTTTTCAAAAATGAAGACAGGGCTCTTGCTGGTAATTATCGCCCAGTGTCACTGACGTGTGTTCTATGTAAATTGCTTGAATACATAGTCTGCTCAAACAGCATGACCTACTTGGATGAGCATAAACCTTTGTCAGACAGACAACATGCATTTAGGAAAATGCATAGTTGCGAAACTCAGCTGAGCACGGTTATTAATGATTGGGTAAAAATCTTGAACAAAGGGGCGCAGGTGGACACATTTATATTGGACTTCGAGAAGGCTTTTGACACCCCACCTCATGAACTACTTAAATCCAAATTATTTGGTAATGGAATTGGGGGGTGGGGGGGGGGAGAATCTCAAATGGATAGATTCCTTCCTTTGCTACAGAAAACAGCGTGTTGTTGTAAATGGTGAATCTTCAGTATAAGCGCCAGTTTATCTGGGGTCCCACAGGGGACTGTTCTTGGTCAGCTGCTATTCTCCCTGTACATTAATAATATTTCCACTGACAGTGAGTCATAAATAAGACTGTTCGCAGACGACTGTGTTTACTATCTGGAAATCAGAGCTACAGAGGACTTAATGAAACTTCAGAAGGATATAGATAGATCATGATGTTGGGCACGAAAATGGGGCCTGAGATTTCAGCCTGTTAAATGCAATGTTATGAAGATAACTAGGAAGAGAACAAATAAAACTGAGGCTTCATACACTTTAGAAGGAACGGTCCTCGAAAGTGTGACTTGGTGTGACAGTCATACACGATTTGAGATGGAATACACACATTAGCAACATGTGTACTAAGGTGAATAGAACACTTGGTTTCCTGAGGCGAAATCTTCACCATTGTCCTCAGGATGTGAAGGAGACAGCATATAAGGGACTTGTTTGCCCAATCTTGGAATATGGAGTTGCAGAAGGGACCCAAGTGGAGTGGCCCTTAATGAAGAAATTGAAAAAGTTCAGAATAGAGGTGCTAGATTTGTAATAAGCAACTAATGCTTTGAAACGCATGACTGAAATTCTAGGAACATTTAGATGGGGGTCTCTCAAGAAAAGGAGAAGAGACAGTAGGCTTATATTCTTAAACAAACGTCTAAAAGGTACTGCCAACATTCCAACAGATGGCCTTGTTTCCCCAGCTAGTCAATGTAGAAAGCACCATTCATTGACGTTTCAGACCCTTACTGCAAGAACTGACTTTTATAAAGAAGTGTTCTTCCCCGAACCATTAGAGATTGGAATGCCCTTCCCGATTTGATTATTTCGACAGCTGAAGGTGTTGAGGATTGTGTAGCCAAGTTTACCTCTTTGGTTAGAGCTAGGGACTAACTTCCCATATCACAGGTCCTGGTGTATAAATGTCATTTGACGTGTCACCAGTAACAATTCTGATTCTGAAAATTGTCATTTTGGAAGGGAAATCGGCGGTTTTACGGTCGAAAATTTAGTTTTACGCGCTTGCGGAGCCGTAAAACGTAATTTGCGATCGTAAAACCGACGATTCACCTCCACAAATGACAATTTTCAATACAATAATCACCACTCTAATGCATTTATTCATTTGATTTGTTAAAAAAATGTCCTACTTGCACAAAACGGCAAGCACTGAGAGCTGCGTAAACCCAAATACCAGCCAATCAAAAACATTTAGAACTTGATGACTTCTGGTTTCTGACAGTATATCGCAGAATTTACCGTCGCAAATGTTCGACGTTATAGAATCAGACGTCGTGTTACATATGCGAGTGCATTAGAATTATGAATACTAAAAAAGGACAGGTCCAAGTACCAAACCTTGTGGGACACCAGATAAAACAGGGGCGCTTGGCCATCAAGTGCAACTTTTTTGTGTGCTATGAGCTAATCTACCTATTTGTGGATCCTCTTATCCCACAATATTCCAGTTTGTACAATAGCCTTCTGTATGGTACATTGTCAAAGACCTTGGCAAAGTCCATGATAATAAAGTCAGTCTGTTTGTGGCCACGGTTATTATGGCCGCATCCAGATTGCTTAAAATGTCGTGGCAAAATTTGACTAATTGGGTTTCACAAGACCTTTGACTGCGGAAACCATGCTGACTGTCAGCAAGAATGCTCTCAAAGGCTATATAGGTGCTTGTTAATATGACTAATTTAGTATATGCTCAAGGAACAGATAAAAATGAACTGCGCGTGTTGTTTTTCTGCCTGTTTTAAGCGAGTCTCATTTAATAGAAGGGAGATTCAAGGATGGGCCGAGTATTGCCTCCACTCTTAGCAAGAACTTCGCGTTTCTTTTACGCCCGGTAAAGAGGTCCTCATATGAGAGTCCTGTACTACATGTAGGTCAATTAGATCAGTGGATGTAAAAAAAGAAAACAACTCAGCGAAGCCGAGAAGTTCCGAAAATTTCGCAAGCCTGTTTCCTATATTGCCACAAAATTACAAACAACACCAAGCAGACGGGAACATCCTTCGAAAAAACTACGTGTTCTATCCTCGCGCATCATAAGTAAAAGGTATCTTTTACTTCAGGTTAACTATTTAATTAAACCAAAACACTTGACCTAGAGAACAAAGAATATGTATTCATTTTAATCTTAATAAAACAGAAAGTGAATGTCATTTTAACACTGTATCCTATACTAAAAGAAATCCGATGTTATATTTAAACCATTCCTAGTGGCTGTTGTGGCTGAGTCCCAATCTATACCGTACGGCCTTTGAACGCCTCTGTAGTTTTGGCATCTACCACATAGGAGGGAAGACTATTCTACGGAGGAATAGTTCTATGGAAGAAGAAATTCTTCAGGGCATCACTCTAGGCCTGGCACTACGATAATGACAGTTGTTTAATTTGATGCCCTTGATTGAGTTGAACTAGTCACACGGGTCAGGTAGTTATCTTATAAAAGGAGGTAGAAAGGTGAAAGCTGTGGGTTGGGCTAGAAGTTTAAAGAGGACAGCTCATGACGGGTCTCCAGCGATGGCCATTCAATTCATCAAGCATATCTCCCACACTACTTTTGTTCCGTCATCGCCGGCAGGTCCATCGAGCAAACCGTCCACCGGACATTCTTAACCTATTGCATCTGAGTTTTGACATGGAGGTGCCAAACAGGTGATGCATACTCAAGTTGAGGTCGAACCAATGTTTTGTATGCAACATTCCTTGTCTGCCTTGAAGCAAAAGCCAAATTACATCTTAGAAATCATAATGTCCCAGTTACTTTGGATGTAATCTCAGAAATGTACTGACCCCAATCGAAATCGTCGGCGATGATGTGACCAAGGTATTTAGCGGATTGAATCTGCTCGCATGTATGCTGGTGTAATGAGTAGCCGAATTTAAGTGCCATGACACCCTCTTTGAGTGACATCTGGCCACACTGAACTTCATCTGCCAATCGGCCTCCCAACGTGCTGGACTATTCAGGTCATCTTGTAAGATAAGGCACTCAGAAAGAGTATATATATATATTCCTGTACAAAACAATTATCAGCAAATAAACGAACAGATGATCCGATGTTATCCGAATACAAAAGAAAAGGACCGGTCTGAGTACCGAGCCTTGGGGGAGACCAGATAGAACAGGGATTGGATCGGACGCTTTGCCACCCAAGTACAACTTGTTGAGAGCGCCTAGAGGGTCATGAGCCAAACTATCTGAGTGTAGATCCTCTTATCCCATAGTAATCCAATTTATACAAACAGTCTCCTGTGAGGTACATGTACCATGTCAAAGGCATTGGCGAAATCCATGATATAAATTAACAAATGGTCTTGCCATAGTCGGTTGGTAACACCACAAATGTGCCATTTCCTTGAAGTACACGGTCAATTATCTCCCGCTGTTTTTCTTTTATGGCGACGTCGATTTTTTTCTCCTCCAAAATGGAGCGTGATAGCTCAGTGGTTAGTGCACTTGCCTCTGATGCTAGAGGTCCCGGGTTCGATCCCCGGCAGCGGTGATAAAATTTCGGTGTCCTAACACGCTCCTTTGGCATCATTTGCAGGGATGAATGTCATACAGTGCAGCGTCCTTCGGATCGGGACGTTAACTGGAGGCCCCCTGTGCACTGTGCAGGTTAAATAACCCTACCGTAATTACATGATTACTGTTTAGGCTTTAATCCTGCAAAACATGCAGTGGATCTAATGTACACCTGCGAGTAATGGAAAAAATGTGACCGATCGCAGTATCAGTAGAAAGAAAGAAAGAAAGAAAGGAAGGAGGAGTTGCATTCGTCCTCCAACAACATCTTTTACCCGGATAATATATCGGTGGTAAAATTTTATGTTTACACCAACATGACGTCACATATTTACATACACAAAAGGTCAAACCAAACAAAATGGTGTCTTGATGAGTTTTTTTATGGTTCGACAGAAAACTTGGTCAGAAATACTGCCTTCAAACGCCAGTAAACTTGTTTCGGCGATTCAGGGATGATCATTAATGTTTTATCAATCGATCACTTATCATAGGCTTTCATGTTATGGCAAAATCAGTTCAGAAATCCATGGAAACTCTGCCTTGCTGCTTAGAAATTCAGTATTGGAGTTTTCACTATAGGAGTTCCTCTGACGTTAAAGCCGCCAAATCAGAAAATAAAAAAGGCTTTTAGAACGTCAGAGAAGGCTCGGATTACTCTGGAGCTCGCCTCTTTGTTAATGACAGCCTTTTATATCACTAGATCTCAAGCATAACTGATACTGCAGATTTTCAGAGGGATCTTGAGAGATTACAGCAATGTCCATAATGCAATGAATACCGGCCAAAGTCTTTTAAACGTACCCAACTAAATGTGTGGCAGTCAGTTTAACAAAATGCAGGAACCTGGTTAGAGAATTGGAGCATCTTACATGTTCAAGATATATGGCCAGGAACTATTAATCTTAAAATAGAAGTGAAGGCAATGATTAGGAATCGATACAATTAACCCACAGCTCCCATCAGAGACACCAAAGGGAAAGAAACACAAACATGAAGTAACAGACCCAAATGGAAACAACAACAGCGGACAGCCAAAAGGACAGTTACTTTCCCACAAAATGACCAATTGGCTATCCAAAACAAAATAATATAAGCGATACAAACACTCAAAGACAAACCATAACAAAACATAAACCGCGACAGAAGAACCGCCATTGAACGGTCAGTGAAACGAATTCCACTGGGGGGCTTAAATCGATTTTAGGTGGCCACAATCCTCGCCCTTACTTCCGTCGCGATTTAGACAAATAATTTGTTCAGCCCGCATGATGGTTGCCTAGTTCTTCAGTGCAATATCTTGGACGTCGTTATAAATTTTATTCTTTTTCCCCTTTCTACCCTGTACCCACCCCCTTTATTGTCATAAACTACCTCTTCTATCTCTTTTGGAGACGACACAAAATGACCCACCAGTCGTTAATCCCGAAACAATTGTTTGAGCTTCTCCACCGCTTTGCACATAGCCTTATTATGACGATGCTCCAGTGTTGGTTATGTGTGCACGTCATGGGAAGAAAACTAGATAGGGTGACTCAAAGTTAGTATGCAGCATGAGCACTTTAAAGCAGAGTGAAGCACTAGCGTTATGCTGTCGGATTTGGGGCTCATCATCACTTTGTAAGTATTGGGCAGATAGAAAATCGCAGGTAGCCAGATAGCTCATTGTGTCTCTTACTATTCCCAGGGCTTTATTATATGCCCCCGAGTAATAGTTTGTGAAAAGTTGAAATTTCGTGGCCAGACGAGAAGCGCTTTCCACTGTACCGAGATGCACCGGTAAATGCTTCGGTAAATGTTCCGGTAACTCGTTGGTCCAAGCGTGGTGCTGGATTTTACAGGCTAACTATTTCAACTCAGGGTGGATTTATACGCGTGACGTAGTTTCGGAACTTTCCCCGCGGTCAAACTTCACTTTTTGTGTCAACAAAAAAGAAAGTAAGTAGAAAAACGCCAAATGGCATTATGGACGGGGTTTTCTGGGTTAACCAAAAGGTAAACCGGGACGCGGACGCCCGGCCGGCCGCCCGCCCGCACGGACATCGCTATCCTAAAGGGCGGAATTTTTCCTTGAAAAACGCGTCCAAAAATTCCAATTTCCCACAATAATGTTGCTCCTTGGCATCACTTTGAAATAAAGGTTAACCAAAAGGTAAACCTGAAATTGAAAAGTTATATAAGTTTCCAAAAATGCAAATTTCCCACAAAAATGTTGCTCCTTGGTGGAAATAATGGATTGCATATGAAAGTGAACCCCCAAATTAAACAACAGTCCTTAAAACTTTATAATTCGCTGGATTGCTTTCATATTAGGACTGTTGTCTTATTGGGGATTCACTTTCATATGCAAACCATTATTTCCACCCAGGAGCAACATTTTTGTGGGAAATTGGCATTTTTGGAAACTTATATAACTTTTCAAGAGTTCCAAGAAGGTAAACCGGGACGCGGACGCCCGGCCGCCCACCCGCACGGACATGACGGATTTTTCCCTCGAAAAACCCGTCCAGAAACGCCAAATGGCTTTCAGGGTTAACCAAAAGGTAAACCGGGACGCGGACGCCCGCCCGCACGGACATCGCTATTCTTAAAGACGGAATTTTTCCTTAAAAACCCGTCCAAAAAGTCAAATATCAATATGGTAATGGGAAAGTCTAGAGAAGCCCGACATCGATCCTGCGACCCCTGGTTTACAAGGCGAGTTGCGTAAACACTACACCACGGAGGCTTCTTTATGTTCTACACCTAGCTCCCCGCCCATGAGGGCTTGAAGAAATATATGGGCTGCATGATGTTTCCACGCAGAGCTGAATCCGGCCCGCACACTAGTACTAGTACTGGTAAACCGCTTAGAGGATTTAAGCCTGTCCAGGAACCGCGGTGCGAGGCGGACCGTCCATGCTAATAAACCCTATTGGTTTCATTGGGCGACAGGGCTTGAGATGTCATTTCATCTCAATGTCGGGTAAAAGTCCCACAAAATTGGAAGCAACGTGTCCAACATGACCTTTACAGTGTTGACGGGGACGTTAAACCTCAAATCAAACAAACAAACAATGTTCTACACCAATATCAACTACTTAAGGGGTGTAAATGAGTGTGTGTGCTCAAAAGGCTATGTATTTATTTTCTATTTCATATTATACTTAGATAACATTGCTCATGTCCGCATCTAGGCTGTGCCTTTGTTCATATTATTATTATTATTATTATTATTATTATTATTATTATTATTATTATAAATGTAACGGTTATGGATAGATACCACTTCTACAGCCTTGCTGTAGGAGCCGGCTCTTTTAGCGACACAGGTAGAGTGGTTGGCTTATTCGCGAAGTTAAGCAACGGAGATCGCGGTTAGTACCTGGACCGGTGACCGCGTTGCTTGACTTCGTGGACGACCCGGTACACGCTACATTGGTGGCAGCGGTGGGATGGAAACAGTGCCGTTGGTTTGTTACATAGACTCCGCCCTCGGGTTTAGCCTTGCGAGACATGTGTGACTTCGGGACGAAGTCAAGAGATGAGGGGGAGAAATGTAACGGTTATGGATAAATACCACTTCTACAGCCTTGCTGTAGGAGCCGGCTCTTTTAGCGACACAGGTAGAGCGGTTGGCTTATTCGCGAAGTTAAGCAACGGAGATCGCGGTTAGTACCTGGATGGGTGACCGCGTTGCTTGACTTCGTGGACGACCCGGTACACGCTACATTATTATTATATCATATGTTGCCTCAGTGTTGGGAGTAAGACTTGCGACCAGTCTTCTTCCTCTGAACTTTTTACCGCGAATGTTCCTGCATGGAAACCTGCATAGGCATGCTCCATTTGCAGACTTAGTCACATGGCCAATATCAAGCGGCCCAAAGAAAGAGCATTATTGAATCACTTATCGCTCTTGGGCAAAGCATAGAAATCACGATTTGTAGTCGTGTTGGCACTGATTTCTCTATATTTTCAGCTCATTTTCGACTGGCCTTTCAAATATATATATAAAAAAAAACAGGCAGTGCTTGACTTTCTTCGGCGGGGCACCGACAGTCTAATTGACATAAAGTATGATTTATGGACTTTAAAACCTTGTTTACAACTCACTGACGGACTGGCAAGTTCTGTAGCTAATATCTGGCTTAACTATTAATAGGACATAACTGACAGACCAACAAAACAAAATATTAATTGACAGGTAAACCATTTGTGCATAGCATGAATAACGGACTGACAAAGTTTACAGTGATAATATTGATAGCTGGCAAAACTCTTAACAGTATCATATCTGGCATGCTGACAAAAACATAAACTATTATTTAGGGGCTGATAAACCTTATGCGTTTAGCATAAATGACCGACTGACAAATTTTGCAGTGATAATAGTGATAGCTGGCAAAACTTTTAACAGTATCATAACTGACAGGCTGAAAAAAAAAAACAGCAACATAAACCATGATTTATCGAATGATAAACCTTATGTGTTTAGCCTGAATGACGGACTGACAAAGTTAGCAGTGATAATAGTGATAGCTGGCAAGACTCTTAACAGTATCATAACTGACAGTCTGACCAAACATAAACTATGATTTATGGACTGATAAACCTTTTGTGCTTAGCATGAATGACAGGCTGACAAAATTTGCACTTAAAACAGTCATATCTGGCAAAAGTCTTAACAGTATCATAACTGACAGACTGACAAAAACATAAACCATGATTTATATACTGATAAACCATTTGATTTAACCATGAGTGACGAACTGATAAAGTTAGCAGTGATAATAGTGGTAGCTGGCAAAACTCTTGACAGTATTACAACTCACAGGCTGACAAAGGCATTAACTATGATTTATGGACTGATAGACCTTTTGTGTTTAGCATGAATGACCGACAGACAGAATTTGCAGTGAAAATGGTGATAGCTGGAAAACCTATTAGCAGTATCATAACTGACAGTATGACAAAATCATAGACTATGATTTTGGATTGGCAAACCTTTTGTGATTAGCATGAATGACAGACTGACAAAGTTAGCAATGAATTTAGTGATAGCTGGCAAAACTCTTAACAGTATCATAACCGACAGACTGATAAAAAACATAAATTTTGATTTATGGACTGATAAGCCTTTAGTGTATAGCATGAATGACGGACTGACAAAGTTAGCGGTGATAATAGTGATAGCTGGCAAAACTCTTAACAGTTACTTAATTGACAGGCTGACAAAAGCATAAACTATGATTTATGGACTGATAAACCTTTATGCGTTTAGCATGAATAATGGACTGATAAAATTTGCGGTGATAATAGTGAAAAGCTGGCAAAACTCTTAACAGTTACATAATTGACAGGCTGAAAAAAGCATAAATTATGATTTATGGACTGATAATCCTTTTGTTTAAAACGCAACTGACTTGCTGCTAGTTTTGCAGTGGTGAGGATTATGAATCTAATCAAATCAAATCAAATTAGTTTATTGTCTCAACACCTATACAAAGATGTATGACAAAATTACAAAATACACTGAAACATTACATAACAAACAGGTCGAGTAGCATGAGTGTTGTCAGAGCTTTGATTTATTCACTGCCTTGAGTTTCTGGAGTGCACTCTTCCATCACTGAAGTTGGGCTCATCCATTCTGCTAAATATGGCACCTAGAATTATATCACAGGGCCTACACTTAGTATCTGTACCATATTCCAGGGTTGAAAGGGACAGCATTTCATTCCAATTTCTCCACGCAAAGTCAATATACACCTAACTTGTAACTGAACTAAACTTGATTTATGGACTGATAATCCTTTTGTTTAAAACGCAACTGACTTTGTGCGCATGCGGATAGGGTGCGCATGCGCGCGGTTGTGCTGTTCCTGTTTTTCCGGGAAACTTTTTGGATTATTTTGGAGTTTAAAGGAATACCCTGGATGAGTTCTTTTACTTTTTACTCATAACTTTGTTAACTTCTCCAGTAACTTGTTTTATTTCAGCTTTTGTTTTGTTTTTGTTGATTTGCATTTCAAACGAATCCCGGATAATTTGGCATAGGTATTTTTTAGTTTTGCACCGAAACGTAACTGGTTCCGGTTTTGCGGCGGACTGAACCACAAAGGTAAACATTAAATTTCATTAAGTTTTTGTGTGATTTTTGCAGATATTGCCCAGCAGAGAAAATTTTCCTAGACACCACTTAGTATAAATTGCCCTTCAACTACCATAAAGTCACCATACAACCTATGAAATATGAGTCATTTTGTGTTTGACCTCCTATTTGGAGTTTGTTGCTTGCTGTTGGCAACACGTCTAGCATCCTTTTCCATCTATAGCGGACAGGATCAACAGGAAATCCCCGTTGACTTTTTCCCAGTGTATATGGATACATGTGGTACAACAG
This sequence comes from Lucinisca nassula, assembly GCA_963580285.1. Taxonomy (NCBI): domain Eukaryota; kingdom Metazoa; phylum Mollusca; class Bivalvia; order Lucinida; family Lucinidae; genus Lucinisca; species Lucinisca nassula. The sequence goes on along the minus strand of OY757012.1, from coordinate 110,688,955 downwards.
CAAACGAGTATAACTTTGCACATCATTTGCCCCGCATTTGCACGGTATCTATCTTAAAAAATCGGTAAGGATGAAGGGATTTCCTGGTTCAAACAAACTTTTTTACCTGTATATATTTACAGTTATAATAGGTAATGCTTGGGACGTGGAATCAAATCCTGATCCAATTTCCCTAAATGACAGCTCACATTTTCCCTGTGGACTTTGTCAAAGAAGTGTTGGTTGGGAAGACCGAGGAATTTGTTGTGACACTTGCAATATCTGGTATCACATAGACTGTCAAGGCATGTCATCAACTATGTATAGTCTATATAACAGATCATCGAATATGAACGTAGCATGGGAATGTATGAAATGTGGAATGCCAAACTTTTCCACATCTCTGTTTGACACTTTATCTTCTATTGACACCCATAACCAATTTGAACCGTTATCAACCCTGTCCGAGCCTGTCAGTCGGATACCAGACAATATTGGCCCGCCCACGGCGGCTTCTTCGCCCATTGTGCAGCAGTCAAAAGAAGCTAAACCAAAGACCAAAAAGGCGGTCCTTAACCACCCCCTCAGAATATTGATTATGAATTGTCAGTCAATAAAGAACAAAAGGGCTGAACTTCATACTATTATCGACTCAGCTAAGCCGGACATCATTTTGGGCAATGAGTCCTGGCTAACCCCAGAAATTAAAAACTCAGAAATTTTTCCAGAATCGTTTGAGGCTATCCGGAAAGACAGAGTTGGGGATGCACATGGAGGTGTCTTTGTGGCTTTCAAGCGAGACCTACTCTGTACAGAAACTCCGGAGTTGGACACCAAATGTGAATTAGTTTGGTGTAAATTGAACATTATTGGATGTAGGACTCTGTACCTTGGTTCCTTTTATCGCCCACCAGATCAGATTGACCCAGAATATCTTGAGGCTTTTAATTCATCTTTGTCTAGGATAATGTCAAATGCAAAAGCCCATATTTTGGTTGGCGGAGACTTCAATTGTGGTGACATTGAATGGAGCAACATGCAGGTGCCCCATGGGGTATCTAAAAGGCAGACACAGCAACAGCTTTTAGATATAATCAAAGAACACTGTCTAGCCCAAGTAATTAATATACCCACCCGACAAGAAAAGACCCTCGATCTATTATTTACAAATTCCCCATCCCCAGTTAATCGAGTTAAGGGGATGTCCCCGATCGGCAAAGCCGATCACGACATAGTCCTTATTGAATACGACATAAAAGCAAAACGAATCAGACAAGCCCCGCGTAAAATATATCTATATAAACGTGCGGATATGGATGGTCTGCGAGACCATATGGCGCGATTTAGAGATTCGTTCCTTTCCTCTGACCTTTCGCACATGTCAGTTAACGACATAAGGGTCAATTTTAAGACCGAATTAACTGCGGCTATGGAAAGGTTTATTCCAACGAAAATGACCAAAACAAAGCATAGTGCGCCTTGGATCGACAACACGACCAAGCATCTAATTAGAAGACGCAATCGAATGTACTTTCGTGCTCGTAAGTCTAGTAGCCCTGACGTTAAGAGCGATTACAAACGGTTCAGAGCACATGTACAAAAGATAATAAGAGATGCATATTGGAAGCATGTTTCCAGCATCTTCACCTTTGAGGATGATAATACAGATCCCGACAGTCACCAGAAGAATGGTAAAGTAAAAAAGTTTTGGTCATTCGTAAAGTCCCTGAAAAAGGAAGCTTTTGGGATCACTTCGTTAAGAGATAACGGTATTCTCAAAACAGATTCGCGTGATAAGGCCAACATATGTAACAAACAGTTTCAATCTGCATTTACGCGTGAAACTGATGGTTAGCTACCAACTAAAGGTAATAGTCAGTTCCCCTCAATGGGGGACATAACAGTTGACCCAAACGGGGTCGCCAAACTGTTAGGTAAGCTCAAAATACATAAGGCATCTGGGCCGGATGACCTGAATGCCAGGGTGCTTAAAGAATGTGGTGCTGAAATTTCACCTGTGCTGGCCTTTATCTTCAATGAATCACTCGCCCAGGGCACTGTACCAGATGACTGGCGACAAGCTAATGTTACCCCGGTCTATAAAAAAGGAGAAAAATACGATGCAGCAAATTATAGACCAGTGTCGCTAACACGCATCTGTTGCAAAACCCTGGAGCATATAATAGTTAGTAACATCAACAAGCACCTAGCCTTTGAGAGCATTCTTGCTGACTGTCAACATGGTTTCCGAAGTCAAAGGTCTTGCGAAACTCAATTAGTTCAGTTTTACCATGACATTGTGAGCAATCTGGATGGGGCCACAAACCGTGGCCACAAACAGACTGACTTGATTATCATGGACTTCGCTAAGGCCTTTGACAAGGTACCTCACAGGAGGCTATTGTATAAATTGGATTACTATGGGATAAGAGGATCCACACACAGGTGGATTAGCTCATGGCTCTCAGGGCGCTCACAACAAGTTGTACTTGATGGCCAAGCGTCTGATCCAGTCCCTGTTTTATCTGGTGTCCCCCAAGGTTCGGTCCTTGGACCGGTCCTTTTCTTGGTATTCATTAATGATCTCCCTGATAACATCAGGTCATCTGTCCGTTTGTTTGCTGATGATTGTGTCCTTTATAGGAATATATATTCTTCTTCTGACTGTCTTATTCTACAAGATGACTTGAATCAACTAGCACAGTGGGAGGCCGATTGGCAGATGAAGTTCAATGTGGCCAAATGTCATTCAATGAGGGTGTCGCGACACCCTCCTGACAAACAAATTAAGTTTGACTATAAACTACACCAGCAAATCTTGGAGCAGGTTCAATCCGCCAAATATCTTGGTATCACCATCACTGATGATCTTGATTGGGGTCAACACGTTTCAGAAATAACATCAAAAGCAACTAAGACTTTAGGATTTCTTAGACGAAACTTGGCTTGTTGCATATAAAACATTGGTTCGCCCTCAGCTAGAATATGCATCACCCATTTGGCATCCCTATGTTAAAACTCAGACTCAGCAGGTGGAGAAGGTGCAGAGGACAGCTGCTCGATGGACCTGCCGACGATGGCGCAATAGAAGCAGCGTCGGTGACATGCTTAACGAGCTAGAATGGCCGTCCCTAGAGGCCCGTCGTGAGCAGTCCTCTTTAACCTTCTTCTATAAGATACATTCAGGTATAGTGGCCGTTAATAAAGATAAATACTTGACCCCTGTGACAGTTTCAACTCGAACAAGGGCATCAAAAGTAAACAACTCACAGTATCACAGGTACCAGTCCTACAGTGATGCCCTGAAAAATTCCTTCTTCCCTAGGACTATTCCCCAGTGGAATAGTCTTCCCTCTTCTGTGGTGAATGCTAAGACTGCAGAGGAGTTCAAAGCCCATACAGTGTAAGATTGAGATTCAGAGGTATGCGTTTTAGTATACCTCTGTTATTCAGATTGTAAATAGTTTTAAGGACTCATCCAGTGACTTCTCTCTTTTTTTTTTTTTTTTTTTTTTTTTAAGCTAAATTCTAAATTTAGCTACGCGCCCAACTGAGGTAATGGCCCAATGTGACCGACTCAGTATAAGAAGATAGATAGATAGATAGACCTCGAAAGTCAGAAAGAAAACCAATTAATATTCTTGTCAGCAGCTGACCTGGTCCAACAGCAGGCTGGTCTTTGAGGATTAAATATTGACAGCACTGATAGAAAACAGTGTAAAACCTGAGCAGACTGCTGAGTAGACGCCGCATTGATCTGGGTATACAGTCTTCGCCAAACCCGTCGCATGATACAGCTGATTCATATGAAATGCTGAATCGTAAGATAAAATCGTCAAGTCGTCTGCTTCAAAAGTTTGTATTACGCTTATAGGATAACTAATACGCTTGTACAATTTTGATTACTGCGCCAAACCGGACTCATATTTCTATGGCGGTCAAAGCCGGAAGAAAGCCTGAATTACTTTAAAACCTGCAGGATAGCTATAAAAGAGAGATTGAATCTGTCATTAATGACACCTCAAGCCTTCGCTGCAAGCGGCAATGCTATAATCGTCAGACAAAGGAAGAATCTCTGGGACTGATTGACGTATCTGCAAGAGGTATTGCTAGAATCGTGAGCCAAAGGAGGAATCTCAAGGACTGATTGGCGTCGCTGCAAACTGCATAGCTGGAATCGTCAGCCAAAGGAAAAATCTTAAGAACTGATTGGCGTCGCTGCAAGAGGCATTGCTAGAATCGTCAGCCAAAGGAGGAATCTCAAGGACTTATATTTGCGTCGATGTAAGAGGCATTCCTGGAATCGTCAGACAAAGGCGGAATCTCAAGGACTGATTGGCGTCGCTGCAAGAGGCATTGCTAGAATCGTCAGCCAAAGGAGGAATCTCAATGACTTATATTGGCGTTGCTGCAAAAGGCATAGCTTGAATCGTCAGACAAAGGAGGAATCTCAAGGACTGATTGGCGTCACTGTAAGAGGCATTCCTGGAATCGTCAGACAAAGGCGGAATCTCACGGAACGGACTAATTGGCGTCGGTGAAAGAGGCTTTCCTAGAATCGTCAGACAAAGGAATAAAACTCTACAGTGAGGGTATGCGTTTTCTTAATTAAATCAAAAGAAACATTTTGTTTTTGATTGTTTGATTTGAGGTTTAACGTCCCCGTCAACACTGTATAGGTCATTTTGGAGACGTCGCTTCCAATTTTGTGGGACTTTACCCGACATTGAGATGAAATGACATCTCGAGCCCTGCCGCCCAATGAAACCAATAAGGTTTATAAACATGGACGGGCCGACTCGCAACGCTTTGCCTGGACAGGCCTAGATCCTCTAAGCGGTCTGCCAGTACTCGTGTGCGTCTGCGTGGAAGCATATGTCTTCAAGCCCCGATGGGCGGGGGCCGTAGAACTGTGCATACTGATGACGATGTCAATGCCAGGATTGTCAAAGCTAGTATAGCATTTCACCGACTACGTGTAAGTGTTTCGGATCCTGGTTCAAAGCTTAACCCATTGTATACTAGTGGACTCTTTCAGTGGTATATGTATGGCAAGTCCATTTATCATATAGGAGGTGTCATGCCTATTTTTCCGTTGTTCATTCTATTTTTGACAGAAAATTCTGTTAGCAAATATTGCAGGCCCTGATCAGACGCCGCGTTCTGCGGCGTCTGATCTGGGCCTGCGCTGTTTGCCATGATACCCCTTTAGGGGTTTCCCGCATGCAATGGGTTAAAGTCTAAAGATTTGTGGCCAACACTTTTTACGCTGGTGAAAATGAGCCTGTTTGCTACGGCATCTGAGCCTGTTTGCTACGGCATGACAAAAGAATTGACCACTTCCATACAAACTACTGTAGACAACTTCCAATGACTGAGTGCCAAAACAGGGAAACTGGCATGGGGACGGAATAAACATACTCTTCTGAAATTGGCACAGTTATAATTGGCAGGCCATGTTACCAGAATATCTAGTGAACGTTTGTCAATGAAAATCCTTTCTTTGGAGAATTACGGCCCCAGCCCATCGGGGCTTGAAGAAATAGATGGGCTGCATGCATCCACGCTGAGCTGAAACCGACTGCACACGAGTACTTGTAAACCGCTTAGAGGATCTAAGCCTGCCCAGACAAAGCTGTGCGAATCGGACCGTCCATGCTTATATACCCTATTGGTTTCATTGGGCGACAGGGCTTGATATGTCATTTCATGACAATGTCGGGTAAAATAGAAGTGGAGGCAATGATCAAGAATCGCTACAATTAACCCACAGCTCCAATCAGAGACACCCAAGGGAAATAAACACAAACATGAATCAACAGATCCTAATGGAAACACCAATCACGGAAAGCCAACAGGACAGTTACTTTCCCACAAAAGGCCAATAGGCTATCCAAAATAAAATAATATAAGCGACACAAACACCCAAAGACAACCCATAACAAAAATAAACCGCGGCAGAAGAACCGCCTTGGAACGGTCAGCGGAAATGAATTCCACTGGTGTGTGTGGGGGGGGGGGGGGGGGGGGGGAGGGTCTTAAATCGATTTTACATGGCCACAATCCTCGCCCTTACTTACTTCGCGATTAAGACAAATAATTTATTCAGTCCCCATGACGGCCTCCTAACTCATCAGTGCAACATCTCCATGAACACAAAAATCAAACAACCACAGAGATTAAACAACGGCGAGGACTCGACAGCAAGAAACCACTGAAATGCTGGAGCAAAAGAAAACCAACAGTAAGACTCCGATGGGCCCGACCAAGGACAGAGCATCAGCTACCAACAAACATAAGCCTTTACGCTGGAACCGTCACAGAATCTGAGGCCTGACCTACCGGCGCGCAATTAAAGAGGGAAGCAAAGTTGTCAACCGTGATTGGGTTAACTACCATGCATGCAGTCTGTCGTATAACATTTATGCTGTACCCAATCTTTTTATGCCCCCGCATCATATGATGCCGGGGGCATATAGTTTTTCGGTTTTCCGTACGTGCGTCCGTGGGTACGTGCGTACGTGCGTACGGTTTCCGAACGTACGAAAGTGTGTACGTACGTAATCCTGTTAGACTCAGGTTAAGGTTTTTGTACAAGGTAGAACTTGAGCTCATATTTTCCAAACCATACAACAGATTTGGTTTATATTTAGTATGATGATAGATATAGGTCCAAAGTTTTATTCAGCAATACCCCCACCCATACCCTAGACCTCAAGGTCAAGGTCGTGGACTTTGAAATTTTTAACGTTTAAGACCCAGGTTAAGGTATTTGTACCAGGTAGAACTTGAGCTCATATTTTCCAAACCGTGTAATGAAATTGGTTCATATCGGTATGATGATAGATATAGGACTGAAGTTTTATTCAGCAATACCCCCACCCATACCCATGACCTCAAGGTCAAGGTCGTGGACTTGAAATTTTTAATTTTTAAGACCCAGGTTAAGGTATTTGTACCAGGTAGAACTTGAGCTCATATTTTCATAGCCATACAATGGATTTGGTTTATATTTACTATGATGATACATATAGGTCCAATGGTTTATTCAGCAATACCCCCACCCATACCCATGACCTCAAGGTCAAGGCCATAGAATTAGAAAATTTATAATGTTTAAGACTTTGGTTAAGGTATTTGTACCACCAATTTCAATAAACTTCACACAAATGTTCCTTATAAAAATATCTCGTGCAGCTTCGACTTTTAAGGTCATGGCCTCAAGGTCAAGGTCACAGAGGTTATTTTTAGAAAAACTTTGTCATTGCTCTAGCGCCTACATTTCTTCACTGATTTCAATATAAGTTCACACAAATGTTCCTTATGACAATATCTTGAGCGAGTTCGACTTTCAAGGTCATCACCTCAAGGTCAAGGTCACAGTGGCTATTTTTAGAAAAACTTTGTCATTGCTCTAGCGCCTACATTTCTTCACCAATTTCAATATAACTTCATACAAATGTTCCTTATGACAATATCTCAAGCTATTTTGACTTTCAAGTTCAAGGTCACTGTGGCTATTTTTAGAAAAACTTTGTCTTCGCTCTAGCGCTTACATTTCTTGACTAATTTCAATATAACTTCACATAAATGTTCCTTATGACAATATCTCTAGCGAGTTCCACTTTCAAGGTCAAGGTCACTGTGGCTATTTTTAGAAAAACTTTGTCACCCCTCTAGCGCTTACATTTCTTCACCGATTTCAAAATAACTTCACACAAATGTTCCTTATGACAATATCTCGAGCGATTTCGACTTTTAACGTCAAGGTCACTATTGGTGGAACGCCGAAACTCGCACAGATTGGTATTTGCACCACTTAAAGATTAATGTGCTAAGCGGGGGCATCTGTGTACTTTGGACACATTTCTAGTTATATCGAAGCATGATTTTACGAAATTGGGTGCTGAAGTCATTGCGGTTATATATTTTTCTGAATTTATATACTAAGTCACCATAAAATTCGGGTTCCGATAGACCTTGTTGCAGAAGAGATTTAGTCCAATGTTGAATTTTGAATGTTGAAGTCAGTTACATGACTACCCACTCTGGCAAATCGAATTAATTGCGAAATATAAACGCCATAGGATGGCGCACGAGGAACATCACCGTCGTAAAAAGGAAAATTTACAATCTCAAAATCAAAATCATCGCGTTTATCATAAATTTTGCAAGAAACAAACCCATCTACAATAGATAGATGTAAATCCAAAAACGGGGCCTCGGTATCAGAAGAATTTGCTTTATTTAACTGAAGTTCTGGGGGGGGGAGGGGGAGGGTACATTTGACTGATCAAACCATCGAAATAGCTACTATCAATATTTAATAAATCATCCAAATATCTAGAAGTGGAGCTAAAAGTTTCAATGGTTTCAGACTGGTTTTCAGCAGAAAGGGACATCCTGAACTCTCTCTCATAACAAACCTCTCATGAAGTCTCTCTCATAACAACAAAAAGTCTCCAAAATTACCTATACAGTCTTGACGGGGACGTTAAACCTCAGATCAATCAATCAATCTTTAGAGAACTACTTTTACGAGAAGACGCTCCCATGGTGGTCAGATGAAGCATTATAAGGACACCCTCAGAGTCTCTCTCAAGGACTTAAGCTAACCAGCACAGTCATGGGGACAAGCTGCACAGGACAGAGCAATGTGATGGGCCCCATAAGTAAGGCTGACACGATTAATCGTATAATCGATTAATTGATCGATAAATTCCACAAAAATGATTATCAGTACTGATTTGCTTGTAATCGATTATTTGATAAGTGCAATTTACTGCCCAAAGTTGTGAATAAAATATCTGGATCAGTGGCAAACAGTTCAGACCCTGATGAGACGCCGCATCTGGGTCTACACTGTTTGCTCAGGCCTGCTTGTTCAAATATACATATGGTAAAGTGCAACATATGTTAAAAGTTCTGCTCAGACAGAAAACCAGCCAGGTAATATTATGACAAAAACCTTAGCGATTACTAATCGATTACCGATCGCAGTGACAGGACTGATAATCGATTATCTTTTCAGTTCCAATTAGCCAGCCCTACCCATAAGTAGTGGTACTAGTGAATATGAAGCAAAATTCTGCAAATGAACGTCAGGTCTTTTTTCTCCGGTTACTCCGGTTTTTGCCCACCTCTGATTAACGACTGGTTAGAAATAAGTAAAATAATCTTTAAAGGGCCATAAAAAAGAGGCTTTAATAGTTCGAATGTGCCTTTATACAGCTCCTATATGTAGATGTCTATATCCCGAATATTGCTAACCCAGCAAACACTCAACGTTGAACTAACGTTGAAACAACGTTTTCAACGTTGTTTCAACGTTCGTTCAACGTTGAGTCAACGTTTGGTGCCTACAGGGAATACTTTAACCCATATATGTCAATGGAATATTCCACATAATGTGGTTGGAGTGGGCTATTCCCAAGTATAGGGGTGTCCGGTTAGTTTTGTTTGTGGTAAGTTTTTCAAAAATGTAAGGACTTTAAACAAACAGTGTAGACCCTGATCTGGGTCTACATTGTTTGTCAATGTTAAAAAAAAATGAACGCTAGGCATATATGGGTTAGTTTTACTTACTTTACTTCGTAACCCGATGTTGTTCATACATCAGTGAATGTTAAAATGTACCTTAATTGTTTAAATTTGGCAACGTTCCGATGTTGTAAAAAGTATTTGGTTTTTATTTTTTATAAACTAAAATTACTATCTACGAGGGCGAGTCAATAAAAAAACAGCCTAACTTATTTCTGGGTGGGATCGATCTCTTCTTTTTCGATGTAATTGTCCTCTAGACCAACGCTTTTCCAGTGCCATCAGCCCTGAACTAGAGAAGCCAGGGTATTTGTCTCCGGCCTACTCCTCAACTGCCGCCAGACTTCTTCGTTGGACCGGAAATGACGTCCACAGGTACCCTTTTTCAAGTTTGGGAATAGGAAATACATGTAGCCTTAGTAGCTAAGACCGAAGAATATGCGGGGTGCGGTTAACTCGTGTCCATTCCGCTCGACAGCATCCATTGCAATTTTTTAAGTGTGGACTCTTGCATTGTCCTGCTTTGGAGACTTTACCTCGCCGTTTTTCACGGATCGCAGTTCTCAGTTGGACGAGCATATTTGCATAATACGCACCATTTTATTGTCCTTTTCTTTGCTAGAAAGTCCAAAATAATAACGCCTGGTGCCTCCCAAAATACAGTTGCCATCACCTTGCCAGCAGAGGGTTACGTTTTGAACTTCTTTGGCCTCGGAGACCCCGGCTCAACCCACTGGCGACTTTGAGTTTTATTCTCTGGTTCATAATAATGGACCCACGACTCATCTACAGTCACCAGGCGTGAAAGAAAACCATCTTCCTTTCACCTAAACCGCTTCAGCAATGCGCTGTATACTGATGCTCTAGTTTGGGACTAGGAGCAAAGTCCGGAGAATAGGCGGGGTGCGGTTAGCTCGTACCCATTCCGCTTCTCAGCATCCATTGCAGTTTTGCAAGTGTGGACTCTTGCATTGTCCTGTTTTTATACGCCCGTTTGAAAAACGGTCGTATTATGTTATGCCCCCCCCCCCCCCACGTCCGACCGTCCGTCTGTAAACTTTTCGTTTCCGGATAACTCCTCCTACAGTTTACGTCCGATCAAGCTGAAACTTCATACATAGTTAGATCATGATGTGTGGCAGCGCATATTGTTTCTAGGTTACGGTGCACCAAATATTAATACAGTAATGACCCTTTGAATTTTTTTGTAAACTTTTCGTTTCCCGAAAACTCCTCCTATAGTTTAAATCCGATCAAGCTGAAACTTCATACATAGTTAGGCCATGATGTGGGGCAGCGCATATCGTTTTGAGGTTACGGTCCACCAAATAATAACAGAGTTATGCCCCTTGGAAATTTTTGTAAACTTTTCGTTTCCGGATAACTCCTCCTACAGTTTATATCTGATCAAGCTGAAACTTCATACATAGTTAGGCCATGATGTGGGGCAGCGCATATTATTTCGAGGTTATGGCCTACCAAATAATGATAGAGTTATGCCCCTTTGATTTTTTTTTTTTTTTTTTTTGTAAATTTTTAGTTTCCGGATAACTTCTCCTACAGTTTACATCCGATCAAGCTGTAACTTCATCCATAGTTAGACCATGATGTGGGACAGCCCATATTGTTTCGAGGTTATCGTCCACCAAATAATATAGAGTTATGCCCCTTTGAAATGCTTTGTAAACTTTTAGTTTCAGGATGACTTCTCGTACATTTTACATCCGATTTAGCTGAAACTTCATATATAATTAGACCATGCTGTGGAGCAGCGCATATTGTTTCGAGGTTATGGTCACCAAATAGGAATAGAGTTATCTCCCTTTAAAAAATTATGAAATCATTTTGTTTCCGGATAACTCCTCCTACATTTTAAATCTGATGATGTTGAAACTTCACATACAGTAAGACCATGGTATGGAACAGTGCATATTATTTTGAGGTTACAAATATTACCAGAGTTATACCACTTTAACATATTTTTCTAAACATTCCGTTTCCGGATAACTCATCTTACATTTCACATCTGATGAAGCTGAAACTTTACATATAGTAAGACAATGATGTGGAACAATGCATATTATTTTTGGGTTACAGTCCGCCAGATATTACCATAGTTATTTCCCTTTCACATATTTTTCTGAACACATTTTGTTTCTCGATAATGCCTCAAACATTTTACATCTGATGAAGCTGAAACTTTACGTATAGTTAGACTATGATGTGGAACAGCGCATATTATTTCAAACTCACAGTCCACCACTTCTTGCCAGAGTTATGCCTATATTATTTTGAGGTTATGGTCCACCAAATATTACCAACCATGAAAACTTGTTGGAGACAGGTAGTTTGAGCCATTGAGGGTTATTAATAGTGCCAGGTATGAATATATGGAGCACATTTTGTTCCTTGGTTACGTTCCACAAACCCAAACTTGTTCAACAGTCAGTATATATATGCTCCCATCTTACTAATTGCCACGGGCGTATAATGCCCCGCTTGCGGCGCTCTTGTTGGAGAGTTCACCTCGACGTTTTTCACGGATCGCAGTTCTCAGTTGGACGAGCAAATGTGCATAATATATGCACCTTTTATTGTTCTATTCTTTGCTAGAAAGTCCACTATAATAATGCCTTGTGCCTCCCAAAATACAGTTGCCATCACCTTGCCAGCAGAGGGTTGCGTTTTGAACTTCTCTGGCCTCGGAGACCCCGGCCCTACTCACTGGCGACTCTGAGTTCTATTCCCGGGTCTCATCTACAGTCACCAGACGAAAAATCGTTTTCCTTTGACCTAAACCGCTTCAACAATGCGCTGCATTCTGATGCTCTGGTTGACATATGCTCGTCGCTAAGGGATTTTCGGACCCAACGGGCTGCTAGCTTGCGCATACCCAAGCGATCATGGAAAATTGTTGAAACGGTACCATGTGAAATGTGTAATGCGCTCGCTATTTCTTCCATCTTAATTCGCCTATCAGAATACATCAGATACCGTACTTTGTTACACATTTCTTCATCGGTGGCATCTAATGGGCATCCAGACATGGTTTCGTCTTCTAAAGACTTTATACCGTGTTTGAATTCCCCGACCCAGAATTTAACTTGTGCATATGATGGTCCAGAAGACCCATAAACATTGGTCAACTCGCAATGTATTTCCTGTCAAATACAAGTAATGAATTACAGCAACTTTTGACGAAAAGCTTGCTTTTGCATCGCTAGTCATGTTTGACGTTCAATATCTTATATTTACATTTCGAGCGTAAAGTCTAATGTAAACCTATAGAAAGCATTGTAGTTAATACTTTCCATGAACGCATCGGGTCACATGATTTTCAGTGACGTCAAGTTGCGTCAGTCTAAACCATGGTTCTCTGTGGACGTTGGTGACGTCAACGCTGTTCCGCTCTTTGTACATAGAAAAACAGCGTGTAAATGTTTTTCAGCTTTAAAAGTTTTTCCATAAGCATTTTGTTCGCCTAGTGATGCGGGGCAAATGATGTAAATATATATATATATAAAAAAATTCTGCTTCTCATGAAAAGTATGAACGACAGCGGGTCGCTAGCAAAGTTTAAATGAACCCCTTCGGTGTTCATTTACTTTGCACGCAACCCTCTGCGTTCATACTTTCATGAACAGCAGAAAAATAACATTCATTTCTTAAATGAGTGAATAACACGATAAGGGTGCAATTTTGCCCTCATGCCTAAAACATGTATTGAAACAAGGCATGGAAATCTCGGTCAATTGAAAATGGGATAGGCTGCATGGTTACTTATTGACTTGCCCTCGTACATGCTCTAGCTGGGGTCAAACCAATATTTATAGTCCACAATGTTTGCTAAAATGACTTTTAAAGTTACCTGTAGACAAGTGTATAATCCCATCGTGAATCCTACAACGTAAAATATATTAGACACGTTTACATATGTGTCTCACGGCCCCCGCCCATCGGGGCTTGAAGAAATAGATGGGCTGCATGATGCTTCCATGCAGAGCTGAAACCGACCACACACGATTACTGGTAAACCGCTTAGAGGACCTAAGCCTGCCCAGGGAAACCTGTGCGAGTAGGACCGTCCATGCTTATAAACCCATTTGGTTCCATTGAGCGACAGGGCTTGAGATGTCATTTCATCTCAATGTCGGGTAAAAGTCCCTTGAAATTGGAAGCAACGTTTCCAATATAACCTGTACAGTGTTGATGGGAACGTTAACCCGCAAATCAAACAAACACAACATACGTGTCTGAAAAAAAGATGGTGGTGAATCGATACAATTACCTTTTTCAGTAAAATTCCGCTGAAATTCCAGCAAAAATTAAGACTAATTCTGCTTTAAACAGCTTATTTTGAAGGGTGCACTTAATCTTTCTTTTTTGTTTTCTGCCGACAGTTTCCTCTGGTCAAGGACCACCTTTGGGACTGTTCAAAAGTGGTCTTTAAGACCACTTTTGAACAGTCCCAAAGGTGGTCTTAATATAGGAATTTTACTGTACATTTCGAACATGATACCAAAGGAAAAGAACGTCGCAAGTAAAGTAAAACCGCCGCAAGCAGAAAGCCAAAATCATCTTGAAAACATGCCTATTCAAATATACTGAAATTTGGCCACTAAAAATGAAATGTTTCAGATAAAAATTCTGATATTTTTCATAATTCTGCTCACAACATAGATTGTGGGAACTCCTCGGGACCGCCTCTAACGAGTACGCACAATCTATGTTTTTGAGCAGAACTAAGAAAAATAACGTATACCCCTGTAAACCCCAGTTTTACTCTATAAAAGTGGGGTTTAATGGGGTCTATATTATATAGTATTCGTGATGGGCCGTTTCTTCCCCCAAACTGGCGGAACGGCTATCCAAAATAAAAAAAGTCTGTGTCATGGATACCTGTAAACTCAACTTTATCTGGATCAGTTGTACACATCATTTTCATTAGGCTTGCTCGAAAACATAGATTGTGAGTACTCATTAAATCTCTAGGACGGATTGGCGTCTCTGCAAGAGGCATTGCTCGAATCATCAGACAACGGAGTGCTCTCAAGGACTGATTGGCGTCGCTGCAAGCGGCAATGCTATAATCGTCAGACAAAGGAAGAATCTCTGGGACTGATCGACGTATCTGCAAGAGGCATTGCTAGAATCGTGAGCCAAAGGAGGCATCTCAAGGACTGATTGGCGTCGCTGCAAGAGGCATTGCTAGAATCGTGAGCCAAAGGATGAATCTCAAGGTCTGATTGGCGTCGCTGCAAACTGCATAGCTGGAATCGTCAGCCAAAGGGAAAATCTCAAGGACTGATTGGCGTCGCTGCAAGAGGCATTGCTAGAATCGTCAGCCAAAGGAGGAATCTCAAGGACTTATATTGGCGTCGCTGTAAGAGGCATTCCTGGAATCGCCAGACAAAGGCGGAATCTCAAGGACTGTTTGGCGTCGCTGCAAGATGCCTTGCTGGAATCGTCAGACAAAGGAGGAATGTCAAGGACTGATTGGCGTTGCTGTTAGAGGCCTTGCTGGAATCGTCAGACAAAGGAGGAATCCCAAGGACTGATTGGCGTCGCTGCAAGAGGTATAGCTGGAATCGTCAGACAAATGATGAATCTCAAGTACTGATTGGCGTCGCTGAAAGAGGCCTTGCTGGAATCATCAGACAAAGGAGGAATATCAAGGACTTATTGGCGTCGCTGTAAGAGGCCTTGCTGGAATCGTCAGACAAAGGCGGAATCTCAATGACTTATTGGCGTCGCTGTTAGAGGCATTGTTTGAATCGTCAGACAAAGGAGGAATCTCAATGACTTATTGGCATCGCTGTAAGAGGCCTTGCTGGAATCGTCAGACAAAGGCGGAATCTCAATGACTTATTGGCGTCGCTGTAAGAGGAATTCCTGGAATCGTCAGACAAAGGAGGAATCTCAAAGACTTATTGGCGTTGCTGTAAGAGGCATAGCTGGAATCGTCAGACAAAGGAGGAATTTCAAGGACTGGTTGGCGTCGCTGGAAGAGGCATTGCTGGAACCGTTAGACAAAGGAGGAATCTCAAGGAATTATTGGCGTCGCTGCAAGAGGCATTGCTAGAATCGTCAGACAAAGGAGGAATCTCAAGGACTTATATTGGCGTCGCTGTAAGAGGCATTGTTTGAATCGTCAGACAAAGGAGGAATCTCAAGGACTTATTGGCGTCGCTGCAAAGGACATAGCTGGAATCGTCAGACAAAGGAGGAATCTCAAGGACTTATATTGGCGTCGCTGCAAGAGGTATAGCTGGAATCGTCACACAAAGGAGGAATCTCAAGGACTTATTGGCGTCGCTGCAAGAGGCATAGCTGGAATCGTCAGACAAAGGACGAATCTCAAGGACTTATTGGCGTCGCTGTAAGAGGCATTGTTTGAATCGTCAGACAAAGGAGGAATCTCAAGGACTTATTAAAAATCCCAAGGACTTATTGGCGTCGCTGTAAGAGGCATTATTTGAATCGTCAGACAAAGGAGGAATCTCAAGGACATATTGGCGTTGCTGTAAGAGGCATTCCTGGAATCGTCAGACAAAGGAGGAATCTCAAGGACTTGTAGGCGTCGCTGTAAGGTGCATTCCTGGAATCGTCAGACAAAGGCGGAATTTCACGGAACGGACTTGTTGGCGTCGCTGAAAGAAGCATTGCTAGAGTCGTCAGACAAAGGAATAAAATCTTAAGTGTGGGTATGCGTTTTCTTAATTAAATCAAAAGAAACATTTTGGTTTTGATTGTTTGATTTAAGGTTTAACGTCCCCGTCAACACTGTATAGGTCATTTTTGAGACGTTGCTTCCAATTTTGTGGGCATTTTACCCGACATTGAGATGAAATGACATCTCGAGCCCTGTCGCTTAATGAAACCAATAACGTTTATAAGTATAGACGGTCCTACTCGCACCGCTTTGCCTGGACAGGCTTAGATCGTATAAGCGGTTTACCAGTACTCGTGTGCGGTCGGTTTCAGTTCTGCGTGGAAACATCACGCAGCCCATCTATTTCTGCAAGCCCCGATGGGCAGGGGCGAGAAACATTTTGGTACCAAAATTCTCGACTTTGTTGCAATTCTTCGGATAAGGGTGTAGCCAGGAGCCTCAAACTGGGTATTATATGCAATAATGATATTTGTTAAACCCACTTCACTTTCCCTAGGTCTGATCATTTTTATTCTTGCACACCAGACAAGGAAATCCTTGATTTTACCCTGGGATAGAAATGTATGTTCTGTCCTGGTGTTCCGACCCAAAATCGAGTATAATCGCGTGGTTTATAAATGCACTGGTTCATAACAACCTCATGCGCGGCGTCGTCATGCGTGCCGTCACTAAACATTCCTGTTGTGTCATCACAAAATGGCGGACGTCGGTAACCGAAGGGACAGCAGCATTAAAAATTCGCAATAGAAATGGAAGGTATGCAAGAAAAAGAATCCAATATGGGTGTGAGGGGTGGATAGAAAAAATCCGTCCCTCGGGATCACTGTCCGGCATCACTCGGCAAGCCTCGTGATGCCGGACAGTGTCCCTCGGGACGGATTTTTCAATCCACCCCTCAACACCCATATAAGATTTTTATATTCTTGCACACCAGACAAGGAAATCCGCGATTTTACCCTGAGGTAAAAATTTATGTTCTGACCCTGGTGTTCCGACCCCAAATCGAATATAATCGCGTGTTTGATAAGTGCACTGGTTTATTACAACCTCATGCGCGGCGTCGTCATGCGTGACGTCGCTAAACATTCCTGTTACAAGTGTCATCACAAAATGGCGGACGTCGGTAACCGAAGTGACAGAAGCGTTAAAAATTCGCAATAGAAATGGTAGGTATGCAAGAAAAAGAATCCTATATAGGTGTTAGGGGTGAATAGAAAAATCCGTCCCTCGGGATCACTGTCCGGCATCACTCGGCAAGCCTCGTGATGCCGGACAGTGCCCCTTGGGACGGATTTTTCCATCCACCCCTCACACCCATATAAGATTCTTATACTATCACCCTGCGATAATTTCGACTATCACATGCACGGAATCTTGGTGTGCGCGTACGGTTCAGTTCTTCAGAAAAGCTGGAGAAAAAGAGTCTAAACGAACAATTGTAACAAAGTCGAGAAATTTTGGTACCAAAATGCTTCTTTTGATTAAATTAAGAAAACTGTTTTATTCAGATATAACGAAGTTATAGACGTTTGAACTTCTGAATTTCTGTCGCCGAAGTTACCCGATAATTTGGAACGTCATGACGACAAACGTACATCGCATGCGAGCTGTTCTGTATTTGTCATTGAATCCCTTACCTTAATAACTTGTTTACGGCCCCGCCCATCGGGGGTTGAAGAAATAGATGGGTTGCATGCTGCTTTCATGCAGAGCTGAAATCCGACCGCACACGAGTACTGGTAAACGGCTTAGACGATCCAAGCCTGCCCAGGTAAAGCGGTGCGAGTCGGACCGTCCATGCTTATAAACCCTATTGGTTTCATTGGGCTTGAGATGTCATTTCATCTCAATGTCCGGTAAAAGTCCCACAAAATTGGAAGCAACGTCTCCAAAATGACCTATACAGTGTTGACTGGGACGGTAAACCTCAAATCAAACAAACAAAATCTTAATAATTAGTTTTGTTCGGTATAATAAAATAATATTACATTCCTGAGAGGGTGATAGTGAAAAATGTCACCCTTTGGAATACGAGTCAACCTCGGCTGCCCCTCGGTTGATGATATTCATATTCCTCAGGCTGACATTTTTCACTATCACGCTCTCAGGAATATAATACAGTGAAATTCCTATATATATTAAGACCACCTTTGGAACTGTTCAAAAGTGGTCTTAAAGACCACTTATGAACAGTCTCAAAGGTGGTCCGTCACCAGAGGTCACCGCGGACAGAAAACGCAAAGAAAGATTAAGTGCAGGCTTCAAAATTAGCCTTTTTAAGCAGAATTAGTCTTAATTTCAGGTGGTCTTAAAAGTGGAATTTCACTGTATTTATAGAAGCCTTAGTGGTGTAGTGGTTATGCTACTCGCCTTGTAAACAAGGGCTTCTCCAGACTTTCGGATGATTCTTTAAACCGAGGTCCCGTCTCCGTATGACCTTGAGCTGTTGGCGAGACGTAAAACTCAAACACATACTCACTCACTGTATTTATATCGGCCCCCGCCCATCGGGGCTTGAAGAAATATATAGGCGGCACGATGCTTCCACGCAGAGCTAAATTCGACCCGCACACGAGTACCGGATCTAAGCCTGCCAAGGCAGAGCGGTGCGAGTCGGACCGTCCATGCTTATAAACTCTATTGGTTTCATTGGGCGATAGGGCTTGAGATGTCATTTCATCTCAACGTCGGGTAAAAGTCCCACAAAATTGGAAGCAACGTCTCCAAAACGACATTTACAGTGTTGGCGGGGACGTTAAACCTCAAATCAAACTGTATTTATATATTTATATTCCATAGCATACCCAGTTTGAGGCTCGTGGCTTAATCCTTATCCTGATGAATAATTTTATTAGCCACATCAAGAGCACATTAGGCCATCCTTAAAAAATTGTTTGCCGTGCTCCTACCCATCATATGTGAAGTGGGTAGGAAGGTAGGTCTTTTTATTAGATCTGAAAAGATATTTGACCCTTAAAGCATCATACAACAACCGGAAACATCATTTCAAATACTTATTTTTTTATTTTTCAGAGAAAATCAGGCTTCACAATTTCATTCAAATGAAATGTTAAGTCTGATTTTCTCTGAAAAAAAAAAAAATAAAACAGCAAAAAAAAAAAAAAAAAAAAAAAAAAAAAAACAAGAATGTCATCTTCATAATATTTGGCTTAGTGTGTTAAATTTGAGTTTAATCAGGATTTCAAAAAAAAAAAAAATAATCTTTTCCTCAAAATGGTAATAACTTGAATTTGTTTGGGTAGGGGCAATCTGTGTGGGTAGGTAGGTGCACAGCAAACCAATAATTTTTTAAGGATGGCATTAGAAGAGGACTTGGCCACATCCATTTCCCACTACCAGCCAATCAGTTTACATGATAGCCTATGATGTTTTCGTTCAAATTCACAAACTGAATGACAAACAATGTAGATCCTGATCAGATGGCTTCTGAAGAAGCCATCTGATCTGGATCTACACTGTTTGCAAATATAGGGGTTGTCGTGAACAGCAGGATAAGGGTTAAATTATTTTTTGTCAAACATATTGGGGGCGATTGGGTGAGGTGCATTTTGGGTCACTGGGGCATCCAAATGGCATTGGCTTACAGGTGGGTTAGGTTTGCTGTCCTTGTATTTTGTTATTTCTTCAATTTCTACACTTCCATTCATTTTTTTCTCTTTCTCTCCGTCCTCCAAATTTATCTCTGTTACTGTCATTTCCATCTCTTTTCTCCCTCTCTGGGGGACTACACACAATTATCACTCATCTGCGCACACGTGTTGCTCCGTCTTGCACCGTGTATGGGCAAGAGTGGGGGTCTGCCTTAGATATTTTATAGAAACCGGTTTACTTTAAGTGGTGCCAAGCAAGAATTGCAATTAGGACGACATGCACTTGTGAGATAATGTTTCCTTATTAACTTAAGAAATAGATGTCTTTTTTCCCTCTTATTTCTGAGCCAAACACAAAATGTTCTATTTGTTTGAATTGAGGTTTTACGTCCTCGTCAACACTATTTAGGTCATTATGGAGATGTTGTTACTAATTTTGTGTGACTTTTATCCACCATTGAGATGAAATGACATCTTAACCCTGCCGCCCAAACAAACCAAAATGGTTTATATGCAGAGACGGTCCGACTCGCACCACTTTGCCTGGTCATGCTTAGATCCTCTAAGCGGTTTACCAGTCCTCTTGGCCCCCGCCCATCGGGGCTTGGAGAAAAGATCGGGCTGCATGGCGCTTCCACACAGAGCTGAAACTGACCACACACGAGTACTAGTAAACCGCTTAGATGGACTAAGCATGCCCAGGCAAATTGATGTGAGTCCAATGCATATAAGCATTTTGGTTTTATTCAGCGACAGGCTTGATATGTCTCAGGTAAAAGTCCCACACAAATGGAAGCAACGTCTCTAAAATGACCTAAATAGTGTTGACGGGGACGTTAAACCTCGATTCAAACAAAAAAGACACTACTCATCTGCGGTAAGTTTCAGTTCTGCGTGGAAGCATCAAGCAGCCCAATCTATTTCTATAAGCCCCGATGGGCGGGGGCTAAAGCACAAATTGTAGGTGCTCGTTAGAACCGCCTTGAGGAGTCGCCTCTTACTTACCAGTAACAACAATCCGTGTTTTGACAAAAGTAAGAAAAATAAGGAATCTTTGTAAAGAACAGGTCTCCGTGTCATAGTGGGTAAGGCGTGAACAAATAGCTGTATTTCTACTAACATGATGAAAACAAAATTCGTCGGTATGAAGCAGAAACTTTCTTTTATTTATTTTATTTTTTTTTTGTTCAGACAAAAACAAGGTCGGGGCTGTATTTTTTATGTGTTTGCGTTTTTGGTACATGTTTTTTGTTAATAAAATTGTCATGTTGAGACTTGCACTGTATATCATAATTCAAAAAAGTCAGCGCTGTATTTTTGATGTGTGTGTGTGTGTGTGTGTGTGTGTGTGTGTGTGTGTGTGTGTGTGTGTGTGTGTGTGTGTGTGAATTCTGGTTTAACGTCGCTTTCAACAATTTTTCAGTCATATCACGACGGTGTCTGGTTGCAACAGGGAGCTCAATGCTCACTTTTATAGTGCTGCCTCACTGAAGTATCATGTCCCAGACACATTACATGATACCACACCCAGTCACATTATCCTGACACTGGGTCGACCAGTCCTAGCTCTACCCCGTAAATCTGAGTGCCAAGCGAGGAGCAGCTAGTACCATTCTTAACGAATTTGGTATGTCGCGGCCCGGGATCGAACCCGTGACCTCCCGTTCCCCGGAGCGGACACTCTACCAACTGAGCTATTGGGGCCGGTGTGTATTTTTGAAGTACTAAATGACAAAATCTACAACAAGATGTGTTTGTGAAACACGAACATGTCCCCGGGCATGGCCATTTTTTATTCAAAGTTGCTCACAGTTCAAGATTTTTGTTTGTGTGGGAAGCCCTTGACACAAGAAACTTACATGCCAAATATGAAAGCTCTATCTCAAACGGTTCAAAAGTTATGAACAATAATATTTTTTCTTTAAAGTAGGTCAAGGTCACAGGTCAAAGAAATTTGCATGAATGTAAAGCTCTTGGCACAAGGAACCTACATGCCAAATATTAAGGCTGTATCTCAAACGGTTCAAAACTTATGAACAATTTTATTTTTTCTTTTAAGTAGGTCAAAGTTGAAGGTCAAGGTCACAGGTCAAAATTTTTTGCATGAATGTAAAGCTTTTGTCACAAGGAACATACATGCTAAATATGAATGCTGTATCTCAAGTGGTTCAAAAGCTATGACCAATGTTATTTTTTTCTTTTAAGTAGGTCAAAGGTCAAGGTCAAGGTCACAGGTCAAATTATTTTGCATGACTGTGAGGGTCTTGTCACAAGGAACCTTCAGGCCAAATATGAAAGCTCTATCTCAAACGGTTCAAAAGTTATGGCCAAAATGTTATTTTTTTATTTTAAGTAGGTCAAAGGTCAAGGTCACAGGTCAAAATTTTTTGCATGAATGTAAAGCTTTTGTCACAAGGAACATACATGCTAAATATGAAGGCTGTATCTCAAGTGGTTCAAAAGTTATGACCAATGTTATTTTTTTCTTTTAAGTAGGTCAAAGGTCAAGGTCACAGGTCAATTTTTTTGCATGAATGTGAAGGTCTTGTCACAAGGAACCTTCAGGCCAAATATGAAAGCTCTATCTCAAACGGTTCAAAAGTTATGGCCAAAATGTTATTTTTTATTTTAAGTAGGTCAAAGGTCAAGGTCAAGGTCACAGGTCAAAATTTTTGCATGAATGTAAAGCTTTTGTCACAAGGAACATACATGCTAAATATGAAGGCTGTATCTCAAGTGGTTCAAAAGTTATGACCAATGTTATTTTTTTCTTTTAAGTAGGTCAAAGGTCAAGGTCACAGGTCAAATGTTTTGCATGAATGTGAAGGTCTTGTCACTAGGAACCTTCAGGCCAAATATGAAAGCTCTACCTCAAACGGTTCAAAAGTTATGGCCAACGTTAAATTTGTCCACGTACAAACCAACAAACCAACAAACCCACAAACAAACAAACAGACAGGGCAAAAACAATATGTCCCCGCTATCGCTACCGGGGACATAAAAATGTACTTAAAATGGGTTGGTTGGTTGATTTGAGGTTTAACGTCCCCGTCATCACTGTAAAGGTCATTTTGGAGGGGTTGCTTCCAATTTTGTGGGACTTTTACCCGACACTGAGATGAAATGACATCTCAGGCCCTGTCGACCAATGAAACCAATAGGGTTTATTAGCATGGACCGTCCGCCTCGCACCGCGGTTCCTGGACAGACTTAGATCCTCTAAGCGGTTTACCAGTACTAGTGTGCGGGCCAGATTCAGCTCTGCGTGGAAGCATCATGCAGCCCATATATTTCTTCAAGCCCCTATACTTAAAATGGGGAAATGCAAATACGACATTGGGCAGGGTCGGAAATCGAAAATGGTAGGGTTTTATTTTTATTTTGTTCTTTAATTGATAAAAACAGTAGAGTCGGGGGAGGGTTCTGAAGCAGGGTCGGTCGGGTTGGCGGAAACATGCACGGCTATTTTTAGGCCTAAGAACACTGCCTCTTAATCATTCGGTCTCCCTGGGTTCGAGCCTCGCTCGGGTCACTTTCGAGACGCCAAGATCTGCATGGGGAGGTCAGCTGGTTTTTCTGTGGGTACTTCGGTTTTCGCCCACTTCTGATACACGATCGGTCCGAAATGAGTGGGATAATCTGAAAAGGACCGTGAAAACAAAACAGAAAAAAAGCATAGAAACCCATTTCCTATATATATGAAGCGGGATTTACGAAATGACCCAGCGCAAGACAAAATCTTCAAGAATTCTTGAGCGACCAGCGAAGACGCAGATCAGGCTGCGCATTCGCGCAGCCTGATCAGAGTCTTCGCTGATCGCATGTACCTACTATAGGCTAATATCCAAGCAAAGAGACATAAGCATGTAAAAGTCTTGTCATAGTGGATGGGTACGCAGGTTGATATGACTATCTGCTGGTCACAGTGGTATTATTGTAGGTTTTGTCATGCGCCGGCTCAAATACTGTTTCCTTTGTGAACAAGGACCTGCTTCAGCCTCCGCCCATTGGGGCTTGGAGAAATAAATGGGCTGCACGATACTTCCACGCAAAGCTCTATCTGACCGCACACGAGTACTGGTAAACCGTTTAGAGGATCTAAGCCTGCCCAGGCAAAGAGGTGCGAGTCGGACCGTCCATGCTTATAAACCCTATTGGTTTCATTGGGCGACAGGGCTTGAGATGTCATTTCATCTCAGTGTCGTGCAAAAGTCCCACACAATTGGAAGCAACGTCTCCAAAATGGCATTTATAGTGTTGACGGGGACGTTAAACATCAATCAAACAAAAAAAACATGGACCTGGGGCCAGTTTCATCAATAAACATCGTGCGATTAATCTTAAATTGTTCTTACGCACTTTTTAAAGAACTGCGTACGTCAGTTTCATCAAAACATCGCAAAGTGTTCGTACGAGCTAAATTTGCGTTTCACTAAAATATGTCGCAATTTTGAATATGCTCTTAAACGGGGCCACTAATTGTCACATGCGTGATCACGTGCCGTCTTGAAATAGCCGTGTAAAGTAGATAACACGTTTTAAAATTATTATTCCAGTGGATGTAGATGTACATTCAGTATAAACAACGTTGATTCTACGTTGTTTCAAACTTGTGTTTCCATTTCATTATCGTAAGATACAGATATTAATTATCTAGACCCATTTCCCACTGTACTAATGGCGAGTTGGTCTGTTTTGTTGACGTCGTGTCGAGAGTAAATCTTTTACAACAAGCGTGTTTGTCAGTAAATGCGCGGTGTGTGAATGGGGGGGGGGGGGGGTGTTGGGTTTTCAGCATGAGTGCACGTGTATTGTTGAGTTTATAATATTAGATAACATGTGAGACTTCGCTGAGCATTGTATTACCTTTTCACGCTCAATTTATAAAACTGGGGTTTACAGGGGTAAATTTAATTTTTCCTTTTCTAATCTAAATATAGATTGAGGGCCTCAATCGCCTCGGTGAGGTGGTTCTAACGAGTACCCACATTCTATATTTTGAGGAGAAATAAGAAAATTATCGCAATTGTTCGTCTTAAAATTTTCGTTTTCCCGGCGGTAAAGTTTACAATGCATTTGTATAGGCGTGTTTTCGTAATGCAAGATTCAATTTATCGTATGAACTTAAAACACAGGTTATGCACGGTTTTAACACAAAACGTCAATACATGACGATTAATAAGGAACCGCAGATAACGTTACATGACGTAGCCTCTGTAAGTGTTCGTATTTAACGTATATCAGTTTTCAGCTCCGGTTTGTTGTTGGCAATGGTCTGTAGCAAATATTTTTTTTATTGATTGTTCGTCTGTCAGGCCGTCCAGCCTTACCATGAAAAATAAATTCAGTTCATTTGCAACATAGAGCCTACACAATGACTGATTTTAAATTACAAAGAACCTGTTCTATAGCTAGATGTATACACCATTATACAATCGTCTGCACATAGACGAAATGACAGTACGCAAGACCATGATCCCCTTCCCCGCCGTCGACATTAAAGGTTTTCGTACATACGAGTGTACGCACATGTACGTACGTCCCTCCGTATGGGTGAACGTACGGGTTCCTGTACCCTCGGGTTTAAGGCATTGTACCAAGAAGGACCTAAACTTTTAAGAGCTCATATTTTCCAGACCATATGATGAAATTGTGATAATACATAGGTCAAAAGGTTTATTCAGCAATACACTGACCCATACCTATGATCTCTAGGTCAAGACATGGACTTTAAATGCTGAAATTATTTAAGAGCTCATAATTTTAAATCATATATAATGGATATGGTTCATATTTGGTACGATGATAGATACACATTCGAAGTTAATTCAGCATACCCGCACCAATGCCCTTGACCTCAAGGTCAAGGTCACGGACTCATAATTTTCAACATAATCGCGGCCAATGCCAAATACCTCAAGGTAAAGGTTACAGACTCAGATTTATTTAAATGTCAACATTTTTTAAATAAGAGCTCACATTTCCCGACCAATTTAATGCATTTACTTCATATTTGGTATGAAGAAAGATACATGTCGTTTCTCCGGCTACTCCGTTTTGTTTTCGTCCACATTTGATTAATGATCGGCTCGAAGTAAAAGAAATAATCTTGAAAGGGCCGTAAAACCAAAACCTCAAGGTCAATGTCACAGACTTAGTAATTTATTTTTTATGGATTTGATCAGAATCAGAATTGTTACTGGTGACACGTCAAATGACATTCATACACCAGGTCCTGTGATGTGGGATGCATATCTGGATGATGATACACACTTTTTCCAAGATTTAAACGACATTAACCCACACCTACGCCTGTTCTCAAGGACAGTTTTCCAGCCGAGCAATGCGGTCTTTTTTTTTTTGGTAACATGCTTTTTTGGTGAGGGTGGTCCCTGGGCGGGGGAATCTGTGTCGTACATGTATTCACAATTCTTATTTTATGTGTCGATTTGCGGAACACTGAGACTTCATTTTAATCAAAAGTCTAATCGCAGATTGTGGGTATCGTTAGAACTACCTGAACGCGTTGGTTCTTTTGTTTGCACCCCGCCAACCGTTTATACTTAGGTCATTTTGGAGACGCTGCTTTTGATTTTGAAGGACTTTTACCCGACCTTGAGGTGAAGTGACATTATAAACCCTAACCGACCAAAGCCGCTATGGTTTAAGGAGCGGTCCAACTCGTACCACTTTTCATGGGTAGGCTTTTACAAACTAAGCGGTTAACCAGTAATCAGGTCTGGACGGTTTTAGCTCTGTGCGGAACTTCAAGCTCTATGTCTCCAAGCCCCGATGGTCGAAAGCCAGCGTCGGATGTAATATAGATTGTGAGTACTCTTAAGCACAACCTCAAAGAGGCGCTTCTAACGAGTACCCCCAGTCTCTATTTAGAAAACAAGAAAAACGCCAAATGGCATTATGGACGGGTTTGACAGGGTTAGCCAAAAGGTAAACCGGGACGCGGACGCCCGGCCGGCCGCCCGCCCGCCCGAACATGGCTATTCTAACGGACGGAATTTTTCCTTGAAAAAACCCGTCCAAAAATAAGGCACCCCCAACCCCAACCCAAACTAAAGATTATATAAGGTGTCTTCATTGCATGGGCTTGTATAAGTAATGGGCGTGGTCTGCGAAGGTAAGCGAAATGGCATTTACGCACCATTCTTTTAACAACGAGCGTAGGTTTCTATAACCTATGCTGCGCGTTATCTTTTTCCGTGACATGTCCAACGTTTAAGACGAAAATTTCAATGTGCGACGTCTAAATATTCATCTCTGAAATACGACAAAATGTGCGAAGATCGCAGATCTTGAGCATTTGATGAAACAGGATTTTTGTCGTAAGAACTTCGTACGATCTTTTTAAGACGAAAATACGTCGCAAATGCTTTGATGAAACTGGCCCCTGCTCTTAACCCTTGTTCTGCTAATAATTTAATTTTGCCACACCCATTCCTGAGAATCAACCGATCAAATTGCCTGATAATATGTATGAGTTAAATTCACAAAATGAATGGCAGTGTAGATCCTGATCAGATGGCTTCTACAGAAGCCATCTGATCTGGATCTACACTGTTTACAAAGGTAGGAGATGTCGTGATCAGCAGGTCAAGGGTTCACCAATTTCCCAAAGGGTCTCTTCACAGGTTGTCTACCTCGTGAAAATCTGTCGGCGGTAGTTGGGCGAGGCAAAGGTTACGTTTACCTTTCATCACTGACCGGCCCCGATATCTCAGTTGGTAGGGTGTCCGCTCCGGGGAACGGGAGGTCCCGGGCCGCGACATCACGTGACCAAAGTCGTTAAAAATGGTACTA
This sequence comes from Lucinisca nassula, assembly GCA_963580285.1. Lineage (NCBI taxonomy): Eukaryota > Metazoa > Mollusca > Bivalvia > Lucinida > Lucinidae > Lucinisca > Lucinisca nassula. Next base: position 110,661,337 of record OY757012.1, on the reverse strand, counting down.
GCTGCTCCTCGCTTGGCACTCAGATTTACGGGGTAGAGCTAGGACTGGTCGACCCAGTGTCAGGATAATTTGACAGGGTGTGGTATCATTTAATGTGTCTGGGACATGATACTTCAGTGAGGCAGCACTATAAAAGTGAGCATTGAGCTCCCTGTCGCAACCAGACACCGTCGTGATATGACTGAAAAATTGTTGAAATTGACGTTAAACCCGAATTCACACACACACACGCACGCACGCGCGCGCTCACGCGCACACACACACACACTTGGACAGCCAACTGATATTGAATCACAGTTGGTTAATGCCTGCTGCCCTTGCAGCAGGTTAGGGTAGAGAGGGGAATGTTTTTTTTTCTGTTTCTGTAATTCCATTCATTTTCCTCTCCTCTGTCCCTCACTTTCATCTCCTCTACTTTCTCTTCTATCTCTTTTCTCCCTTTCCCTCACAAGGGTTGACGTGTCGTCAAATATGTTCGACTTGGACAATGTAATAGTCACTGTATGCTTGTCATTATGTACATAACTTATACACATAACACACTTATGTACATAACTTCCTTTTATAGATTTCCTTACCTGTTTACCTGTATGCTATAAAAAATAAGTACAAATATGGTATTTATCTATATGTGAGACTCTCAATAGCGAATACATGTACAAATACGGTCAAATGCTCAGGTTAAACAATATACAGTGACTCTTCTGTGTTATCATGGCTAAACCAAAATCGTTTTTGAGACCCAGTGGATCGAATTCTTCCCAAACTCCCCGCCCCGGCCCATCGGGGCTTGAAGAAATAGACTGGGCTGCCCACTGTATCCAAACATGACCTTAATAGTGTTGACGGCGACGTTAAACTTCAAATCAAACAGAAACAAACTCCCCCCCCCCCCCCTCCCTTCCACTGAGCTGGTGCTGACATAAAACCACCTTTATCTCGAACACATTTTCATGGTTCTAAAGGCATTTGATCCATTGAAGTTCGATTATTTGTTATATTTATGCGGACCCCCGCCTATCGGTGCTTGGATAAATAGATTGGGTGACATTATGCCTCCATTCAGAGCTGAAACCGACCGCACATGAGTACTAGTAAACCGTTAGCCCAGGCAATGTGCTTCGTGTCGGACCGTCCATGCACCTAATCCATGTTGGTTTGTTTCGGCGGTTGGGCCCGAGACATGCGAGATGTCATTTCATTTCGGTGTCGGGTAAAAGTCTCACAAAATAACCTGACCATTCAGTTGCAGAATTTGGCGTCGTACATGTGACCCGAGCAAGGCTCGAACCCACAGTGAGAGTAAGAGACAGCGCCCTTACCTACTTTGTATATCAGACACGGAAGCCCATATATGAGCTGTAAACAGTGCACAGCAACACCTACAATGTAGAAGCCTCCGTGATGTAGTGGTTACGCTACTCGCCTTGTAAACCAGGGGTCGCAGGATCGATTCCAAGCTTCTCCAGACTTTTGGATGAGTCTTTAAACCGAGGTCCCGTCTCCGTATGACCTTAGCTGTTGCTGGGACGTAAAACTCAAACACTCACTCACTCACAGCTACAATGTGACTTGTTCGCCTAACGAAAACTCTAGTCAGTTTCAGATACAGTGAAATTCCGCTATTAGACCACCTAAAATTAAGACAAATTCTGTTCTGAAAACCTTCTTTAGTGGGTTTCATTTATTCTTTCTTTGTGGTTTCGGCATACAGTGTCCTCTGACCAGAGACCACCTTTGGGACTGTTCAAAAGTGGTCTTAAAGACCACTTTTGATCAGTCCCAAAGTTGGTCTTAATAGAGGAATTTTATTGTATTTGACTATCAAGAATAGAAGAAGGGAATAAAAACTGAGCAGACTATCTTACGGTGCATGCTGTTCTTAGCTCGTCGCTGTTGGTTCTAGATCCACTTCGTTCCCTACCATCACGTTAGCAAATCCGTGAAATGAACACCCCTCACAACCCCACTTTAAAGAAAATTTTGGATCATATTTCTCTTTGGTCAGATTACTCATGCTTCGTAGCTCAGTATGGGTGTGGCCCATTTTGACCCCAGTGGCAAGATTGGCAGGATTTATGTAGATGACCATACTGAAAAAAGCTGGAGACAACATTTTTCACTTATATTTATGCTCAAGGGCAGGTAACTCAAAATCTGTTTGTCCCGTGCAGCCCAAATTCGATCCCAACGTAGACTGTAAGCCCCTCCTGGATATCTGCAAGTTTGATGAAGATCGAATCAGAAATGGCTGAGAAAAAGTGGAGACGTCGTTTTACCCATTAAAAGCTGGGGACATCATTTTTCACTTATATTTATGCCCAGGGGCATGATTGGCAGGATTTATGTATATAGATGACCAGGCTGAGAAAAGCTGGAGACACCATTTTTTACTTATATTTATGCTCAAGGGCAGGTAACTCCAAAGCTGTTTGTCCAGTGCAGCCCAAATTCGAACCCGACATAGACTGTAAGCCCCTCCTGGTTATCTGCAAGTTTGATGAAGCTCGGATCGGAAATGGCTGAGAAAAAGAGGAGACGTCGTTTTCCCCATTATTAGTATATGGAAAAAAAATTCACGCTCAAGGGGATGTATCCGGAAAACCGCTGGTCAGATTCAAACCAAATTCGAACTCGTCCGAGATTTTATGCTTGTCCTCGTTTATGAAAAGTTACTAGAAGATCAGATCGTCAATGGCTAAGGAAAGCTGGAGACACCATTTTTCACTTATATTTATTCTCAAGGGCAGGTAACTCCAAAGCTGTTTGTCCCGTGCAGCCCAAATTCGAACTCAAAGTAGACTGTAAGCCCCTCCTGGTTATCTGCAAGTTTGATGAAGATCTGATCAGAAATGGCCCAGAAAAAGTGAAGACGTCGTTTTCCCCATTATAAGTCTATGGGATTTTATTTACGCTCATGGGGATGTAACTGGAAAACCGCTGGTCAGATTCAAACCAAATTCGAACTCGTCCGAGATTTTATGCTTGTCCTCGTTCATGAAAAGTTACAAAATGATCAGATCATAAACGGCTGAGTAAAGCTGGAGACACCATTTTTCTCAAGGGCAGGTAACTTCAAAGCTGTTTGTACCGTGCAGCCCAAATTCGAACTCGACGTAGACTGTAAGCCACTCCTGGTTATCTGCAAGTTTGATGAAGATGGGATCAGAAATGGCTGAGAAAAAGTGGAGACGTCGTTTTCCCCATTATAAGTCTATGGGAAAATTTTTCACGCTCAATGGGATGTAACTGGAAAACGCTCGTCAGATTCAAACCAAATTCGAACTCGTCCGAGATTTTATGCTTGTCCTCGTTTATGAAAAGTAAATAAAGATCAGATTTTAAACAGCTGAGAAAAGCTGGAGACATATTTTTTTCACTTATATTTATGCTCAAGGGCAGGTAACTCCAAAGCTGTTTGTCCCGTGCAGCCCAAATTCGAACTCGATGTAGATTGTAATACCCTCCTGGTTATCTGCAAGTTTGATGAAGATCGGATCAGAAATGGCTGTGGAAAAGTGGAGACGTCGTTTTCCCCATTATAAGTCTATGGGAAAAATTTTCACGCTCAAGGGAATGTAACTGGAAAACCGCTAGTCAGATTCAAACCAAATTCGAACTCGTCCGAGATTTTATGCTTGTCCTCGTTTATTAAAAGTTACGAAAAAAAAAAAAAAAAAACAGATCGTCAATGGCTGAGGAAAGCTGGAGACACCAGTGTTCACTTATATTTATGCTCAAGGGCAGGTAACTCCAAAGCTGTTTGTCCCGTGCAGCCCAAATTCGAACTCAACATAGACTGTAAGCCCTCTCCTGGTTAACTTTTGATGAAGAAATGACCGAGAAAAAGTGGAGACGTCGTTTCCCCATTATAAGTCTATAGAACCTTTCTGTTTCCATGGCAACCAGAATTCCAATCTGATCAGCCCAAAAACCTTATGGAGCCTTTCCCCCTACCTGATGATGCTTCTCATGAAATTAGATCAAGATTGGCCATGGGGTATTAGAGATATACTTATTTGAAATTGTTTACGGACGCACGCACGCACGCACGACGGACGACAGACAGAATGTGATCACAAAAGCTCACCTTGTCACTACGTGACAGGTGAGCTAAAAAGTGACATTTTGAGGATATTTTGACGACAAAAATGCCCCAAAAATGTTTATAAATGCATTAATGCCACGAGGAATAGCTGAATATATCTGTTCCCATCCTTTTACATGAATACAATAAGATAGAACTTATAACGGATGAGAAAACTTATCCGGATATTGCAGCAGACTGTCTTGGAGAGATAATTTTGAAGTTTTGCTTTGGTTTGAGACATAGTCCTAGTGCCATGAAACCTTACTCTTATATTCAAGATGGAGTAGATTCTTTCTTGTGTTTGTGCAAAGACAATAACTGCAAGTCTCCTTTCCAAACACATCAATAAAAACTGATTTACATGGCTTTAAAGTACACCCCCCTCCCAAGAACATAGATCAGAGGCAAAATTCATCAAATACACCCAGTTAGACCTAAATTAGCACTGCCATTACATTTTGTACAGTATCTATGGCAAAATACATGCCATGAAGATAATTTTATGAAACAGAATTGGACAGAACCTAAAAATGTGTGGAAATAGTATGTAATGACTGAAAACAGGACAGTGGTCTACTTTTGCTATAGGGAGCTTTCCACTAAATGTTTTCCATAGGCGACAATAGTAACCTTTTACCTGGTCCCACAAAAACTACACATACAAAACTTTTCAAACCTTACTTGTTTAGAGCCATCCTAGCCCAACAAGTTAATGAGAAAAAATCCACATGTTGAGCTGCTCCTTTTCAAGTTACAGTCAACCATGTTTGTTTACCTACTAAAACGGAGTAAATACAAACGAACATTTTTAAAGGAGGGATGACCATGTAAAATCAGCAAAAATTTATTTGAGCTTGCAGATATATTTATAAAACATGCATCATTTTAGTCCCTTATACATATCATTTTCTCACATTGAAATAAAACATGGGAGGTATTTAGAACGCAACTAAAAGCTTGGTCCAAAAGTGATAAAACCCGGCACCTCCCAGTATTTAGTGCAATGCTACCTAGATAGGCGTGTGTAGAGATAAGACACTGTGGGTTAGCATGAAAGATTTTTTTGTTTGTTTGATTTGAGGTTTAACGTCCCCGTCAACACTGTAAAGGTCATTTTGGAGACGTTGCTTCAAATTTTTTGGGACTTCTACCCGACACTGAGATGAAATAACATCTCAAGCCCTGTCGCCCAATGAAACCGATAGGGTTTATTAGCATGGACGGTCGGCCTGGCACAGCGGTTCCTGGACAGGCTTAGATCCTCTAAGCGGTTTACCAGTACTATGTGCCGGCCGGACTCAGCTCTGCGCGGAAGCATCATGCAGCCCATATATTTCTTCAAGCCCCTATGGACGGGGACCACAGCATGAAAGATACGCTGCTTTATTATACACGTTTCAATAAAGAAACTAAACATGCGTCAAAACACCGACCAACGAAACACCTACCGTTGACAGGTTTAAATAGTTTGTCTGTGCCACGGACACAATATACTGCATCATGATTGGGTCCGAGTCTGTGCAAGATATTGTGAACGGCAGTTGGTTAAAAATCTTCATCATCGCTTGAAGAAGGACCACTCTGCATTGCGGCCTTTACATCCCTGAAGGCTTCGAAAGCGACGGACGCCATGCACTGAACGCCTGCCATTTGCAGCTAAATATCGGAAAATTCCGGTCATCTGGAATCACCTCTACGAGGACTGCTATTTGAAGGACTTTTTGTCCGACGTAAGCTGATAATAAACCAAACAGACATTCCGGGCATGTTTTCTCATGATTATTATCCCGGCTTTTTAACCCTTTTCGTACCAAATGGAATCTTCCTCCTTATATATAGCAGGAGCTCATTTCAAAATTTAGGGGTGACAGGTTGTGTTTTCTTCAAAAGTTACTTTGAAAATAACTGAACTTTTAGCAAACAATGGAGACCCTAATCAGACGCCGCGTTCTGCGGCGTCTGATCTGGGCCAGCACTGTTTTCCAGGGTACCCGTTTTGGGGTTTCTGGGTTAACCCATTCTCAAATCAGAAACCTGACGGTAATAGCCGAGTGGGAAATTTATTTTTGTAAAGTTAATTGATATCCATAAATCGAATTAGTGATATCCATAAATGGACCGAATTAATTATATCCATAATTCTAATTAGTGATATCCATAATTCGAATTAGTGATATCCATAATTCAAATTAGTGATATCCATAATTCGAATTATAGATATCCAATAAGCTAAATGATTTATGAATATATCTTATTCAAATTATGTATATCACTTTTTCGATTCACGGATATCCATAACTCGAATCAATGATATCCATAACTAGAGTGATTTAATGATAGCCGTTATTCGAATTGTGATATCCATAATTAGAATTAGTGATATCGATAGTCGAAATTAGTTATATCCATAAATCATTTAGATTAATGGCTATCTATAATTCGAATTATGGATATCACTCATTCGATATCATGGTTCCATGTTACCTACGTCTCTACTGTGAACCGATAACTTAAAAATTGATGTCAGCATCCCCAACCCCCCACCCCACCCCCACAAAGATTCATCCACATCAACTTTATGTTTTCATAGGCGTGGCGCTCATTACGCATAGTACGTATTGCGTAACGTAAAATATTTGCAATGAAGTCGCCTAAACAACATATTATAGAGTTCTTGATGAAAAGAAGCCCCCCCCCCCCCCCCCCTCCATCTCAGATAAAGATGATTTTACACAGCTTTTCCTATTTGTGCGTAAATATAACGTTAAAAACGTTAATTCGTCAGGCTTCTGCAGGTTTTACGTTGCCCGAAGCCAGCGAAAAAAAAGGTAAACGGTTTTCGATTACGGATACCAGAACCCCTTCCCTAAATTATCATCAACGAAAACTTGGTCCAGAAAACGAACTACAGGCATGAAAGCAAAGTTCGGGGTACCGATCTCACACCTACAAACGAAATTTGATGCTAATAAAATATAAAAAAAATTCGTCATAATGCAGACTCAGTCGTCACCCCCGTTGATGCAAACATTTTAACTTAACTTCAACTAAACAAACGTTTTTGGTTGTTTTTTAATAACACTTTGTTACTGGTGTGTAACGTTGTGAGGTGGTCCGTGACTATCTTTTTTATCGTGATCATTTCATAAAAAAAAGAAAAGAAAAGAAAAAAAAATGTGATGCTCGTTTCATAAAATTTCTACGAAATAACAACAAGAGTAAGACCCTTTACCGAACAAGCCTGTCCGGACAAGGGGCAAGATGTTCAGAACTATATTATAACGACGTCGTTAGTTAAAGTATCGTTAACATTTTGATCATTTAATATGGCAGATATACTTTTATTTTTGCTGAAAAAAATGAGAGCAGCTTTTGCAGATGCAAAAGCTGCTCTCATTTTTTCCAGCAAAAAATCACACTATTTTAGATATTGTACTTGGTAGAACAGTTAACAATCTGACCACTAACGAGCTCGTTAAGCTAACGATACATTGAACAACTGGACCAGTTTTGTTTCCTTACGGTCAAACTGTGAACTACGTTACGAGAAAACGTGTCTTGGATATCTGACCAGGTAAGATTACGTTACTTTTTTATTTTATTTGTTTGTGTGTTTCATAAACATTACACTTTACCGCCGAAAAACCTAGAAATTTTAGATGAAAAATGTGATATCTCAAAATATAGATTGTGGATACCCACAATCTATATTTTAGAGCAGAAATAAGAAAAATAAGGTTTACCCCTGTAAACCCCAGTTTTACTATATAAAGGTGGGGTTCAATGGGTTCAAAATTATATAGGGGTGCTTTCGTGATGTGTTTGATTTGAGGTTTCACGCCCCGTCAACACTGTATCGGTCATTTTGGAGACGTTGCTTCCAGTCTTGTGGGACTTTTACCTGACATTGAGATGACATGACATCTCAAGTCCTGCTACATGCCGCCCAATGAAATCAATAAGGTTTATAAGCATGGACGGCCTGACACTTGCACCGCTTTGCCTAGGCAGGCTTAGATCCTCTAAGCGGTTTACCAGTACTCGTGTGCGTGTCGGTTTCAGCTCTGCGTGGAAGCCTCATGAAGCCCATCTATTTCCTCTGACCAGGTAAGATTACGATACTTATTCATTTTTTGTTTGTTTGTTTGTTCAGTGTTTGATTTGAGGTTTAACGTCCCCGTCAACACTGTATACGTCATTTTGGAGACGTTGCTTCCAATTTTTGGGACTTTTACCTGACACTGAGCCTGATGAAATGACAGCTCAAGTCTTGCTGCCTGCTGCCCAATGAAACCAATAAGGTTTATATGCATGTCGGTCCGACACGCACCACTTATCATGGGCAGGCTCAGAACCTCTAAGCGGTTTACCAGTACACATGCGCGGTCTGTTTCAGCTCTACGTAGAAGCATCATGCAGCCCAAGCTATTTCTTCAAGCTCCGATGGGCGGGGGCGCGAGACCACGATACTGTCCTGCTCATTTTCAAAAGCTGCATGCAGGATAATAAAGGCCTGTTTAGACTATCAAACGTTTTGGTATGAATTTGTTTGTTTGTTTGAGGTTTAACGTCCCCGTCAACACTGTAAAGGTCATTTTGGAGACGCTGCTTCCAATTTTGTGGGACTTTTACCCGACATTGAGATGAAATGACATCTCAAGCCCTGTCGCCAAATGAAACCAATATGGTTTATTAGCATGGACGGTCCGCCTCGCACCGCGGTTCCTGGACAGGCTTAGATCCTCTAAGCGGTTTACCAGTACTAGTGTGCGGGCCGGATTCAGCTCTGCGTGGAAGCATCATGCAGCCCATATATTTCTTCAAGGCCCTATGGGCGGGGGCCGGTTTTGGTAAGAAGAATATGATTATAGGAAAATACGTCTGATTCAAGCTGAGTTCAACAATCAATACCTACTTGTCTATACTGCATTTTTTTTTAATTATAGATTTATCAATACATGTATTTCAGTATTTTTGGCCCCCGCCCATCGGGGCTTGAAGAAATAAATGGGCTGCATGATGCTTCCACGCAGAGCTGAATCCGACCGGACACGAGAACTGGTTAACCGCTTAGATGAACTAAGCCTGCCCAGACAAAGCGGTGCGAGTCGGACAGTCCATGCTTATAAACCCTATTGGTTTCATGATTGGGCGACAGGGCTTCAGATGTCATTTTATCTCAATGTCGGATAAAAGTCCCACAAAATTGGAAGCAACGTCTCCAAAATGACCTATATAGTGTTCACGGGGACGTTAAACATCAAATCAAACAAACAAACAAATTTCAGTATTTGATTGTAATTTTACCTCATACCGATAACATATCCGTGCGACATAGTATTTTTTTTTTCACATCTCCAAAACCGCTAATTGCACGACCCGCAGAAAAAGCGACCGACTGAAGTCGGTTGATTTCTAAGAGTGCCCTAAAAGCACCGTGTCATTCGGTCAATCGGTCATTCTGTCAGTCTGTCTGTCCGTCCGTAACCCGTTTGCGAAAATTGGTGATAGTGACTTAACCGCTTGGAATATTTAAACAATTTTTGGCATACTGATAGATATCATTGAGATCTAACCAATGTACTTGGGAATATTACATTCCATTTAGTATAGCCTCGCCGAGGCGAAAAATGTGAAAATTTTCGAACTGCTTCTCCTCGGAAACAGTTGGGCCGATTGAAGTAAAATTTTATATGGAGCCTCTATGTGATGGAAGAAACCATAATTTGCTCATGGGGTCCAGGTCACATGACCAAAATGGCCGCCAAGCCATATATGGTCTGTCTGTCTGTCCGTCCGTAACCCGTTTGTGAAAATTTGTGATAGTGACTTAACCGCTTGGAATATTTAAACAATTTTTGGTATACTGATAGATATCAATGAGATCTAACAAATGAACTTTCGAAATATTACATTCCATTTAGTATAGCCTCGCCGAGGCGAAAAATCCGTAACCCGTTTGTGAAAATTGGTGATAGTGACTTAACCGCTTGGAATATTTAAACAATTTTTGGCATACTGACAGATATCATTGAGATCTAACCAATGAACTTGCGAAATATTACATTCCATTTAGTATAGTCTCGCCGAGGCGAAAAATGTGAAAATTTTCGAACTGCTTCTCCTCGGAAACCGTTTGGCCGATTGAAGTCAAATTTCATATGGAGCCTCTATGGGATGGGGCTAACCAAAATTTGCTCATGGGGTCCAGCTCACATGACCAAAATGGCCGCCAAGCCATATATGGTCTGTCTGTCTGTATGTCCGTAACCCGTTTGTGAAAATTGGTGATAGTGACTTAACCGCTTGGAATATTTAAACAATTTTTGGCATACTGATAGATATCAATGAGATCTAACCAATGAATTTGCGAAGTATTACATTCCATTTAGTAGAGCCTCGCAGAGGCGAAAAATGTGAAGATTTTCGAACTGCTTCTCCTCGGAAACCGTTGGGCCGATTGAAGTCAAATTTCATATGGAGCTTCTATGGGATGGGGGAAACCAAAATTTGCTCAAGTGGTCCAGATCACATGACCAAAATGGCCGCCAAGCCATATATGGTAAAAACCCTTCAAAAATAGTCTTCTCCAGAACCACTGGGCAGATTTACACGAAACTTGATAAATGGCATCTGGGACGTAGGCCCATCATATATTGCTAAAATGGTGACCCTGGGTTGACCTTGACCTTCTTTGTGCCTAGGTTTAACTTTGACACATATGCTTTTGTATTGGAAAATGTGAGAATGCATTTTATCCTGCAAACGATTCAGAATACAGTACTAAAGTATAAGATATATTTTTGCTCCTTACGAGAAGGCGCATTTATTGGGGGAACCGTTTTAGGTCCAGGTCACATGTTTATCTTAAAAATTTCACCTTTTTGGAGGTAAAAGTTTCAATTCATTGGTATACATGTAGGCGTGTTTTCGTAATGAATCAGCTTAACTCTTATCATGCTGTTCACGACAACCTCTATCTTTGGAAACAGTGTAGATCCAGATCAGATGACTTCTGAAGAAGTCATCTGATCAGGATCTACACTGTTTAACATTAAGTTTATGGCTTTGTAAGAATAAATTACATCAAGTAATTTGATTGGTTAAAAGTCAGAAATGGGTGTGGCTAAACTGAATATTCAGCAAGAGAAGGGTTAAACGCATTTTGTCACATTTGGGTGGTATTCTTTGGATTAAGTATTTCACGACCCGCAGAAAAAGCGACCGACTGAAGTCGGTTGATTTTTTAAGAGTGCCTTAAAATCACCGTGTCATTCTGACGACCAGTCTGTCTGTCTGTCCGTAACCCGTTTGTGAAAATTGGTGATAGTGACTTAACCGCTTGGAATATTTAAACAATTTTTGGCATACTGATAGATATCAATGAGATCTAACCAATGAACTTGCGAAATATTACATTCCATTTAGTATAGCCTCGCCGAGGCGAAAAATGTGAAAATTTTCGAACTGCTTCTATTCGGAAACAGTTGGGCCGATTGAAGTAAAATTTCATATGGAGCCTCTATGGGATGGGGGAAACCAAAATTTGCTCATGGGGTCCAGGTCACATGGCCGCCAAGCCATATATGGTCTGTCTGTCCGTCCGTAACCCGTTTGTGAAAATTGGTGATAGTGACTTAACCGCTTGGAATATTTAAACATTTTTTTGGCATACTGATAGATATCAATGAGATCTAACCAATGAACTTTCGAAATATTACATTCCATTTAGTATAGCCTCGCCGAGGCGAAAAATCCGTAACCCGTTTGTGAAAATTGGTGATAGTGACTTAACCGCTTGGAATATTTAAACAATTTTTGGCATACTGACAGATATCATTGAGATCTAACCAATGAACTTGCGAAATATTACATTCCATTTAGTATAGTCTCGCCGAGGCGAAAAATGTGAAAAATTTCGAACTGCTTCTCCTCGGAAACCGTTTAGCCGATTGAAGTCAAATTTCATATGGAGCCTCTATGGGATGGGGCTAACCAAAATTTGCTCATGGGGTCCAGCTCACATGACCAAAATGGCCGCCAAGCCATATATGGTCTGTCTGTCTGTATGTCCGCAACCCGTTTGTGAAAATTGGTGATAGTGACTTAACCGCTTGGAATATTTAAACAATTTTTGGCATACTGATAGATATCAATGAGATCTAACCAATGAACTTGCGAAGTATTACATTCCATTTAGTAGAGCCTCGCAGAGAAGAAAAATGTGAAGATTTTCGAACTGCTTCTCCTCGGAAACCGTTGGGCCGATTGAAGTCAAATTAAGGAGCTTCTATGGGATGGGGGAAACCAAAATTTGCTCATGTGGTCCAGATCACATGACCAAAATGGCCGCCAAGCCATATATGGTAAAATCCCTTCACAAATAGTCTTCTCCAGAACCACTGGGCAGATTTACACGAAACTTGATAAATGGCATCTGGGACGTAGGCCCATCATATATTGCTAAAATGGTGACCCTGGGTTGACCTTGACCTTCTTTGTGCCTAGGTTAAACTTTGACACATATGCTTTTGTATTGGAAAATGTGAGAATGCATTTTATCCTGCAAACGATTCAGAATACAGTACTAAAGTATAAGATATAGTGTTGCTCCTTACGAGAAGGCGCATTTATTGGGGGAACCGTTTTAGGTCCAGGTCACATGTTTATCTTAAAAATTTCACCTTTTTGGAGGTAAAAGTTTCAATTCATTGGTATACATGTAGGCGTCTTTTCGTAATGAATCAGCTTAACTCTTATCATGCTGTTCACGACAACCTCTATCTTTGGAAACAGTGTAGATCCAGATCAGATGGCTTCTGAAGAAGTCATCAGATCAGGATCTACACTGTTTGACATTAAGTTTATGGCTTTGTAAGAATAAATTACATCAAGTAATTTGATTGGTTAAAAGTCAGAAATGGGTGTGGCTAAACTGAATATTCAGCAAGAGAAGGGTTAAACGCATTTTGTCACATTTGTGAGGTATTCTTTGGATTAAGTATTGCACGACCCGCAGAAAAAGCAGCCGACTGAAGTCGGTTGATTTTTTAAGAGTGCCCTAAAATCACCCTGTCATTCTGTCAGTCTGTCTGTCCGTCCGTAACCCGCCCGTTTGTGAAAATTGGTGATAGTGACTTAACCGCTTGGAATATTTAAACAATTTTTGGCATACTGATAGATATCAATGAGATCTAACCAATGAACTTGCGAAATATTACATTCCATTTAGTATAGCCTCGCCGAGGCGAAAAATGTGAAAATTTTCGAACTGCTTCTATTCGGAAACAGTTGGGCCGATTGAAGTAAAATTTCATATGGAGCCTCTATGGGATGGGGGAAACCAAAATTTGCTCATGGGGTCCAGGTCACATGGCCGCCAAGCCATATATGGTCTGTCTGTCCGTCCGTAACCCGTTTGTGAAAATTGGTGATAGTGACTTAACCGCTTGGAATATTTAAACAATTTTTGGCATACTGATAGATATCAATGAGATCTAACCTATGAACTTGCGAAATATTACATTCTATTTAGTATAGCCTCGCCGAGGCGAAAAATGTGAAAATTTTCGAACTGCTTCTCCTCGGAAACCGTTGGGCTGATTGAAGTCAAATTTCATATGGAGCCTCTATGGGATGGGGGAAACCAAAATTTGCTCATAGGGTCCAGGTCACATGACCGCCAAGCCATATATGGTCTGTCTGTCCGTCCGTAACCCGTTTGTGAAAATTGGTGATAGTGACTTAACCGCTTGGAATATTTAAACAATTTTTGGCATACTGATAGATATCAATGAGATCTAACCAATGAACTTGCGAAATATTACATTCTATTTAGTATAGCCTCGCCGAGGCGAAAAATCCGTAACCCGTGAAAATTGTGAAAATTGGTGATAGTGACTTAACCGCTTGGAATATTTAAACAATTTTTGGCATACTGATAGGTATCAATGAGATCTAACCAATGCACTTGCGAAATATTACATTCCATTTAGTATAGCCTCGCCGAGGCGAAAAATGTGACAATTTTCGAACTGCTTCTCCTCGGAAACCGTTTGGCCGATTGAAGTCAAATTTCATATGGAGCCTCTATGGGATGGGGGAAACCAAACTTTGCTCACGGGGTCCAGGTCACATGACCAAAATGGCCGCCAAGCCATATATGGTCTGTCTGTCTGTCCGTCCGTAACCCGTTTGTGAAAGATGGTGATAGTGACTTAACCGCTTGGAATATTTAAACAATTTTTGGCATTCTGATAGATATCAATGAGATCTAACCAATGAACTTGCGAAATATTACATTCCATTTAGTATAGCCTCGCCGAGGCGAAAAATCCGTAACCCGTTTGTGAAAATTGGTGATAGTGACTTAACCGCTTGGAATATTTAAACAATTTTTGGCATACTGATAGATATCATTGAGATCTAACCAATGAACTTGCGAAATATTACATTCCATTTAGTAAAGTCTCGCCGAGGCGAAATATGTGAAAATTTTCGAACTGCTTCTCCTCGGAAACCGTTTGGCCGACTGAAGTCAAATTTCATATGGAGCCTCTATGGGATGGGGCTAACCAAATTTGCTCATTGGGTCCAGCTCACATGACCAAAATGGCCGCCAAGCCATATATGGTCTGTCTGTCTGTATGTCCGTAACCCGTTTGTGAAAATTGGTGATAGTGACTTAACCGCTTGGAATATTTAAACAATTTTTGGCATACTGATAGATATCAATGCGACCTAACCAATGAACTTGCGAAGTATTACATTCCATTTAGTAGAGCCTCGCAGAGGCGAAAAAATGTGAAGATTTTCGAACTGCTTCTCCTCGGAAACCGTACGGCCGATTGAAGTCAAATTTCATATGGAGCTTCTATGGGATGGGGGAAACCAAAATTTGCTCATGTGCTCAAGATCACATGACCAAAATGGCCGCCAAGCCATATATGGTAAAAACCCTTCAAAAATAGTCTTCTCCAGAACCACTGGGCAGATTTACACGAAACTTGATAAATGGCATCTGGGACGTAGGCCCATCATATATTGCTAAAATGGTGACCCTGGGTTGACCTTGACCTTCTTTGTGCCTAGGTTAAACTTTGACACATATGCTTTTGTATTGGAAAATGTGAGAATGCATTTTATCCTGCAAACGATTCAGAATACAGTACTAAAGTATAAGATATATTTTTGCTCCTTACGAGAAGGCGCATTTATTGGGGGAACCGTTTTAGGTCCAGGTCACATGTTTATCTTAAAAATTTCACCTTTTTGGAGGTAAAAGTTTCAATTCATTGGTATACATGTAGGCGTGTTTTCGTAATGAATCAGCTTAACTCTTATCATGCTGTTCACGACAACCTCTATCTTTGGAAACAGTGTAGATCCAGATCAGATGGCTTCTGAAGAAGTCATCTGATCAGGATCTACACTGTTTGACATTAAGTTTATGGCTTTGTAAGAATAAATTACATCAAGTAATTTGATTGGTTAAAAGTCAGAAATGGGTGTGGCTAAACTGAATATTCAGCAAGAGAAGGGTTAAACGCATTTTGTCACATTTTTGTGGTATTCTTTGGATTAAGTATTGCACGACCCGCAGAAAAAGCGACCGACTGAAGTCGGTTGATTTTTAAGAGTGCCCTAAAATCACCGTGTCATTCTGTCAGTCTGTCTGTCCGTCCGTAACCCGTTTGTGAAAATTGGTGATAGTGACTTAACCGCTTGGAATATTTAAACAATTTTTGGCATACTGATAGATATCAATATGATCTAACCAATGAACTTGCGAAATATTACATTCCATTTAGTATAGCCTCGCCGAGGCGAAAAATGTGAAAATTTTCGAACTGCTTCTCCTCGGAAACCGTTGGGCCGATTGAAGTCAAATTTCATATGGAGCCTCTATGGGATGGGGGAACCATAATTTGCTCATTGGGCCCAGGTCACATAACCAAAATGGCCGCCAAGCCATATATGGTAAAAACCCTTCAAAAATAGTCTTCTCAGGAACCACTGGGCAGATTTCCACGAAATTTGATAAATAGCATCTGGGACGTAGGCCCATCATAAGTTGCTAAAATGGTGACCCTGGGTTGACCTTGACCTTCTTTGTGCCTAGGTCAAACTTTGACACATATGCTTTTGTATTGGAAAAGTGAGAATGCATTTTATCCTGCAAACGATTCAGAATACAGTACTAAAGTATAAGATATATTTTTGCTCCTTACGATAAGGCGCATTTATTGGGGGAACCGTTATAGGTCCAGGTCACATGACCAAAATGGCCGCCATTCCCATATATGGTAACACTCATAAAGCTAAAAGCATCCGGCGGGTCGTGCACTTCAGCTGAAGCACTGGTTTTCTTATGAAAACCGTGATAGTTTTCTTATTTATACTGCAAACATTGGTAACGAGATGCCTCATTGAGGCTGTTCTAACGAGTTCCTACAACCTTTGTCTTGAAGCAGAAATAAGAAACCTAATGTGTACCCCCATAAACCATAGTTTTCTCTATATAAAGTGGGGTTTGGTGGGGTGTTGATTACACGGACTTGTTCAAAAATTGGCATATCTTGATACAGTTCTTTCAGCGTTTGTCCAAGACGCTGAAAAAAAAACTACATCTGAAAATGTCGTCTGCTTATGACGTCTGCTGAAGTTTTTGCAAACTTTTTTTTTTAAGTATTTTTGCACACAGGGAAACAGGACGTGCCCAGAGCAGAGGAGCAGTCTGATCTGGGTCAACACTCTTTTAAGGTAACTGGCAGACGGCAAAGCAGACAACAGTTGTCGTGACTGGCATTTTATGGGTTAACTACTACGTACTGTGTTTGGGTGTAGACCCAAGGAATTTCTGTTTCAGCTGCTGTTGTAATTCAAATCACGTTAACAAGTCCGTGACGGCTTGTAGACCAGCTTTTAGAATAAGGTCGGGATAACATAGGTACATAAACTTTATTGGAATTGGCTGTGCTCTATCGCCTCAATGAGTTAGTTATAACAATCACTTGAAGAGGAAATAAGAAAATATCAAAAATCCGCAGTTGTCGTAACTGAACAGTGAGCAGTGAAGGTGCTGATCAGTTTGACATGTGCCTTTTAATACTGTTCTTTTGTCATCAACCAGATTTCATGACGTGGTTCAAATACATAGAGTCTCCCATATGAGTAGCCATAATTCCGTACGAACCTCGGCGAGGTTCAAAAATTACTGAATAAGAAGTGACCAGAATCATCAACATTCGGCAGTCGTAAGTTAACTAAAAAGGTTTTGTCGTCGTCATACACTCGAACACGCACATGTTTGTACAATTGATCGATTGATTGATCAATTGGTTGATTGATGTTTAACGTCCTTGTCAACACTATTTAGGTTATTTTGGAGACGTTGCTCCCTTTTGTGGGACTTTAACTCGAGATTGAGCTGAGAGAGTTCGCAGTGCAAGGGAAGCAACTCAAAATAAACTTCCTTGCGCAGTCGCATTACGAATAAACACCCTTTTGTGTTTAGGCCTAAACCCGGCAAAGTAGATTAGTTTTGGGATCATTGAATTCTGAAAATAGAGGTCTGCTTAAGCCGGTGCTAGAGGGCGTGGCCGGTGTTGCACATTTCAGTACTGGTCATGAACAAACTCAATGAAACCGCGTCTGCTATTTTAGTTGAGTTGGTGTATTCTTTGCCTCCAAAGGATCCGACTATTCTGAACTTTCATTTATCTTCACTACAGCTAGTGTTGTGCCGTGTGGTCGTCGTAAAAAGTCTTCCCTATCATCACCATAGTGCTGATTATAATTTCTGGTCCTTTGGGATCATTGAGTTCATTTAGAATCATTTTGAAAATAGAATTCACCCAAAGAATTCAACCATTCAGAACTTATTTACAGCTGAAGGGTATACATTATTGTCTTAGTTTTCACGGCTCGAGGTACTTCATTGAATCTCTAACAGTTTCTGTTTTAGAGCAGAAATACTGAAATAAATAGTGTTGAGTAATAAATAGTGTTGAGTCTTCAAAAGAAAAGATTGCCAATTAAAATCAACGATCATTTTATCGTATTAAAATCCATGGAATTAAAGGGAATAGGAAGACCTTCAGGGGAGGCAACTCCTGCAAAAGTATTTTTGTCTCCCATGTCAATAGGGGTCAACTCTTAAAGGAAAGGATTTGCTCCTAAGGAGCAAATTCTTTCCTTTAAGAGTAGACCCCTTTTTCAGTGCGACAGGGCTT
Source organism: Lucinisca nassula (assembly GCA_963580285.1). NCBI lineage: Eukaryota > Metazoa > Mollusca > Bivalvia > Lucinida > Lucinidae > Lucinisca > Lucinisca nassula. Next base: position 110,643,013 of record OY757012.1, on the reverse strand, counting down.
ACACAAAAGCAAACAGGAAGTGCCGAAAGTTGTCTCGCTTTGAAAAATGGCGGACAAATCTGCCAGGTGTTCCCATTCCACTTAAGACCTCGAAAGCCCAATCCACTTTATATAGACAAAAGAGGGGCTTATAAGGATATACATTGTCCTTGTTTTTGCTCAAAAACAAAGATTGTGGCCACCTACAGTCTATGTTTGGAATTATCATGTTTTTTATTTTATTTTTTTTATTGTTTTGTTTTGTTTTGCTGTTTCATCATGTGAACAGTTATTAAGTCCGAAACACCCATCTTAACGCCACTTTATATAGAGAAAACTGGGGTATACGGGGGGTAAACATCATTTTTCTTATTTTTGCTCAAAGGCTATAGGTTGCGTGTACTCGTTAGAACCGCATCAACGAGCACCCAAAAGGGTTTATATGCACGGTCGGTTCGACTCGCACCAGTTTGCCTGGGCAAGCTTAGAACTTCTAAGTGATTTACTAGTACTTGTGTGCGGTCGGTTTCAGCTCTGCATGGAAGTATCATGCAGTCCAATCTATTTCTTCAAGCCCCGATGGGCGGGGGCAAAACATAGTACTTTTACCCAATACAATTGTACTTTATGAAAAGAAAATAGGACTTATATGAACCTCTATGAATGTCAAAGCTCAAGCACATCAATTTACCGTGGCTTAAGGTCACAGTGATTGAATGAATGACCATCAGAATTTCAAACGTCTTCTCCTCAGAAACCATCACAAGGCCAACTGAAGTCATATTATAAACAGAGCATCTTTGTCTCACATGAACTAGCGTTGATATAAGTGTTCCTGGTCAAATGGCAGCCATGCCCGTATAAGGCAAAATACTTCTTCTTCTCTAGAACCGTAAATCAGATGACCTTGAACCTTGGTAGATAGCAAAAGTGACTCGAGTCCTACATAGGGTATATAAATGATCACAGAAATATTGCATTTGGTTCCTAATGCATTCGAATAGGAAAAAGCTAAAACAGTTCTTTTATCCAAAACAATTGTACATTGTGAAAATTAAAGCTCTATAAATGTCAAAGGCCAATGTTATTCAGTGACTTTGGGCCAAGGTCACAAGGATTGAAAGACCATCATATTTCAAAAGTCTTTTTCTCAGAAACCACAGGGCCAACTGAAGTCATATTTTATGGATCAATGGAACTTAAGTTTCATATTTATATAGAGCAACTATGCATTACGGGAACCAAAGTTTACACGAGTTGTTCTATTCACATGACCAAGATGGCCACCATGCCTATATAAGGTGAAAACCTTTTTTAAAAAATCTCTTTCTTCGGAACCATAAGTCAGATTAGGCATACAGTATAAGGTACTTGATCCCTGCACAAATTATATAAATGAAGTTCCTGGGTTGACCTTGACCTATTTTACGGCAAGGCCAAATGTGTTCCCTTAGGCTTATGAATGGGAAAATGGTAAGACAGTGCATTTAGCCAAAACAGTAGTAGTTTATGGAATAAAAATAGGTCTTATATAAAGTCAAAGGTCAAGGTCATTATTTTATTTTGGCCAGGGGTCACTAGGATTAAAAGTCTGTCAACATTTACAAGTACTTCATCTTCTGAAAGTACTTGGACAATTTCTATTGAAATTGGCGTGCAACTTTTAGGGAAGTTGGGAACGAATATTGTGTTTGAATGGTCAAGTTCACAAGACCAAGATGGCTGTCACTCATGTATGGTATAAACCAGAAAATATTTTTTCTCCAGTACCACTGGGCCATTTGTATCAGTGACTCACGTGAGCGATCGTTACCCTTGAATTACTTGTCCAACTAGCCCTTTTTGCACTTGTATACCAAGATACATTTACGACCATTTCGATAGTATCAGAAAACAGGGCCCATACCCACAGTGCCATTGTCAAGGGCACTTAAGGGGAATGGGAACACCTTCAGGGGAGACAACTCCTGCAAAAGTATTTTGTCTCCCATGTCAATAGGGATAAACTCTTAAAGGGAAGACTTCTTTTAAGAGAAGACCCCTATTTTAAGTGGGACAGGGCTTATAGAAAAGTGAACAGGAAATCCCGAAAGTTGTCTCCCTTTGAAAAATGGCGGAAAAATCTGCCATTTGTTCCGGACTATGGAACCTGTCCATACTAGTGTCTCAATCTGGAGCATTCGGCTGAGGTGAGCTAAAATGTATGGGGCGCCCTTTTACTACTTATTCCCTATTTATAGATAGCCATAATTATTTATGCATACCAATAATTATTAATGGATATCCATAATTCGAATTAATAATATCCATAATTCGATTTATGGATATCCATAAATCGTTCTGAATTCTGGATATCCAAAAATCGAATTATGGATATCCATCATTCGATTTATGGATATCTATAATTCGAAAAATGGATATCCATAATTCGGATCATTAATGGATATCCATAATTCGATTTATGGATATCCATAATTCGTCTTGGCAAATGAATACAATAAATAATGACTGAAGCCATATGCTTTTGAGCTGAATGATGGATATCTATAAATCGAAATATCGATATCCATAATTCAGCCCGATTTATGGATATCCATAATTCAATTTATGGATATCCATGATTCGAATGATGGATATCAATAAATCATCGGTATAATGGATATCCATATTTTGATTTTATTGATATCCATAATATGAATTAGTGATATCCATAATTCGAATTATGGATATCCATCAATCGCTCTACATTAATGATATCCATAAATCGAATTATGGATATCTATAATTCGATTGTGGATATCTATAATTCGATATATGGATATCCATTTTTCGGCTAATTTATAGATATCCATAATTCGAATTATGGATATGCATAATTCGAATTATGGATATCCATAAATCGAATTATGGATACATATAAATATAGATTGAATAGTAAAACGGCACCCCATAAAAATGGTATAATATTCCAGTACAGAAAGTGACGTACCATAATTTGGTCCATTTATGGATATCCATAATTCGATTTATGGATATCCAAAATTCGTCTTGGCAAATAAATACAATAAATAATGACTGAAGCCATAGGCTTTTGCGCTGAATTATGGATATCCATAATTCGAAATATTGATATCCATAATTCACCCCGATTTATGGATATCCATAATTCGATTTATGGATATCCATGATTCGGATTATGGATATCAATAAATCATCGGAAAAATGGATATTCATATTTTGATTTATTGATATCCATAATATGAATTAGTGATATCCATTATTCGAATTATGGATATCCATCAATCGCTCTACATTAATGATATCCATAAATCGAATTATGGATATCTATAATTCGATTATGGATATCTATAATTCGATTTATGGATATCCATTATTCGGCTAATTTCTGGATATCCATAATTCGAATTATGGATATGCATAATTCGAATTATGGCTATCTATAAATATAGATTAAATAGTTAAACGACACCCCATACATAAAATGGTCTAATATTCCAGTACAGAAAGTGACGTACCTCCGGTTCTAAAGTTCATATATGCATTTTGGGTCGATTATTTATCGATCGGTCTAAAGTTACTGAATACGGAGGTGCTATTGCCCGCGTGACTATCGCTGAGTAGCTGACCATGTACAAAACCGAGGTACTGCTTATTTATAACATTGGTAGTCTTCTCCATGTGACGTCAGAGCGCTGAGTAGAAAGTACCTATTATCTTGACTGGCTTATGTTCTGGGTCATTTGCAAACAGTATACACCTAGATCAGGCGCCGCATTACGTTACGTCTGATCAGAGTGTACAATGTTTGCTTTCAGTACAGGCATTCAAGAGTCTTAAGGGGAACGGGAACACCTGACAGGTTTTATCCGCCATTTTTCAAAGGGAGACAACTTTCGGGACTTCCTGATCGCTTTTCTATAAACTTTGTCCCACGGAAAAGGGGTGTACTCTTAAAGGAAAGAATATGCTCCTTAGGAGCCAATTCTTTCCTTTAAGAGTGGACACCCCATTGACATGGGGGACAAAAATACTTGGTGTACTCTTAAAGGAAAGAATTTGCTCCTTAGGAGCAAATTCTTTCCTTTAAGAGTTGACCCCCATTGGCATGGGGGACAAAAAAAAAAACTTTTGCAGGAGTTGCCTACCATTCCCCTTTAGTCCTCGTCCAGGGCACTTTTCCAGCCTACACTCAGAGACAATAGACCCACCAGTACTGACAATGCTTTGATTATTGCATGTTTAGCAATCGACATAAGTAAGTATTAAATAAATAAATGACCCAGAATCTTTCAAGCGGCGACAGGGTTTGAGATGTAATTTCATCTCAATGTCAGATGAAAGTTCCACAAAATTGGAAATAACGTCTCGAAAATAACCTATACAGTGTTGACTTCACGCATGCGCAGGATGATCTGAGTATTTCCTGTCCGAAAAACGACATGAAAACTAGGATCAACATTTAAAAGCATCCATTGATTACGGCAAAAGTATCGCTTTTACATGTATCTCTTTGTATTTCGCTGTGGCTGAAGATTTTGAAAGTTCGTGCAATCCTCAAAGAATATGATAACACTGCATGCAAGCGCACGATCGATGATCTACTTCTTCACATGTCGCATACAGACATGCGCAATTTAAGATCATGATGCGCATCCATTCTATTCATTGCGCAAACACGCCTTTACAAATACATTGCCACCTTTATCACCGAAAAAATGAACATTTTAGGATGAAAACTTGTGCTTTTTTTCTTATTTCTGCTTAAAATATAGATTGTGGGCAACCGTTAGAACCGCCTCTCTAACGAGTAACCACAATCTATATTTTAGAGCAGAAATAAGAAAAATAAGGTATACCCCCGGAAACCCCAGTTTTACTATATAAAAGTGGGGTTCAAGGGGGGCAAAATTATATAGGCGTGATTTTTTTTCTTGACAGCCATGCGGATGCGATCTGCAAATACTGATCATACTGCACTGATATGCAGGCTGATTAGTATTCCCTAGTATCACAATGGTATATGCTGAGTTTCAGAACAGCATGCGAAACATTCTTTGGGTAGCCCTGAGACTGCAGAAAAAAGCTGTTGATCAATTCACAGCATCTGTTTACTTATCAAACGATGAATCATACAATGTGTTGAATATTTGCTGACTGAACCTTTTTTTTCAGAACATTTGTAAATTTGCGTAAAAGGCAAATCCGCTCAACAATTTTATATGATGAGCCTGCGCCTGAGTATTCGCTATTCAAAGAGGCCCTCTTTGGCTTCTCTGCTATTTATAAGGAACGAACGAAGATAGCAATAGCACAGGCTGATCTCTGATATGCAATATTATAATGCAATGCTTTGAAATTGTGAGAAAAAAATCGGGCCGAAACGGCCCACCAATTTGGCCGAAACGACCCACCCCCACAAAATTGGGCCGAAACGACTCGGCCGAAACGACCCAGGACCGAAACGACTCAGAACCGAAACGTCCCGCAGATCTAGCATTACAGTGCCATTGGGGTGGGGTGTGGGGTGGCAAGAACATTTCTTATTTCCAGTCCAAATTGAGATTGTTCGTGCTTGTTAGCGAGCACCCACAATCTATGTTTTTGAGTAAAAGTAAGAAGTAATGAACACCTCGTTAAAGCTCACTTCCCTCTATATAAAGTGGGGTTAAGAGTGGTGTTCATAGCACTTACTTATTAACCTAATGCGTGATTTTAGAAGCTCCCTTCTTAAATTTGTGCTACACACTATGATTATCATTATAGCCAATAAAGACAGACACATTCCAATTGCACGACCCGCAGAAAAAGCGACCGACTGAAGTCGGTTGATTTCTAAGAGTGCCCTAAAATCACCGTGCCATTCTGTCATTCGGTCATTCTGACAGTCTGTCCGTCCGTAACCCGTTTGTGAAAATTGGTGATAGTGACTTAACCGCTTGGAATATTTAAACAATTTTTGGCATACTGATAGATATCAATGAGATCTAACCAATGAACTTGAGAAATATTACATTACATTTAGTATAGCCTCGCCGATGCGAAAAATGTGAAAATTTTCGAACTGCTTCTCCTCGGAAACTGTTGGGCCGATTGAAGTCAAATTTCATATGGAGCCTCTATGGGATGGGGGAAACCAAAATTTGCTCATGGGGTCCAGGTCACATGACCAAAATGGCCGCCAAGCCATATATGGTATGTCTGTCCGTCCGTAACCTGTTTGTAAAAATTGGTGATAGTGACTTAACCGCTTGGAATATTTAAACAATTTTTGGCATACTGATAGATATCAATGAGATCTAACCAATGAACTTGCGAAATATTACATTCCATTTAGTATAGCCTCGCCGAGGCGAAAAATGTGAAAATTTTCGAACTGCTTCTCCTCGGAAACCGTTGGGCCGATTGAAGTCAAATTTCATATGGAGCCTCTATGGGATGGGGGAACAAAAATTTGCTCATGGGGTCCAGGTCACATGACCAAAATGGCCGCCAAGCCATATATGGTATGTCTGTCCGTCCGTAACCCGTTTGTGAAAATTGGTGATAGTGATTTAACCGCTTGGAATATTTAAACAAGTTTTGGCATACTGATAGATATCAATGAGATCTAACCAATGAACTTGCGAAATATTACATTCCATTTAGTATAGCCTCGCCGAGGCGAAAAATGTGAAAATTTTCGAACTGCTTCTCTTCGGAAACCGTTGGGCCGATTGAAGTCAAATTTCATGTGGAGCCTCTATGGGATGGGGGAAACCAAAATTTGCTCATGGGGTCCAGGTCACATGACCAAAATGGCCGCCAAGCCATATATGGTAAAAACCCTTCAAAAATAGTCTACTCCAGAACCACTGGGCAGATTTCTACGAAACTTGATAAATAGCATCTGGGACGTAGGCCTATCATAAATTGCCAAAATGGTGACCCTGGGTTGACCTTGACCTTCTTTGTGCCTAGGTCAAACTTTGACACATATGCTTTGTATTGGAAAAGTGAGAATGCATTTTATCCTGCAAACGATTCAGAATACAGTACTAAAGTATAAGATATATTTTTGCTCCTTACGATAAGGCGCATTTATTGGGGGAACCGTTTTAGGTCCAGGTCACATGACCAAAATGGCCGCCCATATATGGTAACATTCATAAAGCTAAAAGCATCCGGCGGGTCGTGCACTTCAGCTGAAGCACTGGTTTTGGTACTTGTTGATATTGCTAAGTAATAGTTTAGGTCGTAGTACCAAAACGTTAATCCAAAATCATTAGTCCATAGACAAATGGGCAAATATCAATGTTCAGATCAACAGACGTGTACTCCAGAAGAGTGTAATCAGGCGTACGCGGATTGTAAGCATTACTTGGTAAGCAAGCTTCGCCCACCATGCCCATCGACCCGAACGAAGAAAAGGTACCGAGAAGGGTATGTCCGAGATTTTTGGAAGTCTTCCTTTGGCTTTCCATTGGCAAACATATCAGAAATAATTCTGGAAATGGCCACATTGTACGGATCAACAAGATCATGGTGCCTCCCACAGAACTTCTTTAGTGTTGATACCAGTTTGGTTTTTTTGATACCCCTGGAATAACAACCTGGTAGTGAGCACCACCCACGTTCCATAAAGTCCGGATACTTGGAACAGGCTCTAGCATAACGGATTAACTGTGAAACGTAAACTCCATGTGCTGGTGCAGACGGGATATTACTGCTCAGGAAGGGAAAGTTAACAATGGGAAAATTGAAGTTATCTCGTTTAAATAAATCGTACTAATATATGCTCCAGATGCATGTTAGCGACACTGGTCTATAATTTGCTGCATCATATTTTTCACCTTTCTTATAGACTTGGGTAACATTTGCTTGTCGCCAGTCATCTGGTACAGTGCCCTGGCCAAGTGATTCATTGAAGAAAAAGGCTAGTAGAGGAGAGATTTCAGCACTACATTCCTAAAGCACCCTGGCATTCAGGTCGTCCTGCCTAGATGCCTCATGTATCTTGAGCTTACTCAACAGTTTAGCGACCCCTTTGGGCGTGGAGCGTGGTAGCTCAGTGGTAAGTGCACCTGCCGTTGATGCTAGAGGCCCCCGGTTCGATTCCCGGCAGCGGTAATAAAATTGCGGTGTCCGAACATGCTCCACTGGCATCATTTGCAGGGATTAATGCCACAAGTGCACCGTCCTTTGGATTGGGACGTTAACTGGAGGCCCATGTGCAGGGAGAACCATCCCCCAGGCAGGTTAAAGATCCCTACCGTAATTACATGATTACTGTAGGTAGTCTTTCATCCTGCAAAACCTGGAGTGTATGTAATATACACCTGCGAGTAATGGTCAAATGTGACCGATCGCAGTATCAGTAAAAAGAAAGAAAATGGATAAAAAAAAACCCTGAAAATTACAGGTATTCTTTATTTTTTATTTATTTTATTTATTTATTTATTTTTATTTTTTGAGACACTGAGCATTTTTTTAGCATTCTTGCTGACTGTCAACACGGTTTAAGAGACAATTACCCCTGATATTGCGAGCGTCAGTCAAAGGTCTTGCGAAACTCAATTAGTTCAATTTTATCATCCATGACATTGTGAGCAATCTGGATGGGGCCATAAACCGTGGCCACAAACATACTGACTTGATTATCATGGACTTCGTTAAGGCCTTTGACAAGGTACCTTACAGAAGGCTATTGTATAAATTGGATTACTATGGGATAAGAGGATCCACACATAGGTTGATTAGCTCGTGGCTCTCTGGGCGCTCACAACAAGTTGTACATGATGGCCAAGCGTCTGATCCAGTCCCTGTTTTATCTGGTGTCCCCCAAGGTTCGGTCCTTAGACCGGTCCTTTTCTTGGTATTCATTAATGATCTCCCTGATAATATCAGGTCATCTGTCCGTTTGTTTGCTGATGATTGTGTCCTGTATAGGAATATATATTCTTATTTTACAAGATTATCTGAATCAACTAGCATAGTGGGAGGCCGATTGGCAGATGAAGTTCAATGTGGCCAAATGTCATTCAATGAGGGTATCACAACACCCTCCGGACAAACAAATTAAGTTTGATTATACACTACATCAGCAAATTTTGGAGCAGGTTCAATCCGCCAAATACCTTGGTAGCACAATCACTGATGATCTTGATTGGGGACAACACATTTCAGAGATTACATCAAAAGCAACTAGGACTTTAGGATTTCTTAGACGTAAATTGGCTTTTGGACCTAGGCAGACAAAGGATGTTGCATTGGTTCACCCTCAACTTGAATATGCATCACTCATTTGGCACCCCTATGTTAAAACTCAGATTCAGCAGGTGGAGAAGGTGCAGAGGACAGCTGCTCGATGGACCTGCCGACGATGGCGCAATAGAAGTAGCGTCGGTGACATGCTTAACGAGCTAGAATGGCCGTCCCTAGAGGCCCATCGAGAGCGGCCCTCTTTAACCTTCTTCTGTAAGATACATTCAGGTACAGTGGCCATTAATAAAGACAAATGTTTGACCCCTGCGACAGTTTCAACCCGAACAAGGGCATCAAAAGTAAAAAACTCACAATATCATAGGTACCAGTCCTATAGTGATGCCCTGAAAAATTCTTTTTTCCTAGAACTATTTCCCAGTGGAATAGTCTTCCCTCTTCTGTGGAGAATGCTAAGACTGTAGAGAAATTCAAAGCCCGTACAGTGTAAGGTTGAGATTCCTGAAGAGGTATGCATTTTAGTATACCTCTGTTATTCAGATTGTAAATAATTTTAAGGACTCATCCGGTGACTCATCTTTTTTTATTCTAAATTTAGCTACGTACCCAACTGAGGTAGCCTAATGACCAAATATGACCGACTCAGTATAAGATAGATAGATAGATAGATAGATAGATAGATAGATAGATAGATAGATAGATAGATAGATAGATAGATAGATAGATAGATAGATAGATAGATAGATAGATAGATAGATAGATAGATAGATAGATAGATAGATAGATAGATAGATAGATAGATAGATAGATAGATAGATAGATAGATAGATAGATAGATAGATAGATAGATAGATAGATAGATAGATAGATAGATAGATAGATAGATAGATAGATAGATAGATAGATAGATAGATAGATAGATAGATAGATAGATAGATAGATAGATAGATAGATAGATAGATTTAAAAAGCTTTAACTTGTGGACGACTGTGGGTTCCGGGTCATTTCGACCCATAACAAAATCGGTCCATGTCAAAATCGACACATGGCAAAATCGGCCTATAGCAATTTCGGCCCATAAATGATTTCAATGCTGTTACAGGGGTCAAAATATCAGCCAAAATATATATATAAAAGAAAGATAAAGTTAATTAATGATAAAATACATATACAATTTATTTTTACCCCTTTGATCGAGCGGCATTGTATCATTTTTTTTTTCAATAATTACCTTCCTCAGATGTGAGTCTTCTCGCAATGCAAACTTTGCAATGGAATAAATATCAAATAATAATAATATAAAAGAGGGTGTGCTTATTTAGAAAAAAAAAATATATTTATGAACTTGGAAATTGTAGTTCTGGGGTCATTGTTTATTTGTTTATATTGTTGGAACATGTCGGTATGCAAAATGATCAATTATCACTTTGCGTTGTTACCTTTATCGACACGTGCCTTAAAGTCACAGACAGATCGATTATAACATTACATAAACCTCAGTCATTATTGGGGCACGCGCCAATCATCCATAAGTTTATGTCTCAAATGCGTGTCTTTCATTCTTTCTTTGTTTCAATCTTTCGGTTTCGTTTATGAATGTTATTGGGCAGGGCCACATCGACAGCTATATGTAGACCTAGCGCCGGTGCCCAACGAAGACTCACATCAGCCTATGCATCCGCGCAGTCTGATTTGTGTGTAACAATGAATCATAAAGTAGCCAAAGCTTTCTCGTGCCTTCAGCGACCATGGCAATACTGTGCGGTTGAGAAAGTCCAACTGCCCTGCTAGCATTCTACATAAATCTACAGCGGGCCGTTAGCGGCCCGTCAGCTACCCTGACGGGCCGCTAACGGCCCGCTGTAGATTTATGTAGAATGCTTACTGGGTGTGTATGCTGGGCTCGTGAAGTAGCCAAAGTTTCCTCACGCCTCCAGCGATCATGACCATACTGTGCGGCTGAGCAAGCTGATCTGTGTATGCTGGGCGAATTGTAGAAATTACTGGGCCCTTACTTATTTTGTGTTTCAATCGGCCTGAACTTGGAAATTGTAGTTCTGGAGCGCGATAGTTCAGTGGTTAGTGCACTTGCCTCTGATGCTAGAGGCCCCGGGTTCGATCCCCGGCAGCAGCGATAAAATTTCGGTGTCCCAACATGCTCTATTGGCATCATATGCAGGGATGAATATCATAAAGTGCACCGTCCTTCGGACCGGGACGTTAACTGGACACCCCCCCCCCCCGTGTGCAGGGAGAACCATACCCTGTGCAGGTTAAAGAACCCTACCGTAATTACATGATTACTGTGTAGGCTTTCATCCTGCTAAACCTGGAGTGTATGTAATGTACACCTGCGAGTAATGGTCAAATGTGACCGATCGCAGTATCAGTAGAAAGAAAGAAAATGTTCAAACTGCTTCCTCGGTGTCAGTTTTCTAACCATTACCTGCAGTGAAAACAATCAAATATCATAAATCCTTAAGCCTTTTCAAAATTCATAAGAGTACATTTTCTTTCCTATGTATCCATTACGATAACACATCCGAGTGACATATTGCATTTTATTCTTAAATTTTCACCAAAATGACTACTTTTCCGGCAAAAAATTGTGATATTTGTCTTATTTCTACTCCGAGCATACGTTGTCTTTGCTCTTTAGAACCGCGGCTCTAACGAGTATCCACAACCTATGCATTGGATCAGAAATAAGCATGAAAGCATATACCCCTTTAAACCCAAATTTCCCTATATTAAAGGGGTTTAGGATGGTATTGTTTTCTCGGCTTCCAAAGGATAACCCTTTCTAGAACATATTTAACGTCACTACAGCTGGTGTCTGGGATTGTGTGGCGGCCGTCAAAAGTCTCCCTGCCCTACATCATAGTGTAGTTTATATTTTCTCGTCCTTTGGGATCATTGATTCCATTGTGGAATTTTAAAAAATGAGGGCCACTGATGAGGCCTAATTGGCCGAAACTAGCTAGTCTGGCCCAGAAAACATTTACACTCCATGTTTTCCATTTCTGTGGTGCATTCCTTGCTTCCAAAGGATAACCCTTTCTAGAACATTGTTAACATGATGTGATTTTTTTATCATTTGAGGAAAGAATATTAATTTCTCAAATCGAACATATTTTTCATTTTATCCCATTTCTTCGACTTATCTGATTTGGTCGGGCACGCAAACCATCATTAAATTTGCGGATCGAAATCGCTATGGGCCGATTTTGTTATGGGCCGAATTGTTCAGGGACGGGTGGGTAAACTTACCGGAACGGACCGGAACGGACCTAATTACCGGAACGGACCGGAACGAACCAATTTGTATAAAATACACACTATTTTAATCTTTTACTTTTACAACATTGTGCATGCTCTTGTTAATAAAACATTTTGTTAAATGTGGAATATGGGTCAGAGATCAATAATATCACCCTGTGCGTCAGGCCCACACAATCACTTTCCCTAGTGGTGTTTGGAGCAGAAATAATTAAAATTAAAGACTCTAAATATAAAGGTATCCCACTTATGTAGTCCGAGCCTGGCTCGTGTTATATGTGAGACGCTTAGATCTGCAACGGAAGGCCATGTGTTTTTCTCCAGGTACTCCGGTTGATTGGGCTGTATGGTGCTTCCACGCATAGCTGAAATTGACAACACATGAATACTGGTAAACTAGAAGGACTAAGCCTGCCCAGCCAAAACGGCATGAGTCAGACATAATGGGAAAAGTGGGTTTACAAGTCCTCGCCCATCGTGACTTGGAGAAATAGATTAGGCTGTATGGTGCTTCAACGCATAGCTGAAATTGACAACACATGAATACTGGTAAAGTAGAAGGACTAAGCCTGTCCCGGCAAAATGGCTTGAGTCAGACTGTTCAGTGCATATTATAAGCCGTTTGGTTTCATTGGACAGCAGGGCTTGAGATGTCATTTCATCACACTGCCGGGTTGAAGTCCCACAAAATTGGAAACGGCGTCTTCCAAATGGCGTGAGTCAGACTTATAGTGGGAAACGTGGGGCTTACAAGTCCCCGCCCATCAAATAACAACTATCAAGGCACACATTTTTAAATTCCGCCAGTCCAAAGAGATTAAAGTATATCGTTAAAGTGATAATCGTTGTGATACAAACCGATAAACGTGAAAGTGTGCTTCAGTAATCTATTTATCTCAGGTGTGGATAATCTAATTATCTTAGGTGTAAAAAAACGAAGGATCTGCCTTTTAATTAGGTGTGAACGAAGTAAAAAGGGTCGAATTAACGCACGCCAATTTAAAAGAAAAGACAGGATAGGATTGAAAAAAAAACATAAATGAAATAAAATAGTAATATTTAATAGTGCCAAATTAATTTATTGTTATCATGATAAATCTAAAAGAATCTACTGTATCACCATTGTAACAATGTTTAAGTTTCTTTATGTTGCACAAGTTAATCAAAGACTTCCAAATGGTATTTACTTAAAAATGAAATTTATTTTTCTGCAGTTCATGGAAGTATGAACGCAGTGGGTCGCGTGCAAAGTAAATGAACCACGAACGGGTTCATGTAAACTTTGCTAGCGATCCACTCTCGTTCATGAAAAGCAGAAAAATTAAGTTTATTTTTTACATTTACATTATTTGCCCCTCATCACTGGGCGAAAAAATGCTTGTAGGGCAAACTTTTAAAACTGAAAAACATTTACACGTTGTTTTTCTACAAAGAGCGGAGCAGCGTTGACGTCATCAACGCCCACAGAGAACAGTGGTTTAGAATGACGTCACTTAACGTCACTGAAAATCATTTGATTCGATGCATTCGTGGAAGTATGAACGCAAATGTAGATAGATAGATAGATAGATAGATAGATAGATAGATAGATAGATAGATAGATAGATAGATAGATAGATAGATAGATAGATAGATCTAAAGAAAGATAGATAGATAGATAGATAGATAGATAGATAGATAGATAGATAGATAGATAGATAGATAGATAGATAGATAGATAGATAGATAGCAATTGTTTTCTATCGGTTTACATTAGACATTACACTGGAAATGTAAATATTAATCGATAACGTCAATAAGAAGGAAAATAATGCATAAAATGGGGGGGGGGGGGGTGGGGGGGGGGGATAGGACCCTTCCGGTAATTAGGTCCGTTCCGGTAAATCTACGCACCGGTCCAGAGACCATCTCGTGACACTCGTGACACATGTCATACGAGACCGATCGGGCACCAGCGAATAGACTGATACCCGGCGGCATCACAAGTGAAAGTAGAAGGAAGCGAAAAAATGGTTGAACGATTTTCTTTCTGCATATTTATTTTGTTGTCCGTGGCGGAACATATCCTTGGACAGAAAAATGTGATTCCAGAACAAATACATTTGGCATTTGGGCGTAAGTTTGTAAAAATCTGATTTATCAAAAATTATTCAGTCTTGTATAAAACACTAACAGAAGCGTCGGGAACACAAGGAAAGGACAATAGTTATATGAGGGAAGCTGTACCCAGAACCCCTCGTTCTGCCCCTAATAGAGGATCCCACTCCCCAGGCCTCAGTGATTCTCAAAATGACCCCCTATGCCAGGATACTAACACTCAGGTCATATGTAAGATTTGTAACGAGACAATGGACAAATGCCTCACAATTAATTGTAATTGTTGCGAATGTTACTTTTGTAGACCTTGTTTAGATTTGAATAAATCTGTGTTTGATGGCATAAAGAGTCTGCCAGGTTTAGCTTGGTTCTGTAATAAATGCCAATCAGTACCGGGAGTACACAAAATGCTAGTTAGGCTAGGTAATGTTGAAGAGAGACAGGATAAGTTGGAAGAAAGAGTTGATAACATTGAAAAGGAAAAGGTCTCCAAAGATCAAATCAAAGAGCTGGTGCATAATGAATTTCAGGAATATAAAGAAGTAGAAGGTAGGAGGTTAAATTTAATTTGCTTCAACATACCAGAGAGTAAAAAAGAAGTAATTAAGGAAAGGCTAGATGAAGATTTGGAATTTTTAACCAATCTGTTTGACACCAAACTCAACTGCCCAGTTTCTGCCACTGATATCATTAGGCCGGTAAGGCTAGGGGCCAGAAAGGAGAGTATTAATGGAACTAAACAATGCAGGCCACTAAGGTTTTCTGTTCGTTCATTTGATATAAAAAGGCAGCTACTCAAAGCTGGTATGAGTCTCAGAAATTGTGATGATGTGTTATTTTCTAACATTTACCTTACACCAGACCTAACAAAAAAGCAGAGGGAGGAGGCTTTTAGGCTTAGACAAGAGAAACGTCACAGAACGAACGTAATGGGAGAATCGAATCTCAAAATAAAGAATGGTAGAATTGTAAAAGTCGGAAATATTGCTAATGAGTCTCTGTCGGGTGGTGCCTATGGGGAGGGACCCCCAGTAGGTAACATGTAACAGTTCCTTAGTATCGAATATCTGTATATAGGCTGTAATTTATGTTGCACAGTTGTGCCTGATTAGTTTTTCAAATTACCATTACTGTGTTGGTTTTTCTACGTTGAGAATTACATTTTAATGTTAGAAATATTGTATTTTCCAGTATTAGACAGAAGTAGTGATTCAGAAGAAACATTTGCGTATGAAAGTGATAATGATGATACTAGTGTCTTTGATAAATCTGAAAGCGATAGTGACTTTCAGTGTTCAACATCTGAATCAACTCTACTGTATAGTGATCAGGACACTACTAATAACTCTTCTTGTTATTCATCTAATATTGATGAATCTGGGTTATCAATTTATTATACTAATGCAGACAATTTAATCAACAAAATTGATGAACTGAGAATAAGAGCTTACAGCAAGAGTTTTGATATTTTAATAATTACTGAAGTTTACCCAAAGAACATAAACTCAAGTTCTATTTGTGTTTCTGAACTCAATATTTTGGGCTATAAATGTTATAGAAGTAATGTCAGCGATTCAAGTAGAGGTGTGGTAATTTATGTGAAAGACCATTTACCCTCTAATATGAGGAAGGACCTATCTGATTATGAATTTCTAGAAAGTATCTGGATTGACATAGAATTTGATCCCTGCAATAGATACCTTTTTGGTGGTATTTACAGGAGTCCAAACTCCAGCAGAGAGAACACTATGCGCCTATTAAGTCTTCTTGACAGTCTATCTAAAGAGAAATATACACACAAAATTATATTAGGAGATTTCAATTTTCCAGGAATCAATTGGGAAAGTTGGACTACAGCAGGAAGTGAAGAACATATTGAATTTAAGTTTATGGAATGTTTAAGAGACAATTTCCTAGAACAACCGGTAACTCATCCTACGCGCTGGAGAGGGTCAGAACCCGGAAATGTGTTGGACTTGGTTTTAATTGACAATGTTAGCCTAATTTCAAACCTTGAAATAACATCAAGACTTGGTTGTAGTGATCACTTAAGCATAGAACTATTTCTAGAGGATACTTGTACGAATAATACACCTCAGAGAATCAAAAGAAACTTTTATAAAGGTAATTATGTGTTAGCTAAAGACATGTTAAATAATGTACAATGGTCAGAAATGTCTAATATGAACTTACATGACAGTTGTGATTTTTTTTATAATGAGATATATACTGTAATTGAACAAACAATTCCAGAAACTCAGATAGCCAAAAAGAGACCCAAGCCTATGTGGATGGATAATTATTGTTGTAAAATAGTGGAAAAGAAGTATCGGGCTTGGAAAAAATACAGCTATTCTAGAAGGAGAGAAGACTACTTGTCTTATTGTCAGATAAGGAATAAGGTCCCGAGATGTATTAAATTTGCAAAGAGAAAGTTCGAGAGAGGTGTTGCCATGGATTCTAAAGTTAACCCTAAATCCTTCTGGAAATTTGTAAGATCTAAGACACAGGTGAGGAGTGGTATTGGAAACCTGAGAGATGACAAGGAGAATATTATAACTGACGATAGAGCTAAAGCTGAAATTTTCAATGCTTTTTTTTCCTCAGTATTTACTGTTGAAGATGATTTAGTACCCAAGTTTGATAGTCACATGGACACTGGTGTATGTGATATTGTGGTAACTGTTGACAAAGTAAGGCAGCTCTTAAAGAATATTGACTGTTCCAAATCTACTGGTCCTGATGATGTTCACCCAAAATTTCTCAAAGAATTGTTCAGTGAATTAGCATTACCGATCTGTATCCTCTTTAATAAGTCACTTCATGAAGGTAACCTACCCCTGGTATGGAAAACTGCTAATGTTACGTGTATCTTCAAAAGTGGTGATAAAACTTTACCGTGTAACTATAGACCAATTAGCCTTACCCCAGTGTTATGTAGATTACTGGAAAAAATCATCAGAGTATCCATTATGTCACATTGTATTGACAATAAAATCTTTACAGATAGCCAGTTTGGGTTTAGGGATAGAAGAGGATGTATTTTACAACTGCTTGAGGTGTTTGATGACTGGACTTTAGCTTTAGACAAAGGATTTTCTGTGGACACTATATATTTAGATTTTCAAAAAGCGTTTGACTCTGTCCCTTATAATCGTTTGTTAGTGAAGTTAGAAGCTTACGGAGTTACAGGCAACATCTTAAAATGGATAAAGAATTTCCTATCTGATAGACAGCAGAGGGTTATGATTAATGGAATAGCATCTGAATGGACTGAAGTTACTAGTGGTGTCCCCCAAGGATCTGTCCTTGGGCCGCTGTTATTCATTTTATATATTAATGATCTACCAGATATTTTTAAGACTCACTGTAAGCTCTTTGCAGATGATGCGAAGATATATAAAGAAATCAACAACATTGAGGATTTTGAAGACATTCAATGTGATCTATATAAACTGTGTCAATGGACAGCCAAATGGTTACTTTTTTTCAACATAAGAAAGTGCAAAGTCATGCATATAGGTTCCAGTAACCCTGGTTTTGAATATAAACTGAAAGATAAAACTGGTAAAGAGGTATTGATTCAAGAAGTTGATAAAGAAAAAGACCTTGGTATAATATTCCAAAGTAATCTCAAATTCAACGAGCACATCAATGTGGCAGCAAATAAAGCAAACCAAATTGTTGGACTTATAAAGAGGTCGTTTACATACTTAGATAACTCTACATTCTTGACTCTGTATAAATCTCTCATACGATCACATGTGGATTATGGAAATTCAGTCTGGTTCCCTGTTTTAAAGAAGGATATTAAAATAATTGAAAATACACAGAGGAGAGCAACCCGGATATTACCCGAGTTACAACATTTATGCTACGAAAACAGACTTCGAGCCCTTAATCTGCCTACCTTGTTATACCGTAGAAAAAGAGGCGATTTGATTCAAGTCTTCAAAATCCTGAATGGTATTGATGACATTTCACCTGATAAATTCTTCCTAATGTCTGAAACAACTACACGTGGACATTCAAAAAAGTTATATAAACTACGCAGCAGAAAGTCAGTAAGATACAATTCTTTTGCTGTCAGAGTAATTGACAACTGGAATTCCTTACCTGAAGAAATAATATCTTCAAAGACAGTTCTACAATTTAAATCACGCCTAGATGACTACTGGAGGGATGAACGATTTGATACTAGTGATATTTACTAGTTTACCCTACTAACATTGTGTGAACCTGATAAATGCAGCCATAATATTTAATATGAAACAGTTGTTTTATGGTAAAATTGTTTTACATATCCACCGGAGGTATAGACACTTAAGAAGATTATGATCAATCATCAAGAGAGAGAAGAAGAGCTATGGAGCTCATTTATTCTCTGTATCCAGAATGGTATCCAGAATGGTAATAGCACTTTCTGACAGTCTTGGCTATTTCTGCGCATCTGCCAATTCTGCGCATTGAAATTATTTCAAAATTAAATTAACTAGACTTAATAATTATACTTTCCTTTGATAAGTACCTAACCAAGCTTCATATAGACGGATCCAATGTTTTGACACATGAGCTTGTTTAGCCCGGCTTCTCATGGTACCAAGGTAGTTAATGTTACAGTATAAATATTTCACAGTTAGAGCTATTCAGCACTAAAATAATTTTATGTTAATTTTCTATAGGGTCTCTTCTTACAATTATGGAGGGGTAATGATCACAATACTTCAGCGTGTATTTACAAACCTGACAGATATGTACCCAGGCAGAATTTTCTAATGCCAACAGGCATTCCCATGGTACCAAGGCAAACAGAAAAGTGACAAATGTAGAAAACTGATTCGATTAAAAATACATGTAATGGTTTTTCGTATTACTTAAAACAATAAACATTAGTATTTCAAATAGGGAAATCTGCAAAAATCATGTAAAATAATTTTTGACTGCTTTTAATCCTGCAAATGGTACAATAAAGTAAGCTACAGTTAAGACACAGGGGGTACAATTTATCACTAGGGTTGTATGAAAGACAAGCAAGTTTGATTCATCATTTAACTTTATGTTCTAAGCTTATACTCAGTGGTGTCATTTGGGCACAGAAACACTAGGATAGTTTTAAGTAATTTAAAGAACACATGCATAGACTGCCTGTGCACTTGAGGCTAAAATTCACTTTCAATACTAAACGAACACCCATGCATATAGAAGGCAGTATATCTCAACCGGAAACAAACAGGATTGTTCTTCCATGTTTTAGTTTATAAAACTACCAGAGAAAAACTTGTGCCACAAAAGAAAAATCATAGAGTATTTCAAAAATAAATAAAAGACAAATTTAACAACCAGGGGGTGAAGAGAAAATGTGAAAAATCAGATTTCGCCCGCTTTTTAACTTTCTAGATATTTATCCAGATATTTATCATAAAAATGTAGTGGTATATATACCAGTGGAAAGATATATATCCTACTTCATTGATGTGAGGATATCAAGCCCATGTGAATTGTACAAGATTCAAAATACAGCAAAATATTGTTTACCCCGGTACCATGGAACCCTTGGTGCCATGAGAAGCGAGTATACATGTCATTTCGCATGCGCAAAATTACTTTTCCTTTTGATAACGCTCTTTCGTGGTTGGCAAAAAACCCCTGGTTCCATATAAACACAGACATGTTAAGTCTCCTGAGAATCCCGGGAGACTCCCGAAAAAAATGCTTTTCTCACGCCTCACGAAATTCAGGATAAAACTCTCGGAAAAATGAAAATACTGTTTTGGGGCAAATTTTTGAAAAGCTGTGCTTGTATTTTTGTGTGTGATGTGGGAAAAACCCGAGTTAATCTTTGAGTGAAACTGATAATAATTAATGCACTGTCCAGTATTATTGGGGATTAAAAACACATTTCCACACCTGCAGATGGGCATTTACAGTCGTTTCTTGAAGTGTTTGCAAATATGAAAGTAAATCATAACGGTTAATTTCCTTCTACCAACGAACCATGTAAGTTAACAAAATCGTGTAATAAACGCCAACTGTATTTGCCACAGATCAGTCTATTCATCATATTTGCATTATTTGCTGGATCCCAGCTTGCACATTGTCAATATTGGAAAAACTGGTAACCAGACCCCCCTGACCTTTTAAGGTCAGGGGGGTCTGGTTACCTGTTTTTCCAACACTGATAACCTTCAGACTAGGAACCAGCAGATGATGCAAATAAGGTGAATTTACACTTTTAACACAGGCCTCCAGTGCTCTCGATAAGCCTACAATCTTCCGCATGACAAGGTGTGAAAAGTTCTGTCTCTAATTTGCATTTATCCCTCAGTCATTAAATTTAATCCACTATCAATGTGAAAATGACGTAACTGCTCCTAAGACGTTTAGCTACATCTAACGGTAGATGTATGCATGATAAAAGCGGACTATTTTACTGTCTCCTGCATGTTTGGCGCCAAAATAGAACACGCTTGGCGAGAAAAGTCAAACGCTTTAATGTGTGTAAACACATCTGTATTCTGTTGTCGGTGATTCCGATTATGAGTCAGGTAGTGTGCAAGGCGTCGTTCTCTATCCAGCTCTATCCACAGCCGCTTAGCTATTGAGAAAATATTTTTACCGATTGCAAACCCAGGCGTTTTTCTACTATTCCTCAGGGGCCGAAAAAGGGCCCCATTCCCAACTGAAAATAGCCTTTATTTTTCCCAATTTAATTAAAAAATTCCCAAATTGATGAGAGAAAAAAATCAGCACAAAGAAACATCTTCTGAGACACTGCATTGCTAACTAAAACTTCAAACAGTCATTTCTGAAATATCAGACCAGTAAACAGTCGCAGAAGAAAGATATGGTTGCTTGAATGAAGCAGTAATTCTTGTTCCCAAGTTCACTTATTTTGTCTTTAATTTCCCAAGTTTAGTAATTTTCTTGCTATTTTTCCCCAATTTAAGTCAGGGGCCTTTTCCCAAAATACCTGGATAAAGCCCTGAAACCTTTTTGGACGGGTTTTTAAAAAAAATCCGTTCTTTAAAATAGCGATGTCCGGGCGGGTGGGCGGGCGGGCGTCCTGCGGACGGGCGGGCGTTGTCCCAGGTTTACCTTTTGGTTAACCTTTTTTTCAAAGTGATATTTTTCATCTATGCTGTAGCAGATTGTTTTAATATCAGGACTGATGCATAAGTGGAGGTACCGCTTTCATGTATTATCCATAAATGGCGCAAAAGACTAAAATTTTGGCGGAAATTGTCATTTTTCAAACTTGTGTGTTTTCAGGTTTACCTTTTGGTTAACCTTTTTTCAAATGCCAGTGTAGTGGATAGAGTGCTGGACTACGAATCCTATTGTTGACTATGAATCTGAGGGGCGTGAGTTCAAACCCAGGTGGAGACATTTTTTTTTTTTTTTTCTTTTCTTTTTTTTTCTTTCTTTTTTCATTCTTTTTTTTTTTCTTTATTTTTCTTTTCTTCTCCATAAACATATATGAACAATTATTATCTTCCTCCCCTGATAGTTGCTAGTAATAATACATACATGCATGCACAGGCATGGAATTTTTTTTTTTTTTTTTCGTTCTTTTTTTAGCTCACCTGAGCACGAAGTGCTCAAGGTGAGTTGATGTCCGTTGTCCGTCAACAATTTCTTTAAACGACATCTCCTCCTGTGATAATGGCCTGGTTTCAAAATTATTTCACAGAAATGTTCATTAGGTGACCCTTTTTCAAAATTGCTAAAATCAGTGGCCACTAGAGCTAGAGCTAAAAATAGAAAAAAACTTTATTTTTTTTTTTCTTCTTAAAACACATAAGCAGATCATACCCCTCCCCCCCCCCTCCACAAAAAGTTGTTACTGGGTTAGGATATTGCATTTGTTCTGTACATACATGCATACTTAGTTTTACATACATACATACCCTACCCACCCCACCCTACCCTAGCATACCCTACCCCACAACCCCACCCCCATCCCAAAACAACCCCAATCCCACCCACCCAAGCCCACCCCACCCGACAACCCCACCACACCCCATCCCACCCCACACCCCACCCCATCACAAATTCCACCCCGTCCCACCAGACTCCTAGCCCATTCCACCCCACCCTACCCCACACCAGCACACCCCACCCTACCCCACCCATGCCACCACCATCCTAACCGTACTGAAAAAAAAACCCGTCCATAATGCCATTAGGCATTTTTCTTGTTTATGAAAGAAATACGCCCAATTAAGATAAAATAAAACATTGACATTAAACACGTGCAGGGTCGCTGGTGTCGGATGACGTCAATTACCGATCACATGGAGAAAAACGGTAGCGGCAGTTTGTGGACTGTGGATTTCATGGCGATTTTGGTGGTAGAGATCTTTGATGTTCGCCTTGAACTTGTTTGTTGGGTGTGAATGTTTGGGGTGGAGGGGTCCTCATTTTGTGGCTGGATCGTTAAATTATAAACTCATCTGCATTCTTTATTCTCTTATCTCACTAAGCTGACAATGTTGATCTTTAGAGTATATCGGCTGCAGCCCATGTTAATCATGCGTGTCAAGTTCATATAAATACCAGTATCTTTAATTGCCAATTGGACAAGCTGTTATGACATGTCTGCAGTTAACTTGAACTTGAAAAAGTACCGTTATTGACCGTGACAACTACAGTATTATCTACCGTATTTCCACGCTTAAAAGTTGGCGGGGAATAAAGTTTTTGTGCTTGAAATTTGAGTGGGGTGCAAAGCAAAACCATGCTGTATCCGAATTCGTGCTGTAACACATCGTACTATAACAAGGTCCTGGTGTATCTATCTATCTGGGCATAAATGATAAGATATGCTCTTGTGCTGTAGCATTGTACACCTGGTGTATGTTTGGGGTGGGGGTGGGGGGCACACTGGTATGGCTACATGTAGGTGTAAGTTTGAAGGCATCTTCCCAAGGAAATGATTTTAAAAATATTTATTAGTTATTTATCCATGAACAGGAGTGTAAAGAATAACAAAAAAAATGTTAAAAAAGCTCTGAGAATGCACCATTTTGCCTATCTTGGGACCTTACCCCCAAGGCCTTCGGCGCTCGCAAATCCTCCTCCATTGCGCTGTCTCCCTCATTTTTATTTTCAAAACTTAACATGTCTGTAAACACATTGTAAATAGCTTTAATATTACGGGCATATTTTAGTTGACTGTCATAGAAAATTGATCAAATTGTACTTTAACTGAGTAGATAAATATATTTTATAGTTCATTCATGCATCTTCCACATTAAGTCATTTGTTTTGCGCATTTTTATTACAAATAATTAAGACCACCCAGCCTCTTTTCCTGCATAAGTTTAACAGGTAATTTAATCATCAAAACGTCCTCAAATCTTCTAGAAACCAATATCTACTAGCTAGGACATGTCTATTATAAAATTTTGTCGTTTCGAGTCCAAACAAAATACAAGTTTAGAGAAAATAACTCCGCATTTTCAATGGCGATAAACGGCCAAAGACTTGGACTGGAAACTGGGTGCCGGCGAATGAAATCCATTTTTGGGGGGTTTACCTTAGTTACCGCGACAAGCCCTTATTTAATTTTGAAAAAAAAATGTTACTTGCAACTGTTTATTTTCATAATTTTAACCGACTTGGCCATTAAATATTTAAATAAGCAAATCAGATTTTAAGCAACACATGACAGAACAAGTATAATAACAAAACACCTTTCTTGTCTAAAGTATTATATCTTGACAGGATTTTATTCATTACGAAAACACGCCTATACCAAAACATTGTAACATTGCCGAAAAAATGAAAAATTTGAGATGAAAAATTGTGATATTTTTTAGCTAACCTGTCACGTAGTGACAAGGTGAGCTTTTGGGATCACTTTTTGTCCGTCGTGCGTGTGTGCGTCGGTGCATCCGTAAACTTTTCTTGTGAACACACTAAAAGTCACAGTTTTGGGCCAATCATCATCAAACTTGGTCAGAATGATAACCATGACAGTATCTCGGTCAAGTTCGAATATGGGTCGTGGCAGGTCAAAAAGTAGGTCATTAGGTCAAATCAAAGAAAAACCTTGTGAACACTCTAGAGGCCAAAGTTTTGGGCCGATCACCATCAAACTTGCTCAGAATGATTATCTTGACAATAACTCGGTCAAGTTCGAATATCGGTTATGCCGGGTCAAAAAGTAGGTCAGTAGGTCAAATCATAGAAAAACCTTGTGAACACTCTAGGGGCCACAGTTTTGGTCCGATCGTCATCAATCTTGCTCAGAATGATCGTCTTGACAATATCTGGGACAAGTTCGAATATGGGACATGTCGGGCCACAAAGTAGGTCAGTAGGTCAAATCATAGAAAAACCTTGTGAATACATTAGAGGCCACAGTTTTGGTCCGATAAGCATCAAACTTGCTCAGAATGATTATCTTGACAATATCTCGGTGAAGTTCGAATGTGAGTCATGTCGGGTCAAAAAGTAGGTCAGTATGTCAAATCAGAGAAAAACCTTGTGAACAAACTAGAGGCCACGGATTTGGTCCGATCATCATCAAACTTGCCCAGAATGATCTCTTGACAATATCTCAATCAACATCGAATATGGGTGTTGTCGGATCAAAAAGTAGGTCAGTGGGTCAAATCATAGAAAAACCTTCTGAACACACTAGAGGCCACAAGTTTGGTCCAATCATCATCAAACTTGCTCAGAATGTGCATCTTGATAATATCTTGGTCACATTCTAATATGGGTCATGTCGGGTCACAATGTAGGTTGGTATGTCAAATCATAGAAAAACCTTGTGAATACACTAGAGGCCACAGTTTTTGTCCAATCATCATCAAACTTGCCCAGAATGATCATCTTGACAATGTCTCAGTCAAGTTCGAATATGGGTCATGTTGGGTCAAAAAGTAGGTCAGTAGGTCAAATCAGAGAAAAACCTTCTGAACACACTAGAGGCCACGGTTTAGGTTCGATCATCATAAAACTTGTCCAGAATGATCATCTTGACAATATCTCGGTCAAGTTCGAATACGGGTCATGTCGGGTCATAAAGTAGGTCAGTAGGTCAAATCATAGAAAAACCTTTTGAACACACTAGAGGCCACACAGGTTTGGTCCAATCATCATCAAACTTGCTCAGAATGAGCATCTTGATAATATCTTGGTCACATTCGAATATGTGTCATGTCGGGTAACAATGTAGGTTGGTAGGCCAAATCAGAAAAACCTTGTGAACACACTAGAGGCCATAGTTTTGGTCCAATCATCATCAAACTTGCTCAGAATGATAGTCTTGACAAATATCTCGGTCAAGTTCGAATATGGGTCATGTCGGTCAAAAAGTAGGTCAGTAGGTCAATTCGTAGAAAAACCTTCTGAACACACTAGAGGCCACAGTTTAGGTTCGATCATCATAAAACTTGCCCAGAATGATCATCTTGACAATATCTCGGTCAAGTTCGAATATGGGTCATGTCGTGTCATAAAGTAGGTCAGTAGGTCAAATCATAGAAAAAACCTTGTGAACACACTAGAGGCCACAGTTTTGGTCCGATCATCATCGAACTTGCCCAGATTGATCATCTGGACAATATCTCAGTCAAGTTCGAATATGGGTCATGTCTGGTCAAAAAGTAGGTCAGCAGGTCAAATCATAGAAAAACCCTCTGAACACACTTGATACCACAGTGAGGTCCCAATTTTGGTCCGATCATCATCAAACTTGCTCAGAATTATCATCTTGACAATATCTGGGTCAAGTTTGAATATGGGTCATGTCGTGTCAAAAAGTAGGCCAGCGGATCAAATCATAGAAAAACCTTGTGAACACACTAGAGGCCACAGTTTTGGTCCGATCATCATCAAACTTGCCCAGAATGATTATCTTAACAATATCTCAGTCAAGTTCGAATATGGGTCATGTCTGGTCAAAAAGTAGGTCAGTAGGTCAAATCATAGAAAAATCCTCTGAACACACTTAAGGCCACAGTTTTGGTCCGATCATCATCAGACTTGCTCAAAATGATCATTTGACTATGTATGTCTCGGTTAATTTCGAATATGGGTCATGTCTGGTCAATAAGAAGGTCAGTAGGTCAGATTGTTGAAAAACCTTGTGAACACGCTAGAGGTCCCAGTTTTGGTCCGATCATCATCAAACTTGCTCAGAATTATCATCTTGACAATATCTGGGTCAAGTTTGAATATGGGTCATGTAGGGTCAAAAAGTAGGCCAGCAGGTCAAATCATAGAAAAACGTTTTGAACACTCTTAAGAGGCCACAGTTTTAGTCAAATCATCATTAAACTTGCTCAGAATGATCATCTGGACAATATCTCAGTTAAGTTCGAATATGGGTCATGTCAAATCAAAAAGTAGATCGGTAGGTTAATTTGTCATAACCTTTGAACCGTTTGAGATAGAGCCTTCATATTTGGCAAATAGGTTCCTTGTGACAAGGGCTTCCCATCCATACAAAGATTTGACCTGTGACCTTGACCTGTGACCTACTTTATCATAACTTTTGAACCATATGAGATTGAGCCTTCATATTTGGTATGTATATTCCTTGTGACAAGGTTTTCTCAACCATTCAAAACTTTTGACGCTTGACCTTTGACCTACTTTGTCATAACTTTTGAAGCATTTGAGACACAGCCTTCATATTTGGCATGTAGGTTCCTTGTGACAAGGGCTTTCTATTCATACATAAAATGATCTTTGACCTTTTTTTTTTTTGACATTTGACCTATTTTATTTTAACTTTTGAACCATGTTGTGTAGATGACCCTCTAGGAAAATAGCATTAACGATTAACAAATGGTCACAAGAGCTAAAAACAGAAAAAACATTGTAAATTTGCTTCAGATGCGAACTCCTTCTAAGCCCTTGGGCCAATTGGATTTAAAACTTCACCGGAATGTTGCCTAGGTGACTCCCTACCAAAATATTTAAAACTCATTCCACTCAAATGAACAAGATGGCTGCCAGAGCTAAAAATAAAAAAAATCTTCAAATGACAATTCCTTCTGTACCCTTTGGCCAATTTCATTCAAACTTCGAAGTAATGTTGCTTAGATGACCCTCTACCAAAAAGGCTAAAACGATCCTGCTCCGATGAACAAAATGGCCACCGGAGCTGAAAATAGAAAAATATTGTAAATTTGATTCAAACGTGAACTCCTCCTAAACCCTAAGGCCAATTTGATTCAAACTTCACAGGAATGTTGCCTAGGTTACTCCCTACCAAAATAAGCTAAAATCACTCTGCTGATGAACAAGATGGCCACCAGAGCTAAAAATAGAAAGTACTCGAGACAGTGACAAACAGGTGAGCGAACCAGGGCCCTGTGGGCCCTCTTGTCTTATTTCTTGTCTTATATGAGGCGGTTCTAACGAGTATCCACAATCTATATCTTAGAGTAGAAATAAGAAAAATAAGGTTTACCCCTACAAACCCCAGTTTTACTATATAAAAGTGGGGTTCGAGGGGGTCAAAATTATATAGGCCTGTTTTCTTGATGGTTCCGGTGCGCAGAATTAGCAGACAGAATTGATGGCATCTTTCTTTCATCTCGTTTCACCTTAACCCCAGGAGGGGACACAGATGGTGTATATTGCATACTCTCCAGTTTTGCAGGCTGAAAGCCTACACAGTAATCATATATTTATGGTAGGGTTCTTTAACCTGCACAGAGGGCCTCCTGTTAATGTTCCGATTCGAAGGACGGTGCACTTTATGACATTCATCCCTGCAAATGATGCCAATGGAGCATGTTTTATCATCACTGCCGGGGATCGAACCCTGGACCTCTAGCATCAGAGGCAACTAAACACTGAGCTATCATGCTTCTTGACATGGGGTGTGTTAAAGACAGACCTCAACATAATTACACCAGTGATGTTTATGGTTGCTGTTGTCTTACAACAAGCTAAGACAACTAAAGCATACTGAGCACTACAAAACAGGTTTTCGTTCCCTGGAATGGATGAAACAAAAGCTCAAAGTCTTAAGTGTGCAGAATTTGCCTACAGCACTGTTTATACACAGAAATAGCCCTGAGGCTGAACTGAAACGAACTGAAGTTTAGTTTTTAGCAAACAGTAGACTCTGATCAAATGCCATGTTCTGCAACTTCTCATCTGGATTTAAACTGTCTGCTATCTAGCTTCATGTACTGAGTTGGTCATATTTGGCCATTACCTCAGTTGTCAGGTATGCAAAACAATCATCATGTGAACAAGTCCATGTAATGAATAACCCTCTAAACCCCACTTTATATTAATGTGGAGTTAACAGGGTAAACATTATTTTCTTTATTTTTGCTCCAATACATATAGGTCATGGGAACTTGTTAGAACAACCTTAATAAGGCTTAGGCGGTTCTAAAGAGCACACACAACCTAAGTTTGGATTTAAATAAGAAAAAGACTTTCTATCTCTTGATACTGCACTCTGTGAATCTAACCATGGTGGCAGGTTTTGGATGTGGCACATAAGTTATCACAAAAAAGTGAATTTGTGACATTGCCACCATCAGATTAAATTAAAGAAGTCCTCAGGGACAGGCATTCCTTACCTGCCCCGCATTCCTTGCCTAACCCCTGCCAAAACTTAGGGTTTATATATTAGCCTTAAACCCATCAATTGTCTCAGAAAAGACAGCTTCGGTTGTAAGGCCATTCCAAGTTGCAATTGTTTTTGGGAAAAAGAAGTTTTTAAAACCGTCCATATATGCATTTGGACAGCGATACTGAATAGGGCTGGCTAATCGGAGCTGAAAAGATAATTGATTATCAGTCCTGCCATTGTGATTGATAATCGATTAGTAATCACTGAAGGGGCTTGAAGAAATATATGGGCTGCATGATGCTTCCACGCAGAGCTGAATCCGGCACGCACACTAGTACTGGTAAACTGCTTAGAGGATCTAAGCCTGTCCAGGAACCGCGGTGCGAGGCGGACCCTCCATGCTAATAAATCCTATTGGTTTCATTGGGCAACCTTGAGATGTCATTTCATCTCAATGTCGAGTAAAAGTCCCACAAAATTGGGAGCAACGTCTCCAAAATGACCTTTGCAGTGTTGACGGGGACGTTAAACCTCAAATCAAACAAAGTAATCACTGAAGATTTGGTCATAATCTTGAGATGTCATTTCATCTCAATGTCGAGTAAAAGTCCCACAAAATTGAGAGCAACGTCTCCAAAATGACCTTTGCAATGTTGACGGGGACGTTAAACCTCAAATCAAACAAAGTAATCACTGAAGATTTGGTCATAATTATACGTGTCTGGCTTTCTGTCTGACTCTTACCATATGTTGTACTTAACCACATGTATTTGAACAGAGAGGCCTGGAGCAAACAGTGTAGACACAGATAAGATGCCGCAAAACACGGCATCTCATCAGGGTCTGCACTGTTTGCCACCCATACAGCCTTCGGGTAGTAAATAGTACTTATCAAATAATCGATTACAAGCAAATCAGTAATGATAATCATTTTTTGTGGAATGTATCAATCGCATAATCGATTATACATTTAATCATGTCAGCCTTAATACTGAAATTGGGAAATTGTTGCCAGAAACGTAACTAATGTGGAGATATGGAAATATGAGCTATGGAACATGGATGAGTTATTGTAAGATGGAGACTTGAAATAACTAAAGAACTGGTTCCTTGATTTTCCCTGAGTGTAGGCTTGAAAAAATGGGTCGTACCACGACTTAGACTATTTAATTTAAGCCGGTTTTTCTTTTTTTCTACATTACTGTTTATAACACATTCTTTGCCACACAGTGCATTCTTTCATATCTCAAAAATGGCTCCTGTTCTGATGAAAATCTGTGATATTTTTCTTATTTTAACCAATTTGGTACCGTGTAACGGTCAGTTTCTTCCCCCGGCCCGGTTCTTCCCCGGGGAAGAACTGGGCCGGCCCGTTTCTTCCCCGGGGGAAGAACTGGGCCGGCCCATTTCTTCCCCGGGGGAAGAAACTAACTAGTCAGTTTCTTCCCCACCCGGTCAGTTTCTTCCCCACCTGAATTTTTTTCAGAATCATAGTCAACGAATAATTTTCAGCTCACAATTTGTTATAAATGAGAAAAGAGACCATTCTGAAGAAGTTCTGAGTCCTTTTAGCTTGAATGACAAAATTTGCTCTATGGTACACCATTCATGGAGATGCAATAAAATATGCATCCCAATTCAAGCATCTTTGATGAATTTTCTTTGCTTTTTAAGACATAAATTAATATTATCTAAACAAATATAATAAGCCACAAATGTTTGACGCTCAAATCTAAATAGAATTTGGAGACTGGGTGGGCCGGCCCATTTCTTCCCCGCCCCAGAGTTTTCTGTTTACAAAAAATTCTTGTGATAAATTTCCTTCGCTTTTTAAGACATAAATTGGTATAAACTAAAAAGATATAATAAGTAACAAATGATTGGAGCTCAAATCTAAATAGAATTTGGAGACTGGGGGTGGGGAAGAACTGGGCCGACCTGTTTCTTCCCCACCCCAGTTTTTCTTTTTACAAAATATTCTTGTGAAAAATTTTCTTCGCTTTTTAAGACATAAATTGGAATAAACTTAAACGACCAAATAAACAACAAATGTTTGGAGCTCAAATCAACATAGAATTTGGAGATTGGGGGTGGGGAAGAACTGGGCCGGCCCGTTTCTTCCCCACCCCAGAGTTTTCTGTTTACAAAAAATTCTTGTGATAAATTTTCGTCACTTTTTAAGACATAAAAATGGTATGAACTAAAAAGATATAATAAGCAACAAATGTTTGGAGCTCAAATGTAAATAGAATTAGGAGACTGGGGGTGGGGAAGAACTGGGCCAGCCCATTTCTTCCCCACCCCAGATTTTCTATTTACAAAAAATTCTTGTGATAAATTTTCTTTGCTTTTTAAGACATAAATTGGTATAAACTAAAAAGATAAATTAAGCAACAAATGTTTGGAGCTCAAATCTAAATAGAATTTGGAGACTGGGGGTGGGGAAGAACTGGGCTGGCCCATTTCTTCCCCACCCCAGATTTTTCTTTTTACAAAAAATTCTTGTGATATATTTTCTTCGCTTTTTAAGGCATAAATTGGAATAAACTAAAAAGATATAATAAGCTACAAATATGTTTGGAGCTCAAAACTCAATTAAATTTAGAAACTGGGGGTGGGGAAGAACTGGGCTGGCCTGTTTCTTCCCCAGCCAAGATTTTTCTGTTTACAAAAATTCTTGTGATAAATTTCCTCTTTTTAAGACAAAAGTTGGTATAAACTAAAAAGATATAACAAGCAACAAATGTTTGGAGCTCAAATCTAAATAGAATTTGGCCGGCCCGTTTCTTCCCCACCCCAGATTTTTCTTTTTACAAAAAATTCTTGTGATAAATTTTCTTCGCTTTTTAAGACATAAATTGGAGTAAACTAAAAAGATATAATAAGCAACAAGATGCTTATGACCCACACAGAGGGTTGACGCGTCGTTAAACACGAAATCATCATCATCATAATAAGCAACAAATATGTTTGGAGCTCAAATCTCAATTGAATTTAGAAACTGGGGGTGGGGAAGTACTGGGCTGGCCCGTTTCTTCCCAACCCCAGATTTTTCTGTTTACAAAAAATTCTTGTGATAAATTTCCTACGCTTTTTTAGACAAAAGTTGGTATAAACTAAAAAGATATAAGAAGCAACAAATATGTTTGGAGCTCAAATCTCAATTGAATTTAGAAACTGGGGGTGGGGAAGAACTGGGCCGGCCCGTTTCTTTCCCACCCCAGATTTTTCTGTTTGTAAAACATTCTTGTGATAAATTTTCTTCGCTTTTTAAGATAAAAGTTGGTATAAACTAAAAAGATATAATAAGCAACAAATGTTTGGAGCTCAAATCTAATTAGAATTTTGAGACTGGGGGTGGGGAAGAACTGGGCCGGCCCATTTCTTCCCCACCCCAGATTTTTCTGTTTGCAAAAAATTCTTGTGATAAATTTTCTTTGCGTTTTAATTGGAATAAACTAAAAAGATATAATAAGCAAAAAATATTTGGAGATTGGGGTGGGGCGGGACTGGGCCGGCCCAGTTCTTCCCCACCACAGACAACTTAAACATAATAATTGATTTAATTGTACATCACTACACAAGGTTGGGGAAGAAACGGGTCGCCCCAGTTCTTCCCTGCCTCAGACATCCTCTGATATAACTGACATAACTGTACAACACTAGCCAAGGGTGAGGAAGAAATGGGCAGGCCCAGTTCTTCCCCACCCCAGACACCTTCAACGTCATAATTGACTTAACAGTACAACACTTACCAAGGGTGGGGAAGAAACCCGCAGCACAGTCCTTCCCCACCCAAGACATCTTCAGCAATATAACTGAAATAACTGTACAACACTACCCAAGGGTGGGGGAAGAAACGGGCCACCCCAGTTCTTCCCCACCCCAGACATATTCAGTGATATAACGGACATAACTGTACAACACTACCCAGGGGTGGGGAAGAAATGGGTTGGCCAAGTTCTTCCCCACCCCAACACCTTCAATGTCATAATTGA
The DNA here is from genome assembly GCA_963580285.1 of Lucinisca nassula. Taxonomy (NCBI): domain Eukaryota; kingdom Metazoa; phylum Mollusca; class Bivalvia; order Lucinida; family Lucinidae; genus Lucinisca; species Lucinisca nassula. The sequence goes on along the minus strand of OY757012.1, from coordinate 110,609,884 downwards.
CTTAACAGTACAATACTTACCAAGGGTGGGAAAGAAACTGGCCCAGTTCTTCCCCACCCAAGACATCTTCAGCAATATAACTGACATAACTGTATAACACTACCCAAGGGTGGGGAAGAAACAGGCTGGCCAAGTTCTTCCCCCACCCCTGAGTCTCCGAATTCTATTGAAATTTAAGTGCCAAACATTTGTTGCTTATTATATCTGTTTAGTTAATACCAATTTATGTCTTTAAAAGTGAAGAAAATTTATCACAAGAATTTTTAGTAAACAGAAACATCTGGGGTGGGGAAGAAACGGGCCGGCCCAGTTCTTCCCCACAACCCAGTCTCCAAATTCTATTAAGATTTGAGCTCCAAACATTTGTTGCTTATTATATCTGTTTAGTTTATACTAATTTATGTCTTAAAAAGCAAAGGAAATTTATCACCAGAATTATTAGTAAGTAGAAACATCTGGGGTGGGGAAGAACTGGGCCGGCCCAGTTCTTCCCCACCCCAACCTCCAAATTTTCTTGATAATAAAGCTCCATACATTGTTTGCTTATTATATCTTTGTAGTTTATACCAATTTTTGGCCTAAAAAGCAAAGGAAATTTATCACAAGAATCATTAGTAAACAGAAACATCTGGGGTGGGGAAGAACTGGGCCGGCCCAGTTCTTCCCCACCCCCCAGTCTCCGAATTCTATTGAAATTTAAGGGCCAAACATTTGTTGCTTATTATAACTCTGTAGTTAATACCAATTTATGTCTTTAAAAGTGAAGAACATTTATCACAAATATTTTTAGTAAACAGAAAAATCTATGGTGGGGAAGAAATGGGCCGGCCCTGTTCTTCCCCGGGGAAGAAATGGGACGGCCCAGTTCTTCCCCACCCCCACTTTCCAAATTATATTTAGGTTGGAGCACTAAAGGGTTGTTGCTTATTATATCTGTTTAGTTAATACAGATTAATGTCATAAAAAGCTAAGAAAATTAATCATAGATACTGGAATTGGGATGAAATTTTCCTTCAATCTCCATATATTGTATGGCATAGAGAAAATTTTGCCATTCAAACTGTAAGGACTCAAAACTAATTCAGAATGGTTTCTTATTGAATTTTTAACAATTTGTGAGGCATAAATTACTCGTTCTCTATGCTTCTAAAACAATTTCAGGTGGGGAAGAAACTGACTGGGTGGGGAAGAAACTGACTAGTCAGTTTCTTCCCCGGGGAAGAAACGGGCCGGCCCAGTTCTTCCCCGGGGAAGAAACTGACTGGGGGGAAGAACCGGCCTGTTACACCGGAAACCCCAAAATGGGTACCCGGGCAAACAGTGCAGGCCCAGATCAGAGGTCACAGAACATGGCGTCTGATCAGGGTTTACACTGCAAAACGTTAGCCATTTTCCAAATCAGTTTTGAAGAAAACACAACCTGACACCCGTAAATTTTAAAATGGACTCCTGCTATATATAAGGAGGAAGAATCCATGTGGTACAAAAAGGGTTAAACATGTATTTTTGTTAGCATGGTTAGTGGAAGAAACATATGTAGTTCATTTTGTAAGAAAATTACCATTTTTGTTGCTCTCCTTCTCAAAAAGCTTCTCTCTTCTTTGAAATATGACTTTTTACACAAACCTTTCATGTATACGGTAATGTATTTATTAGGTGCACAAGAAGTAGTTTTCCAAAAAAAAAAACTGCCAATATGTATGTATTTGTTGAGTATTACATCCCACCAACAACTAAGGTCATACAAAGACTGGACCTTGGTTTAAAGACTCGTCCGAAAGTCTGGAGAAGCCCGGGCAGTACACCACGGAAGCTTCTGAACTGCCATTGTTGGGTTTTCATAATTGATCCTTGATTCAAAGTAAATGAATGATTACTTAGATATACTTGTACTTAGTTTGTTCAGGCCTCATATTTTTCAGGCATTTGCATTATTTCAGGCTTTTAGAGCTGGATTTTTTCCTTGATTTCAGGCTTTTAGATTTTGATTTTTGTGGCTATAGTCTGTTTTAAAAACTATTTAACCCTTATCCTGCTGAATAAATTTAATAACCACACCCATTTCTGACTATTGTTCAACCAAATTACTTGATATTTTCACAAACACATTACAGTGTAGATCCTGATCAGATGGCTTCTTCAGAAGCCATCTGATCAGGATCTACACTGTTTGCAAAGGTGATAATTGTGTCTTGTTCAGCAGGATAAGGGTTGAAGCTGCAAAATCGGGCCTTTCAGGCATGGAAAAGCGTGGTCAGTATGAGGCCTGTTTGTTGCTATTAACTGTGTTTTGCTGAGCCGTGTTATATCATGTTTTGATCAGCTGATCAGGATCTGTAATGTTTTCTCTTCTGCTTCTGAATCCCATTACGAAAACACATCTATACAAATGCATTGTAATCTTTACCGCCGAAAAAAATGAAAATTTTAAGATGAAAAAGTGTGATATTTTTCTTATTTCTGCTCAAAATATAGATTGTTGGTACTCGTTAGAACCGCCTAGATTTTTCTTATTTCTGCTCAAAATATAGATTTTGGGTACTCATTAGAACCGCCTAGGCGGTTCTAACGAGTACCCACAATCTATAATAGGGGAGGAGTGTAGCATATTGTTTTTTTTTTCAACATGGTGAGGGTTAACCCATAACCTGCTGAATAATTAAATCTGCCACACCCAGTACTGATTATCAACCAATCAGATTACTTGATGCAAATTATTGCAACAAATTCATAAACTGAATGACAAACAATATAGATCCTGATCAGATGGCTTCATTGTTTGGAAAATAAGGCATACCTGGGCTCAGCAGGACAAGGGTTAAATTGGCACAGAGAAATTACAATAAAAGCTTTAGGCAGAACTCTTACACACACGCTTGAACATGCATGCACATAGGCCTTGAAAACTGTTTTCACAGTATGTTAATCATGTGACTGAGGTTGTATTTTAATAGTTATTTATTTATTTATATAATAATAGACTCAAAAAAAAATTCTAACACAGCACATTTACGCGTGTATATAGGCAATGGGAAAGATCTCTGCCCCCCCCCCCCCCCACCAGGGCTCGGAGAAATAGATTGGACTGCATGATGCTTCCACACAGAGCTGAAACAGGCCACACACACAAGTACTGGTAAACGGCTTAGGGGTCTAAGCCTGCCCAGGCAAAGTGGTGCGAGTCAGACGATCCCTACATATCAACTGTTTTGGTTTGTTTGGGCGACAGGGATTGAGATGTCATTTCATCTCAGTGTCGGGTTAAAGTCCCATAGAATTGGAAGCAATGTCTCCACAATGATCTAAATAGTGGTGACAGGGACATAAAACCACAATTTAAACAAACAAACATTGGGAAGTAACTGAATCATTATACAACAAATGACTGTACGGAAGAGTGTGACATCATTGAAGGCTGCTGATTTATGTCATCACTCATAGATTCCTTGACGTTAGACAGTGTAACGTCACTTTCTCGCATCGAAAATGTTAAAAAATGACACAAAGGCTGGTGTAACAGTAACTAACAATGGCGGAAGGGTGGAAGAATTTGAAGGAAACAGCAAAAAAAAAAATTGATGATATTTAGTGTGTTAGAATTGAAATAGCTCAGCTCTTGTGTGTGATTTGTTGAGTAATAAATCACAGTTTGTCTGTCAGTTGTAAGTAAACTCAAGTTATGTGCTCGTGATTTGATCTACTTTACAACTGACCTCTAAACTGTGATTTATTACTCAACAAATCACGGCTAGGGCTGATCAATTTCATACATATAAATAAGAAAAATGAGTCTGCTAAATTTGTTTGCTGCATAAGAGCCTTTTTCCAAAGAGTCTCTTTTTTTCAGAGCTTTAGTCTACAAATTAATTACCTCTCCCTCTAAGGAAGGGAGGGGGACTTATTGTTTTTGGTGCGGATCCCTTTGGCGTTTCCTGTTTGAAGCACTATATCTCCTGAACCTATGGATGGACTTTGACCAAACTTGCATAGTCACATCACTAGGATGGGGGAAAACAGTCATTAGGTCATGATGACCTTTCCCTCATTTTCAAGGTCACAGTGACCGCAAAAAACAGTCATTTTTGGGCCAAAAATGTCAGCGTCGGCATAGCCTGTTTGAAGCACTATATCTCCTAAACCTATGGATGGATTTTGACCAAGCTTGCATAGTCACATCACTAGGATGGGGGAAAACAATCATTAGGTCATGATGACCTTGACCTTATTTTCAAGGTCACAATGACCCAAAAAACTCATTTTTGGGCCAAAAATGCCTTGTCTGCACTCGGTCTCATTAAGGAACTGATTGATTGTAGTCAAACTTGATACAATATATCATTACAACAAACCGCAGATTTGATTAGATTTTGGTGACCTTGACCTCACTTTCAAGGTCACAGCGACCCAAAAACAGTCATTTTTGGGCCAAAAATGGCTTGTCTGCACTCTATCTCATTAATGAATTAATTAGTTTTAGTCAACCTTGGTTCAATATATCATTACAACATACCACAGATTTGAATAGATTTTGGTGACCTTGACCTCATTTTCAAGGTCACAGCGACCCCAAAACAACATTTTTGGACCAAAAATGGCTTGTCTGCACTCTAATCTCATTAAGGAATTGATTGATTTTAGGTAAACCTAGTACAATATATCTTTACAACATACCTGCGGATTTGATTAGATTTTGGTGACCTTGACCTTTTTCTCAAGGTCACAGGCTCCCAAAAGCAGTCAATTTTGGGCCAAAAATGGCTGGTCTGCACTCTATCTCATTAACAAATTACATGTAATTAGTTTTAGTCAAACTTGGTACAATATATCATTACAACATACCACAAGTTTGATTAGAGTTTGGTGACCTTGACCTCATTTTCAGGTCACAGCGACCCCAAAACAGTCATTTTTGGGCACAAAATGGCTTGTCTGCACTCTATCTCATTAGCGAATTGATTGATTTTAGTCAAACTTTGTACAATATATCATTACAACAAACTGCAGTTTTTATTAGATTTTGGTGATCTTGACCTTTTTTTCAAGGTCACAGCACCCTAAAAACAGTCAATTTTGGGCCAAGGCCAAAAATGGCTTTTTTGCAGCTTAAATTTTGGTGACTAAAGTCAAATGGGTGTTTAAGATATTTTTATGGTGGGGGGACATTGTTTTCCTCTGAAAACATTTCTAGTTGTAGAATTATTTGTCAAATTATTAATCATCTTTATGATCCTTGTTATCCACCTATGATCAACTCACCTGAAACTTACATATAAATATTATGGGGGCTAAAACAGGGGTCGAAATTAACTCTTATCATGCTGTTCACGACAACCCATATCTTTGGAAACAGTGTAGATCCAGATCAGATGGCTTCTGAAGAAGCCATCTGATCAGGATCTACACTGTTTGGCATTCAGTTTATGCTTTTGTAGCAATAAATTACATCGAGTCATTTGATTGGATGATAGAGAGACATGGGTGTGGCTTAACTGAATATTCAGCAAGAGAAGGGTTAACACTCGTCTGCTCGTATTTACGAGTAGTTTCTCGGTAAGGACGAGTGAAAATTGTTACTGGCTTGCCCTGCTGAACGAGTGAGTTTTCCACCATGCAAATGTCTAATCATGCCGTTCAACGAAACTGTTTCACAAAACTATCAAATTACAGCAAATAAATGTTGAATGTGAAGCAAAATGCATGAATTGTGAATATTTTCCGCTTGTAAATAAATTATTGCGCCTGCGCAGAGAGGCAGATTCATTCCAATGCATTTTCGTGGTAGTTGTTTCCGCTCAATAAATGCATGTTTACAAGAGTATATTCAATTGCAAATAGTTGTATGGGATATTTTTCTCACGTCCTGTCTTGAATTATTAATTATGCTGCCCCCGCCCATAGGGGCTTGAAGAAATATATGGGCTGCATGATGCTTCCACGCAGAGCTGAATCCGACCGCACACTAGAACTGGTAAACCGTTTAGAGGATCTAAGCCTGTCCAGGAACCCCAGTGCGAGGCGGACCGTCCATGCTAATAAACCCTATATTGGTTTCATTGGGCGACAGGGCTTGAGATGTCATTTCATCTCAATGTCGGGTAAAAAGCCACAAAATTGGCAGCAACGTCTCCAAAATGACCTTTACAGTGTTGACAGGGACGTTAAACCTCAAATCAAACAAACTGTCTTGAATTAAGCGGGAAAACTACACAGAAATCTCTTGAAACCAGACCTACAGGGACAAAAGCACTACGTACAAATTTGAAACACGACAAAACGGTCATTACATGTACCTATGGAAAGTACTGGAAATTTGTGAGAATGAAAGTGAAAGTAAAAATTAAACTGCAAAAAGCATTTGTGCATGGAGGTGGCACATAGTCTTGTAATATCTTACCTTTTATTATTGTTGTTAGCCATTTTCCTTTACATGTTTTGCTAATTTTCTATATCAATAAAACAATGATTTCTTTTAAGTTTAGTTTGTTTTCATTTTCACGCCAGAGAAGCAGGGCAAGTCAATTTTTTGTAAGGACCGGTGAATGTTTGGGAGTGCAGGGCAAGTTTGTCTGAGGGAAAATTTCTACCCCTGTAAAAGCTAAAATTTGTTAGAAAGTTTGCTTGGTCAATCTTGGCTATTAACTGAGGCTGACACGATTAATCGGATAATCGATTATTCAATCAACAAATTTCACAAAAATGATTATCATTACTGATTTGCTTGCAATCGATTATTTGATAAGTACATTTTACCAAAGCTGTGCCTAAAATAGCTGTATGAGTGGCAAACAGTGCAGACCCAGATGAGACACTGCGTTCTGCAGCATCTCATCTGGGTCTACACTGTTTGCTCAGGCCTGTCTGTTAAATACATATGGCAAAGTACAGCATATGGTATGAGTCATGCTCAGACAGAAAGCCAGACAGGTGAAATTATGACCAAATCTTCGGTGATTACTAATCGATTATTGATCACAATGACAGGAATGATAATGGATTATCTTTTCAGCTCCAATTAGCCAGCCCTACTATTAACCATTGAATGATGTCCTGATTGTTTCTGAAAAGGCCTGCATGTATTTTTGACATTATCATCAGCACGACTTGTTTAGTTTTTATCTGATTTGCCTGAACTTCATCTTCACAATCTACATGTACATTTATGTTTTGAACAATATTTTTCATCTGAAATATTTGGGGTTTTTTCGGCGACAAATTTTACAATGTATACTGAACAGCCAACACGCTTTATTCAGTGACAGTAACGTTCGGCACCAGCCCCTTACACAAAAAGGGTGTAATCACTCAAATGTGACGACTGGTTACCAGTCTGGTCACGTCAACCACATGTACAGGATTAAGATTTTGCCAGTTTTAAGGTACCCAAGTTTTGCAGAAAATTGAATAAATTTCATGAATCTTTCAGGGGATCCCACGCGCATGACAGTGACTTGGAGCACCATGAATGCCACACAAGCCTCTGTAGCCATGTATGGTATTGGAGGGTTGACCCACACAGCGACAGGGGGCGTGACAAAGTTTGTTGATGATGGAACAGCACACCATACTCAATATGTACACAGGGTGTTGATGTCTGGCCTGAAACCAGGAAATAAATACTGTATGTTTATTCACAGGACATTGACGTTTAACCCTTATCTTGCTGAATATTCATTACAGCCACACCTATTTCTGTCTATCAACCAATCAAATTACCTGATGTAATTTATTGCTACAAATTCATAAACTGAATGCCAAACAGTGTAGATCCTGATCAGATGGCTTCTTCAGAAGCTATCTGATCTGGATCTACACTGTTTGCAAAGATAGGGGTTGTCGTGAACAGCAAGATAAGGGTTGATCAGAAAACCTAAGAGAGTCCTCAAAGTGGCCTTAACCCTTGTCCTGCTGAACCCGGATATGTCTTATCTTTCAAACAATGAAGATCCAGATCAGATGGCTTCTGAAGAAGCCATCTGATCAGGATCTTCATTGTTTGTCATTCAGGTTATGAATTTGTCACACTAATTTGCATCAAGTAATCTGATTGGTTGATAATCAGTAGTGGGTGTGGCATATTTAAATATTCAGCAGGTCAAGGGTTAATCCACTTATTTAAAAATTGCTATAATAAGCAAGCAAAGGTTGAGAATTCAAAAGCTTGCTTGTTTATTATAGCGAAAATGGATTTTTTTAGGTTTTACGGCCCTTTCAAGATTATTTCACTCATATCGAGCCGGTTGTAAATTAGATGTTGGCAAAAACTGGAGTACCTGTAAAAAAAAAACCTGACCTTCTGCTGCAGAACTAAGCATCTCACATGTGAACCGAGTCGGGCTGGAACCACAGCGGTGATGGACCTAATGATTAAGAGTCAGTGCTCTTATCACTAGGCCATTGAGGCCAGTAAAAAAAATTGGATTTAGGGCAATTTGAGAGCCCTCTTAGGGTTTCTGATGGAACATCAAAGAAGCCACATAAGACTTTGCAGAATGCTCATTAACCAGTTGTATGCTGGGAACCCCTAAAGGGGTACATGTACCTTGGCAAACAGTGCAGGCCCAGATCAGACCCCGCAGAACGCTGCATCTGATCAGGGCCTGCACTATTTGCTAACAGAATTTTCCGTCACAAATAGAATAAAAACAAAAAAATAGGCCTGACACCCCTAATATGACAAATGGACTTGTCCAACATATAGCAATGGAAGAGTCCACTAGTATACAATGGGTTGATGCTTGTTATCTTTCTTATCTATAGGGGCCTACTTTTAAATCTGCTCCCCATAAGTGATGTGTTCTTGAAAGGGCCATAAAACCCTAGCAAACAAACAAAAAAAATGCATTATTTTGAATTTTCAATCGTTAGAACAGTTTCTTGACGTGCAGCGAAGTCAGCTGGGTCCAGCTGATCAAACTAATTAAGTCAATAGCATATTGTTAACCCTTATCTTGCTGAATATTCATTTTAGTCACGCCCATTTCTGTCTATCAACCAATCAAATTACTTGATGTAATTTATTACTACAAATTCATAAACTGAATGTTAAACAGTGTAGATCCTGATCAGATGGCTTCAGAAGCCACCTGATCTGGATCTACACTGTTTGCAAAGATCTAGGGGTTGTCGTGAACAGCAAGATAATGGTTAAAGCTTTGATATAAATTGAAAACGGCATACATACGTAAACTTTTTTGCTGGAAAAAAATATCAGAAGCCATTGTAATGCAGAGTATAAGATATTGTTTTTGGTAGAATAGTTATCAATCAATTTGACAATATGCAATGTTAACTCTTATCCTGTTGTTCACTACAACCCCTATCTTTGGAAACAGTGTAGATCCAGAGCAGATGGCTTCTGAAGCCATCTGATCAGATGGCTTCTGAAGCCATCTGATCAGGATCTTCACTGTTTGACATTCGGTTTATGGATTTGTAAGAATAAATTACATCAAGTAATCTGATTGGTTCAGAGTCAGAAATGGGTGTGGCTAAACTGAAAATTCAGCAGGTCAAGGGTTAATCATAGTAACAGATAAGGTTCGTATTTTGTGAAAATTAAAGGATAGTTTTTGTCAGTTCTCCATAAAAACCTGTGTTGTGGGTATTCATTAGAACTGCCTGAGTAAGGCTGTTCTAATGATTACCCACAACATAGGTTTATATGGAGAAATAAGGAAAATTAACCTTAAAAATATCCACCTTATTTGTTGCTATGTAAATCTAATGATGCTTTGAACTGGGCCCTGAATAGCAAAAATGATAGAACTAAAAAAATTTAATACAATGCTATTCATTTTAATTTGAAATGGAAAATAAGTACAGGATATGGGGGCAGGGGGAAATGTTAAGACAACAGAGCTGCAGAGTGTTCCCATCTGTCAGTTCTCTTCGCCAGTGTAATCTATACAGTTTGTTTGGATACAACACAATTGATTTACTTTGGACCCAAACGTCTTAGGGGAATGAGTACACTTTTAGGGGAGGCAACTCCTGCAAAAGTGTTTTTGTCTCCCATGTCAATAGGGGTCAACTCTTAAAGGTAAGAATTTGCTCCAGAGGAGCAAATTCTTTCCTTTAAGATAAGACACCATTTTCAGTGGGACAGGGCTTATAGAAAAGTGAATTTGAATTGCCTAAAGTTGTCTCCCTTTGAAAAATGGTGGCAAAATCTGCCAGGTGTTTCCATTCCCCTTAGAAAGTGGTTGTGTTGGATTTTTTGCAGCATACAGAGTTGGGAGCAAAGAAGGCTGGAGTGACGTTTTCAATTTCACTGCGATGAAAGATGGTACCAAGTGGTCGCCACGGATATGCATGTTTGGAGATTTTGGGTTAGAAAATGCTCAGTCACTGCCCAGACTGTTGGCCGATCAAGAGAAGAACATGTATGATGCCATATTCCATGTCGGTAAGAAAGGCTGGCAAATAGGAGAATTGATTGATTGATAAATTCAGCAAAAATGAATATGGTCATTGATTTGCTAGTGAGTGAGTGTGTTTGAGTTTTACTTCCCACCAACAGCTAAGGTCATACAGAGGCTGGACTTTGGTTGAACCCATTTTGTACCTGAAACCCCAAAATGGGTAGCTGACAAACAGTGCATGCCCAGATCAGACGCCGCAAAATGCGGCATCTGATCAAAGCCTACACTGTTTGCAAAATTTTCAGTCAGTTTCCAAATAAATTCCATTTGGTACAAAAAGCGTTAAAGACCCATCCGAAAGTCTGGAGAATTGATTTGCTAGTAATTGATTGTTTGTTAAGTACAATTTACTACCCAATGTTATGTCTAAAGTAGCAGGATGGTCAGCAAACGGTTCAGGCCCTGATGAGATGCTGCAATCTTCGGCTTCTCATCAGGTCTACACAGTTTGCCCAGACCTGTTGTCTGGATTATTAATTGACTATCCTGTATTGTTTGGAGGTCTTCCGTATTAACACTGAGGTAGAAAATCAATAATCATGTTTTTAATGAAAATAAAATTGTCATTAATCAAGTAATTTCGTATTGTCCCAGTTACAGTTCGGAGGTCTGCTGTATTGGCCCCGAGGCCAAAGGCCGAGCCCAATACCGAGATATTGTTAGGATGATCATTATGAGCAAATTTGAGGATGATTGGACCAAAACTGTGGCCTCTACAGCATTAACAAGGTTTTTCTATGATTTGACCTGCTGACCTACTTTTTGACCCGACATGACCCATATTCAAACTTGACCGTGATATTGTCAGGATGATCATTCTGAGCAAGTTTCAGGATGATTGGACGACAGTTGTGGCCTCTACAGTGTTAACAAGGTTTTTCTATGATTTGACCTGCTGACCTACTTTTTGACCCGACATGACCCATATTCGAACTTGACCAAGATATTGTCAGGATGATCATTCTGAGCAAGTTTCAGGATGATTGGACCAAAACTGTGGCCTCTAAGGTTTTTCTATGATTTGACCTACTGACCTATATTTTGACCTTACATAACCCATATTCGAACTTGACCCAGATATCATTAAGACAAACATTCTGGTAAAGTTTCATGAAGACTGAAGCAAAATTGTGGTCTCTAGAGTCTTAACAAGGTAAATGTTGACGACGCACGTCGTACATACGACCAACAAAAGTGATCACAAAAGCTCACCTTGAGTTTTGCTCAGGTGGGCTAAAAATCCAAGCTCTGAAATGAAAGGTATGCAAGAAAAAGAATCGTACATGGGTGTGAGGGATGGATAGAAAAATCTGTCCCTTGGGATGACTATCCGGCATCACTCGGGAAGCCCTGTGATGCAGGACAGTGACCCTCGGGAAGGATTTTTCCATTCACCCCTCACACCCATGTAAGATTCATATAGTCTCTTATATTGAGCCTACTGATAATCAGGAGTCGATGAAAGCTAGAGTACCCAGAAAAAAAACAAACAACAACATCTGACCCATTTCTTGCAGAACTTCTGTTTCACATGTATCTTGAGCATGGGTCGAACCCACATGCTAGGGAACTCACTCTGATCATTCTCAGCAAGTCTATTGATACATGTACATACAAATTATGATGTGCTACTTACTGATAGGGCTGGCTAATCAGAGCTGAAAAGATAATTGATTATCAGTGCTGCAATAGTGATCGATAATCAAGTTATCACTCAAGGTTTGATCTTAATTTTACCTTTCTGGCTTTCTGTCTGAGCATGACTCTTACCATTGATGTTATACTATAATGTTATTAATTGTTAAGTAGGGTAATTTTGTATTGGCCCAGATACAGGTCTGACAATATTTCTGTCAAGTTCAAATACGGGTCATATGGGATCAAAAAGTAGGTCAGTAGGTCAAATCATAGAAAAACATTTTTTAGACTCTAGGGGCCACAGTTTTGGTCCAATCATCCTCAAATTTGCTCAGAATGATCATCCTGACAATATCTCGGTCAAGTCTGAATACGGGTCATTTCGGGTCAAAAAGCAGGTCAGTAGGTTAAATCATAGAAAAACATTGTTAAGACTCTAGAGGCCACAGTTTTGGTCCAATCATCCTCAAATTTGCTCAGAATGATCATCCTGACAATATGTCGGTCAAGTTCGAATACGGGTCATATTGGATCAAAAGTAGGTCAGTAGGTCAAATCATAGAAAAACATTTTTAAGACTCTAGAGACCACAATTTTGCTTCAGTCTTCATGAAACTTTACCAGAATGTTTGTCTTAATGATATCTGGGTCAAGCTCGAATATAGGTTATGTCAGGTCAAAAAGTAGGTCAGTTGATCAAATCATAGAAAAACCTTGTTAAGACTCTAGAGGCCACAGTTTTGGTCCAATCATCCTGAAACTTGCTCAGAATGATCATCCTGACAATATCTCGGTCAAGTTCAAATATGGGTCATGTGGGATCGAAAAGGAGGTCAGTATGTCAAATCATAGAAAAGCCTTGTTAACACTTTAGAGGCCACAGTTTTGGTCCAATCATCATCAAACTTGCTCAGAATGATCATCTCTACAATATCATGGTCGGATTTGAAAATGGGTCATGTTGGTTTAAAAAGTAGGTCAAATCATAGAAAAACCTTGTTAACACTCTAGAGGCCACCGTTTTGGTCCAATTATCATCAAACTTGCTCAGAATAATTATCTCTACAATATCTAGGACAAGTTCGAATATGGGTCATGTGGGTTCAAAAATTAGGTCAGTAGGTCAAATCATAGAAAAACCTCGTTTACACTCTAGAGACCGCAATTTTTAGCTCACCTGAGCAAAGCTCAAGGTGAGCTTTTGTGATCACCTTTTGTCCGTCGTAAATGCGTCATGCATCATTCATCATGTGACGTGCATTGTCAACATTTACCTTGTTCATCCTCTAGACACCACAATTTTGCTTCAATCTTCATGAAACTTTCCCAGAATGTTTGTCTTGATGATATCTGGGTCAAGTTCGAATATGGGTCATATCAGGTAAAAACTAGGTCACAAGGTCAAATTCCTTGAAATCCTTGTTCACCCTCTAGAGACAGTAGTTTTGCTTCAAAGTTCATGAAACTTTACCAGAATGTTTGACTTGATGATATCTGAGTCAGGTTTGAATATGGGTCATGTCAGGTCAAAAACTAGGTCACTAGGTCAAATTCCTTGAAATCCTTGTTCACCCTCTAGAGACAGTAGTTTTGCTTCAAAGTTCATGAAACTTTTCCAGAATGTTTGACTTGATGATATCTGAGTCAGGTTTGAATATGGGTCATGTCAGGTCAAAAACTAGGTCACTAGGTCAAATTCCTTGAAAACCTTGTTCACCCTCTAGAGACTTCAATTTAACTTCAATCTTCATGAAACTTTACCAGAATGTTTGTCTTGATGATATGTGGGTCAAGTTCGAATATTTATCATGTCAGGTCAGAAACTAGGTCACTAGGTCAAATTCCTTGAAAACCTTGTACAGCCTCTAGAGGCCACGACTTTTGCTTCAATCTTCAATCTCTACGAAGATTGTTCAGATTATAGCGTCAAAAAACTCGTAGCATCTGTCAAACTTAAATATTAAGGATGTAAATCTTCTACCTCAGGTGAGTGATTTAGGACCATCATGGTCCTCTTGTTGATAATACAGTCACCTCTGTTGCCGACTTCTGCAATATTATCATGACCCTGTTGTGATGTTTAGTGACGTCACGTAACATGCTGTGATGTCAACCTTAACAATGAGGCATATGAGGTCGTATTCAATGAGTACATTTATGAAACACGTGAGTATATTTCATTTTGGGTAAGAACACCAGGGTCAGGGCAGAATTTCTATCCCAAGCTAAAATTATGGATTTCATCAATTGGTGGTCAAGAAATAATATTGAAAGGACCATTATAACTCATGATTGGTTCTTTCTGCACATATCACTGCAGGATTTACAAACACCGGTTTATAACACTATTCATTATCATTACGATAACACACCCATGTGAAATAGTTCATTTTTTTTCACATTTTACAGTATAATGGCTACTTTTCTGTTGAAAATCTGTGATGTTTCTTATTTATACTGGAAAAATAGGTTGGGGGTGCTCGTTTGAACCGCCTCACTGAGGCGGTTCTAACGAGTACCCACAACCTATGTCACAGAGCAGAAATAAGACAAATAAGAAAAATAATATATACCCCATAAACCCAGTTTTCTCTATAAAGTGGGGTTTAGTGGAGTTTTCATTCCACGTACTTGTTCACATGATGAGCACTTACTTTTGGGAGCCTGGCTAGCACAAGGGTCTGTCCCCCTTATGTCACAGCTGCAACAGAAGTACTATTCCAGATTTGTATGTGGCGGGGTAGTGGCCACCCATTCAAAGGTCAATGGTTTTCTCTGGCTACCACAGTTACCGCCACCATGTAAGACCACATTTTCCAAACATTCATGCCTTCAAGAATGCAATAATTCAGTTTATGTGAGGTTTTGGGAGGAAATCAAAGAAAACAAATAAAGTTTAACCCTTAAGACACCCAGAAAAACTACATCTGAAAATGTCGTCTGCTTGTGCCGTCTGCTGAATTTTTTTGCAAACTTTTTAAAATTATTTTTGCATACAGGCAAACAGTGTGGGCCCAGATCAGACTGCTCTTGGTCCACAATGTTTGCAAAAAGTTACTTTTCAGGTAACCAGCAGACAGCAAAGCAGACAACAGTTATCTTGATTGGCATTTTATGGGTTAAAATCAAAAACTACTTGTCAGTGCTAATCTTTTGTTTTCATATATTGCAGGTGATTTTGCCTATGATATGGACACTGTAAGTACATGTATTATTATAAGCAGCTAGCAAGATCTATCTACCATACCAGCCCAGAGTCTCATATTCCATCATCTTCACTCCTGTTCCTGTCTGAGATCTCTAATACTTCAGCAGATGATATTACCGTATTCGCCCTAATTACCGCACCGTGCGCTTAGTTTTTTCAAAATCGTGTCATAAAATCATGGTGAAAAATCTACCTAATTAGCGCACACTTGATAGGAAAACAACAGTTTCCAAGATGATGCATACTGATATTTAATGGGACGGAAAAAGATACTTAAGCATTGCCTTCACTGTTGGAAGAGATAATGGTAAATTTCTCTAGATTTACTATGAGAGCTTCAAGGGGAGATTACTGTAAAGTGTGCGCTTATGCATATGCTTTTCAAAATAGCTTTGGTGTGCGCTTTTAGGAGCATGTGTGGTAATTATGGCGAATACGGTAGTATAAAAGCATAGCAACAGGTAAAGCGGAGTATAGGGGATGATAAACATAGTTAAGGGACCCTAACCACTTTATAACACTGATCATTATACACCATAATGTCTTTATAACATGGTTCATTATAACATGGTTTTGGATGTAACATGGTTTAGAGATTGATCCCAAAAAGGTATAGATTATATAGAAAAATGACCGTTTATCCCAAAAATGTATAGATTATATAGAAAAATGACCATAAATGGTCATTTTTCTGTATAATCTAAACATTTTTGTTTGGATATAACATGGCTGTTTGACGAACACAGATTTTGCTTTGGACCCTGACAAAACTGTTATAAAGTGGTTGTGGTGTGACATGTTTTTTGAAGAATTTGTACTTTATTGCTCATCATTTCCGTACACATTTTGTTTGTGGCTTATTTCTCCTGCAGGTAACATTCAATCTGGCAAAAACTTGATATTTAGTTTAACTATGATGAGCAGCGCATGTTCTTTGTCATCATCATCATCATCATCATCATCATCATCGGCGTTTTGATTAACATGTAGGTACAGGGCCAACATCCACATAAATGGGCCACCCCCTTCAAGGTATCTGGCTTGCTGCACACATGGCAGATCTCACGCCGGATCTCCAGGTTTGTCTATCATGAGGGTCAATAGCAGAGAGCTTCCACTCTCTTCCATCTCTCTGCTGTCAGCTGCTGCCAGGTCATCTTGGGCCTCCAAGGCCCACGCCTTCCATCTACCTGTATGTCACAGGCAGTCTTGACTGCACCGTTGGAACGTTTCACATGTCTATACCAGCGGAGCCTTCTCTCTTTCAGGATGAGGTCCAGGTCCTCAATACCAACCTGTGCAAGTAGCTCACTGCCGACTGGACCTGATAGTGACAGTGTCCTGTGGCTTGACATTGCAGATCTTTTCTGTATAATCTATAACATTTTTTGGTATCCATCTTGGAACTACATGTATATCTAAAACCGTGTTATAATGAGCAGTATTGTATTAGCCAGTTCACTCGTCTTCCACATAATTTGAACAAGTCCATATTCATGGGCCTCCATCGCTTACTGTTAAACCCTAAACCATTCAGTACCAGAAACCCCTAAAGCCCCCGCCCATAGGGGCTTGAAGAAATATATGGGCTGTTTAATGCTTCCACGCAGAGCTGAATCCGGCCCGCACACTAGTACTGGTAAACCGCTTAGAGGATCTAAGCCTGTCCAGGAACTGCGGTGCGAGGCCGACCATCCATGCTAATAAACCCTATTGGTTTCATTGGGCGACAGGGCTTGAGATGTCATTTCATCTCATTGTCGGGTAAAAAATCTCACAAAATTAGAAGCAACGTCACCAAAATAACCTTTACAGTGTTGACGGGGACATTAAACCTCAAAGCAAACGAAAACAAAACTAGAAACCCCTAAAAAGGTACCTTGGCAAACAGTGCAGACCCAGATCAGATGCTACAGAATGCAGCATCTGATCAGGGCTACACTGTTTGCAAAAAGTTAAGCCATTTCCCGAATAGATTTTGAAGAAAACTCAACCTGACACCCCTAAATTTTGAAATGGACTCCTGCCATGTATAAGGTGGAAGATTCCATTTGGTACAAAAAGGATTAAGATGCCAGCAAAAACTGTATCTGAAAATTGCTGTCTCTTTATGTTGTCTCCTGTTGCTGTTGCAAACAGTTAGAAAATTTTTTTGCATGCAGGAACATATTGTAAATCATGATCAGACTGCCCAAAGAGGAACGGTCTGATCTGGGTCCTCACTGTTCGCAACATTGACAGGAACACCTAGCTTAATTTCCGTCATTTTTTCAAAAAGAGGCAACTTTTGGGACTTCCTGGTCACTTTTCTATATGCTCAGTCCTGCTGAAAAAGGGGTCTACTCTTAAAGAGAAAGAATTTGCTTCTCAGGAGCAAACTCTTCCCTTTAAGAGTTGACCCTACTGTATTCAAAATTGTCATTTAGGGAGGTAAATTGGCAGTTTTACGGTTGGAAATTTAGTTTTTGTAAATTTTGACTGTAAAACTGACGATTTCAGTACGATAACATACATGTGTGACATAGGGTAGTGCATTTTTCTCAGCTCCAAAATGCCCTGATTGAGGCAGTTCTAACGAGTACCAACGACCTATACCCTGGATCAGAAATAAGAAAAAATAATGTATACCCCTGTAACCCCCAGTTTTCCTCTTTATAAAGTCTGATTTAGCAGGGTGTTAATTTCACAGGCAATGATGCTCTTTCCTCCCCAAATGATAATATAAGGATCTTATATGGGTGTGAGGGGTGGATGGAAATATCCGTCCCGAGGGTCACTGTCCGGAATCACAAGGCTTGCCGAGTGATGCCGGCAGTGATCCCAAGGGACGGATTTTTCTATCCACCCCTCACACCCATATAGGATTCTTTTTCTTGCGCACCTTCCATTTCTTAGTGCGGATTTTGAATGCTGCAGTCACACTGGTAACCGACGTCCGCCATATTGTGGTAACACTACAGAAATGTTTAGTGACGTCATGTAACATGCTGTCACGTCAGCCTTAACGACGGCGCATGTGAGGTCGTATTCAACCAGTACATTTATCAAACACGCGAGAATATTCGATTTTGGGTAAGAACACCAGGGTTAGAACAGAAGTTCTATCCCAAGCTAAAACTATGGATTTTCGTATCTGGTGTGCATGAATTTTAAATACAGTTATCCCATTCTAATGCACTTATTCACTTGTTTTATTAAAAAGTCAATCTCTTTTCCCAAAATGGCAAACGCAGCCAGCTGCATAAAACCATATACCAATCAATGAAAAGTGATGTTATATGTGGAAGTCAGGCTTCTGACAGTATATCATAGAATATATTGTCGCATATTTCTGATATTATCCAATCACTGTAGGGCTGGCTAATCAGAGCTGAAAAGATAATCTATTATCAGTCCTGTCATTGCAATCGATAATCGATTAGTAATCGATAAGGTTTTTGTCATAATTTTACCTGTCTGGCTTTCTGTCTGAGCATGACTCTTACCATATGTTGCACTTTACCATATGTATATTTGAATAGACAGGCCTGAGCAAACAGTGTAGACCCAGATGTCTGGGTCTGCACTGTTTGCCACTCATAATTATAGCTATTTTAGGCATAACTTTGGGTAGTAAATTTTACCTATCAAGTAATCGATTAAAAGCAAATCGGAAATGATAATCATTTTTGTTGAATTTATCGATCAATGAATCAATTATACGATTAATCGTGTCAGCCTTACCAATCAGACTTTGTATTACATGCACATATGCATTAGGAATGCTGTTTTACATCCCATCAACACTATTAAACTGATTGTTACATGTTAAATCTTATCATGCTGTTCACGATAAACCCTACCTTTGGAAACAGTGTAGATCCAGATCAGATGGCTTCTGAAGAAGCCATCTGATCAGGATCTCCACTGTTTGACATTAAGTTTATGGATTTGTAAGAATAAATTACATCAAGTAATTTGATTGGTTCAAACTCAGAAATGGGTGTGGCTAAACTGAATATTCAGCAAGAGAAGGGTTAAATGGCTTGTATGAGCCTGCCCGTGAAAAGTGTGTTAAGGTATACTGACTGGCTCAATATAACCTTAATAGTGTTGACTGGGCAAAATTAAACTAAACAAGATGTGTTTGTGAAACATGAACATGTCCCCGGGCATGGTCATTTTTTTTTCAAAGTTGGTCACAGTTCAAGGTCAAGGTCACAGGTCAAGGTTTTTTGTTCCTACATGCCAAATATGAAGCTCTATCTTAAATGGTGGCTTGAAGAAATAGATGATGCTTCCACGCAGAGCTGAAACCGCCCCGCACACGAGTACTGGTAAACTGCTTAGAGGATCTAAGCCTGCCCAGGCAAAGCGGTGTGCGAGTCGGACCGTCCATGCTAATAAACCCTATTTGTTTAATTGGGCGACAGGGCTTGAGATGGCATTTCATCTCAATGTCCGGTAAAAGTCCCACAAAATTGGAAGCAATGTCTCCAAAATGACCTTTACAGTGTTGACGGGGACGTTAAACCTCAAATCATACAAACAAAACAAAACTATCTTAAATGGTTCAAAAGTTATGAACAATAATATTTATTTCTTTAAAGTAGGTCATAGGTCAAGGTCAGAGGTCAAAAATTTTTGTATGAATGTGAAGCTCTTGTCACAAGGAACCTACATGCTAAATATGAAGGCTCTAAAACGGTTCAAAAGTTATGAAAAATTTTATTCATAGGTCATGGTCATGGTCATATTCATAGGTCAAAGGTCATGGTCAAAACAGTTTGCATGAATGTAAAGCTCTTATCACAGGGAACCTACATGCCAAATATGAAGGCTCTATCCTGAACGGCTCGAAAGTTATGACTAAAATGTTAATTTTTTTCTTTTAAGTAGGGTGAAGGTCAAGGTCACAGGTCAAAATTTTTTGCATGAATGTAACTCTCTTGTAACAAGGAACCTACTTGCCAAATATGAAGGCTGTATCTCAAACGGTTCAAAAGTATGACCAAGGTTAACATTTTCTTTTATGTAGGTCAAGGTCACAGGTCAAAATTTTTTGTGTGAATGTCAAGCTCTTGTCACAAGGAACCTACATGCAAAATATGAAAGCTCTATGTCAAATGGTTCAAAAGTTATGCCAAAATGTTATTTTTTATTTTAAGTAGGTCAAAGGTCAAGGTGACAAATAAAAAAATTTTGCATGAATGTAAAGCTTTTGTCACAAGGAACATACATGCCTAATGTGAAGTCTGTATCTCAAGCAGTTCAAAAGTTATGACCAATGTTATTTCTTTCTTTTAAGATGGTCAAAGGTCAAGGTCACAGGTCAACTTTTTTTGCATGACTCCCAAGCTCTTGTCACAAAGAACCTTCATGTCAAATATCGAAACGGTTAAAAGTTATGACCAACGTTAAAGTTGTCCACATACAAACCAACAAACACACAAACATACCCAACAAACAAACAAACAGACAGGGCAAAAGCAATATGTCCCCCAACATAAAAATAAAAAAAAACAAAATTAAAGTCACATATGTATGTGGAACATGTGTTTTTATGCCCCCGCCATTCGAAGAATGGTGGAAAGGGCATATAGCGTTGCCCCTGTCCGTCCGTCCGTCCGTGCGTCCGTGTGTCTGTGCGTGCGTGCGTCCGTGCGTCCGAAACTTAAACGCAGTCAATAACTTCCTTATTTCTTGATGGATTTTAAAATTAATCAGCAGAAATGTTAACCATCATGAGACGACGTGTCACGTGCAAAACCCAGGTCCGTACCTCCAAGGTCAAGGTCATACTTAGAGGTCAAAGGTAAAAAAAAGGGTCCGAAACTTAAACGCAGTCAATAACTTTCTTATTTCTGGATGGATTTTGAAATTACTTTGTAGACATGTTAACCATCATGAGACGATGTGTCATGTGCAAAATCCAGGTTGGTACCTCCAAGGTCAAGGTCATACTTAGAGGTCAAAGGCCAAAAAAAGGGTCCGAAACTTAAACACAGTCAATAACTTACTTATTTCTGGATGGATTTTGAAATTACTTTGAAGAAGTGTTGACCATCATGAGACGATGTGTCACATGCAAACCCAGATCCGTACCTCCAAGGTCAAGGTCATACTTAGAGGTCAAAGGTCAAAAAAAGGGTCCGAAACTTAAACGCAGTCAATAACTTACTTATTTCTGGATTGATTTTAAAATTACTTTGAATTATTATTAACCATCATGAGACGATGTGTCACATGCAAACCCAGATCCATAGCTCCAAGGTCAAGGTCATACTTAGAGGTCCAAGGTAAAAAAAATGGTCGGTCAATAACTTTCTTATCTCTGGATTGATTTTGAAATTATTTGGCAGAAATGTTGGCCATCATGAGACAATCTGCCTCACACAAAACCAAGGTCCTTACCTACAAGGTCAAGGTCATACTTAGAGGTCAAATGTAAAAAAGGGTCCAAAACTTAAACACGGTCAATAACTTTCTATTGATGAATACGAACAGACATATTTTCAGGCGGGGGCATCCGTGTCCTATGGACGCATTTCTAGTTTTATATATGGTTATTGAAATTGATAACAGAATGAAGGTGAAAGATCTGTATGCTTATTCAGTGTATGACACAGATGTTGCTTGAATTAATACCTTCTTAATATTATATAATAATAAGTGAAACTTGGCTATCTTAATGTCAAACAGAAGTATGATTATCTGCATGTCATTATCAATGATGAATCATAAGTTTTGAAGGCAGCACACCATTATTTATTAAGTTACTAAGTTTATGAAGGTAAACATCACATTTACACTGATATAGTTCGAACAAATTGACACGAGACTGGTGAACTCTATTAACATAATTTTACACCCGACTGAATGTATATATTTATCTTTGCCGTTTTCAGAAGATGGCATATTGTTGTACAATACATAGAGGTCGGTAAATGGGTCGCTATTCATAAGATGCCAAAAATTCACAAGGCGTTTACGAAAGCTGACGTATTAGGCGATAACATTAACTAATTTATTCCTTACATAAAGTTCAGTCTTATGTCAAATTGTTCAGACTTGTTAATCAGAGGTGGGTGAAAAACAGAGTACCCGAAGAAAAACAACCTGACCTTCCGTTGCAGAACTGGCGTCTCCCGTGACCCGAGCCAGACTCGAACCCACAGGGGTGAGAGACCTAATGATTAAGAGTCATCTCTCTTATCCACTAGTTAGGCTGACAAGATTAATCATATAACCGATTAATCAATCGATAAATTCCACAAAAATGATTATCATTTCTGATTTGCTTTTAATCGATTACTTGATTGGTACAATTTACTACCCAAAGTTATGCCTAAAATAGCTGTATGAGTGGCAAACAGTGCAGACCCTGATGAGACACCGCAAAATGTGGCATCTCATCTGGGTCTACACTGTTTGCTCAGGCCTGTCTGTTCAAATATACATATGGTAAAGGGCAACATATGGTAAGAGTCATGCTCGGACAGAAAGCCAGACAGGTAAAATTATGACAAAAAACTTAGCGATTACTGATCAATTATCGATCGCAATGACAGGGCTGATAATCGATTAACTTTTCAGCTCCCATTAGCCAGTCCTATCCACTAGACCAGGGAGGCCCGTAGGATCTTCTCTGTATGCAAGGGAAGAGCATATCCTGGTTCAGCAGGACATGGGTTAACCCTTGTCCTGCTGAATATTCATATATGCCACACCCACTACCGATTATCAACCAATCAGATTACTTGATGCAAATTATTGCAACAAATTCACAATCTGAATGGCAAACAATGGAGATCCTAATCAGATGGCTTCGTCAGAAGCCATCTGATCTGGATCTACATTGTTTCAAAGATAAGGCATATCCTGTTCAGCAGGACAAGGATTAAGAAGAAGTTTCTTTACTTCAGGATAATGGAGCGGTCGGAGATAAGTTTATGAATATAATGCAGCCCCTAGCAGCCAGAACACCATATATGACTTGTCCTGGAAACCATGAAGAAGCTTAGTAAGTATGCTTAAAGGGATTGCGTACACATGCCAGATTTTTCCACCATTTGTCAAGGGGAGACAACTTTTGAGACCTGTTCACTTTTCTATAAACTTTTTTTCCATGGGAGAAAAGGGGTCTACTCTTAAATTGTGTGACAATCTCACACAACTTGAGATGGAATACTCATATTAGCAACATGTGTACTAAGGCAAATAGAACGCTTGGTTTCCTGAGGCGAAATCTTCATCAGTGCCCTCAGGATGTAAAAGAGGCAGCATATAAAGGTCTTGTTTGCCCAATCTTGGAATATGGTAGTTGTATCTGGGACCCCAGTGGAGTGGTCCTTAACGATGAAATTGAGAAAGTTCAGAATAGAGCTGCTAGATTTGTAACAGGCAATTACTGCTTTGAAACTGGGAGCATGACTGGAATACTTGGAAAATTAAAATGGGAGTCTCTCAAGAAAAGGAGAAAAGACAGTAGGCTAATCCTTTTATACAAAGGTCTAAAGGGTGCTGCCAGCATTCCAACACATGACCTCGTTCCCCCAGCTAGACACTGTAGAAATCTCCATTCATTGGCGTTTCAGACCCTTAGCGCAAGAACTGACATTTATAAAGAGTCGTTCTTCCCCAGAACCATTAGAGATTGGAATGCCCTTCCCGATTCGATTATTTCGACAGCTGAAGGTGCTGATGATTGTGTAGCTAAATTTACCTCTTTGGTTAGAGCTAGGGAGTAACTTCCCACATGACAGGTCCTAGTGTATGAATGTCATTTGACGTGTCACCAGTAACAATTCTGATTCTGATTCTGAAAGAATTTGCTCCTTTGGAGCAAAGAAAGAATAAGAATTTGCTCCTTTGGAGCAAATTCTTTAAGTGTTGACCCCTATTCATGTATTGATATGGGAGACAAAAATTATTCTGAAGGAGTTGACTCCCCTGAAGGTGTATCCATTCCCCATAATACACATGACAGATTTTTCTGCCATTTATCAAAGGGACACCACTTTTGGGACTTCCTGTTCACTTTTCTATAAACTCAGTCTCAATGAGAAAGGGGGTCTACTCAGGAGCATATTTTTTCCTTTAGGAGTAGACCCCTATTGAGAATAGCAATGAGTTATCTCCCCTGCCTATTGCCAGAAAGCATAGCTCAAAACAGTGATCCTTATCAGGGTGTCTTAAGACTGTTTATCACTTGACACAGCTAAACTGATTTCACTTGACTGATAGGTTATTGGATGAGCAAAAACAGCAGTTTATGTACTTATGTAAATATGTACTTAGGTAAACAAACTGACAAAGGTCTTGTTTATTGACATGCATTTCATGATAAAAGTCACATGCAGTTTTAAACAAGTGTATATGATATATATCATGTGAAAACATTGCCTCCACCCATTGGGGCTTGGAGAAATTGATTGGGCTGCATGATGCTTCCACACAGTGCTGAAACCGACATCACACAGGTACTGGTAAACTGCTTAGGTCTAAGCCTGCCTAGGCAAAGTGATGCGAGTCTGCCCGTTCATGCATATAAACCCTGTTGGTTTCATTGGGCAGCAGGGATTGAGATGTCATTCCATCTCAGTGTCGGGTAAGAGTCCCACAAAATTAGAAGCAACATCTCCAAATTGACCTAAATAGTGTTGACAGGGAAATTAAACCTCAAATCAAACAAACGAACGTGAAAACTTGTCTTAATCCACATGTGACTAACAAAGGTGCAGGTCAGACTGGGCCCCGTCAAGCGATTTTGGTACTTATCGCCTATGTGAGCAGCGAAGGTTCAGGCGAGCCTGCGCATCCCCGCAGTCTCGCCAGAACCTTTGCTGCTCGCTCATACAAGCAGTGAATCACGTGGAACCTTCAGACAGAAAGCCATATCCCTGGCCCCTCTGAATGGCTGGGCATGCGCAGTTAAAATTTGTCATGACGGAATGCTTGAAGACACAAATTCGCTTGGCGTGGCTCAGACTGTCCATACACACAGTCTGAACAATACCTTTGTTATTCATTGCTTGGAAAGTATAATTTCTAGGCCTCTGTATCCACAAACCAAAGACTCAGAGTGGGGCTTTAAAGACTAGCCCTTAGCCAGCTGAACCGACAACCCCTAACATTCTAAACAGTGTAGACACAGATCAGAGCTCATCAGGGCTTGATGAAATAGATGGACTGCATGTAAGCAGAGCTGGGGCCAACCGCGCATAGGTACTGGTAGACCGCTTAGAGGATCTAAGCCTGCCCAGGCAAAGAGGTGCGAGTCGGACCGTCCATGCTTATAAACCCTATTGGTTTCATTGGGCGACAGGGCTTGAGATGTCATTTCATCTCAATGTCGGGGTAAAAGTCCCACAAAATTGAAAGCAATGTCTCCAAAATGACCTTTGCAGAGTTGATGGGGACGTTAAACCTCAATAGCGCAGTGGTTAATGAATTCAACTTATGATCGAGAGGTTGTGCGTTCGAATCCAGCCACCGGTATCAAGGTGTGTCCTTGAGCAAGACACGTAATGACACTGCCCCACTCAACCCAGGTGTAAATGGGTAGCAGTGGTGTAAAAACCACTGCCTCTCTCTCGCGCACGTGAAAACACACGGAATGAGTGTTCGAGAGCGATCCAATAAGCTTGAAGCTTTCATCGCAATCGAGCTAAAAAAAAATTAATATAAACTCAACCTCAAATCAAAGAGACAAGATCCAGATCAGAAGCCATCTGATTAGGATCTACACTATTTGTCATAGGAATTAAACATATATATATATTACAGCCTGTAATTTAGGCCCCTGTCCATCGGGGCTTGGAGAAAGTTTTTCTGCATGACGCAGAGCTGAAACTGACCACACATGAGTACTTGTAAACAGTCTTACGCAAAGTGCTGCGAGTCGGACCATCCAATGCGTACAAACCCTATTGGTTTCATTGAGCTTGAGATATCATTTCTCATCTAAATGTTGGGTAAAAGTCCCGCAAAAATTGGAAGCAGCATCTCCAAAATGAAGTATAGTGTTGATGGGTACGTTAAACCTCAAATTCAAACCAAAAAACAGCCAGTATTTAGATAGGTTGAAAGTTAGAAATGGGTGTGACTAAACTAGTTTATTCAGCAGGATAAGGGCTAAGCAGACCATGGGCCAGTTGTTCAAAACTAACAACATCGTTAGTTAACGTATCGTTAAAACTTTGATTATTAAATATGGTAAATATGCTGAAATTTTTGCTGAAAAAATGTGAGCAGCTTTTGCGGACGCAAAAGCTGCTCACATTTTTTCAGCAAAAATACCAAAATTTTCGATATTGCATTTGCTAGAACAGTTACAAATTTGACCACTAACAAGCTCGTTAAGCTAACGATGCTTTGCAAAAGCTGCTCACATTTTTTCAGCAAAAATACCAAAATTTTCGATATTGCATTTGCTAGAACAGTTAACAATTTGACCACTAACAAGCTCGTCAAGCTAACGATGCTTTGAACAACTGGCCCCAGTTTTAGTTGTACCTAGTCACAGCCCAAGAAGACAGCTTCTTTTGTGACATGCCTCAAATGATAAAATCATAGGATCAAAGTTATCAAAATATGTACCCTGTCCATGATAACCATATTTTTATCAAATTTCTGGCAGGAAAGTGACAACAACTTGTACCATATACAGTCGAACTTAGATGGCTCGAACCCCTTTTTGACCATAAAAAGTTGTTTGAGACAGTGGTAGTCTGAGCCACATGGGGTTACTATTAGTGTTATGCCAGAAGACATAATGGAGATAATTGTAGGATATCTATTTGTTGTTCTATATTATAAATGTATGTTGTGGGTACTCATTAGAATTGCCTAATCGAGGCGATTCTAATGAGTACAAACAACATACATTTGCACGATAGGAGAAATTCTTCCTACATTATCCCTATATTGTATTTGGAGAAATTCCCCACGAACCCAAGAACGGGTTTGAATAATCAATGGTAAACAAGCCATCGAGGTTCAAGCCATCAAAATTCCGCTGTATATCTAGGATGCATGTACATTTTCTGTGAAATTTATGAAAACACGCTTTTGGCTTTGCTTGTTTCGTAGATTTCATGAAATGACTAAAAGTATAAGATTCTGTTTATCATACATTTATTTTAACCCTTAAGAAGCCATGAAAACTACATATGAAAATGTTGTCTGCTTATGTCGTCTGCTGATTTTTTTTGCAAAGTTTTTAAAAATATTTTTGCATACAGGCAAACAGTGTGGGCCTAGATCAGACTGCTCCTACAGGAGCAGTCTGATCTGAGTCCACACTGTTTGCAAAAAACTACTTTTAAGATAATCAACAGATGGGAAAGCAGACGACACTTGTTGTGATTGGCATTTTATGGGTTAAATGAGATTTCATTGCAGAAGTTCAAAAAGAATTTTATACATAACTGATGGTTGTCATTGATGGCATCATCATGTTTTGAGCCAGTAACCATATGTGATTACATGGTAATATGAGCCCCGCCAAGCGAATTTGTGTCTTCGAGCATTCCG
Organism: Lucinisca nassula; assembly: GCA_963580285.1. Classification (NCBI taxonomy): domain Eukaryota; kingdom Metazoa; phylum Mollusca; class Bivalvia; order Lucinida; family Lucinidae; genus Lucinisca; species Lucinisca nassula. The sequence continues at coordinate 110,582,101 of OY757012.1, read as the reverse complement.
TCATGACAAATTTTAACTGTGCATGCCCAGCCATTCAGAGGGGCCAGGGATATGGCTTTCTGTCTGAAGGTTCCTCTTGATTCACTGCTTGTATGAGCGAGCAGCAAGGTTCTGGCGAGACTGCGCACAGGCTCGCCTGAACCTTCGCTGCTCGCATAGGCGATAAGTACCAAAATCGCTTGACGGGGCCCATATGTTATTACACATATGGTCGCATGATTTTTGACATGGCATTACTCCCTTGGGTCACATAATTATGAGATACCAGTTTTTCAATGGAAGTTTGGTTGGTTTTTCTCTAGGTACTCCTGTTTTTGGCCACCTGATTAACAATTAGCTCGAAATACTGGAAATAATCTTGAAAGGGCATCAAAACCAAAACCCCACTAAAAGTCCAGTGAATAACAAAGGCATTATACAATAATACCTCCCCCGCCATCAGGGCTTGGAGAAATAGATGGGCTGCATGATGCTTCCACCCAGAGCTGAAACTGACCACACTTGAATACTGGTAAACTGCTTAGAAGGACTATGCCTGTCCAGGCAAAGTGGTGTGAGTCGGACCGTCCAATGCATATAAGCCTCTTGGTTTCATTGGGCAGCAGGGCTTGAGATGTCATTTCATCTCAGTGTTGATAAAAGTCCACAAAATTGGAAGCAATGTTTCCAAAATGACGTAAATAGTCTTGATGGGGACATTAAACCTCAATTCAAACAAACAAAAGACTGCCAAGGTGGCCACCTTGAAAATCTGTTGAAATTCTCCTTCATTCAAAAAGTCATCTGACTTGAAACTTGGTTAGGAAGTACCTAGTAAGGTATGAAACAAATCAAAGTTGACTGTTTTTAAAATCTGTTTTGAACTTCTTCAGCTGAACTAAAAGTTCAATTGATACAAAACTTGATACACAGGCTACTGATAGTTTAACCCTTTTTGTACCAAATGGAATCTCCCACCTAATATATTGCAGGAGTCCATTTCAAAATTTAGGGGTGACAGGTTGTACTTTTCTTCAAAATTTATTTGGAAAATGGCTGAACTTTAAGCAAACAGTGTAGGCAGTGATCATATGCCGCATCTGATCTGGGCCTGCAATGTTTGCCAAATTCCCGTCTTCGGGTTTCTGGTACGAAAGGGTTAAAGCAGATAAAATGGTTCCAAGTGGAAATACAAGGTGTCTGCCAGTACAGCCATCTTGATATTCTGTTTTGAACTTCTTCTACTGAAGTTGAACCAAAAGGCAGACTGACTTGACACTTGATAAGAAAAGTAAAAATCCTAAAAATTGGGACAACTTTAGGACTTGATGTAATTCATCTAAAATTTGAGCAAATTTCTTTCAGGATCCAGCAGTGCTGATGGAATGGCAAATAGTGTTGAGCCTGATCAGACTGCTCCTTTCAGGAGCAGTCTGATCTGGGTCTGCACTGTTTGCTTAGGCCTGTCTGACTCCCAATACTTAGGATCATTTATGGTAAATCTTTTCTTTATTTGTGTTCCAGGTGAGCGATCTTTGGCCCTTAGAGTCTCTAGTGATTAATTATGTTTTAATGTTTGTTACATGTGGGTTTACGGTGTCTCGCAAACCCTCATGCTGACAAGACGGCTGAGGGTGATCTCTGACAGGTGAACGGGCGAGTGTCGGTTAAGGCACAAGAAAGATGTTATATACAAGGCATAAATTATTAACAATAACTATATACAACAATACCAACACTGAACACTACATTTATTTGCTTCTATAATCATTTCACGGCGCACACCCCGAAGGCAAAACTATGTTTTGTGCTCGGGACGGTGACATGAAAATTATATAGAAGCAAATAACACAGAATAAACCAACAAAAAATAACTCTCTCCGGCTTTAAAAAAACAAAAATATAAGTCCACTTTGGGTGGACTGCATCATGCGCTGGTGCACCCGAGAATTTAACACTGTCAACTATGTTGACCCTTTCTTCTTATAACTCGCACAATTTCACCATTATGTGTGAGATATCGATATCATAGTCAACCACTTTGTGTATGTTGACCTTTCTTTTGATCACACAAATTTACCGCTCTGGACGGTCTGTAATTTTGTACTGCCCGCCTCTGCAGGGCACTTAGACCACTAGACACATTGTACCATTGCCTGCTCTGTCGACCAGGAAGGAACAGGTCACCATTCGTCATCTCTACATAATGTGCTGTCAAAGCGTCTGCGTTTGGCTCGACACAATGTTGTGTGCACTCTTACACCATTGACCTGCTCATTTTTCAGGGTATTTATATCTATAAACACTACAAGAAAATCATGCATACCTGTGCTAGATCACTGAAATTGTGAGAAGTATAGATATTAGCCACAATTACAGCCATGCAGCAAATTTCAGCAGATCATTAATCTCCGTTACAATTGCATTTCCTTTGGGGGAAAATGATGAAACTTCCCTACAGATCAATGGTATAACTGCCGTCAGTATGAATATCCACAACATTGTGATTGGCATGAAAAATATATATGGCACTATTTGGCGCTTGGCAACTTTAGGCAAACTATGTAAAAATCAGACTTATAGCGGCCAACTATATGGCGAATAATTTTCCCACAAACCACTAGTGCATACATCGTACGATATATGCATGATTTGTGCGTGGTGCGGCATATTTTGCCTACCATATTTCACCTAAAATGTTTTAGTCACGCTGCTTTGCCATATACCTACTAAAAATAATTTAGATGTGCATAAGCACCAGAAAGGTTTCCTATTACATCTCGCAACAAAGTTTCTGTTTGTTTGTTGTTTTTCAGTAACTTCACCCAATACAAGAACAGATTTACAATGCCCTTTGATGAAACCGGCAAACAAATGTTTTACAGGTAAATAGCAACTTCTGTTTTTAGCTCACCTGTCACGTAGTGACGAGGTGAGCTTTTGTGATCACTTTTTGTCCGTCGTCCGTCGTGCGTGTGTGCGTGTGTGCGTGCGTGCGTGTGTGCGTAAACTTTTTCTTCAAACAACATCTCCTCCTAAACCACTGATCGGATTTTGACCAAACTTCACAGGAATGATCCTTAGGTGGTCCCCTTTCAAAGTTGTTCAAATGGTTCCAGTCTGTTGCACATCTAGGTCACAGGAGCTAAAAATAGATTTTTTAAATGAAAACTTTAAAAATCTTCTTCTCTGAAACCGCAAGGCCCAGGTCTTCGATATTTGGTATGAAGCTTCATCTAGTGGACCTCTACCAAGATTGTTCAAATTATAGTCCTGGGTCGAAAATCGTCCCCGCCCCGGGGTCCTTTGGTTTTACATAGGCTTATATAGGGAAAATCTTTAAAAATCTTCTTCTCTGAAACCGCAAGGCCCAGGTCTTTGATATTTGGTGTGAAGCTTCACCTAGTGGACCTCTACCAAGATTGTTCAAATTATAGCCCTGGGGCCAGAAATGCCCCCGCCTCGGGGGCCTTTGGTTTTACATATGCTTATATAGGGAAAATCTTTAAAAATCTTCTTCTCTGGAACCGCAAGACCCAGATCTTGAATATTTGGTGTGAAGCTTCATCTAGTGTACCCCTTTCAAGATTGTTCAAATTATAGCCCTGGGGCCAAAAACGCCTCCGCCCCGGGGGCCTTTGGTTTTACATAGGCTTATATAGGGAAAATCTTTAAAAATCTTCTTCTCTGGAACTGCAAGGCCCAGATCTTGGATATTTGGTATGAAGCTTCATCTAATGGACTTCTTTCAAGATTGTTCAAATTATAGCCCTGGGGCCAAAAACGCCCCCGCCCCGGGGCCTATGGTTTTACATAGGCTTATATAGGGAAAATCTTTAAAAATCTTCTTCTCTGAAACCGCAAGGCCCAGGTCTTTGATATTTTGTGTGAAGCTTCACCTAGTTGATCTTTACCAAGATTGTTCAAATTATAGCCCTGGGGCCAAAAATGCCACCGCCCCGGGGCCCTTTGGTTTTACTTGGGCTTATATAGGGAAAATCTGTAAAAATCTCCTTCTCTGAAACCGCAAGGCCCAGGTCTTTGATATTTGATATGAAGCTTCATCTAGTGGACCCCTACCAAGATTGTTCAAATTATTTTGCTTTGGCCAAAAATGCCCCCGCCCCGGGGCCCTTTGGTTTTACATGGGCTTATATAGGGAAAATTTTTAAAAATCTTCTTCTCTGAAACTGCAAGGCCCAGGTCTTTGCTATTTGGTATGAAGCTTCATCTTGTGGACCCCTACCAAGATTGTTCAAATTATAGTGCTGGGGCCAAAAATGCCCCCGCCCCGGTGCCCTTTGGTTTTACATAGGCTTTTGTAGGGAAAATCTTTAAACATCTTTTTCTCTGAAACTGCAAGGCCAAGGTCTTTAATATTTGGTATGAAGCTTCATCTTGTGGACCTTTACCAAGATTGTTCAAATTATAACCCTGAGGCCAAAAATGCCCCCGCCTCGGGGCCCTTTGGTTTAACATAGACTTATATTGGGAAAATCTTAAAAAAATTTTCTTCTGTGAAACCACAAGGCCTAGGTCTTCGATATTTGGTGTGAAATTTCATCTAGTGGACCTCTATCAAGATTATTCAAATTATAGCCCTTGGGCCCAAAATGCCCCCGCCCCAAGACCCTTTGGTTTTACATAGACTTATATAGGAAAATCTTTAAAAATCTTCTTCTCTGAAACTGCAAGACCCATGTCTTTGATATTTGGTATGGAGCTTCATCTAGTGGACAATCAAGCCTTTATTGATATTTGGTATGAAGCTTCACCTTTTTAGACATCCCTCAACATTATACACATTATAACCTTGGGGTCAATAATGGCCCTCCCCAGGGCCCACTTGTTACTCTATGGATCAGGTGAGCGATCCAGGGCCATCATGGCCCTCTTGTCTTAAAGGTTTGACCAGACATTGTTTACTTAACAAGTCTTACCGTCAAAATCCTAAAATTTTGGACACCTTGAGAACTTGATTATACTAAACTTTTAACAAGTTTGTTTCATGATCCAGCAAGGAGTCCATAAAGTGCAGACTGAATGGCAAACAGTGTAGACCCCGATCAGACTGCTTCTTCTGGAGCAGTCTAATCTGGGACTGCACTGTTTGTGAAGTCTTGTCTGTCCCGTTACTTAGGTTCATTATGGTATTTGTCAACTTTGGCAGGTCTCAGTGGCTAAACGAGAGCGCATTTATATTTTCCACGATCTTTCGGTCACCTCTGCTGACTGAAGATGGGCAGTTATCAGTTTTTAAAACAATGTTCACTATACTGCTTAACCAATTTGGTTTAATATGTTCTGTAAAAGAGTTATCCTTTGGCAGCAAGGTATAGTGAGTGAGTTTTAGTTTTACGTCCCACCAACAGCTAAGGTCATACGGAGACGGGACCTCGGTTTAAAGACTCATCCGAAAGTCTGGAGAAGCCCGGGATCGATCCTGCGATCCCTGGTTTACAAGGCGAGTAACGTAACCACTGTACCACTGAGGCTTCTTGGAAGCAAGGTATACACCACAGAACTGAAAAGTTTAGAGTGTGCATGTTTTCTGGGCCAAACTATCTAGTTTTGGCCAATTAGGCCTCATCAGTGACCCTTAAATATTTTTAAAATTCCACAATGGAATCAGTGATTCCAAAGGGCAAGAAAATATAATCTACACTATGATGAAGGGCAGGGAGACTTTTTGCGGCTGCCACACATTCCCTTAACACCAGCTGTAGTGTAGTTAAGCCTGGCTAGGAAAAGTGTGGTTAGGCAAGTTGACTGTCATGGCATGGCCTTAATAGTGTTGACTGGGCCATTATGTCTGAAATTAACCAGCTTGTCAATTTCAACACTGTCTTGCTTTATCTTTCACTTAACTCCAGTTAAGGAGGGCTGCTTAGGATAATTAATGGATATTTTTCCTTATTTCTTGTTAGAAACATGCTGTGGGTACTTGTTAGAATCGCCTCAATGTTTCTATGCCCCAACCATCTGCATGATGCTGGCAAGGTGGGGGGCTGGGGAGATGTAAAGTTTTTCAGTATGCGTATATCACACGGGCTCTGTATATATAATGTTTATATAATGCGTAGAATTGTATTCTAGCTCAGCCGGGATAAATTGAAGAGATCATTCAACGATGGTTTCATGTTTATTGATGATTGGTAATAAAACCAAAGAGGGTGTATCCTACAAGGAAACAACAACAATAATAACTATAAGATAACAATGCCTTAACAGGCTTGTCAATATTTGGTCAACGGACAAGTCCGACGGATGCACATAATCACATGATGATGATCAGCTTTATGCATTCATCTTTAATACAAAATATTCAGTCATGCTTCCATGTAAACATACAGTATGCCTACTGACATGAATCGATGGAAACATGAGCACAAATGAACATGTCGTATACGGCATAGTTACGCTTATGCGTCTAAATGACAGGACTCGAGCAAAATCCTATTATCAGGCTCTCCGTATGCAACGGGATAATTAGTACATGAACATAACCAATGCATGAAATATTGCTGGCACCTTTGTGTTATGGGTCTGATTTAAACCCTGAATATCTGTGCAATCTGCAGCATACTAAAAGAAATACTCATAAATGTATTCAGGTTATTCTTATGGGTATTCAAGGACCGAAAGAATCAGACAACTAGTGCATTTTTACGAAACAAGATTGTCACAGGTAAGATTTCCATTGTTGTCAATGGCGTGGCAAATTCAGAGGTAAATGTATGGATAAAATGGCAATAATTTCACATAAGGGATTATCTGGGATATACCTGAACAACAATATATCAGTAAATGTCAAAGTAAACCTTTGAAAGGTTATGACATTGTGAAATATTAATATTCTTCTTTGTCAACTTTCTTCTCTCTTTTTTCCTATTTTTCGTTGGCGGCGGAATTGTATATAATCTATAAGCGTGCCTGTGATTGGTTAGTTTTGTGAAGGAAACCCCGTTATCAGCCAATCAAATTCACTCATCCATCTTAAAATCAAGGGAGGCAACTACTCGGGTAAGCATAATGAGCGAATGGAACCGCAACACATTGAATATAATAGAACAGGAATTGGAGATAGTGCAGAGATGGACCACCAGCTATATCACAGAATATGAACTATTGCAGAAAATGTCTAAAAGCATACCTGCCAACTTTCACGCATTAGGAGTGAGTTTCACGATTTTTCCATGCATTTTGACCTCACGATCGTGTTGCCAAAATAAGGCAAAAATCACGATTTTTCCACCTCCTCACGCTTTGTATTTTTATCAGCCATATTGTTTGTGAATAGTCATTTGGAATATCTTGGATTTCTTCACTATCTATTTTTGAGATGGAAAAACCCGAGTATATTTTTAGCTGTTTTGACTATTTTTAACCAAAGGATAGACAAACAAATGCAAGTTGCCAACATTTTTGAAATTTCTATCTGTATGAGCATGAACAGGGATGCTCTTTGCTGATCTTTTCATGTAAGTATGTTTGAACAATTATTTAATCTCTCCCAGATGTAATGAAAGTAAATATTTACCTATTAATGAGCAATGTCACGTATTTTCGTGACTACGAAAATCGTAGTTTTTATCTCTCCAACTAACAATTGTTATGTTATTTGGTAATGAGTGTTCTAACACTTCAGAAACAATTGTTTTGCAAAATAAAGGCTGTTATAGTCAGACATTAAGCACTCATTGCAATTGCATGAAAACTGTTTCTGAGTAAAAGAACCTAATTTCAGACAGATCATATATTCAGACAATCTTTAGTTATTGCAAATACTGTTAATTATTGAAGCTTAAGTATTATACCAGTGATTTATTGCATAAAACATAAAATGTAAACATGCAATTTTTCTGAGTGTACTAGTGGACTGGAGTGTATCTACTAACTAGTTTGAAAAAAAAAAAATCTCCCCCATGGAAATTTTGGGGAAAATATTCACCGCGCTTTATTCCATCGAAAAATGCCGTTACACGCAGAATCTCCCCCATGAAAAATTTGAAAAGTTGGCAGGTATGAGGGTAACACATTTAATAAACTAGTACTAATCTTCCATGTGGCCGTCTTTTCTTCCTCTTCCTGGGTAGAAACATGTACTAAGCAATGTGGATAAAGACTCTTGCTCAAGTAAACAACACTTGGCGCTTCTCGATCTCCAGTCCGATGCTTTACCACTGCACCACAGCTGTTTGTTCTTCTGTATGTGAGTTTATATCTACATGATACTGTAAGACTCCACTTATCAAAGGCATTTGTACCATGTAGATTAATTTGCTTACAAGGCAGATGGCATTAGGGCACTTCAGACACAATCCTGGTTATGTAAAGAGAAGAAAACTTTCCCTCAATTATTTTCATTATGTCCCCTTATCTAGAGGCATGCATTCACTTCTATTCTTGTGACATAGCCCCAGTTAAGAGGAGATATCCAAATATTATTCTTCTTATTTCTGCACAAAAACATATGTAGTGGGTACTCATTAGAAGCGCCTCACCGAGGCACTTCTAAGGAGTACCCACAACATAAGTTTTCATGCAGAAATAAGAAAAATATCAGTACTTGTCATATGAAAAAAGTAGCTTATCTGGAGCTATGTATAATATGCATGTTCATTTCAGTTTCAATATTGGACCAGCCCATGTGATATCACTGTCTACAGAGTACTATTTTTATGTTAATTATGGTATTATGCAGCCATTTCGACAGTACTTTTGGTTAATGGAGGACCTTAAGGTAATTTATCATAAAAGCATCAGGAGGTTGCGGGTTTAATACCTGCCAAGTCAGCAACATTCTTTCATGGAGATTGATAATGAAATCTTTTCTACAATCGTTCTCTCCCTTCTGCTGATTGAAGAAGAGCAATTGTCAGTGGTGACTATTTGATGGTGTGTGTGTGTGTGTGTGTGTGTGTGTGTGTGTGTGTGTGTGTGTGTGTGTGTGTGTGTGTGTGTGTGTGTGTGTGTGTGTGTGTGTGTGTGAATTCGGGTTTAACGTCGCTTTCAACAATTTTTCAGTCATATCACGACGGTGTCTGGTTGCGACAGGGAGCTCAATGCTCACGTTTATAGTGCTGCCTCACTGAAGTATCATGTCCCAGACTATTTGATGGTAATTGAAGGATAATTTTTGCCAATTATTCGTAAAAAAATGTATCTGGTGGTTATTCATTTGAATAGCCTCAGCAAGGTAGCCTAGTTGATAAGAGCCCTGATTCTTAATCATTAGGTCTGTCACGGCTGTGGGTCCAAGCTTGGCTCAAGTCACATGTGAGATGCCAAGTGCTGCCACTGAAGGTCAGATCATTTTTCTCAGTGTACTCCGGTTTTCGTCCACCTCTGATTAACGATCAGCTCTGTATGAGAGAAATAATCTTGAAAGGGCCGTAAAAACTAAAAGCAAAAAAAAAAAGCTTGAGTATATCTATATGTACCTCAGTTCCCAGCGAAAAGAACACAGTGGGTAAAAACCAATTCCACCTGTGCTGACAATGGAGCTTAACCCATAGCACTCTGGTAAACAATTTCAGTAGACAGCATTTAAGAATATTTTTTTTTATTTTTCCATGAAACAAATTTTGACATTTCATACAAACTGTCTCCATACTTTGGATGAAATGTCAAAACATCTTATTTTTCCCTGGAAACAGATTCTGACATTTCATGCAAATTGTCTCCATTGGAGACAATTTGCATGAAATATCATAATCTGTTTCCAGGGAAAAATAACATCAATTTGTCATCTGCTGAATTAGTCCACAGAGAGGTGAAGGATAATTATTGAGGTTCCATTACTATTTCATCCAAATAAAGCAGTTGACACAGCCAGTCAAAAAAAGTACAGTGGAACTTCGATGGCTCGAACCCCTTTGGGACCATGGAAATTTGTTCGAGACAGCGGTAGTTCGAGCCACTGTTGTATACTTCTAGAAAACATAACGGGGGTATTTATAGACTTCTTTTTGGTGTTCTGTAACATAAATGTATGCTGTGTGTACTCATTAGAATCGCCTCATTGAGGCGATTCTAATGAGTACACACAGTATACATTTGCAAGATAAAACTCGAAAATCTCCTTAATTATCCCACACTTATACTTATGCAGAGGAATTCCCTAGGGACTCAAAAACGGGTTCGACATAGCCATGGTAAACGAGCCATCGGTGTTCGAGCCATCGAAATTCGACTGTATTATTATCAGTACTACGGCTAATTGCTCTCCTTTGAGCTGATACTGCTATCAGTTGGCTTCGTTGACAACCCTGCTTTGCAGTGAGTGATACTGGAGTACTGGCACAGCAAGCAACAGACTCGGTCAACAATTGACTGAGCCTATTGCTTGCTGTGCCATTTGCACTCACTGCAAAGCATAGTTGTCAACTAAGCCAACTGAAAGCAGTATCAGCTCAAAGAGTAAATGGTCCCCCCATCCCCAACTGGGAACTGTAGTCACTGGTTTTCCAATGTGTATCCCTGTTTCCTCAACGAAATAAGGCCACAACATGCCTGCATCCTTGAATGTTTAAATAAGATTGTGTGTGTTTTCAATGTTTATAAAATTTTAAGTTATGTATTCGACCTGGTTCCAAGTACTTGTGGAGATTCACTGGTATGTCCCTCCCTTGAAGCACAGTTCTCAGTGTCAGCATTTGGAAGGTTACTGTAAAAAATCCTAAAAATTGGGACACCTTGAGGACTTGCTGTAATTCTCCTAATATTTTAACAAATTCCTTCACGATCCTGCAAGGCATCCAAAAGATGCTAACAGAATCACAAACAGTGTAGACTCTAATAAGACTGTTCCATTCTGATCTGCTTGCTTAGGCCTGTCTGTCCCAATACTTAGGATCATTATGGTAGTATACCCACAAAACACCAACATCTGCGCCAGTTGCTTAGATTAGTCTGCATGGACTTTTATTATACCCCCACAAATGAAATTTGGGGGGTATATAGGAGTGAGCTTGTCGGTCTGTCGGTCGGTTGGTCGGTCGGTCTGTTGACTTGGTTTCCAGACGATAACTCAAAAAGCGCTTCAACGATTTTTATACTTTTTGGTACACTGATGTAACATCATAAAATACAGCTCAAGTTCGATTTCCACTACAATTCGTCAATTTTCGACATAGTTATGGCCCCTTTCAAGTGAAAAAATGCAAAATGGCGCTGTTGTACTATCAAGGCAGTTTTTGTTGGGGTATTCATCACCTTTAGTGATAGCTCTAGTTATAACTGAAGTAAAATAAATCAATTTCAACCTTAAACCTTCAAGGGGAATGGACACGCCTTCAGAGGATGCAACTCTTGCAAAAGTATTCTGTCGCCCATGTCAATAGGGGTCAATTCTGGGAAACAACACAAAATGACCCAGAACGGTTGATGTGTTGTTAAATCCCAACTTAATCAGACTTATACTAAGTAAGTGGGTAAGGTCTGCTTTCTTTGCCAGAAGCTGTAATGAGCACCCATTATCCATGTTTAGACCTGAAATAAGAAAATTATCACAAATATTCGTCTGAAAAGTGCTTGTTGCACTGATATTAAAGTTGCCATTTTAGCACATTCATAGCAACAGATATGATTCGTATTTTGTGATAATTGAAGGATAGTTTTTGTAAATTTTCCATAAAAACCTATGTTGTGGGTATTCATTAGAACCGCCTCGACAAGGCGGTTCTTATGAGGTTTATATGCACAAATAAGGAAAACTATCCTTCATTTGTCACAAAATACACTATCATAACAGATTTTAACCTTTCACCACATAGGAAGCTAATAAAAACAGAGACAAGCAGCCATGGATAATCACAATGGGACACAGACCTATGTACTGCTCCAACAATGACGATGATGATTGCACCAGAAAGGATGGAATAGTAAGTACACTGTAACCTCATTATAACACTGTTCGTTATAGCACAGTAACTGTTATGGTTATAACATGGTTTCAAGATGGATTCCGAAAATGTATAGATTATATAGAAAAATGACCATAAATGGTCATTTTTCTATATAATCTATACATTTTTGTTTGGATATAACATGGTTGTTTAATTAGTCCGGTTTTTGCTTTGGACCCCATTAATAGTGTTATAAAGAGGTTGTGGTGTATATAGCACTAACGGTTTACCTATTGAGGCTAAGAACTCTTATGCTAGTCATTTCTGTAAACCCTTATCCAACTGAACACGACAACCCCTATCCTTGCAAACAGTGTAGATCTAGATCAGATCACTTCTGAAAACTCAGTATTCCAGTACTTTACGCATTGGAAATCTTGGATCTTAATCTTGTTGAGAAGTGATCCTTAGTAGCTTCAGGTGAAGATAGTCTCAATAAACATTACTGAGCCTCGATAGCTCAGTGGTCAGTGCATTAGACTTATGATCAAGGGGTTGTGGGTTGGAATCTGGCCTCTTGAGCTGAGGTGTGTCCTTAGGCAAGACACCTTAGGAATATTGATATTTTTGTAAACAATCATGAATAAAATGCGTTTTAAATGTCATATGATAAATAGAATCTTGCATTCGTGGTCATGTATTATTGAATTTATTAAACTCGTTATTATCGTTTAATAAATTCAATAATACATGAACACTCATGTAAGATCCTCTATAATTTATATGAAATTGGTGAAGGAAATTCAAATATACCATAAATGAACCTATAAAGTACACACACTTGTGGGCCAGCATTGCTAATTTCGAGTGATCCTTGTATTAATCTTCACCATGCTGTTTGTTTTCTATTCTTCCTCTGAATCCATGGAAAAAATTGAAACCATGTAATATAGATGACTGAAAATCTGGCTGAAATATAGCATATCAAAATCTATCTTACTATTCGTCTTAACCCTTAACATGCCGAGAAAATCTGCATCAGAAAATGTCGTCTGTTTATGTCGTCTGCTGAAGCTTCTTGCAAACATTTTGAACATATATGGACCCAGATCAGACTGCTCTTAGAGGACTGCTTCTACTTTGTATTTATCCGAATGATGAGGGTTCATTTTTAGCTCCACTGGCCGAAGACCAGCGGGGCTATTGTCATGGCCCTGTGTCCGTCGTGCGTTCGTGTGTCTGTGCGTTAACTTTTTCTTTAAACATCTTCTCCTCCAAAACTACTGGGCCAATTGTAACCAAACTTCACAGGAATGTTCCTTACATAGTCCTCTTCTAAATTCCTTCAAAGAATTTTGTTACACCCAGAACTCTGGTTGCCATGGCAACAAAACCACAAAAAATTAAAAATCTTTAAAAATCTTCTCCTCCAAAACCACCTGTTGGATTTCATTTTTATTTTGCATGAATGTTCCTTGGGTGGACCTCTTTCAGATTCCTTGAAGAAATTTTGATCCGACAAAAAACATGGCCGCCATGGGTGGGGCTTATTTTCCCTGTTTAACATATAGTGTAATGCTAAAACATCTTCTCCTCCTAAACTACTGGGCCAATTGTAACCAAACTTCACAGGAATGTTCCTTACTTAGTCCTCTTCTAAATTCCTTCAAAGAATTTTGTTACACCCAGAACTCTGGTTGCCATGGCAACAAAACCACACAAAAAAATAAAAGTCTTTAAAAATCTTCTCCTCCAAACCCACCTGTTGGATTTCATTATCCCCTCGCACAACATAGTTGTGAGGGGGGGATATAGCATTTGTCCCGTACGTACGTACTTTTGTCATCGCTCTAGCGCCACGTACGTACGTACTTTTGTCACCACTCTAGCGCCACGTATGTACGTACTTTTGTCATCGCTCTAGCGCCTACATTTCTTGACCGATTTTAATATAACTTCACATGAACGTTCCTTACGACAATATCTGGAGCAAGATCGACTTTCAAGGTCATGACCTCAAGGTCAAGGTCACCAATTTCAATATAACTTCAAACAAATGATCCTTATAAAAATATCTCGAGCGAATTTGACTATCAAGGTCATGACCTCAAGGTCAAGGTCACTGAGGCTATTTTTTTAAAAACATTGTCATCGCTCTAGCGCTTACATTTCTTCACCAATTTCAATATAACTTCACACAAATGATCCTTATAAAAATATCTCTAGCGAGTTCCACTTTCAAGGTCATGGCTTAAAGGTCAAGGTCACAGTGGCTATTTTTAGAAAAACTTTGTCATCGCTCTAGCTCCTACATTTCTTCACAAATTTCAATATAACTTCACACAAATGTTCCTTATGACAATATCTTGAGCGAGTTGGACTTTCAAGGTCATGACCTCAAGGTCAAGGTCACTGTGGCTATTTTTAGAAAAACTTTTTCATCGCTCTAGCACCTACATTTCTTCACCAATTTCAATATAACTTCACACAAATGTTCCTTATAAAAATATCTCCAGCGAGTTCGACTTTCCAACTCATGGCCTCAAGGTCAAGGTCACTGTGGCTATTTTTAGAAAAAACTTTGTCATCGCTCTATCGCCTATATTTCTCCACTGATTTCAATATAACTTCACACAAATGTTCTTTATGACAATATCTCAAGCGGGTTCGACTATCAAGGTCAAGGTCACTGTGGCTTTTTTTTAGAAAAACTTCGTCATCGCTCTAGCGCTTACATTTCTTCACCAATTTCAATATAACTTCATACAAATGTTCCTTATGACAATATCTCTAGCGAGTTCCACTTTCAAGGTCAAGGTCACTGTGTCTATTTTTAGAAAAACTTCATCATCCCTCTAGCGCTTACATTTCTTCATTTATTTCAATATAACTTCACACAAATGTTCTTTATGACAATATCTCGCCATTTCGACTTTCAAGGTCAAGGTCACTATGGCTATTTTTAGAAAACTTTGTCATCGCTCTAGCGCCTACATTTCTTCACTGATTTCAATATAACTTCACACAAATGTTGCTTATGACAATACCTCGAACGAGTTCGACTTTCAAGGTCAAGGTCACTGTGGCTATTTTTAGAAAAACTTTGTCATTGCTCTAGCGCTTACATTTTTTTCACCAATTTCAATATTACTTCACACAAATGTTCCTTATAACAATATCTCTAGTGAGTTCCACTTTCAAGGTCAAGGTCACTGTGGCTATTTTTAGAAAAACTTTGTCATGGCTCTAGCGCTTACATTTCTTCACCCATTTCAATATAACTTCACACAAATGTTCCTTATGACAATACCTCGAGCGAGTTTGACTTTCAAGGTCAAGGTCACTGTGGCTATTTTTAGAAAAACTTTGTCATTGCTCTAGTGCTTACATTTTTTCACCAATTTCAATATAACTTCACACAAATGTTCCTTATGACAATATCTCGAGCTATTTAGAATTTCAAGGTCAAGGTCACTGTGGCTATTTTTAGAAAAAACTTTGTCATCGCTCTAGCGCCTACATTTAATGATGGATTGTAATAGAACTTCACACAAATGTTTCTTATGATAATATCTCGACTTACTTCGACTTTCAAGGTCATGACCTCAAAGTCAAGGTCACTGTGGCTATCTTTAGAAAAACTTTGTCATCGCTCTACCGCCTACATTTATTAACAGATTTTAATATAACTTCACACAAAAGATGCTTATGATAATATCTTGAGCAAGATCTACTTTCGTGGTCATGGCCTCAAGTCAAGGTCACTATGGCTATTTTTAGAGAAATGTCATCACTCTAGAATGTACATTAATTGGAGGATTTGTAAACAAACTTTACACAAATGTTGCATATGATAATTTCTCAAGCAAGTTGGACTTTTGCCATTTCAGTGTTTTCCACACACGAAGTTGTCTAGTGCAAGGGGATTTGTATCGCATGCGATGCCTTGTTTTTATTTTGCATGAATGTTCCTTGGGTGGACCTCTTTTAGATTCCTTGAAGAAATTTTGATCCGACAAAAAACATGGCCGCCATGGGCGGGGCTTATTTTCACTATTTAACATATAATGTAATGCTAAAAAATCTTCTTCTGCAAAAGTACTTGTGGGATTTCATTGTAATTTGCATGAATTGTCCTTGGGTGGACTGTTGTCAGATTCCTTGAAAAAAATTTGATCTTACAAAAAAACATGGCCGCCATGGGCGAGGCTTATTTTCACTATATAACATATAGTGTAATGCTGAAAATTTTTTCTGCAAAAGTTCTTGTTTTATTTCATAGTTATTTGGCATGCATGTTCCTTTGGTGGACCTCTGTCAGATTCCTTGAAGAAATTTTGATCCGACAAAAAACATGGCTGCAGTGGGCGGGGTTTATTTTCACTATATAACATGTAGTGTAATGTTAAAAAAGTCTTCTCTTCTTCAAAAGTTCTTGTTTATTTATTTATTTATTTATTTATTTAAAAGTACCTTCCTGTATCTGAATTAATCTCCTCCAATTTTGCTGACTATCACATATCTATAGAGGTCCACCTACAAATTGTCATTCTAAAATTCAAAACATCAGAAATTTCACTTGCCCATCACACTGGTGATAGAACTGATGTTTTCAACACAAACTCTATTTATACGACTTGATGTTTCAAAATAAATTCAAAATACTGAGGGAGATTGATTTATTAGACCTATTTATACTACAGTGTCAACAGTTCTCCAGATCCCTGAGGGTTAAAATGGCTTAGTTGAAAAGGGAGGCATACCGAATCCGACGGAGGAAAGGAAAAAGTAAATAAATAAAGAAATAAAAACATAAATCTGTTCATTTTTTAGCTCCACTGGCCAAAGACTGGCGGGTCTTATGTTATATGTTATGGCCCTGTGTCTGTTGTGCGTCTGTGCGGTTGTGCATCCTTGCGTTAACTTTTTTCTTTAAACATTTCCTCCTTAACTACTTGGTCGATTGTAACCAAACTTCACAGGAATGTTTCTCACATAGTCCTCTTCTGAATTCCTTCAAAGAAATTTGTTACATGCAGAACAAAATGGCATCGAAACCAAAAAAAAATATTTAAACATCTTCTCCAAAACCGCTCAATGGATTTTATTCTTATTTTGCATGAATGTTCCTTGGGTGGACCTCTGTCAGATTCCTTGAAGAAATTCGGATCAGACAAAAAACATGGCCACCATGGCCATGCCCCACATGACTGCCATGGCCATGCCCCTTGGCTCATTAGCTTTCAAAGACTTATATGGGGAAAAGTTTTAAAAACCTTCTCCTCCAAAACCGCTCAACTTAATGGATTTCATTCTTACTTTGCATGAATGTACCTTGGGTGGACCTCTGTCAGATTCCTTTAAGCAATTTTGATCAGACAAAAAACATGGCCGCCATGGACACGCCCATTGGCTAATTAGCTTCCATAGACTCATAAAGGGATCTTTTTTTTTTTTTAATCTTCTCCTCCAAAACCGCTAAATGGATTTCGTTCTTAATTTTTATGAATGTTCCTTGTGTCTACCATTGTCAGATTCATTGAAGAAATTTTGATCAGACAAAAACATGGCCGCCATGGCCACCACCTTTGGCTCATTAGCTTCCATAGACCAATAAATGGAAAAACTTCTTCTCTGAAACCATAAAGCCTAAAGCTAAGACATTTACAGTAAAACCTGTCTTAGTGGCCACCTCAATTAAGCAAGCAACCTGTCTTAAGCAAGCAGGCATTCAGTTCCCAAGAAAGGCAGATGTGTTAAATTTCACCTGTATTAAGCAAGAACCTGTCTTAAGCAAGCATATTTTGACTATCCCTTAGGCACTTGCTTAATACAGGTTGAACTGTAGTATGTAGCAAAGTTATGTGGTCACCTACTAAGTCCTGCGAACTATGACTCTTGAGTCCAAATTGGCAACGCCCCGGTGCTTAGTAGCTCCCATAGACTAATAATGACAAAATCCTGAAACTTTTCTCCTCTGAAACCATAAGGCCAAAAGCTTAGTATGTAGCAACTTGAAGTATTCAACTGCATAAATCCTGCCAACTATGCCCCTGGGGTCCAAATTGGCCACACCCTGAGGCCCATAAGCTCCCATAGACTTATACTGGGAAAAACTGACAAAAATCTTCTCTGAAACCATCAGTGCCTAGAGCTTAGATATTAAGTATGCAGCAACGTCAAGTGGTCACTCAAATAAATCCTGCCAACAATGCCCCTGGGGTAAAAAATTGGTCACGCCCAGAGGCATATTAGTTCCCATAGACTTATAATAGGAAAAACTTAAAAAAAGTCTTCTTCTCTGAAACCATAAGGCCCAGAGCTTTAGATATTTAGAACGGAGCAATGCCAAATGGTCACTCACATAAATCCTGCCAACCATGGCTCTGGGGTCCAAAAAATATAGAATGGACATTCCTTGGGTGGATCACTTGTTTCTTTTTTACCCATTGCATGCGGGAAAACCCTAAATGGGTACCTTGGCAAACAGTGCTGGCCCAGATCAGACCCCACAGAACACCATGTCTGATCAGGGCCTGCACTATTTGCTAACAGAATTTTCCATCAAAAATAGAAAAAAATAGGCCTGACACCCTTTATATGACAAATGGACTGGTCCAACATATAGCAATAGAAGAGTCCACTAGTATACAATTGGTTAATGTAATAAATATGACAATTGTCTGAAGTTAGCCGGTGGAGCGACAGGCCCTCTTGGGCCTCTTGTTTAAGACCCAGAATGGCCACAATGATATGAAAGGAAATTAAATTAAAGCATAAAACTGCAGTATGAGGTATCATACACCACAATCTCTTTATAACACTAATAATGGGACACAGAGGCGTTTATATTAACGAAGATATCACCTCCCGACGTAGCAAGCTTCTGTTCAACGCCCGTACGCTGGTTCGCGAAAGGCGGCTTAAGGCCGCTTACACGTCTGATGGAAAATTATTCATTAAAGACAATGATGGCGAAAAGCACCATATAAGTTCTCAAGATCAGCTAACTCCGTTTAAAACAGTAGAACACCGTCCTGAATCTGAGGATAACAGTGAACTATAGAATGTGACTTGGCATAGCGTTTCATGTGATTCCTACATCATTGAAACACGCCTATATTATTTTGACCCCTTGATGCCCACTTTTATATGGTAAAACTGGGGCTTAAGGGGTATTTATTATTTTTCTTGTTTCTGCTCGGAGGCGTGGGTTGTGGGTACTCGATAGAACCGCCTTGCCGAGGCGGTTCTATCGAGTCCCCGCAATCTGTGTATTTTTTTTTCGGAAATATGAAGGATATCAGAATTTTTATCTGCAAATCTTCATCTTTGAGTAAAAGAGTTTTCCTATGTGTTTGTGTGGGCGTGTTTTCGCGATGATTGGACACACTGTTGGCAGTGTTACTAATATTATATTCTCGGGGACTCGCAGTTGGAGATAAAATTTGTGTAGTGACTTTGCTCCACTAATAATAGTCTGCATTACTTTCTACTCAGAGTGCACGCTGTAAACATGGTAGTCTGTATATTGACCCTATCCTGCTGTTCACAGCAACCCCTATATTTCCAAACACTGTGGATCCTGATCAGATGGCTTCTTAAGAAGCCATCTGATCAGGATCTACACTGTTTGTCATTCACTTTGTGAATTTGAAGGAAAACATCACATCATGAAATCTGACTGACTGATAATGAGAAATGGGTGTGGCCAATAAAATACTCAGGATAGGGGTCAATATGTTCAGATCTTAGACACTTGAAACGTTGGTGCCCCACATCCATTATGTGAAACTGCTTGCGTTAAGTTAGAAACTTTAATTTAAACGACTTCGGATTATAGCCATGGCTTCAATATGACTTATATCGATGTTCACCCGAAGCTGTCTCCAATGCGTCAATGTGATTATCCATTCTGTGCAGTATACTTTAACCACTATAACGGTTAGAACATGAATATTTGACCTCGCCGGTAGAAAACCTGTTTACCGATTATCCATAACGATGAAGAAGCTGAGCAGACTGTATATTTCCATAACAGCCTGACCCGCGACTTTATTGTTCGAAGCTTAGATAACCATTCTACGCTATAAGTCTCAGAATAGGCTCTGAGATTAAAGCACATTTGTCGAATCATACCTGATCAAACGCAGTGTTTTCTCATGACAAGGCCTATGTGTTTATGACACATTATCAACGTCGTACTCAATTGGTTGGTTGATTTGAGGTTTAACGTCCCCGTCGGCGCTGTGAGGGTCATTTTGGAGACGTTGCTTCCGGTTTTGTGGGGCTTTTGCCCGACGCTGAGATGGAGTGGCATCTCGGGCCCTGTCGCCCAGTGAGGCCGGTGGGGTTTGTTGGCATGGACGGTCCGCCTCGCGCCGCGGTTCCTGGACGGGCTTGGGTTCCCTAAGCGGTTTGCCGGTGCTGGTGTGCGGGCCGGGTTCGGCTCTGCGTGGGGGCATCGTGCGGCCCGTGTGTTTCTTCGGGCCTCTATGGGCGGGGGCCCATATCCAAAACTGAGCATAGTGTAAAACACAAAATAGGCAAACATTGCAGACACTGACAAAGCGACGCACCATGCGGCGACTTGTTAGAGTCCACCAAGGTTGCTGAAAAGAAACACCAACTCAAAAACCAGGATAGAGTCAACTCGACAGTCATCAAATGCCCAAACTATTTAACCCTTACAGCGGGCTGCCAAATAGACATCACGTAAACGCGCCTGTATTGTCCTGATCCCCTTAAACCACACTTTTATTTACTAAAACTGGAGTTTGAGGTATATATCATTTTTTCTTGATGCTGCTCGGAGGCATGGCTTGTGGGTACTCGTTAGAGACGAGGTGTTGAGGCGGTTCTACCGGGTCCCCGCGATCTGTGTTTTGGGCGGGGATATGAGGACTGTCAGGATCTAAATCAGAAAAACCAGATTTTTTTGCTTAGCGCTTGAATTCACGTTTTAAATATTGATGTCTGTGTTTGTGTTTTATTCATGCCTGTGTGTCATTCGCATTTTTTTTCTTTGCGTTTTCTCGTTTATGTCTTAAACAGTGGTTTGGGCAATTTATGATTTTCATCACTATAAATTGTACGTGCTCTAGTGTCTAATTACGACTGACATATCAAGTCGCGTTGTCGCACAGGTATGAATGAGACACGGTTGTATTCCTATTCTAGTACTTATTGATCGTATTATTTCATTGATAAAATGCTATATGCATTGATAGGTAAATAGACTAGATATTTGATGTACATTTACTATATGCACTAGCTCAACAACTGTCTTGATGGTACTACAGTAGAACTTCGATGGCTCGAACTCCGATTGCTCGAATACCATGGCTGAGTCGAACAACTTCTTGAGTCCCAGGAGAATTGCATTGCTTGTGGGTTGGTGGAAAAAATTTAGGAGATTTTTTATATTTTATTTTGCAAATGTTATTAGAATCGCCTCAACGAGGAACGAGGTGATGCTATTGAGTACATACAGCATACAATAGGATATCCCAAATCTACATTATACCTACTGTTATGGCACTATTAGTAACCCTTCTTGGCTCGCGCTGTCCCTGTTTCGGGCGGGTTTTGGTTCGGGCCGTCGAGGTCCGGCTGTGTATTGAGGATGTTGACCAACTTGTGACCTGTGGTTCTTAACTCCCCAAATTCATGAAATTCGAGGCACAACTTATTTAATTGCAAGAATGGTCGCATACCTCGATCAAACACAGTATAATTACGGTGTTTGATGTGGATCTGCCCTATTCAGCTTATGTATATACTTGTACATTTTGTGAGTTATTATCGCGCGTGCGCGCACGCTTGTGCGCGCGCACGTGTGTGTGTGTGTGTGTGTGTGTGTGTGTGTGTGTGTGTGTGTGTGTGTGTGTGTGTGTGTGTTACTTTGCAACATAGATATTTTCTGAAACGTATATGCAAACTTTCCATTGCGAAGGCACGCCTATACAAATACATTGTACATTTTAAGGCCCAAAAACAAGGGTTTTGAGATTTGAAATTGTGATATTTTTCTTATATCTGCCCAGGCATGGATTGTGGGTACTTGATAGAACCGCCTCGACGAGGCGCTTCTATCGAGTGCCCCCGGTGTGCGTCTTGGTCGGGTATGGAAGGGATGGTTTTTACCCCCTTAGACCCCAGTTTTACTATAAGGGTGGGGTTTGAGGGGGGTGATAATCATAATTGTATAGGCGTGCTTTCGTGATGTCTTGCCAGATACCGAAAGACATGCCCAGTTTATTTGTACGTTTTGTTGTCATAAAATGTTGACTCTCTACTCCTTCTTCCTGTCTTCTGTCTTTGAAGTGCGCAAAATAATGATAACAACACTCATAGAATGGCTTCGTTTGCGGATATTTGTGACCTGGTGGCCACCCATGCAGTGTTTGATTTTCTTGCTCTCTATTCAATCACGGTAAACACTTCTTATAGAAACTCACACTGCTTGGGTGGATACCTGGCTTCATCCATAGCATACCAGTTTCAAAGTCGCAGAACTGTTCATTATTTCAGGACAGTGCTCTTTCTAGTTGCACCTCTTGTATATTTAACCATATTCGCAAACTGTGAAATTTTCGCAACAAATAGTTTTAGTCTGAGTTTAACTCTCCAGTCTGACTGTATGCATGCCAAATATATTCGATATCCATACCGTAGATTGCAAAACACGTTTTCATTTTGTTTCATCAGACATATTTATCACATGTTATATTACTTCACCATATTTTATACATGGCTGTTTTTATTAATCTTGCTTGCTGGTGATATTAGTGAAAATCCAGGGCCTTTTGACACGGACTCCTCAGATTCCTTGTCTGGTAGTTCAATATCAAATGACCCTATTGACTTATCGATATTTGAAAATAACTTCTCTATTGTTCACTACAACATTCAGAGTCTAGTCAACAAAGTAGACCAACTGCAGGTGGAGCTTTCTCATTTTGACGTTATAGCACTTTCAGAAACGTGGCTAAATCCCAATATAAGCGATGAAGAGATTTCGTTTCACAATTTTCAAAAGCCTTTCCGTAAAGATAGACTGCATAATAATTACGGTGGCGTCATTGTGTACGTCAAAGAAAACATTGCTTGTAAAAGGCGACAAGACCTTGAAATTGATCGAATTGAATCGATATGGCTTGAAATAACCCTCAAAACCAAATCAGTCTTACTTGGTCTATTTTATAGACCGCCGAATTCTCCTGCATCAGCAATAGACGACATCGAAACGTCAATTGACTTAGCATTTGACTCAAACATTCAAAACATAATTATCACAGGGGACTTCAACTTGAATTACCTTAACGAATCCTGTCGACGGAAAATTAATTCTATCTATCGACCTTATGATTTAAATCAAATTATTCAAGAACCTACGCATTTTACAGAATTTTCATCTTCCTTAATTGACTTAATTGCTACAAATAACATACCGGCTGTAATTTACTCTGGTGTTGGAGAAGCTATACTCGACCAAACAGTTAGATATCATTGCCCGGTATTCGCCGTTTTTAGATTTAGCAAGTATAAGCAATCGTGTTTTAAACGGAAAATTTGGACATACGAATCTGGAGATTATGACTTGTTGAATCTACTAATAAGCGATTTCGATTGGACTACTGTAGAAAATGATGACATAAATACATATGCTGAAAATTTTACTAGTAAAATATTAGATTTTTGTGATCGAGCTATACCAAATAAAGTTGTGACCATCCGTCCTTCTGATCCCCCGTGGGTAACTAATGCACTTAGGAAAGCAATACGGAAGCGCAAACGAGCGCATAGAAAGGCTAAACGCATCAACTCGCCAGACGCATGGAGAAAATTTAGGACTCTTCGTAATGAGAGTGTGAATATTCTGAAAAAACTAAAGCAAGATTATAAAAATAAGTTAACGTCAAATATCGACTCAAACACTCTTTCTTCTAGAGACTGGTGGAAGACATTCAAATCTTTGATAGGTAGGTCGAATGAGAATCTGCCACCCTTAAATTACAATGGTAGGATTATAAATGACCCCGGTGACAAAGCTGCGTTATTTAACATGTTTTTTGAGTCTCAAACGCAATTAGATGACCAAGGGAAGGAAGCACCCTATCTTGATCCGCCGCTAAACACTCTTGATATGATTCATTTAAACGCAGAAGAAATACTCGGTATTTTAAAGTCACTTGTTGTCGGTAAGGCTAGTGGCCACGACTTTATTAATAATAGAATTCTCAAGGCAACAGCTGAAACTATATGTCATCCTCTAACAAACCTCTTTAATAGTTCTCTTAGAACTTCGACAGTCCCTGATACTTGGAAAAGGGCAAACGTGAGCCCTATCCATAAGAAAGATGATAAAAATTTTGTCGAAAATTACAGACCGATATCACTGATTAGTTCGGTTGGCAAAACTTTTGAAAAGGCTATTTATAAACATGTACATAACCATCTACTTGATAATCAAATTATAACCCCATTCCAGTCTGGGTTTACTCGTGGAGATTCCACCATTAATCAACTTGTAGATATCTATAACACTTTTTGCCGGGCCCTGGATGAAGGCAAGGAAGTCCGTGCAGTTTTCTGTGATATTAGTAAAGCCTTCGACAGGGTCTGGCACCGTGGTCTTATAGCTAAATTACATCACTATGGTATCAGTGGTCCTCTCTTGGATTGGTTTAAAAGTTACCTGTCTAATAGATGTCAGAGAGTAGTAATTCCGGGTGGTATCTCAGACTGGAAGGAAATCAAAGCTGGGGTGCCACAGGGTTCTATTTTAGGCCCGCTTCTGTTCATTATTTACATTAATGACATTGTAAATGAAATTCAATCTTCTATTCGTCTGTTTGCCGACGATACTACCCTTTATATTATTGTTGACTTGCCTGAATCTGCCGCCCAGATTTTAAATAATGACCTCCACCGAATATCATCGTGGTCCGATCTATGGCTTGTCAAGTTTAACCCAAAGAAAACAGAAACAATGTTATGCTCGCGTAAACGGAACAGAGTCAACCATCCAACTCTTTATCTTTCTAATGAACCAATTAAAGAAGTAACTTCTCATAAACATCTTGGATTAAATCTCACCTCCTTATGTGATTGGCATGTTCATATGGAATATATCAAAGATAAGACCCTAACCCGTCTGAATTTACTGCGATCGTTAAAATTTTCACTTTCCCGTAAATCCCTACAAAAGATATATTTTACGTTTATTCGCCCTATACTTGAATACGCTGATGTAGTATGGGATAATTGCACTCAGCAACAAAAGAATGATCTAGAAAAGATACAATTAGAGGCAGGGCGAATCGTAACAGGCACAACAAAATTAATAAGCATCCAAAAATTATATGAAGAACTTGCATGGGACAAACTTTCTGACAGACGAAAACTTCATAAACTCCAAATGCTTTACAAAATGGATCACCACTTAGCTCCTACATATTTATGTAATTTACTTCCACCTCATATTGGTGAGGTCTCCTCATATCCACTTCGTAATGCAGACAATTATGCTCAAGTCAATGCAAGGACTGCACTTTATGGAAGCTCATTTCTACCCTCAACATTGCGCGAGTGGAATAAACTTGACAATGACCACAGAAATGCGGACTCACAGGAGGCTTTCAAACGATTACTGACGCAAACTAACGTTAAAACCCCACATTACTATTATTGTGGAAATCGACATGATCAAATTTTACATACAAGGCTTCGTACTGAATGTAGTTCTTTACACTACTACCTACATCAGCGAAACCTAGTACCTAGTCCTAATTGCGTTTGTGGCTCGATAGAAGACAACAAACACTATCTTTTAGTTTGCCATCGGTATGCCAATGCCAGAATGGAGATGTTAAACATAGTTAACAGATACTCAAACATCATATCAGTTGACATTCTTTTGTTTGGAAATATGGACTTTCCTGTTCGTGTAAACGAAGAAATTTTCAAGGCTGTTCATGCTTATAATCGTAGGACGAAGCGGTTTACGTCATGAGTACTACTGTCTATGAGCCTATCATATTGCGTGCAGCACTTCACTTCTCTCTCTCTCTCCCTCTCTCTCTCTCTCTCTCTCTCTCTCTCCTCTCTCTCTCTCTCTCTCTCTCTCTCTCTCTCTCTCTCTCTCTCTCTCTCTCTTTCTCTCTTTTTGATATCATTCAAGCGTATATGTATCCAGTAATGTAATTTATTACTTTCAGATTATCGGAAACGGATATACCTGCTCTTTTATTGCAGGAGATGATTAGTATAAGCATTTATGCTTGTTTTCAAATCCTGTGGAACTTTTTTTTTTCATACAACGTGTAATTGTATTCTTGTAATTCAAAAGAAGTTAATAAATAGTGTTTACACCAATGGGACCCAAAGCAGAAACCATATCTATTCAATTTTGGGATCCATCTTGAAACTTTTGGATCCATCTTGAAACCATGTTATAACCAAAACCATGTTGTAAAGAACAGTGTTATAATGAGGTTTTGGTGTATAAGGATCAGGGAATGTTACTTTGGATGTTCAGTTTTATTATGAATGTGAAAATCTAATAGAATTGTTACGTTTTTTTACTACCAGTTTTGTTTCAGCTGGAACATTCTATTCTTGGCACTGCTGTCAAATGTTTTTTTTGATGAAAAGATCAAAGCTATGAATAGCAATGAAGTTTCTTTTATCTGAAATATTTTGTCAATCAAATGGTCACGAGCACACCCACTTGTCAGTGATGACCACTGATTGGCCAGTCACAACAAACATATTGTGTCATGATGATAAATGTTGAAAGTTACATCAGCCAGTGAACTGTTATGAAGTCATAGCTGCAAAGTTGGCGCCTTGACTGTCAATAATGATTGACTTGTCTTCTCAGTGCTTTGTGACATATTGAGTACATTCTTGCATCAAAGACATAGATAGAGGCAAACCAAAACCTTTTGATCTGACAATGTGGAAATCAAAATGTTGTAGTTGAAAGAAGCCGATGCTGCAGCAAAAGCAAAATGGGTAGTATGTGCACTGTTAGAATAGAAAATCCTGTATGTCCTTGTTAACCTTTATCCTGCTGTAGGCGACAAGCCCTATCTTTGCAAACAGTGTAGATCCAGATCAGATGGCTTCTGAAGAAGCCATCTGATCAGGATCCACTCTGTTTGACATTCAGTTTATGAATATGTATAAATAAATTGTATGAAGTAATCTGATTGGTTCAAAGTCAGAAATGGGTGTGGCTTAATTGAATATTCAGCAGGTTAAAGGTTAAGGCTGATGTGACTGCATGTAATGTGACATCTCTAGAGGTGTCGGCATTGTCAACACTATATGAGCCCCGCCAAGCGAATTTGGGTCTTCGAGCATTCCGTCATAACAACATTCAACTGCGCATGCCCAGCCATTCAGAGGGGCAAGGGATATGGCTTTCTGTCAGAAGGTTCCTCTTGATTCACTGCTTGTATGAGCGAGCAGCGAAGGTTCTGGCGAGACTGCGCGGATGCGCAGGCTCGCCTGAACCTTCGCTGCTCGCATAGGCGATAAGTACCAAAATCGCTTGGCGGGGCCCATATGATAGATGTCCGTTATCAAAGTGATTACATTATTAAACATCAGTGCTCAGAAATAAAAACTATTTAAGGAAAAGTCTAACATGAGTGTGAGGGCTAGATAGAATAATCATTCCCTCGAGATTACAGTCCGGCATAGTACTTACATAGTACAAGCCTCGTGATGCCTGACATTGATCATCGAGACAGATTTTTCTATCCTCCCCTCACAGCCATCTAAGACTCTTACATTGTTGAACTGCACTGGTGGGTTATTTTGAAATGTATTCTTATTTTTGCTCTTACTTTAGTTGAGGACTGGTATTCCATTTGTCCACAAGTATGGTCTAGAAAAGTTGTTTCACGACTATGGCGTAGACCTCATGATCTGGGCTCACGAACATTCCTACGAGAGGTTGTGGCCAGTGTACGATTGGCAAGTAAGTGATCTTGTCACTGCATGTATCGTATTTACCCTAAGTATTCGGACACCTCAACTCCTTGCCATATTTGCTCTAAAATTTGAACAAGTACAGTTTACTACCCAATGTTGTGTCTAAGAACAGCGTGGTGAGTGGCAAACAGTGTAGACCCTGATGAGATGCTGCATCCTGCAGCATCTCATCTGGGTCTACACTGTTTGCTCAGGCCTGTCTATAAGAATACATATGGTAAATACAGTATTAAAGGCTTCAGTGGTTAAGGATTGTCCTTCTGAACATGGATAATTTGTTTTTGTTTGATTAGAGGTTTAACATCCCCATCAAACCTGTATAGGTCATTTTGGAGACATTGCTTCCAATTTTGTGGGACTTTTACCCGACATTGAGATGAAATGACTTCTCAAGCCTTGTCACCCAATGAAACTGATAGGGTTTATAAGCATGGACGATCCGACTCGCACCACTGTGCCAAGGCAGGCTTAGATCCTCTAAGCGGTTTACCAGTACTCGTGTGCGGTCGGTTTCAGCTCTGCGTGGAAGCATCATGAAGCCCATCTATTTCTTCAAGCCCAGATGGGCAGAGGCCGACTGTATTAGAATACGCCTTACCTTTTCAAACAGTGTTAATTCAAGCCATCTGATCTGGATTTACACTGTTTGTCATTTACTTTGCAAATCTATAGTAATAATTTGCATCAAGTAACTTGAATTGTTGATAATAAAAAATGGGTGTTGCAGAAAAAAAAAAAAAAAATTCAGCAGGTCAAGGATTAAGAGCACTATATCTTTGACATTAATCTCTCTCGCTGATTTTCAGTTCAGCTTCACTCTGGTCAGATTTCAGGTTCTGTAATGAAGGTCAGGTGTTTTTCGTAAGGTACTGTGGTTTTTGTGTATTTCTGATTAGAGGTTGGCTCATTATCCGTAAAATAATCTCGAAAAGGCTGCAAAACCCACATAGGTGGTCATCTTCAGGCAAAAGAATATGCACTGTACTGCAGGCTTTCACGTAGTCCTACTTTTTCCTACTTTTCCTACTTTTTTGGTCTCTTTCTACTTTTTTCCTACTTTTTCCTGAAAAATTCCTACTTCTCCTACTTTTTTGATTTGTTCAAAAACTTAAGATCCCAAATAAACAATTAAAGCATTTAAAAGTATAACATGTATCTCAAACTATTTGTAGAATGCAATTTGTTACATGATATATGTACATATGTACTGATGATCCTCGACATTCATCTGCTGTTTTTAGCTGTATCACTAATTGGAATAAGTTACTGTAAAGCAAAACTGCAATGACCATCTACAGTTTTGTCTTGTTGAACATGACAAGAATTTTTCCAGTCAGTAATATAGTGATGCTCTAATTAAATGACCAGCTGGAGCTCTGTCTTGTTGAGATTGGTAGAAATTCACTACAAAAATGCTTTGATGCCCTAACTACTGTGACAAACTGTTCTGTCTTGTTTAGCATAACAGAAATTCATTGCAGCAGTCCAGTGATGCCTTAACTGCAGTGACCAGCTATAACTCTGTCTTGTTAGCATGACAAACATTCACTTCAGCAGTGCAGTGATGCCTTAACTGCAGTAACTAGCTTGAGCTTTGTCTTGTTTAGCATGACAAAAATTCATTGCAGCAATGCTTTGATGCCTGAACTACATTGCCCAGCTAGAGCTCTGTCTTGTTAAGCACAGCAGGAGTTCATAGCAGCAGTGGTTTGATTTCTTAACTGCAGTGATCAGCTAGAGCTATGTTTTGGTAAGCATGCAAGGAAATCATTGCAGCAGTGCTTTGAGACCTTAACTGACCAGCAGTTCACAGCAGCAATGCTTTGATACCAAGTATTTGATGCCTTACTAGAGCTCTGTCTTGTTTAGCTGCTTTGACACCTTAACTGCAGTGACTAGATCGCTGTCTTTAGCACAGGAGGAATTCAATTCAGCAGTGCTGTGATGTCTTAACTGCAGTGACAAACTAGAGTTCTGTCTTGTTTAGCTTGATAGAAATTCATTGTAGCAGCCATGCTGTGATGCCTTAACTGTGGTTACCATCTAGAGCTATGTCTTGTTGAGCATGACAGAAATACATTACAGCAGTGCTCTGATGACTAAAGTGCAGAGACCCACTGGAGCTTAGTCTTGTTGAGCAAGAAAGACATTCCCTACAGCAATCCTATGATGCCTTGACTTCAGTGATCAACTAGAGTTCTGTCTTGAGCATAAAAGGGATACACTGCAACAGTACTGTGATGCCTTAACTGCAGTTAACCACTAGGGTTCTGTCTTGTTGAACATGGCAGCAATTTATTGCAGCACTTCTGTGGTGCCTTAACTGAGTTACCAACTAGAGCTCTGACTTTTTGAGCATGACAGAAATTCATTGCAGCAGTGCTGCTTAAATTTGCATTAAATGCAGTGACCAACTAGAATTATTGTCTTGATAAGTATGAAAGTAATTCATCGTTGCCATGCTTTGATGCCTTTAACTTGCAATGACCATTTAGAATCTGTCTTGTTGAGCATGACAGGAATTCATTGCTGCAGTGCTGTGTTGCCTTAATTGAAGTTGCCAACTAGAGTTCTGCCTTATTGAGCATGACAGGAGTTCATTGCAGCCATGCTGTGTTGCCTTAATTGAAGTGACCAACTAGAGTTCCATCTTGTTGAGCATGAAAGGTATTCATTGCAGCAGTGCTGTGTTGCCTTAATTTAAGTGGCCACCTAGAACCATGTCTTGTTTACCATGACAGAAAAACATTGAAGCAGTGCTATGATGCCTTAACTGCAGTGAAAAATCTGAGATCTGTCTTATATAGGATGACAGGAATTCAAAGCAGCAGTAATGCAATGTCTTAACTGCAGTGGTCGACCAGCAGGAGTTCTTCCTTGTCTAACATGACCGAAATTCATTGCAGCAGTGCTGTGATGACTGGAGTGACCAACTAGAGCTCTGTCTTGTTTAGCATGACAGAAATCCATTGCAGCAGTGCTGTGATTTCTGGAGTGACTAACTAGAGCCCTGTCTTGTTTAGCATAACAGACATTCATTGCAGCAATGCTGTGATGACTGAAGTGATCAACTAGAGCTCTGTCTTGTTTAGCATGACAGACATTCATTGCAGCCAAGCGGTGATGACAGGAATGACTAACTAGAGCTCTGTCTTGTTAAGCATGACAGACATTCATTGCAGCCAAGCGGTGATGACTGGAATGACTAACTAGAGCTCTGTTTTGTCTAGCATGGTAGAAATTCATTGAAGCAATGCTGTGATGACTGAAGTGACCAACTAGAGCTCTGTCTTGTTTAGCATGACAAAAATTCATTGCAGCAATGCTGTGATGACTGAAGTAACCAACTAGAGCTCTGTCTTGTTTAGCATGACAGAAATTCATTGCAGCAATACTGTGATGACTGAAGTAACCAACTAGAGCTCTGTCTTGTTTAGCATGACAGAAATTCATTGCAGCAATGCTGTGATGACTGAAGTAACCAACTAGAGCTCTGCCTTGTTTAGCATGACAGAAATTCATTGCAGCAATTCTGTGATGACTGAAGTAACCAACTAGGGCTCTGTCTTGTTTAGCATGACAGAAATTCATTGCAGCAATGCTGTGATGGCTGAAGTAACCAACTAGAGCACTTGTCTTGTTTAGCATGTCAGAAATTCATTGCAGCTATGCATTATGACTGAATTGACCAACTTGAGCTCTGTCTTGTTTAGCATGACAGAAATTCATTGCAGCAATGCTGTGATGACTGAAGTAACCAACTAGAGCTCTGTCTTGTTATGCATGACAGAAATTCATTGCAGCAATGCTGTGATGACTGAAGTAACCAACTAGAGCTCTGTCTTGTTTAGCATGACAGAAATTCATTGCAGCAATGCTGTGATGACTGAAGAAACCAACTAGGGCTCTGTCTTGTTTACCATGACAGAAATTCATTGCAGCAATGCTGTGATGGCTGAAGTAACCAACTAGAGCTCTGTCTTGTTTAGCATGTCAGGAATTCATTGCAGCTATGCTGTGATGACTGAATTGACCAACTTGAGCTCTGTCTTGTTTAGCATGACAGAAATTCATTGCAGCAATGCTGTGATGACTGAAGTTACCAACTAGAGCTCTGTCTTGTTTAGCATGACAGAAATTCATTGCAGCAATGCTGTGATGACTGAAGTGACCAACTAGAGCTCTGTCTTGTTTAGCATGATAGAAATTCATTACAGCAATGCTGTGATGACTGAATTGACCAACTAGAGCTCTGTCTTGTTTTGGCATGGCAGAAATTCATTGCAGCAATGTTGTGATGACTGAAGTGACCAACTAAAGCTCTTTCTTGTTTAACATGACAACTGCATTGCAGAAATATTTTAAAGCCTTGATTTCAGTGAGCAACTAAAATGCTGTCTTATTTTGCATGACAGGAATTCATTGTAGCAGTGCATCATAGCCTTCACCCGGACATCTTGCAGCTGATGCTTCTCACAAATGTAAATTTTCAAAATTCTTTAGAACTAATATTTTGACATATGTCAATATCTAGGTACAGATGTCTGCCAGTGGCAAACTCTTGACAAAAGCATCAGAAGTTCAAGCTGCAGACATGAATAACTGTACTAGATGGGTTAGCCACTAACATTTAACAGGTGCCTGCTAACTTTGATGTAAAAACATTAGACTCTAATGCACAAATAAAACTGCCGAAAATGAAAAACTGATAAAATGTGAGACATATGGAGGTATGTTCGTGTCAATTAGCTCCTACTTTTTATATCAGGTTCCTACTTTTTTCCTACTTTTCTCCTACTTTTTGATATCTCAGGCTCCTACTTTTCTCCTACTTTTTCACCAGGAGACACTTGAAAGCCTGTGTACTGATTAACAGCTTACATATGGGCCCCGTCAAGCGATTTTGGTACTTATCGCCTATGCGAGCAGCGAAGGTTCAGGCGAGCCTGCGCATCCGCGGTCTCACCAGAACCATCGCTGCTCGCTCATGCAAGTAGTGAATCAAGAGGAACCTTCAGTCAGAAAGCCATATCCTTGGCCCCTCTGAATGGCTGGGCATGCGCAGTTAAAACTTGTCATGAGGGAATGCTCGAAGACACAAATTCGCTTGGCGGGGCTCATATAAACCTGCCTAGGACAAGTTTAGTTTGGTAAACTGAATAGCCTGACATGACCTAAATTGTGTTGAGTAGGCTGTTAAACTTCTAATGGAACCAAAATCAAAACCCAAATTAACATAATCTTGTCTCTGGCATCAAAAATAACAAATAGGTAACATAAGATAGAAATGGAGCATCTCTAACCCCATTGCATGTGGGAAACCCCTAAAGGGGTACATGTACCTTGGCAAACAGTGCAGGCCCAGATCAGACACCAGCGCCTGATCAGGGCCTGCACTATTTGCTAACAGAATTTTCCATCAAAAATAGAATAAAAACGAAAAAAAAAGCCAGATTTGATTGATGCATGTCCCCCAACCCCCACAGTGACCTTGAGGTCAAGGTCACAGACTTAGAAATTTTACATTTGGTTAAAGTTTTATGACAAAGTTTATAGATGCCTGTATGTTCAAAACGCATAGACCTCATTTCGTGGGTCTGTCCGTCCCACAAATTCAATTGATACTGGCATCGATGTTGCATACCAGTCCAAACATTTCATTGATGCATACCCCACCCTACTGCTTCAATAACTTTGATGCCCTCACTCCCTTGGTCCATTTAGCAATTTTATGTTTGGTTTAGCTTTTACAAGCACATTTATAGCTTCTTATAGCTTCTTGATTTCTTCATTCATGTTACATAAAAACTAGAAAGATACATCAAAGGGTGGCACTGGCCGGGGGTATACGTGACCCACTGGTAACTTTCTCTAGTTATTTAGGGAGATTGGTCATGAAATATTTTCTATGATTATTCTCTCCCTTCGCTGTTTCAAGAAGGGCAGTTGTCAGCTTCTGGCAAAAGAATGTGTGCTGTATTGGTTAACCACCAATGTATAAGCCACCCCAGTAAAAGTATGGTTATGTAAACTGACCAGCTCATTATTTCCTAAATAGTGTTGACTGGGCCATTAAACTCCAAACAAGAGACAAATTCTAAAATGAAAGAATTCCTCATCAAGAAGTTTGTAAGCAATGGCATTGCTAGAGTTGTGACAAACATTCCTGTTTAATCCTTACCCTGCTGAACACCCTGGCCTTACCTTAGCTAGCTGATCAGGATCTACACTGTTTGCAGTTCAGTTTGAAAATTTGAATGAAAACATTTTATCAAGTAATTTGATTGGCTGATAGTCTGAAATGGATGTGGCTAAATTATTCCTTATCCTGCTGAACACGCTGCCCTTACCTTTTCAAACAGTGCATATCCAGATCAGATGGCTTCTGAGAAGCCATCTGATCAGGATCTACACTGTTGGTAATTCAGTTTGCAAATTTTTTATGAAAACATTATATCGTAATTTGATTGGCTAATAGTCTGAAATGGGTATGGCTAAATTTTCCCTTATCCTGCTGAACATGCCCTTACCTTTGCAAACAGTGCAGATCCAGATCAGATGGCTTCTGAGAAGCCATCTGATCAGGATCTACACTGTTGGTAATTCGGTTTGCAAATTTGTATGAAAACATTATATCGTACTTTGATTGGTTGATAGTCTGAAATGGGTATGGCTAAATTATCCCTTATCCTGCTGAACATGCTGCCCTTACCTTTGCAAACAGTGCAGATCCAGATCAGATGGCTTCTGAGAAGCCATCTGATCAGGATCTACACTGTTGGTAATTCAGTTTGCAAATGTATGAAAACATTATATCGTAATTTGATTGGTTGATAGTCTGAAATGAGTATGGCTAAATTAATATTCAGCAGGTTAAGGGTCAATATATGCATGTTATTCTAATTACTATTTTTGTCCCCTATTTGTTCACAGGTGTTCAACGGAAGCTATGAACATCCGTACACTAACCCAGGAGCTCCAGTACACATCACCACAGGCTCAGCTGTAAGTAACCTTACCTTTACCACTCTCTAAGCTAATTTAGCAGACGACAAAATGTTGATATTTTTCTTTTTTTTTCCCGGAAAACAGGACTTGACATCTCATGCAAATTGTCTCCATGGGAGACAATTTGAATGAGATGTCAAATCCTGTTTCCTAGGAAAAATAGAAAAATATTTCAAAATGACATCTGCTGCAAATGTCGTCTGCTGTCGTCTACCCGGGAGCTCCAGTACACATCACCACAGGCTCAGCTGTAAGTAACTTAACCTTCACCACTCTCTAGGCCAATTCAGCAGACGACAAATTGTTGATATTTTTATGATCACTGAAGGGAGAGCATATAGTCGCCGCTTTATCCGTCCGTCTGCCTGTCCGGCCGTCCATCACACTTTTGTCTGCGGGGTATTATGTTATACCATCCGACATTTTAAGTGTCTGTCTGTCCGTCCGTCCGTCAGCTCCTCATAGTTTCGTGTCGGCTCCATAACTTTGATACCATTTGAGGTATTTTCACAAAACTTCACAGATATGTAGAGCACCTTGGAACATATGAACGGTAACTCTGATTTTCCTACTTTTGGAGTTATTGAACATAGCCATTTTTGTCATAGTTTCATGTCCGCTCCATAACTCTGATACCATTTGAGATATTTTCACAAAACTTCACAGATAAGTAGAATACTATGAAACGTTGTGCAGAACATATGGAACGCAACTTTGATTTTCCTACTTTTGGAGTTATTTTCCCTTAAACATAGCCATCTCTATCATGTAGTCTGTTTGAAGCACTATATCTCCTGAACCTATTTTCAGATGGATTCTAACTAAACTTGCATGACTACATCACTATGATAGGGGAAAACACCTGTTATGTTTTGACGACCTTAACCTTATTTTCAAGGTCACAGGCCCCCCAAAATCGCTCAATCATGAGCCAAAAATGCCATGTTTGCACACTATTTTATGAATGAATCAATGAAATTTGGTCAAACTTGGTATAATATGTCATTACAACTGACCAAAGATTTGGTTAGATTTTGGTGATTATAGATTTAGATTATATGTGTGTGACATAAATTTCATATGGGTCAGGTCAATTTTTATACCCCCACAAATGAAATTTGGGGGGGTATATAGGAGTGAGCTTGTCGGTCTGTCTGTCTGTCTGTCGGTCGGTCGGTCTGTTGACTTGGTTTCCAGACGATAACTCAAAAAGCGCTCCACCAATTTTTATAATTTTTGGTACACTGATGTAACATCATAAAATACAGGTCAAGTTCGATTTCCACTACAAT
This sequence comes from Lucinisca nassula, assembly GCA_963580285.1. Taxonomy (NCBI): domain Eukaryota; kingdom Metazoa; phylum Mollusca; class Bivalvia; order Lucinida; family Lucinidae; genus Lucinisca; species Lucinisca nassula. The sequence goes on along the minus strand of OY757012.1, from coordinate 110,545,965 downwards.
TCGTCAATTTTCGACATAGTTATGGCCCTTTTCAAGTGAAAAAATTGCAAAATGCGCTGATGTACTATCAAGGCAGTTTGCAAAATGCGCTGATGTACTATCAAGGCAGTTTTTGTGGGGGTATTCATCACCTTAAGTGATAGCTCTAGTTTGTTTTATTGTAGGGTTGTAAAGAGCGCCATGATCCCTTCATAAAGAAGCCAGCACATTGGTCGGCGTTCAGAGCTGAGGACTATGGTTACACGAGGATGCAGATCATGAATTCTACCCACCTCTATCTGGAACAAGTCTCGGATGATAAGGTACTATTTTTTTTCATGCACTCTATATATTAACACATAAAATGCCAGTCACGACAATTGTTGTCTGCTTTGTCATCTGCTCGTCACTTTAAAAGTCATTTTTGCAAACAATGTGGACCCACATCAGACTGCTCCTAGATGAAAACAGTGTGAACCCAGATCAGACTGCCCGTAGATGAAAACAGTGTGAACCCAGATCAGACTGCCCCTAGATGAAAACAGTGTGAACCCAGATCAGACTGCCCCTAGATGAAAACAGTGTGAACCCAGATCAGACTGCCCCTAGATGAAAACAGTGTGAACCCAGATCAGACTGCCCCTAGATGAAAACAGTGTGAACCCAGATCAGACTGCCCCTAGATGAAAACAGTGTGAACCCAGATCAGACTGCCCCTAGATGAAAACAGTGTGAACCCAGATCAGACTGCCCCTAGATGAAAACAGTGTGAACCCAGATCAGACTGCCCCTAGATGAAAACAGTGTGAACCCAGATCAGACTGCCCCTAGATGAAAACAGTGTGAACCCAGATCAGACTGCCCCTAGATGAAAACAGTGTGAACCCAGATCAGACTGCCCCTAGATGAAAACAGTGTGAACCCAGATCAGACTGCTCCTTTAGGTGCTCCACACTGCCTGTATGCAATTTTTTTTTAAAAAAAGGTTTGCAAAAAGATTCAGCAGATGACATAAGCAGACGACATTTTTTTTCACGGCGTCTGAAGGTTAAAGGAAATTCAGGGTTTTATACTGGGATAGAAATGCTTATCCTACCCAGGGTAGGATACAAATAGAGTATTCCCACTCTTGGTATGCCCTGGTTTTATAAGATGTCGTCTTAAGGTTGTCGTCACGGAAACTAATGATCTCAATCCTTAAGAAGCCAAGAAAAAAATGCTTTAAAAAATGTCAGTTTATGTCATCTGCTGAATCCTCTTGCAAAGTTTTCAAATATATTTTTACCTACCGGCAAACAGTGTGCACCCAGATCAGACTGCTCCTACAAACAGTGTGGACCCAGATCAGACTGCTCCTGTCGGAGCAGTCTGATCAGGGTCCACACTGTTTGCAAAACTGACTATATAAGTTACCAGCAGACAACAAAGCAGACAACAGATGTTGGGATATCACAGTACAGCAGACATCTGTTAACGAAACTACTGCATTATTCAAAACCCATGATCTACAATCTACAAAAGATGTGACTAGTAGATAGAAAAACATCACGAAAACAAGCCTAAATTATTTTGACCCCCTTGAACCCCACTTTTATATTGTAAAACTGGGGTTTACAGAGGTAAACCTTATTAGGGTCCCGCACTGAAAGTGTGGGTGCCCTATAGTAATCACTCTGTCTGTCCGTCTGTCTGTCTGTCTGTCCGTCCACAAATTTTCCTACTCCTCTGATAGCGCTGCCGGTGCCCTAGTCAGTTTCACTGACAGCTCTAGTTTTTCTTATTTCTGGTCTTAAATATAGATTGTGGGTATTCGTTATAACCGCCTCATCGAGGCGGTTCTAACGATACACACAATCTATATTTTGAGCAGAAATAAGAAAAATGTCACATTTTTTCATCCAAAAATGTTCATATTTTTGGCGCTAAATGTACAATGTATTTGTATAGGCGTGTTTTTGTAATGTCTGTCCCTCAGCTTCAAGGAATCACAGTCCAGCATCGAGAGGCAAGCCTCGTGATGCTGGACAGTGACCCTCGGGACGGATTTTTCCATCCACCCGTCACCCCCATGTAAGATTTTTATAAGATTACTATTCAGGCATGCTTCTTTTTCCAGTGAAAATCTACGCACATTTGTTTTATTGAAGAAAAAAAAAGGTCATCGTTTTACCATACTGAATATATTGTACCTCATTAATATTCATGACCTATTTTAAGAATTCACATTGGTTGAGAGGATGCCACGCGCTGGGTGACAAAACATCATGTCCCCCTGTAATATTCCCCTCTGATATCACTGCTCGAACGTACAAGTGCACTGGTAGGCACATGCACTGTAAGAATTCTGTATAATAAAACATTTGTTGCCCTTGTGTTGGGGAATATGATGATTTGTTCGCCCTCGGGCAATATTACCTACTGGAGTGAACAAATTGTCGTATTCCCCTCACAAAAGGGCAAGAAGCACTCAAACTTTACGTCCTGTTGTGGGGCAATGCTAACGCGCCTGACCGTAGCAGACGTAAAATGCTTAAACTTTACAATACAATACAATACAATACACAAAAGGGCAACAAATGAATAATGTTATCCCACAATTTGTTAGCTTAAAAAAGCCAACAATGATAGGTTGGGGACAAGCAAGCAAAATCTGAACCTTCTTTGGTCATCCATGTCAGTTACAATGTGCCTTATCCAATGTAATCCGGCCCCCGCCCATCGGGGCTTGAAGAAATAGATGGGCTGCATGATGCTTCCAAGCAGAGCTGAAACCAACCCGCACATGAGTACTGGTAAACTGCTTAGAGAATCTAAGCCTGCCCAGGCAAAACGGTGTGAGTTGGACCATCCATGCTTATAAACCCTATTGGTTTCATTGGGCAGCAGGGCTTGAGAAGTCATTTCATCTCAATGTCGGGTAAAAGTCCCACAAATTTGGAAGCACCATCTCCAAAATGACCTTTACAGTGTTGATGGGGATATTAAACCTCAAATCAAACCAAATATTCATTGTAATCCCTGTTCATGTTCATGAACTTTCATGTTTCATTCTCATATATTATCATTTGCAATGCATGGACACAAAAAAGCAATACCAGTAGTTAACTATTGGGCTGTAATGTGTTTCATATGTCAATGAATACACTGACTCATACAGTGTCACATTATTATTAACCCATCGTATGTTAGTGGACTCTTCCATTGCTATATGTTGGACAAATTCATTTGTCATATAAGGGGTGTCAGGCATATTTTTTTCATTTTTATTCTATTTTTGACCAAAAACTATGTCCGCAAATAGTGCAGGCCCTGATCAGCCGCCGCGTTCTGCGGCGTCTGATCTGGGCCTGCACTGTTTGCCGAGGTACCCCTTTAGGGGTTTCCAGCATACAGTGGGTTAAGTTTAGTCAAAATATGATTGGACAGTGGTGTCCTTGTGACGTCAATGACTTTGTTCTGATATTAAGGGGAATGGATACACCTTCATGGGGAGGCAACTCCTGCAAAAGTATTTATATCTCCCATGTCAATAGGAGTCAACTGTTAAAAGAAAGAATTTGCTCCTCAGGAGCAAATTCTTTCCTTTAAGAGTAGACCCCTTTTTCAGTGGGACAGGGCTTATAGAGAAGTGAACAGGAAGTACCAAAAATTGTTTCCCTTTGAAAAACGGCAGAAAAATCAGACATGTGTTCCCATTCCCCTTAATAAGAAAGCCGTATGCAATTGTTCCATGTTTCTGGACTGTTCGATCCCAGACGGGTCAGCAACATTCTTTCCAGGATATTAATCATGAAATATTTTTAGCAGTCATTCTGTTCCTTCCATTGATTCAAGAAGGGCAGTCGTCAGTTTCTGGCAACAGAATGGGGACAGTTCTTGTGAACCGCTTCTAGAAAGGGTTAGCCTTTGGAAGCAAGGAATACACCAGAGGACCGGAAAATATAGAGTGTACATGTTTTCTGGGCCAGACTAGCTAGTTTCGGCCAATTAGGCCTCATCAGTGACCCTCAAATATTTTCAAAATTCAGCAATGGAATCAATGATCCCAAAGGACAAGAAAATATAAACTACACTATGATGTAGAAGCCTGTCCAGGCAAAGTGTTCTTAGGCAAGATGACCAGCTTGATATGACCTGAATAGAATTTACAGGGACAGTAAACTCTAAACTACAGTAGAACTTCGATTGCTCGAACACCGATGGCTCGTTTACCATTGCTGAGTCGAACCCGTTCTTGAGTCCCTAGGGAATTTCTGTACGAAAGAAATAGGGAGAGTAAAAATTAGGATATTGTCGTCTTTTATCTTGCAAATGTATGCTGTGTGTACTTAGAATCGCCTCAATGAGGCGATTCTAATGAGTACACACAGCATACATTTTTCATTATAGAACATAGCAAAAATGTCCTAAAGTATGTCGTTATGCCTCCTGGCATTAGCCCTCAGTGGCTCGAACTACCCTTGTCACGAAAAGATTTTCATGGTCCCAAAGGTGTTCGAGCCATTGAAGTTCGACTGTAAATATATGTTTTTCAGGGAGGAGCAGTTTTAGATAAAATAATGCTGATTAAAGACAAACATGGATCTTACGGTAAAAGAAGTGAGGAAGATTACAAAGAGACTCAGAAAAAGCATGAAGACTTATTAAAACTCTTGAATCTTTAAATGCTTAAGCTCCCAGTACGATAACATGTCCATGCGACACAGTGCGTTCTTTCATATCTCCAAAACAGTTAATTTTCTGATCAAAATTCATGATATTTTACTTATTTTTACTTAAAACATAGGTTGTGGGTGCTCGTTAGAACCGCCTCATTGAGGCGGTTCTAACAAGTACCCACAACTTATGTCTTGGAGCTTAAAATAAGAAAAAATATTTACCCACTGTAAAGCCCAGTTTTCTCTGTACAATGTGGGTTTAGAGGGTGTTCATAACATGGACTTGTTAACGTGATGCTGGCCCTGATGTTATAGAAGATTTTTCATTCCTGAAATTTTAATTGAGCCATTGCATGACAAAACCTGCATAAAGACTTGCAACTTTCAATACCCGGATCAGTTTCCTCATTTACTCACTAAGACAAGAGATGCCATGTATCTCTCTTTGAATAGGCTGCAGGCTACAGAAGGTACATGCAGTCAGCAATGGCTGTGATCAGACTCTGCGAATGCACAGGCTGATCTGAGTCTTTGCTGGTCGCAAAAGTCTTAATGAAGTTTTTGTTGTGTGCTAGCTCAATTATCTGTATGAAAGTACCAAATAATAAATCGTTTTCCTTGTTCTTATCTTTGTCCTGTTCATAAATATTGAAAGGGCAACATTTATTTATGAGCAGGACAGATTTCATGCTCAGTTAAGCTTAAAATTTTAATTCTCATAAATGTAAAAGAAGCCTCTGTGATGAAGGGTTTAAGCACTCGCACCATAAACTAGGCATCATGAGGTTGATTCCAGGCTTCTCCAGATTTTCAGACAAGTATTTAAATGGAGGTTCCATCTCCATATGACCTTAGATGTTGGTGTGACATAAAACACAAATAAATATAAAAGATAAATAGTTTTCTATGCCCTTATCACCAGAGTAATTTTGGTCCTGTTCATAAAAGATTAATAGCTGGCATTTTGATATTTATGAGCAGTACTAATTCCATGCTCAGTTGAGCATAAAAAAGTTTGAAACCTGAGGGCTAGATTTAAAGGAAAAAAACAACAACAAAGAAATCATTGTATGATTTGATTTGTTTAATAGGGAGCACTTTTTCAAACATTGAACAACTGTTCAGCAGAAAAATTCATGAAAACTGGACCTGTAGTTTGTGACTGTCTTCCTTTCAGATATTTCAAAATGCCGTGTATGGAGACCACCATTTTTAAGTTTCTTCAACATGGTTAAACTTGAAAAAAAAAAAAACACACACATTTTTATTACGAGAAGTTTAGTCATTTCATTTTTACATCTAAATTTTGTGTATGTTTACAGTAGTTGTTTTGATGTATTCTTGCTTTGGATATACATGTAAAGGTTTTCAAATTAATCGCAAATGCATATTTTGTTTGTTTGTTTTGAGGTTTAACGTCCCCTTCAGCACTGTTTAGGTCATTTTCGAGACTTGGCTTCCAATTTATGGGACTTTTACCCAACATTGCGATGAAATGACATTTCAAGCCCTGTCGCCAAATGAAACCAATAGGGTTTATAAAAAACATGGACGGGCCAACTCGCACCGCTATGCCTGGGCAGGCTTAGATCCTCCAAGCTGTTTACCAGTACTCGTGTGTGGGTCAGTTTCAGCTCTGTGTGGAAGCATCATGCAGCCCATAGTTTTCTTCAAGCCCCAATGGGCGGGGGCCACAAATACGTATAAAACTCTATAAATATGTATATGTTTTCTTTTTTTTGTACTTTACTTTTTGACCGCCAGCAGCGCAAAATAAAATGACCACCCTATATACATGTTTTACTGTATAAGTCTGGGCAAATTTGTTCAACACTAATGGCTATACCTAATTTATCGCTAAAACAATTTATCATTATAGCCCCACTTTGAAAAAGTGGGGGGTATATTGGATTTGCCTTGTCCTTCTGTGATTCCGTAATTCTGTAATTCCATAATTCCGTACCTTTGTAATTCTGTTCTTCATCATAACTCAAAAAAACGTTTGAGGTATTTTCATGAAACTTCACACAAATGTCAAGTTCTATGAGACGATTTGCAGAGTGCATGAACCATAATTCTGGATTGCCTACTTTTTGAGTTATTGCCCTTTGAACATTGAAAAATGGCAACCGTAATTCCATTATTCATGATAACTCAAAAACCGTTTGAGGTATTTTCATGAAACGTCACACAAATGTAAAGCACTATAAGACGATGTGCAGAGCTTATGAACCATAACTCTGTATTGCCTACTTTTGGAGTTATTGCCCTTTTAACATTGAAAAATGACACTTGGAATAAACTCAGTACAGTAATAATTCGTGTCCGTTCCATAACTCTTTTCTGATACCGCTATAGCATGGCTATAGTCAGATCCTCTGACAGTCCTAGTTTAGTAGGTCAAACTTACAGATATTTTTGTTGAAAAAAAGCAGGTGAGAAGGTTATTTTTTTTTTCAGTAAAGATACCAGTGTGTTAGATTTGTGTCTTGTACCTGCTAAAACATTTGATATTTACATCATTAGCCCTTTTTGTAACGGAAACCCAAAAACGGGTACTGCGGCGAACAGTGCAGGCCCAGATCAGACGCCACAGAATGCAACAAACCACACTCTTAAGCTGATCTATTTTGATTCTAGCAGATTCTAACACAGAACTGAAGGGGCTGCGGTGATGACAAGCATTTTCCCATTGTAAGTCTATGGGAACAAAGAGACAAATGATTTTGTTTCTTTCATATTCTTCCAACCTTTTCCCATTGTTAGAAACCCAATCAACAAGTCAGGCCGGTTGTTCAAAGCCTAATCAGCTTAACGAGCTTGTTAGTGGTCAAATTGTTAACCATTCTAGCAAGTACAATATCTAAAATTTTGGTATTTTTGCTGAAAAAATGTGAGCAGCTTTTGCATTTGCAAAAGCTGCTCACATTTGTTCAGCAAAAATATTAGTATTTTCACCATATTGAATGATCAAAGTTTCTATGATTCGTTAGCTAATGACATTGTTAGTTTTGAACAACTGACCCCAGATCGTTAGTTTTGAACAAATGGGGCCAAAGTATTTTTCTTATACAATGTGATGTACATATATAATAGAATTATTATCAGTGATATTGTTCTAGTGATAAATTGATTACTTAAGTATTATACCAGTCAAGTTTTGTACTAAATTTCAATAAAGTGATGTTTGTATAAATTAATTTCAATATGGAATTGTTAGTATTTTAAGTTATAATTTGTTATTTATTCAATGTATAGTCTGCCTTTTTGAGATGATTACCAAAAATATTTCACAGAGTGTGTTGAAAACATTAGAATTTTCATGAGTCATCACGAAAACAGGCCTATATAATTTTGACCCCCTTGTACCCCACTTTTATATAGTAAAACTGGGGTGTCAGCGGTATACCTTATTTTTCTTATTTCTGCTCTAAAATATAGATTGTGGGTACTTGTTAGAACCACCTCGATGAGGCGGTTCTAACGAGTGCCCACATTCTATATTTTGAGCGGAAATAAGAAAATTATCACAATTTTTCATCTTGAAATCTTCATTTTTTCAGAGATAAAAGTGGCAATGTATTTGTATAGGCGTGTTTGCGTAATGGCTTTGCACTTGCGAAAATTCTAATGTTTTCAACACAGTTATACCAGTCAAGTTTTGTACTAAATTTCAATAAAGTGATGTTTTGTATAAATGAATTTCAATAAAGTATTGTTAGTTTTTTTCGTAAGTTATAATTTATTCTATGTATAGTCTGAATAAAAATTAGTAGAGTTATTGTGTTTATGTAAAATTATATGCTTTAAATACTGTATATGACAAAGAGGTTATTTACCTTTTTTGAGATGAATACCAAAAATATTTCATTTAGAGTGTTGAAAACATTAGAGTGCTTTGCAACCGTGAAAATTCTAATGTTTTCAACACACGGAATGAAACATTTTTAGTATTTATAAAAAAAAAAGTTTGTTTTTTTTTTATTATTCTATAAATGACTTTGACGATGTACTGTAATTAAACAGCTGTGCAATTATGAAAATTTCTGATGTTTTCACACACTAGATAAAATGCTTTTTCAACACATTCTGTGAAATATTAGTATTTATTGAGAAAAAAATGTATATTTTCTTTTTATTTTATATGAAAAACAAGCCAAAGAAGTAGTCCTGGCTGCTACTGTGAAAATAACATGATCATGTTATTTTTTCTAAATGTGAAAATATCATTTATATTTTCATACTGTGAAAATATCACTTTTATTTGTTTCAGATATGTATTGATTTCACTGCTGAATATAAAATAAACAGGTTAAGAAGTTTAATGAACAACCCTGTCAACCCCACTTTACATAGATATTACTTATCACAGGCTGTGGGCACTCGTTAGAACCGTCTCAATGAGGTGGTTCTCGCAAGGACTCGCCAGCTATGTTTGATGTAGTACATATAAGGGATTTGTCAAAAAAGTTTTATCGGAAAAAAAAATCGTCAAACTATGGGCAGACAATTCATTTTTGACATTTTGTGTGAAAATAAGGTTTAATATAATTCATGTGATTCTTCTGCAGCCTGTCTGCTGGAAGATGATTAACATGAAATGTTAAACCTTATTTTTCTGAAAAAAAAGAGAAAATGATTGAATGTTATCTGCTGTAATAATGATGGGGGCTTTAAGGGGAATGATTTTTTTTCTGCTATTTTTCAAAGGGAAACATCTTTTTGGACTTCCTATTCGCTTTTCTATAAATTTAGTCCCACTGACAAAGGGGTCTACTCTTAAAGGAAAGAATTTGCTCTTCAGGAGAGTTGATCCCTATTGACCTAGGAGACGAAGATACTGTCAAAGGAGTTACCTCCCCTGAATGTGTATCCATTCTCCTTAAGGGCTGATAATTTTTGTATCTGTACAATCTGTACGGCTGGCCTTGGTAGCTCAGATGCATGTCAGACAGATGAGCAGGTCACAGGTTTGTTTACTGCAGAGGTCATCAACATTCTTTCATGGCTCAATGTGACCTAAATAGTGTTAACGGGGCTGTAAAACTCCAAAACAAAAGAAAAACAATCTGTTGCTTGCTTTGTCAAAGTGTTTCATTGTTGATTATGTTGTTCATGAAATGAATTTATGCCTGGCCAATAAATAATGATAAAAAATAAATCAGCATTCTTTTTTTATTTCATATCATACTTGCAGTGTTTCTGATTTTACCATATTTACCCAAAATATTCGGACACCTCATATTCCTTACCATACTTGTTCTACAATTTAACACTTTTTGTACCAAATGGAATCTTCCTCCTTATATATGACGGGACTCCTTTTCAAAATTTAGGGCTGTCAGGTTGTGTTTTCTTCAAAACTGATTTGGAAAATGGCTGAACTTTTTGCAAATAGTGTAGGACCTGATCAGACGCCGCATTGCGGCGTCTGATCTGGGCCTGCACTTTTTGCCGGGGTGCCAGTGTTTCCAGTACGAAATGAGTTAAACAAGTGCGTTTTACTACCCAATGCTGTGTCTAACTAGACAAAGTGCCCAGTGGGGCACATATACCCCCGGCCAGTGCCATCGCCTCGGCTGAAAACGGAAATGTCAAAAGCTTCTTTGCATATACAGGCCATATTCCATATAAAAAGTAATGTTATAGAGATATCCTGTACCAAATACATAGAGATTCTAACATGGTTACAGAAATATCAGCATTGAAAAAGGTTTAACACAAAACTTTGATATAAAAGTCGAAGAACGGATGGACAGCCCGCCAAAAGCTTAATCCATATGAATGATAACGTTATAGAGATATCCTTTACCAAATATGAAGAGAATGTAACGTGGTTACAGAGATATGAGCAATCAAAAATGTTGAACGCAAAACTTTGACGTAAACGTTGATGAACGGACAGACAGACAGCCCACCCAGGGGCTTGACCCAGGAGCTTAGATATTCCAAATAAAAGGTAAAGCTAGAGAGATATCCTGTACCAAATATGAAGAGAATCCAACATGACTTTGTGGTTACAGAGATATGAGCAATCAAATAGGTTTAACACAAAACTTTGAAATAAAGGTTGACCAGCCAGGGGCTTGACCCAGCGGCTTAGATATTCCATACGAAAGGTAATGCTATAGAGATATGCATTACCAAATATGAAGAGAATCTAACATGTGGTAAAGGAGATATGAGCATTCAAAAAGGTTTAACGCAAAACTTTGACGTAAAGGTTGACAAACGGCAGGACGAACAGAAGTACGAACGAAGTAACTAAACGGACCGAAAGACGAAAACTATATACCCCGACATACTTCGTCTGCCGGGGGTATAAAAATAGCTGGATGGGTGTCAAACGTAGACCCTGACTGTTGCATCTCATCTGGATTTACACTCTTTGCTCAGGCCTATCTGTCCAAATACATAATGTAACTAGAAGCCCCCGTGGTGTAGTGGTTATGCTACTTGCCTCATAAACCAAGGGTCGTGGGTTTGATCCCAGGCTTCTCCAAACATTGATAAGTCTTTGAATTGAGGAACTGTTTCCATATGTCTTTAGTGGAACAAAGTACTGTCCCTCAACACCTTCAAAAGGTGCCTCAGTATGTTCTGGAAAGATCATCCCTTCATGTTTCAAGCTGCATGCTGCCTTACTGATGACAAAGCCAGACTGGAAAAAACACCGTATAAAAAGATCTACGGGGCTGCAATGGCCGAGATGATGTCAATGTCACCTAAGTACTTTTTATATTGATGATCTAGAATAAAAATCGATCTCCAGCATGTTCACAAGGATTCTTTAATCAGTTGTTCGTGAAAAACCCTGACAAACGCAAGAGATACAATATCATAGCCCCAGATAAGAAGAGGTGTGCACAAATTATTGTTCTTATTTCTGCACAAAAACGTATATTGTTGGTAAGAAGCGCCTTGTCAAGGCGCTTCTAACCAGTTCCCACAACAAAGTACAGTAAAATTCCTATATTAAGACCACCTTTGGGACTGTTCAAAAGTGGTCTTAATAAGACCACTTTTGAACAGTCCCAAAGGTGGTCTCTGACCAGATGACACTCAATGCAGAAAACACAAAGAAAGAATAACGAAAACTTTCCAAATAAGCTTTTTAAAGCAGAATTAGTCTTTATTTTAGGTGGTCTATTTTAATAGGGGAATTCTACTGTATTTTTGTGCAGAAATAAAAATACTTTTTGGATGAAAAAAGCACCTTATCTGGAGCTATGACTATCTTGCATATAGCTTGCCGATAGTTTGCAGCTGAGGATTAGCTGGTGTGTTTTATTCTTAGTACACATTCAGTATGTACACCATCTTCCGAAAACCATACTGGCTTATGTTAAGAGGATTTGCTATAGATCTGTAGGCTATTTTTTAGGGCCCCGCACTGAAAGTGTGGGTGCCCTATAGTAATCACTCTGTCCATCCGCCTGTCTGTCCGTCTGTCCGTCCACAAATTTTCCTACTCCTCTGATAGCACTGCCGGGGCCCTAGTCAGTTTCACTGACAGCTCTAGTTTCATTTTGAATTTGGTTTTATGGCCCCTTCAGGATTATTTCTCTCATATCAAGTCGATTGTCAAGATTATTTCACATGTCAAGTCGATTGTTAATCAGGTCGGCGAAAACCGGAATAATCAGAAAAAAAAAAAGTTGTTCAAAGCATCGTTAGCTTAACAAGCTAATTAGTGGTCATATTGTTAACTGTTCTAGCAAGTACAATATGGAAAATTTTGGTATTTTTGCTGAAAAATGTGAGCAGCTGCTCACAAATTTTTTGGTATTTTTGCTGAAAAAATGTGAGCAGAAGCTGCTCAAATTTTTTCAGCAAAAATATTGGCATATTTGCCATGTTCAATGATCAAAGTTTTAAGGATACGTTAACTAACGACTTCGTTAGTTTTGAACAACTGGCCCAAGGCCTTTCTCTGCAGAACTTGGTTTCACACATGAACTAGTGTTGACGGGGACGTTAAACCTCAATTCAAACTAAAGGACCTGCAGAAAAAGAGACAGCTGACCATCCATTGCTGAATTTTTAGCTCACCTGTCACGTAGTGACAAGGTGAGCTTTTGTGATCACATTTTGTCCGGCGTCCGTGCGTGCGTCCGTGCGTGCGTGCATAAACAATTTCTTGTCCGCACGATAGCATCTTCATTTATGATTTGATTTTAACCAGACTTGCACACAACTTGTACCACTATGAGATCTTGGTTCCTTTCTTGCACCAGCCATATCCCATCATGTGTTACGGAGTTACGGCCCCTGAAAGGGCAAAAATTGCCTATTTTGGTCTTGTCCGCACAAAAGCATCTTCATTTATGATTTGATTTTAACCAGACTTGCACACAATTTGTACCACCATGAGATCTGGGTTCCTTTCTTGAACCAGCCATATCCCATCATTTGTTACAGAGTTATGGCCCCTGAAAGGGCAAAAATTGCCTATTTTGGTCTTGTCTGCATGATAGATGTTTCATTTATGATTTGATTTAAACTAAACTTGCACACCATTTGAACCATCACAAAATCTCGGTCAAGTTCGAATATGGGTCATGTCGGGTCAAAAAGTAGGTCAGTAGGTCAAATCAGAAAAAAAACCTTGTGAAGTCACGAGAGGCCACAGTTTTGGTCCGATCATCATCAATCTTGCCCAGAATGATCACCTTGACAATATCTCAGTCAAGTTCGAATATGGGTGTTGTCAGGTCAAAAAGTAGGTCAGTAGGTCAAATCATAGAAAAACCTTCTGAACACACTAGAGGCCACAATTAATGTGCAATCATCATCAAACTTGCTCAGAATGATCATCTTGATAATATCTTGGTCACATTCGATTAAGAGTCATGCCGGGTCAAAAAGTAGGTCAGTAGGTCAAATCATAGAAAAACCTTGTGTATACACTAGAGGCCACAGTTTTGGTCCAATCATTATCAAACCTGCCCAGAATGATCATCTTGACAATATCTCGGTCATGGTTGAATACGGGTCATGTCGGGTCAAAAAGTAGGTCAGTAGGTCAAATCATAGAAAAACCTTGTGAACACACCAGAGGCCACAGTTTTGGTCCAATCGTCATCAGACTTGCCCAGAATGATCATTTTGACAATATCTCGGTCGAGTTTGAATATGGGTTTGGCAGGTCACAAAGTAGGTCAGTAGGTCGAATCAAAGAAAAACCTTGTGAATACACTTGAGGCAACAGTTTTGGTCTGATCATCATGAAACTTGCTCAGAATGATTATCTTGACACTTTCTCGGTCAAGTTCGAATATGGGTCATGTAGGGTCAAAAAGTAGGTCAGTAGGTCAAATCATAGAAAAACCTTGTGAATACACTAGAGGTCACAGTTTTTGTCTGATCATCATGAAACTTGCTCAAAATGATTCTCTTGACAATTTCTCGGGCAACTTCGAATATGGGTCATGTAGGGTCTAAAAGTAGGTCAGTAGGTCAAATCAGAGAAAAACCTTGTGAACACACTAGAGGCCACAGTTTTGGTCTGATCATAATCAAACTTGCTCCGAATGATAGTCTTGACAATATCCGGGTCAAGTTTGAATACGGGTCATGCCGGTCAAAAAGTAGGTCAGTAGGTCAAATCATAAAAAAACTTGTGAACACACTAGAGGCCACAGTTTTGGTCCGATCATCATCAAACTTGCCCAGAATGATCATCTTGACAATATCTCAGTCAAGTTCAAATATGGGTCATGTTGGGTCAAAAAGTAGGTCAGTAGGTCAAATCATAGAAAAACCCTCTGAACACACTGGTGGCTACAGTTTTGGTCCGATCTTCATCAAACTTGCTCAAAATGATCATTTGACAATATCTGGGTTAATTTCGAATATGGGTCATGTCTGGTCAATATGTAGGGTAGTAGGTCAGATTGTTGAAAAACCTTGTGAAGACACTAGAGGCCCATGTTTTGGTCTGATCATCATCAAACTTGCTCAGAATGATCATCTTGACAATATCTGTGTCAAGTTTGAATATGGGTCATGTCAGGTCAAAAAGTAGGTCAGCAGGTCAAATCATAGAAAAACTTTTTGAACACTCTAAGAGGCCAAAGTTTCAGTCAAATCATCATAAAACTTGCTCAGAATGATCATCTGGACAATATCTCAGTTAAGATCGAATATGGGTCATGTCAAATCAAAAAGTAGATCAGTAGGTTATTTTGTCATAACTTTAGAACTGTTTGAGATAGAGCCTTCATATTTGGCATGTAGGTTCCTTCTGACAAGGGCTTCCCACTCATAAAGATTTGACCTGTGACCTACTTTATCATACCTTTTGAACCATATGAGATAGAGCCTTCATATTTGGCATGCATGTTCCTTGTGACAAGGTTTTCTCAGCCATTCAAAACTTTTGACCCATGACCTTGACCTTTGACCTACTTTGTCATAACTTTTGAAGCATTTGAGATACAGCCTTCATATTTAGCATGTAGGTTCCTTGCGACAATGTTGCTTAGATTATCCTCTACCAAAAAGGCTAAAACAATCCCACTTGGATGAACAAAATGGCCACCGGAGGTAAAAATAGAAAAATATTGTAAATTTGATTCAAACGGAAACTCCCCCTAAACCCTAAGGCCAATTTGATTCAAAGTTCCCAGGAATGTTGCCTAGGTTACTCCCTACCAAATAAGCTAAAATCACTCTGCTGATGAACAAGATGGCCACAAGAGCTAAAAATAGAATGTACTCGAGACAGTGACACACAGGTGAGCGAACCAGGGCCCTCTGGGCCCTCTTGTTTGTTTTTCCATTTGAGAATCTAGTATTGAGTGTGCTTTAACCCATTCAGTACCAGAAACCCCTAAAGGGCTACCTTGGCAAACAGTGCAGGCCCAGATCAGATGCCGCATAACGCGGCATCTGATCAGGGCCTACACAGTTTGCAAAAAGTTAGGCCGTTTCTCGAATAAAATTTGAAGAAAACACAACCTGAAACCCCTAAATTTTGGAGTGGACCCCTGCCATATATAAGGAGGAAGATTCCATTTGATACAAAAAAGGTTAAGGTAGACTCATCATCACCAGATTGTTGGTACAAGGGCAACGTTCACATAAGTGCATGCACCCTGGGCCCCCTTCCAGGTAGCTGGATTGCTGCACGCATGCCAGATCTCACACATGATCTCCAAGTGTGACAATTGTATTTTGACAATTGATATACAATGTATTTTTCTTTAAATATTGGTCAAATCCAAAGGTTGAGTGTGCACTTATGCATTTTTATCCCCCGACCGAATAGGTTTCCCCGACCGAATAGATTCGGGGGATATAGCCATCAGCCTGGCGTCCGTCCGTAGACGCAACCTTGTGATGGCCATAACTCCTATACCCTTTGAGATTCATTGATGGTTCTTGGCACAATTGTTCACAAGGCTGAGACGGCATGTCATGCACAAGAACCAGAACTCTGGATGGCAAACTTCTTGAGTTTTCTGCCCTTTTAATAAAATAGAATGACTAACTTTGTGATGGCCATAACTCCAATACCTTTTGAGATATATTGATGGTACATGTACCTGGCACAGTTGTTCACAAGTCATGCACAAGAACAACAACTCTGGTTGCCATGGCTTTTGAGTTATCTCCCCTTCCAATAAAATTGAGTGACTCCCTTGTGATGGCCACATCTCTAGTACTCTTTGAGATATATTGATGGTACTTGGTACTGTTGTACATGAGGTTAAGCAGGTGTGTCACGTGCAAGAACCACGACTCTGGGTGCCCTGGATTTTTAATTATCTCCCCTGACAATATAACCTTGTGATGGCCATAACTCCAATACCCTTTTGAGATATATTGATGGTACATGTACTTGGCACAATTGTATACAAGGTCGAGACGGCACTTCATGCCTGAGAACCACAACTCTGGGTGCTATGGTATTTGAGTTATCTCCCCTTCCAATATAACAGTATGACCACCTTGTGATCACCGTACCGCCAATACCTTTTGAGACATATTGGTGAAACTTGATGCAGATGCACATGAGGTTAAGCAGGTGCGTCATGCTCAAGAATTACAACTCTGGGTGCTCTGGTTTTTATCTCCCCTGACAATATAACCTTGTGATGGCCACAACTCCAACACCCTTTGAGATATATTGAAGGAACTTGGCACAATTGTATACAAGGTACAGAAGGGGTGTAATGTGCAAGAACCACAACTGTTCGTGCTGTGGTATTTGAGTTATGTACCCTTCCAATATAACAGTATGACCAGCTTGTGATCACCATATCCCCAATACCCTTTGAGACATATTGATGGTACTCCGTACAGAAATACATGAGCTTAAGCAGGTATGTCATGCGCAAGAACCACAATTCTGGGTGCCCTGGTTTTTTAGTTATCTCCCCGGACAGTATAATCTTGTATTGGCCATAACTCGGACACTTTTGTGATATATTGCTGGTTTAATTCTGGTGCACTTTCTATTGGTGAACAATCTTCTAAAGGCCATATTGGCTTTTGGTCGGGGGATTTGCCATCTCTTTCAATGGCTATTTTTTTTTTTCAGAAATAGGTTAGGTGTGCAGTATAGTATCAGGGGCATGTATACTATTTGTTTTGTTTCAGATGAAGTTCTCAGTCCCAGCAAACACTAATTAGGTCATTTTGGAGACCTTGCTTCTGATTTTGTGGGGCTTTTTACCCAACATCGAGATGAAATGACATCCCAAGCCCTACCACCCATAGAAACTGCTAGAGTTTAAGGAGCGGTCCGACTTGCATCACTTTTCCTGGGCAGGCTTAGACCTAAGCAGTTTACCAGTAATCAATATAGGTCTGTTTCAACAGTAATTGACAACTGCCCTTCTTGAGTGGTTTTATGGCGAGCTAAGGCTAATAGTTAAGGTCATGTTGGGCTATTCAGTTACAGTCACTGTTCTTGGGCATGCTTAGACCCTCTAGTGGTTTACCAGTACTGAGATCCCCCAGCCTTGCCTCGACAATAACTTACAACAGCCGGTGGTTCAACAGCTGAGTCCTCGCACACTTAAAAGTGGAGACAGTACCTGAGCAATATTTAATAGTCTTCGCATAACACCCAGCAGGCACACGTCGCTAGGGCAACGTCAAATCAAAATCGGTGCAACGTCACGACATTGCACCTAGGTAGATGTGACGTTGCATAAACATCATGATGCTGTATCAACGTTGATGTGACGTCACAATTACGTCTTGTGCCTGCCGGGCATTGTTGCTAGACCCACTGATCTAACCTACAACCTCCTGATTACCAGTCAGATACTATACAGTCCCTTGCGAATGGATGGTCATTTAGTTGGGTTTGGAGTTAAATGGCCCACCTAACACTGTTAAGGTCAAGCCATGTTGAGTGGATCAGTTTAGCTAACTACACTTTTCCTGAGCAGGCTGATACATGAAGCAGTTTATCAGTACAGTGCATATTCTTTTGCAAGAAACTGACAGCTTCCCTTCTTGAATCAGCAGAAGCGCAAGAAAGACTATGAAATATACTTCCTGAGCATCTCCACAAAAGAAAGGCACTGGACTAGGGCTGGCTAATCAGAGTTGAAAAGATAATTGATTATCAGTAATATCATTGCAATCTATAATCGATTAGTAATCACCTATCTGGCTTTCTGTCTGAGCATGACTCTTGCCATACGTTATACTTTACTGCTTGTTTTTGGACAATCAGGCCTGAACAAACAGTGTAGATCCAAGTGTAGATCGAAGCGGTGTCTCACCAGGGTCTGCAGTGTTTGCCACTCATCCAGATATTTTAGACATAACATTGGGTTTTTGCCTTGTAAACCAGGGGTTGTGGGTTTGATCCCAGGCTTCTCCAGAATTTTGGATCAGTCTTAAATCTGAGGTCCCATCTCCGTATGACCTTAGCTTTTGGTGGGACATAAAACTGAAACACACGACATTGGGTTGTAATGTGTACCTATCAAATAATCGATTACAAGCAAATCAATAATGATAATCATTTTAGGGAAATTTATCAATCAATTAATCCATTATCTGATTAATCGTGCCAGCCTTATACGGGACTCAGAGGGGATCAAACCCATGACCATGTGATTACCTGTCAGACAAGCATCTGAACTTGCCATCCGGCTGGATGGTCAAATACCCAAAGCCTATTCGTACAGACTGAAGGTTATGTTCTGGCCCCAAGGTTATAAAACTTTTCTCGTTCTCAATTCAGCTAAGTATGAAATTTATCATGCTCTTAAATATTAACACACAAACAAAACTGGCAATTTTTCCTGCTCAGATCAGCACAATGCTATTTGTCCTGCTCATAAATTTTAAAATGCCAACAATTGTTGGCATTTTAAAATTTATGAGCAGGAAAAATGTCGTGCTCAAATGAGTTGAGCATGAAAAAAGTTTTATAACCTCAGGCCCTGGCTGTGCGTTGTGGTCATATCGTCTTGGGTTTTGACTGAACACGTCCCTAAAATCTATTTTTAGATCAGCAGAAGGGGTAAAAGAAACAAGCTGAACACAAAAGTGGTTAATAAAATAATATTTTAAGACTATCACAGTTTCGTTGAGAACATACAAAAGGTGATGGTCCCAAATGGAAACTTTTTGGGGTTAAATATGCCATTAAAATCATGTACCGTATTTACCCTAAATATTTGGACACCTAAAAAGTCATAAAAATGTGTCTGAACAAACAGTGAACAGGGCTGGAAAGATCCATTCCTCCACTCGCCATTGTGAATGGCTTATGTTGGAGGACCAGTAAAATTTTTATCTACCTTAAAAATCCATTCTCCTAAAATTTTAACAAATTTGGTTCACGATCCAGTAAGGAGTCCAAAATGGCAAACAGTGTAGGAGCAGTCTAATCTGGGTCTACACTGTTTACCGACCTCACCCATTGGGGCTTGAAGAAATGGATGGACTGCATGATGCTTCCACGCAGAGCTGAAACCGACCACATACGAGTACTGGTTAACCGCTTAGACAATCTAAGCCTGCCCAGGCAAAGCGGTGCGAGTTGGTCCGGCCATGCTTATAAAACCTATTGGTTTCATTGGTCGTAAGGACTTGAGATGTCATTTCATCTCAATGTCGGGTAAAAGTCCCACAAAATTGGAAGCAACGGCTCCAAAATGACTTATACAGTGTTGACGGGGACATTAAACCTCAAATCAAACAAAAACAAACAGAACTGTATGCTTAGGTCTATCTGTCCCAATACTTTGGATCATTATGGTACTCCCACTGAAAGACGGAATGGCAAACAGTGTAGACCCTGATCAGACTGCAGTCTGATCTGGGTCTACACTGTTTGCTTAGCCCTATCTGTCCCATTACTTTGGATAATTATGGTACTCCCATTGAAATTTACCAAAATCAGCATGGCCTTGGTTATGCAGGACAAGCAATATTTTTTTACAATTTTCCAGTCCTATTGTAGACTTAGATCAGACTGCTCCAGAAAGAGCGGTCTGTTAAGGACCTACAGTGTTTACCACTGAGTAAGTCTTTGCAACAAAAAAAAAAATATAATGAAAAATGTATGATACTATACTGTTCACAAAAAGTAGGGGATATTTGGGTTCCTTCTAATCAACCTAAACATTAGGAATAATCAAATATCGGGTATACCATGTCAATTGACTATCATGTGTGTATATTCTATCGATGAGCAGTATGATAATTATGCTCGAGTGGCGTAGCACAGGGGCATAAATTGTACATGGGGTAGCACGTGAATTTTAATATTAGTGACAAACCCGTTTATTGATGCGAGATTTCGAAAAAATATTCTGCATCTAATGTTGAAGTTGTCTATGAAACGATTTCATAAACAAAGTCGTTATTAGAACCATGATTCGGCGAACAGAAGCTCAACGTAGTAGAGCCGTTAGACCGCTCCAGACCGAAAGTACGCAGTTGCAGACGGCAAATGTTAATACGTCACAGTCAGTTGTCAGTCGATTATGGGCACCCTTTTATAGGACAGACGCAGTAGCGGATTTGCAGAGAAGTGGACACCCGAAGAGTATTTACGCACATGATGACCGCCTTGTTGTCAATCAAGCGTTATGCAACTGTAGACCAACGTCATCTTCAGCAATACCTGCGCCGAGTAAGAGGGTTTAATATCTCTAGACAGACGATCCGAAATCGCCTTCACTCGAGTGACCTTACGGCACGATGTCCACAAGTTGTACTGCAATTGAAAGCTAGGCACCGTAGAGCACGTTTTGCGTGGTGTACACAGTGCAGACATTGGAACAGTAATCAGTGGTCTCACGTTATGTTCAGTATCGAATAACGTTTTAACCTGGACTTTCATGATGGTCGTAGAAGAGTCTGGCGTCGTATTGGTGAACGTTATACCGACCCGGCTAGAGTTGCTCATGACCGATATGGAGCAGGGTCTGTTATGGTATGGGGTCGGATCACCATGACTAGAAAAACAGACTTACATGTGTGCCAAGGCAGAGTTACAGGACTGCACTAGTGTGATAATGTGTTGGCTCCTCACGTGATAGCGTTTGCTCGACGCCACAGATGTGGATTCATCTTTCAGGACGATAAAGCTAGGGCTTATCGGACACGCGGTGTAACTGATTACCTTCAGCAGCAAAATATTCGGACAATACCATGGCCTGCGATGAGTCCAGACTTATCTCCCATCGAACATGTATGGGACATCCTAGGGCAACGATTCAGAAGCCGAGATCCACCTCCAAGGAACCTGGGTGAGCTTGGTGCAGCACTTCAAGAAGAGTGGCAAAGGACCCCTCAGTTCACGATTCATAGACTAATTGGAAATATGCAACGACGATGCATTGCCTGCTGTGACAACCGAGGCGGTCCAACACGTTACTGAGGGCTTGTGAAAAATGACGTTGACGCTTAGAAGATCGGTCGCTGTATAGCTACATAATGACGTGATCATTGGAATTAATGTGTGGATATTTAATAATCCTTTGAAATAAATCCACCTTGGCCAGGTAGCATTTTATCTATTTCCAAATATTCAGCATGAAAGTAAAATATCCCCTACTTTTTGTGAACAATATATAAGGCTCATTAAACAGTGTCCAGATTTTTATGGAAAATACATTAGTTGGGTCAATTAATGCCATTTTTTTATTAAAAACATGTTGTGGGCACTCATTTAAATCATTCCAGTGATGAAATTCTAAGAGGAAAGCACAATGAATGACTGCTTAGTGAAATAAGAAAGAATTCCAAAATTTTAGGTGGAGCCTTCTTACCGAAGTTCACCTTGTTTCGATTTATTTACTTGTGTTGTCGGTAAAGATATCTAGTCTTCCGTGGGTCACCATCCTTGAGCCATGTATGTTCTTGAAAATGATAACATATACAGTTGTTTATGTGCTTTATATGACAGTAAATATTTCAATAACTAACAAGTTCAAACATTTTGATAACTAACAAGTTCGTTAAGATATCAAGGCTATAAATAACTGGGCACAGCTACTTTTGTTACTAGATGTGATGACATATGATAAAATTTAGTTTAATGTTTTGACTTTATAGCATCAATATATGTACATAGTGACTTTTTTATGTAACTGAATTATTCTATCACTGAGATGTGACATATGATAAAAGCTGTTTCCTGTGGTACATGTATGACTCCATGCCAGTGAATTCCTTAAACAAATTAAACTACTATTGACCTCTATCCTGCTGACAGCCCCTACCCTTGCAAACAGTGTAGATCCAGATCAGATGGCTTCTGAAGAAGCCATATGATCTGGATCTACAATGTTTCTCCCAGAGAAGCCATCTGATCAGGATCTACACTATTTGTCATGCAGTTTATGTATTTAACAAACATATTACATCAAGTAATTTGACTGGTGGATAGTCAGCAAAAGGTGTGGCTACATTAATTTATTCAGCAGCATAAGAGTAAAAAGGGAGACTAATCTTAAAAGAAAGATCCTGGGAGCAAAGTCTTTCCTATAAGCATAGCTCCCTACACTTCAACCTCTTCATAATACTATCATTGGGGTACAAAGCAGAAACTAAGTTTGTTAGCCCATTGTAGATGGGTGAATTCTTCTACTGTTATATGTTGGACAAGTCCATTTGTCATTTAAGGGGTTTCAGGTCCCTTTTTCATTTGCATTCTATTTTTGAGGGAACATCCTGTTAGCAAACAGTGAAGACCTTGATCAGATGCCGCATCATGCGGCATCTGATCAGGGTCTTCTTTGTTTGCCCATGTGGAGCGCTGTGGTGCAGTGGTAAAGCATCGGATTTGAGATTGAGAGGTAGCCGGTTCTATCCCCGCAAGCACCAAGTGTTGTACCCTTGAGCAGGAGACTTTATCCACATTGCTTAGTACGGGTTCCTACCCAGGAAAAGAGGGTCACATGGAAGATTAGTACTAGAACTAAATGTGTTACCCTCTATAAATAAGGTCGATTATTATTATTATTATTATTATTATTATTATTATTATTATTATTATTATGTCCCTTTCATGGGTTTTCAGGTATGTATGGGTTTAACAACCATATTATATTCACACAAAAATGTATAGGTAATGGTGAAAATGACCATTTACGGTCATTTTTCTATATAATCTATATATTTTGGGGTTCTGTCTAAAAACCGTGTTATAATGAACAGTTTTATAAAGAGGATGATGTGTATTTCTAGGTCAGTGACTTTCCTTGTATTTATCTTTTAACCCATAAAATGCCAATCACGACCATTGTTGTCTGCTTTGTTGTCTGTCGGTTACTTTAAAACTCATTTCTGCTAACAGTGTGAACCCAGATCAGATTGCTCCTCTATGAGCAGCTGATCTGCAGACTGCTTCTCTAGGAGCAGTCTGATCTGGGTTCACACTGCTCATAGAGGAGCAGTCTGATCTGGGTTCACACTGTTGGCCTGTATGTAAAAATATTTTTTAAAAGTTCGCAAGAAGATTCAGCTGACAACATAAACAGACAACATTTTTTGATGTAGATTTTCTCGGCATATTTAACTTCACTACAGCTGGTGTGTGGGAATGTGTGGCGGCGATAAAACGTCTCCCTGCCCTACATCATAGTGTAGATTATATTTTCTTGTCCTTTGGGATCACTGATTCCATTGTGGAATTTTGAAAATATCTGAGGGTCACTGATGAGGCCTAATTGGCCGAAACAAGCTAGTCTGGCCCAGAAAACATGTACACTCCATATTTTTCACTTCTGTGGTGTATTCCTTGCTTCCAAAGGATAACCCTTTTATAGAACATATTTAACTTCACTACTGCTGGTGTGTGGGAATGTGTGGCAGCGGTAAAACGTCTCCCTGCCTTACATCATAGTGTAGATTATATTTTCTTGTCCTTTGGGATCATTGATTCCATTGTGGAATTTTGAAAATATCTGAGGGTCACTGATGGCCTAATTGGCCGAAACTAGCTAGTCTGGCTCAGAAAACATGTACACTCCATATTTTTCACTTCTGTGGTGTATTCCTTGCTTCCAAAAGATAACCCTTTTATAGAACATATTTAACTTCACTACAGCTGGTGTGTGGGAATGTGTGGCGGCGGTAAAACGTCTCCCTGCCCTACATCATAGTGTAGTTATATTTTCTTGTCCTTTGGGATCATTGATTCCATTGTGGAATTTTGAAAATATCTGAGGGTCACTGATGAGGCCTAATTGGCCGAAACTAGCTAGTCTGGCCCAGAAAACATTTACACTCCATATTTTTCACTTCTGTGGTGTATTCCTTGCTTCCAAAGGAAGCATTATAGAACATATTTAAGTTTATATGAGACGTGAGCACATTCTATTGCTTTCATATCAATTAATGAAAAAATAGATTGAATTAATGGAAAAATAGATTTGGCTGCAGGATGCTTCCACGCAGAGCTGAAACCGACCGCACATGAGTCATGAGTACTGGTAATCCGCTTAGGAGGTCTAAGCCTACCCAGGATAATTGCTGCGAGTCGGCCCATCAATGCTTATAAACCCTATTGGTTTCATTGGGTGGCAGGGATTGATTTGTCATTTCATCTCAATGTCGGGTAAAAGTCCCACAAAATTGGAAGCAACGTCTCCAAAATGACCTATACAGTGTTGATGGGGATGTTAAACCTCAAATCAAAATCTATTAATAACATTAATCCTTAACCTCGTGAACACAGCAACCCCTACCTTTGCAAACAGTGTAGATCCAGATCAGATGGTATTTGATCAGGATCTTCACTGTTTATCATGCAGTTTTTGAATAGCACCAAAACACTGTATTGAGTAATTTGATTGGTGGATAGTCAGAAATGGGTGTGGCTAAATTAATTATTCAGCAGGATAAGGGTTAAATTAAGATACACAAACAACATCCAACAACGGTTACTATAACAAAACAAGTTCTCATTAAAGCAATAATGTACATTGTAAATGTAAAATATATGCACATTTTTTAATATCTGCAACAAATGTCAATTTACAGTGAACATACTAACAGATAAAGATTAAAAAAAAATCCCCATCGAACATACTAAAAGAATAACTCAAAACAACGAGGCGGTTCTATCGAGTACCCACAATCTATGTTTTTGAGCAGAAATAAGAAAGATAATGTATACCCCCTTAAACCCCAGTTTTACTATATAAAAGTGGGGTATGAGGGGGTCAAAATTATATAGGCGTGTTTTTGTGATGAAGACCACCTAAAATTTAGTCTTAATCTGCTTTTAAAAGCTTATTAAGAAGGACTCAGTTATTCTTCCTTTGTATTTTCTACATGCAGTGTCTGCTAATAAGAGACCGCGTTTGGGACTGTTCAAAAGTGGTCTTTAAGACCACTTTTGAACAGTCCCAAAGGTGGTCTTAATATGGGAATTTTACTGTATCATCATGAAAGAATTGCTCAGCAGCGAGCATAATGAAAGAATGACACCATACAGATTGCATCATGTATAATATTGTAGTTCATTTGAAAGAGATCACATTTGTCTACTGACATTGCAAGATACTTTTAGGAAGATTCCATTCCGACAGATTATAACTGGTTAAACCCTAACCTGCAAAATACTGAATTAGCCACACCCATTTCTGACTATCAGCCATTCAGATTAATGATAAAAATGTTTTCGTTCAAATTCACAAACTGAATGACAAACGGTGTAGATCCTGATCAGATGGCTTCTCTAGAAGCCATCTGATCTAGATCTACACGTTTGCAAAGGCAGGCGTTGTCATGAACAGCAGGACAATGGTTAAACCAGAATTATTTGCAGACAAAACAGACGTCTCCTCCCGACCCAACAAGAAAGGTCAAGGTCACTTGAATTAAATCATCCTGAAAGTCTGTTCCAATGCTATGAGCCATGTTATACGAAAACTCGTGCCCAAGGTTTTAACCTTTTTTCATGCTCAACTCACTTTAGCATGAAATTTATAATGTCCATAAATATTAAAATACATGTACATGTACAAACAAATGAACCATTTTTATAATGAGGCGAGCAGAGAATGTTATTTGTCCTGGTCATAAATTTTAAAATGCCAACAATTGTTGGCATTTTAAAATTTATGAGCAGGACAAATTCCATGCTCAGTTGAGATGAGCAGAAAGAAGTTTTAACAATCCCGGAGGCTGTTTTAGCCGTCTGCGAAAAAGAAATATGCAGTTCAGCCTGTTCATCCTAAAAGTAGGGTACCTCTGAGTATAGTTAAGTCAAATGTTCAGAGTCAAACAGGGGTTTGCAACCTGGTAAGACTGGTCTGCTAAGCTACACAGACTGGTGTGCAACTTGAAATGTTATAAAAACTGGGGGCGTTGTCTATCTCACCAGAGAACCTAAGGTGCCGATCAGACGGCATGGATGTGCAGGCTAATCTGCATTGTCGTTGTTCAAAGATGGCAAAAACAGGTTCCTTAATTTGCCCACCTTAGAATTATGATGTTTTTTTTTTCTGTGTCAGATATGCTGCTTAACTGGGTATTTTGCATGCTGGGTATTTTTTTTCAGTAGACGTAATTTTGAAATATTTTTCTTTTCTTATTTTTCCAAGAAAACAGGATCTGACATCTCAAGCAAATTGTCTCCTGTGGAGACAATTTGCATGAGATGTCAAATCCTGTTTTGGGGAAAAGTAGGAAAAATATCAACAATTTGTCGTCTGCTATTTTAGCAAAGAGTCTGGCAAAGGTTAAAACTGCTTTTTTTATATATTTTAAATTTCCCACAATAGCTATCGCAAACAACATATTTTCTGTAAGTTGAGGTTTGTTCATCAAGATGACATGCTTACTCAAATAACAGTACTGCTGTACAGAACATTTTTGCATGGGTATGTTTATATTATTATGGACCGCATTTCCTCATTTCAATTATCTACGTTGGTAGATGATGTACAGTCGAACTTCGAGGGCTCGAACACCTTTGGGACCATGAACATCTGTTCGAGACAGGGGTAGTTCGAGCCACTGAGGGCTAATGCCAGGAGGCATAATGACATACTTTGGGACATCTTTTTCTGTGTTCTATAATGAAAAATGTATGCTGTGTGTACTCATTAGAATCGCCTCATTGAGGCGATTCTAATGAGAACACACAGCATACATTTGCAAGATAAAAGACGAAAATATCCTAATTTTTACCCTCCCTATTTCTTATGTACAGAAATTCCCTAAGGACTCAAGAACGGGTTCGACTCAGCCATGGTAAACGAGCCATCAGTGTTCGAGCCATCGAAGTTCTACTGTATAGCTTTTAAGTTTTTCACTACTCCCTGACAACTGCATCAAGGAGTCGACTCTTTGGCTCAGTGGTTAGAGCACTGGACTTTCTTCCCCGCAGCCTGAGGTTTTGAGTCCCACCACAGGCGGGATTTTTCTTCAGCTATGCTTCTTTTCTTTGTAATGGTTCATGTCGTAAGATGGGGGCTCAACCTGGAGCAGACTTTATTTTGCCAAAAATGGCCTTGTGCGGAAATTGGCCTTGCACAATGAAAAATTGATGACTTCCTTAAAATTGAAGAAGGGGTGTGATACAGATTTACAGTAGAACTTCGATTGCTCGAACATCGATGACTCGTTTACAATGGATGAGTCGAACACATTCTTGAGCCCCTAGGGAAATCCTCTACATAAGAAATGGTGGGGGATAATTAAGGAGATTTTAGTCTTTTATCTTGCAAATGTATGCTGTGTGTACTCATTAGAATCGCCTCATCGAGGCGATTTTAATGAGTACACACAGCATACATTTTCATTATAGAACACCGAAAAGATGTCCAAAAGTATCTCGTTATGCCTCCTGACAGTAACCTCAGTGGCTCAAACTACCCATCTCGAGCTTGTTTACCATGGATGAGTCCAACACATTCTTGAGCCCCTAGAGAAATCCTCTACATAAACAAGAGGGCCATGATGGCCCTGGATCGCTCACCTGATCCATAGAGTAACAAGTGGGCCCTGGGGAGGGCCATTATTGACCCCAAGGTTATAATGTGTATAATGTTGAGGGAGGTCTAAAAAGGTGAAGCTTCATACCAAATATCAATTAAGGCTTGATTGTCCACTAGATGAAGCTCCATACCAAATATCAAAGACATGGGTCTTGCAGTTTCAGAGAAGAAGATTTTTAAAGATGTTCCTATATAAGTCTATGTGAAACCAAAGGGTCTTGGGGCGGGGGCATTTTGGGCCCAAGGGCTATAATTTGAACAATCTTGATAGAGGTCCACTAGATGAAATTTCACACCAAATATCGAAGACCTAGGCCTTGTGGTTTCACAGAAGAAAATTTTTAAAGATTTTCCCTATATAAGTCTATGTAAAACCAAAGGGCCCCGAGGCGGGGGCATTTTTGGCCTCAGGGCTATAATTTGAACAATCTTGGTAAAGGTCCACTAGCTGAAGCTCCATACCAAATATCAAAGACCTAGGCCTTGTGGTTTCAGAGAAGAAGATTTTTCAAGATTTTCCCTTTATAAGTCTATGTAAAACCAAAGGGCCCCGGAAGGGGGTGGGGGTGGGGGGCATTTTGGTCCCAGGGCTATAATTTGAACAATCTTGGTAGAGGTCCACCAGATGAAGCTTCATACCAAATATCAAAGACCTTGGCCTTGCAGTTTCAGAGAAGAAGATGTTTAAAGATTTTCCCTACATAAGCCTATGTAAAACCAAAGGGCCCCGGGGCGGGGCATTTTTGGCCCCAGCACTATAATTTGAACAATCTTGGTAGGGGTCCACTAGATGAAGCTTCATACCAAATAGCAAAGACCTGGGCCTTGCAGTTTCAGAGAAGAAGATTTTTAAAGATTTTCCCTATATTAGCCCATGTAAAACCAAAGGGCCCCGGGGCGGGGGCATTTTTGGCCCAAGCAAAATAATTTGAACAATCTTGGTAGGGGTCCACTAGATGAAGCTTCATATCAAATATCAAAGACCTGGGCCTTGCGGTTTCAGAGAAGAAGATTTTTACAGATTTTCCCTATATAAGCCCAAGTAAAACCAAAGGGCCCCGGGGCGGTGGCATTTTTGGCCCCAGGGCTATAATTGAACAATCTTGGTAGAGATCCACTAGGTGAAGCTTCACACAAAATATCAAAGACCTGGGCCTTGCGGTTTCAGAGAAGAAGATTTTTAAAGATTTTCCATATATAAGCCTATGTAAAACCATAGGCCCCCGGGGCGGGGGCATTTTTGGCCCCAGGGCTATAATTTGAACAATCTTGAAAGAGGTCCATTAGATGAAGCTTCATACCAAATATCCAAGATCTGGGCCTTGCGGTTCCAGAGTAGAAGATTTTTAAAGATTTTCCATATATAAGCCTATGTAAAACCATAGGCCCCCGGGGCGGGGGCATTTTTGGCCTCAGGGCTATAATTTGAACAATCTTGAAAGAGGTCCATTAGATGAAGCTTCATACCAAATATCCAAGATCTGGGCCTGGCGGTTCCAGAGTAGAAGATTTTTAAAGATTTTCCCTATATAAGCCTATGTAAAACCAAAGGCCCCCGGTGCGGGGCATTTTTGGCCCCAGGGCTATAATTTGAACAATCTTGATAGAGGTCCACTAGATGAAGCTTCACACCAAATATCCAAGATCTGGGTCTTGCGGTTCCAGAGAAGAAGATTTTTAAAGATTTTCCCTATATAAGCATATGTAAAACCAAAGGCCCCTGGGGCGGGGGCATTTCTGGCCCCAGGGCTATAATTTGAACAATCTTGGTAGAGGTCCACCAGTTGAAGCTTCACACCAAATATCAAAGACCTGGGCCTTGCGGTTTCAGAGAAGAAGATTTTTAAAGATTTTCCCTATATAAGCCTATGTAAAACCAAAGGACCCCGGGGCGGGGACGATTTTCGACCCAGGACTATAATTTGAACAATCTTGGTAGAGGTCCACTAGATGAAGCTTCATACCAAATATCGAAGACCTGGGCCTTGCGGTTTCAGAGAAGAAGATTTTTAAAGTTTTCATTTAAAAAATCTATTTTTAGCTCCTGTGACCTGGATGTGCAACAGACCGGAACCATTTGAACAACTTTGAAAGGGGACCACCTAAGGATCATTCCTGTGAAGTTTGGTCAAAATCCGATCAGTGCTTTAGGAGGAGATGTTGTTTGAAGAAAAAGTTTACGCACACACGCACACACACACGCACGACGGACGACGGACAAAAA
Organism: Lucinisca nassula; assembly: GCA_963580285.1. Classification (NCBI taxonomy): domain Eukaryota; kingdom Metazoa; phylum Mollusca; class Bivalvia; order Lucinida; family Lucinidae; genus Lucinisca; species Lucinisca nassula. Next base: position 110,515,666 of record OY757012.1, on the reverse strand, counting down.
GTGATCACAAAAGCTCACCTCGTCACTACGTGACAGGTGAGCTAAAAATGGTGGGGGATAATTAAGGAGATTTTAGTCTTTTATCTTGCAAATGTATGCTGTGTGTACTCATTAGAATCGCCTCATCGAGGCAATTCTAATGAGTACACACAGCATACATTTTCATTATAGAACACCGAAAAGATGTCCAAAAGTATCTCGTTATGCCTCCTGACAGTAACCTCAGTGGCTCGAACTACCCCTGTCTCGAACAGATTTCCGAGGTCCCAAAGGTGTTCAAGCAATTGGAAGTTTGACTGTATTTACGTTGGTAGATTATGCATAGCTTATAGGTTTATCACCACTCTCTGACAACTGTGTCAGGGAGTCGACTCTTTGGCTCAGTGGTTAGAGCTTTGGACATTCACCCAAGTTGTCCGGGTTCGAATCCCACCAGAGGCGGGATTTTTCTTCAGTTCTGTCTCTTTCCTTTGTAACAACATTCATGTTGTAAGAACATAATCATATTGTAAATTTAGACTGCAAATTTAAAGCTGATAAACCTGATTTTAAATGGCTTTTTGGCCCATCCGAACACACACTAATATGGTCTGTCTGGAGCACAGCACCAGATACTATAGTTAAAGGACATTTTTTTATAAAATGTAAAATATCCATATGTTGTGGGTATTAGTTAGAATAGCCTCACTGAGGCGATTCTTACAAGTACCTACAATGTATAATTTAATGGAGAATTTAAGGAAAAATATCCAAAAATTTATGCTCCTTAATCCACCGTATCCGGTGCTAAAGTTTGAGGCTATGAACTGGCAGACAATGTTGTGAAATATAATAGTAAAACACCTAACGAAGAAGTCCTTAACTATCTAAAGAAGGCTAACTTTTCATCCAACCATTCTTGAGTGAATTCTTCTGTGTTTCTGAGCTCAAAAACCTGGAAAAGAAATCTGAATAATTTAAGGGAACCGGATACAACTTCAGAGGAGACAACTCCTGCATAAGAATTGTTGTCTCCTGTCTCAATAGGATCAACTCTTAAATGCAAATTCTTTCCTTTAAGAGTAGACCCCTTTTCTGTGGGACAGAGTCTATAGAAAAGCAAACAGGCAGTCAAAAAAATTTTTAAGAAAATTACCAATGTTATTCTAACACAGTTAAAAGGGGTGCCAAAAATTCAACATTCTGTCTATAGAAATAATAATAGCAATGACTGCAGTAATCAGCGTCCTGAACTACCTGCGACATTCACCCCCACCCAACTAGGCTTGGAGAAATAGATTTGGCTGCATGGCGCTTCCATGCAGAGCTGAAACCGACTAACATTCCAGTGGTAAACTGCTTATTTTTTACACATTACCTCATGAACTATTTGAGATATCATGATTTCTTATCCCTACTGATGTCTAAAAACTAAGTTTGCAAACCCTTGGTTATCTAGTATCAAATTTGGAAATTTCGGGAGAAACCCTATTATGTTTGTAACCTCAAGCTCTGTCATAACTCTACCTTAGTTAGTCCAAGTTCATTCTGTAAGGAGTTTCTGGTCCCAGCATACATCAAGTTTAATTCTGTCTTGCATCCTGTAAGAAACATTTCAACATCAGCCTATGCAGTGAAATTCCACTATTATGACCAGATAAAAGTAAGCCTAATCCTTTTTTTAACCCATTGTAAACTAGTGAACTCTTCCATGGCTTTATGCTGGACAAGTCTTTTTGTTATATAAGGGGTGTCAGGCCTTTTTTTTTTGTTTTTATTCCATTTTTCATGGAAAATTCTGTTAGCAAATAGTGCAGGCCCGGATCAGACGCTGTGGAACATGCCCCCTACTGCGGCCTCAGATCTGGTCCTAAACTGTTTGCCAAGGTACCAGTTTAGAGGTTTCCAGCATGCAATGGGTTAAAAGTATATTCAAAGCGTTTCAATTATTCTTTCTTTGTGTTTTCTACACTAAGCATATTCTAGTAAGAGACCAGCTTTCAGAGTGTTCAAAAGTGGTCTTCAAGACCAATTTTAAACAGTTGCAAAACATGTCTTAAGGGGAATGGGAACATCTTCAGGGGAAGCAACTCCTGCAAAAGTATTTTTGTCTCCCATGTCAAAAAGGGTCAACTCTTAAAGGAAAGAATTTACTCCTGAGGAGCAAATTCTTTCCTTTAAGAGAAGACCCCTTTTTCAGTGGGATAGGGCTTTTAGAAAAGCAAACAGGAAGTCCCGAAAGTTGTCTCCCTTTGAAAAATGGCAGAAAAATCAGCCAGGTGTTACCATTCCCCTGAATATAGGGTTTTTCACATTATGCCTTTTTTCAACTCAAATGAACATGAACTTCAGCTTATAACTTTAAAGGAACTAACATGTCATTTTTTCCCACCTGGGAATGGTATCTATTCATCTCATAAATATTCACTCTTTAACCCTTTTTGTACCAAATGGAATCTTCCACCTTATATATAGCAGGAGTCTTTTTCAAAATTCAGGGGTGTCAGGTCGTGTTTTCTACAAAACCTATTTGAAAAATGGCTGACTTTTTTACAAACAGTGTAGGCCCTGATCAGACGCTGCATTGTGCGGCGTCTGATCTAGGCCTGTACTGTTTGCCAAGGTACCCTTTTAGGGGTTTCAGGTACTGAATGGGTTAAGCACCACAGAAACTTTTACAGTTTATGGCATTTTTTTTTTCTAAATCATTAAAAAAAAATTACAATGTACGAGTTTGGCTTAGATTTTCATGTGAATTGTCTGATTCACATATAATGTGAAGCCTTATTGTCTGATTCACATATAATGTGAAGCCTTATTGTCTGATTTACATATAATGTGAAGCCTTATTGTCTGATTCACATATAATGTGAAGCCTAATTGTCTGATTCACATATAATGTGAAGCCTTATTGTCTGATTTACATATAATGTGAAGCCTTATTGTCTGATTCACATATAATGTGAAGCCTAATTGTCTGATTCACATATAATGTGAAGCCTTATTGTCTGATTTACATATAATGTGAAGCCTTATTGTCTGATTCACATGTAATGTGAAGCCTAATTGTCTGATTCACATATAATGTGAAGCCTTATTGTCTGATTCACATATAATGTGAAGCCTTATGAGACAGAACTATTTGAAAATGATGTCTACAAACTCTGTGATTGACATTTAAAAGGTTAGGATGCCAACAATTGTTGTCACCGCCCACCTACTCACATGCCTGTTCATTTGCAAAATTCTACTGACCTATAATACGTCTAGGGACCGTTTATAGACTGGACCTACTTTTCAGGTTACTATTTTGAAAGTGTGAACAATAACTGGCAAACTTTTACGGGAAAACAATGAAACAGCAAGGAATAATCTTTGCAATATTTATTTAAACAGATCTTCAGAAATTTAAGCTAAATTCTTACCTTCTCTGGCTTTCCTGGTTTGTATGGTCCATTGGAATAATTGCGCACTGCTACTGCGGTTGCCTCTCAACCTCGAAAATAATTTCTAAAGCTAAAATAAACTATTTATTTGCAGAATTTAATACAGAATGCAAAGCGCTGAGAAACTTTTATTCGAGCACCCATGTTGTTTCCAACACCTCTCAGGTGCGATGACACCAGAAACTTTGCACTAGTTGGCGTTACGTTATACTACATGTGCACGCCATGGCAATGAATGCCATTTTATATGCCACACTGTCTCCTGTCTTATTTGCTTAAACTTGCTAAATTATTGCAAAACCACTTGATTGTTTTGAGTTGCAGTATAAACTAAATACATGATTAGTGTCTTTAATAATAAAATATAATCAGTTCGCCCCAACAAATTCATACGGGCTCGCTAAAGCTGGCCTCTATAAAATTGTCTAAGGCTCACCTATTATATTTTATTATTAAAGACACTAACCATGTATTTACTATATAAATTCCTTTGAAAGGTCCTCAATTTTATTAAAAGTCATACAACATCTAACATTATACCTACCACCAGGGCATATGTATATAAAGCACAGCGGGTACGACACTCTGCCATCCTCATGGTTATGAACATAACTGAGAACTAGGAATCTTGGCTGATGCTCTGGTAGCTCCGCCTGAATTTCATCTACCGACACATCCTGCAAAAGATACAGTCAAACTTAGGAGCTTAGGGACTATAAAAAAATGTTATAGACAAGAGCACTTTAACCCTTGTCCTGCTGAGCCCGGATATGCCTTATTTTCCAAACAATGAAGATCCAGATCAGATGGCTTCTGACGAAGCCATCTGATCAGGATCTACATTGTTTGCCATTCAGATTGTGAATATGTTGCAATAATTTGCATCAAGTAATCTGATTGGGTGAAAATCGGTAGTGGGTGTGGCCTATTTAAATATTCAGCAGGACAAGGATTAAACCACTGAGGGTTGGTCACAGGCATAATGGAGATAATTTAGGAATATATTTTAGATCTATTTAACCCATATAATGCCAATCAAGACAACTGTCGTCTGCTTTGCCGTCTGCATGTTACCTTAAAACTATTTTTTTGCAAACAGAGTGGACCCAGATCAGACTGCTCCTGTAGGAGCAGTCTAATCTGGGCCCACACTGTTTGCCTGTATGCAAAAATATTTTTAAAAAGTTTGCAAAAAAATCAACAGAGGATATAAGCAGACAACAGATTTTTAGATGTAGTTTGTCTTGGCATCTTATGGGTTAACAATTTTGTGTGAACACATTAGAACTGCCTCACTGAGACAATTCTGATAAGCACTATGGCTCATACTTAAATGGACTGTATTTAACTTCAGTGAAGGCAACGCTTTAAGAATTTCGTCAAAGGCTAGGTCACACCTGTGGGTGTGCAAAGTCAGTTAACTATAAAATGCAAGCCACGATCAAATATGGATGCTTGCATTACAGTCGCCATTCCTTGAAAAAAGTTTGTTCCATGTACAATTAATGGAGCCCTTATAGTTCTTGAGAAATTGACTTGAACATTATGGTACAAGCTAGGGTTGTGGCAAAAGTTCACAAAGCCAGTGAACCATGAAATTTGGGTCAAGATCAAATATGGATACCTGCATTTAAGTTGCTTTGTTTGTTTGTTTGATTGAGGTTTAACGTCCCCGACAAAACTGTAAAGGTCATTGTGGGACTTTTACCCGACATTGAGATGAAATGACATCTCAAGCCCTGCCGCCCAATGAAACCAATAGGGTTTATAAGCATGGACGGTCTGACACTCACACCGCTTTGCCTGGGCAGGCTTAGATCCTCTAAATGGTTTACCAGTACTCGTGTGTGGGTTGGATTCAGCTCTGCGTGGAAGCATCGTGCAGCCCATATATTTCTTCAAGCCCCGATGGGCGGGGGCGACCATTTAAGTTGCCATCCCTGGATATAAGTCTGTACAAATTATCATATTATCATCAATGAAGCTCTTATAGTTCTTGGGAAATGCACTTTAATTAACAATATGAAGAAGTTAGGGTTGCCACAAATATTGATGAATTGACAAATGGATGAACAGGAAGAACAGATGAAAAACCAGACTCCCACATGTATATCATGCCAATAAAGCAGGAACAATAAAAACTGGCTCGCACTTTAATACGCATTAAAGAAAAAAAGGATTTGCTCCAAAGGATCAAATTCTTTCTATTTTGAGTAGACCATATTTCAAGAGGTCAGATTACAGGAAAACAAGGAAGGGTGAAATTACAGGAAAGTAATGGAGTGTCAAATTACAGGAAAGTAATGGAGTGTCAAATTACAGGAAAGTTATGAAGGGTCACAGGAAGTCAACTTGCAAATCTGGTGTATCTATTTACCTTAAGTAACAGCCTCTGCAGACTCAAATCCCATAGTAAGAAGACTTTGGGGTGCAACTGATATTACAAGGGTGGCTGGCTGACGCAAATGTGTTGTTTGTTTGTTGTTGTTGTTTATCAAAACACCCAACTAATATTGGTTTCCTGCTGTCCTTACAGCATGTAAAGGTGGACAGGAAATGCTTATTTTTTCTCTTTTTCCACTGTCATTCTTTTTTCCTTCTCATCTTCCCTCTCACTCTTCTATCTTCTCTTCTTGAATCAGCAGAAAGGAGCAAATGACTGTAGAAATGATTTCACAATCAATCTCTATGAAAGAATGTTGCCAATACTGTGTATTAACCCTTATCCTGCTGCATATTTAATTCAGCCACACCCATTTCTGACTTTGAACCAATCAGATTACTTTATTTATTCTTGCAAATGCACACAGTGTAGATCCAGATCAGATGGCTTCTTCAGAAGCCAACTGATCATGATCTATATTTTGCTACAGGTAGGGGTTTTCATGAACAGCAGGATAAGGGTTAAGCAAAAGATGCAATGCTATGGTGCTTTGAGTTCAATGTCACTAGTGATTTGTTGTGCAGTAAAACCTTCAATAATGTTCACCTCTGTTTAATAGCCACCTATCTTCAGCAGCCACAATATTTCGCCCCAAAGTATTAACTATATATTTAACCTCTGTTGAGTAGCCACTTTACTGAATCCAAATTCCCTCTATTATTCAGTTAACTAGTAAGAATAGGTCACTCAGGAAAGGCCACAATCTAAGAATTCAGCCTTCTCAAGTCACCTATAGAAAGTGACACGGAGGCACACACAGAAACAGACAAAACATGAACCAACGGCACAAAGCCAAATAACAAATAAGACACTGTAAAAGACTCACCGTCAGAGACAGTCAGTAGTAAAATGGCACAAAGCCAAATAACAAATAAGATACTGCAAAAGAACGACCATCAGGGACAGTCAATAGTCAAACTACCTGGGGCTTCAACACTGAGAGTTTATGAAATTTCAACTCTCGCCCTCCGTTCCAGTACAAAATAACAATAACAAATTGATCTGCATGGAGGCTTTCTAGCTCAACAGTGAGTCATGATAAAATACATGGGAAAATGGTTATAATAGATTAATATTATCATGAATCAGGTTTGAGGACTAAACAACAATCCCACGTCAGAGCAGAAGAAAACCACCAGTTAGATCACGAAGGGTCGAACCCAGGAAATAGCCGGCTCCATCTTTCCCAAATTCAAAGGATGGTGCTTCCAATTTTGTGGGACTTTTACCCAACACTGAGATGAAATGACATCTCAATCCCTACCACCAAAACAAACCAAAATAGATTATATGTAAGGACGATCCGACTTGCAACACTTTGTCTAAGTACTCTACCAGTGCTCATGTGCAGTCAGTTTCAGCACTGCGTGGAAGCATCATGCAGCTCAATCTATTTCTCCAACCCAATATAGAATTTGTAAAATCCGTATATGCCTAAGGACCCAAAAAGGGACATTGGCAAGCATTGTAGATCTAGATCACTCATCACGTACAGAACAGTGTCTGATCAGAGTGTACTATTTTCCCTTAAAGTACAGGGATTCAAGTGTTAAACAAAATGTAAACTTCCCATTTAGAACCATTTCCAGCCCATGCTCAGAAACAATTGACTTACCAGTGCTGTTAGTGCTTTGCTAAGTCAGTAGCAAATAATTGGATGTAAAAAAAAGATCTCTTTTCTGGTGTGTTTATTTATCATAAAATTACAATTATAATGACTGCATAAATACAATGTTACATACATGTATAAAGCAAATGAAAAGAAAAAAATACATGATGGCGAGGTGTCTGATGACACCTCTCCATCTTTATTTTTTTTTCTTTTTAGTACATCCATTTTAGGCTGTCTTCAGCAATCAGTTTTGTCTGCCTTTATCAATCCATACATCATCTCAGACACTAACCACCTCCTTTAAGCAGTCAGTTTTGGAGTTTTCACTAGGTGGCTGTTTAACAGAGGTTACACTGTACATACCTCATACTCTTCTTCAATAATAACTGTCTGAGCTTTAGTATCTACCTTCACTGAAACAAATAATGAGCAGTATAAATCCTTGTTCTGCTGAAAAAAAATGCCAACCCAGTTTGGACTATCAACCAATCAAATTACTTGATGTCATTATGTCCTGATGTCATTAAGTCTTATAGATGCTTCAGAAGCCATCTTATATGGATATACACTGTAGGCTGTCATGTTCAGCAGGACAAGGGCTAACTAGCAAGAAAAGGTCACTCAGGAAAGGCCACAATCCAAGAATGCAGCCATCTCAAGTCACCTACAGAAAATGACATGGAGGCACGCACAAAAACACCCTTATCCTGCTGAACATGACATCACGTGCATTTGCGAACAGTGCAATTCCAGATTAGATGACTTCTAAAGAAACTATCTGATCAGGATCTACATTTGTTTGTCGTGCAGTTTGAGAACTGAATGAATACATTATTTCAAGTAACTTGATTGGTTGATAGTCAGAAATGGGTGTGGCTAAATTAATTTATTCTGCAGGTTAAGTATTAAACATTCCGAGGTGACATTTATAGTGAACTTGTATTTACATAGCTCTGGATAAGGAGTAATAGCAATAATTTGGGGATAATTCTTTTTTTTTTTTTTTTTTTATTAACTGTTTGTCAACCGACTCGTGTCAGTGACACATGGCTGTCAGTGACTGTGCAAATAGTGTTTGTACCATTATTGTACCCTCTTTTTCGAAGAAAAATCAGGTATATTGTTTTCGTACCAGATTTAAGTGGTCGTCAATTTGTCTGTCCATCCATCTGTATGTCTGTCTGTCTGTCTGTTTGTCACGTTTCTTGAAAATGGATCTCCTCTGCAACCACTGAAGTTACACTTTTGAAACTTTGCATATGGATAGTACATGATATGTAGATGGCAGTGGGCTACATTTTTGTGACCTTGACCCCAACATGGCCCCAAGGTCAACGGTCAGAAAGTAGGACTTTATCATATCTTCTAAACTGTTGGGATTGCACTTCCGAAACTTGATTATTGCATAGCCCTTGGAATGTAGAACATATTGGAATACTTTTCGTGTGACCTTGACCCTAACATGGCCCCAGGGTCAAAGGTCAAAAAGTAGGACTTTATCATATCTTCTAAACTGTTGGGATTGCACTTCCGAAACTTGATTATTGGATAGCCCTTGGAATGTACATATGGAACATATTGGAATACTCTTCTGTGACCTTGACCCCAACATGGTCCCAGGGTCAAAGGTCAAAAAGTAGGACTTTATCATATCTTCTAAACTGTTGGGATTGCACTTGCGAAACTTGACTATTGGATAGCCCTAAGAATGAAGAACATATCAGAATACGTTTCGTGTGACCTTGACCCCAACATGGTCCCAGGGTTAAAGGTCAAAAAGTAGGACTTTATCATATCTTCTAAACTGTTGGGATTGCACTTGCAAAACTTGACTATTGGATAGCCCTAAGAATGAAGAACATATCAGAATATGTTTCGTGTGACCTTGAACCCAACATGGCCCCACGGTCAAAGGTCAAAAAGTAGGACTTTGCCATATCTTTAGTGTCATTCATAGAAAAATCGGTATTTGCGATAGTATACCATCGACTGTGCGATCTAGTTTAGAGCTGTGCTTATCTTGTCACTTTGATACCCGAGTGCTATGCATCAAAGTTGTCTGTAAAACCAGGACTAAGCTAATGTGCTGGGTTTGGGCTCGGATGAGGTGTGTTTTACTATTGAAATTGTTTTGTTTTGAATTGCGGTTTTACATCCACATCAACACTATTTGTAGGTCATTTTGGAGACATTGTGACCGATTTTGTGGGACTTTTACCTGACACTGAGATGAAATGACATCTCAGTGAGTCAGTCCCTTCCATCAAAACAATCTAAAAGTGTTTATACACAGAAGCAGATCCAACTTGTACAACTTGAGCATGCTAAGACCCTCTAAGTGCTTTACCATTACTCATGTGCGGTCAGTTTCAGCTCTGTGTGGAAGCATCATGCAGCCTAATCTATTTCTCCAAGCCCCAATATTAAATTTGCAAATCCATATATACATGTATGCCTTAGGACCTAAAAAGGGACTTTGGCAAGCATTGTAGACCCAGATCACTCATCACAAAACACATAGTCTGATCAGGGTTAAAGGACAGGAATTTAAGGGTCAAACAAAAAGTAAAGTTCTCATTTAGAACCATTTTCTAGCCCACGCTCAGAAACAATTCACTTAACTGTGCCATTAGTGCTTTGATTTATTTCTACTGAAATACGCCTTATCTTTGAGGTACCCGAAAAATCTTAAAAATTCCTAAAATTTTTACATGTTTTGTCTCATGATCCAGCAAGGAGTCTAAACAGTGCAGACTGGCTGGCAAACAGTGTATACCCTGATCAGATGGCTCCTTTAGGAGCCATCTGATCTGGGTCTGCACTGTTTGCTCAGGTCTATCTGCCCTAATACTTAAATTCATTATGGTGTGTGTGTGTGTGAATTCGGGTTTAACGTCGCTTTCAACAATTTTTCAGTCATATCACGACGGTGTCTGGTTGTGATAGGGAGCTCAATGCTCACTTTTATAGTGCTGCCTCACTGAAGTATCATGTCCCAGACACATTACATGATACCACACCCAGTCACAGTATCCTGACACTGGGTCGACCAGTCCTAGCTCTACCCCGTAAATCTGAGTGCCAAGCGAGGAGCAGCTAGTACCATTTTTAACGACTTTGGTATGTCGCGGCTCGGGATCGAACCCGTGACCTCCCGTTCCCCGGAGCAGACATTCTACCGACTGAGCTATCGGGGCCGGTGGGTTCATTATGGTAATTCCAGTTAGGTACATATATAAAATGAATCTTTGAACATATATGAAACATGAACTGAAAATTAGCACCTCCTTAAGCTAAGATTCTACTTACACATGAGTGCTGCCACAGTCTTTTCTCTACGGAATCTGAATTCCTTCAGCCTGTCCTTAATCTCGTCCCCAATTTCACATACCTGCACATTCTGGGCCTAGTAAGAAATACATGTGCAGTCAAACTTCGATAGCTCGAACCCCTTCGGGACCATAGAAATTTGTTCGAAACAGCGGTAGTTCGAGCCACTGTTGCATACTTCCAGAAACATGTTGGGGGTATTTTCGGACTCCTTTTCTGTGTTCTGTAACATAAATGTATGCTGTGTGTACTCATTAGAATCCCCTCATTGAGGCGATTCTAATGAGTACACACAGCATACATTTGCAAGATAAAAGGAGAAAATCTCCTTAATTATCCCACACTTTTTCTTATGCAGAGGAATTCCCTAGGGACTCAAAAACGGTTTCGACTCAGCCATGGAAAACCAGCCATCGGTGTTCGAGCCATCGAAGTTCGACTGTATCATATTACTGTATTTGCCATAATAAGGACATGGTGGGATTAGACATTTCAATCTAATAATAAAAACAAGCCCTAGAAAAGCATTTTTTAAGTGCAAAGTATTTCCATTTGCTCCTTATATCGATAAACGCTTACAATACACTTGAAAGCAAGAGACGTACTCTTTTACGCCCCCGTCATAGGGGCTTGAAGAAATATATGGGCTGCATGATGCTTCCACGCAGAGCTGAATCCGGCCGGCCCGCAAACTAGTACTGGTAAACCGCTTAGAGGATCTAAGCTGTCCAGGAACCGCGGTGCGAGGCGGACCGTCCATGCTAATAAACCCTATTAGTTTCATTGGGCGGCAGGGCTTGAGATGTTATTTCATCTCAATGTCTGGTAAAAGTCCCACAAAATTGGAAGCAATGTCTCCAAAATGACCTTTACAGTGTTGTCAGGGACGTTAAACCTCAAACCAAACAAACAAAGGACGTTGACATGTTTCTTACAACCAAACATGTCCTTAGTTGACATAAGGAGTATACATTGTATGTATATTTAACCTCTTAAAATTCCATAATAAACACCATACAGCAATTTGTGCTTGTTTGTTTGTTTGATTCGGGGTTCAATGTTCCCGTCAATACTATTTAGGTCATTTTGGAGATATTGCTTCTAATTTTGTGGGACTTTTACCCAACACTATGATGAAATGACTTCTCAATCCCTGCCACCCAATGAAACCCAAAGCGAGTGCACAGATATGCAGTCTTTTGTTGTAGTTTGTCTTTGAATGTGTGTATCGCTTTTATCTTTTTGTTTTGGATAGCCAATTGGTCATTTTGTGGGAAAGTAACGGGTACTTTTACTCACCAGATCGGACCGGATCGGACATAAACACAGGATCGGACCAGATCAGACCTTGATTTTTACCTGTTTCTTTTTAAATTTGTCATATTTACGGTATATTGTTTTCCTCAATTTGTCGCATTTGAGTGATATTAGACCGTTTTCATTGTAGTGCCCTTAAATATAGATACATATATTCTCATTAGTGAGAGTTGTTTTTTGAGACAGAAGCTTATACTGAGAACTAGATCCGCTGTTTAAATAACCATTGTTTGATAGATCTATATACAAAGGATGACACGATTAACCGTATAATCGATTAATCGATCGTATAATCGATTAATCGATCGATAAATTCCACAATTATGATTATCATTTCTGATTTGTTTTTAATCAATTACTTGATAGGTACAATTTACTACAAAAAGTTATGCCTAAAATAGCTGAATGAGTGGCAAACAGTGCAGACCCTGATGAGACGCCGCATTATGCGGCGTCTCATCTGGGTCTCCACTGTTTGCTCAGACCTGTCTGTTCAAATATACATATGGTAAAGTGCAACATACGGTAAGAGTCATGCTCAGACAGAAAGCCAGAGAGGTAAAATTATGACAGAAACCTTAGCTATTATTAATCGATTATCGATTGCAATGGTAAGACTGATAATCGATTATCTTTTCAGCTCCGATTAGCCAGCCCTACTCATAACTATTCTTTTTATTCTATTTATTCTTACATGTAAATGAGTCAGAAATATGCAAATAATTACGGAGATATACACTCTTATTAACCCTTGTCCTGCTGAATATTCAAATATGCCACACCCACTACTGATTATCAACCAATCAGATTACTTGATGCAAATTATTGCAACAAATTCGTAATCTGAATGACAAACAATGTAGATCCTGATCAGATGGCTTCTTCAGAAGCCATCTGATCTGGATCTACATTGTTTGAAAGGTAAGGCATATCTGGGCTCAGCATGACAAGGGTTAACAAGAACTTGATCTCCTCTTCAATTACCCATTGTTTTATTTGTTTGAATTGAGGTTTTATGTCCCCATCAACACTATTTATGTCAATTTGGAGATGTTACTTCCAATTTGTGGGACCTTTACCCGACATTGAGATGAATTTGTAACAATAAACTGATTAATTTTACTTTGCATTTAGATCCTATGTAGAAATCACTTTTTCAAAACAACACAATGCAGACTCCTATCTTTTTTATGCTCTAAAACATGATAAACATCGCAACTTTTATTCTTAACCGAAACCGTCCATTTACAACTGCTCATTAACCTTTTAGTACCAAATGGAATCTTCCTCTTTATATATAGCAGGAGTTCATTTCAAAATTTAGGGTGTCAGGTCGTGTTTTCTTCAAAATTTATTTCTACAATGTCTGAACCTTTTGCAAACAGTGTAGCCCTGATCAGGTGCCACGTGCTTCGGCCTCTGATCTATGCATGCACTGTTTACCAGGGTACCCGTTTTGGGGTTTCTGGTAGTACTAAATGGGTTAATATCACACACCTAAGTGGTTTTGTTTGTTAAATTTGAGGTTCAACGTCCTGGTCAACACTGTATAGGTCATTTTGGAGACGTTGCTTCCAAAGGAGCAGTCTCTATAAGGCTATTTTCATGGCCACAACCGATTTCCTTTAAACTTTGTAGCTTCAAATTGGTACATATTGACTGTCTAATGGTGAATTTTTAGACTCTTTGGTCCACTGGTTTTTGCTGTATACACTATTAAAGTGGGTGGGGTAATGTCACCCCATCAAGGGTATACCAACAAAAATGCTATTATTTTTGTTCAAACTGCATGACTGGAGGCGATGTTTGCCGTATGCTTACTACCCTTTTAGGCATAACAGCCGGTGATAACAGTCTTATAAATATCAAACAAGAGAAGAGTTTATTAGCGCTTGTAAGTTGTTCCCAAATATTTGTAATTTTTATTCCCCAACTTTACGAAAAACCACAACACCTTTACAGTTTTCAACTTATTTCAAAGCTCTTTCATAAATATAATGTTGATGTAATAGTCATTCTAGGTATATGTCAGAATTATTGTTAGTTCATAAAACTTAAAGAGTTACCTATCCCTGAAATTGGATTTTACCCATTTTTTTAAACCAGAGTGCATTTATCCGTTTGTAGTACTCACAACTTCATTTGGAAGTGAATAAACCGATTCCATGCATATATAATTAACTAGATGTGGACAATGAAATCATTTGATTTAATAGTGCATGCTAGCAAGCACATGAGCACAACATCCCACGGTACGAGCACCACTTCTTCACCAACAGTACCATCCAGTGATTGGGTTCAGTCCTTGTGGTCTAAACACATTGCAAAACGAGCAAACAATTCTTACATAGTCGCCAACATATGGTATTTTACTATTGGATATTTTGTTGCTAAGGCCTTCCACTTTGTAATTCTCCCATTAGCTGATTCGACAACCTATCTCACTTTATACCTAGCCTTGAATCATTCGCCTCTTCAGTCGTATATTGCTTCTGAGATTTGGTTAGGAAGTGAAGCATATGAGAATTGATTTCATAACCCTTTAGTATTTCTCTAACATCCCTGAATCATACATCAACTTTTGCAAATGCCCTATTTGGGGATTCAAATTCTGATGTTGCAATCACAGTGGCTGATGGAACGTACATGTATATTGAGAAGAGTGGAAACTACTCATTTCAGAGAAGATCTTATTCCGTACATAAAGGACAGCCTTTGCTGAAACCTATGATGCTTGTGGCCACTGATGGTTACATTTTGACTGTGATGAGACCATATCTTGCAGATGGGAAAAACACAGATGCTAAGATTACCTAACACATGTTAAAGACTAATGCAGAAAAAATTACTGACTGGTTTGAAGAAGATGATGTTCTCGTTGTAGACCGCGGCATCAGGGATGCTATAGATATACTAAAGGATTTTGGAATCAATTCTCATTTGCCTCACTTTCTAAACAAATATCAAAAGCAACATACCACTGAACGGGCGAATGAGTCAAGGCTAGTTACAAAGGTGAGATGGGTTGTCGAATCAGCTAATGGGAGAATCAAAAAGTGGAAAGCCCTTAGCAACACAATGCCCAATAGTCAAAAACCATATGTTGGCGACTATGTAAGGATTGTTTGCTCATTGTGCAATGCATTTAGACTACCTTTGGTAACAAGCAAAGATTCAGGCAAAGCAATTGCTAGAAGAATAATGGCCCTAGCAAAAACTCCAAATAAGCTGCAGGATAAGGTTGTAACAAGAATTCCGCCGAAGGCTATGTCGCGCCTGTGGGGGCGCAAAGTCATCGAACCATGATATGTAGGTCAAGGTCAAACATAGATGCTTGTTCAAAAGATCCCATTCTCAAATGCAAGCTTGTACTAAGTATCATTAATGAAGCTCTAATAATTCTTGAGAAATGAACTTAACCATTAGGGTGAACGCTAGAGTGGTCGCAATATTTTACAAAGTCAGTGAACCATGAAATGTAGGTCAAGGTCAAATATGGATGCCTTCATTCAAGTTGCCATCCACAGATACAAGTTTGTACCACATATCATTAATGAAGCACTTATAGTTCTTGAGAAATAACCCGACATTAGGGTGAACGCTAGGGTGGTCGCAATATTTTACAAAGTCAGCGAACCATGAAATGTAGGTCAAGGTCAAATATAGATGCTTGCATGTAAGTTGTCATCCCCAGATACAAGTTTGTACCAAGTATCATTAATGAAGCTCTTATAGTTCTTGAGAAATAAACTTGACCATTAGGGTGAACGCTAGGGTGGTCGCAAATGTTGACGCCTTGACGAACGGACGAACGGACGGACCACCGAACGGACGGAAAACCGGGCGCCTATATCGCGCCATGCTAATAGCAGGCGGGACAAAAATGGCTGGGATAAAAAACGGGTTATTTGGAAAAAGATCGATGATGAGAAACTTGAGAATTTCCCAGAGATGACTGAGGATGAACTCAGGGATTTGAAACTGGGTATTTACCAGCTGAAACAAGCCAAATCCTACACAGATGAACATTTTGACGACAATGGATCATATGAGATAATGCCACACAAAGAAGAAGATGGTGTTCTCAAAGCACAGATACGTTCTCGCCACACGTCTAATAAAACATATAACATGCGGGTTGAATATACACAAGGACTGAACCCAATCACTGGATGGTATTGTGGGTGCAGAAGTGGAGCTCGTACCGTGGGATGTTGCGCACATGTGGCTTCTGTTCTCTGGTATTTGGGATATTACCGGAACAAAACAGAAAATAGTGAAGCAAAACCAAGCCGGGAACATATTGATTTTGTTTATGATGCTGCTGTTGATACACGGAGTACATCTAGCGATTCAGAGGAAGTTCAGTAAATTAACAAATTCTTAAACATGTCGTGAGACCATACAGGCTTATATTTAAGCACAGTATCAGTCTAAAATGTGGTTCCACAACATGAACAAAGCCTGCTTTGGTGGTCAAAAATGTTTACAGTTGACAAATGTTCCATTTGCACCTGGAAATTAAGAGATCATAAATAACCAAAAAAAAGGAAATATTAGCATGCACTATTAAATCAAATGCCTTCCTTGTCCACATCTATTTAATAATATTTGCATGGAATCGGTTTATTCACTTTCAAATGAAGTTGTGAGTACTACAAACGGATAAATGCACTCCAATTTAAAAAAAGGGTAAATCCAATTTCAGGGGCAGGTAACTCTTTAAGTTTTATGAACTAACAGTAATTTTGACATATACCTAGAATGACTATTACATCTACATTATATTTATGAAAGGTCTTTGAAATAAGTTGAAAACTGTAAAGGTGTTGTGGTTTTTCGTAAAGTTGGGGAATAAAAATTACTAATATTTGGGAACAACTTACAAGCGCTAATAAACTCTTCTCTTGTTTGATATTTATAAGACTGTTATCACCGGCTGTTATGCCTTAAAGGGTAGTAAGCATACGGCAAACATCGCCTCCAGTCATGCAGTTTGAACAAAAATAATAGCATTTTTGTTGGTATACCCTTGATGGGGTGACATTACCCCACCCACTTTAATAGTGTATACAGCAAAAACCAGTGGACCAAAGAGTCTAAAAATTCACCATTAGACAGCCAATATGTACCAATTTGAAGCTACAAAGTTTAAAGGAAATCGGTTGTGGCCATGAAAACAGCCTTATAGAGACTGCTCCTTTGTGGGAGTTTTACCCGACATTGAGATGAAATGAAATCTCAAGCCCTGCCACCCGATGAAATAAATAGGGTGAATATGCAAGGATGGTCTGACTCGCACCACCTTTCCCAAGACAGGTTTAGAACCTCTTAGCAGTTTACTGATACTCATTTGTGGTCAGCTCTGTGTGGAAGCATTGTGAAGCCCGATCTATTTCTTCAAGCCTGAGTGACGGGGGCCGACATCTATGTGGTGAAACGCTTCTTTAACCCTTTACCACTCAGGGATTTTGTGAATTTCGCTGATTTTCACAGTGTTGCACCTGACAGCAACTTCAACTAGCCATTTTTTCATAATGGATGGTCTGTTTTACACCAAACTCGGTATGAATGTTCATTGGGCAGTAGCCTTTCAAATGCAACCTTTCATGACTTGATCATTATTGTCATGGTAAAGAGGGGGCATCTCAAAGTTGGCAAAAAGTGTGCTTTCACATGAATTTTTGACCACATTTTAATCTTCACACAGCTGTCAAGGCAACAATTAAGGTGTTTGGCACTGGCCATTTTCACTGTTTGCAGCATGTTTTATCAGCATCAATTTTCAGGCATTTTTGACCCCAGACACCCTCAGATATAAATTTTAGCCGCCGGTTGGGCCATACACCCAAAATTTTTCGGGATGTGAGGGGGGCAGCGTTGCCCCCTTCAATCCCCCCCCCCCCCAGAATATTTTTAGTGGGGAGGTGCGCGAAAAAACAGGTCACTTTTTTGCCCAACAAATCCTAAACCAAACATAACTATCCAGGGGTAGAAATGCAGATTTTAGGTGCTTCTGGGGCTTAAAATGGGGGTGGGTGGGTGCAGACACGTAAAAACACGTATCTGAGTGGGAAAGGGTTAACTGAAATCTGGGAACATACTGAATTTTAGTCTAAAATGCATTAATTATATCTGAAATATTGTTTCTTGCAATAAAATGATGAAAAAACATTATTTTGGTCAGTTGGGATTTTCTTCATTAACCCTTTACCACTCAGGGATTTTGTGAATTTCGCTGATTTTCACAGTGTTGCACCTGACAGCAACTTCAACTAGCCATTGTTTCATAATGGATGGTCTGTTTTACACCAAACTCGGTATGAATGTTCATTGGGCAGTAGCCTTTCAAATGCAACCTTTCATGACTTGATCATTGTTGTCATGGTAAAGAGGGGGCATCTCAAAGTTGGCAAAAAGTGTGTTTTCAAATGAATTTTTGACCACATTTTAATCTTCACACAGCTGTCAAGGCAACAATTAAGGTGTTTGGCACTGGCCATTTTCACTGTTTGCAGCATGTTTTATCAGCATCAATTTTCAGGCATTTTTGACCCCAGACACCCTCAGATATAAATTTTAGTGGCCGGTCGGGCCATACACCCAAAATTTTTCGGGATGTGAGGGGAACGCCCCCCTTCAATCCCCCCTAGAATATTTTTAGTGGGGAGGCGCACGAAAAAACTGGTCACTTTTTTGCCCAACAAATCCTAAAGCAAACATAACTATCCAGGGGTAGAAATGCAGATTTTAGGTGCTTCTGGGGCTTAAAATGGGGGGGGGGGGTGCAGACACGTAAAAACATGTATCTGAGTGGGAAAGGGTTAAAATCGTTGGACATGACGCTTGCTTATGAGATTTTATCACAGAATGGCATATTTTCCTTATTTCTGCTTCAAAACAGATTGTGCGAGTTTGTTACAAAAGCCCAATGGGGCCATTCTAAAGGTTACCCAATGTTTATAGTTTGAGCAAGAATAAGGGCAATAATGTACATGTACATCACTATGATTTTGAACCAGTGCTTCAGCTGAAGTGCACGACCCGCCGGATGCTTTTAGCTGTATGAGTGTTACCATATATGGGTATGGCGGCCATTTTGGTCATGTGACCTGGACCTAAAACAGTTCCCCCAATAAATGCGCCTTATCGTAAGGAGCAAAAATATATCTTATACTTTAGTAATGTATTCTGAATCATTTGCAGGATAAAATGCATTCTCACTTTTCCAATACAAAAGCATATGTGTCAAAGTTTGACCTAGGCACAAAGAAGGTCAAGGTCAACCCAGGGTCACCAGTTTAGCAATTTATGATGGGCCTACGTCCCAGATGCTATTTATCAAGTTTCGTGGAAATCTGCCCAGTGGTTCTGAAGAAGACTATTTTTGAAGGGTTTTTACCATATATGGCTTGGCGGCCATTTTGGTAATGTGACCTGGACCCCATGAGCAAATTTTGGTTTCCCCCATCCAATAGAGGCTCCATATGAAATTTGACTTCAATCGGCCCAACGGTTTCCGAGGAGAAGCAGTTCGAAAATTTTCATATTTTTCGCCTCGGCGAGACTATACTAAATGGAATGTAATATTTCGCAAGTTCATTGGTAAGATCTCATTGATATCTATCACTAGACTATCAGTATGCCAAAAATTGTTTAAATATTCCAAGCGGTTAAGTCACTATCACCAATTTTCACAAACGGGTTACGGACCGACAGACAGACTGACCATATATGGCTTGGCAGCCATTTTGGTCATGTGACCTGGACCCAATGAGCAAATTTTGGTTTCCCCTATCCCATAGCGGCTTCAAATGAAATTTTATTTCAACCGGCCCAACGGTTTCCGAGGAGAAGCGGTTCGAAAATTTTCACATTTTTCGCCTCGGGGAGGCTATACTAAATGGAATGTAATATTTCGCAAGTTCATTGGTTAGATCTCATTGATATCTATCAGTATGCCAAAAGTGTTTAAATGTTCAAAGCGGTTAAGTCACTATCACCAATTTTCACAAACGGGTTACGGACGGACCCAAAGAAGGTCAAGGTCAACCCAGGGTCACCATTTTAGCCATTTATGATGGGCCTACGTCCCAGACGCTATTTATCAAGTTTCATGGAAATCTGCCCAGTTGTTCTGGAGAAAACTATTTTTGAAGGGTTTTTACCATATATGGCTTGGCGGCCATTTTGGTCATGTGACCTGGACCCCATGAGCAAATTTTGGTTTCCCTATCCCATAGGGGCTCCATATGAAATTTGACTTCAACCAGCCCAATGGTTTCCGAGGAGAAGCAGTTATAAATTTTCACATTTTTCGCCTCGGCGAGGCTATACTAAATGGAATGTAATATTTCGCAAGTTCATTGGTTAGATCTCATTGATATCTATCAGTATGCCAAAAATTGTTTAAATATTCCAAGCGGTTAAGTCACTATCACCAATTTTCACAAACGGGTTATGGACGGACATACAGACAGACCATATATGGCTTGGCAGCCATTTTGGTCATGTGACCTGGACCCCATGAGCAAATTTTGGTTTCCCCCATCCCATAGAGGCTCCATATGAAATTTGACTTCAATCGGCCCAACGGTTTCCGGGGAGAAGCAGTTCGAAAATTTTCACATTTTTCGCCTCAGCGAGGCTATACTAAATGGAATGTAATATTTCGCAAGTTCATTGGTTAGATCTCATTGATATCTATCAGTATGCCAAAAATTGTTTAAATATTCGAAGCAGTTAAGTCACTATCACCAATTTTCACAAACGGGTTACGGACGGACAGACTGACAGAATGACCGAATGACACAGTGATTTTAGGGCACTCTTAGAAATCAACCGACTTCAGTCGGTTGCTTTTTCTGTGGGTCGTGCAATATGTTCTATAAAAGGGTTATTCTTTGTAAGCAAGGAATACACCACAGAACTGGAAAATATGGAGTGGGCCAGACTAGCTAGTTTCAGCCAATTAGTCCTCATCAGTGACCCTCAAATGATTTCAAAATTCCACAATGGGTTCAATGACCCCAAAGGACAAAAAAATATGAACTACACTATGGTGTAGGGCAGGGAGATTTATTAAGCCGCCACACATTCCCAAACATCAACTGTAGTGATGTCAAATATGTTCTATACAAGAATTCCGCCGAAGGCTATGTCGCGCCTGTGGGGCGCAAAGTCACCGAACCCCAATCTAGGCCAAGGCCAAGGTCAAACATAGATGCTTGCATTGTAGTTGCATAGAAGTTGCCATTCTTAAATGCAAGCTTGTACTTAGTATCATTAATTAAGCTGTAATAATTCTTGAGAAATGAACTTAACCATTAGGGTGAACGCTAGGGTGGTTGCAATATTTTACAAAGTCAGTGAACCATAAAATGTAGGTCAAGGTCAAATATGGATGCTGGCATTTAAGTTTCCATCTCCAGATACAAATTTGTACCAAGTATCATTAATGAAGCTCTTATAGTTCTTGAGAAATTAACTTGACCATTTGGGTTAAACACTAGGGTGGTCGCAATATTTTACAAAGTCAGTGAACCATAAAATGTAGGTCAAGTCAAATATGGATGCTTGCATTTAACTTGCCACCCCCAGATACAAGATTGTACCACGTATTATTAATGAAGCTCTTATAGTTCTTGAGAAATTAACTTGATCATTTGGTTGAACGCTATGGGTGGTCGCAATATTTTACAAAGTTGGTGATTTGTTTTTGTTTGATTTGATGTTTAACTTCCCTGACAACACTGTAAAGGTCATTTTGGAGACGTTGCATCCATTTTGTGGGACTTTTACCCAATGAAATGACATCTCAAGCCCTGTCGCCCAATGAAACCAATAGGGTTTATTAGCATGGACGGTCCGCCTCGCACCGCGGTTCCTGGACAGGCTTAGATCCTCTAAGCGGTTTACCAGTACTAGTGTACAGGCCTGATCCAGCTCTGCGTGGAAGCATCATGCAGCCCATATATTTCTTCAAGCCCCTATGGGCTGGGGCTGTACAAAGTTGGTGAACCATGAAATGTAGGCCAAGGTCAAATATGGATGCTTGCATTTAAGTTGCCATCCCGAGATACAAGTTTGTACCAAGTTTAATTAATGAAGCTCTTATAGTTCTTGAGAAATAAACTTGACCATTAGGGTGAACGCTACGGTGGTCGCAATATTTTACAAAGTCAATGAACCATGAAATTTAGGTCAAGGTCAAATATGGATGCTTCCAGTGACATCTTTACACCATTTAATTAAGAGTGCATTGCGCTAAATGGAATGCACTTCGACCTAAACATTTACCAAAACGAACAATAAATATTGGTTTATGTGCATTTCAGATACATGTATTTACAGACCATAATGAACATCTGAGTTCATCATAAAAGATAGAGAGAGCAAGAGAGAGAGAGAGAGAGAGAGAGAGAGAGAGAGAGAGAGAGAGAGAGAGATAGATAGATAGATAGATAGATAGATAGATAGATAGATAGATAGATAGATAGATAGATAGATAGATAGATAGATAGATAGATAGATAGATAGATTTAGGATTAGGAAAGCCCTAATTGTAGCATGATAGCTCAGTGGTTACTGCACTTGCCTCTGATGCTAGAGGCTCCCGGTTCGATCTCTGGCAGCGGTGATAAAATTTTGGTGTCTGGACATGCTTCATTTGCATGTATGAATGTAATTAAGTGTGCCATCCTTCTGATCGGGACTTTAACTTGAGGCCCCACTGTGCAGGAACTGAGGGAGAGTCATCCTCTCTGCGGTACTGGTAATTACCAAAACGAAACCAAAGTACCTGAAAGGACTATTAAAAATATAGAGCAAATGTATGTGGTGATTCGTAATGCATTGAATTTAATGATTTAATTAATGTTCTTGCATAAATATATTATATAAACATATATTCAGTATAAAATTGGCACCGAGAAGGAATTTTATAACAAATAATTGTGTCTATATTTTTAATAGTCCGTTCCAGTATATCGGCTTCATTCTGGTATTTTGGTTTCATTTTGGTAATTACCTGTACCTTCCTCTCTGAAGGTTTATGACACAGGAGCTTGTAGTTCTGTTGGCACATGTCAGTATGAAAAATGATCAATTACGTTGTTACCTTTATCGACACGTGCCTTTAAGCAACAAACAGAATGATTATCATATAACTCAAACCTCAGTCATTATTGGGGCACATGCCTATCATCCATAAGTTTATGTCTCTACTGCGTGTCTTTAATTCTTTCTTGTTTCTTGCTTTTTGAATGTTATTGGGCAGGGGCACATTGATAGCTATATGTGTGCCTAGCGCCAAAGCCAACGCAGACTCACATCCACCTGTGCAGTCTGAATTGTGTGTAACTATTTATCATAAAGTAGCCAAAGCTGCTTCATGCCTCCAGGGATGAGGACCATACTGTGCGGCTGAGCAAGTGGAGCTGTGTATGCTGGGCTCGTGAAGTAGCCAAAGCTTCATCACGCCTCCAGCGATCATGACAATACGTTGCGGCTGAGCAAGCTGATCTGTGTATGCTAAGCGAATTGTAGAAATTGCTGGGCCCTTGCTTACTTAATATTTACTTCAAGCGGCATAATGTTCAAACAGCTTCCACCTGACCCTTTCCTGTAACAAAATTGAAGATTTTGTGCTGAAAACGAACCAATGACTTTCTTATTCATAACGTATCCCATCACTTAAATGGAAGTTGAAAAGCAGAAATAAGGAAAACAAATTTAACAATGTACACAATGAAACAAATTTATAAGCCCAATGTGACTCTGAACAATGCTTGATGTCAGTTTTCTAACCATTGCCTGCAGTGAAAACAATCAAATATCATAAATACTTAAGCATTTTCAAAATTCTTAAGAGTGCATTTTCTTTCTTGCATCCATTATGATAATGCACCCGTGTGACATAGTGCATTCTCTTTGGAACCGCCAAAGAGCTTAAGAGTGCATTTTCTCTTATATCCATTACGATAACACACCCGTGTGACATAGCGCATGCTGTCATTTTCTCCAAAATGACTTCTTTTCTGACAAAAAAATTGTGATATAGTCGACGCTCGTTATCTCAAACCTAACGGGACCGGATAAAAAAGTTCGAGTTATCCGTAGTGCGAGATAACCAAAGTGTGACATCACATGCATGTCAGAGCCCATTATTTGCCGTGATATGCTTGGCATTCTTGGTTATTCTAGAGTCATAGCAACTTACAGCCACAGCCTATTGAGTTTTTAAAACTTGTTTATGAAAGTAATGGTGCTTGTTGAAGTAGAGCGATTATAAAAGCTTTCTCTCATGTTTTGTTGTTTTTTAAATTCCTGCAAATTCGGGTATCCAAATAAGCTAAAAATAGACATGTACTTAAATGGACTGGTTACCCGCTTGTGAACGCAATGGTGAGCAGTACATACGGTAGTCCCTTGCCAAGAAAGCTGGTCACGAGCCATCATTTTAGGATGTACACAATCTGTATGTGCATCGGGACAAGGGACAGTACTCAATTTTGACACTAATGACGATTACGTAAAACAACCAATTAAAGAGCCTGGTCATACCTAATTGTACATTAATACAAATCAGAGCCGTCTTTTATCACAGAAATCTTTGAAACGAGAAGGTGTTAAGATCAAAGGTTGAGCACTGCATATCAGTCTTTATTATACGCATGTGATTTTCATAATAGTGGTAAAGGTATTGTTTGTGCTAATTTTAATTACGAAAGCAGCTGGACATTGGAAAATTAAAACCAAATTGTGAGTACTGATGAACTGTTTTGTAAATTCTTTAACTGAAAGACCGGCAGCATTTTTTTTTTTCATGTTTTTTTTTTCCTTCTTTGCGTAATGAATTTCGGTTCGAGAAACGTGGTAGTAAAGTCAATGAAAACTAGAATTTGTTTTTCTACAAAAACACAGATGTCTCCCCCGTTTTTGACTGCTAAGTATAACCTTGACAGTGGAGGTATTGAGCTGGGTCTTGTGTGCAACACATCATTTAATGAAGTTGAACATTTCTGCATAGTAACTTTAAAAATGTTCATAGCAAAATAAAAAAGTTATTGGCCGTAAACAAAAAAAGCACTTTTTTACCTTTGACCTCTAAGTATGGCCTTGACCTTTGTGGTACAACACATCGTCTCATGATGGTTAACATTTCTGCCAAGTAATTTCATAATCCATCAAAGAATAAGGAAGTTATTGACTGTCCTTTTTTTTACCTTTGACCTCTAGGTATGACCTTGACATTGGAGGTATGGACCTTGGCCTTGCACATGACTCATGGTCCAACTTTAAAGCCTCTAGCTCCAACAGTTTTTGAGATATCTTGCTGACAAGATTTTATTAAAAAAAATTCAAAGAGCAATAACTCTTGAAAGGGGCATAATCCGGATGAGAAAAAAATACGTGTCAGCTTATTTTCCATTAGGTATGCATATATGAAATTTCAAAACCATAGCCTACACAGTTCTAAAGTTATGCTATGCATCACTTTTAGGATTCATTACAATGGGCACAAATTACCAAAATGAGAAAGAGCCATAACTCGCAAAGTATTTTTCGGAATTTTGTCAAAAGTTAATCAGTTCATATACTCATCACCACCAATATACTCAACAACTTTCAAGGCTCTAGCTGCAATAGTGTTTGAGATATTTTGCTGACAAGATTTTATTAAAATAATTTCAAAGGGCAATAACTCTTGAAAGGGGCATAATCCGGACGAGAAAAAAAATACGCGTCAGCTAATTTTTCATGAGGAACCCATATATGAAATTTCAAAACCCTAGCATACACAGTTCTAAAGTTGTGCTATGCATCACTTTAAGCATACATTACAATGGGCACAAATTACCAAAATGACAAAGGGCCATAACTCACAAAGTGTTTTTTGGAATTTTGTCAAAAGTTAATCAGTTCATCTACTCATCACCACCAATATATTCACCAACTTTCAAGCCTCTAGCTCCAATAGTTTTTGAGATATCTTGCTGACAAGATTTTATTAAAAAAAATTCAAAGGGCAATAACTCTTGAAAGGGGCAAAATCCTTACGAGAAAAAAAATACGCATCCGCTTATTTTCCATCAGAAATGCATATATGAAATTTCAAAATTATAGCATACACCGTTCTAAAGTTATGCTATGCATCACTTTTAGCATACATTACAATGGGCACAAATTACCAAAATGACAAAGGGCCATAACTCACAAAGTATTTTACGGAATTTTGTCATAAGTTAATCAGTTCATCTACTCATCACCAACAATCTATTCACCAACTTTCAAGGCTCTAGCTCCAATAGTTTTTGAGATATCTTGCTGACAAGATTTTATTAAAAAAATTTCAAAGGGCAATAACTCTTGAAAGGGGCATATTCCGGACGAGAAAAAAAATACGTGTCTGCTAATTTTCCATGAGGAATCCATATATGAAATTTCAAAACCCTAGCATACATGGTTCTAAAGTTATGCTATGCATCACTTTTAGCATACATTACAATGGGCACAAATTACCAAAATGACAAAGGGCCATAACTCACAAAGTATTTTTCGGAATTTTGTCAAAAGTTAATCAGTTCATCTACTCATCACCATCAATATAATCACCAACTTTCAAGGCTCTAGCTCCAATAGTTTTTGAGATACCTTGCTGACAAGATTTTATTAAAAAAAAAATTCAAAGGGCAATAACTCTTGAAGGGGGCATAATCCGGACGAGAAAAAAAATACGCGTCAGCTAATTTTCCATGAGGAATCCATATATGAAATTTCAAAACCCTAGCATACACGGTTCTTTAGTTATGCTATGCATCAAAAGCGTAATGGACGGACGAACAGACGAACAAACCAGAACCAATATGCCCCTCAGACTTTTTCAAAGTTGGGGGCATAATAAGAAAGTTATTGACAGAACACAAAAAAGGCCCTTTTTTACCTTTAACCTCTATGTATAACCTTGACCTTTCAGGTATTAAACTGGGTCATGCGTGCAATACATCAGCTCATGGTGGTTAACATTTCTGCCTAGCAATTTCAAAATCCATCTAAAAATAAGAAAGTTATTGACCAAACACGAAAAAAGGCCCCTTTTTTACCTTTGACCTCTATGTATGACCTTGACATTTTAGGTACCAAACTGAATCATGCATGCAACACATCGTCCCATGATAGTTAACATGTTTGCCAAGTAACTTCAAATTCTATTTAAAAATAGGCAAGTTATTGACAAAACCCGAAAAAAGGCCCCTTTTTTACCTTTGACCTCTAAGTATGACCTTGACCTTTGAGGTAACAACCTGGGTCATGCATGCAACACATCAACTTATATTGGTTCACATTTCTGCCATGTGATTTCAAAATCCATCCCAAAATAAGAAAGTTATTGACCAAATACGAAAAAAAGGCCCACTTTTTGACCTTTGACCTCTAAGTATGACCTTGACCTTTGAGGTACCGACCTGCCTCATGTGCACCACACATTGTCTCATGATTGTAAATAATTATGCCAAGTAATTTTAAAATCCATCTCAAAATTAGAAAGTTATTGACCAAATACGAAAAAAAGGCCCTTTTTTGACCTTTGACCTCTAAGTATGACCTTGACCTTTGAGGAACCGACCTGCCTCATGCACACCACACATCGTCTTATGGTTGTTAATAATTATGCCAAGTAATTTTAAAATCCATCTCAAAATAAGAAAGTTATTGACCAAATACGAAAAAAAGGCCCCTTTTTTGACCTTTGACCTCTAAGTATGACCTTGACCTTTGAGGTACCGACCTGCCTCATGCGCACCACACATCGTCTTATGGTTGTTAATAATTATGCCAAGTAATTTTAAAATCCATCTCAAAATAAGAAAGTTATTGACCAAATACGAAAAAAAGGCCCCTTTTTTGACCTTTGACCTCTAAGTATGACCTTGACCTTTGAGGTACCGACCTGCCTCATGCGCACCACACATCGTCTTATGGTTGTTAATATTTCTGCCGAGTAATTTTAAAATCCATCAAAAAATAAGAAAGTTATTGACCGGACACGATTTGCCCATACATATATACATACCAACAAACTTCCAAGGGAGATAATTCAAAAAGTATAAATGCGAGAGTTATGGTTCTTGCGCACTGCACGTCGTCTAATGCTGATTAATATTTATACGAAGTTTCGTGACGATAGCTCTAACGGTTTTCAAGTTACAGATCGGACACGAAAGTGTGACAGACGGACAGACGGACAGACAGACAGACGGACAGACAGACGCCCGGGGGAAAAACAATATGTCTCTCCGAAAAAAATTTTTTCGGGGGAGACATAAATATATTCAGGGACTGAAAATGATGGGCGAGATAGCCGAAGTGTCGACTTAAAAGTAGTTCGACACATGCAAAGTTGAAATACAATAAATATATAGGGAACATATACAGGACTTAGAAATCGGTTCGACATAAGTGATAGGGTCGAGATAGGCGAGGTCGAGGTAACGAGAGTCAACTGTATTTGTCTTATTTATATTCCGAGCATAACTTGTCTTTTCTCTTCAGAACTGGCGGTTCTAAAGAGTACCCACAACCTATGTCTTGGATCAGAAATATGTAACATATGCTCCTTTAAACCCCAAATTTCCCTATATAAACTTTATAAGTGGGGTTTCGCGGGGTATTATTTTCTTGGAATCATCATGATGTGTTTTTTTATCATTTGAGGAAAGGATATTATTTTCTCAAACTGAACATATTTTTCACTTTATTCCATTTTCGACTTACATGCTACTGATTTTGCCGTGCAAGCAAACCAATTATATACAAACATAGTAATTATACTATCATTAAAATTGTGGATTGCTATGGCCTGATATTGACAGGGCCCGATTTTGTTATGGGCTGAATTGTCCAGTTTGTTTGATTTGAGGTTTAACGTCCCCGTCAATGCTGTATAGGTCATTTTGGAGAAGTTGCTTCTAATTTTGTGGGATTTTTACCCGGCATTGAGATGAAATGACACCTCAAGCCCTGTCGCCCAATGAAACCAATAGGGTTCATAAGCATGGACGGTCCGACTCTAACCGCTTTACTTGGGCAGGCTTTGATCCTCTAAGCTGTTTACCAGTACTGGTGTGTGGTCGGATTTCAGCTCTGCGTGGAAGGATCATGCAGCCCATCTATTTCTTCAAGCCCCGATGGGTGGGGCCGCTGAATTGTCGAGAGACCACCCCTACCATAATTATATAAATTATATGACTACTTTCCTAAAACCTGGAGTGTAAGTTATGCACACTTGCGAGAAATGGTCAAAATTTGACCGATCTCACCTGCACACTAGTCCTCTTAACGGGGATGCTGCAGTATGAATAGATAGATAAGTATATCGTTGAGGGACCAGTTTCAGTGACTGTAAGCACTTTCTTTTGTGTAACGATTAAATGCCATACAAATAAATAAAAAATGCATTTTATCTTTTATTTGTTATGTTCCCTTTCCAATAGTGCGTTGGAGGCAGCCATTGTTTTGACCCACATATTTCAAAACCGGAAATTACAAATGACCAGAATCGGTGACCTTTGAACTTTGCCTCATGGTACAGTAACAGTGCAAAATTATGTAATGAAAATGTTGTGATGGTCAAAACAACATTACTAGAAACTGTTAACTTCCGAACAACATATTCACAAATGGTATAACAGATATCCAAAATGATTTCCTTTTTAGCGTGTCTGTGACACACAAATATATCATGGCATTTTTCAATGGGTTGCTTGTAGTAATATACGAGATGTATTCATTGTTTTCATAGGGGTATGTTACACTGGGTCCACTTTTTTATGACTAAAGAATCACAGTATTTGTGTTAGTCGCCACAGCTTTTTGGGGCTGCATCCGAAAAAGAAGAGGGAGCTGAACTAAAACAAGGTATGTTTTCCACTTTCAAATTGCACAGCTAAGACAAAAGTTAAGCACTGGCATCAAATTTGGGGCAGTCCCTGTAGATAAAATATAGAAGCTGGCTCCAATGTGTCCTGTGACTTGAAGTAGCAGAAGACAGAAAATGTTGCGATGGGGAAAATATTTAAAAACTAGAAAAAGTGTCCATAGGACACGGATGCCCCCGCCAAATGCAATTCATAAAAAATATTACAAATATATTTCAAATCAATCATAACATATATGCATCAAGGGCAGATAATCCAAAAACCAAAAATGCAAGAGTTGTCTTCCTTGTTCATGACACATCGTCTCAGTGTGATAAATGCACCTGTGAAGTTTCATGAATATATTCCATATGGTTTTAGAAGCCTCCGTGGTGCAGTGGTTACGCTACTCGCCTTGTAAACCAGGGGTCGCAGGATCGATCCCGGGCTTCTCCAGACTTTCGGATGAGTCTTTAAACCGAGGTCCCGTCTCCGTATGACCTTAGCTGTTGGTGGGACGTAAAACTCAAACACTCACTCACTCCATATGGTTTAGGAGTTATGGCCCGGACACG
The DNA here is from genome assembly GCA_963580285.1 of Lucinisca nassula. Taxonomy (NCBI): domain Eukaryota; kingdom Metazoa; phylum Mollusca; class Bivalvia; order Lucinida; family Lucinidae; genus Lucinisca; species Lucinisca nassula. Next base: position 110,485,046 of record OY757012.1, on the reverse strand, counting down.
GTTAACTATATGGTACCGAGTCAAGGGCAGATAATTCAAAAACCAACAAGAAAAATGCCTAATGGCATTATGGACGGGGTTTTTTTTTTCAGTACGGTTAGGATGGTGGTGGCATTAGTGGGGTAGGGTGGTGTGTGCTGGTGTGGGGTAGGGTGGGGTGGGATGGGTTAGGAGTCGGGTGGGACGGGGGGGGGGGGGTATGTGTTTTACGAAGAAAAAAAATTAAAGTTTTTTTCTATTTTTAGCTCTATTTTTAGCTCTAGTGGCCACTGATTTTAGTAATTTTGAAAAAGGGTCACCTAATGAACATTTCTGTAAAATAATTTTGAAATAGGGCCATTATCCCAGGAGGACATGTCATTTAAAGAAATTGTTGACCGACGACGGACATCAACTCACCTTGAGCACTTCGTGCTCAGGTGAGCTAAAAAAAGAACGAAAAAAAAAAAACAAAAAAAAAAAAGAAAATTCCATGCCTGTGCATGCATGTATGTATTATTTCTAGCAACTATCAGGGGAGGAAGATAATAATTGTTGCTATGTGTTTATGGAGAAGAAAAGAAAAATAAAGAAAAAAAAAGAATGAAAAAAGAAAGAAAAAAAAAAGAACGAAAAAAAAAAAAAAAAGTCTCCACGGGGGGTTGAACTCACGCCCCTCAGATTCATAGTCAACAATAGGATTCGTAGTCCAGCACTCTATGCACTACACTGGCATTTGAAAAAAGGTTAACCAAAAGGTAAACCTGAAAAACACAAGTTTGAAAAATGACAATTTCCGCCAAAATTTTAGTCTTTTGCGCCATTTATGGATAATACATGAAAGCGGTACCTCCACTTATGCATCAGTCCTGATATTAAAACAATCTGCTACAGAATAGATGAAAAATATCACTTTGAAAAAAGGTTAACCAAAAGGTAAACCTGGGACGACGCCCGCCCGCCCGCAGGACGCCCGCCCACCCGCCCGGACATCGCTATTTTAAAGGATGGATTTTTTTTAAAAACCCGTCCAAAAAGTTGTCTTCCTTGTTCATGACACATCGTCTAAGTGTGATGAATGCACCTGTGAAGTTTCATGAATATATTCCATACGGTTTAGGAGTTATGACCCGGACACGACATACCATTTGACTATATATGGATGTAAGTCAAGGGCAGATAATTCAAAAACTAAACAAGCAGGAGTTGTCTTCCTTATTCTTTGCACATCGTCTCAGTGCGATGAATGCACCCGTGAAGTTTCATGAATATATTCCATACGGTTTAGGAGTTATGGCCCGGACACGGTTTACTATACGGTACTAAGTCAAGGGCAGATAATTCAAAAACCAAAAATGCAAGAGTTGTCTTCCTTGTTCATGACACATCGTCTAAGTGTGATGAATGCACCTGTGAAGTTTCATGAATATATTCCATACGGTTTAGGAGTTATGTCCCGGACGCGACATTCCATTTGACTATATATGGATGTAAGTCAAGGGCAGATAATTCAAAAACTAAACAAGCAGGAGTTGTCTTCCTTGTTCATGACAGATCGTCTCAGTGTGATGAATGCACCTGTGAAGTTTCATGAATATATTCCATAGGGTTCAGGAGTTATGGCCCGGACACGGTTTACTATATGGTACTAAGTCAAGGGCAGATAATTCAAGAACCCAAAAAGCAAGAGTTGTCTTCTTTGTTCATGACACATCGTCTCATTGTGATGAATGCAACTGTGAAGTTCCATGAATATATCCCATACGGTTTAGGAGTTATGGCCCGGACACCGGACGAACGAACAGGGGTAACACTTAATGCCCTTCCGGTATTCTCCGAATACGCGGGGGCATAAAAAAATAAAGGAAAAATAAACTATGGCTTTTGGGGGGCACATCAGAACATATCTAAAAAAGATATTAAGACAAGAGGGCCATGATGGCCCTACATCGCTCACCTGATCCATAGAGTAACAAGTGGGCCCCGGGGAGGGCCATTATTGACCCCAGGGTTATAATGTGCATAATGTTGAGGGAGGTCTAAAAAGGTGAAGCTTCATACCAAATTTCAAAGACATGGGTATTGCAGTTTCAGAGAAGAAGATTTTTAAAGATTTCCCTATATAAGTATTGTGAAACCAAAGGGTCTCAGGGTGGGGGCATTCTTGATAGAGGTCCACTAGATGAAACTTCACACCAAATATCAAAGACCTATGCCTATTGGTTTCACAGAAGAAGATTTTTAAAGATTTTCCTAAAATAAGTCTATGTAAAACCAAAGGACCCCGGAGCGGGGGCATTTTTGGCCCCAGGGCTATAATTTGAACAATCTTGGTAGGGGTCCATAAGATGAAGCTTCACACCAAATATCAAAGACCTGGGCCTTGCAGTTTCAGAGAAGAAGAATTTTTAAAGATTTGCCTTATATAAGCCAATGTAAAACAAAAGGGCCCCAGGGGGGGGGGGCATTTTTGGCCCCAGCACTATAATTTGAACACTCTTGGTAGAGGTCCACTAGATGAAGCTTCATACCAAATAGCAAAGACCTGGGCCTTGCAGTTTCAGAGAAGAAGATTTTTAAAGATTTTCCCTATATAAGCATATGTAAAACCAAAGGGCCCCGAAGTGGGGGCATTTTTGGACCCAGCACTATAATTTGAACAATCTTGGTAGGGGTCGACTAGATGAAGCTTCATACCAAATATCAAAGATATGGGCCTTGCGGTTTCAGAAAAGAAGATTTTTAAAGATTTTCCCTATAATCCTATGTAAAACCAAAAGGCCCTGGGGCGGGGCATTTTGGGCCCCAGCACTATAATTTGAACAATCTTGGTAGGGGTCCACTAGATGAAGCTTCATACCAAATATCAAAGACCTGGGCCTTGTGGTTTCAGAGAAGAAGATTTTTAAAGATTTTCCCTTTATAATCCTATGTAAAACCAAAAGGCCCTGGGGCGGGGGCATTTTGGGCCCCAGCACTATAATTTGAACAATCTTGGTAGGGGTCCACTAGATGAAGCTTCATACCAAATATCAAAGACCTGGGCCTTGTGGTTTCAGAGAAGAAGATTTTTAAAGATTTTCCCTATATAATCCTATGTAAAACCCAAAGGCCCTGGGGCGGGGGCATTTTGGGCCCCAGCACTATAATTTGAACAATCGTGGTAGGGGTCCACTAGATGAAGCTTCATACCAAATATCAAAGATCTGGGCCTTGTGGTTTCAGAGAAGAAGATTTTTTAAGTTTTCGATGAAAAAATCTATTTTTGGCTCCTGTGACCTAGATGTGCAGCAGACCAGAACCATTTGAACAACTTTGAAAGGGGTCCACCTAAGGATCATTCCTGTGAAGTTTGGTCAAAATCCGATCAGTGGTTTAGGAGGAGATGTCGTTGGAAGAAATTGTTTACGCACGGATGACAGACAAAAAGTGATCCTAATATAAAACACAAGAGGGCCATGATGGCCCTGGATCGCTCACCTGATCCATAGAGTAACAAGGGGGCCCCGGGGAGGGCCATTATTGACCCAGGGCTATAATGTGCATAATGTTGAGGGAGGTCAAAATAGGTGAAGCTTCATACCAAATATCAACAAAGGCTATAATTTGAACAATCTCAACAAAGGTCCGCTAGATGAAAAGAAACACCAAATATTAAAGACCTGGGCCTTGTGGTTTCCGAGAAGAAGATATTCCCTACATAAGCCTATGTAAAACCAAATGGCCCCAGGCCTAGGGTGTTTTTGGCCTCAGGGCTATAATTTAAACAATCTTGATAGAGGTCCACTAGATGAAACTTCACACCAAATATCAAAGACCTGGGCCTTGCTGTTTCAGAGAAAAAGATTTTCAAAGATTATCTCTATATAAGTCTATGTAAAACCAAAGGGCCCCGGGGCGTGGCATTTGTGGCCCGATGGCTATAATTTGAACAATCTTTGTACAGGTCCATTAGATGAAGCTCCATACTAAATGGGGGGGGGGGGGGGGGGGGCATTTTTGGCCCAAGGGCTATAATTTGAACAATCTTGGTAAGGGTCCACAAGATACAGCTTCATACCAAATATCAAAGACCTGGGCCTTGCGGTTTCAGAGAAGAAGATTTTTTAAGATTTTGCCTATATAAATTTATGTAAAACCAAAAGGCCACGGGGCGGGGCATTTTTGGCCCCAGCACTTTAATTTGAACAATCTTGGTAGGGGTCCACTAGGTGAAGCTTTATTCAAAATAGCAAAGACCTGGGCCTTGCGGTTTCAGAGAAATGGTTTTTTAAAGATTTTCCCTATAAAAGCCCATGTAAAACCAAAGGGCCCGGGGGTGGGGGCATTTTTGGCCCCAGCACTATAATTTGAACAATCTTGGTAGGGGTCCACTAGATGAAGCTTCATACCAAATAGCAAAGACCTGGGCTATGCGGGTTCAGAGTAGAAGATTTTTAAAGAGTTTCTCTATATAAGCCCATGTAAAACCAAAGGGCCCTGGGGAGGGGGCATTTTTGGCCCCAGCACAATAATTTGAACAACCTTGGTAGGGGTCTACTAGATGAATCTTTATACCAAATATCAAAGACCTAGGCCTTGCGGTTTCAGAGAAGAAGATTTTTAAAGCTTTTACCTATATAAGCCTATGTAAAACCAAAGGGTCTCGGTGCGGGGGCATTTTTGGCCCCATCATTATCATTTGAACAATCTTGGTAGGGGTTCACTAGATGAAGCTTCACACCAAATATCAAAGACCTGGGCTTTGCGGTGTCAGAGAAGAAGATTTTTTAAGTTTTTGGTGAAAAAAATCTATTTTTGGCTCCTGTGACCTAGATGTGCAATGGACCGGAACCATTTGAACAACTTTGAAAGGGGACCACCTAAGGATCATTCCTGTGAAGTTTGGTCAAAATCCGATCAGTGGTTTAGGAGGAGATGTCGTTTGAAGAAATTGTTTACGCACGGATGACAGACAAAAAGTGATCCTAATATAAATCACAAGAGGGCCATGATGGCCCTGGATCGCTCACCTGATCCATAGTGTAACAAGTGGGCCCCAGAGAGAGCCATTATTGGCCCCAGAGCTTTAATGTGCATAATGTTGAGGGAGGTCTTAAAGGTGAAGCTTCATACCAAACATCAACAAAGGCTATAATTTGAACAATCTTGGCAAAGGTCCACTAGATGAAGCTACACATCAAATATCAAAGACCTGGGCCTAGCGGTTTCAGAGAAGAAGATTTTTAAAGATTTTCCCTTTATAAGCCTATGTAAAACCAAAGGGCCCCTTGGCGGGGGCATTTTTTGTCCCAGGACTCAAATTTGAACAATCTTGGTAGGAGTCCACTAGATGAAGCTTCATACCAAATATCAAAGTCCTGGGCCTTGTGGTTTCAGAGAAGAAAATTTTTAAAGATTTTCCCTATATAAGCCTATGTAAAACCAAAGGGTCCTGGGGCGGGGGCATTTTTGGCCCCAGCACTATAATTTGAACAATCTTGGTAGGGGTCCACTAGATGAAGCTTCATACCAAATATCAAAGACCTGGGCCTTGTGGTTTCAGAGCAGAAGATTTTTAAAGATTTTCCCTATATAAGCCTACGTAAAACCAAAGGGCCCCGTGGCGGGGGCATTTTTTGTCCCAGCACTAAAATTTGAACAATCTTGGTAGGGGTCCACTAGATGAAGCTTCATACCAAATATAAAAGTCCTAGGCCTTGTGGTTTCAGAGAAGAAAATTTTTAAAGATTTTCCCTATATAAGCCTATGTAAAACCAAAGGGCCCCGGGGCGTGGGCATTTTTGGCCCCAGCACTATAATTTGAACAATCTTGGTAGGGGTCTACTAGATGAAGCTTCATACCAAATATCAAAGACCTGGGCCTTGTGGTTTCAGAGAAGAAGTTTTTTTAAAGATTTTCCCTATATAAGCCAATATAAAACCAAAGGGCCCCGTGGCGGGGGCATTTTTTGTCCCAGGACAAAAATTTTAACAATCTTGGTAGGGGTCCACTAGATGAAGCTTCATACCAAATATCAATGTCCTGGGCCTTGTGGTTTCAGAGAAGAAGATTTTTATAGATTTTCCCTATATAAGCCAATGTAAAACCAAAGGGCCCCGTGGCGGGGGCATTTTTTGTCCCAGCACTAAAATTTGAACATTCTTGGTAGGGGTCCACTAGATGAAGCTTCATACCAAATATCAATGTCCTGGGCCTTGTGGTTTCAGAGAAGAAGATTTTTAAAGATTTTCCCTATATAAGCCTATGTAAAACCAAAGGGCCCCGTGGCGGGGGTATTTTTTGTCCCAGCACTATAATTTGAACAATCTTGGTAGGGGTCCACTAGATGAAGCTTCATACCAAATATCAAAGTCCTGGGCCTTGTGGTTTCAGAGAAGAAGATTTTTAAAGATTTTCCCTATATAAGCCTATGTAAAACCAAAGGGCCCCGGGGCGGGGGCATTTTTGGCCCCAGCACTATAATTTGAACAATTTTGGTAGGGGTCCACTAGATGAAGCTTCATACCAAATATCAAAGACCTGGGCCTTGTGGTTTCAGAGAAGAAGATTTTTAAAGATTTTCCCTATATAAGCCCATGTAAAACCAAAGGGCCCCGGGGCGGGGGCATTTTTGGCCCCAGCACTATAATTTGAACAATCTTGGTAGGGGTCCACTAGATGAAGCTTCATACCAAATATCAAAGACCTGGGCCTTGTGGTTTCAGAGAAGAAGATTTTTTAAGTTTTTGGTGAAAAAAATCTATTTTTAGCTCCTGTGACCTAGATGTGCAACGGACCGGAACCATTTGAACAACTTTGAAAGGGGACCACCTAAGGATCATTCCTGTGAAGTTTGGTCAAAATCCGATCAGTGGTTTAGGAGGAGATGTTGTTTAAAGAAATTGTTTACGCACGCACGGACGCACGCACGGACGGACGCACGACGGACGACAGACAAAAAGTGATCCCAAAAGCTCACCTCGTCACTACGTGACGGTGAGCTAAAAAAACAGCCAAAATATGCAAGGAAATATAAATTAATTTTTTTCTTTTTTCTCTTATTACTGGTACTTGTAACTTGTGTTCGTAGAATCTGTGATTCCTAATGAATCGTCTTCTACATCTCTTCTTAACTAATGTTTAACTAACTTCCGGTGCAGTTAATAATGTCTGTTAGGTGTATAGAAAGTGGTTCGGCAATAAACGTCATTTCACATTTGTTGATTTTCAAACGACAATTGTTAGTACATATATATCTCCAGTTTTGTATTTTTCATCCCCCATATGTTTGTCATACAGAGTTTTAAAACTCAGAAGTTGAGAACTGTTTTACAGTTAAGTATAGTATACTCTCAGGGAGTTCATTCCATCTATTAACCACTCGAACACAGAAAAAGTTCATTCTAAATGACTTGAGAGCTCTAGGCTTGGATAATTTCTGACTATGGCCAAGTGTTGTTAAATCGGAGAACTCAAAGAGTCCATCCACAGAGATGTTGTCAATATTGTTTAGAATTTTAAAAACTTGGATCATGTCCATTCGATATCTTCTATATTGCAATGTTGTCAAATTTAATGACTTCAGGCGTTCTTCATAACTGAGGTGTGCAAGTTCAGGAAGCAATCGAGTAAGCCTTCTTTGAACATTTTCGACAGCATGTATGTCTTTTTTCAAAATTGGAAACCAGATGATATTTCCATAGTCTAGGATAGGTCGCACAAGTGTTTTATATATAACTAGTAAAGTCTCCTCGTTTAGGTATGAAAACGCAGGTTTAATCAAACCAACAAGTCTATTTGCTCTATTTACTGTCAAACTGATGTGTTTATCGAACTTCAGATTTTCCTGAACATGGATGCCAAGATCCTTCTCAGTTTCTACTGATTTCAGTACATAAGGTTGTCCTTCCTTGTTTGACATTTCATATTCAAACCGGGGATTGTCTTTTCCAAGGTGTAAAACTTTACATTTCTCAACATTAAATAGCATCAACCACTTTATTGTCCACTGGCATAGTTCATCCAAGTCATTTTGAATGGTTTCAAAGTCCTCCAGATTTTGTAAATCTTTGAAGAGTTTAGCATCATCTGCAAAGAGTTTGCAGTAAGACTTTACTTGTTCAGGAAGGTCATTCACGTACAAGATAAATAAAAGGGGGCCTAGAACGGAGCCTTGTGGCACCCCACTTGTTATATCTGTCCACTCTGAAGACTGTCCATTTATAACAACACGTTGTAAACGATTTGACAGAAAGTCTGTTAACCATTTTAGTAAGTTTCCAGATACACCGAGCTTTTCAATTTTCAGCAGTAAGCATTTATGTGGAACAGAGTCAAACGCTTTCCTAAAATCCAGAAACACTGCATCCACTGGAATATCAGAATCTATGTACTTTGACCAACTATCAAAGACTGTCAAGAGTTGTAAAATACATCCTCTCCTATCTCTAAATCCAAACTGTGAGTCTGATAAAATACTATTATCTTTGCAATGATCCATGATGGCATTTTTTATAAGGCTCTCTAACATTCTACATAAAATACTTGTGATACTGATAGGTCGATAATTGGAAGAATTTGTTTTATCACCACTCATGAAGATACATGTGACATTTGCAAGCTTCCATTCACTGGGCAGTGTACCTTCGCTCAAAGATTTGTTGAACAATATTGAAATTGGGTATGAAATGGTATCTGCAGTCTCTCTCAAAAATCTGGGGTGAAAATTGTCAGGACCAGTAGATTTAGATATATTCAGCTGACTAAGTAATAATTTCACTTTGTTTTCAGTGATTACAATGTCACAAATAGAACTGTCCACTTTAGTTGAAAACTCTGGAAGGATATCATTCTCTTCTTTGATGAAAACCGAACTGAAGAATTGGTTTAATTCACTCCAACTAATTTTGACATTGAGCACTCCGTAATGTGCACTCCAGAATGCATTCCATGACATGCATTCCATACGTACTCGCACACATCTGAGCATTACGAGCAGGATTTCCTGGGTGGTAACCAGTACTTCTTTGAACAGAATTTTTCGATGTTGTTGACAGAAGTGACAGGTCTTTATTTATACTATTAATAACTGGATGTGATGACCTCACAGAACTCCTTACTAAGAAAATAACACGAGGGAACTAAGTGTCACCGAAACAGGTCAGTCACCATTTCTGGGCCTAGGGGGCGTTGCTTGTGAAGCGAAAAGTGTCGAAAAAAAATAACCGCCTGAGGATGTATGTCACCAGCCGAAGAATCAAACACTGGCAAAAGCCTTTTATTTTTGTGCTTATAAAATAACAAAGTTCCAGAAACAATAAAAATAATCATTTTACAAACCATTTTTCCAAACCGGAAGTAGGAAGTGAAACACACCAGATGCTATCGGCACAAAAGTCGTTCATTCATAAGGTCACCCAGTGCAGGAATAAGACAATTCACCGATACATTTGAAGCCAGTTCGCCAACAAGAGCTCCGCATACGCCCGAGGCAATTAGTCGGATTGGACATATATATACTGACTGCTGTACAAATTTGGGTTTGTGGAATGTAACGAAGGAACAATATGTGCTCCATATATTAATAACCCTGAATGGCTCAAACTACCTGTCTCCAATAAATTGTCATGGTCGGTAATATTTGGTGGTCCATAACTTCATGCAGAATCAGAATTGTTACTGGTGACACGTCAAATGACATTCATACACCAGGGCCTGTGATATGGGAAGTTTGTCCCTAGCTCTAACCAAAGAGGTAAACTTATCTACACAATCCTCAGTACATTCAGCCGTCGAAATAATCGAATCGGGAAGGGCATTCCCATCTTTATAATGGTTCGGGGGAAGAACGCTTCTTTATAAATGTCAGTTCTTGCAGTAAGGGTCTGAAACGTCATTGACTGGTGCTTTCTGCAGTGCCTAGCTGGGGGGGGGGGGGGAACAAGGTCATTTAGACCTTTGTATAAGAGTATGAGCCTACTGTCTCTTCTCCTTTTCTTGACAGTCAATGTCGTAGGTACCAGGCCTATAGTGATGCCCTGAAGAATTCTTTCTTCCCTAGAACTATTCCTCAGTGGAACAGTCTTCCCTTCTCTGTGGTAAATGCCAAAACTGCAGAGGAGTTCAAAGCCCGTATGATGTAGATTGGGACCCAGAGGTGTGCGTCTGAAAGCAGATTGTAAATAGTTTTAAAAACCCATCCAGTGTTTTTTTTTTTCTAAATTCTAAATTTAGCGCACCACCCAACTGAGGTAATGGCCAAGTTTGACCGACTCAGTATATGAAAATAGATAGATAGATAGAGATACTCCCATCTCATTTAATTTTCCTAGAATTCCAGTCATGCTCCCAGTTTCAAAGTAGTAATTTCCTGTTACAAATCTAGCAGCTGTATTCAGAACTTTTTCAATTTCTTCATTAAGGACCACTCCGCTTGGGTCCCAGATGCAACTACCATATTCCAAGATTGGGCAAACAAGTCCCATATGCTGTCTCTTCCACATCCTGAGGACACTGATGAAGATTTCGCCTCAGGAAACCAAGTGTTCTATTCGCCTTTGTACACATGTGGCTAATGTGTGTATTCCATCTCAAATCGTGAGTGATTGTCACACCAAGATATTTAATGGAATTCCCATTTTCGAAGACCGTTTCCTCTATGGTGCAAGAAGCCTCAATTATTCTTTTCCTAGTTATCTGCATAATATTACATTCAACGGGTTGAAATCTCATTCCCCATTTTCGTGCCCAACACCCTAATCTATCTATATCCTTCTGAAGTTTCATTGAGTCCTCAGTATCTCTGATTTCCCGATAGCAAATTCTTATTTCCGAGTCAATGTCACTGGAAATATCATTGATGTACAGGGAGAAGAGCAGCGGACAAAGAACAGTCCCCTGGGGGACCCCAGATAAAACTGGCGCCCATACTGAAGATTCACCATTAACAACAACACGTTGTTTTCTGTAGCAAAGGAAGGAATCTATCCATTTGAGAGTCTTCCCTCCAATTCCATAACCAAATAATTTGGATTTAAGTAGTTCATGAGGAGGGGTGTCAAAAGCCTTCTCGAAGTCCAGAATAAATGTGTCCACCTGCCCCCCTTTGTCCAAGATTTTTGCCCAATCATTAATAACCTCAAAATAATATAAGCATAACTCTGGCAATAAGTGGTGGACTGTAACATTGAAATAATATGCGCTGCTCCACATCATAGTCTAACTATACATAAAGTTTCAGCTTCATCAGATGTGAAATGTGGGAGGCATTATCCAAACAAAATATGTTTAGAAAAATATGTGAAATGGGAATAAGCCTGGTAACATTTGGCGGACTGTAACCTCAAAGTATTACGCACATCATGGTCTTACTATATGTAAAGTTTCAGCTTCATCAGATGAAAAAAGGAAAGAGGAGTTATCCGGACGGGATGTTTAGAAAAATCTGTGAAAGGGGTATCATGCTGGTAATATTTGGCAGACCGTAACCTCAAAATAATATGCACTGTTCCATATCATGGTCTTACTGTGTGTAAAGCTTCAACATCATCGGATCTATATGTAGGAGGAGTTATCCGGAAACAAAATGTTTACAGAATTTTTCAAAGGAGTATAACTCTATTATTATTTGGTGGACCGTAACCTCAAAATAATACGCACTGCCCCACATCATGGTCTAATTCTATATGAAATTTCAGCTAAATCGGATATAAAATGTAGGAGGAGTTATCCGAAAACGAAAAGTTTACAAAAAAATTCAAAGGGACATAACTCTATTATTATTTGGTGGACCATAACCTCGAAACAATATGCGATGCCCAATATCATGGTCTAACCATGGATGAAGTGTCAGCTTGATCGGATGTAAACTGTAGGAGGAGTTATCCGGAAACGTAAAGTTAACAAAAAAATCAAAGAGGCATAACTCTATTATTGTTTGGTGGACCGTAACCTCGAAACAATATACCCTGCCAACATCATGGTCTAACTATGTTTGAAGTTTCAGCTTGGTCGGATGTAAACTGTAGGAGGGGTTATCTGGAAACGGAAAGTTTACAAAAAAATTCAAGGGGCATAACTCTATTATTATTTGGTGGACCGTAACATCAAAACAATATGCGCTGCCCCACATCATGGTCTAACTATGTATGAAGTTTCAGCTTGATCGGATGTAAACTGTAGGAGGAGTTATCCGGAAACGAAAAGTTTACCAAAAAAATCAATGGGGCATAACTCAATTAATATTTGGTGGACCGTAATCTCGAAACAATAAGCGCTGCCCCATATCGTGGTCTAACTATGGATGAAGTGTCAGCTTGATCGGATGTAAACTGAAGGAGGAGTTATCCGGAAACGGAAAGTTAACAACGAAAAAATCAAAGGGGCATAACTCTATTATTATTTGGTGGACTGTAACCTCGAAACAATATACCCTGCCCAACACCATGGTCTAACTATGTATGAAGTTTCAGCTTGGTCGGATGTAAACTGTAGGAGGGGTTATCTGGAAACGGAAAGTTTACAAAAAAAATTCAAGGGGCATAACTCTATTATTATTTGGTGGACCGTAACATCGATACAATATGCGCTGCCCCACATCATGGTCTAACTATGTATGAAGTTTCAGCTTGATCGGATGTAAACTGTAGTAGGAGTTTACAAAAAGTTTACAAAAAAATCAAAGGGGCATAACTCAATTAATATTTGGTGGACCGTAATCTCGAAACAATAAGCGCTGCCTCATATCGTGGTCTAACTATATATGAAGTTTCAGCTTGATCGATCGCAGTTAACATTTTGACTTCCAGCTCGCTTGTTAAGTCAACGAGGCTTTGGACAACAGTTTCTAGGCCGTGGGGGTTATTCAAGAAGTAGGGCGCATGACCGCCCGAAGAATGAATATATGAATGATCAATTGATTGATCAATTAATTTGAGAAGGCTCCGAAAATTCTTATTTTGATTGTGATATAAGGCTACTCTTGCCTCCCTTCTCATGCGGCGATAATCTCAAAAGGAAATATTTTTCTCCCTCTGGTAGCAATTTAATGTATAATAAATTCGTTCTTTCATCGTCCATAACTTCAGCGTCAGTTATCGTGGTAGTTCTTGTTGATGGTGGTGGCGGTGTCTTCTTCTTCTTCTTCTTCTTCTTCTTCTTCTTCTTCTGGCATCTCGATTGTGGGTATTTCTGCTCAAAAACATAGACTGTGGATACTAGTACCCACGTTTGGTGTAAAACTTTGAAAAATATCAGAATTTTTTTATCTGAAAATTTTCATTTTTAGGTGGTAAAATGCTCAATATATTAGAAAAAGCATGTTTTCATAATGGGGACCAAAAGGGCGTCGGAGTAAACGAATTGAATAACTGTTAACCCTTAAGCTGCCCAGAAAAAAAGCATCTGAAAATGTCGTCTGCTGAATCTTCTAGCAAACGTTTTTGAAAATAATTTTGCATACTGTCAAACAGGGTGGGACCAAATCAGATTGCTCCTTCATGAGCAGTCTGATCTGGGTCCACACTGTTTGCAAAAAAGGACTTTTTAAAGTAACCAGCGGACGACAAAGCAGACGACAAACCAGGATGACCAAAGACGAAATCTGCGAAGAAGGTCGACTGCATTTTTCCAAGACAGCACAAAATGGCGGACCCACGTCGGACCGACAACGATACGTTGCAAGTCGTATCGATGTCGGTCCGACATTCTTTGCTGACCGGGTTCGTATCGGAAGGCTCAAACAATGCCCAGGCAAAGCACAAAGCTACGCTCAGGTGCCAAACATCAGTCGACTTTTCTTTTCAAATTACCGTTGACTTCAATGTGTTTCATGAGTTGAAAAATTAAATTTGTCACAGGACCAGTGGTAGCGCTCTAATTTTAACAAATAATGTGCCCTATGTAAGGAAACATATAGTAAATCCTTGTACGAGATGCATAAAATCATTTCTTTTTTCACACTGACGTCAATGGTGAAGTCGCATAAAACGACATAAAATACAACTATCGTTTTCTTTTTCTTTTCTTCTTTTTATCTGTTTTGTTAATGTGGTTTTAGCAAGTCTGTCGATGAACTTTTACTATATGTTGTTTTAATCAACTTTCCGCTGGTGAAAGGACCAGTCCCTATAAGGCCCATTTTATGGCCACTTTTGATTTTCTTTAAACTTTGCAGACTCAACATAGGATGTATTTGCTGTAATATGGTGAAATTTCAGATCCGCAGATGTAATGTTATTGGCTCTATGAGCTACCAAAGTGGGTGGGGTAATTCTACCCCATTAAGGGACTTGTAATTCTTACGCTATTATCTCTAGCGCAAAGCATCCTGGCAAGTGGTTCTTTTTAGTATTGTTTAGACCTTTATAGATGTTAAACATAATGTATATGTTTTTGTGGATATTATTTCGAGATTACGGTCCATATTATGGTTGCACATAGAGCCAATAACATTACATCTACGGATCTGAAATTTCACCACATTACAGCAAATACATCCTATGTTGAGTCTGCAAAGTTTAAAGAAAATCAAAAGTGGCCATAAAATGGGCCGTTTAGGGACTGGTCCTTTATTTTAAAATCATTTCGGAGAAAGTTTCACAGGAAATGTTTTCCCGGGACTGAAAATACATTTTCGCCTATGGGAACTTCTGAAAAGTTGACTCATTTTTAGTCGATTGTTTGTCAATCGACCCAAAGTTATAAAGCTTATTACGTTTTCAATGCCAAATCACTAAATTGTAGGAAATCCAGGTACCGTAATTTATTTATAGTCGATTGCAGCTTTAATTTTATCGCATTGAGATCAGGGGGTTGTCTATAGAATCTGGGATGGCATTATGGCAAGCCAAACAGTGTAGACCCAAACCGGACGCCTCAGAACGCTGCGTCTGATCAGGGTCTACAATGCTTGAAGAACAGGGGCCATTTGTTCAAAACTAACGACGTCGTTAGTTAACGTATCGTTAAAACTTTGATCATTAAATATGGCAAATATGCTGAAATTTTTGCTGAAATTTTAAGAGCAGCCCCCATCTCGGAGAAAGATATTTTACAAAGATTTTTCCTTGTTGTGTGTAATAATATTTTGGTTCTGACTACGCCCCTGAGAGCAAATATAGCATGGACGAGGAGAGAAAAAAATATAACTTCACAGCCAGCCTTTATGACTCAGTCGGATGCGCGTCTGGCTGGTGGTGATCAGAAGTTCACGGGTATGATCCCCGCCAGGTCAGCAACATTCTTTCGTGGAGAATAAAAATAAAAACTTTCCTAAGGCTATTCCCACCATTCCGCTTGTTTAAGAATGGCAGTTGTCAGTTTCTGGCGGAAGAATCTGCACTGTACTGGTCAAGCCTGTCCAAGAAAGGTGTGGTTAGGTTAACCGACTGGCTCGACTTAACCTAATAATTGTTGACTGTGCCGTTAAACTCTCGGTAAAACCATTTATTGATAATATCTGCATGGACATACACCGATACAGTACACAGCGCAGATGCGCAGGCTGGTCTGAGTCATTGCCGTGCACAACATGCCCTAACAGTTTTGTCGTCGCGGCTCCTATAGTAGAAATTCAGCGATGGCCCGCGCGCCACCGCCCATCGGGGCTTCGAGAAATAGATAAGGCTGTATGATGCTTCCATATGTAAGAGATGGAAAAAATGCTAAACACCTTTGGCCCGACCGGGTCGCCAAATTGATAAGCAAACACTCTACTAAGTCGCTATAAAAGCTCGTAACATTCTCCCCCTCCACATCGAAATTCGTCCTCGCATTTCTGGGAATCGGAGAATCATGAGAAATGATACTCATATGGATTATTTACAGTGGGCGTCAAATGCAACAAACGGAAAAAAGGCTAAACAAATTTGGCCCCGCCGGGGATCGAACCCAGGGAACCGAATTGATAAACAAACATTATACAACGTCGCTTGTACCGCAAGGAAGTATATCGATACCCGGTAACACACACAGGGCTAAAACCGACCGCAATTGAGTACTGGTAGATAGGGCTGGCTAATTGGAGCTGAAAAGATAATCGATTATCAGTCTTACCTTGGCGATCGATAATCGATTAGTAATTGCTAAGGTTTCTGTCGTAATTTTACCTGTCTGGCTTTCTGTCTGAGCATGACTCTTACCGTATGTTGCACTTTACCATATGTATATTTGAACAGACAGGCCTGAGCAAACAGTGGAGACCCAGATGAGACGCCGCATAATGCGGCGTCTCATCAGGGTCTGCACTGTTTGCCACTCATTCAGCTATTTTAGGCATAACTTTGGGAAGTAAATTGTACCTATCAAGTAATCGATTAAAAGCAAATCAGAAATGATAATCATTCTTGTGGAATTTATCGATCGATTAATCGATTTTACTATTAATCGTGTCAGCCTTACTGGTAGACCACTCAGAAGGTCTAAGCCAGCCCAGGCAAAGTGGTGCGAGCTGGGCCGTCGCTGTATATAAACCATATCGATTTGTTTGGACGGTAGTGTTTTGGACGCATTTCATCTCAGTGTCAGGAAAAAGTTCCACACAACTGGAAGCAAATTTAACGCTTCCAAATGACCTAAACAGTGTTGACGGGGACGTAAAACCTCAAATCACAAAAAAAATCAACGATGGCTCGTTTGCCATTTGTGATTCGACCTCGTTCTTCTGCCTCTAGAGAAAGTATCCCGAACTTTCAGGTATCAATTGAGCCCCGCCAAGCGAATTTGGGTCTTCGAGCATTCCGTCATGACAAATTTTAACTGCGCATGCCCAGCCATTCAGAGGGGCCAGGGATATGGCTTTCTGTCTGAAGGTTCCCCTTGATTCACTGCTTGTATGAGCGAGCAGCGAAGGTTCTGGCGAGACTGCGCGGATGCGTAGGCTCGCCTGAACCTTCGGTGCTCGCATAGGCGATAAGTACCAAAATCGCTTGACGGGGCCCAATTCATTTAGGATAATTCTGAGAGTTTTTGTAAAAGGTATAAAATACACATGTACTGCCTTGTTGAAAAATGGGAACCAAACATATGCCTGTTGATGATGAAAGGGACCCAGTCGTATCTCCCAAATGTACTACACCACCCACCAGAAACACCAAAAATCCTGAAGAGCTCATTACAGTAGATGTGCGATGTGAAAGTGAATTGATTCTGGTCTTATCAAATCATGAGGGTATGTTTATATGGCCAGGAAGCTACGTGTAATGTTTGTATTGTTTGTATGAATTGACGTTTTACGTCCCCGTCAACACAATTTATGTAATTGTGGAGACGTTGTCTCCAATTCTGTGGGACTTTGTAAACCCGACGTTGAGATGGAATGACATCTCAAGCCCTGTCGTCCAAACAAACCAATATAGTTTATATGCAGGGACGGTCCACCTCGCACCACTTTGCCTGGACAGGCTTAGACCTTCTAAGCGATTAACCGGTACTCATGTGCGGTCGGTTTCAGGTCTACATGGAATCACCATGCAGCCAAATCTATTTCTCCAACCCCCAATGGGCGGGGGCATATACGGAATGAGGTTCACAATATTTGAGCCGGGGCACAGCATTTCCTAGAATTTACATGAGATCAGCCTGTGCATCCACGCAGTCTGATCAAAGTGTTCTTTGTGCGCTCTAATGATACCTAAGGTTCCAATCCTCCTTCATGCAGCAAGAGAAGTCTCTGGTCGGACTATATGGATGCGCAGGCTAATCTGATTCTTCGCTGGGCGCACATGTAAATTGTAGGAAACGCTGGGCCACGGCTCATTTGTCAACTAATTCCCGTTAAAGTACCAAACCGGTGAAACAAGCATTTTGTCGCACTGGTGATATACAGATGACGAGTGGCCCAAGACTGATTAAAACAGGCTAAAACAGGAATAAACATCATGGAGACCAGGGGCGTATGTCGGCTTAACTCCCTGCCCTCAAGACCCCTAGTGATCGGCGGCTGACAGTTTATCTGACCACTGGTTCAACAATCTGGTGCCTGACTGGAAGAAGGATTTCTTGTAGACATTATGAGCTGGGGCACAGCATTTCCTACAACTTAATGTGCGCAAAGCGAAGAATCAGCCTTGCGCATCCATATAGACTTACCAGAGACTTCTCTTGCTGCATGAAGGAGCATTAGGCCCTTAGCTATCCTTAGAGCGCACAACGAAGACTCTGATCAGACTGCGCGGATGCGCAGGCTGATCAGAGTCTTCGTTGGGTGCACATATCTTATTGTAGGTTTTGTCATGCGCTGACTCATTTGTTGTATGGAATTCTGTATTTGTACTTTTGGCCTCTTGTAGCAGTGGACAAAGTCTGTAAGTATTGAGAGGCTGGTAAAGCTACCATGCAATGTACAATAAGACACATCATTATTGCTTCTACTTTGTTGATACTGTGTGTCATACGTGGGTCCCATACTGTGGCACCATATTCCGTTTGAGAGCCCACTAGTGTCTTTTATCAGTTACCCCTATATTATATGCATTGCAACACCTTGACCTGATAATGGTATGCTATCTCAGGCAAAAAAAAATAATATTACTGGAAAATTTTGGGAAAAAATACATGAAAAAAATATCAAAGGAAAAAATACGGTCAGATGATACAAAATCTATGGACCGATTATAATGCACGCCGGAATCATGGAACGCACTGAGGACAATCGATAACTGATCGTAAATTCATGTTTAAAGAGTGTACAAGGGGATAAACTGATAAATAGAATACCAGATTCATGTCTTTTGATGCCAAGTTTATCAGGCTCGGCTTCGCGAACGCGTGTAGAATCACTCAGCAAGCCTCACTATTCTATCAGCGTTCTCGAAGCCTTGTCTGATAAACTTGATATCAAAAGACACGAACCTGCTATTCTCTATGTAGCAGGTGTTCTAGACAGCCTTCAGGCACGTTTGGGGGTTCTCAACAGAGAGGAAGTGGTGTTGTTGGTCTGCTTTTGTCAATGTGGGCATCCCAGGGCAGTGTGTTGGTAATGATAAAGTTAATATACTTTGCTCTGTTTGTTCCAACTGGACATTGTGGATACAATACTCTGCGTTGATGGTCTTACGCTGGTTCGTAATCTGATCACCGCACTTTTCAGGGGTAAAGTATATGTGTCCCAGTCTGCCTATCAGAACTGTGGTTTGAGATCGGCTTGTAGTGACTCTAAATTCTCAAACGTCTTGATGTTCCGGTACAACAAACACTCATCGGCAAAGAGATGGGCCTTAGTGTGGACTCTGGATGGCAAGGAACATGAGGTGTCTCGGGATTATTCCATGTGGCAAAACAAGGGTAAGTAGAGTTGAGTAGGACTGAACTTGATGGCTTGCTCTCAATTACAACCGTCTGGGTTCTGTCAGGAATATATCAATTATAGGTTAGTTCCTCTAAAACAGTAGTGTTCCACCTTGGTCAAAAGCCTTTGATGAGGCCTAAAAATAGCCGTGTTTCCGCTAACCCGACCCACCCTGCTTCAGATCCCCCGCCTCTACCATTTTTATCAATAAAAGAACAAAATAAAAATTAAAACACCGACCCTACCATTTTCAATTTCCGACCCTTCCCAGTGTCGGCTTTGTATTTTCCCATAGTAATTTCCCTTTTCAGTACATTTTGTAGTTTTTGGCATATAGTACCTTCCAAAATACAGAGCTGACCAGGCTGAGCAACTGAAATGAATTATAATATACAGTGCAAGTCTCAACATGACAATTTTATTAACAAAGCATATGTACAAAAACAAAAGTAAAAAAAAAATACAGGCCCGACCCTGTTTTTTTGTTTTTCTTTTCGGAAGAAAAAATAAAATAATAAAAAAAAGTTTCTCCTACCGACCGACCAAAATTTATTTCAGCATGTTAGTAGAAGCACAGCTATTTTTTACGCCTGAGAAACTCTGTCGAAGCAATTGACAAATATAGCAAGGTTGCGCGCTGTCTAAACCAGATGCGAGGTTCTAGATAGTTATTAGTAGCTGTGATCCACATCCATGGGGCAGTTGTTCAAAACTAACGACATATCATTAAAATATTGATCTTTTAAATATGGCAAATATACTAATATTTTAGCAGAAAAAAATGTGAGCAGTTTTTGCAAATGCAAAAGCTGCTCACATTTTTTTCAGCCAAAAATCTGAGTACCAGATATTGTACATACGACAACAGTTACCAATTTGACCACTAACGAGCTCGTTAAGCTCACCTTGTACCTGATCTCAGCTTCGTGAAACCGTACTGCTGGTTGCAAAGCATCGGGTATTCCTCAAAGAAGTTTATCAGGCTCCGACTTTATAAAACGTTTTTCATGCTCAACTCATCTAAGCATGAAATGAGTTCTGCTTATATAGTGAGAAAAACCAGGTGCCCTAAACAATTGCCTGCTTCAAACCCCTGGCTGGTTAACCGCAATCAGCGGGGATTCCATTTAGCGGTCGAACAAAAAAAGAAGATAATGGTGATACCTTTTACAATCGGCGCACGAGACGTGCATACTCTGATGAACAGTGCTAGTTCAGGCAGAATATCATTAGTTGGTGGAGAACTTCAGCGCTACAAAGTAGAGGTTGCAACTCTGAGTGAGACTCGCCTTGCAGAGGAAAGACTATTAAAAGAAGTTGGTGCTGGCTACGCTTTCTTCTGGAGTGGATCGGTGTGAAGCAGGAAAAGGTTTCGCAATAAAATCAAACCTTGTCAGCAAGATCTCATGACTTCCAAAAGGCATAAATGATCGCCTGATGACGCTCAAACTTCCCTTACCTGGTAAGAAACATGCAACTATTGTAAGTGCCTTTGTATCCACAATGACCAGCCCAGATGAGGTCAAAGACAAGTTCTATGATTATCTGTATTCTGTGATTTATGCACTAGTAATGGCCTCCTCCTTTTGAGGATATGTGCAGATCATCAACTGCTGAACACTAACATAGTATTCCGTCTGCCAACTCGCAACACGACATCATGGATTCATCCTCGCTCCGAACACTGGTATCTCATTGACTATGCCATAGTTCGAAAGAAGGACAGACAGTGTGTAAGAGTGACACAGACCGTGTGGTGCAGACTGCTGGACAAATCACGTGACATCTGCAGCAGATTAGATGCAATGGAACTCAGCTCAGACAATCCGGAAGAGAACTGGACAGTCTTCAGAGACACGGTTCACTCTTCAGCAGTGGATTCCCTAGGACCACCAAGACTGGTTTGTCGAGAATGAAGAAGAAATCCAGGGACTCCTTGAACAGAAACACAAAAAACTATGCAAGGCATACCTAAATGATTCCAGTTCAGTATCTAATAAGTCCGCTTATTCAGATATATGCAAGAGAGTTCGGACTAAACTCAGAGATTTGTAAGACGCCTGGCCAAGTAGTAAGGCTGATGAAATCCAGTCCTTTGCTGATAGAAAGGATATGAAGAAGTTCTTCGAAGCACTTAAGTCAGTTTATGGTCCCCAGAGCTCAGGAACCATCCCTCCTCTCAGTGCAAATGGAACTAGTCTTCTGACAGACAAAGAGGCTATCTTGAAAAGATGGACTGAGCACTTTGATAGGGTTCTTAATCGACCATCGCCTATCAGTGATGACGCTATCAACAGACTACCTGAGGTGGCATGTAATCTGCTGCTTGATGAGTTCCCACTGTTTCTGAAACTATACAATCAATAAAACTTCTGTCATCACTTCTGATGCAAGGCTCCAGGATCAGATGCAATACCTGCTGAGATCTACACAACAGGAGACACCTCAAGGTGCAAAGAAAATGACAGAGTTTTTTCACATTATGTAGAGGAAAGAAGGCATCCCTCAAGAATTCCAGGATGCGTTGGTCATCCACCTATTTAAACGGAAAGGGAATCGTCCTCAGATCTGCGACAGTACCATGACATTTTATTGTCAATTGCTGGACAGGTTCTTGAAAGAGTTCTACTTAACCGACCGGTCCCCCGCCCATCGGGGCTTGAAGAAATAGATGGATTGCATGATGCCTGCGCGCAGAGCCGAAACCGACTGCACATGAGTACTGGTAAACCGTTTAGAGGATCTAAGCCTGCCCAGGCAAAGCGATCCATGCTTATAAACCATATTAGTTTCATTGGGCGACAGAGCTTGTGATGTCATTTCTTCTCAGTGTTGGGTAAAAGTCCCACACAATTGGAAGCAACGTCTCAAAAATGACATGACAAACAAATCTACTTAACCGACTGAATGAACACCTTGAACAGTCAAGGCTTCTACTAGAAAGCTAGTGTGGATTCAGAAAGGACAGAGGGACAATTGACATGATCTTCGCAGCAAGGCAGCTTCAATGGAAATCCAGAAACAGAGCAAGGACCTCTAAATGACCTTTATTGACCTTACCAAAGCATTTAACACAGTCAGCCGTGAGGGCCTTTGCAAAATTATGTTGAGGTTTGGCTGTCCAACCTAGTTCATAGCAATGGTGAGGCAGTTCCACGGTGGTATGCTTGCACGGGTCCAAATGATGGTGAGTTTTCTGATCCATTTCCTGCGACAAATATTGTCAAGCCAGGATGTGTACTAGCCCCAACACTTCTCGGCATGATGTTCTCTGCCATGCTCACAGATGCTTTCCGGGATGGTGACAATGGTATACCTACTAGGTATCGCTTTGAAACTTGTCAACCTTAGAAGGCAGAGGTGTTAGATTAGTTCCTCTTTGCTGATGACATGCAAAGGGTGCTCTAACAGAAGATAAGCCGAAAAAAGTGTAGATCAAGTATCTGCATCCTGTGACAGCTATGAACTCACAATCAACATCAAAACGACTGAGGTGGTCTATCAACCAGCACCTTGCAAGCCCTACAAAGAGTTCACCATCACAGTGAAAAGTCAAAATAGAAGTGAAGGCAAAGACTGCGAGTGGTAGATAAATTCACCTACCTTGGGAGAACAATGTCAAGAGCCGTGCATATTGATGACGAAGTCACTGCCAGGATTTTCAAAGCCAGTGGAACATTTGGCCGACTACGGGGTAGCGTTTGGGTTGGAATGGAATCATACCTGACACAAAGCTGAAAGTGTACAGAGCTGTGGTGCTGCCAACAATATTATATGCATGTGAAACATGGACAGTTTACCAAAGGCACGCCAAAAGGCTGAAACACTTCTGTACTAGCTGTCTTAGAAAACTCTTAAAGATTGAGTGGCAAGACAGGATTCCAGACACAGAAGTCCTATTAAGATGGACAGGCCATGTTACCAGGATGCCTGAGAAACGGTTGCCAAAGAAAATCCTCTATGGAGAATTAGAAACAGGCAAACGTTCAAATGGTCGTCAGAAGAAGCGTTACAATGACACTCAACGCCTCCCTTAAGGACTTCAACATACCAACAGTGTCGTAGGAACGAATTGCACTAGATCGAGCAAAATGGCGAGACCTCATTAGAAGGGGTGCTAGTGAACATGAAGCAAAAAGAATCAGCAAAGCCGAACAGAAACGTGCACAGCGCAAAGCCAGAGCTAAGACATCACCAACAGAGCTGTCTTCCTCTAAACTGTGTTGTTCAATCTGCAACAGACAGTTCAGAGTAAGAATTTGTCTCATCAGCCATCTTTAAACGCACAAACATTAGCATTTCTTGCATGTGGTTAAGATTGGACATTGTCAGTAATGAAAGACGAACTCACACTTGGATTGGTCGACAGTGCAACATGCCTAGAATATTCTCGTTGCCTATGGCATTATGTCAGGGCAGACAGATAAAGTGTTTTATCACTGTGTCAGTGCACTCACCTTTGAATCGTGGGGTGCACTGGAGTCCCCCAATGGGGAACAAAACAATGCCCTGACATGACAGTTCCGCGACATGGTTTTAGAGACAGTTACCCGACAGATTTGAAGACAGTTTCTCGAATTGTCTAGCCTCGCAGCATCGCTTTTGGGCCTGTCTTCAAAACTGCCTGGAAACTGTCTTCAAATAGTTCGGGGAATTGTCTCAAAACTGTGTCGGGGAACTGTCTTGTCGGGAACTGTCTCGATCATCCCCCCTCACCCAACCACCCACCCACCCGCCCCCATATTCAGGGAGAGTCATCTTCGATGCATGTCATAGACTCCTCCGGCAATTACTTGATTACTGTATGTGCTTTCATCCTGTTAATCTGGAAAATAATGGCCAAATGTGACCGGCTCAGTAAATGAAAATAGATAAAAGCACAGATGCTTGGGGCTGAACTAAGGTGTTGGATCATGGGCCAAACTGACCTCTTGAAAACCTTTTTTTTTGGCACAGTTTTTCAACGGAAATGGGGGGGGGGTGGGTGTTTTAGCCATCACAACTACTCTCCGCAGCGGTTCTTGCGGGTGCCCAGGGTCTGTGTTTTAGGGCGGGGATACGAAGAATAAGGTGTGCCCCCGGAGCCACAGTTTTACTAAAGGGGGGTCTGGATTATATGTGCGGTTTTCGTGTTGTGATTCTAATGGTTATCTGCGGACTGCCTTAGAACATGGGTCTGAAACTATCCAATTTGTTTTTAAAGCTTAATTTGTTTATATATATATGTATATATATATATGGATATATATGTATGTATATATATATTTGCCTCTTGGGTGTGTTGTGTCGTGTGAACTAAGTTTCAGTATATGCATTCCACAGCCATTAACTTATTTTTAATATAAGTATAATATTATTGTGCGTCACAGCCCCAAACGTACACAGTTCAATTTCCTTTTTTTATCTCAGGAGTAGGGGGGGGGGGGGGGGTGACATGGTATATTTTGGACATAACAAGCCGTGTTGTTCATATATTTTAACTTTCATTCAGTGTTTTGTTTTTTTTCCTCAACTACATGAATTATTCAATTAATTAGTTCTGAATTCATGCCACAAACTACTCTTTCAGCAATGATCCCAGTTTTGGGGAGAAATATATATACATAAATATCTAATTGGAACTGTTGCTTATTTTGTGGATGCAGCTTGCTGCGAACAGTAATTCATGTTGCATGTGTAAGAGAGGATTTATGACAGGAATGTATTATGTGATGAAGAGTGTGTGTCATAAAAGCATAGAGTAAATGAGTACGCGATGTTTGTGTCTGTTTACCAATAGGTTTCAATACTTACGTTCCAATTGTTTATAGGTAGATATTAGACAGGGGGTGTGGGGGTGAATTACACCACTGAATGTTCCTAATACATGTTGGTAGTGATTTGGTAAATTTAGAGACTTCAAGAACTGTGATAATTCATATTCAAACTGTGATATTAGTGTTTGCTGTGATATTTACCAGTACCAAATTAAACGTAACTGTCATTAACTGTGATTCACAAACTTTTTGGTGCTTGGAGTAACAAGTTTCTCCATGCCAAGTGAAGTAACTACATGTGTAGACAGAAGATTATATTTTTCTAGTGGATGGGTTAAGTCTGCTCTGACATTTTGCCTGTTAATGGATTCCAATAAATTAGATGCTGTGCAATAGCAAGGATATAAATGTAAACAGATTGTTCAGGAACTTACTACAAATGCATCATTAAAACAAGACTTTTACGCGCACCACCAAAACGCGAATACGGGAGTGATAGTTCTACTAAGAGAAGATACTGAGAGAATAACTACCGAGAGACAACTACAGCCGATTGGGGCTTAGCAACAACCAACCAACCTACTTTTATTTATAAGCTTTCTAGACATGATTAAACTTTTTAAACAGGTTGGGCTAATGCTCAGCCATGTTTTACTGTGGAAAACTGTGAAAAAAAAAAAAAAAAAAAAGATTTTCAAGTCATTTGCGCTCATGATCACTCACCTGAGTCCAGGCTACACCTCCAATGAGCACGACTGTCGTACCGTACCCGATTCTCGTGAAACTAGACCCTATAGCCTACTTCCGGTTGTCAAACCAAACACGTTTTCTTTAAACTGACTTTTTGGCATGTTTTTTCTTCCAATACGAGCTATCCGATAGGTAAGAATGCAAACTAATCCGACATGAAATATGCAAAAAAAATGTAGCCTGGCGTGATTTTGATAAATGAATATTTTGTGGACCATTACAGTGAAGAACCATTACAAAAGGTTCAGAGCACATGTACAAAAGGTAATTAGAGATGCATATTGGAAGCATGTTTCCAGCATCTTTACCTTTGATGATGAAAATATTGATCCCGAGGGCCCCCAGAAGAATGGAAAAGTTAAGAAATTTTGGTCATTTGTAAAGTCCCTGAAAAAAGAATCATTTGGGATCACTTCACTTAGGGAAAATGGAATTTTGAAAACTGAATCGCGCGAAAAGGCAAATATATGTAATAAGCAGTTTCAATCGGCGTTTACACGTGAAGCTGACGGTGAGCTACCATCAAAAGGTACAAGTCCGTTCCCCTCTATGGGGGACATAACAGTTGACCCCAAAGGGGTCGCAAAACTGTTGGACAAGCTCAACACACATAAGGCATCTGGGCCTGACGGTCTGCATGCCAGGGTGCTTAGGCCAATACAAAATATATGTGTGGTTCCGGTTACCCGACCGTGCCTAGCTTTTTCCCGCCGACCCTGATTATTTTTTCTGTCATGAATATTCCAAACATTTTATGTGCAAAAACGGTCTTTCAATTTTTCATGGTTAAGGACTATGAAAATGTCTTCCTGGCACATGTGCAAAAATTCATGGGTGTTTAGCATGTTGACATATTTCTAGAAAAACAATCCATAATGTCCCAAATTAAATGAATAAATAAAAAACATGCATATTAAAAAATGTATTTTTGTCGTTGGAGGAAAAAAATAATAATTCACTTTGTAAGAAAATTGCA
Source organism: Lucinisca nassula (assembly GCA_963580285.1). NCBI lineage: Eukaryota > Metazoa > Mollusca > Bivalvia > Lucinida > Lucinidae > Lucinisca > Lucinisca nassula. Next base: position 110,458,317 of record OY757012.1, on the reverse strand, counting down.
TTTCAAAATGGTCCATTTTTGAACGTCTGTTTCTCCATTGTCCTTCATTAGAAACATACCATTTTTACACTAAAATATACTTTAGTGTGTGTACTAGCAACGACGAAACGTGATTTTTCCAAAAACTAGCATTATAACATTATATCCTTGCTGATAGAACCCCTATCAACATGTAGAGGTCACTATACATTGTCATCCATGTACATAGTATGATGCACGGATTAAATTTAGTACTGGGGTAAATAAGCGTAGCGATAATAAAAATTCTGTCAAATCGTTATTATGGCTTTTGGACAAATCAAACAATTTTCCCCTCTTGTATCTATTTAATGCGTAATATTATTCACAAAATTAACGGAAAAATAAAGGAAAGTATGATCTGGGCATAAAAATATTTAGAATAAAATCCGTTGTACAGGATATTTTTACCCACGTTTAGCATGTTTATACCCCTGTTTACCTGGAGAATTTACCAACCATGTATACAGTAATGGCTGTCAAAATGACCGTTCGGTGGGAGTTTAAAAGAATGGATATTATGTTATTATGGCAGTTTTTGGAAAAACTACTTCTCGTCCTTGCTAGGACATGGATTATGCTTTTGGTTAATGTAAAAACTGAATGTTTCCGAGGAAGCACAATGGAGAAACCGATGTTCAAAAATTGACCATTTTGAAAGGTACTTTTCTAATAAAGTAATTTATTGTTTTTTCTTCTAACAACAAATATGACACTTTTGAATAAGCATATTTTATGATTTTTCATATAATTTGGAACATTATGGGTTGCTTTTCTAGAAACTTGTCAACATTCTGAACAACCGTAAATTTTAGCTCACGTGTCAGGTTGACATTTGTATATACCTTAAAGTATTTAAGTAAATATTCATTAAAATCGCTTTCATTAAAGGACAATCTTGTCGTATTTACGCATGAAAATGGTGTGCGTCTGCCAGAAAAAAAACATCAAAAATGCATATCGTAAGCAACGCTATTTAAAAGCTGTTTTTTTTTTATCAATTGCCGCGAGATGTCAGTTAACGGTAAGTGACCTGTGCTAATCAAGAACAATTAGCCAGTTACAGTTCAAATGGGTCAGGGATATGGCACGTTGCTACTTCTGAAGAAGCCGACGCTTTGAAGTAACCCATAATTATAATCCAAAATCTCCAGTACTTAGCACATTCAAGACCGTTCATGCAAGCCACCGGAAACAAAATAAATAAGAAAAAAAATACTACTACCATAGGGTAAAAGGTCTCTTGTCTCCTGTGATCAACAGGTATTTTCCAAGGACCGGTAAGAGAGGCAAAAATTAGGAAGCGGTCGGAACCCACAAATTTTGAATGTTATTTGTTTTCGGAAGCACAAGATGCATAAAACCCATGTCTCGGACGCATAAAAAGGACAATGGCGCACATTTCTTGCGGTATGCAGACCGTGACGGTATGACCCCTCTCAATAATCAGATTACTTTTGTGACAATAAAAATTATCCAAATTATGTTTTACCACCTGTAGCGATAATCAGACAAGTGTGCATGCTTCAACAAACCTAAATAATGCAGACAGCTTGTGTAAATCTCTCAAGTATTTTCACTATCTCCATGAACAGAAAGCTAAGCCTCTACAGATGCGCAGGATGATCGTAGTCTTCGCTGGTCACACATATATAGTTTTTGTCATGCCGCACTTAATTTCCCGCCGTCATTTTGAACGTGCATTTGTTGCAGTCTGAAATTTTCCCACGTTTTTCAATAACACGTCATCGATAGTTTGCACACACGGTCTTCGCATCCAATTCTTGGAAATCATGACAGTAAAACTGTGCGACAGGTGAAGTCACAGATCAGCCTGCGCAGTCTTTGCTCTTTGTTCAAACCTGTTGTAGTATGGCTTCTGGGATATGCAGAGAGCCGCAAACAAAGAGCTTGATGTATAGGCTGATCTTACGTTAAATTTTTTTTTCGTGAGTGCAGGAAGCAGTTTAACCTGCTGTAATATATGTCCGACAAAGACAGTAGTTAATGAGCTAGGATGACATCAGAAATGCTTTCCGAGAAATGCACTGAATGCGTATGCGCACACAGAAAAGACTCAGATCAGCTGGAAGTTCTGCACAGTCTGATCTGAGTTCATTGTTTACAAGGTTTCATTTCTCGGAAAGTTTAGACACTCGCCGATCAGACTGGCCGCATATGCACATGATAACACTGGTCAGGTATTTTCACACCTAATTGTTTAATTGGTATCAAATGTACATGTACACTGATCATCAAATCTTAAAGTGTGATAATTTGGAACAATAAACAGCGGGATTAGCGGTAAACCATCAAACAGGCAACAATCTATTGCTAAAAAGTGTCTAAAATATCCATTCTTTAAACAGGCATGACGTTGTTATATTTTTGTCATTTCATTTGAGGTTCAACGTCCCCGTCAACGCTGTAAAGGTCATTTTGGAGACGTTGCTTCCAATGTTGTAGGACTTTTACCCGACATTGAGATGAACAGACTCAATAAAACCGAGTCTGCTATTTTCGTTTATTTGGTGTATTCTTTGCTTCCGGAGGATCTTACTATTCAGAACTTATTATGCCCCCGCCTATTCGAAGAATAGCGGAAGGGCATTATGTTTTACCCCTGTCCGTCCGTTCGTCCAACCCAACATCGTGTCCGGGCCATAACTCCTAAACCGTATGGAATATATTCATGAAACTTCACAGGTGCATTCATCACACTGAGACGATGTGTCAGGAACAAGGAAGACAACTCTTGCATTTTTGGTTTTTGAATTATCTGCCCTTCACTTAGTACCATATAGTAAACCGTGTCCGGGCCATAACTCCTAAACCGTATGGAATATAATCATGAAACTTCAAAGGTGCATCCATCATACTTGGACGATGTGTCATGAACAAGGAAGACAACTCCTGCTTGTTTAGTTTTTGAACTATCTGCCCTTGACTTACATCCATATATAGTCAAATGGTATGTCATGTCCGGGCCATAACTCCTAAATCGTATGGAATATATTCATGAAACTTCACAGGTGCATTCATCACACTTAGACGATGTGTCATGATCAAGGAAGACAACACTTGCATTTTTGGTTTTTGAATTATCTGCCCTTGACTAAGTACCGTATAGTAAACCGTGTCCGGGCCATAACTCCTAAACCGTATGGAATATATTCATGAAACTTCACAGGTGCATTCATCACACTGAGACGATGTATCATGAACAAGGAAGACAACTCTTGCATTTTTGGTTTTTGGATTATCTGCCCTTGATGCATATATTTTATGATTGATTTGAAGTACATTTGTAATATTTTTTATGAATGGCATGGGGGGGGGGGGTGGGGAACCGTGTCCTATGGACACTTTCTAGTTTATCCCTGCTCACCCTTGCATGCCCCTAGTTAAAGGGGAAAGCAGACTCAACTGGGGATATATTTTTCCCAATCTCTGCTCCAGAACATACATGTACATTGTGGTTTCTTAATACAACCACCTCAATGGCATGGTTCTATTGAGTTTCCACACTGTACAAGTTTGGATTGAAGTCATGAAAGAGGCAGTTAGGGAAACATGCAACTATGATGTTGTGCACACATGTGTGTAGAAATGTTGTTTATGTTTTTTGTGCAATCAAGATCAGCAACTTAACTTTCCAAAATGAAGGATTTTGGACTCCTGTTTTCAGAATCATTGTGAGATCTATCTATCTATCTATCTATCTATCTATCTATCTATCTATCTATCTATCTATCTTGTTCAGCTTTAAGACCAAGTAAGACAGATACAAATGGCACAAGGACTACGATTTGAAAAGACTATATAAAATAGTTTCTGCAGGTGCTAATTGCTGGATGTTTAATTTGCAGCATTAAGCCATTATAATAAACTTTCTGATATCCGTTTACTCTGTCATTTCATCTTGATCTTTTGAACTTTTACATTTATCTTCAATGTATATATGGTACAATAACAGTTACAACACTACTCAAGATAAAGCAACCTTCACTAGAACAGCCAGTCCCAAAGGCTGACCTTTTGTAAAAGGCAAACACATACACAGGATGTCCAATCAAAATACTTTGTTCTGACTGAAGAAAACCCTTATTTTTGTAACAATTAGGACAATATGGATGAAAACTAAGCATTATTTATTGGCCTTATTTATTATACTTTTATTTGTTTACAATGTTTTCAAGTACAATTATACAACAAAAGCAAAACAATATAACAAAAATAAGTGCAGTGTGTAGCATAGTATAGGAGGTGAGAAAAAAAAATAAAAAATAAAATAATTTTCCTACCTACCTACCCTATTTTTGAAAACCATGTAATAGGAACCACACATATAGTTTGTTTTGGCCTTAAGGAATGTAGTGCTGAAATATCTCCCCTGCTGGCCTTTATTTTCAATGAATCACTTGCTCGGGGCACTGTACCAGATGACTGGCGACAAGCAAACGTAACCCCGGTCTTTAAGAAAGTTTTGTAAAAGGCAAACACATACACAGGATGTCCAATCAAAATACTTTGTTCTGACTGAAGAAAACCCTTATTTTTGTAACAATTAGGACAATATGGATGAAAACTAAGCATTATTTATTGGCCTTATTTATTATACTTTTATTTGTTTACAATGTTTTCAAGTACAATTATACAACAAAAGCAAAACAATATAACAAAAATAAGTGCAGTGTGTAGCATAGTATAGGAGGTGAGAAAAAAAAATAAAAAATAAAATAATTTTCCTACCTACCTACCCTATTTTTGAAAACCATGTAATAGGAACCACACATATAGTTTGTTTTGGCCTTAAGGAATGTAGTGCTGAAATATCTCCCCTGCTGGCCTTTATTTTCAATGAATCACTTGCTCGGGGCACTGTACCAGATGACTGGCGACAAGCAAACGTAACCCCGGTCTTTAAGAAAGTTTTGTAAAAGGCAAACACATACACAGGATGTCCAATCAAAATACTTTGTTCTGACTGAAGAAAACCCTTATTTTTGTAACAATTAGGACAATATGGATGAAAACTAAGCATTATTTATTGGCCTTATTTATTATACTTTTATTTGTTTACAATGTTTTCAAGTACAATTATACAACAAAAGCAAAACAATATAACAAAAATAAGTGCAGTGTGTAGCATAGTATAGGAGGTGAGAAAAAAAAATAAAAAATAAAATAATTTTCCTACCTACCTACCCTATTTTTGAAAACCATGTAATAGGAACCACACATATAGTTTGTTTTGGCCTTAAGGAATGTAGTGCTGAAATATCTCCCCTGCTGGCCTTTATTTTCAATGAATCACTTGCTCGGGGCACTGTACCAGATGACTGGCGACAAGCAAACGTAACCCCGGTCTTTAAGAAAGGAGAAAAATATGATGCTGCGAATTACAGACCGGTGTCGCTCACATGCATCTGTTGCAAAACCCTGGAGCATATATTAGTTAGCAACATTAACAAGCACCTAGCCTCTGAAAGCATTCTTGCTGACTGCTAGCATGGTTTCCGAAGTCGAAGGTCTTGTGAAACTCAATTAGTTCAGTTCTACCATGACATAGTGAGCAATCTGGATGGGGCCATTAATCGTGACCACAAACAGACTGACCTGATTATCATGGATTTTGCCAAGGCCTTCGACAAGGTACCTCACAGGAGGCTATTGTACAAACTAGATCATTATGGGATTAGAGGATCCACACTTAAGTGGGTTAGCTCATGGCTCTCTGGACGCACTCAACAAGTTGTACTTGACGGCCAAGCGTCGGATCCAGTCCCTGTTTTGTCCGGTGTCCCACAAGGTTCGGTACTTGGACCGGTCCTTTTCTTGATATTTATTAATGATCTTCCTGATAATATCAGGTCATCTGTTCGCTTGTTTGCTGATGATTGTGTTTTGTATAGGAACATATATACTACTTCTGACTGTCTTATCTTACAAGATGACCTGGATAGCCTAGCACGTTGGGAGGCCGATTGGCAAATGAAGTTCAATGTGGCCAAATGTCATTCAATGAGGGTGTCACGGCACCCTCCAGACAAGCAGATTAAATTCAACTACTCATTACATCAGCATACTTTGGAACATGTCCAATCCGCAAAATATCTTGGGATCACCATTACTGATAATCTTGATTGGGGTCAACATATTTCTGAGATTACCTCCAAAGCAACTAGGACATTAGGGTTTCTTAGACGCAATTTGGCTTTTGCACCTAGGCAGACAAAGGATGTTGCATACAAAACCTTGGTTAGACCTCAATTAGAGTATGCATCACCTGTTTGGCATCCCCATGTTAAAACTCAGATTCAACAGGTTGAGAAGGTTCAGAGGACGGCTGCCCGATGGACCTGCAGGCGATGGCGGAACAGAAGCAGTGTTGGTGAAATGCTCGATGAGCTGGAGTGGCCATCCTTGGAGGCCCGTCGCGAGCAGTCTTCTTTAACCTTCTTTTATAAGATACACTGACACAGTGTCTCTTAATAAAGATAAATACTTGACCCCTGTGACTACTTCAACTCAAACAAGGGCATCAAAACTAAACAACAGTCAATATCGTAGGTACCAGGCCTATAGTGATGCCCTGAAGAATTCTTTCTTCCCTAGAACTATTCCTCAGTGGAATAGTCTTCCCTCCTCTGTGGTAAATGCCAAAACTGCAGAGGAGTTCAAAGCCCGCATGGTGTAGTTTGGGATCCAGGGGTGTGCGTTTTAGTACACCTCTGAAAGCAGATTGTAAATAGTTTTAAGAACTCATCCAGTGGATGTGTTTTTTTTTTTTTTTTTTTTTTTTTGGCTAAATTCTAAATTTAGCGCACCACCCAACTGAGGTAATGGCCAAGTTTGACCGACTCAGTATATGAAGATAGATAGATAGATAGGAGCGTAATATTGCTTGTATTTGGTAAAGTATGGCTCAGACTTTCTTCAATCCGCCCGTTTTCTTGTTTCAATCGGGTAAAACACAGTTATCGGATGTCGTTTTGGATGAATGTTGATTGAGCATCGTTTTAACCTTGTTTGCCTGCCGTTAAAACTAGTTGAACCAGCCCACGTGATAATGGTTCGGGTTCCTATGTGCGAGAAGCGAAGGCCCATGTGCGACTGTGCATCAATACAGCCATGCCAGAGGTCTCTGTTCACACATGTGCTATGAAAATAAACCCAATTTTAGACCAAGAATAAGATATCCAAACATGTACACAACGTTTTAATCATCCATTCGCAGCGATGACATCGAATCTACGTTGGTTCAACATTACATTGTGGTTTGAAACAACGTTTATACAACGTTGGCAAGACATTTTATATAAAAAAAAAAACACTGCAATATATACATATACATAATTGAATCCGCGCAACCTACGCAAAAAATTTAAATATAGTCGGATCTGCGACGATTTGTCTTGATGGCGTCGAATCGATGTTGGTTCGACGTAATATGAACTTTGTGTTTTGGTTGGGCGACAGGGCTTGTGATGTCATTTCATCTCTTCTTCTTCCATAAAAGTTCATCCCTCGGATACCCGGGTATTTTGGAATTTGTGTGCATGTGACATCCGAGAAGGAAATGTAGTGCTGATTAAAAACTAGAGCTGGGTATTGCCAGAAAATATGTAGCGCGATACTATCACAATATCAAATGGCCGATACGATACTGTATCACGATACTTTTACCCTTTTAGTTTCTTCTATATTTCTCATGAAACATAGGAGTATTATATTGGAAAGCCACCTTAGCTTACCTCCTGATCAAAGAACCACTGTCATCAAACAACTGTTTCATTTCTTTAACCCTTATCCCGCTGAATATTTAATTTAGCCACACCCATTTCTGACTTTGAACCAAACAAATTTCTTTATGAAATTTATTCCCACTAATTCACAAACAGACTGTCAAACAGTGTAGATCCAGATTAGATGGCTTCTTCAGATCTGGATCTACACTGTTTGCAAAAGTAGGGGTTGTTGTAAAACAGCAGGATAAGAGTTAAGCGAAATCTAAAACATTTATGCCATATAAATGTTAGTCACTGGAATAGAGAACTCTTTACAAGCTGCTTGCAAACAATTCACATGTTTGCATAAAAACAGTTTAATTGCCATTTTTTGTCTTACAAGTCTATACTGCAAGTATTGCCAAGTATCAATACTGGCTGTTAGTATCACGATACAGTATCCTCTGATAAAATATCACGATGCATCGATGATATCGCCCCAGCTCTATTTAAAACAAGACTGTATACAGGTTAAAAATGGTTGGCTGGTGTTTACATGGCGGATGTCTGGACCAGCAGCTTGAAGGCCTCATAGCTGGACGCTGAGACAACCTGCTGTGGCAACTGGTTCCATATCCTCGTTGTACTTGGGGTGAAGGAATACAGGTGGGCATTGGCATTTGACTGAGGGCCTAGCAATCTTGTGTCATGCCCTCATGTTCTGGTCAGTGTGACTATGATCAAGAATGGCGCAGGTGGGACAGCAACGAGTCCATGGACTATTCTGTAGAGCATGACGACCTTAGCCTGCTGTCGACGCTGCTGGAGGGTATTCCACTGAACGTCATTCAACATGGTTGGACGCTGCTCGTTCTGTCGTAGTTGCCTTTGACGAAGCAGGCTGCACACCATTGTCCCATTATTTAAAGTTTGTTGATATTGGTAGCTGTGTGTGGGTCCCATACACAGGATGAGTACTCTGTCACTGGTCTCACAAACATCTTATAACACTGCACCTTTACTTGGCTGGGCAGTCACGAATGTTATGCCGGAGAAAGTTCAAACTGTTGGTGGCTTTTTGACAGTGTTGTTAACATGTTGGTTCCAGGAGGGGTCCGAGCTGATAGTGTCACCTAGATATTTGGCATTGCTGACAATCTGCAGTTCTTGGCCATGGACATCCGTTGGCTGAAACATCCTAGACCAAAATGTCCTTAACCAAAATGTTCCCTGGCCAAAAAGTCTGCTCACCGAATTTTGTGGACAAATGTTGGCCATTCTAGCAAGTACAGTATCTAATGCTCTGGTAGTGTGAATAGTTTTTCAGGAAAAATAGTAGTGTATATACTGTATTAAATGGTCAAAGATACACCATTGTCTTGTTAACCACAGCTGTTTCGAATTTGTTCCTGAGTTCCTGAGAAAATTTTCACATAACTGCAGATGATTTTAATAGATTTTTGATAATTTTCTTATTTTATCTAAAAGTGTGCATGTATGTTGTGTACTGTACTCATTTATACACCCTCAATGAGGTGACTCTAATGAGTACGCAGACATACCTTATTATGCCCCCAACTTTGAAGAAGTTGTGGGGGCATATTGGTTTTGCCCTGTCCTTCCGTCCGTCCCGGTTTTTTTACTGCATAGCATAACTTAAGAACCATGGGTGCTAGGTTTTTGAAATTTCATATATGGATTCCTTATGAAAAAATAATTGACCCATGTTTTTTTTTCTCGTCAGGATAATACCCCTTTCTTGAGTTATGCCCCTTTGCAAAAAAAAAATACTTTGAAATCTTGTAAGCAAGATATCTCAAAAACTGTTTGAGCTTTTGCCCTGAAACTTTACAGAATGGTTGGGGCTGATGAGTAGATGCACTGGTTAACTTTTGAAAAAAAATCAGAAATTTTTTTCTTGAGTTACATGTGTATGGCCCTTTGAATTTTTTTGCATTTTAAGCTTGTAAGCAAGATAACTAAAAAACTGTTTGAGCTATTGCCCTGAACTTAACAGAATGGTTGGGGATGATGAGAAGATGAGCTGATTAACTTCTGACAAAAATCCATTTTTTTTCTTGAGTTATGCCCCTTTGAAATTTTGCGTGTTTTAAGCTTGTAAGCAAGATATCTCAAAACTGTTTGAGCTATTGCCCTGAAACTTTACAGGCTGGTTCAGGATGATGAGTAGATGAACTGATTAACTTGTGAAAAAACTCCGAAGGATTATGCCCCTGTCTTGAGTTATGCCCCTTTGCAAAAAATACTTTGTAATCTTGTTTGCAAAATATCTCAAAAACTGTTTGAGCTTTTGCCCTGAAACTTTACAGACTGGTTTGGGATGATGAGTAGATGAACTGATTAACTTTTGAAAAAAATCCGAAATTTATTTCTTCAGTTATTGCCCTTTGAAATTTTTGTGTTTTAAGCTTGTAAGCAAGATAACTCAAAAACTGTTTGAGCTATTGCCCTAAAACTTTACAGAATGGTTGGGGATGATGAGAAGATGAACTGATTAACTTTTGACAAAAATCCATTTTTTTTCTTGAGTTATGTCCCTTTGAAATTTTGCGCGGATGTTGTAAGCAAGATATCTCAAAAACTGTATGAACTATTGCCCTTAAACTTTACAGGCTGGTTCAGGATGATGAGTAGATGAACTGATTAACTTTTGAAAAAAATCTGAATTTTTTTTTCTTCAGTTATGGCCCTTTGAAATTTATGTGTTTTAAGCTTGTAAACAAGATAACTCAAAAACTGTTTGAGCTATTGCCCTGAAACTTTACAGAATGGTTAGGGATGATGAGAAGATGCACTGATTAACTTTCGACAAAAAATACAATTTTTTTTTCTTGAGTTATGTCCCTTTGAAATTTTGCACGTTTTAAGCTTGTAAGTAAGATATCTAAAAAAATGTTTGAGCTATTGCCCTGGAACTTTACAGGCTGGTTCAGGATGATCAGTAGATGAACTGATTAGGTGAATTTTGATGCGTTTGCATTTTTGGGGAACTTAATGCATGCTTGCTTTAGACAGGTTGCTTGCTTAATAGAGGTGGACACTAAGACAGGTTTGACTGTATCTCTAAAACTGTATGAGCTATTGTCCTGTAACTTAAAACACTGGTATGGGGTGATAAATAAATGTCCTGATTAAGTTCAGTTTTTCTTGTGTTATGTTCCTTCTAAAATTTCAGCATTGCAGCCAAATAAAAAAAAAAATATCTCAATTACTGTTAGGGACAAGCAGTGTTAGGGTCAAGCAGTTGGGGGCATTGTGTTTCATATACACTGGCTCTAGTTTTAACCCTTTTTTTACCAAATGGAACCCTCCTCCTTATATAAAGCAGGAGTTCATTTCAAAATATAGGGGTGTCAGGTTGTGTTTTCTTCAAAATTTATTTGGAAAGTGGCTGTACTTTTTGCAAACAGTTTAGGCCTGATCAGATGCCGCGTTCTGCGGCGTCTGATCTGGGCCTGCACTGTTTGCCAGGGTACCCCTTTTGGGGTTTCTGGTACTAAATGGATAAAAGAAAATAAAAAAATACCCCTGTTATGGATTTTGGCTTCTGGCATGGTGCTATTATTTACCCACGTTGGCTAGAAATACTTCGTCTCAAACAAAGTTCCATGGTCCCAAACCTGTATACGTCATTGAAGTTTGTATTTTTCACTGTTTGTAGAACAAGCATGGAAGAGGTGTTAAAAGATCAGCGTTTTGCTCACATTGCCAAAGATCCTCGATACAGGAGGATGCCTCGAGGAGAGAGGAAAGTCAAGATAGACAAGAGATTCAAGTCTATGTTCAAAGATAAGCGTTTCAAGTTGAAATATTCAGTTGACAAGCGAGGGCGGCCTGTGAACCTGACCAGCAATGAGAACCTGAAGAAATATTACGAGCTTTCTGATGAAGAAAATACATCGGATTCGGAAGAAGAAGACTTGGCAGACAATGAGAAAAATAGTAGGTTATTTGTCTGATATTCAAAAATTAAAGTGAAATGTCTTGTAAAATTCTAAGAGATTCTATTTAACATTAAGAGAAACGGTTAAAGTTTTAACCGACAGGCCTTTGTGGCCTTATGGATAAAAGTGTCGACTCTTAATCATTAGCACTTTCACCACTATGGTTCAAGCCTTGCTAGGGCCATTTGTGAGAGGTCAAGTTCTGCAAAGGAATGTCAGGTGGTTTTTCTCTGTGTACTCCAGTTTTTGCACATCTCTTATTCACGATAGGCTTGAAATAAGTGAAATGATCTTGAAAGGGTTGTAATATCCAAAAAAAAAAGAAAAAAGGATACATTAACAGATACTTACAACATTGTTATTTTGAACAGCTCGTCCAAAGTCTTCATGAAATTTTCAGTTAAGAAGAAAAGGTATAAAAATTGGACAACTTGGAAAATTGTCCAGATTTGATAGATGATTGGTTGAGAGCTTGTAGTATCTTTATCCCACCTATATGGCGCTGTAGCCAGATTTGTTTCATAAATCGCTGATAAAGCAATAATTAGTGATTAACTTCTTTGAAACATACCTTTGTCTACCATTTTTGTGTTGAGGGTACATGCTTGAGAGTTCCCAAATGTGTTGAGGGAACAAAATTCCATTGACACATTTTGGAGCTTAGTTCCCTTGATTACCACCCATGCTTGAGTTTATGAAGATTTTCCTTCTCTTTTAGTTTCTTGCAGGGGAATGGGAACACCTGGCACATTATCTGCCATTTTTGGTAGACAACTTTTGGGACTATCTGTTCGCTTTTCTATAAGCCCTGTCCCACTGAAAAGGAGGTCTACTCTTAAAGGAAAGAATTTGCTCCCCAGAGCTGGCCTATATTCACATGGGAGACAAAAGTACTTTTGCAGAAGTTCCCTTCCCTGAAGGTATTCCCATTCTCCTTAAGTCAATAATAAATAACAGGATGGCAAAAAGTTTGGATCCTGATAGGACGGCTCATTCCAATGCTGATGTGTACAGTTAAATTCCTACATGTATATTAAGACCACGTTTGGGACCGTTCAGAAGTGGTCCCAAAGGAGGTTGAGGTTTCATTCGAGAGGACACCGGATGTAGAAAGCACAAAGGAAGACCAACTGAAACCTTTAAAGATGATTTTAACCTTTACTTATAGTTCGAACAATTTGACATGAGACTGACCTTTATGCATGGAATAAATTAGTCAATGTTATCGCCTAATACGTCGGCTTTCATAAACTTCCGTGACTTGCGACCCATTTACCAACCTCTATGTATTGAATACCAATATCGCCATTTTCAGGGGACAGCGAAGATAAGTACATGCATTCAGTCGGGTATGAAATTATGTTAATAGAGTTCACCAGTCTCAGGTCAATTTGTTTGAACTATAACTTACCTTTACTTAACCTTAACTCTCATAGCTAATTTAGCAGACGACAAATTGATGATATTTTTTCCCGAAAACAGGTTTTGACATGTCATGCAAATTGTCAGCTATAATTTGCATGAAATGTCAAATCCAAAAACAGGTTTTGATATAGGAGACAATTTGCATGAAATGTCAAATCCTGTTTTCTGGAAAAAATAAGAAAAACATTTCAAAATGTCATCTGCTGATAAAATTACCCAGCATGCAGAGGGTTAAAATCAGAATTATTCTTAATTTCAGGTAGTCACAATAGGTAGATTTCTTTTTCTTGCACACTAAACAAGGAAATCCATAGTTTTAGCTTGGGATAGAAATTCTGTTCTAATCCTGGTGTTCTTACCCAAAATCGAATCTTCTCGCGTGTTTCATAAATGCAATGGTTGAATACGACCTCATATGCGCCATCGTTAAGGTTGACGTCACAGCACGTTACATGACGTCACTAAACATCCCTGTAGTGTCATCACAATATTGCAGACATCGGCAACCTAAGTGACTGCAGTATTGAAAATCCACGCTCAGAAATGGAAGGTATGCAAGAAAAAGAATCCTACATGGGTGTGAGTTGTAGATAGAAAAATCCGTCCCTCGGGATCACTGTCCGGCATCACTCGGCAAACCTGGTGATGCCGGACACTCAGCTGACATTGACCCTCGGGACAGATTTTTCCATCCACCTCTCACACTCATCATGCCATGTAAGATTCTTATAGTATTCCTTTTACAGGTAATAAGACACAAGATTGTCAAAGAGGTGAGAAAGATAAACTCAAGCCAGATGTAGAGAAGGATAACAAAAGCACTGATGATGAAGAGGAGGAGGAGGATGATGTTGGTGATGATGATGAGGAGGAGGAAGATAGTGATGATGATGATGAGAAAGTTAATGATGGTGAGGAGGAGGATGTAATGTTTGAAAAGCAGACAAAAGACACTGACAAGAAGAAGCAAACTGGAAAGAAACAGGAAACACAGTCGAAGAAAAAGAAGCAGAAAGGTGAAAAAATAGATCATCATATATCAGTAGCTGTTGCTTCTGCTTTAACCCTTAACCTGGTGAATGGGGGTGGTTTTACGGCCCTTTTAAGATTATTTCACTCATATCGAGTCGGTCGTTAATCGGAGGTGGGAGAAAACCGGAGAAAAGCCACCTGACCTTTCGTTGCAGAAGTTGGCGTCTCATATGTGACCCGAGCGAGGCTTGAACCACAGCGGTGAGAGACCTAATGATCAAGAGTCAGCGCTCTTAACTTAACCTGGTGAATGAATTTATTCTGAGGTGATTCTAATGCTTCCCCAAGCATACCTTTATTTTACATTAGCATTGTACCTACTGTTATCGATGTATGCATAGCTCCAGAAAGGGCGCTTTTTTCATCCGAAAAGTATGGATAGTTTTCTTATTTCTGCACAAAAACATAGGTTGTGGGCACTTGTTAGAAGTGCCTCGGTGAGGCGCTTCTAATGAGTACCCACAACATGTGTTTTCTTAAAAAAATAAGAAAGTTTATATATGGATATCCCTTTTATCTGGGGCTATGTGTCTGAATAACCCTCAGTGACTTGAACTACTCCAGACTCAAACAAATCTTCATGGTCCCAAAGCAGTCTGAGTGCCCCTGCCCATTTGGGCTTGGAGAAATAGATTGGACTGAATCCAACCGAACTTTCGAGTACTGGTAAACCACTTTGAAGGAAAAGTGGTGTGAATGGGACTGTCCCATAAACCCTTGGGAATGCAACAAAGCCTTTGAAAAATTCCACAAGTAGAACGAACAGTATATAATACTGATTTCATCCATACCGGTGTCAGATAATATTTTGACCCGTGTAATATTTTGACCCGCGGGTCAATATATTACAGTAATATTTTAACCCCCCCTATAATATTTTGACCCGCCCCTAAAACTTCAGCAAAATAAATCAGAAGTGGACTTTTATCGATAAATAGGTATTGACAAGATAAGAAATGGGTATTGCAAGGAGTCTATTGCAGATCTGACAACATGGGTAGGGGGGTCAAAATATTATAGCTATAATAAAATGACCCCACCCCCAATACATATCTTTTTTCAACTAAGGAAATGGACTCAAAATAATAGTACTGGACAATAATATCAACAGATTATTTCACATTTGACAAAATTAATGCAGAATAATATTCTCTTTTGAAATGGGTGTTGCTGCCAAGAAAGGGTGGGGGGGGGGTGTCAAAATATTATAGCTATAATAAAATGACCCCCCCCCCCCAGTACAATTTACAAAGTACTTGACAATAATATCATGTCAAGAAAACAGATAAAACAACATATTATATCACATTTAACAAGATAATGAAGAATAATATTCTCTTTTGAAATGGGTGTTGCTGCTTAGAAGGGGGGGGGGGGGGGGGGGGCAAAATATTATACCCATAATAAAATGACCCCCCCCCCCCCCAAGTATCTTTTTCAACAAAGGAAATGGACTCAAAATAATAGTACTGGACAATAATATCAACAAATTATTTCACATTTGACAAAATTAATGCAGAATAATATTCTCTTTTGAAATGGGTGTTGCTGCCAAGAAAGGGGGGGGGGGGGTCAAAATATTATAGCTATAATAAAATGACCCCCCCTCCCAATACAATTTACAAAGTACTGGACAATAATATCATTATCATCATTATATCACATTTAACAAGATAATGAAGAATAATATTCTCATTTGAAATGGGTGTTGCTGCTTAGAAGGGTGGGGGGGGGGGGTCAAAATATTATACCCATAATAAAATGCCCCCCCCCCCCCCCCCCCCCCCCAAGTATCTTTTTCAACAAAGGAAATGGAGTCAAAATAATGTAAAGAAAAGGGGATATAGCAGTAGATTATTTCTAATTAACTGGATTAAAACAACAGGATAATCATGGCAATTGAACGTTGAACTGCTGATGAAATGTAGGGGGGGGGATAAAATATTATACCCATAATAAAATGACCCCCCACACCACGTATCCTTTTCAACCAAGGAAATGGACTCAAAATAATGTAAAGAAAAGGGGATATAGCAGTAGATTATTTCTAATTAACTGGATTAAAACAACAGAATAATAATGACTATTGAATGTTGAACTGTTGATGAAATAATTTGACCCCCCCCCCCCACTGCCAATTTCAAGTCATTAAGTAACAACCCCTCCCACATACTGAACCTTACTAAATATAGTCTATTTCTAGCCATATAAAGCAATTTAAGTTTTAATTTAACTGTGTGAACTCAAATACCAGTACACTAATTACAAATAGTAAGGGTGGGTCATTTTATTATAGCTATAATAATTTGACCCCCCCCCCCCCTTATTTCAAGTCATTAAGTTACAACCCCTCCCACATACTGAACCTTACTGAATCTAGTGTATTACAAGCCATCTAATTCAATGAAAAGTTTAATTAATTGAATGAACTCAAATACCAGTATATCAATATCAGATAAAAAGGGTGGGTCATTTTATTATAGCTATAATAATTTGACCCCCCCCCCCCCCCCCCCCCCCCCCCCACGTGCATAGGCTTGTTCTCTCAATACCATTTTAGTCATGTGTTTTTTTCTGTTATTTTTTATCTTTTTTGCTGCTTTTTAGCCATTTCCCTTTAAACATGATTGCCCTTTCTTATATATTATAGTCATTATTCTTGCTGTAGATTTTCAGATCTAGAACTATCCCACCCCACCCCTCAGACACTGCCCAAGTGTAAAAATCAGCAGGAAAAACCACCACAATTGTCATAGTTTTACTTCTTAACAGTTACCTCACCATATTTGGTCATTTAAATGTAACTTTTGTGAAGTTAGGGAGGGGGGGTCAAAATATTATAGGGGGGGGTCAAAATATTATAATAATATATTGACCCGCGGGTCATAATATTATGACCCGTGGGTCACTTTTTAGGCGGGTCAAAATATTATATGATACCGGTACTTGAAAACTATGAGATCATAATCATATTTAAAAGTTGTGGGTACTTGTTTTTACTAAGGCTGACACGATTAATCATATAATCGATTAATCAATCGATTAATTCCACAAAAATGATTATCATTTCTGATTTGCTTTTAATCGATTACTTGATAGGTATAATTTACTACCCAAACTCGCCTAAAATAGCTGGATGAGTGGCAAACAGTGCAGACCCTGATGAGACGTCGCAGCATTATGCGGTGTCTCATCTGGGTCTACACTGTTTGCTCAGGCCTGTATGTTCAAATATACATGTGGTAAAGTGCAACATATGGTAAGAGTCATGCTCAGACAGAAAGCCAGATAGGTAAAATTATGACAAAAACCGTAGCGATTACTAATCGATTATCGATCGCAATGGCAGGACTGATAATCATTTATCTTTTCAGCTCCGATTAGCCAGCCCTAGTTTTAACAGCATCGCATAGGAAACTCTATCTAGCTAGTATCCACAATCTGCCTGCCCATTCGGGCTTGGTGAACTAGATTGGGCTGCATGGTGCTTCTGCACAGAGCTTAAACAGACCGAACTTGGAGTACTGGTAAACCACTTAGGACGAAGCCAGCCCAGGAAAAGTAATGCAAGTCGGACTGCTCCTTAAACCCTAGCGGTTTCTAAGGGTGGTAGGGCTGGAGTTGTCATGTCATCTCAATGTCTGAAGCTATGTCTTCAAAATGACCTATACAGTGTTGACAGGGACATAAACCTCAACACAAACAAACAAAACAAAGCAATCTGAGCCATCAAAATTTCACTGTATATGTAGATTGTTCTGATCAAATGAAATAAAAAGTCACTTGCCAAATTTTGGACTTATCTCAAACAACTGTACAGTGGATTTGCAACAGAATGTGGCTGCTGATCTGGGTTCGCACTGTGTGTAAGAAGTCAAACTGTTTACAAATAAACTGCAAATATCTATAGTCTTTCAAAATGCATTGAGGCGTGACTGCACTTTTAATTTTGGACTAGTCCATGTTTTTGGTAAGTAGCCCTCAGTTGGGGTTTTACATTGGGAGATTTAGTTTTACTGAGATTCGTCCTGAATCATACTTTATAATTTTAAAATCCAGAGAAAAAAGAAATCCGAAAAAAGCTTCCCCTAAAATATGGAATAGTCTTGCCACGCTTGAACGTTGAACTCTCAGAGGTTGTTGATAAACTATAGACAAGATGTCCCTAAATTTCAAAATGGACTGCTGCTGTATATATTGTATAAGGTGAAAAATTCTAGGTTACTGGTAAAGACTTGAATTATACTGTAACATACGAGCAAGAGTACTGCTGTCTACAACCAGTTTTCCCATTACGAACACACGCCTATACAAATACCTTGTGAATTTTACCGCCGTAAAAATGAAAAATTTAAGATGAAAAATTGTTATATTTTTCTTATTTCTGCTCAAAATATAGACATAAGGTCTGTAAACCCCAGTTTTACCTATAACAGTGGGGTTCAAGGGGGTCAAAATTATATAGGCATGTTTTCGTGATGGACGCAGAAATACAGAATGCCATATCACCTTGCTTGCATTTCCCAATGCTATATCACCATCCTTTGAGGCAAGGGTACCAGTGAGGTTCAGCATTGGGTAAGACCTTAAAAGTCAGTCATGTGTAATGTTGAACCAGGGGCCTGTTGTTCAAAGCATCATTAGCTTTAACAAGCTCATTAGTGGTCATATTGTTAACTGTTCTAGCAAGTTTAATATCTAAAATTTTGGTATTTTTGCTGAAAAAATGTGAGCAGCTTTTGCCAATGCAATGCCAATTTTTTCAGCAAAAATATTAGCATATTCGCCATAATAAATTATCAACGTTTTAATGATATGTTAAATAATGACGTCCTTAGTTTTGAACAACTGGCCCTAGATGTGTAAACATTATGACATGCTTACAGAATGTAATTTCAAAATTTTTAGCTGTTATTTGAAAAATGCCTTTATTGGAAGGAAAAATGTATAATAAACTCATTATTACTGTAATAACTTTATCTGTTACTAAGGCTGGCACGATTAATCGTATAATCGATTAATCGATCGATAATTTCCACAAAAGTGATTATCATTTCTGATTTACTTTTAATCGATTACTTGATAGGTACAATTTACTACCCAAAATTATGCCTAAAATAGCTGGATGAGTGGCAAACAGTGCAGACCCTGATGAGACATGGCATTCTGCAGCGTCTCATCTGGGTCTACACTGTTTGCTCAGGCCTGTCTGTTCAAATATACATATGGTAAAGTGCAACATGTGGTAAGAGTCATGCTAAGGCAGGTTAAATTATGACAAAAATCTTAGCGATTACTAATCGATTATCGATCGCAATGACAGGACTGATAATCGATTATCTTTTCAGCTCAGGTTAGCCAGCCCTATCTGTCACACAGCATCAAGGCATGGCGATTTTCCCAGATCAGATGCATCACACTCAATGTGATGCTCCACATCTCATGTGATACATTGATCTGGAAACATGCACTCTATGTGATGCAATGCAGCAGTGGAGCGTGATAACTAGACGTCCCGGGTTCGATCCCCGGCAGCTGCGATAAAAATTTGGTGTCTGAACATGCTCCATTGGCATCATTTGCAGGGATGAATGTCATAAAGTGCACCATCCTTCGGATCGGGACCTTAACTGGAGGCCCCCTGTGCAGGGAGAACCATCCCCTGTGCAGGTTAAAGATCCCTACCATAATTTCATGATTACTGTGTAGGCTTTCATTCCGCAAACCACGAGTGTATGTAATGTACACCTGCGGTAATGGTCAAATGTGACCGACGCAGTATCAGTAGAAAGAAAGATTAGGTTACTGTAGTAATTATGCATATGTATTTTCAGATCAAGAACATTCTGATTCATCTGACAGCCTTCCTGAAAAAGGTATTGATCATTAACCCTTGTACTGCTGAATAAATTAATTTAGCCTCTCCCATTTCTGACTACATGTATCTACCAATCAAACTAATGCATATAATGCATTCGATTCACAAACTGCATAACAAACAGTGTACATCCTGATCAGATTTTTTGTTTGTTTGATATGATGCTTAATGTACCCCTCAACACTATAAATGTCATTTTGGAGATGTTGCTTCCAATTTTGTGGGACTTTTACCCGACATTGAGATGAAATGACATTTCATGCCCTGTGTCCAATGAGACCATTAGGGTTTATAAGCATGGACGGTTTGACTCGCACCGCTTTGCATGGGCAGGCTTAGATCCTCTAAGCGGTTTACCAGTTCTCGTGTGCGGTCGGGTTCAGCTCTGCTAGGAAGCATCATGCAGCCCATTTATTAGCTCACCTGAGCCGAAGGCTCATGTGAGGTATTAGTATACAACGAGCCGGCGTCCGTCGTCCACACTTTCAACGAAGTATATCTCTGGAACCAGTGGGCCGGCCTTGATCAAATTTCCTATGAACCATCATCAGGTAGGGGGAAAGGCTGTATTAGGTTTTCGTGCAGATCGGATGAGAACTCTGGTTGCCACAGCAACAAAGAGCTCCCATAGGCTTAACATAGGAAAAAGCTTGTCATCACTCTAGCTCCGTCAATTTTTTTCTGATCGACTTCATTCTTGCAGATAACGAGGACAGGCATGAAATCTCGATCAAGTTCGATTTTGGGCTGAATCGGATTATTCACTCAGGAGTTACATGCCCTTGAGCGTTAGGAAAAAAGCTTGTCATCACTCTAGCTCCGTCAATTTTTTTCTGATCGACTTCATTCTTGCAGATAACGAGGACAGGCATGAAATCTCGATCAAGTACGATTTTGGGCTGAATCGGATTATTCACTCAGGAGTTACGTGCCCTTGAGCGTTGAAAAAATTGCCTATTGACTTAACATGGGGAGAATGTTGTCATCACCGTAGCTGCTTCAATTATTTTCAGATTGGCTTTATTCTTGCAGATAACCATCACAGCCATGAAATCTCGGTCAAGATCGATAACTGGCAGAATCGGATCATTCACTTAGGAGTTACCTGCCCTTGTGTGTTTTTGCATTAGGGTTAATGGGAATTTCAAAAATGTATATCTTAAAGACTACTTGGCCAACTTTGATCAAATTTCATGTGTCGCATTATTGGGCAAGTGGAAAGGCTTCATTAGGTTTTCAGGCAGATCTGAGTGGAACTCTGGTTGCCATGGCAACATCTAGCTCCCATAGACTTCACATAGGAAAAAGCTTGTCATCACTCTAGCTCCGTCAATTTTTTTCTGATCGACTTCATTCTTGCAGATAACCAGTACAGGCATAAAATCTGGGTCAAGTTCGATTTTGGGCCGAATCAGATAATTCACTCAAGAGTTACGTCCCCTTGAGGGCCCGAAAAATTGCCTATCGACTTAACATGGGGAAAATGTTGTCATCACTGTAGCTGCTTCAATTTTGTTCGGATTGGCTTCATTCTTACAGATAACCAGCACAGCCATGAAATCTCGGTCAAGTTCGATAATTGGCAGAATCGGATCATACACTTAGGAGTTACCTGCCCTTGTGCATTTTTGCATAAGGGTTAATGTGAATTTCAAAAATGTATATCTTGAAGACTACTTGGCCGACTTTGATCAAATTTCATGTGAAACATTATTGGGCAAGTGGAAAGACTGCATACGGTTTTCATGCAGATCTGAGTGGAACTCTGGTTACCATGGCAACATATAGCTCCCATAGACTTAACATAGGAATGATAGCAGCTTTATTTTTATTCAGATCAGCTTCAAACTTGCAGGTAACGAGGACAGGCATAAAATCTCGGTTAAGTTCGATTTTGGGCCGAATCGGAATATTGACCTCGGAGTACGTGACCTTGAGCGACAAAAATTTTGCCCATAGACTTAACATGGGGAAAATGTTGTGACTACGATAGCGACTTGAATTTTTTTCAGATCAGCTTCAAACTTGCAGGTAACGATGACAGACATAAAATCACGGTTAAGTTCGATTTTGGGCCGAATCGGATTATTTGCCTTGGAGTTACCTGTCCTTGAGCATAAAAAAATACGTTGTGACCACGATAGCAACTTTATTTTTATTCATATCAGCTTCAAACTTGCAGGTAACGAGGACAGGCATAAAATCTCGGTTAAGTTCAATTTTGGGCCGAATCGGAATATTGACCTCGGAGTTACGTGACCTTGAGCGACAAAAAATTTGCCCATAGACTTAATTAGGGAAAATGTTGCGACTACGATAGCGACTTGAATTTTTTTCAGATCAGCTTCAAACTTGCAGGTAACGAGGACAGACATAAAATGTCGGTTAAGTTCGATTTTGGACCAATCGGAATATTTGCCTTGGAGTTACCTGCCCTTGAGCATAAAAAAATACGTTGTGACCACAATAGCAACTTTATTTTTATTCATATCAGCTTCAAACTTGCAGGTAACGAGGACAGGCATAAAATCCCGGTTAAGTTCGATTTTTGGCCGAATCGGAATATTGACTTCGGAGTTACGTGACCTTGAGAGACAAAAAAATTTGCCCATAGACTTAACGTAGGGAAAATGTTGTGACAGAAATAGCGACTTGAATTTTTAGCTCACCTGAGCCAAAGGCTCCAGTGAGCCGATACGAAGGCTCCAGAGTCCGTCGTCTGTCGTCCATCCATCCGTCGTCCACACTTTCAATGAAGCATATCTCAGAAGGCAGTCGACCAATCTTGTTTAAATTTTATGTGTAGCACCATTGGGCAAGGGGAAAGGCTGCATTAGGTTTTGGAGCTAGTCTGGTTCATTTGTTCCTTCATTCTTCTTTCTCTCCATATAGAGATAATAGACCAATGTTAAATTTTTAATCAAAGATTTCTCAGGAACTATAAAAGCTAGAAGCATCAAATTTGGTATTCAATAGAATAATGATGACTTATTTTGTGTAAGAGACATTGGGCTTTCTTAGCTTATTAGCTCACCTGAGCCGAAGGCTCATGTGAGGTATTAGTATACCACGAGCCGTCGTCGTCGTCCGTTGTCCACACTTTCAAAGAAGTATATCTCCGGAACCAGTGGATCAAATTTCATGTGAAGCATTATCAGGTAGGGGGAAAGGCTGCATACTGTTTTCGGGCAGATCGATTGGAACTCTGGTTGCCATGGCAACAAATAGCTCCCATAGACGTAACATAGGAAAAATTTTGTCATCACTCTAGCTCCGTCAATTTTTTTCTGATTGTCTTCATTCTTGCAGATAACGAGGACAGGCATGAAATCTCGATCAAGTTCGATTTTGGGCTGAATCGGATTATTCACTCAGGAGTTACGTGCCCTTGAGCGTTGAAAAAATTGCCTATTGACTTAACATGGGGAGAATGTTGTCATCACCGTAGCTGCTTCAATTATTTTCAGATTGGCTTTATTCTTGCAGATAACCAGCACAGCCATGAAATCTCGGTCAAGTTTGATGACTGGCAGAATCGGATCATTCACTTAGGAGTTACCTGCCCTTGTGTGTTTTTGCATTAGGGTTAATGGGAATTAGGAAAAAGCTTGTCATCACTCTAGCTCCGTTAATTTTTTTCTGATCGACTTCATTCTTGCAGATAACGAGGACAGGCATGAAATCTCGATCAAGTTCGATTTTGGGCTGAATCGGATTATTCACTCAGGAGTTACGTGCCCTTGAGCGTTGAAAAAATTGCCTATTGACTTAACATGGGGAGAATGTTGTCATCACCGTAGCTGCTTCAATTATTTTCAGATTGGCTTTATTCTTGCAGATAACCAGCACAGCCATGAAATCTGGGTCAAGTTCTATAACTGGCAGAATCGGACCATTCACTTAGGAGTTACCTGCCCTTGTGTGTTTTTGCATTAGGGTTAATGGGAATTTCAAAAATGTATATCTTAAAGACTACTTGGCCAACTTTGATCAAATTTCATGGAAAGGCTTCATTAGGTTTTCAGGCAGATCTGAGTGGAACTCTGGTTGCCATGGCAACATCTAGCTCCCATAGACTTCACATAGGAAAAAGCTTGTCATCACTCTAGCTCCGTCAATTTTTTTCTGATTGACTTCATTCTTGCAGATAACCAGTACAGGCATAAAATCTCGGTCAAGTTCGATTTTTGGCCAAATCAGATAATTAGCTCACCTGAGCCGAAGGCTCATGTGAGGTATTAGTATACCACAAGCCGGCGTCCGTCATCCACACATTCAACGAAGTATATCTCTGGAACCAGTGGGCCGGCCTTGATCAAATTTCCTATGAACCATCATCAGGTAGGGGGAAAGGCTGTATTAGGTTTTCGTGCAGATCGGATGAGAACTCTGGTTGCCACAGCAACAAAGAGCTCCCATAGGCTTAACATAGGAAAAAGCTTGTCATCACTCTAGCTCCGTCAATTTTTTTCTGATCGACTTCATTCTTGCAGATAACGAGGACAGGCATGAAATCTCGATCAAGTTCGATTTTGGGCTGAATCAGATTATTCACTCAGGAGTTACGTGCCCTTGAGTGTTCTTAACATAGGAAAAAGCTTGTCATCACTCTAGCTCCGTCAATTTTTTTCTGATCGACTTCATTCTTGCAGATAATGAGGACAGGCATGAAATCTCGATCAAGTTCGATTTTGGGCTGAATCGGATTATTCACTCAGGAGTTACGTGCCCTTGAGCGTTGAAAAAATTGCCTAATTGACTTAACATGGGGAGAATGTTGTCATCACCGTAGCTGCTTCAATTATTTTCAGATTGGCTTTATTCTTGCAGATAACCAGCACAGCCATGAAATCTGGGTCAAGTTCGATAACTGGCAGAATCGGATCATTCACTTAGGAGTTACCTGCGCTTGTGTGTTTTTGAATTAGGGTTAATGGGAATTTCAAAAATGTATATCTTAAAGACTACTTGGCCAACTTTGATTAAATTTCATGTGTCGCATTATTGGGCAAGTGGAAAGGCTTCATTAGGTTTTCAGGCAGATCTGAGTGGAACTCTGGTTGCCATGGCAACATCTAGCTCCCATAGACTTCACATAGGAAAAAGCTTGTCATCACTCTAGCTCCGTCAATTTTTTTCTGATCGACTTCATTCTTGCAGATAACCAGTACAGGCATAAAATCTCGGTCAAGTTCGATTTTATGCCTGTATTTGGGCCGAATCGGATTATTTGCCTTACCTGCCCTTGAGCATAAAAAAATACGTTGTGACCACGATAGCAACTTTATTTTTAATCAGATCAGCTTCAAACTT
The DNA here is from genome assembly GCA_963580285.1 of Lucinisca nassula. Taxonomy (NCBI): domain Eukaryota; kingdom Metazoa; phylum Mollusca; class Bivalvia; order Lucinida; family Lucinidae; genus Lucinisca; species Lucinisca nassula. The sequence goes on along the minus strand of OY757012.1, from coordinate 110,432,956 downwards.
GCAGGTAACGAGGACAGGCATAAAATCCCGGTTAAGTTCGATTTTGGGCCGAATTGTAATATTGACCTCGGAGTTACGTGACCTTGAGCGACAAAAAATTTGCCCATAGACTTAACATAGGGAAAATGTTGTGACTATGATAGCGACTTGAATTTTTTTCAGATCAGCTTCAAACTTGCAGGTAACGAGGACAGACATAAAATCTCGGTTAAGTTCAATTTTGGGCCGAATCGGATTATTTGCCTTGGAGTTACCTGCCCTTGAGCATAAAAAAATACGTTGTGACCACGATAGCAACTTTATTTTTATTCAGATCAGCTTCAAACTTGCAGGTAACGTGGACAGGCATAAAATCTCAGTTAAGTTCGAATCGGAATATTGACCTCGGAGTTACATGACCTTGAGCGACAAAAAATTTGCCCATAGACTTTACATAGGGAAAATGTTGTGACGACGATAGCGACTTGAATTTTTTTCAGATCAGCTTCAAACTTGCAGGTAACGAGGACAGACATAAAATCTCGGTTAAGTTAGATTTTGGGCCGAATCGGATTATTTGCCTTGGAGTTACCTGCCCTTGAGCATAAAAAAATACGTTGTGACCACGATAGCAACTTTATTTTTATTCAGATCAGCTTCAAACTTGCAGGTAACGTGGACAGGCATAAAATCTCAGTTAAGTTCGAATCGGAATATTGACCTCGGAGTTACATGACCTTGAGCGACAAAAAATTTGCCCATAGACTTTACATAGGGAAAATGTTGTGACTACGATAGGGACTTGAATTTTTTTCAGATCAGCTTCAAACTTGCAGGTAACAAGGACAGACATAAAATCTCGGTTAAGTTCGATTTTGGGCCGAATCGGATTATTTGCCTTGGAGTTACCTGCCCTTGAGCATAAAAAAATACGTTGTGACCACGATAGCAACTTTATTTTTATTCATATCAGCTTCAAACTTGCAGGTAACGAGGACAGGCATAAAATCTCGGTTAAGTTCGATTTTGGGCCGAATCGGAATATTGACTTCGGAGTTACGTGACCTTGAGAGACAAAAAAAATTTCCCATAGACTTAACGTAGGGAAAATGTTGTGACAGAAATAGCGACTTGAATTTTTAGCTCACCTGAGCCAAAGGCTCCAGTGAGCTGATAGTATACCAAGGCTCCGGAGTCCGTCGTCTGTCGTCCGTCCATCCGTCGTCCACACTTTCAATGAAGCATATCTCAGAAGGCAGTCGACCAATCTTGTTTAAATTTTATGTGTAGCACCATTGGGCAAGGGGAAAGGCTGCATTAGGTTTTGGAGCTAGTCTGGTTCATTTGTTCCTTCATTCTTCTTTCTCTCCATATAGAGATAATAGACCAATGTTAAATTTTTAATCAAAGATTTCTCAGGAACTATAAAAGCTAGAAGCATCAAATTTGGTATTCAATAGAATAATGATGACTTATTTTGTGTAAGAGACATTGGGCTTTCTCAGCTTATTTGTTCATCTGTTCTTTCATTCTTCTTTCTCTCCATTTTGACCAATGTTAAATTTTCGTCAAAGATTTCTCAGGAACTATAGAAGCTAGAAGTCTCAAACTTGGAATGCAATGCAATAATGATGACTTATATCCTGTAAGGGTCAATGGGCTGGATTCTATTAGCAGATTTAGTAGTCAAGTCTGTGAATTGTTAAAACTTAAGTTCCTCAGGTGAGCGGTTTAGGCTCATTGAGCCTCTTGTTTGTTCATCTGTTCTTTCATTCTTCTTTCTCTCCATTTTGACCAATGTTAAATTTTCGTCAAAGATTTCTCAGGAACTATAGAAGCTAGAAGTCTCAAACTTGGAATGCAATGCAATAATCATGACTTATATCCTGTAAGGGTCAATGGGCTGGATTCTATTAGCAGATTTAGTAGTTAAGTCTGTGAATTGTTAAAACTTAAGTTCCTCAGGTGAGCGGTTTAGGCTCATTGAGCCTCTTGTTTCTTCAAGCCCCAATGGTTGGGGGCCATGATCCTGATCAGATGGCATCTGATATAAATCTACACTGTTTGCAAAGGTAGGGGTTTTCATGCTCAGCAGGATAAGGGTTAAAGTAATGGGGAGTACTGGTGTGTTTGATGATGTTGTTGATAGTATTTCATAGAATTGAATTCTATGGAGAGATAACATGAGAAAGGGTCGGGTATTTATTAAACATGTGTCACAAAAATGCAGATTTCGCAATAGCTTCAGTCTTGCAGGTAGGGTTTCTAAAATTCTTTTGTAAATTGGTGTTAATACGTTGTAAACTGGTGCACCTTTAAGTATCTAGTTATCCCCACGCTTTTAAAAAAGCGTTCGGGGATATTGTGAACGCCTCCGTCCATCTGTCTGTCCGTCCGTCTGTCCGTCATGCTATCTCCTCCTTAACCACTGGTCGGAATGTAACCAAATTTAGTAAACAGCTTCCTTACATGATGAGGGCGTGCAATGTCACATTTATTTTTGGCCCCGCCCCCAGGGGCCTTGGGGAGGGGTCAAAAGGTCAAATATCAATTAAATTCAATTTCATAGTCAATTTTATAGGTTTTGAAATTAAACTTTGCATAAGTAATGATTAATGATATATGTAACACATATTGAACAGGATTTTGGCTGCGACCCCTAGGCCATGCCCAAGGGGTCAGACTTGGCCGGGGGGGGGGGGGGGGTCAGGGGGTCAAAATTCAAATTTTACCGTATATAGTCATATGGAATATCAAATTGAAGGGGTGATTATTAGAATACAATACAAGTAAAATTTTGACCCTGGGGTCAGATTGGGGCCCTGGGGGAGGGGTCAAAGGGTCAAAATTTAAGTTTTTTGGAACATAGTCATGTGGCATATCAAATTGAAGGGCATGATTAGTAGAATATAATACAGGTAATATTTTGACCCTGGGGTCAGATTAAGGCCCAGGGTGAGGGGTTTTTGTTTCTTGGCCCCTCTGTAGAAAGCGTGGGGATTTGCAATGGCACGCCATCGACAGTATTCTAGTATCTATCTGTCTTATTACCATGACGATCCTAAGTATTGGGACAGACTGGCCTTAGCTAACAGTGCAGACCCAGATGAGACTGCTCATGAAGGAGCAGTCTGATCATCATCTACACTGTTGGCCATTCTGTTCCCACTATAGATCACAAAACAAACTTGTTAAAATTTTAGGAGAATTACAGCAAGTCCTCAAGGCGTCTGAATTTTTAAGATTTTCACGGTAAGAAGCTATTTTTAGCTTTTCAGCCTCTGGCATCAGAATTGTTGCCGGTATCCACAAAATACATGTTTTTACAAGACCTGTTTTCCAAACCATAATGTGGATTATATTGGAACAATGGCAAAATAAAACATAGCCTCAGAAAAGAGGGAGTATCCACAAATTTTCTTATTTCTGCACAAAAACATATGTTGTGGGTATTCTATAGAAGTGCCTCCCTGAGGTGCTTCTAATTTATAACCACAACATGTTTTTGTGCAGTAATAATAAAAATATCAGTATTAGTGCCTTATCTGCAGCGATAATAAAATATTCAGTCCAAAGTTTTATTCAGCACAACCCCATATCTGCTCTTGTCCTTAAGGTCAAGGCCACAAACATTGCAAATTTATGTTTTAAAAGACATAGCCAAAGCAGACAAGCTATCCTACCGTATTCGGGTGTGTATTACCCGCATTTGCGTACTACCCGCACCCCCTTTTGTTGCCAAAATCTGGGGAAAAACTGTTATACTGTTGTATTACCCGCATGGAACATTTGCTGAAATTTTGGTGGATGCGTAAGTGAGAAAAAGTAAGAATTTGGCCAGTTTTTGTAGCACACAACGGAACGCGCGATCGTCTTCAAAAGGCGGGAAAATGCACGTGCGTGCGAGTAACACGGAAAGCATGTATTTTGATTAAAATGTTGAAAAAACTTTACCTGTTCGCCATTGTTATTTATTTATTAACCCACATATGCCCGCGGCCCTTTTTTGGGACATCGGCAAGCAGTGCATCCCGGATCAGATGCCTCAGAAAGACGCCGCAGACGTTTCTTTTTTGGGACATCGGCAAACAGTGCAGTCCCAGATCAGACACCTCAGAAAGACGCCGCAGATGTCTGATTTAGATTTACACTGTTTATTGATTTATAAAGGTTCAATTATGACACTATTGTTAATCCCTGTCATATAATTGCCACCCTGCGGTGCGTGTCGATAAGGTGTGAAAATATGGTCAAGTTATGTCTCTAATTTGTGTTTATTCCCCAATAATAAAATTTAATCCGCAATCAGCGTGAAAATTATTTAATTGCTCCTAAGACGAGTTGCTACGACTATTCTGCTATCTCGTGAATGGTTATGTTTTGGCGCCAAATAGCAGACGCTTGGCGAGAAAAGTTGAACTCTTTGTGTTAACACACCTGTATTCTGTTGTTGGTTATTGACACGGAGCTTACGGAAAGCGCTGTTTTGCTAGCGAGAATACTTTTACCGTTTCCAAACATTTTTTATGAGACAGATACGACCCATTAAGCTAAAACAATAGACACGTGTGGGGTTGCTGGGGTACGATGACGTCATTTACCGATCGCGTGCAGAAAAAAACTAGTGGTGATTTGTGGGCGGCAGTTTGGATGCCGGAAAACTTTGATGTTCGCATTGAACTTGCTTGTTTATTTTGTTTAAAATCAAAGTTTTAGGAATAATACTCACAAATTCGGGCTTGCTAGTAATAGAGATTGTTATATTACTCATGTGTAAGTAAAATTGAGTGGACAATTAAACGTTATTTATGTCGGGAATCGTAAAAGGATAGAGCATAACATGAGACGCATCGTATTTTCAGCTGTAAAAAGTAAAAATAAAATGGTCCAAAAATAATTCGGGCGGATTACCCGCATCCAGAACTTGGGCCTGTAATTTGAGGGAAAAAACTGCGGGTAATACACGCCCGAATACGGTATCTGGGCAGATCTGGGCCCAGTTGTTCAACAAATCATTAACTTAACTAGCTCATTAGTGATGAAATTGTTAACTGTTCTAGCAAGTACAATATCTAACATAGTGTTATTTTTGCTGAAAAAATATTAGTATATTTGACATATTACATGATCAAAGTTTTAACAATATGTCAACTTACGATATTGTTATTTTTGAACAACTGGGCCCACCACTAACCTGGTACACCATTAACATGACCCCTGCCACTGCAAATCACTTTTGTACCACTAACTATTTTCTATCTCAAGAAGTAGATCAGCTCTAACAATGAATTGTAATAAATCACTGTTTGGAGGTCAGTTGTAAAGTACATAAAATCCCGAGCATGTAGCACGAGTGATTTATCTACTTACAACTGGCCAACGGATTATGATTTATTACTCAGCTATTCACACACTACAGCTGATCTATTTCGATTCTTTCGATTTAACACACTTAAACTGACAATAATTTTGTTTTGTTTCGTTCAAATTGGAAATCCAGTCTTTGACATGTGCATTTTTTTTGGCCTTTTGTAATGTTTTTGATGTATGTGATAAAATGATGTTACACCGTCTGATGTCAACATATCTATGAGTAATGTCATAAACAATGATACTTGGCTTTACCCTTTTCCTCCCAGCGGTTTGTTGCAGAGTAAATCCTTGTACCTTTCCATTGCCTGTATAGGTATGCTGTGTTAGAATATACGAATCTGATATGGGGTTCTGTTGTAGATGAGTGCTTCCAACCCGAGGGATGACCGTGCTGAGCGGACCCGAGGCTACACCGAGGTTCCGCTCAGCACAGTCAGCCCGAGGGTTGGAAATGCCCATATTGGATTCTTTTTCCTGCACAACACCTCCGGTTAGTTTTGACAGCTCGCACATGTATATTGTTTACAAAATAAAAGTTGTGCGGAAGTAGTTCCGGCAGTTGAATAGAATTGAAGCGCATTTATGTTAGTTGCCTCGGTCGGAACACCAGGGTCAGAATATAAAGTTCTATCCCAGGGTAAAATCACGGATTTCCTTGTCTGGTGTGCAAGAATTTGTTATCTTAGTCTCATTGGCAACTCTGAACAAATGTCCTAGAGCATCTCAGGCATGTGTATTACCATGTTTTAGCTCATGCAATTTATTTACAGATGATAGTGGTGTCGATTTTGCACGAGGAGAAGGTAACTTGGAAAGTAGTTCCAGTGAGGAGGAGGACGAGGAAGATGATGATGATGAAGATAATTCAGATGGTAAAGGTTTGTAAATTGTAGGGAATTACAACAAATCGTTTTTACAGTATTAACCCTAAGTATTTGGACACCTCAGCTCCTTAACAAACCTGTTTTAGAATTTGAACAAGTAGTAGAATTTTCTACCCAATGTGTCGAAAAATAGCTGAATGAGTGACCCAGTTCTCCGGCGTCTCATCTGGGACTATCCTGTTTGCTCAGGCTTGTCTACCTGACAACATATGGTAAATAAGGTAACACCATTGTTGGTTCAAAAGTAGAAACCATTTTAGTTAAGGGGAATGGGAACACCTTGCAGATATTTCTACCATTTTCAAAGGGAGACAACTTTCCGAACCTTCTGTTCGCTTTTCTATAAGCTCTGTCCAACGCAAAAAGGGGTCAACTCTTAAAGAAAAAAATTTGCTCCTCATGAGCAAATTCTTTTCTTTAAGAGTTGACCCCTGTTGACATGGGAGACAAAAACACTTTTGCAGGAGTTGGTTTCCCTTTAGGTTTATCCATTCCCCATAAATAACATGTTTCATACACACAAATGTGGGTAGATTATATGAAAAAAAAAAAAAAAAAAAAAAAATGACAGCTATTGTTCTGTATAATGAATCCATTTTTTGGATCCCCTCTATGAACTGTGTTATATACAAAAAAGTGTTATAAAGAGGTCATGGTGTATCTTCATCTGCTTCTGTTTGCACACATGCAGTATTGGCCTTAACACAGAACAAAGTTCTGTGACAGAGCTTTTGTTTGTTTGATTTGAGGTTTAACATCCCCGTCAACACTGTAAAGGTCATTTTGGAGACGTTGCTTCCAATTTTGTGGGACTTTTACCCGACATTGAGATGAAATGACATCTCAAGCCCTGTCGCCCAATGAAACCAATTGGGTTTATAAGCATGGACGGTCCGACACTCACACTGCTTTGCCTGGGCAGGCTTCTGTGACAGAGCTAACCCTAGTGGGTGAGAATGCTGCTTCTTAATCATTAGGTCTCTCCTTACTCTGGATTTGAGCCAAGCTCGGGTCAAATGTAAGACCCGAGCTACTGCAATGTAAGGTCAGGCAGTTTTTCTCCTTGAGGAGTGGTTACGCCAGTATTCGTCTACTTCTGATTAACAAACAAATAAGAAAAAATCTTGAAAGGGATGTAAAACCGAAACCTAAAAAAAAGAAGACAGAGGTAAGATCATTAAAAGAGCAATGTTTTAACAATATGTTAATTAACAACGTCGTTAGTTTTGAATATCTGGCCCCTGGTCCAAGTTGCTCAAAGCATTGTTAGCTAAACAAACTCTTAAGTAGTCAGAATGTTGTTCTAATAATGTCTTAGTAAGTGCAATATGAAATGCACAAATATTTTTGCTGAAAAAAAGTTTTAGTAGCCTTTGCATTTGCAAAAACTACTAAACATTTTTTTCAGCAAGAACATTAATTTGCATATTTGTCTTTGTACTAAATGATCAATGTTTTAACATTTCATTATAGATTTCCTTAGCTCCCAACAACTGGGCTCTGCTCATTCATACATGTATATCGGGGTCCAGTTGTTCAACACTATTGATGCAGATATGTCATTTGTTTTCTTGAAAAAAAAGTGAGTAAAAATCCAAAAAATTCGGACACCTAGAGAACTTGCTGTAATTCTCCTAAAATTTTAACAAATTTGTTTCATGACCCAGCAAGGAGTCCAAAAAGTGCAGACTGAATGGCAAACAGTGTAGACCCTGATCAGACTGCTCCTTCAGGAGCAGTCTGATCTGGGTCTTCACTGTTTGCTAAGGCCTCTTTGTCCCAATACTTAGGATTATTATGGTACATTTTTTCAGCAAAAATACCAGAGTATCATATATTGTTCTTGCTAGAATGGTTAACATTGTTACCACTTACAAGTTCGTTAAGCTAATATTGCTTTGAACAACTGGGCCCAGGAAAATAAAAATGTTACATGTGGTTTTACGGCGTCCCGCAAACCCCCATGCTGACAAGACAACCGAGCGTGATCTCTGACAGGTGTACGGGCAGCTGTGGGGTAAGGCACAAGAAAGATGTTAGATGAATGACATGAATTATTTACAGTATCCACATACAACACTTACTAACATAAAACATCACAATTTGTTGCTTCTGTAGCCAACTCACGACGTCCGCTCCGAAGGCAAAACACTGTTCTGTGCTCGGAACGGGTGACGTGAATACCTACAGAAGCAAACAACAAAAACAACAACAAAAACAAAAAAAGAAACAACACAAGACGCGACTGGCCAGTTTATAACTTAGGGTGAATCCCCCACTCGCGTGACACTTCCTCTCGCGAACTAGTAAAACTAGTCTATCAACATAGTTGATAATCCTAGGATTAGCGATCACGTTTGCTGATCAGACGTTTAGTGATCGTCCAAATAACCTGCAGGTAAGTTGACCTCTTCCATGTCTCACATTTGTTTACAACGAACAATAATTTATATTCTGCTTCTACCCTGGTAGGCGCTGATTACGGCGGTCTGTCCGCCCTTGCTGGACCCTAACGCCTAGCGTCGTACCAGTACCTGCTGCTATGAAGCAGGGAGCAGCAGGTCACACATTGTTATGCCTGCAAATTACGATAACGGGACTAGAAACGAGTCACAAAACATACATGCTATATCATGATCCCCCTCCCGGAGAAGTAAGAATATGTTCATGCATATACCGTTATTGCGCATGCGCCGACCAGACATACAGGCTGATTAGTGCATGCGACAAATAACCGTACAGCAGAACTCAACTTGACTGTGCATCAAATTATCAGCACCCAGCGCTTGACACAATAATACTCAAAGTTCATGTTTCCTTACTGAGCACTACAGAAATCAATTAATGCTCACTACTACTGAGCATAATACTCATCAAATTTGTGCTCACTACATTATCACAAGTAAGAGGCAATTGAACAGACCACGCCTTTGCGCTACCTGGTCAGCTGCCAATTACAGGAAACATAACAATCTCTATTTCATATCCTTCTCCGCGACACGGTTCACAAATATAGCTATTCACAAATTCAATACATTAATAACAGATAGAAACTTCAACAGAAGATTTTCATCTATAATCTACAACATTTGTTAGTGTCTCATATGGGCCAACACTGTTTGCCGTAAATTCACTCTATTTGGTAGGCACCCCGTCACAACAGTCCTCGCGACGCCGATGACGCAGCTGACGTCATCCCCGCCGCTCAGGCCGTTATGACGTGTGGCGACCAAACACTCCCACTTATCATCATCACGTTCTTTATATGTACATACATGCACAAACTGAGTTATCAGACAAAAACGGCATCATTACAAAATGAACTCGTAATTCTTCTTGAACAAAATTATTTCTAATCAACGTGAACATGCTTGTAAAATAAAATTCATTACGGTTCATCATCACGGATAACCCAACAGGCTCTTGTAAGAGTTTGCCCTGATGATGAAGATATGGTTAAACCCGTCTTAAGTTTACGTCCCCTCTACACCTAATATCATATTGGGACGGAACCACGGTTTTCTAACCACGGCTAGTCAAAAGTCATGGATCAAACAAGTGACCCGGCGTTATTAATTACATTCTACAAAAGGGGTCTAAAAGCCTAAATGAATCTAGAATGAGCGGGTGTCCAAACTTTACGTCTCACCAACATCTAGGGTCAGCATGAGACAGGACCTCACTTAGAAAGACTCATTCTACTACTGGAGAAGCCTGGGATCAATTCTGCGACGTCTAGCTGGCAAAGCTAGTAGCCTAATCACTACAGGCCACAACAGTGAATTCAGAATAGGCTTCAGAAAGTTGGGGTATACTAGAAGTAAACCCCTCCAAAACCTACAAGCATGTTCATACAAAAATAATACTAAACATAGATTTAACATACCTTTCAATATACTTTCTATTTCCCCGTCACAATGTTGTGTTCACTCTTTACAACTTGACCTGCTGCTAAAGTGTCCGCTTTTTTCAGGGTTTATATATCTATGAATACTACCAGAAAATCATGCCTACTCGTATTACCTTGCTCAATTCGTGGCGAGGTGGAGATACCGGCCACAAACAAAGCCAGATAGCAAAAATCGAGTAGATAATGGATTTGCGTTCGAATAGTATATTTCCCATAGGAAAAATTGATGAAACGACCCTATAATCAATGACATGACTCCTGTCAAAACGAACACCCACACAACACGTGACGGGAATAAAAATCATATATGGCACAATTTGGCGGTTGGCGATTTTTAGGCAAATTCTATAGGACTCGGCCTTTTAGCGGCCCGCTGTATTGTAAAAACAGCTCTCTATAAACCACTCATGCATACATCGTATGATATGTGCATGACTTGTTCATGGAGCCGCACAGTTTGCGTACCATATTTCACCTAAAATATTTCACTCGCACCGCCCTACCATATATCTACTAAAATAATTTAGATGTGCATAAGCACCAGAGAGGTTTCCTATTCCATCTCGTAACAAAGGTTTCCCCTTTTGGAGAAAAAACAATCAGAAATGTTTTTTCTTTGTGTATAGAGATGGAATAGGATGAACCTATCTAAACAAGACAGCTATTTACACAACAACCGTGCGAAGAATTACCTACTAAAGTAGTCTGCCCCCAAATTTTCTTAAGTAAAAGTTAGCCAGTAAGCTATGGTGGTTTGCCCCAGAATTTTCCTGTTCCCCTGACACTCTGTTGTTTGTTAGAAAACGGATATCGTTTTAATCTCACTGGAGGTGGCCTTTCTGGCTTAACAGATTTGATTGATTTCACAGGTTCTGACATAAATGTGGTACATATAATTTGGTCTGTCTGACATGTCAGTCCTGCAAGGCGCTGTTCTCTCAGCCCTTCTGTCTCCTCACTCTCCTCTGACGTTAGTGTGTGTGGGACGCTAACGTCACCGTCACTTTCGGGTTGCTCTGCAGTTTGAAAACTGCTGTCTTCAAACGAAGACTCGTCGACGTCATTTCTGTCATGACTGTCTGTCGACATAACAGGTTTAGAGATCAGACAATGAGACGTCACAGTCTGACGCTCAACATACTGTTTCAGTATATTAGCGTGATATGTGTTAACATTTCCATTGACGTCAATCTTATAATCCATTCTGTTCACTACCTCAACCACTTCATAAGGACCTTTCCATTGAAGCAGTAATTTATTACTGTCTGTCGGTAGTAACAACAGTACTTTGTCGCAGACGTCAAATTTACGCGACCTCGCGCCTTTATCATAATAAGCTTTCTGCTTAATCTGAACCTTCTTTAAATTATCACGCGCTAATTTGCATGTCTGCTCTAACCGTTCCCTAAGCTCAATAACGTATTGATACGTCGAAAGAACTTGCTCATCGCATACCTCTTCAGCCCATAATTCTCTTAATATTGCTATTGGACCTCTGACGTTACGTCCATATAACAACTCAAAAGGGGAGTATCCTAAAGACTCTTGTGGGACTTCCCTTACCGCAAATAATAAGGCTGGAAGATATTTATCCCAATCTTTCGGACGTTCAGCACACATGCGACGTAACATCTGCTTTAACGTAGCGTGGAAACGCTCTATCAGTCCGTTGCAAATTGGGTGTCTCGGACTACACGTTAACTGTTGAAGAGAAAGAAGTCTGCTGACTTCCTTCATTACCTCAGCAGTAAACTGTGATCCACAATCAGTCAACATTTCATCAGGAATGCCAACCCTACTAAACATTTCAATAAGCGCTTCCGCGACACGTTCCGTCTCAATACTCGGTAAAGCTATCGCCTCTGGATACCTTGTCGCGTAATCTATCATGGTTAAAATATACCGAGATTTCCTATCAGATCGAGGCTCAATTGGACCAACTATGTCCACTGCCACCCTCTTAAATGGCGTATCAATCAATGGCATTTTTCCTAGAGGTACTTTAGTGACCCGACCTTTCTGAATAGTTCTCTGACAAATATCACAAGATTTACAAAATCTAGCGACATCACCGCAAATACCGGGCCAGTAAAACTCAGTTACAACTCTATCCAATGTCTTCCTAATACCCATATGTCCAGACATAAGCGTTTCATGAGCCAGTTTCAACACCTTTCCTCGGAAACTTTGAGGGACCACAAGTTGGAAAGAGACTTTGTTACCCTTGGTGAACTCCCTATATGCCAAACCTTTTTTCTCAATAAACCTAGTTTCACCTCGGTTTAAACCACGACTCACAGTCTTCTTCCCAGATACAACCCTTTTCCTGATGTTTTCCAAAGTTGGATCATCAACCTGAGCTTGCTTGAAAGCCTCCTTGTCATCGTTAATGATCTGATCGGGAACCTTAAGTTTTCTGTAAGGCTTCTCATCCTGCCTAGTTTGAGACCTAGTTACAGCCGCGGCTGAGAAATGAGACATATCAGGAAGTTTTGATCCATCAATGTTACCGATAACCAAATCGTACAACGTATCATCCATACACAAAGCTTCAGTTTTCCCAGTGAAAAAAGGACAATCAATGTCAATCATTGCCAAAGGATACCTTTGTGTGGATTCATCAATCAACGTAACATTTGATTCCTTTCCTATTAACTGACTATCCGAAACCAAACTTCTCCGAACGACACAGCCTGTACACCCAGTATCTCTTAATACCACCACCTTTTTATTATTAACCAATCCTTGTGCCGTCGGTAACCTTGCCTTTAAGAAGTAACAGACACCTTCCCTAGTTTCCTTACTACACTCCTCCCTATCCGAAATCAAAGGATCACCAACCTTATTTTCAAAAATACTTCCAATCTCATCACCTTTCCTAGTTACTTCCGTCTGACAAAAACTAACTTGGTGTGCTGCGCCACGTGGTGTGCTATAATTTTTACCGCGTCCGCGAAAAGACCCTCTAAAATTACCACGACCACGTGTATAACCACGACCTACATTCTGCGTATTTTCATTCTTAACCTGAGAACCTTGAGTCTCTACGCGCGTGTTAAAATTTTCTTTAACACCGCTATCCCCAACTCCAGTTGCTCCTACCTCTGCGCTATACAATTGTTTCCTGTCGGGGTTCTTAAAACATTTAATTGTTAAATGCCCCTTACCGCATATGCTACACTTGATATCCGGTCTACCACTCGGTTTGTTCGAGTCAACCTTGTCCTGTTTACCCTGCGCTGCGCCTCTATTATCGCGTTGCCCCTTATTAATGCAACTATATACGCCCCCGCGCGCTTCTGCAAACAAATCTGCCTCCCTAGCCATTTCATCTAAATTACCAAACTGTTTTGGCTTCAGATGTACATACAGTTCTCTATTACATGACTCCAGGAACTGATCCCTTGCCATGAAATCACAGACAGCCGGAAAAGATTTTTCTATCTTTGCCATATTAAGCCATTTTTCTAAATAACTTCTCAGTCTACTACTGAACTGTATGAACGTTTCTGATTTCTCGGGCCTACTATAACGAAACTGTTTCCTAAATCCGCGCTCTGTCATGTCAAAATTCTTTAATAAAGCGTCCTTTAACTTTTCATAATCCGCCGCATCCTCATTTGACAACCGGTCATATACATCAAGTGCGCGCCCTTTGAGCAATGCACTTAAATACGCGGCCCAAACACTCTTATCCCATTTATTAGCCGTAGCATATTTCTCAAACCTAGATAAATAACTATCCATTTTATCTTTACCCTCTTCAAAATAAGGTAACTTAGGATCCCGGGCATGCGCCACCTTCTCAGCTTTTTGCTTTTCAAATTCTAGCTCGAGCTTCGCTCTCTGCATTTCTAACTGATTCCTTAATTCTTGGTGCTGTAGCTCAAACCCATGTTTTATTTGTTCTAAATGGGCCTCACTAATCTCTTTTGCCTCCCTTTCAGTCTTGATGCATGCTATTTCAAGTTCCTTATTAACATTCAACATAGCTAGTTCATGTGCCCTTTCCTTTTCCTTTTCCTCTAACTTAGCTAGTTCATGTACCCTTTCCTTTTCCTTTTCCTCAGACCTTAACCTTTCTAAATCCCTTTGCTCTTGCCTTTCTGCCCGCTCAATATCTTGCTGCTCTTTAACAAAACCTTGTAACTCCTTCCCCTCATAACCTAAGTCCTTTCCCATTTGCATTAAACGCTCCATTATTGATAACGTAAATCTCACGTTACTATCAAAACCACTATAAACTGATCAGTTATGATCAGTGATGATTGAATGGGCTTAACTAAAACGTTAAGATATGTGTTATACGCGTTAATCTAACTAAAACGTTAGTTATTAAAGCACACGCGATTTGAAATGTCAAATGCTTTTAGCAAAGTATGACGTTGCGTACTGGTAGTCTCATATGACGTCATAAACCGACGACGTTTACAGTAAAATGCTACAATCCGAAGTTTCATCACATTACAAAACTCCGATCATAACAAGTCACCATTACTGTTTCTATTACGTCATACCTAACCTCAAGCCACTGCATAAATATTAACGCTACCGTTATGTCAACGTCAGTAAATTGTTAACGTCGCTACGTCAGAACCAAGTGTGGGTAAGATCAATTAGTAGCTCCAATTTAACTTAGTAGAATGTCAGGTAACACAATTAAGTGGGGTCTACTTAAGTTTTTCGTTACCAAGAAAAAGTGGGGTTTGCCTTGCCTTCCTGCTCAGAAATTATCGACTTGTCAGTATCCATTCAGTTGAATACATGGTATTCGCACTTCATCAACGCAGGAAGGAAGATTCAAGTTAATTTCTAAATGTGGCTGTCAATACATTTTTTTTTTTTAAATTGATGATTCAGAGTATCAATGTGCTGTTCCACAGCCGGGAACACCAGCCAGAGATCAAATCCTCACTTCACTGACACCAAATGTTACATGTGGGTTTACGGCGTCCCGCAAACCCCCATGCTGACAAGACAACCGAGCGTGATCTCTGACAGGTGTACGGGCAGCTGTGTGGTAAGGCACAAGAAAGATGTTAGATGAATGACATGAATTATTTACAGTATCTACATACAACACTTACTAACATAAAACATCACAATTTGTTGCTTCTGTAGCCAACTCACGACGTCCGCTCCGAAGGCAAAACACTGTTCTGTGCTCGGAACGGGTGACGTGAATACCTACAGAAGCAAACAACAAAAACAACAACAAAAACAAAAAAGAAACAACACAAGACGCGACTGGCCAGTTTATAACTTAGGGTGAATCCCCCACTCGCGTGACACTTCCTCTCGCGAACTAGTAAAACTAGTCTATCAACATAGTTGATAATCCTAGGATTAGCGATCACGTTTGCTGATCAGACGTTTAGTGATCGTCCAAATAACCTGCAGGTAAGTTGACCTCTTCCATGTCTCACATTTGTTTACAACGAACAATAATTTATATTCTGCTTCTACCCTGGTAGGCGCTGATTACGGCGGTCTGTCCGCCCTTGCTGGACCCTAACGCCTAGCGTCGTACCAGTACCTGCTGCTATGAAGCAGGGAGCAGCAGGTCACACATTGTTATGCCTGCAAATTACGATAACGGGACTAGAAACGAGTCACAAAACATACATGCTATATCATGATCCCCCTCCCGGAGAAGTAAGAATATGTTCATGCATATACCGTTATTGCGCATGCGCCGACCAGACATACAGGCTGATTAGTGCATGCGACAAATAACCGTACAGCAGAACTCAACTTGACTGTGCATCAAATTATCAGCACCCAGCGCTTGACACAATAATACTCAAAGTTCATGTTTCCTTACTGAGCACTACAGAAATCAATTAATGCTCACTACTACTGAGCATAATACTCATCAAATTTGTGCTCACTACATTATCACAAGTAAGAGGCAATTGAACAGACCACGCCTTTGCGCTACCTGGTCAGCTGCCAATTACAGGAAACATAACAATCTCTATTTCATATCCTTCTCCGCGACACGGTTCACAAATATAGCTATTCACAAATTCAATACATTAATAACAGATAGAAACTACAACAGAAGATTTTCATCTATAATCTACAACATTTGTTAGTGTCTCATATGGGCCAACAGTGTTTGCCGTAAATTCACTCTATTTGGTAGGCACCCCGTCACAACAGTCCTCGCGACGCCGATGACGCAGCTGACGTCATCCCCGCCGCTCAGGCCGTTATGACGTGTGGCGACCAAACACTCCCACTTATCATCATCACGTTCTTTATATGTACATACATGCACAAACTGAGTTATCAGACAAAAACGGCATCATTACAAAATGAACTCGTAATTCTTCTTGAACAAAATTATTTCTAATCAACGTGAACATGCTTGTAAAATAAAATTCATTACGGTTCATCATCACGGATAACCCAACAGGCTCTTGTAAGAGTTTGCCCTGATGATGAAGATATGGTTAAACCCGTCTTAAGTTTACGTCCCCTCTACACCTAATATCATATTGGGACGGAACCACGGTTTTCTAACCACGGCTAGTCAAAAGTCATGGATCAAACAAGTGACCCGGCGTTATTAATTACATTCTACAAAAGGGGTCTAAAAGCCTAAATGAATCTAGAATGAGCGGGTGTCCAAACTTTACGTCTCACCAACATCTAGGGTCAGCATGAGACAGGACCTCACTTAGAAAGACTCACTCTACTACTGGAGAAGCCTGGGATCAATTCTGCGACGTCTAGCTGGCAAAGCTAGTAGCCTAATCACTACAGGCCACAACAGTGAATTCAGAATAGGCTTCAGAAAGTTGGGGTATACTAGAAGTAAACCCCTCCAAAACCTACAAGCATGTTCATACAAAAATAATACTAAACATAGATTTAACATACCTTTCAATATACTTTCTATTTCCCCGTCACAATGTTGTGTTCACTCTTTACAACTTGACCTGCTGCTAAAGTGTCCGCTTTTTTCAGGGTTTATATATCTATGAATACTACCAGAAAATCATGCCTACTCGTATTACCTTGCTCAATTCGTGGCGAGGTGGAGATACCGGCCACAAACAAAGCCAGATAGCAAAAATCGAGTAGATAATGGATTTGCGTTCGAATAGTATATTTCCCATAGGAAAAATTGATGAAACGACCCTATAATCAATGACATGACTCCTGTCAAAACGAACACCCACACAACACGTGACGGGAATAAAAATCATATATGGCACAATTTGGCGGTTGGCGATTTTTAGGCAAATTCTATAGGACTCGGCCTTTTAGCGGCCCCCTGTATTGTAAAAACAGCTCTCTATAAACCACTCATGCATACATCGTATGATATGTGCATGACTTGTTCATGGAGCCGCACAGTTTGCGTACCATATTTCACCTAAAATATTTCACTCGCACCGCCCTACCATATATCTACTAAAATAATTTAGATGTGCATAAGCACCAGAGAGGTTTCCTATTCCATCTCGTAACAATCATTTCTGAAATACCTGTACATGTATATTGCAGCGGAGTTTGACCACAAATGGGGTGAAGTTGATCAGGATGTGGAGAGGGTGTCGGAAGCCACTCGGAGACTGGCCATGTGCAATATGGACTGGGACAGGGTATCAGCCAAGGATATCTTTATGCTTTTACACTCATTCAAGCCAACAAATGGCATGATACAGTCTGTGATGGTGAGGTATTTTTATTATAAGGCAATTTTCCTTTTTGTTTTCTTTCTGTATATGTACAATACTTCCAGAATAAATGTTTTAACCATTGCATGCGGGAAACCCCTAAAGTTGTACCTTAGCAAACAGTGCAGGGCCAGATCAGATGCCGCAGAATGCGGCATCTGATCAGGGCCTTCACTATTTGCTAACAGAATTTTCCAACTACATGTATTTGCTAACAGAATGCATGCAGCAAGCTACCTGGAAGGGGGCCAACTTATGTGGATGTTGCCCCTGTACCTGCACGTTAATAAAAGATTTGTTGATGATGATGAATTTTCCGTCAAAAATAGAATAAAAACAAAAAAAGCCATCCAGCCGTTATATGACCAATGGACTTGTCCAACATATAGCAAATGAAGAGTCCACCAGTATACAATGGGTTAATAAATATTTCAGATTTTAACCTTTTACAATTTCTGATTGATCTGATCAGGAATCATTAATTAATTATTCTCTAATCTTTTCTGCATCTCTATCCATTTATGATTTTGACATGATATAGCCTACTCCATATAACACCAATCCATCTATCCATTTTCGTCTTGTAAACAGACAACAGAGTTAACCCTTAAGGTGCAGAGAAAAACTACATCTGAAAATGGCATATGCTTAAGTCGTCTGCTGATTTTTTTTGCAAACTTTATAAAAATATTTTTGCATACAGGCAAACAGTGTGGACCCAGATCAGACTGCTCCTTCAGTCCTGAAAACAGGCAAATGAGTTAACCCTTAAGGTGCAGAGAAAAACTACATCTGAAAATGGCATATGCTTAAGTCGTCTGCTGATTTTTTTTGCAAACTTTATAAAAATATTTTTGAATACAGGCAAACAGTATGGACCCAGATCAGACTGCTCCTTCAGTCCTGAAAACAGGCAACGGAGTTAACCCTTAAGAAGCCGAGAAAAACTACATCTGAAAATGTTGTCTGCTTATGTCGTCTGCTATTTTTTTTGGCAAACTTTTTAAAAATGTGTTTGCATACAGGCAAACAGTGTTGACCCAGATCAGACTGCTCCTTCAGTCCTGAAAACAGGCAACAGAGTTAACCTTAAGAAGCTGAGAAAAACTACATCTGAAAATGTCATCTGCTGAATTTTTTGGTAAACTTTTTAAAAATATTTTTGCATACATTGAGAAGGACAAGGATAAAGATATGCCAGTATACTCGTATTGACCCAAAGACCGGAGAGATACTAAGGCGATAAATTTACAGTAAAAAGTTCCATACATGTTAACCAGGGGCCATTTGTTCAAAACTAATTATGTTGTTGGCTAACAAATTGTTAAAACATCGATCATTTAATAGGGCAAATATGCTCACATTTTTAAACAAAAATACACAAATTTTAGATATTGTACTTGCTAGAACAGTTAACAATATGACCACTAACAAGCTTGTTAAGCTAACAAGGCTTTGAACAACTGGCCCCAGAATTTTACATGTAATTCTAAAACAACATGCCTGTATATAAGCAATGAAAAGAAACTGTGATTTATCCTGCAACAAATCACCATTTTATTAAGTCACTCAGAGATCTATGACACTATTTTCTCATATCAAAAACATTACAAAAGGACATAAATGTGTTTGATACAGTCAATAATGTCGGCGGGATTTCTTCTAACAATGGCGAAAGGTTGTGAGAATTTGAAGGAAACAACAAAATTTTTGATGATTTTTAGTGTATTAGAATTGAAAAAAAAATCAGCTCAAGTGTCTGATTTGTTAAGGAACAAATCACAGTTTGTTGGTCAGTTGTAAGTAGACAGATTACTCATGCTTCACGCTCATGATTTGATCTACTTCACAACTGACCTCCAAACTGTTATTTAATACTGTTATTTAATACTTGATAAATCACTACTAGAGCTGATCTATGTCTTAAATATTAATTGTTACACACATATTAATCCTGTGACACAGGTGTTTCCATCTGAGTTTGGCAAGCAGCGTATGGAGGAAGAGAATGCCTATGGACCCAAAGAACTGCGAGAAACCAAACTGGACAGTGATGAAGAGGAAGGCACTGTTGAAGATAGGGAAGGTAATGTGATTTTATTTAAGGCAAAGAAAAAATATCTGTGCCATCTGTTGCATAGAAAAATATACATAACTCCAGCTTAGAAGGAGTAACAAGCATAATTAAGGGGAATGGGAACACCTGGCAGATTTTTCTGCCATTTTTCAAAGGGAGACAACTTTTGGAGCTTTCTGTTCGCATTTCTATAAGCCATGTCCCACTGAAAAAGGGGTCTACTCTTAAAGGAAAGAATTTGCTCATCAGGAGCAAATTCTTACCTTTAGAGTTGACCCCTATTGACATGGGAAACAAAAACATTTTTGCAGGAGTTGCCTCCCCTGAAGGTAAACCAATTCCCTTTAAGGAATAAGAAAAATTATACCTTAGTTATCCTCCTTACTTATTGGTATCCTGTGGCATAATAGGGTAGGCAGGTTAGAAAATGTTTTTATTTTGTGGAAAGTTTTTTATTTGAGATAATAGGGGGAAAATATGGCTAAAGAGGGAATTTCCTGTGAATTCTACAAGAACACTTAAAAACGTGTAAGATCAGCACCAAAAGTATGCATGGTCGGATGATCTTTTTTCCTATAAACAAACAAAACTGTCAATACTTTTAGCTGTCCTGAGCTGAAGACCCCAGGAGAGCTAATAGGAGAGCCTCTGTTGTCAGTCAACATTTTCAAAAGATTTCTCCATTGTAACAGCTGAGCCAATTACATTCAAATTTCCTACACAGCCTCAAGGCAGTGGGAAACAAAAGTTTGTTCAGGCGGTCCAGGTCACCTGACCTTGATGGCAACAATGTCCATATATGGTAAAAACTAAAAAAAAAAAATCTTCTAAAACCACTGGGTCAGTTTGCCTTGAAACTTGGTATTTATCATCAAGTGACTACTATCAAATTTGTTCAAATGATGATAGGTTGCTGTTGACCTATTTTATGGCAAGGTCAGATTTGGTCCCGTAGGCTTTTTGAATGAGGGGAAAAAAGGAAACAGTACAACTACAGTAGTCTCTGATATGAAAATAGATACTTCATGGATTTCTATGAATGCCACAGGTCATGGTTATTCTGTGACCTTGGCCCATGGTCACTAGAATTGAATGTCTGTCATCATTTTAGACGACTTCTCCTCTCAAATTGTTGTGCCGATTTCAATTAAATTTCATATGCACTCCCCTGGCCATGGGCTATTAATTTTGTTCCAGTGGCTATCCAGGACCAAAACACCCACCATGTCCATACATACAACCGGCCTGATAGCTAAGTTGGTAGAATGTCCGCTCCGGGGAACTGGAGGTCACGGGTTCGATACTGGGCCGCGACATACCAAAGTCGTGAAAAAAATGGTACTAGCTGCCCCTCGCTTGGCACTCAAATTTACAAGGTTGAGCTAGGACTGGGTGTGGTAATGTGTCTGGGACATGATACTTCAGTGAAGCAGCACTATAAAAGTGAGCATTGAGCTCCCTGTCGCAACCAGACACTTGCGTGATATGACTGAAAAATTGTTGAAAGTGACGTTAAAGCCGAATTCACACACACACATGTCCATACATACATGTATATGGTAAAAACTAAAAAGAAATAGATCAGTAATGCTGAATTGATTACCTTGAAACTTGGTGCATGTAAGTAGCATCACATGACAGAGCTCTCGGAAACGCAGGATTGCGTATTTTACGCCAACTTTTTGCCTTTGTACGCGTAAAATTCACTATCGCCGATTCTTATGTACGCATGTTTTTATTGCGACACGCGTCCAAAATTACAGAAACGGTAAAATCAGAAGCTAATTTATGCCGCTAACGCAACACCAGTAAAAGATCAAATTTGGCGCCGCTTTTTGTGTTGAAAGCACACGTGCCATATATTGCCAGCTATTTTTGCAAGTGGTCGGTTTGCTGCACAGGTTAAAAATGATTGCACCTTTTTAATCTTGCCGCGCTAATCCCTGTGTTATTACGGATTACAATTAATTAGTTTACTGATTGATGTAAGCATGAACCATCAACGGATTAACATTAGTCTGTAAAATATCACATTTATTAAACCAGGGTTACGGCGAAGATGATATAATTGACGAATTACCAATGTCATGTATTTTCGCGACTACACAATCATACTTTTTATCGCTCGGTCAAAGAGTGTTTCGATGTTTACTGGTGACATAAATGTCTGTAATTCTTCAAAATGCAATCATTTTAACAATTACAGGAAGTCAGACTTAGTTAGGATGCTTCCCCTACGTATTTGTTCACAAAATTATGAGCTAGTGTCATGTACATGTACGTCCGAATTTGAAAGCACAAACATGGTTGTATAGAATGCTTCTTTTCTGATCTGGGTTTACATTATATCTGTTGTTATCCTAACGCAACATGATTTTTATGATGTGGCATTATTTGGCTAGAAGTGTGAAAATAAATCGGAGCAACTGCATGTTTTTTTTTGTTTTTGTTTTTTTTTGTGGTGGGTGGAAGAGTGAGTTTTACTGGGGTATACATTATTTTCCTAATATTTCTACAAAACATCAGATTGTGGCTGCTTCTTAGACACATCAGTGAAATAGTTCTAACTAATACCCACAATCTACACGTCAGTTATTCATATGGATGTGTAGCCTGATAATAAAAATTTTTTGTCAATGTTCTATGCGCAATCAAGATCAGAACTCCAACTTTTTATATGGGAATCCAACTTTTTACCTGTGAATCCAACTTTTCACCTGTGAATCCAACTTTTTTCAAGGAAGTATTCCTGGGATCCTGTTTTCAAAATCCTAGTGAGAGCTCTGCATGACTGAGTACTACAAAGTTTATTCAAACAATGACTATAAGTTGAGTTTGAGCTAATTTATGGCAAGGTCATATTTGGTCCTATAGGCATCAATGACCTCTTTATTTTTACAAGCTTGAAATCTATTTTAATTTTTCAGTAAAACGTCATTGGGCTGAACTCTGATGGCTCATATACTACAGATGACAGCTCAGTTCTGAATCCACAGAGACAAATTTACAAGCTGGCAGATTTTTCTGTCATTTTTCAAAGAGAGGCAACTTTTTGGACTTCCTGTTTGTTTTTCTATGCACTCTTTCCCACAGAAGAAGGGGTCTACTCTTAAAGGAAAGAATTTGCTCCTCAGGAGCAAATTCTTTCCTTTAAGAGTTGACCCCTATTGACATGGGAGACAAAAATACTTTTGAAGGAGCTGCCTCCCCTGAAGATGTGTATCCATTCCCTTAAAATCATTACAGAAGCAACCTGCAAAAATCTAGTGGAAGTAACTGCAAGAACATGGAATGGTTGATGTCCAATTAGAAAAAATGGTTTATGTTACAGGAACCAGTTATCACACAGAGAAGTTACGACAGTACCAGCTAAACAGATTAAAATATTACTATGCAGTGGTGGAATTCGATAGCAAAGAAACTGCTAATGCTATTTATGAGGAATGTGATGGGATGGAATATGAAACTAGTGCCACAAAACTGGATCTCCGGTTTGTTACCATCAGCTATGTAGATTATAGAAAACATACACCACAACCCTTTTATATTAGAACATTTTTGTGGGGGTCCAAAGAAGAAACTGATATTTTGCCAAGCATGACATATGGTCATTTTTATGCCCCC
Source organism: Lucinisca nassula (assembly GCA_963580285.1). NCBI lineage: Eukaryota > Metazoa > Mollusca > Bivalvia > Lucinida > Lucinidae > Lucinisca > Lucinisca nassula. Next base: position 110,409,418 of record OY757012.1, on the reverse strand, counting down.
GGAATCTAAGAGATTCGGGGGCATATAGTTTTTGGTCTGTCTGTCTGTTTGTCCGTTTGTCTGTCTACAAAAACCTTAACATTGGGCATAACTTTTGAATGGTAATAGATAGAGCTTTCATATTTCACATGTGTATACCTTATCACAAGACCTTTCCAGTGGTACCATAATTTTTGATCTTGTGACCTTGAACTTGACCTTTGACCTATTTTTTTCAAAATTTTTAAAAACATTAACATGCGCTGTCCGGGGGCATCAGTGTTTCACAAACACATCTTGTTCAACATATTTTATTGGCCCCCGCCCATCAGGGCTTGGAGAAATAGATAGGGCTGCACAATGCTTCCATGCAGAGCTGAAACTGACCGCACATGAGTGCTGGTAAACTGCTTAGATGGACTAAGCCTGCCCAGGCAAAGTGGTGTGAGTCAGACTGCCCAGTGCATATAAAACCTATTGGTTTCATTGGGCGGCAGGGATTGAGATGTCATTTCATCTCAATGTTGAGTAAAAGTCCCGCAAAATTTGAAGCAATGTCTCCAAAATTACCTAAATAGTGTTGACAGGGACATTTAACCTCAGCCAAATAAACAAAATCAACATATTTCATACATTTTGGAATCCTTCATATAAATATGTTCTCTAAACTGTGTTATAATGAACGGTGATATAAATGATGCATTAATTATGAAATTCCATAATATTTATATGTTTTCTAAAAGTCATACTGTAAAAACTCTTAGAACAAAGGAACTCTCTTATCATGTGCTGTCATTATCTTAAGTCTGATTCTCTCCTGTAAAAGCAGATTAGTCACCTTTGAGAAAGAGAGAAAATGATTTCAGATCAGAGTTGTTGAGGTGTCCCTGTTTACTTTAACCCATAAAACGCGAAGAAAAATTTCATCTGAGCTTGTATCTTCATGCTGCATTTTCTTGCAAACATTTCAAACATATATTTGCATATAGGCAAACAGTGTTAACCCTGATCAGACTGCTCCTAGAGGAACAGTATTATCTGTTTGTGTGAACCCTGATCAGACTGCTCCTCAGGAGCAAATTCTTTCCTTTAAAGAGTTGACCCCTATTGACATGTGAGACAAAAATACTTTTGCAGGAGTTGCCTCCCCGGAAGGTGTTCCCATTCCCCTTATTATGGCAAATACTAATATTTTTGCAGATAAAAATGTGAGCAACTTTTGCAAATGCAAAAGTTGCTCACATTTTTTTTCAGCAAAAATACCACTGTATTAGGAATTTTGCTTGCTAGAACAGTTAACATTTTGACCACTATCGAGCTTGTTAAGGGCATATGCTACGAAATACTTCCTACATTGAAAACTGTTTAAGAGTCTGTATATGTTCAGTATCATATACTGGCTCACTACATATGAAATAAAAACCATATGTCACCATGCTGAATCTTAGGTAATCTGAACAAGAAGGAAACCACCCCAAACTGTTTTCCCAGAAATATCAGAAAAGTACCATGTTAGTAAATAGCAAGTCAAAAATGACTTTTGCCTAGCTTTTAAACAATTATTTCAGTCAGACTGACATATTAAAAGATACTGCTGCCTAAATTTAGCCAATTTTTCAAGCTCAGAAAATTTATTTGCAAAACAAATTTTGTCATCAACCAAAATATCTTTAAAAATCATTCTTTGTCTGCATTATTTTGGACCATACAGAAAAATGCTACATTGAAATTTTCATAACACAAGGTTTTTTCTCTAGGAGATGTTATCAGAGAATAGAAACTTAAAAGAAAACTAGGAGTCACTGTACTAATTTCTGTTTTATTAAACAAACCGTTCCCCTCCCTCCCCCCCCCCCCCCCAGATGAAATACCTGGTAAAAATACATATAAATTCTATCAAAAGATGGTGAATCATTGACAGATAACTTGGAGTTTACTTGTAAATAGTAGCTGGCCATACTATGCATTACAGCAAATCGTTTAAGTAAGTCTGTAACCATTTAGGTTGATCTGATCTTTGGTAATTGCCGAAAAATTAAAATTTCCAAAAGTCGCAATGCTACTGTTTTCGTGAAGTTTATAGCCAAGCTGAACATGTTAAATAATGAAATGAACCCAAAACAATATCTGTTCCACAAATTTCAACCATTTCCTTACCCAAGAACGGTAAAATGTTGGTTCTGGCATAACTTTCATTTTTGATGATCATACAAAAATTGCGAATTCGTAGCATTTGTCTTTAAGAACAACTGGGCCCAAAGATATGCTTCCTTATGATGGGGCTATTTTGTTGTTTATATTGCATGAATATTTGCAGATTTATTCCGGATGATATGGAGTTTGAGGATGAAGCTAAATCAGAATGTACAGAGTTGCCGGCAGAGTACACACCTAGCTTGTTTACTAATGCAGCTCTCTCACAGTCTAAGGTTAGAATCTTTTCTGAGATTGCTGGAAAACTAGTCTTAAAAAGAATACATACTCGTATTTGAAAGTTGTGTTTGTTTGAGTTGAGGTTGTACATCCCCATCAAGTCTATTTAGGTCATTTTGGAGACATTGCTTCCAATTTTGTGGCACTTTTACCCGACATTGAGATGAAATGACATCTCAAGCCCTGCCACCCATAGAAACAGCTAGGGTTTAAGGAGAGGTCCGACTCGCATCACTTTTCCTGGGTAGGCTTACACCTAAGACCAGGACTCAAGTTTGGTCGGTTTCAGCTCTGCGCGGAAGTACCATATAGCCCAGTCTGTTTCTCTAAGGCCCGATAGGCGAGGGCACACATATCTGAAAGCGGCCCCCGCCCATCAGGGCTTGGAGAAATAAATGGGCTGCATGTTTCTTCCATGCAGAGCTGAATCCGGCTGCACACAAGTACTGGTAAAGCCCTTAGAGGATCTAAGCCTGCCCAGGCAAAGCGGAGCGAGTCGGACCGTCCATGCTTATAAAGGCTATTGGTTTCATAGGGCGACAGGGCTTGAGATGTCATTTCATCACAATGTCAGATAAAAGTCCCACAAAATTGGAAGCAACGTCTCCAAAAGGACCTATATTGTGTTGACGGGGACGTTAAACATCAAATCAAACAAACAAACAAACATATCTGAAGGTTAAGTTTAAAACACATATCACCACACAAGATGTGCAATATGGCAATCAGTAAAGTTACTGCGGCTCAATAACCCTTTCACCCCTGAATAACTGAATTGGACTCTTCAGTCTTTGAACTTTTGTATAGCTGGGCCCAGTTGTTCAAAGCCTCGTTAGCTTGATGAGCTCGTTATTGGTCAAAATGTTTTAAAACTGTTCTAGTAAGTACAAGATCTAATATAGTGGTATTTTTGCTGAAAGAATGTGAGCAGCTTTTGCAGATGCAAAAGATGCTCACATTTTTTCAGCAAAAATATTAGCATATTTTCCAAATTAAATTATCAAAGTTTTAATGATATGTTAACTAATGATGTCATTAGTGTTTAACAACCTGCCCCAGGGGTTTAGTATGTAATCATAATCAGGATAGCAAACAGTGTAGATCCAGATGATATGGCTCATTATGAGCCATATCATCTGGATCTGAACTGTTTTCATTTAAGAAATGAAATTTATTTTTCTGCAGTTCATGGAAGTATGAACCCAGTGGGTCGCGTGCAAAGTAAATGAACCCCGAAGGGGTTCATGTAGACTTTGCTAGCGACCCACTGTCATTCATACTTTCATGAAAAGCAGAAAAATTAAGTTTATTTTTTATATTTACATTATTTGCCCCTCATCACTCGGCGAAAAAATGCTTGTAGGGCAAACTTTTAAAGCTGAAAAACATTTACACGCTGTTTCTCTACAAAGGGCGGAGCAGCGTTGACGTCATCAACGCCCGTAGAGAACAATGGTTTAAAATGACGTCATTTAACGTCACTAAAAATCATGTGATTCAATGCGTTCATTGACGTATGAACGCAATTGTTTTCTATAGGTTTACATTAGACTTTACACTGGAAATGTAAATATATGTATATGTACCAGTCCACTGGGTTGAAAGGGTTATTATTCCATTAATGTTTGACTTTTTGTTGGCTTTAGAAGTTTTCATGATGTTAACAATTTGTATGTAAATTTTATCGCGACGTTAGCAATTTGTATCTAAATTTTTCAAGATGTTAACAATTTGCATTTACATTTTATAACAATGTTAGCAATTTACATGTAAGTTTTTCTTGACGTTAGCATGCATCAAAGTTTTTCATGATGTTAACAATTTGCATTTAAATTTTATTGAGACGTTAGCAATTTGCATCTAAGTTTTTCATGATGTTAACAAACTGCATTTAAATTTTATCATGACATTAGCAATTTGCATCTCTGTTTGTCATGATGTTAGCAAATTGCATTTAAATTTTACAGCTAAGTTAGCAATTTGCATTAAGTGTTTCATGATGTTAGCCAGTTTGTATACAACTACCAGGTCCATGTCCCATGGATGCATTACTTGTTCTGTTCTTATGTTGTTGCACACAAGCTATTTTTGCCACTCCTGTTTTTTAGCTTGGCATGACCAATAGATCTGTTATTCCATCCCTGTGTTTATTTGTCCAGGTGACAACATTTATGTCAACCCTAGCATCCACCTTAACACTTAAGACGCCGAGAAAAACTACATCTCAAATGCCGTCTGCTTATGTCATCTTCTGAATATTTTGCAAACTTATTAAAAATACATTTTTGCATACAGGCAAACAGTGTGGAAATAGTGGGGGCTCAGATCAGACTGCTCCTACAGGAGCAGTCTGATCTGGGTCCACAATGTTTGTGCAAACAGTGGGGGCCCAGATCAGACTGCTCCTGATCTGGGTCCACACTGTTTGCACAAAATTACTTTTAAGGTAACTGGCAGACGGCGAAACAGATGACAATTGTCGTGATTGGCATTTTATGGGTTAATGTTCCATTTAGATTTCTAACAAAGCTGTTCATTTGATTTGTCAGGTGGATTTGACCTGGGATGAAACCGACAGAACACGAGTGCAGCTAACGTCAAAACAGTTTGCATCAAAGAACAAAGAAGTTGATGATGCAGATCTACAAGCCTATCTGGCATCTAGCTCAGATGAGGAAGGTTGGTTTTGGTCAAAATTAAGGCGATTGGATACACTGCCAGGAGAGACAACTCTTGTAAAATGTGTTGTTTGCATTCCCAAAAGGGGTCAACACTTAAGGGGATGGATACACCTTCACCCCTGCAAAAGTATTTTTGTCTCCCACGTCAAGTGGAGTCAACTCTTAAAGGAAAGAATTTGCTCCTAAGGAGCAAATTCTTTCCTTTAAGAGTAGACCCTTTTTTCCAGGGGACTTTATAGAAGAGCGATTAGGAAGTCCTGAAAGTTGTCTCCTTTCGAAAAATGGCAGAAAAATCTGCCAGGTGTAGCCATTTCCCGTAAAGGAAAGAATTTGCTCCTGAGTAGATCTCTTTTAAAGTGGTATAGGCAGCTAGAAAGCAAACCTAAAGTGATGAAAGTTGTCCGCCTTTGAAATACAACAGACAATAGTCAGCTGTACCTGTTCCTTCCCATAACGGGAGAAGGAATGTCACTATAGAGAAGCCAGCCTCTGTAGCGCTGACTGTTGATCAGGAGGTTGCAGGTTCAGTACCTTCAAGCTTGATTATCAGATCATTTCTATGGCCAATCTCTTCCTTCTGTTTATTCAAGAAGGGCAGTTGTCGGTTTTTGGTGAAAGAATGGGCACCTGTTCTGGTTAACCACTTATGTACATGTTTAAGCCTGCTGAGGAAAAATGTGATTAGGTAAACTGAGAAGCTTAATGTGAATTGTGCTGACTGGGCCATTTAACGCCAAACAAACTAACAACAGTTGTGTAAGTCACTGGAAAGCAAGTAAGAAGTGATGAAAGTTTTCTGCAGCAGTTAAGGGGAATTAATACATCTTCAGGGAAGGCAATTCCTGCAAAAGTATTTTTATCTTCCATTTCAATTTGGGTCAACTCTTAAAGGAAAGAATTTGCTCCTCAGGAGCGAATTCTTTCCTTTAAGAGTAGACCCCTTTTTCAGTGGAAAAGGGCTTATAGAAAAGCGAACATGAGGTCCAGAATGTTGACTCCCTTTGTTGTTCCCATTCCCCTTAAGTTTAGATGTTCTTGTTTTTTAGCTCACCGTCACGTAGTGACGAGGTGAGCTTTTGGGATCACTTTTTGTCCGTCTTCCGTCGTGTGTGTGTGCGTGCGTCTGTGCATAAACAATTTCTTCAAACGACATCTCCTCCTAAACCACTGATAGGATTTTGACCAAACTTCACAGGAATGATCCTTAGGTGGTCCCCTTTCAAAGTTGTTCAAATGGTTCCCGTCCGTTGCACATATAGGTCACAGGAGCCAAAAATATATTTTTTTTCACCAAAATCTTAAAAAATCTTCTTCTCTGAAACCGCAAGGCCCAGGTCTTTGATATTTGGTATGAAGCTTCATCTAGTGGATCCCTACCAAGATTGTTCAAATTATAGTGCTGGGGCCAAACATGCTCCTGCCCCGGGGCCCTTTGGTTTTACATGGGCTTATATAGGAAAATCTTCAAAAATCTTCTTCTCTGAAACCACAAGGCCAAGGTCTTTGATTTTTGGTATGAAGCTTCATCTAGTGGACCCCTACCAAGATTGTTCAAATTATAATGCCGGGGCCAAAAATGCCCCCGCCCTTGGGCCCTTTGGTTTTACATGGGCTTATATAGGGAAAATCTGTAAAAATCTTCTTCTCTGAAACCGCAAGGCCCAGGTCTTTGATATTTGATACGAAGCTTCATCTAGTGGACCCCTACCAAGATTGTTCATATTATAGTGCTGGGGCCAAAAATTACCCCGCCCCGGGGCCCTTTGGTTTTACATGGGCTTATATAGGGAAAATCTTTAAAAATCTTCTTCTCTGAAACTGCAAGGCTCAGGTCTTTGATATTTGGTATGAAGCTTCATCTAGTGGACCCCTACCAAGATTGTTCAAATTATAGTGCTGGGGCCAAAAATGCCTCGGGGGCCCTTTGGTTTTACATAGACTTATATAGGGAAAATCTTTAAAAATTTTCTTCTGTGAAACCACAAGGCCTAGGTCTTTGATATTTGGTGTGAAATTTCATCAAGTGGACCTCTAATAAGATTGTTCAAATTATAGCCCTGGGGCCAAAAATGCCCCCGCCCCGAGACCCTTTGGCTTTACATAGACTTGTATAGGGAAATCTTTAAAAATCTTCTTCTCTGAAACTGCAAGGCCCATGTCTTTGATATTTGGTATTTGGTATGGAGCTTCATCTAGTGGACAATTATAGTCTTTTGTTGATATTTGGTATGAAGCTTCACCTTTTTAGACCTCCCTCAACATTATTGACATTATAACCTTGGGGTCAATAATGGTCCTCCCCGGGGCCCCTTTGTTACTCTATGGATCAGGTGAGCGATCCAGGGCCATCATGGCCCTCTTGTTCCTGGTTCTCAACTTTCTTTCATCCTCTTCTATCTCCCCTGTCCCTCTCTTTCATTCCTTTACTGAAGAAATAGATCAGCTCTAACTGTGATTTGTTGAGTAATAAATCACAGTTTGGAGGTCAGTTGTAAAGTAGATCAAATCAAGAGCTCGTAGCATGCGTGATTTGTCCTCTTACAACTGATGGTCCTACTTACAACTTACCAACAAACTGATTTATTACAGCAAATCAAAAGCTAGAGCTGATCTATTTCCATTCTAACAGGCTGAAAATCGTCAATAATGCTGTTGTTTCCTTCAAAATCTCACAACTCTTCGCCATTGTTAGAAGAAATCCTGCTAAAATTATCGACTGAAACACATGCATTTATATCCTTTTCTAACGTTTTCGATGCGAGAAAATCAGGTTACACCGTCCAACGTCAAGGAAATCGACTTGTGACGTCATAAATTGGCAGTTTTAATGATGTCACAGGGCTCTTCATTGCCGTGATTTGTTGTAGAATAAAACACAGTTATTTTCCATTGCCTATATAGGTATGCTTTGTTAGAATATCTTTTTTTATCCCTTTCTCTGTGAGCAATACAAAATGACCAACAAGGGTTGATTTGTCTTTAAACCCAAACACAGTTAATCAAATCCCTTGAATAAATGTAATATTCTCATTAAAGATTGGATGTTTTTGAAAAAAAATCTATCCATCCATCCATTTGAAAAAGAAAAATGGTGGAAATACACAGTTGTACCCGTGCCCCTTAAAAATGGGAGGATGGGCCGCCCTGGCCTAGTGGATAAGAGTGCTGGCTCTTAATCATTGGGTCTCGCACTGCTGTGGTTCGAGCCTGGCTGGGGTCACATGTGGGACTCCCAAGTTCTGCAGTGGAAAGTCAGGTGTTTTTTCTTTGGACACTTCGTTTTTTGCCAATCTCTGATTAATGATCTGCTCAAAATAAGTGAAATAATCTTGAAAAGTGTTGCTACATACCCCACAACAATTTTATGACACTATTGTTTGGGCTTCAAAGCAGAAACCGTGCTGATTAAACAACTGTGTTATATCCAAAATGCATAGATTATAAAGAAAATTGACCATTTATGGTCATTTTTCTATATTAGGTGTCATTGTGAAACCATGTTATATCTATCACAGTGTTTTAATGAACAGTATTATAAAGAGGTTTAGGTGTATGAGAAATTTAAGTATTTTATTAACCTTTTTTGTACCAAATGGAATCTTCCTCCTTTTATATGGCAGGAGTCCATTTCAACATTCAGGTGTGACAGGTTGTGTTTTCTTCAAAATTAATTTGGAAAATGACTGAACTTTTTGCAAACTGTGTAGGCCTCAATTAGATGCCGCATTCTGCGGCGTCTGATCTGGGCCTGCACTGTTTGTCTGGGTACCACCCATTTTGGGGTTTCAGGTACAAAATCGGTTAAATGTTAGGTCCTTTAAAATGTATCTTTTTTTTTCCTTTAATAACTGGAGACATAATATATTTGCAGGAACAGACTATGGAAAATTAGTGGAGATTTCAGATAGAGAGAGTGAATCAGAAGAAGATGAGGAAAAACAGATAGAGAAATATAAACTGTTATTACAGGATATAGACAAAAAAGAAGATAGAAAGAAGAAGAAAGATGTGCAGATGGAAATAACTTGGGAGCCAGGTTAGTAAAAATCCTAAATTGGTTGCAATTAAAAAATTCTCTCGCCCCCGCACATCGGGGCTTTCTCCAAAATGACCTAAATAGTTTTGATGGGGACGTTAAACCTCAATTCAAACAAACAAACTTACAGTCAAACTTCAGTAAGTCAAACAGATTTTGGACAATGGAAATTTGTTATAGACTGGTTTCTCTAGCCACTGGGGGTTAATCATAACACCAGGGTCCAGTTGTTCAAAGCCATATTTTATTTTGTTGTTTTCCGGGATTATGATTAATTCTCTCAGCAATGGAAGTGACTTTTCGTCTTTACAACCATAGTGGAGACACAATCAGGGATAAATAATTTTTGCTTTGACTGCGATTCCAACCCACGCACGTCGGCCACTGCAGTGCTAGGCGACGTCGCCGTATCTGTGCGTGGGTTCGAATTGCAGTCAAAGCATATTTTAATAGCTTGAGTTTGTTAGTGGTCAAGTAGCAAACTGTTCTAGCAAGAACAATATCTAAATTTTTAAAATAACAAAACAAAAAAACTGTGAGTAGCTTTTGCATATGCAAGAGTTTTGTTATTTTTGCTGAAAAACTGTGAGTTGCTTTTGCATATGCAAAAGTTTTGTTATTTTTGCTGAAAAACTGTGAGTAGCTTTTGCATATGCAAAAGTTTTGTTATTTTTGCTGAAAAACTGTGAGTATGCAAAAGCTACTCACATTTTTCAGCAAATATATAGGTATATTTGCCATATTAAATGATCAAAGTTTTAACGATTTATTAACTAACGTCATTTGCTTTGAACAACTGACCCCAGAAAAGGAAGCATAATGAGGGTGTATAAGGGATATTTTTTTCCATCTTCTATGCAATAAAGGTATGAGTGTTACTTATTGAAATCTCCTCGGGAACATGAGATGCCAAGTACTGCAACAGAAGGTCAAGTGGTTTTTCTCAGGCTGCTCTGGTTTTTGCTGACCTGATTTATGGTCAGCTTGATATGAGTGAAATAATCTTGACAGACAGACAGAGCCATAAAACTAAAATAAAATGAAAGAATCTCCACATCGAGGGGCTTCTAATGGGTTCAAAAACATATCTTTTCAAGATAACTAAAGGTAACCCTAGATATATAAAACATGAGCTGTCAGTCTAGATTATATGTTTATACAGAAAAATACAGTACAGTGAAATTCAGCTATTAAGACCACCTGAAATTAAGACAAATTGTCGTTTTAAAAGCATATTTAGAAGGTTTCATTTACATTTTCTTTGTCTGTTTCTACATCAAGCATGCTCAAGTGGGAGACTACCTTTGGGATTGTTCAAAAGTGGTCTTAAAGACCACTTTTGAACAGTCCCAAAGGTGGTCTTCATATACAAGATTTACTGTATTTTTTGCTCACATGACAGGACTAAGGGAGGCAACTGAGGGGATCATCAAGAAAAAACAGACAAAGGCTCTGTCACCCTGGGAGGAGTATCTACAGAAGAAGAAAGAAAAGAAGGAAAGAAAGAGAGAGGAAAGGAAGAAAAAACATGAAGCTAATGGGAGGAGGCTGGAAGTTAGTATAGATATTTATCAGTCATTTTGAATTAACTCATTTTGTACCAGAAACCCCAAAACAGGGTACCCTGGCAAACAGTGTAGGCCCAGATCAGACACCACAGAATGCGGCGTCTGATCAGGGCCTACTCTATTTGCAAACAGTTCAGCTATTTTCCAAATAAATTTTGAAGAAAACATAACCTGTCACACCTAAATTTTGAAATGGACTCCTGCTGTATATAAGGAGGAAGATTTCATTTGGTACAAAAAGGGTTAAACAATATTATCTATGGTCATTCTCTTCTTTATGCTGATTCAAGCAGTGAGGTTGTCAATTACCAACAAAGGAATCTGCACTGCACAGAGCATCTTAACCCTTATCCTGCTGAATAGTTTAATAAGCCATGCCCATTTCTGACTGTCAGCCAATCAGATTACATGATAAAATGTTTTCGTTAAAGTTCACAGACTGAATGACAAACAGTGTAGATCCTGATCAGATGGCTTCTTCAGACTGAAGAAGCCATCTGATCTGGCTCTACATTGTTTGCAAAAGTAGGATAAGGGTTAATTACAAGCGGCCCCCACCCATAGGGGCTTGAAGAAATATATGGGCTGCATGATGCTTCCACGCCGAGCTGAATCCGGCCCGCACACTAGTTCTGGTAAACCCTTTTAGAGGATCTAAGCCTGTGCAGGAACCGCGGTGCAAGGCGGACCGTCCATGCTAATAAACCCTATTGGTTTCATTGGGGGACAGGGCTTGGGATGTCATTTCATCTCAGTATCGGGTAAAAGTCCCACAAAATTGGAAGCAACATCTCCAAAATGACCTTTACAGTGTTGACGGGGACGTTAAACCTCAAATCAAACAAAACATGTGACATTTACGAAAGAAGCCTCTAGGGAAGAGCCTCTGGGGAGTTTCATATATTTCATATGATTATAGAGGGTGGTTGGTTTCTGTTTGTTTGATTTGAGGTTTAACCTCACCGTCAGCACTGTATAGGTCATTTTGGAGACGTTGCTTCCAATTTTGTGGGACTTTTACCCAACATTGAGATGAAATGACATCTCAAGCCCTGTCACCAATGAAACCATTAGGGTTTTATAAGCAATGATGGTCTGACTCGCACCGCTTTTCCTGGGTAGGCTTAGATCCTCTAAGCTGTATACCAGTACTCGTGTGCGGTCGGTTTCAGCTCTGCATGGAAGTATGATGCAGCCCATCTATTTCTTCAAGCCCTAATGGGCTGGGGCAGAGAGGGTGGTTGGATCTGGTGATGGTGGTGTGTATCTTATGTCACCAAGGCATCCAACTGATATTGGCTTACAGTTTGGGAAGGCCCGCCATCCTTGTAGCAGGTAAGGGTAGAAGGAGAATATTTTTATTTCTTCCATTTCCTCACTTTCATTTCGTTTCCTCTATCTTTCCAGATCCCGGGTTTCTCCAGACTTCAGGATGAGTCTTTAAACCGAGGTCCCATCTCTGTATGACCTTAGCTGTTGGAGAGACGTAAAACTCAAACACTCACTTCTCTATCTTTCCTGTCCTCTCTTTCGTCTCCTCTACTATCTCTTCTATCTCTTTTCTACCTTTCTCTGGGAAACGAATCAAAATTACCCACAAGGGTTGACCTGTCATTAAACCCCAACACAATCAGTTAATCATGTGAAATGACCACAAGTGTAAGATTATATAAAAATTTTAAGTCAGATTTTATGGCCAAAGAAATTCAAAAGAAATCATAGTGTTATCAGGGACAACACCATGGCATTACGTGCCATGACATTACGTAAATATGTGTTCTTGCACACCAGACAAGGAAATCCGTGATTTTAGCCTGGGATAGAAATTTATGTTCTGACCCTGGTGTTCCGACCCAAAATCGAATATTCCCGATTGTTTGATAAATGTACTGGTGGAATACGACCTCTTATGCACCGATGTAATGTTGACGTCACGCACGTTACGTGACGTCACTGAACATTCCTGTAGTGTCATCACAATATGGCGGACGTTGGTAACCGAAGTGACTGCAGCATTAAAAATCCGCGCTAAAAATTGAAGGTATGCAAGAAAAAGAATCCTATATGGGTGTGAGGGGTAGATAGAAAAATCCGTCCCTCGGGATCACTGTCTGGCATCACTCGGCAAGCCTCGTGATGCCGGACAGTGTCCCTCGGGACAGATTTTTCCATCCACCCCTCACACCCATATAAGGTTCTTATATTATTGTATAGATGGTCACATCATTTTAATGACACGACATATTTCACTAAATAACAGTGACAATTTGTGGTAAACCTTTTAATCACTTGAAAACGCTTAACCTATCCAGGGCAAGTGTAGTTAGGTTTAATGACTGGCTCCGTATGGTCATTTTTAATGTTGAAGAATAAACTGCAAATAAAAAATACAAGAAAGACGCCATCTTACAATGAGTGCCTGTCTGTTTTCCTCCCACTAGTTTTCATAAGCTGAAACATTTAGAGTCTGAAAAGAACATTAATAGTGAGTGAGTGTTTGGGTTTTACATTTCACTTACAGCTAAGGTCATACAGAGACGGAACCTCGTTTAAAGACTCATCCGAAAGTCTGGAGAAGCCTGGGATCAATCCTGCGATCCCTGGTTTATAAGGCGAGTAGCATAATGACTGCACCATGGAGGCTTCTAAACATTAATAGTAAAAAAAAGATGTTAACAATAAATTACTTTGGTCATACGTCATTTTTGTGGCTTTAAGCTTGATGCGATATACGAGTTCCTTTTTCCATCCATTCATCCATCAGTCCATCCATCAGTGAACATTTACATCAGCCCAAATGTTCAAGTCCATTTCTCAAGGACTACAGTCACAGGTGTAACATAACCCTTTGGTGGAATTTTTGTTATACTATCCACACAATCATGAGGTGGAATTTGCTCATATCAGAATAAATTTCTAAGCTGGTTGTTAGAAGGTTCGAAACTAATTTTATACAAGAATGGCTTCCCATGAAGATGTAAACTAGTCGTGACAAGCAAAAACATGATTTCTCCTATGTGCATTCAGGGAAGAGAGAAAACAGTCTACATTTGGAAGACATCCTTCACTGCCCACTTCAAGATGCTTTGGGTTGTTAACTATTACAACTGCGCAACTTGCAGTTTAGCAATACGACATCCCTTTTCAGTTCATTAAAGCGCAAATATGCCAAAACACAATGAAATGACACGCTGACCGAGAATTTTCATCGTAAGTGACATGTAAAGAAACCGTAATCCATATTTTTAGCATATTCTAATGACAGTATTATGTTTCTTACATAAAGTGGGGTGTCAAATAAAACTATACAACTGCATTCCCACCTTAATATTTGCACTGCATATTCAAAAACTAGCTATGTGAGCATTCTGCCGAAGTTGTCAGTCATCTCTAATACCTTCCTGTTCAGAAGTAGGACTACATGTTAGAAAGTTCAACACGGTGCGACAAAGCTTTCTGCGTGACTTTACAGCATCAAAGGTGTGAAGGGGAAAGTCTTATTGCTGAACTGCTGGTTGCGTGGTTGTAATACATTGCCTACTGAAGAGCCAAGTGAAAACTCAGATCAGACTGCATAGAAGTACAGTCTGATCTGAATCTTCACTTGGCACACATTGAAAGGGAAATTTTCCCTTGACGTTCCTCCAATTACTCTTAAATCTTACAGCCCCAGAATAGTGATTCTGATGACCAAGATCTTGATCTAGCAGATGGTGATAAAGCTTTCAGTGATGATGATTTGCCAGATGATTTTGACCAATCAGATCCTTTCTTTGTGAGAGATGATGATGATCAGAAGAAGAAAACTGTTAAAGGTAAAAGATATTATAAATATATAAGAAGCCAGGTCTGTTCATATTAGCACTTCATTTTTGTCAAAATCCAGCCATCACAGTGGTGCATGGCCCACTTTACAGGTAATGCCTTTAGATTGCAAATGGACATTGAATATGCCTGCTTATCTCTTTCTACCCTGTAGTACAGCCAGCCTTGTTAGCTCAGTTGGATGCATGTCTGATGGGCGATTAGGAGGTTGCCGGTTTGACCCCTGTTTGACAATATCATTTTATGGCAACTGATCATGAAATTTTTTTCTAGGGTATTCTCTCCCTTTCGCAGATTCAAGAAGGGCAGTTTTCACTATCTGGCTAAAGAATGTTCACTGTACTGGTTAAACTGATTTATCATATGACGTCGCGTCTGAGAGTGTAAAAACGTCATGTAATATTTTCGATAATCCACTAGTGGATTAAATATGCAAATTAGCTAGATACGTCCCGTAACGTTACATGTACAAAGTCCTTATTGACGTGAGTTTACTAATGGCGGAATATTGACATTTTTGTAAAGAAACGTGAATAAAATGCGTTATAAATGTCATATGATAAATAGAATCTTGCATTCGTGCTCGTGTATTATTCAAGTTATTGAACTCGTTGAGGAAAAGGGATAAAATGCTCGACATAGCCTCGCATTTTATCCCTTTTCCTCAACTCATTTAATAAATTCAATAATACATGAGCACTCATGTAAGATCCTCTATTTATATATAGGTCTGCCCAGGAAAAGCTTAGATAGCTTGACCAGCTTGATATGACATAAATAGTGTTGACTGGACCAAGCAATCAAAGTAAAACATTTAGGCCAGTACAAATACCTGTGCAGACAGTGCTGATCACAATGAGCCATCTCATCAAGATCACTTTTTGTCTGTGTGTGCATGCATCCATGTGTGCATCCCTAAACTTTTTCTTCAAATGACATCTCCTCCTAAATCTTCACAGGAATGATCCATAGGTGGTCCCCTTTCAAAGTTGTTCAAATAATTCGGGTCCGTTGCACATCTAGATTTTTTTTACTGAAAACTTAAAAATCTTCTGTGAAACTGCATAGCCCAGGTCTTTGATATTTGGTATGAAGCTTCATCCAGTGGAACTCCACTAAGATTATTCAAATTATAGCCCTTTGGCCAAAAATGCCCCTGCTCCGGGGCCCTTTAGTTTTTACATTGACTTATAATGTGTAAATCTTAAAAACTCCTATTCTCTGAAACTGCAAAAGTATTTTTCACATGATGAAAAGGGTCTACGGTACTCTTAAAGGAAAGAATTTGCTCCTAAAGAGCAAATTCTTTCCTTTAAGAGTAGACCTCTTTTAAGTGGGGCAGGGCTAAAAGAAAAGCGAACATGAAGTCCCAAAAGTTGTCTACCTTTGAAAAATGGTGCAAAAATGTGCCAGGTGTTCCCATTCCCCTGAAATTGATATCAGAATGTTATTTTTAAACAAATTAAACACACCAAAAATATGTGGTATATTCCTACATCTACTTTCAATTTTTGGAAGATGAGTTAACTCTGGGAATTTGAATTTAGTAATGTGAGTGGTGGCTGGAGGAGGAGAGAGGTGGCTGCTGAGCAGTGGTTAAATATATAGCAAAATGTTTTGGGGGTAATATTGTGGCTTGGGGAGAGTGAGGTGGCTGCTGAGCAGAGGTTAAATGTGTAGCAAAATGCTTTGGGAGGAATTATTGTGGCTGTCTGAAGAGAGGTGGTTGCTAAACAGAGGTGACTATTACTGTGGTTTTACAGTTTCTTTAACTTTGTAGAGAAAAAGAAGAAAAAGAAAAAGAAAGACCAAAAGATGGATGATGATGAAGATCAAGAAAAGGTAATCTTCCTTTAAATTGAAGGACATGGTTGGGTGAGGCAAAGGTGTCATGTATCTTGTGTCTTTGTTTGTTTTGTTTGGTTTGATGTTTAACATCCCCATTAACACTATAAAGGTCATTTTGCATTACGATAACACACCTGTGCGATATAGTGCACATTTCTCATCTCCAAAATGGCTATTTTTCTGATGAAAATCCCTGATGTTTTTCTTATAAATACTGCAAACATAGGTTGTGGGTGCGCGTTAGAACCACCTCATTGAGGCGGTTCTAACGAGTACCCACAACCTATGTCTTGGAGCAGAAATAAGAAAAATAATGTTTACCCCCTTAAACCCCCAGTTTTCTCTATAAAAAGTGGGGTTTAGGAGGGTCTTCATTTCACAGACTTGTTCACGTGATGGGAGACATTGCTTCCATTTTTGTGGGACTTTTACCTGACATTGAGATGAAATGACATCTCAAGCCCTGACACCCAATGATAACAATAGGGTTTATAAGCATGGACGGTCCAATTCACACCGCTTTGCCTGGGCAGGCTTAGATCCTCTAAGCGGTTTAGAAGTACTCTTGTGGGCTCGGATTCAGCTCTGCGTGGAAGCATCATGCAACCCATTTATTTCTTCAAGCCCGAGGGGTCGGGGCTGCATGTATCTTGTGTCACTGGGGCGTCCGATTGATATTGGCTTACAGTTTAGCAAAGCCTGCGGTTCATGCAGCAGGTAAGGGTAGAGGGGGAATGCTGTTATTTCTTCAGTTCCTACACTTCCATTCATTTTCTTTTTTCTCCCCTGCCCTTCACTTTAATCTCCTCTGCTGTCTCTTCTATCTATTTTCTCCCTTTCTCTGGGAGACAACCTAAAATGACTCACAAGGGTTGATGTGTCGTTAAATCTCAACACAGTCAATCTTTAAATTGGATAGGTGCATTACAAATAGAGGTTCTTTCCTTTCAAAGGGTAGCCACATATTAAGAACAAGATTTAGATACCAAGGGTCAGTTGATTAAAACTAATAATGTCATTTGAGCCAGCACAGGGCAAAACCTACAATAAGACATGTGCGCCCAATGAAGACTCAGATCAGCCTGCACATCCGCGCAGTCTGATCAGAGTCTTCGTTGTGTTCTCTAAGAATAGCTAAGGGCCCAATGCTCTTTCATACAGCAAGAGAAGTCTGTGGTTAAACTATATGGATGTGCAGGCTGATCTGAGTCTTTGCTGGACACACATGTAATATGTAGGAAATGCTGTACCCCGGCTCATTTATTAACGTATCAGTAAAATGAGCATTTATTAAATTATTATGGCAAATGATGCTAATAGATGTATTTTTGCTTAAAAATGTGAGAAGCATTTACATATGCAAATGATACTCACATTTACTTGCAAAATATCAGAGTATGAAATATTGTACCTGCTAGACCAGTTAATATTTTGACCACTAACAAGCTGGTTAAGCTAACTATGCTTTGAACAACTGGACTCAGTGGGGAAAACCACCTCCAGGGCCTAGTTATGCTTCCCGATTGGAGAGCATATAGTTGCGGCTTTGTCCAACCGTCTGTCCGTCACACTTTTGTCCAGAGCATATCTCTAAAAG
Source organism: Lucinisca nassula (assembly GCA_963580285.1). Taxonomy (NCBI): domain Eukaryota; kingdom Metazoa; phylum Mollusca; class Bivalvia; order Lucinida; family Lucinidae; genus Lucinisca; species Lucinisca nassula. The sequence continues at coordinate 110,391,451 of OY757012.1, read as the reverse complement.
TTTTAGAGATTAGTTAGTGAAACTTGATTCACTGATAGATGGTAATGAGGGGAATAACAGAATGCAAGAACCATAATCCTGTCATCAGTATTTATGGTGTTACTTCCCTTCATAATTGTTTTGCAGTAAAAAGCTTGTCCAGAGCATATCTCTAAAATTATAGAAGGGAATTAAATGAAACTTGATACATTGATAGACGACCATCAGAGGAACTGCAGAGTGCAAGAACAGTAACTCTACTACAAGAAATTTTAGACTTATTTCCCTTTCTAATTTTTGCAATATTAAGCTTGTCTGGGTTTAATTGATTGATTGTTTTGGGTTTAACGACACATAAACCCTAGTGGGTCATTTTGTGTCATCTCCCAGACAAAGGGAGAAAAGAGATAGAAGAGATAGTAGAGGAGGTGAAAGTGAGGGACAGATGAGAAAGAGGGAAATAAATGGAAGTGTAGAAACAGAAGAAATAACACCCCAACCCTCTACCCTTACCTGCTGTATGGACAGCAGCCCTTGCCCAGCCCAAAGCCAATATCAGTTGGATGCCCCAGTGACACAAGATACACATCACCTTTACCTCACCCACCCACCCCTAAGCTTGTCTGGGGCATATCTCTAAAAGTATTGAAGATAAATAAATGAAACTTGATACAGTGATAGAAGGCTTTGAAGGGAATTACAGAATGCAAGAACCATAAGTTTTTATGGAGGTACTTCCCTTCTTAATTTTTTGCAATTAAAAGCTTGTCCAGACCATTTTGTTAGTTTGATATGAGGTTTAACTTCAATTTGGAGACATTGCTTCCAGTTTTTTGGGACTTTTACAGTTTTACCCAACATTGAGATGAAATGACATCTCAAGCCCTGCCGCCCAATGAAACTAACAGGGATTTTATGCATGGCCGGTCCGACACTCACCACTTTGCCTGGGCAGGCTTACACATTCAAAGCGGTTTACCAGTACTCATGTGCAGTCAGTTTCAGCTCTGCGTGGAAGCACCATGCAGTCCAGTTTTTTTCACCAAGCACCAACTGGCATGGGCCCCTTGTCTGGAGCAAAGAAGGGAATTAAATGAAACTTGATACATTGATAAACAGCCAGGGTGCAAGAACTGTAACTCTTCACAAGTAATTACAGGGTTATTTTCCTTTCTAAATTTTGCAGTAGTAAGTTTGTCCAGAGCATTTGAAAGTATAGAAGGTAAATAAATGAAACTTGATACACTGAAAGAGGGCCATGAAGGGAATTACAGAATGTGAGAACTGTAATCCTATCAGTAGTATTTACAGAGTTACTTCCCTTCTTAATATTTGCATTAAAAGTTTGTCTACAGCATATTGCTGAAAGTATAGAAGGGAATTAAATAAAACTTGATACATTTGATAGATGGTCACCAGAGGAAGTGCACAGTGCAGGCAAAGGTGCCTGGGCATCCATCTGTCTGTCTTGAGTTATTCCCCATTAATTATACTCTGGATGCATGCCTTATTTGTTTCATGATTTTAAATTCTTTGTTGAAACATCTCAAAAAAAAATTCTTTGTTAGGGAAAGCAAACTGAGTTTCTTAGTCTTGTGGTTTAAGAGTTACAGGCCTCGCAGGAAAAAAGCCTTAACAAATTGTCTTTTATTACTTTGGAATTCCTTTTCACAAGGCAGTAAGAGAGCTTTGACAGAACCAATTTAATTGGGTATTAATGAAGTTTGTGGAACCATTCTATTGCACTTCGATTGTCACAAGTTTTTGTCTGTCTGTCTTTGTAACCACTGAAAGTCCTGATTAGAAGCCATGTTTACAGCATCTGATCTGAACTGGCACTGTTTGCCAATGTTCTATTTTGTGGATTTCTTTATAAAATAGTTCTGAGAATGGTATTTAGAACTCACCCATGAATCTATTTTCCGAGACTAATTACCGCCATCTCATTTGCTACATGTACATGTGTTTCAGGCCGAGCTGTCACTACTGATGATGGAAGAGAGGGACTACAGTAAAAAGCACTTCAATCTTGATAAGCTGATAGATGATGCTAGTGGGAAGAAGAAAAAGAAAAAGAAGGTGGAAAAGTTGAAGAAGAAAGAGGAAGATGATTTTGAGGTAAAAATGGATTTTTATCCTGTCGAACTGGTAAAGCGGATGCACCTGGCTTATTAGGGCCCCGCACTGAAAGTGTGGGTGCCCTATAGTAATCACTCTGTCCGTCCGTCTGTCTGTCTGTCCGTCTGTCCGTCCACAAATTTTTTTATCCTCCATAACTTTCTTATTCCACTGAAAGTGTGGGTGCCCTATAGTAATCACTCTGTCCGTCCGTCTGTCTGTCTGTCCGTCTGTCCGTCCACAAATTTTTTTATCCTCCATAACTTTCTTATTCCTGGATGGATTTAAATATTACTTGGCAGAAATGTTAACCATAATGTGATGGAGTGTTGCGCGCAAGACTCAGGTCCGTACCTCAAAGGTCAAGGTCATACTTAGAGGTTAAAGGTCAAAAAAGGGTCTTTCCTGTGTCCCATTAATAACTTTGTTATTATTCCTGGATGGATTTAAATATTACTTGGCAGAAATGTTAACCATAATGTGACGAAGTGTCACACGCAAGACCCACAGCCGTACCTCAAAGGTCAAGGTCATACTTAGAGATAAAAGGTCAAAAAAGCGTCTTTTTTATTGTGTCCAATCTATAACTTTCTTATACCTGGATGGATTTAAATATTACTTAGCAGAAATATTAACCATAATGTGACAGTGTGCCGTATAGTAATGCCCTGTCTGTCCGTCCGTCTGTCCATCTGCCCGTCTATCGATCAACATTTTTCATGTTTACAAACTGAAGCTGAAGTTATTGACAGTTGCCATATAGTAATACCCTTTTGTTTTTAATTCATAACCAGAGGTGTAAAATTTCCCTCAAACTTACTCGCCCTTATTGTTCAAACTTTTCATTTAGATGCTAAAAATGAAGAAAAAGTAAGGTCAGTTTTGAAAACCTTACTCGCCCTGCATTTACACTTACTTGCAAATGCGAGCGGGCGAGTGGAATTTTACACCCCTGATAACTTACAAACAGTCAAATGCATCAACTTCAAACTTAAGATATATGGTCACAATATCATTACACAATTACATGGCAACCGACGTAACTCTAGCTACAATACTCTAAGAGTAATAGCCCTTTGAAAAAAAATCCAACTCCTCTGATGGCACTGCCGGGGCCCTAGTCAGTTTCACTGACAGTTCTAGTTTTCTGCCATTTTTGTTAGAAGGAAGACTACTTTTGGGAATTCCTGTTTGCCTCCATTCAAAATCAGCCCCTCTGAGAATGGGTTCTACTCTTAAAGGAAGGAATTTGCTCCTTTGGAGCAAATTCCTTCCTTATTGAGTAGATCCCTATTAATAAGGGAGACAGAAACACATTTTTTTTTGACAAAGTTGCCTCCCCTGAAGGTGTATCCATATCCTGAATCAAAGGAAGATGCCAAGTTCTGTGATGGAAGGCCAGGTGTTTTCAGCTCACCTGACCGAAGGTCATGCTGAGCTTTTTGTGACTGTGAGATGTCCGGCAGCGTCGTGTGTCGTTCGTCCTGCAGGCGTGCGTAAACTTTTCTTGTTAACACTCTAGAGGCCACAGTTTTGATCCAATCATCATCAAACATGGTCAGAATGATCATGATGACAATATGTCGGTCAAGTTCGAATATGGGTCATGCAGGGTAAAAAAATAGGTCAACCGGTCAAATCAAAGGAAAACCTTGTTAACACTCTAGAGGCCACGGTTTTGGTCCAATCAACCTCAGACTTGCTCAGAATGATCATCCTGACAATATCTCGGTCAAGTTCGAATAGGGATCATTTTGGGTCAAAAAGTAGGTCAGTAGGTCAAAGCACAGAAAAACCTTGTTAGCACTCTAGAGGCCACAGTTTTGGTCCAATCATCCTCAAACTTGCTCAGAATGATCATCCTGACAATATCTCGGTCAAGTTCGATTATGGGTCCTGTTGGCCAGAAAAAATAGGTCAGTAGGTCAAATCATAGAAAAACCTTGTTAACACGCCACAGTTTTGGTCCAATCATCCTCAAACTTGCTCAGAATGATCATCCTGACAATATCTTGGTCAAGTTCGAATATGTGTCATGTCAGGTCAAAAAGTAGGTCAGTAGGTCAAAGCACAGAAAAACCTTGTTAGCACTCTAGAGGCCACATATGGTCCAATCATCCTCAAACTTGCTCAGAATGATCATCCTGACAATATCTCGGTCAAGTTCCATTATGGGTCATGTCTGCCAAAAAATAGGTCAGTAGGTCAAATCATAGAAAAACCTTGTTAACACTCTAGAGGCCACAGTTTTGGTCCAATCATCCTCAGACTTGCTCAGAATGATCATCCTGACAATATCTCAGTCAAGTTAGAATATATGTCATGTCAGGTCAAAAGTAGGTCAGTAGGTCAAATAATAGAAAAACCTTGTTAATACTCTAGAGGCCACAGTTTTGGTCAAATCATCATCAAACTTACTCAGAATGATTATCTCTACAATATCTATGTCAAGTTCGAATATGGGTCAAAAAGTAGGTCAAATCATAGAAAAACCTTGTTAACACTCTAGAGACTGCAATTTTAGTCTTATTATCATCAAATTGCTCAGAATGATCATCTTGACAATATCTAGCTCAAGTTCGAATATGGTTCATGTGGGATCAAAAAGTAGGTCAGTAATTTAAATCATAGAAAAACCTTGTGAACACACTAGAAGCCACAGGTTTGGTCCGATCATCATCAAACTTGCGCAGAATGATCATCTTGACAATACATGTATCTCGGTCAAGTTCGAATATGGGTCATATTGGTCAAAAAGTAGGTTAGTAGGTCAAATCATAGAAAAGCCTTGTGAACACAGTTTTGATCCGATCGTGATCAAACTTGCTCAGAATGATCATTTTACAATATCTCATTTAATTTCGAATATTGGTCATATCTGGTCAATAAGTAGGTCAGTAGGTCATATCATAGAAAAACCTTGTGAACACACTAGAGGTCCCAGTTGTGGTCCGATCTTCATCAAACTTCCTCAGAATGATCATCTTGACAATATCTGGGTCAAGTTTGAATATGGGTCATGTCGGGTCAAAAAGTAGGTCAGCTGGTCAAATCATAGAAAAACTAGAAAAACATTGTGAACACTCTTAAGAGGCCACAGTTTTAGTCCAATCATCATAAAACTTGCTCAGAATGATCATCTGGACAATATCTCAGTTAAGTTCGAATATGGGTCATGTCAAATCAAAAAGTAGATCAGTAGGTTATTTTGTCATAACTTTTGAACCGTTTGAGATAGAGCCTTCATATTTGGCATGTAGGTTTCTTGTGACAAGGGCTTCCCACTCATATAAAAATTGACCTGTGACCTACTTTATCATAACTTTTCAACCATATCAGATAGAGCCTTCATATTTGGCATGTATTTTCCTTGTGACAAGGTTTTCCCAACCATTCAAAAATTTTGACCAATCACCTTGACCTTTGACCTACTTTGTCATAACTTTTTAAGCATTTGAGATACAGCCTTCATATTTGGCATGTTGGTTCCTTGTGACAAGGGTTTCCTTTTCATACATAAAATGATCTGTGACCTTTATGTTGACATTTGACCTACTTTTTCATAACTTTTGAACCATTTGAGATAGTGCCTTTATATTTGGCATGTATGTTCCTTGTGAAAAGGTCTTCCCACCCATACAAAATATTTTGTCTTATGACCTTGACCTACTTTGTCATAATTTTTGAAGGAATTTGAGATAGAGCCTTCATATTTTGGCATGTACTTCCTTGTGTCATACAAAAATGAATTGTGACCTTGACATGTGACCTACTTTAACATAACTTTTGCACCATTTGAGGTAGAGCCTACATTATATCCCTGGCATACGAAGTATGCTATGGGGGTATAATGTTTTCGTCCTGCCATTCGTCCGTCTGTCCGGGGGAACATGTCAGGTTTAGGGGCTAGTGTTCAGATTGATAACAATGGAAAATGATTGGTAAACAATAGATTTATTCCGTAAATGAAAGGTTTAGGAGGTTAGCCCCTAAACCAAAGAAAAGAACAAAAGAAATAGCCCTTAAACCTGACATGTTGGAACATCAGTCCATCCATCCGTGTGTCCGTCTTTCCGTCAGTTAACATTTTGGTTAAAGTTTTGCATCAAAGTTTCTAAGAGATTGTATCTTCTGAGCCCTGTGATAGATTTAGTTGATACTTACACTGAAGTTACATACTGGTCTAAAAATTTCATTGATGCATGTCACCCCCCACCCCCCACAGTGACCTTGAGGTCAAGGTCACAGATTTAGAAATTTTACATTTGGTTAAAGTTTTGGGTCAAAGTTCCTAAGAGATTGTATCTTCTGAACCCTTTGATAGATTGAGTTGATACTTACACTAAAGTTACATACTGGTCTAAATGTTTCATTGATGCATGTCCCCCAACTCCCCACATTGACCTTGAGGTCAAGGTCACAGACTGAGAAATTTTACATTTGGTTAAAGTTTTATGTTTATAAATGCCTGTATGTTCTTAACTGTAAGACAGATTCGGTTTATACTTGCATCAATGTACCAGTCCAAACATTTTGTGATGTATGTCCCTTCCCCCACCCATGGTGACCTTCACCTCAAGGTCACGGACTTAGAAATTTTACATTTGGTTTAAGTTTTAGACAAAGTTTATAGATGCCTGTATGTTCTAAACTCTAAGACAAATTCAATTGATTCTTGCGTCAATGTTACATACCATGCCAAAGATTTCATTGATGCATTCCCCACCCTGCTGCTTCAGTCACATTGATACCCCACACCCCTTCAGTAACTTTGATGGCCTCACTCCCTTCGTCCATTTAGAAATTTTATGTTTGGATTAGCTTTTACAAGCACATTTATAGATTCTTATAGCTTCTTGACATCTTCATTCATACTACATACAAGCTCAAAAGATATATCAGAGTATGGTGCTGGCCGGGGGTATACGTTACTCACTGGTGGTTTTCTCTAGTATTTAGCATGTATATGTTCCTTTTGGCAATGACTTTCATCCATACAAAAATTTTGACCTGTAACCTTGACCTTCTTTCTCATAACATTTGAACCATTTAAGAAACAGCCTTCATGTTTGGCATGTAGGGCCCTTGTGACAAGGGCTTCCCAACCATGCAACATGTTTTACCTGTGACCTTGACCTTTGATTGTTTTTGTCATAACTTTTGAAACATTTAAGGTAGAGCCTTCATATTTGGCATGTATGTTCCTTGTGACAAGGTATTCCCAATCATGCAAAAACATTTGACCTGTGACCTTGATCTGTGAACTTAATCTTAACTTTGGAACCATTTGAGATAGAGCCTTCATATTTGGCATGTATATTCCTTGTGGCCATGGCTTCACATCCATACAAAAAGTTTGACCTGTGACCTTGAGCTTTGATCTACTTTGTCATAACTTTTGAACCATTTGAGATAGAGCCTTCATATTTGGCATGTATTTTCTTTCTGACAAGGCACCTTACTGTATTACCTACCATTTCATTGCTAGTGTGTGGATCAGGTGAGCGATCCAGGGCCATCATGGCCCTCTTGTGTTTTTTTCTCCAGGTACTTTGGTTTTTTCAGGTCATAGCACTGACAATACTGATGTATACATAGTGCATTCTTTCATATCACCATATGACTGATTTTCCGGTGGAAAGAAATATGATATTTTTCTTATTTATTCTCCAAACGTAGGTTGTTGGTGCTAGTTAGAACCACCTCATTTAGGCAGTTCTCACGAGTACCCACAACTTATGCCTGGAAGCAATACTAAGCAAAATAATGTTTACCCCTGTAAACTCCAGTTTTCTCTATATTAAGTGGGGTTTATGGGGTCTTCATTTCACGGACTTATTAACATGATGTGGGCGATCCTGGGGTCATTTTGTTTTACCTGAGGGACTGGCAAGCACATTTAAACTTCTTGTTCACTTTTCTGTAAACTCAGTCCGTCTCAAAAAAGAGATCTACTCTTAAAGGAAGGAATTTGCTCCTCAGGAGCAAATTCTTTCCTTTAAGAGTAGATCCCTTTTGATATGGGGGATACAGATATGTTTGACTGCAGTGTCTGATGAAAATAGAACAAGGAATAAACTTTACCTTATTCTCAAGTATTTTGCTGCAAATGTTTGTTTCTATTTATAGATGAAGCTTGACGACCCTCGTTTTTCTGCCGTCTATAGTTCTCACCTCTACAACATTGATCCATCTGCTCCAGAATACAAAAAGACTAAAGGAACGGAAGCTATGATTCAAGAAAAATTGAAGCGTAGCAGTGTCAGTGCCAAGAAACACAAACTTAATGACAATAATGATAATACATATAAACATAAGAAGAGAAAAGATGGTGGTGGAGAAATTACATCAAAATTAACAGATAAAATGGTTGTGTCGAAAATCTCAGAAGAAAAACCCGTTGAGGATAGTTTGGATTCTCTCGTAAAGTCAGTGAAAACAAAAACAAAACAGTTCCATAGTAAGAAGAAGAGATAGTAGTTTGTTTGTTTGTATTGGAGTTTAACGGTCCAGTCAACACTGTTTTAGGTCATTTTTGAGCCGGTCAGTTTATCTATCCACACTTTTCCTGGGCAGGCTTATACGTAAGCGGTTAACCAGTACAGTGCACATTCTTTCGACAGAAACTGACAACTGCCCTTCTTTAATCAGCAGAAGGGAGAGAATGACTGTAGAAAAGATTTCATTATCAATCTCGGCGAAAGAAAGTTGCCGACCCTGGCAGGAATCAAACCGGCATCCTCCTGATCACCAGTCAGATGCGCATCCAACTGAGTTACCAAGGCCAGCATAGAGACAGTAATAAATTGTATGATTCAAATATTTTCATTATTGATGAAATTCCATTAATTTGAGATGCCAGTTTTTAAATTACGACAATACAAGCATGTGCATACATTAAGAAAACATGCTTATTCAAATATATTGGAAATTTTACCACCAGAAAAATAAAAATTTTCAGATAAAAATTCTGATATTTTTCGTATTTCTGTTCAAAACATAGATTGTAGGTACTCGTTAGAATCGGCTCGACGAGGTGGTTCTAATGAGTACCCACAATCTATGTTTTTGATCAGAAATAAGAAAAAAAAAATATATATATATATATGTCTATTCAAATATACTGGAAATTTGACCACCAGAAAAATGAAAATTTTCATATAAAAATTTTATGTTTTTGAGCAGAAATAAGAAAAAAAAATATATATATTTGTACTTCTGTAAACTCCAGTTTTACTGTATAAAAGTGGGGTTTAAGAGGGTCAAAATTATATAGGCAAGTTTTCAGGATGAGTCCCAGATAAGGACGAGTGTCATAAATAGTTAGGATAATTTCATTATTTTTTGTTTGAAATGTATATGGAGAATTCTAACACAACACTTATATAAGCAATGGAAGAGAACTGTGATTTATTCTGCAAGAAATCACCAAAAGCCTCTGTTTGATGACGTTACTTGAAGATTCTATGGCGTTAAATGGTGAAACATTATTTTTTAACATCAAAAACATGACAAAAAATCATGAATTTTTCATATGACATGTTTGATAAGCAGTGGATAACATCATGTAATAAAAATTGTAAGACCACACGTGTAATAACACTTTTGCGGGATTAACTAATGTCATGACGACGCCCATGTCAACCATGCATTTTTGTGGAAAAAATGTCAAATTTAAAGGCAATAAAATCCAATTTAAAGTGATCATATGATCAACAGAATCTTACTCTTGTGGTCATTTGATATGAAATTTATGAAACTCGCCAAAGGCTTGTTTCATAAATTTCATATGAAATGACCACTCATATAAGATCCTCTATATATGTGATACAGTGATCAATAATGTTGGCGAATTTTCTTCTACTTTACAATTGACCTCTAAATTGTGATTTATTACACAACAAATCATTGCTACAGCTGGTCTATTTCTTAAGGGAAATGGGAACACTTGGCATATTTTTCTGCCATTTTTCAAAGGGAGAAAACTTTCAGGACTTCCTGTTTACTTTTCTATAAGCCCGGTCCCACTGAAAAAAGGGTCTACTCTTAAAGGAAAGAATTTGCTCCACAGGAAACTTTATATGGGAGACAAAAATAGTTTTTCAGGAGTTGCCTCCCCTGGAGGTGTATCCATTCCCCTTAAATAAGAAACATTATCCCCAAATTATACTCATTAATCCTTATCTGGGGCCAGGTATCTTCCATGACACTAGAATGAGCATTTGTCAGAGGAAATTTTGTGACATGTTACTTACATAGACTATGGGTGCATGCAAGGAGCTTGTGATGAGCTCCTGGTGCATGTTACAGCTGCCTCAAAGAAAAAGGTCTAAAAGGTACCCAAAATCAATTTTTGAAGAAAACATGAACTTGATGTATGCTGTTGTAAATCCCACTTTTCTTTATAGAATATGAGGTTTGCAGGGGGGTAATCATTAACATGCTTGTTAACATGGTGTTTTGAACCAATATCAAATTTCGGGAACTTGTAATGAGACTTTTTCTCTTTTTAGAGTGGGGTTAATATTACATGGACTTGTTAACATGATACCTTGGGTCAATATCTTGTTGACAAATCTTGGCAACTGGCGATGAGCAGTTTGAGCCATTTCATTGTAAGAACATTTTCAGTCAGTACCTTGCCATGAATTTTTTCTGCAGTTCTGTGTATTCTGGATGACATTGTGATATTTTGTCTTAGAAAGAGAAATTCACATTATTATTGTATACCGGTACTTAACCCCTCGCAGGCGGGAAACCCCTAAAGGGGTATGTTGGAAAACAGTGCAGGCCCAGATCAGATGCTGCAGAATGCGGCATCTGAACAGGGCCTGCACTGTTTGCTATACTCGATTTTCTGTCAAAAATGGAATAAAAATGGGCCTAACACCCTTTAATGACAAATGGACATGTCCAACATATAGCAATGGAAGAGTCTACTAGTATACAATGGGTTAACCAAATACTGCTGTCTACTACCCGTTTTCCAACACAAAAATAAAGATTCTTGCACACCAGACAAGGAAATCCGTGATTTTACCCTGGGATAGAAATTTATGTTCTGACCTTGGTGTTCCGACCCCAAATCGAATATAATCGCGTGTTTGATAAATGCACTGGTTGATTACAACCTCATGCGCGGCGTCATCATGTGTGACGTCACTAAACATTCCAGTTGTGTCATCACAAAATGGCGGACGTCGGTAACCGAAGTGACAGCAGCATTAAAAATTCGGAATAGAAATGGAAGGTATGCAGGAAAAAGAATCCTATATGGGTGTGAGGGGTGGATAGAAAAATCCGTCCCTCGGGATCACTGTCCGGCATCACTCGGCAAGCCTCGTGATGCCGGACAGTGACCCTCAGGACGGATTTTTCCATCCACCCCTCACACCCATATAAGATTCTTATATTCCCGTATCATCCTAAACGTGTTTTCCGATTCTGTATCGCCATCCTAGCTCTGGTCCCCGGCATTTGTGATGACGTTAGAAAGCAGCCATGTGTTAGGTGGAACCAGATGTAAGAAATAATGATGTCACACACTCAAAGCGCAAGGTCAAACTTTCCCACTTATTTATGTTTGACAAAAAAAATGAGACATTTTCGAAAGAAAATAGGTATATAATAAACATATTGTCACTATAGTAACTTGATCTGGCCCACAGTATCACTTCTCGTAGAGGTTTCCAGATCTTACACATCACACTCGACTCTCCCCATCTCGTGTGATTAAGGCTGACACGATTAATCGTACATGTATAATCGATTAATCAATCGATAAATTCCACAAAAATGATTATCATTTCTGATTTGCTTTTAATCGATTACTTGATAGGTACAATTTACTACCCAAAGTTATGCCTAAAATAGCTGGATGAGTGGCAAACAGTGCAGACCCTGATGAGACGCTGCATGATGCGGCGTCTGATCTGGTTCTACACTGTTTGCTCTGGCCTGTCTGTTCAAATATACATCTGGTAAAGTGCAACATATGGTAAGAGTCATGCTCAGACAGAAAGCCAGACAGCATGATGCGGTGTCTCATCTGGGTCTACACTGTTTGCTCTGGCCTGTCTGTTCAAATATACATATGGTAAAGTACAACATATGGTAAGAGTCATGCTCAGACCGAAAGCCGCCAGACAGCATGATACGGCGTCTCATCTGGGTCTACACTGTTTGCTCAGTGTTGTCTGTTCAAATATACATATGGTAAAGTGCAACATATGGTAAGAGTCCTGCTCAGACAGAAAGCCAGACAGGTAAAATAATGACAAAAACCTTAGCAATTACTAATCAATTATCGGTCGCAATGGCAGGACTGATAATCGATTATCTTTTCAGCTCTGAATAGCCAGCCCTAAAAGTAGGTATATAATAAACATATTATCACTATAGTATAACTTGATCTGTCCAACAGTATCACTTCTCGTAGAGGTTTCCAGATCTTACACATCACACTCGACGCTCCCCATCTCGTGTGATACATTAACCCTTATTCCGCCGAATATTTAATTTAGCCACACCCATCTCTGATTTTGAAACAATCAGATTACTTGATGCAATTTATTCCTGCAAATTCACAAACTGAATGTCAAACAGTGTAGATCCTGATCAGATGGCTTCTGAAGAAGCCATCTGATCAGGATCTACACTGTTTGCAATGATAGGGGTTGTCTTGAACCGCAAGATAAGGGTTAATCTGGAAACATTCACTCTAGCTGATACAATGTGGCAAATAAGGTTACTGTAGAAAAGATGTGTATTTATTACAGTCACTTGAAGTCCTGGGCTTCTCCAGACTTTCGGATGAGTCTTTAAACAGAGTTCCCATCTCAGTATGACCTTAGCTGTTGGTGGGACGTAAAACTCAAACACTCACTCACAGTCACTTGATCTGCCGCATTGAGTAAAACTTACTGTGGCTGACTAGACCTTGTTATTCTTTCACTAGCCCCTGTTAACCCTTCACTTGCTGAATATTCAATTTAGCCACACCCATTTCTAATTTTGAACCAATCAGATTACTTGATGTAATTTATTCCTACAAATTCATAAACTGAATGTCAAACAGTGTAGATCCTGATCAGATGGCTTCTTCAGAAGCCATCTGATCTGGATCTACACTGTCTCCAAAGATAGGGGTTGTCGTGAACAGCAAGATAAGGGTTAACAAATATTTTGGGATACTTTAGGGGGAGTTTTGCAAGTTAATCAGGAAAAGGCCTCAATGAGGTGATTCTGGTGAGTTCACACAACCTGCCTTTCTCTTTGAGGTTCTTAAAACATTACATAGAAAAGATTATGAATTAATTTTCATGTCCTGAAGGATTTGAAGACATTGAAGTTTGACTACTGTATTTTAAAATTGAAGCAGTATGAGTTACACACACACTCACTGCCAATGAAGCAACCAAACAGTAATGGGAATGGGAACACCTGGCAGATTTTGCCACCATTTTGCAAAGAGAGACCACTTTCGTGATTCCTGTTCACTTTTTAGCTCATCTGTCACATGTCTGAGCCTTTGGGATCACTTTCTTCAAATGACATCTCCTCCTAAACCACTGATCAGATTTTGACCTAAGTTCACAGGAATGATTCTTAGGTGGACCCCTTTCAAAATTGTTCAAATGGTTCCTATCCGTTGCACATCTAGGCCATAGGAGCCAAAAATAGATTTTTTTACTGAAAACTTAAAAAAAATCTTCTTCTCTGAAACTACAAGGCCCAGGTCTTTGACATTTGGTATGAAACTTCATCTAGTGGACCTCTACCAAGATTGTTCAAACTATAGCTCTGGGGCCAAAAATTCCCCTGCTCAGGAGCCCACCAGTTTTACATAGACTTATATAGGCAAAACCTTTAAAAATCATCTTGTCTGAAACCATAAGGCCCAGGTGTTTGATATTTGATATGAAATTGTATCTAAGGGCCTCTACCAAGATTGTTCAAATTATAGCCCTGGGGCTAAAAATGCCCCTGCACCGAGGACCACCACTTTTACATAGACTTATTTAGGCAAAACCTTTAAAAAATCTTCTTGTCTGCAACCAGAAGGCCCAGGTGTTTGATATATGGTATGAAGCTTCATCTGGTGGACCTCTATCAAGATTATTCAATTTATAGCCCTAGGGTTAAAAATGGCCCCGCCCTGGGGCCCACCAATTTAACATAAACTCACATAAGGAAACCCTATTTAAAAATCTTCTCGTCTGAAACTAGAAGGCCCAGGTCTTTGATGTTTAGAATGAAGCTTCATGTAGTGGACCTCTAAGAAGATTGTATAAATTATAGCCCTGGGGACGAAAATGGCCCATCCCGGGTCCCACAGGTTTTACACAGACTTATACAGGGAAAACCTTTAAAAAATCTTCTTGTCTGGAACTAGAAGGTCCAGGTCTTTGACATTTGGTATGGAGCTTCATCTTATGGACCTCTATCAAGGATATTCAAATTATAGCCTTGGAGCCAAAATGGCCCCACCCTGAGGCCCACATGTTGTGTATAGACTTACATAAGGGAAAATTGTCTTTTCTGAACCCAAAAGGCCGAGACCTTTGATATGAAGCTTCATCTAGGCGACATCTACCAAGAGTGTTCAAACTATAGCCTTGGGGCAAAAAATCCCCCCCCCCCCCCCAGGGTCCACCAGTTTAAAATAGACTTATATAGGGAAACCCTTTAAAAAAAATTTCGTCTGAAACCAAAATGCCGAGGTCTTTGATGTTTGATATGAAGTTTCATGTAGTGGACCTCTACGAAGTTTGTTAAAATTATAGCCCCGGATCCAAAAATGCCCCTGCCCTGGGGCCCACTGGTTTTACATAGACTTATATTTGGAAAACCTTAAAAAATCTTCTTGTCTGAAAACACAATGCCCAGGACTTTGATATTTGGCATGGAGCTTCATGTAGGGAACCTCTACCAAGATTATTCAAGTTGTAGCCCTGGGGCCAAAAATGGCCCTCCCCGGGGCCCACTGGTTTTACATATACTTATTTAGGGAAATCCAAAATAAAATAAGCGACACAAACACCCAAAGACAAACCATAACAAAAATAAACCACGACAAAGTAGCTAAAACTGTAACACTCTGATGGGCATAATGGTTGCCAGTGCTAGTAATAGAAAAACATCAACAATTTGCTTCTTTCAAACTTTGCATGATTGTTACCAAGGTGACTATCTATGGAAGTGCAACACATATGCTTCACGGAATAAGATGGCTGTCAGTTTTCCCTATGACTTTCAGAAGCTATGCAAGGCCATGTTGTCAAAAGCCCTGTCACACTGAAAAAGGGTTCTACTCTTAAAGGAAAGAATGTGCTCCTTAGGAGCACATTCTTTCCTTTAAGAGTTGACCCCTATACTTCTGCAGGAGTTACCTCCCCTGAAGGTATGTCCATTCCCCTTAAAATGAGGTAAATCAAGACAATGTGTCTGTGTACATGCCTGCACAGTGAAGACAAATCATCTCCCAACATTGAGGATATTTGATTTTTTTCAATGTAAGATCGAGTATTTTCATGAGTGGTGAAAGCAAGAGTGGAAATTCCACTTTCGGTGTTGGTGTCTGTTTGTTTGATTTGGGGTTTAATGTCCCTGTCTACACTATATAGGTCATTTTGGAGAAGTTGCATCCAATTTTGTGGGACTTTTACCCAACATTGAGATGACATCTCAAGCCTTGCCTCACCACTTTGCCTGGGCAGGCTTAGACCTTCTAAGCAGTTTACCAGTACTCATGTGCACGGTCGGTTTCAACTCAGCATGGAAGCACCTGCAGCCCAATCTATTTCTCCAAGCCCCCATGGGTTGCGGCGTAATTAGTGTTTATTATTAAAATAAAAATTCATCCTACATTAAAAGAATCTCTTTAAACCAAGGTCCCGTCTCTGTATGACCTTAACTATTGGTGGGACGTAAAACTCAAACACTCACTCACATTAAAAGAATCAAATTCTCTGTTTCTTCTATGCTTTAAACTGCAATTATTTATGCAATTCTGAAACATCTGCCATCACCACAGAAAAAAACTGCTTCACACAGGAGTATGAACAGCATTTGGTCACTAGTAAAATTTATATGAACCCTTTGGAGGTTCATTTTCTTTGTATGCTACCTGTTGTTCATACTTTCATGAACATCAGATAACTGACATTCATTTCTTTATAACATCATGGTGTAACTCAAAGTATAGCTATAGGAGTTTTGTAATGAGAGTAAGTATTGGGACTGGTAGGCCTTCAAGCAAAATTGACTGATGGAGCAGTCTGATTAGGGTCTTCACTGTTTGCCATTCCATCTGCACCGTTTTGACTCCTTGCTGGGTTGTGAATCGAATTTGTTTGCTTTTCTATAATCCCTGTCCCACTGAAAAAGGGGTCTACTCTTAAATGAAAGAATTTGCTCCTCAGGAGCAAATTCTTTCCTTTAAGTGTAGACCGCTATTGACATGGGAGACAAAAATACTTTTGCAGGAGTTGTCTCCCCTGATGATGTACCCATTCCCCATAACGTTTAGTTTGCCCAGTCACAAAATTTAAGGAGAATTACAGCAAGTCTGCAAGGTGTCAGAAATTTTAGGATTTTTATGGTAAAACTTGTATATGTATCATGCCAGCTTGACCTGCCTAACAAATAATAGCCATGTTAAGGAAAAAAAATTAAATCAACACTATTTTTTGTCATTTTTGAGCCTGTCAGTTTACCTAGCAACACTTTTCCTGGACAGGCTTATTCGTAAGCGGTTAACCAGTCCAGTGCACATTTTTTTGCCCTTCTAGAATCAGCAGAAGGGAGAGAATGACCCCAGTAAAGATTTCATGATCGATCTCCACAAAAGAATGTTGCCTACCCCGGCAGGTATCAAATCCAAATCATCCTGATCACCAGTCAGACCCGCACCCCTCTGCGCTACCGAGGCTGGCACCATTAACTGTACAGAAGTGACCAACTTGCTGGGTGTGTCAGTGGAAGGACAACTGCGTGTCTAATACCATTAACTGTACAGAAGCAACCAACTTGCCAGGAGTGTAACTGGAAGGACAACTGCATGTCTGATACCATTGGTTGTATAGAAGTGATCAACTTGCCAGGGGTATCATTGGAAGGACAACTGCATTTGTGGTACCATAAGTTGTACAGAAGTGATCAACTTGCCAGGGACAACTGTACCATAAGTTGTATAGAAATGATCAACTTGCCAGGGGTGTTACTAGAAGGACAAATGCATGTCTAGTACCATAAGTTGTATAGAAGTTACCAACATGCCAGGGGTGTCATATAAGGACAACTGCATGTCTGGTACCATAAGTTGTATAGAAGTGATCAACTTGCCAGGTGTGTCATTGGAAGGACAACTGGATGTATGGTACCACACGTTGTATAAAAGTAATCAACTTGCCAGGATTGTCATTGGAAGGACAACCGCATGTCTAGTATCATAAGTTGTATAGAAGTACCAACATGCCAGGAGTGTCATTGGAAGGGCAACTGCATGTCTGGTACCATACGTTGTATAGAAGTGACCAGCTTGCCAGGAGTGTCATTGGTAGGACAAATGCATGTCTAGTATCATTAACTGTATAGAAGTGACCAGCTTGCCAGGAATGTCTTTGGAAGGACAAATACATGTCTAGTACCATTAATTGTATGGAAATAACCGCCTTCCCAGGAGTGTCATTGGAAAGACAAATGCATATATCATACCATTACCTGTATAGAAGTGACCATCTTGCCAGAAGTGTCATTTGAAGGACAAATGCATGTATAGCTCCATAAACTGTATAGAAATGACATTGGAAGGACAAATGCATGTCCAGTAAAATAAGCTGTACAGAAGTGACCGACTTGCCAGATGTGTCATTGGGAGGACAAATGCATGACTAGTGCCATTCATTGTATAGAAGCGACCACCATTCCAGGAGTGACATTGGAAGGACAAATGCATGTCTAGTACCTTTAGCTGTATAGAAGTGACCAGCTTGCCAGTGGTGTCATTGGAGGATAGCTGTATGTCCAGTACCATTAACTGTATAGAAGTGACCAATTTGCCAGGAGTGTCATTGGAAGGACAACTGCATGTCCAGTGCCATTAACTGTATAGAAGTGACCAACTTGCCAGGAAGCTCATTTTACTGCATGTCTAGTACCATTAATTGTATGGAAGTGACCATCTTTCCAGGAGTGTCACTGGCAGGACAAATGTATGTCTAGTACCATTAACTGCATAGAAATGACCAACTTGCCAGGAGTGTCATTCGAA
Source organism: Lucinisca nassula (assembly GCA_963580285.1). NCBI lineage: Eukaryota > Metazoa > Mollusca > Bivalvia > Lucinida > Lucinidae > Lucinisca > Lucinisca nassula. The sequence goes on along the minus strand of OY757012.1, from coordinate 110,373,081 downwards.
GGACAAATGCATGTCTAGTGTCTTTAACTGTATAGAAGACACTGATGCTAGTATGAGCTATCCGCAGTGGATATGCAGTAAAACAACATCAACAGGTAGCCTCAGTTTTGACTAATTCTAGTGATTGACCACACAGACCCCGTAACTAGAAGGAAAAAACCTCCCTTTTTATGACATCGGAACATGCCGACTGTCTTTAGCATCAGATGGATGGATCAGTTTTCTCATCACCAGTTTCTAGCGTATGATGGCTGAACCACTTATCTCACTTACCTTCTTTAGCATCCAATAATTTGAACATTTTTCGCTGTCCGTCATTAGCATTGGATGGTTTTAACCCTTATCTTGCTGAATATTCATTTAAGCCACACCCATTTCTGTCTATCAACCAATCAAATTACTTGATGTAATTTATTCCTCGAAATTCATAAACTGAATGCCAAACAGTGAAGATCCTGATCAGGTGGCTTCTTCAGAAGCCACCTGATCTGGATCTACACTGTTTGCAAATATAGGGGTTGTCGTGAACAGCAAGATAAGGGTTAACACTTCTCACTAACCGTCTTTGGCATCTGATGGTTGCACTTCTCGCAAGCTGTCTTTGTCATCCAATGGTTGCACTACTTTTCTTGCTGACTGTCTTGGACATCCGATTGCTTGACCACTTTTCTCACCCACCGACTTTGTTTTTCTTTCTACTTATACTGCAATCGTCACATCTGACAATTACTCGCATTTGTACATTACATACACAGCAGGTTTGCAGGATGAAAGCCTACACAGTATTCATATAATTACGATAGGGGTCTTTAACCTGCACAGGGCCTGACTCTCCCTGCACAGGGGCCCTCCAGTTAACGACTTTGGCCTCTGACGGCCGGACCACTTTCCTCGCTGGCCATCTTTTGTGCTTGAGGGCTGTACCACTCTTCTCGCCGACCGTCTTTGGCTTGCAGTTGATAGACCAGTTTTCTCGCTGACTGAATTTGGTGTGCGATGGTTGGACCAGTTTTCTCCCTGACCCTCTTTGGCCTCGGATGGTTGGGCGACATTTCTTTGCTCATCTTTGGCGTCCGATGGTTGGGCCACTTTCCTGACCAATTGTCTTTGGTGTCCGATGGTTGGGCCACTTTCCTGACCAACCGTCTTTGGTGTCCGATGGGTGTACCAGTTTTCTTGCAGACTGTCTTTAAGGTGCAATGGTTTGACCACTTTTCTCGCCGACCGCCTTTGGTGTCCAAAGGTTGGACCACTTTTTTTCGTCGACAGTCTTTGGTGTCCGATGGCTGGACCACTTATGCCGGCGACCATGTGTGGCATTCGATGGTTGGACCACTTATCTCGCCGAGCATTTTTGTCCACAAGTGGCTGGGCCAGTTTTCTTGCCGACCGTATATTTGGCATCTGATGTATGGACCAGTTATCTTGCCGGCCGTCTTTGGCCTCCAGTGGCCAGACCACTTTTTTGCAGACCACCTTATCTGTCTACTGGTTGGAACACTTATCTTGCCGACCATCGTTGGCGTCTGATGGTTGGACCACTTATTTCACTGCCGATCTTTGGCCTCCAGTGTCCGGACCAGTTTTCTTGCCGACCGTAATTGGCCTCTGATGGTTGGCCCACTTCTTCTGGCTGACCATCTCTGGTTTTCGATGGTTGGTCCACTTCTCACCGACCGTCTTTGGCGTCCGATGGTTGGACAACTTTTCTCGCTGAAAGTCTTAGGTGTCCGATGGACCAGACTCGCTAATCGCTAACCATATTTGGCGTCGGATGACCAGACCACCTTTCTTGACGATCGCCTCTGGCGTGTGGTGGTTGAAGCACTTTTCGCCGACCTTCTCTAGCGTCCAGTGGTTGGGCCACTTTTCTCGCCGACCGTCTTTGGTGTCCGATGGTTTGACCACTTCTCACCCGACAGTCTATGGTGTCTGATAGCCGGACCACTTTTCCCGCCGACCGTCGTTAGCAGCTGATGGCCTGACCACTTTTCTTGCCTCCTGTAGAAGCCTCCGTGGTATAGTGGTTATGCTACCCGCCTTGTAAACCAGGGGTCGCAGGATCGATCCCGGGCTTCTCCCGACTTTCGGGTAAGTCTTTAAACCGAGGCCCCATCTCCGTATGACCTTAGCTGTTGGTGAGACGTAAAACTCAAACACTCACTCACTCTCGCCTCCTATGATTGTACTAATTTTCTCGCCGACCGTTTTTGGCGTCTGGTGTGTGCACCACTTCTCGCCGACCTTTTTGGCGTCCGATGGTTGGACCACTTATCTCACCGGCTGTTTTTGGCGACCACTTTTCTCGCCGACTGTGTTCAGCGTCCGGTTGTTAAAACACTTCTCGCCGACCATCTTTGGCGTCCGATGGCTCCACCACTTTTGGCGTCTTCTGGTTGGACCACTTATCTCGCCGGCTGTCAAAGGCGTCTGATAGCCGGACTTCTTTTTTCACCCAACGTCTTTGGCCTCCGATAGCTGGACCCATTTTCTCGGCGGGCGTCTTTGGCATGCGATTGTTGGACCAGTCTATGGCATCGGATGGTTGGACCGCTTATTTCTTGCCTGTCTTTGGCGTCCGATGTTTTGGCCCCTTTTCCGTTTTCTGGCAGACTATCTTTTGCATGCGATGGTTGACCACTTATCTCGCGGACCGTCTATCCGACCAATGGTTTGACCACTTCTCTTTCGACCATCTTTGGCGTCCGAGGATTGGACTACTTTTTTCGTCGACAGTCTTCGACGTTGATGATTAGACCACTTATCTAGCCGACCCTGTTTGGCATCCGATGGTTGGACCACTTATCTTGACGACCATCACTGGCGTCCGATAGTTTTACAACTTATCTCTTTCGCCTCCAGTGGCCGGACCAGTTTTCTCGCCGACCGTTTTGGCGTCCTATAGTTACTGGCCATCTTTGGCGTTCCATGTTTGGACCGCTTATCTTGCCAACCGTCTTTGGCGTCCGGTGGTTGGACCACTTTTCTGGCTAACAACCTTTGGTGTGCGATGGTTGGACCACTTTCTGGCCGACTATATCTTGCTTTCGATGGTTGGACCACTTCTCGTCGACCGTCTTAGACGTCCGATGGTTGGACCACTTCTTTGACGCGCGATGGTTGGACCACTTTATGGCCGACCATCTCTGGATTTCCATGCTTGGAACACTTCTCGCCGATGGTTGGACAGCTTTTTCTGCTGACGTTGATGGTTGGACCACTTATTTCCGACCGTCTCTTGAGTCAGATGACCACCTTTCTCGTCGAAAGTCTTTGGTGTTCAATGGTTGAAGCACTTTTCTCTCTGACCTTCTTTAGCGTCCGATGGCTAGGCCTCTTTTCTCGCCAGCCATCTTTGGTGTCCAAGGGTTGGACCACTTTCTTGTCCGACAGTCTATGGCGTCTGATCACCGGGTCACTTTTGTCGCCGAACGTCGTTGGCCTCCGATAGCCGGACAATTTTTCCTGCCTCCGATGGCCGGACCACTTTTCTCGCCAATCATCTTTTGCCTCCGATGGTTGGACCATTTTTCGCCGACCGTCTTTGGCCTCCGATGGCTGGACCGCTCTTCTTTGCGGCCTCTTGTTGTACCACTGCTCTCGCCTACCGTCTTTGGTGTCCAGTGGTTTGACCACTTTTCTCGCCGACCGTTTTTGGCATCCGATGGTTGGACCACTTTTATGGCTGACCGTTCTTTTGTGTCTGATAGCCTGACCACTTTTCTTGCCGCCCGTCTTTGGCGCCCGATGGTTCGACCGTTTTTCTCGCCCACCGTCGATGGCATTTGCGTTCGATGGTTGGACCACTTTTCACGCCTATTCTTGGCAGCTGTCTTTTGCATCCGATGGTTAAAACAATTTTTTTCGCCGAACGCCGTTGGCATCCGATGGTTGACCTCTTATCTCGCCGACCATCTTTGGCCTTCAGTGGTCGGGCCAGTTTTCTTTCTGACCGTCTTTGATGTCCGATGGTTGGACCATATTTCTCGCCGACCGTCGTTGGCGTCCGATGGTTGGACCACTTATCTCGGCGACAGTCTCTGGCGTCCGATCGCCCGACTACTTTTTCACGCCGACTGTGTTAAGTGTCCGCTAGCCGGATCATTTTTGTCGCCAACCATCTTTGGTGTGCGATGGTAAGACCACTTTCCTCGCTGACCGTCTTTCGTTTCCGATGTTTGGACCTCTTTTCTCGCCCGCCGTCTTTGGCGTCCGATTTTGGACCACTTTTCTCGCTGACCATTTTGGCATCAGATGGTTAGACCACTTTTCTCGCCGCCTGTCTTTGGTGTCCGATGGTTGGACCATGTTTCTCGCTGACCGTCTTTGGCGTTCGATGGTTGGAAAACATTTCTCGCTGACCGTCTTTGGCGTTCGATGGTTTGACCACTTCTCGCCGACCATCTGTGACGTCCGATGGTTCGACCACTTTCTTCGCCGAGCTGCTTTGGCGTCGGATGGTCTGACCACTTTTCTCGCCGACCGTCTTTGGCGTCCGATAGCCAGACCCTACTCGTCGATCGTCTTTGGCGTCCATTGACCGGGCCACTATTCTCGACGACAGTTTTGGTCCGATGACAAGACCACTTTTCTCGTCAACCGTCTTGCTTTCGATGCTAAGACCACTTTTCTCGCCAACTGTCAATGGGTCCGATGGTCTGTCTGCTTTTCCTGTCGACTGTCTTGCGTCAGATGCACAGGCCTCTTTTTGGCGGCATTATATATAAATTAAGAAAACATTAAGGCAGACCCAGCTATTCGGAACAATTTCAGAAAGTTATCAAACGTTACAAACGCATGGGATGCAATAGCTATTAAATAGTCTACATGCATTGTGTTTGGTCCAGTCATAGTCAGACATTTTGTTTTCCACTTGTATTTGCACGCCGGTAGATCGGTGTTCGGACTCCGTGACGCGAGTATATATAAGTCGGAGCCAGAACTTTAATGCCTGCGGCTTGGTCCAACGGGGTTGTGCTCCGGTGTTGCTGTGGCAATGTGTGCAGCACCGGATGTCACAACGCGTTTTACTGTCGAGTCCTTATCCTTAGGTCAACTTGGCTTTAATTGTGATTTCCTTGAGTGTGCGGACCGATACATGTTTGAGGCACAGTGGGTTGGGGTCTCGTAAAGTATACTTAAGCCCACTGACCGTTCCAAGTCGGTTTTTGCCGTGGTTCCTTCCTGCTTTATGTTGGTAGTTCTGATTCTTTCCCAAATTAAGTATCTTGTTATGTTGGTGTTTCTGAGTTTTCCCCTTTTTAGTTGTTAATGTTAAGTAACGTGTGTCCTTCTTATTTAATGTTTGTTGTGTTATTCTGATTCTTTACCCTATTATGTATGTAGTTCTTTTTATCCCCCGACCGAATAGGTTCGGGGGATATAGCGATCAGCCTGGCGTCCGTCCGTCTGTCCGTCCGTAGACGCAACCTTGTGATGGCCATAACTCCTATACCCTTTGAGATTCATTGATGGTTCTTGGCACAATTGTTCACAAGGCCGAGACGGCGTGTCATGCGCAAGAACCAGAACTCTGGATGCCATACTTTCTAGTTATCTCCCCTTTTAATAAAGTAGAATGACTACCTTGTGATGGCCATAATTCTAATACCCTTTAAGATATATTGATGATACCTGGCACAGTTGTTCACAAGGCCGAGACGGTGTGTCATGCACAAGAACTACAACTCTGGGTGTCATGTTTTTTTAGTTATCTCCCCTTCCAATAATATAGAATCACTACCATGTGATGGCCACAACTCCAACACTCTTTGAGATATATTGATGATACTTGGTACAGTTGTACATGAGGTTAAGCAGGTGTGTCACTTGCAAGAACCACAACTCTGGGTGCTCTGGTTTTTTAATTATCTCCCCTGACAAAAAAAAACCCCTTGTGATGGCCATAACTCCAATACCCTTTGAGATATATTGATGGTACTTGGCACAATTGTATACAACGTTGAGACAGCGCTTCATGCCTAAGAACCACAACTGTGGGTGCTTTGATATTTGAGTTGTCTCCCCTTCCAATATAACAGTATGACAACCTTGTGATCATCGTACCTCCAATACCCTTTGAGACGTATTGGTGGTACTTGTTGAGATGTACGAGGACTGTTCAAATATGAATGCAAGTAGAACGTTTTCTCATGCACTAATGCGAAATTCACCTGGAAATAAATATCACAGCGTAGAAAAACATTTTACCTATACATTGATACCAAACCTGTTAAAATCCGTCCACTTTAGCCATGTATATCGTTCGATAAACACTGTCTACTCTTATATACTAATACAAAACATGGTTGGAAGAAGGTCAGAGTACGCCGTTGAAATACGGTCTTATATTAAGAATCGTTGTATTTTTGGTATACGGTGCAAAGACATTTTTGATGAAATATGTTCGGTTTATGGGCATAATGAAATGTCTTTTCCGACAGTGTTTCGTTGGTGTAAGAAATTCAGCTGTGGGCTAGGCTCAATAGAAGATGCACCACATGATCGTCGGCCGAAAAGAGCAACATCTGCCAAGATGGTTGCTAGAGTGAAAGAAATAGTTTATACCGATGCACGATACACCACTAGGCAAATAGCTAGTATGGTTGGCATCTCATTAGGAGCAGCTCATACAATTCTGAAACGGGATTTGAAAATGAGAAAGATCTATGCTAGATGGATTCCCCATCTGTTGACAGATGAGCAGAAAAAGACACGCGTTCAGTGCGCCAAGAAGTTGCTTAAAAAGTTTCCAAATTACAATGCACGGTCTTTCGCTAATGTCGTCACAGGTGACGAGACATGGGTTCACTTTTTTGAGCCAAAACGAAAGATTCAGAACAAAATATGGGCAACAAAGTATTGCAAAAGACACTGCATTGCAAAGCGGACCATGAGAGTCAAGAAGGTAATGTATGCCATATTCTTTTCAAATCAGGGCCCTGCTATTCAGGTTGTTGTGCCTAAAGGCAAATTTGTAAATGCGAAGTTTTACAAGAATAAAGTTCTTCGAAAATTGAAGCAATATTTCAGAGAACGAAGACCCGCAACTAGTTTGGCCAATGTCAGATTGCTGCATGACAATGCTTCATCGCACAAGGCGTGCATTGTGCAAGACTACCTGAAGCAGGAAAAGGTTGTTGAACTCCCTCAACCCCCGTATTCCCCTGACCTTGCCCCGTGTGACTTTTTTTGTTCCCGCGGCTGAAAAATACCTTTCTGGTCGAAAATTTGTACAGCGCAAACACCTCGGTTCTGCAATATTCCAGTGCCTTCATAGTATACCTCGAAAAGACTACCAAAATGCATTCAATGATTGGATCAGAAGACTGAAAGAGTTTGTATATCTGTTAAAGGGGAATACTTTGAGGGGACAAAATAAATTTTTCATCGAAATCTATCACGGAATCATTTTTATGTGCTTAGTTGCATTCATATTTGAACAGTCCTCGTACATGAGGTTAAGCAGGTGTGTCATGCTCAAGAATTACAACTCTGGGTGCTCTGGTTTTTTAGTTATCTCCCCTGGCAATACAACCTTGTTATGGCCATAACTTCAACACCCTTTGAGATATATTGAAGGAACTTGGCACAATTGTATACAAGGTACAGAAGGGATGTCATGTGCAAGAACCACAACTGTTGGTGCTGTGGTATTTGAGTTATCTACCCTTCCAATAAAACAGTATGACCAGCTTGTGATCACCGTATCTCCAATACCTTTTGAGACATAGTGTTGGTACTTTGTACAGAAATACATGAGTTTAAGCAGGCATGTTATGCGCAAGAACCACATTTCTGAGTGCCCTGGTTTTTTAGTTATCTCCCCTGACATTATAATCTTGTGATGGTCATAACTGCAATACTTTTGTGATATATTGCTGGTTTAATTTTGGTGCACTTTCTATCTGAAGGCTACGAAAGCCTACTAGGGTCAAAATAAGTTGAGAAAAAAAAATATTTTCTCGTACAAACGAGAATCTTTCTCGTACAAACGAGAAATATTCTCGTACAAACGAGAAATTTTCTCGTACAAACGAGAAACTTTCTCGTTCAAACGAGAAAAAATCTCGTACGAACGAGAAACTTTCGCGTAGGAACGAGAAAAATTCTCGTACGAACGAGAATTTTTTCTCGTTCCTACGAGAAATTTTCTCGTACAAACGAGAAATATTCTCGTACAAACGAGAAATTTTCGCGTACAAACGAGAAATTTTCTCGTACAAACGAGAAAAAAATCTCGTACGAACAAGAATATTTGGTCCAAGTAATGACTCAATTACTCTTAAGGCTTGTAAAGTCGATGATGGAAAACCATTTTGTAGATAACTCATCATTATTATAATAACAGTGATTGGTTCGATTGATTTGTCAGCGGTAGTTGCTGTCCACGTGACTATTACTGATCTGTAAAAAATGGTAATTTATAGAAAATAGCTGCGATATTCTTATCGCTGTGATATCATTGTGTTGCGTACGACGGTTATCTATAGAATCTGGACTGGAATCATGTGTCAGGTTTGGCAAACAATGTAGACCCAGAATATGTCTCGAAGAACGCGATGTCTCATCAATGTCTACACTTTTTGCTTACAGTACAGGAATTTAAGGGTTAAACGAAATGGGTCAGGATCATTTTTCCAGCCTACCCTTAAAAAAAAAAAAAAAAAAAAAAAAAAACAATCGACCCACCAGTGCTGTCAATGCTTTGGTTATAAAAAATTAAGTTGCAGTGGATAAAACTGACCCTGCCGCTAGTGATCAATATGAAACTTGAGCTATCGGCTCTTCTACAGTTATTTATTTTATGCTCATACAAACAAAAATAAATAAATAAATAAATAAATAACGTTGTAGATTCAGTATGAACAAATGCAATTTTCTATTTTAGATTTAACAAAGGGCTGGTACATATGCTGTCATCACATTTATTTATTTATTTATTTATTTATTTATTATTAGAAATTTCTTGAAACATATACACACGTATGCATGCTTTCATTACATCTACCGACCTTTAACCCTTTCAACCCTGTATATCAGTACATATACTTTTGCAAACAGTGTAGATCCAGATAAGACGCTCATAATGAACCGTCTTACCAGCACGAACACCAGTTGCTATCCTGCTATTGGTCTCATCTCAACCTCCTATATACAAGTATGGACGATTCCAAATACATGTACAAAGATGGAAGAATTCTCCGCAGAAACTCAGAAGCGAAAGAGTCAATTAACTTCTACCCGTTGTAAAACGCCACGTTAATCAATACCCGTGTTGGTGTTATGACAAGACAAAATGTCGTACGTACGAGAAAAAATCTCGTTCGAACGAGAAACTTTCTCGTACAAACGAAAAAAATCTCGTACGTACGAGAAAAAATCTCGTACGAACGAGAAACTTTCCCGTACAAACGAGAAAAAAATCTCGTACGAACGAGAATATTTCTCATAGAAATTTTGTTGTACATGTGCATCCAGTGAAGACTCAGATCAGATGCATTTGCGCAGTCTGATCAGAGGCTTTGCTCTATGGGACATGGATGCCACTTGGCCCATAGTGATGCTAAGACAAATTACATATGAAATTGTTGTCTGTTAACTTTCTGGTGTGAGTCAGACCGCTTTTTAAACCCAGCCTACCGGGGCTTGGAGAAATAGATGAGGCTGCAAGGTGCTTCCACGCAGAGCTGAATCTGACCGCAAATGAGTACTGGAAAACCGCTTAGAAGATTTAAGCCTGTCCAGGTAAAGTGTTGCGGGTCGGAACGGCCATGCATTTAACCCCTATTGGTTTCATTGGGCGGCAGGGCTTGATATGTCATTTCAGCTCAATGTCGGATAAAAGTCCCACAAAATTGGAAGCAACTTCTCCAAAATTTCCTAAACAGTCTTGACGGTAAGCCTCAGTTCAAATGAAAAGCCTAGCGGTTCCTTTGTGCGGTAGGGTTTGACATGTCATTTCATGTCAAGTGTCGGATAAAAGTCCCACAGTATGGAAGCAGTGTCTTCATAAAATGATGGGTACGTAAAACCTCTAGCCGGCCTCGGTAGCTCAGTCGGATGCTCGTCGGACTGGTGATCAGGAGGACGCGGGTTCGATTCTTGCCGGGGTCGGCAACATTCTTTCGTGGAGATTGATCATGAAACCTTTTCTACGGTCATTCTCTCCCTTCCACTGATTCAAGAAGGGTGACGTCTCCAAAATGACCTACAAAGAGGTGACGGGGACGTTAAACCTTAAATCAAATCAAACTATTCAAGAAGGGCATTTGTCAGTTTCTGGCGAAAGAATGTGCGCTGTACTGGTTAACCGCTTACGAATAAGCCAGCTCAGGAAAAGTGTAGATTGGTAAACTGACCGGCTCAAAAATGACATAAAATAGTGTTGACTGGGCCGTTAATCTTCAATACAAACAAACAAACAAACAAACGCAAAACCTCAACACAAAGACAAAACAAAACAGGCAAACAATATGAACCCATACCAGACTCCCACTACATTTGTACATGAGCAGTATCTTGCTCCACACTGTTTGCAACAATGGCTTTTAAAGTAACAGACAACAAACAAGCGACAATTGTTAAGACAAAAAATCTCGTACGAACGAGAAACTTTCTCTGTGGTACATGGGTGCCACTTGGCCCATGTTTGACCTTTAAGATGCTGAGATAAACTGTATGTGAAAATGTCGTCTGCTGTTTCATCTTGCAACTTTTTGGTACGTGTCGGGCAGCTCCTTAAACCCTTGCGGTGGCCCCCGCCATCAGAACTTAGAGAAATAGATTAGGCTGCAAGGTGCTTCAACACTGAGCTGAGACCGACCGCACATGAGTACTGGAAAACCGCTTAGAAAGTCTAAGCCTGCCAAGGTAAATTAGTGCAAGTCGGACCGTCCGTGCATATAAACCCTACTGGTTTCATTGTCTGGAAAATCTTGAGATGTAATTTCATCCCAATGTCGGGTAAAAGTCCCATAAAATTGGAAGCAATATCTCCAAAATGACTTAAATATTGTTAACGAGGACGTTAAATACTAGCCTAGCGGTTCCTTCGGGCGGTAGGGCAGGAGATTTCATTTCACCTCAGTGTCGGGTAAAAGTCCCACAAAATGGAAGCAGTGTCTTGAAAATGACCTAAATAGTGCTGACGGGGATGTAAGACAAAGTATAAAGACAAACAGTAGGGACACACTGTTTGCAACAATGGCTTTTTAAATAACGCAATCGACAACTGTTGTGAGAAAATCTCGTACGAACGAGAAACTTTCTCGTACGAACGAGAACTTTTCTCGTATGAACGAGAAAAAAAATCTCGTACGAACGAGAATATTTTTCGCAGTAATGAGAAATTTTCTCTGCGGTATATGGATGTTACTTGGCCCATGTTTGACAGTTAAGATGCCATGATAAACTTCATGTGAAAATATCGTCTGCTGGTTCATCTTGCAAACTTTTTTGGTGCGAGTCGGACCGTCCTAGCGGGGGTCCCCGCCCATCGGAGTTTGGTGAAATAGTTTAGGGTGCACGTTGCGAGTTGGACCGTCTATTCAATAAACATACTGGTTTCCATGGGCTACAGGGCTTGAGAAGTCATTTCATCTCAATGTCGGGTAAAAGTCCCACAAAACTGGAAACGTCTTCAAAATGACCTAACTATTGTTGACGGGGACGTTAAGCCTCAATTCAAACGAAAAGCCTAGCGGTTCCTTTGGGCGGTAGAGCTTGACAGGTCATTTCATCTCAGTGTCGGGTCACGGTCCCACAAAATGAAAGCAGTGTCTTCAAAGATGAGTACGTCAAACAAAGCATACCGGCAAACAGCATGGACTCCTACCACCACTACAGTTTCAGTATCTTGCTCAACATTGTTTGCAACAAGTAACAAGCAGACAACAAAGCAGGCGACAATTGTTGTGATTGGCAGGCTAAGGTTTAATAACTAAGGTAGACTTCGCTGGGTGCATATGCACGAAGACTCCTTTTGCTATGGTATCTCCGCCAAAAAACAGAGTGTTCGCTTGCCAGATATTACGTACATATAAGCAATGGCTTCAAACAGCAGTTCGGCCCCGCCCATCGGGGCTTGAAGAAATATATGGGCTGCATGATGCACGACCCGCACACGAGTAATGGTAAACCGCTTAGAGGATCTAAGCCTGCCCAAGCAAAGCGGTGCGCACGAGTCGGATCGTCCATGCTTATAAACCCTATTGGTTTCATTGGGCACCAGGGCTTGAGATGTCATTTAATCTCAATGTCGGGTAAACATCCCACAAAATTGGAAGCAACGTCTCCAAAATGACCTTTACAGTGTTGATGGGGACGTTAAACCTCAGCTCAAACAAACAAAACAAACAAACAGCGGTTTGGCAGTTAAAGGTACACACAGGCAATGGCTACAAACAACAGTTTGAACAAAAAAGGTATGTATCAAAAGAGGGATTATACAAATGACCCCGATTCCTAAGCCTAGCACCGAATCAATGGCCATTTTAAAGGAGGTGATAAGGGGTAATTAAATTTAGAAGATGGTAAATTTCTCGAGTGAACAAGAAACAAATGTCATAGGAACGAGAAACTTTCTCGTAGGAACGAGAAAATTTCTCGTTCGTACGAGAAACTTTCTCGTAGGAACGAGAAATATTCTCGTTTGTACGAGAAAGTTTCTCGTTTGTACGACATTTTTTCTTGTTCATAACAAGAATCTGGAAACTCATCATAGCACGTGTATTGAACAACTAGGTGTTTTACGACGGGTAGAAGTTAATTGACTCTTTCACCTCAAATGGTGGCCGTGCTAGTAAGACGGCTCATTATGACCGGCTTTTCTGGATCTACACTGTTTGCAAAGGTATCTGTACCGATCTACAGGGTTGAAAGGGTTAAAGGCCCGCAGATGGTACCTGCTTTTTGCAATGTGTGTATATGTGTCAAGAAATTTCCAATAAATAAATAAATAAGCCCTAATAGAAGATTGCATTTGTTCATACTGAATCTGTAACATTATTTAATTTATTTAACAATTTATTTATATTCGCCCCCGCTCATCGGGGCTTGAAGAAATAGATGGGCTGCATGATGCTTCCACGCAGAGCAGAAACCGGCCGCACACAAGCGCTGGTAAACCGCTCAGGGGATCTAAGCCAGCCTAGACAAAGCGGTGCGAGTCCATGCTTATAAGGATTTTGGTTTCATTGGGTGACAGGGCTTGAGAAGTCATTTCATCTCAATGTCGGGTAAAAATTCCACAAAATTGGAAGCAATGTTTTATTTATTTTTGTTTCTTCCCTTCTTAAGGGGAAGCATAAAATAAATAAAAGTAACTGTAAAAATGATCCTTGTCCATTTCGTTTAACCTTTATATTTCTGTACTGTAAGCAAATACTGTAGACATTGATCAAACATCGCGTTCTGCGACACATAATCTGGGTCTACATTGTTTGCCAAACCTAACACATGATTCTTGACCAGATTCGATAGATAACCCTCGTACACAATGATATCACAGCAATGAGAATAGCGCAGCTTTATTCTATAAATTGCCGTTACCTGGATTTTCTACAGATCAGTAATAGTCACGTGGACAGCAACTACTTTGCTAAACGTTGGGTCAACTGACAAAACAATCGACCCAAAACTGTTATTATAATAATGATGGGTTGTCTACATAATGGTTTTCCATCATCGACTTTACAAGCCTTAGGAGTAATTGAGTCATTACCTTGACCAAATATTCTCGTTCGTACGAGATTTTTTCTCGTTTGTACGAGATTTTTTCTCGTTTGTACGAGAAAATTTCTCGTAGGAACGAGAAAAAATTCTCGTCTGTACGAGAATTTTTCTCGTTCCTACGCGAAAGTTTCTCGTTTGTACGAGATTTTTTCTCGTTTGAACGAGAAAATTTCTCGTATGTACGAGAAAGTTTCTCGTTCGTACGAGAAATTTTCTCGTTTGTACGAGAATATATTTTTTTTTCTCATCTTATTTGACCCTAGTAGGCTTTCGTAGAAGGCCGTATTGGCTTTTGGTCGAGGGATTTGCCATCTCTTCCGATGGCTATTTTTAGTTACGTTTGGATTATCTGAGTCACCACCTGTATAGGAAAGAGCTACTGACGCGGTTTAACTCGTTTGTTCTGTTTTATGTCGCCATTGTTTTATTTCGTCACTCCATGTTTCGACTTCTTTCCCTGGTGATATGTTGGGGGTGGGGGGGTGATTTGATTGTATCAGTTCATGATCGTTTCCCTTTTCTCTTTTTTGTCCGACCGTCTTTGACGCCCGATGGCCGGACCATTTTCCTGCCGTCGATGCCCAGACCACAGTTTTTTGTCCGATTGGCCTGAGCGAAAGACTAAGGGAACTAACTTTAACAGTCTTATCATTCAGAGATAAAACAGTTACTTCCCTGTAGTCGCCAAAACGTGTAGAATGTACTGGTCGCATATGCTCCGCTGCACGTCCTTATCAACACTATTTAGATCATTTGGAATTTGTGGGACTTTCACCCGACACCGAGATAAAATGAATTCTCAAGTCCTGTCGCCCAATCAAACCAATAGGTTTACATCAAGAGCTCCTTGGTTTACATGTACATGAATGGACCCGGACCAGTTTGCCAGGGCAGGCTTAGATCCTCTGATCATGTGCGGTCGGTTTCAGCTATGCGTGGGATCATGTGCGGTCGGTTTCAGCTATGCATGGGAGCACCATGCAGCCCAATCTATTTGATTCTCTATACAATAAATGTATTTTGTTTGTGCTCATTAGAATCGCCTCGATGAGGCGATTCTAATGAGAACACACAACATACATTTTCATGATTAAATAAGAATATCACCCTAAATTATCATATAAAGATCGAGTTCAAATTAGCCATGATATTTACGGGTCATCTGTGTTCGACTGAGTGTTTGAGTTTTACGTCCCACCAACAGCAAAGGTCATACGGAGACGGGACCTCGGTTTAAAGACCCATCCGAAAGTCTGGAGAAGCCCGGGATCGATCCTGCGACCCCTGGTTTACAAGGCGAGTAGCGTAACCACTGCACCACGGAGGCTGTGTTCGACTGATTCAAGCTTTTGTTTGTTGCCCAGCCAATACTTTTAAGTTTTATGTCGTTTTTTTTTTATCCACACTTTTCCTGATCAGGCTTATATTTAAGTGATTAACCAATAGAGTGCAAATTCTTTCGCCAGAAACTGACAAATGCCCTTCTTGAATCAGCGGAAGGGAGAAAGATTTCATGATCAACATCACGTGAACAAGTCCGCGAAATGAAGACCTCACTAAACCCCACTTTCTATAGAGAAAACTGGGGTTTACGGGGGTATTCATTATTTTTCTTATTTTTGCTCCAAGACATAGGTTGTGGGTACTCGTTAGACCGCCTCAACGAGGCGGTTCTAACGAGCACCCACAACCTATGTTTGCAGTCTTTATAAGAAAAATATTTCCATCAGAAAAGTAGCCATTTTGGAGATGTGAAAAATGCACTATATATCGCTGACGGATGTGTTATCGTAATGAATCTTCGTGAACCCTCGGACGAAACCTCCTAATCAACAGTCAGAGGCGCATCCGGCCGGCTGATATAAAGTTGCGATGGGTCGAATTTTTACGCCAGTAAGCCATATAACAATGGAATGTTCCACCAAATAAATTTGGAGCAGTCCATTTCCAAATATAGGGTGTCGTATTTTTTTTTTTATTTTTTTATTTTTTATTTTTTTGTTGTTGTTTTTTTTTGTGTGTGTGGTAAGTTTTCAAAAAAAAAAAATGAATGTTCTTAAAGCAAGCAGTCTAGACGTGCCGTCTCATCTGGGTCTACACTTTGCCAATGCCCCTAAATAGAGACGCTAGGCATATGCGGCATAGATGAAATAATAGAAAAAATGAACATCTTTTCTCCTAATCAGCCCTTAACTGTTTCGGCGGGCATAAATCAAAGACGCCACACGCAGTTGTCACGGCCCGAAAGACCTGACTGTGTCGTAAAAAAATGGTTCCAAGAATGACCAACCAGAAAAGTTCGTCATGGACCTCAACAAGTTTCAACACTGTTCGATTCCGTTTTGTTATTTCATTTATTTATTTTTTATCTGCATTTAGCTGCATTTTTATTCCACATTTAACTGGACACACAAGCTGATCTGAATTTAGCGTACGTTAGATTTTTTCGCGGCGAAACTTGGAAAAAATACCCTTCTCGTATTCTTAATACTAAAACGACTTCTTTTCTCTTTTTTTTCTATCGTAAGATGCTTTTTTTGCGTTTAAAGAATTTAAGCGAGCGTGTGCAATTAGTGTCAAGAGAATGAAACGTTTGTATCCTGCTATTAGTAGGCGAGGCGTTGCTCTTTTTGACGTCGATTTGCATACGTAATTACTAGGTAGACGTCGCCTCGGGCCAAATGCTGCTTCTTAATGTCGTGAATAGTGTTTTTCAGCCATTTATTATGCAAATATGGGCAATTTGTTCCGCGGATTGAATTTGATATGACAAAATATGTTAATGAAGTTCGTTAGCGGTCGAAAAGGACTTCATACCTATGTCTTTTCCTTTCTGTCCTTCAGAAAAATTTAGATACGTTTGCAAACAGTGTAGATCTAACTGTGACGGCTCATACTGAGCCGTCACAGTTAGATCTACACTGCTTGCCATTAAATTTTTAATTCTGATTGAAATGCCTATCTGAAACATTCGACTCGTAAACATTTAATGTTGGAAGAGCCCACTTTAAAAACTCGGGGGTGTAAGGGTTGAAAACATTTCTGTATGATTTATGCAAAAACAACTAATATGTAATTGTCAAATTTTGTTAGAATTGGTTACCATAAATATTTTGTTTTAATTTTTATTGTTCCACTATACTAAACAATGATAATTTACAAATAATAAATTTTGTTACCTCCCAACGAAGGTTGAGAAAAAAAGATGATTTCCTCTACATTGGGTTGGTTGATTTGAGGTTTAACGTCCCCGTCAACACTGTAAAGGTCATTTTGGAGACGTTGCTTCGAATTTTGTGGGACTTTTACCCGACATTGAGATGAAATGACATCTCAAGCCCTGTCGCCCAATGAAACCAATAGGGTTTATTAGCATGGGCGGTCCGCCTCGCACCGCGGTTCCTGGACAGGCTTAGATCCTCTAAGCGGTTTACCAGTACTAGTGTGCGGGCCGGATTCAGCTCTGCGTGGAAGCATCATGCAGCCCATATATTTCTTCAAGCCCCTATGGGCGGGGGCCGTCTCTACATTGGGGATTGCTTATCAATGGACCCAATAATTCTTCAGGTTTGATGTTCACGTGACTATCACTGCTTTGTAGGTAATCCAGGTAACAGTTATTTATAGAAAATAGCCTCACTGTTCTTATCTCTGTGCGTTAGAGGATTATCTATAAAATCTGGCCTGGTGTTTAAGTGTTGAGCTTGGCAAACAGTGTTGACCCAGATGAAATGGCGTCTGATCAGTGCCAAACAGTATAGACCCGGATCAGACGCCCCCGAATGCGGCGTCTGGTCAGTGTCTACATTGTCTGCTTACAGTACAGGAGGTCTAAATTCCCGTCAGTCCACCCTACATTAATAGACAATCAAACCATCAGTGCTATCAGTACTTTGATGTTTGTTATGTTCACATGTCCGTACGTTCACATGTCCGTGCGGTCCTGATATCTCGTATGAGGTTAACAAGTTTGTGTAATGTCAAAACTGTATAGAGAAAACGGGTTTACAGGGCATTACGAAAACACGCCCATACAAAAATATTGCCATTTTTTGGCAAAAAAATTAGAAATTTTAAGATGAAAAACTGTGATTTTTTTTATTATTTCTGCTCACACATAGATTGCGGGGACTCGATAGAACCGCCTCGACCAGGCGGTTCTATCGAGTACCCACAATCTATGTTTTTGAGCAGAAATAAGAAAAAATAATGTATACCCCCTTAAACCCCACTTTTACTATATAAAAGTGGGGTATGAGGGGATAAGAATTATATAAGCGTGTTCTCGTAATTGTATACTGTACTCCTATTTATTTGTTCTCCAAAATATAGATAGCAGGTACTCGTTAGAACCGTCTAATATATGATTGTGTTAGAAATAAGAAAAATATAAATTTTCATCTCAAAAGTAATAGTTATAGAGATTCGAAATTCGCCATTTCAGCACACGGGTGTGCTTTGCTGAAATGGGACTTTGCAACATCTCTGCACATGTCTCTAGTTTTCTTTTGAATTAAACCGTGGACTCTTGCTATATGTGGGACAAGTCCATTTACCATATAAGAGGTGATAGGCCTTTTTTTTCTTTTTTCGTGTTTATTCTATTTTTGAAGGAATATTCTGTTAGCAAATAGTGCAGGCCTTGATCAGACGCCGCGTTCTGTGCCTACACTGTTTGCCAATGTACCCCTGTAGGGGTTTCCATCATGCAACTGAAATGTGCGAAAATCCCGCATGCAATTGAAATGTGCGAAAATTATGCTTGAAAAAAAAAAAAGAATTATATAGAAAAAGTAAAACAGAATTTTCATCTGAGAAAACGACACGTATATGTTGGGTAAAGATTACAAAAACAGATAATTAAATTTAATGAAGGAACTTATCGATATGGTAACGGAACCGCATGCTAACTATAATTATGTCCGTCAATCTGATCGTCTTAATGAAATTTTTATCATTGCCATTATCGCGTCAGAGTGTAACAGACAGATAGTGGAGATAAGATATTCATTTATGTTGAAATTAAAATTTTGAAGGTTTAGACTTAATTATCGGAGTTTACACCGTTGTATTCTTCATGTGTATGAGAATTTTTTTATCCTGTAAGAAAAGGAATAACTGAAACGTAAAGCCTGTGCATAATAACAAATAAAATGGTTTGTAAACAGTTGACGCCCTAATAAGTTTTGCAGACCAGTATACGATAAAACATCCGTGCATTTTTTTTTTTTTTTTTTTTTTTTTTTTTTTACATTTCCAAAATGGTTACTTTTCTGATGAAAATCCGTGATATTTTTCTTATAAATGCTTAAAACATAGGTTGTGGGTGCTCGTTAGAACCGCCTCATCGAGGCGGTTCTAACGAGTACCCACAACCTATGTCTTGTAACAGAAATAAGAAAAATAGTGTATACCCCCGTAAACCCCAGTTTTCTATATATGAAGTGGGGTTTAGGGGGGTCTTCATTTCACGGACTAGTTCACGTGATGCGCCGATAACTCACAACGGAAATTAGGTCTGTTTTAGCCTCGTTCGGGTCACATGCAAGACGCCGAGCTCTGCAACGGAAGGCCAGGTAGTTTTTTCCGGGTACTCCGGCTTTCGCACACCGGTTCGATATGAGTGAAATAATCTTGAAAGGGTCGTTAAACCAAAACAAAACAAACTAATAAATGAAAAAAAAAAATGAAAAGAATTAAATGTCGGATTATCTAAAGTTTTCAAATAAATAAATAAATAAAAAATAAATAAATAAATAGTATTGCTAGATTTGTAAAAATAAATCAGAAGGATAAAGCTAAAATAATAATTAATAGTACTACATTTGCAAGCAGTGTAGGTCCAAAATTATAGAGCTCATAATGATTCTGCTTGCCATTTAATTTTCAATTTTGATTGAAATACTAACTGAACTGAACATTAAAATGTTGGAAGAGCCCACTTTGGTAAAAAAATGAGATCTGAAACTTATTTAATACACTATATACATGTGTCACTGTTCATCATGTGATAGTTTAGTTTGCTCGTTTAAAATACCGCATAAACGAACTTTTTTTTATGAAAGATGGGTTCAATGGAATCAAAGATAAATAGGCATGTTTTCGTGATCTATCTATCTATCTATCTATCTATCTCTCTCTCTCTCTCTCTCTCTCTCTCTCTCTCTCTCTCTCTCTCTCTCTCTCTCTCTCTCTCTCTCTCTCTCTCTGTGTGAAACTAGAAAATAATATATATACATATATTTGTTTGTTGTTGTTTTTTTCACATTCTTGAAACCGACATGTTTTCTCACATTCGCTGAAACAGACAGCATAACATGTCGATTACAATATCAGTATCGGAATGTCGTTATCATGTCACAGCTAGAAAATGGCTATAATCTGGCCATAACACGATACGGTACATCAGTCGGTTCAGGGTCGTTAAATAACCTGCCATATCTAGCGTTTGACGTGTCATTTTTATGGCGAGATTACATCATGAATGGTCCTTTCAGATGCTTGTCATTATTACGGCAATTGAATGACCCTGTTGACCGACGAAGGTCCTAATTTATGGCCATTTTTTAAATTGCAACAGCTTGTTTTTATCATCAAAAAGGAGAGCGTAACTTTTGACTTTTGTAACAGATCGCGGAATGCGGCGTTTTACCGGAAATGATAGAACAAACGAACAGACATTCTGTGATCAAAATCAGCCGCTCAAAATAATGATGACAAAATATTATATACTTCTGAGTCTTAAGGTTATAAAGGGCATTTTATTCACAGCCTTTTTAAAGTTGATAAAGTTCACCAAATGAAAACAATGATGACAAAACCGCACCCCAACCCCCCCCCCCCCCCCCCCCCCACAAAAAAAAAAGAAAGAAAGAAAGAAAGAAAGAAAGAAAGAAAAATCTGCAATTAACATGATCGCAACGCAACTTCGAATAAAGCATACAAACAAACACACATCCCCATAACTTGCCGGCTCCCGCCCAACCTTACTTTTGTAAGCCAACTTTATCATTTATCATTTTAGCATCTTCTCAAACCATTTTGTTCTACGTAATGCCTATCTGTATATGCCACATTTTATCACGAAAACACGCCTATATAACTTTGACCCCCCTTGATCCCCACTTTTATGTAGCAAAACTTGTGTTTACAGGGGTAAACCTTATTTTTCGATGAGGCGGTTCTAATGAGTACCCACAATCTGTGGCGGTTCTAACCAGTACCCACAATATTTTGAGCAGAAATAAGAAAAATATCACAAATTTTCATCTTACAATTTTCGTTTTTTCGGCGGTAAAGTTTACACTGTATTTTCATAATGTTATGGTTAGCATCACCTCAGTTATCAGCACCGTAGCCACCATTTTCTCCTATGCATCGTATCGTTAACAAGTCTGTATAATTGAATAGATACCCTGGGAAACTCCACTTTAGACAGCGAAATGTGGAGTTTACAACGATATTCACTACCATAGATTGTGGATACGCGTTAGAACTTGATGTTTAACGTTCCCGTCAACACTGTAAAGGTCATTTTGGAGACGTTGCTTTGTGGGACTTTTACCCGACATTGAGATGAAATGACATCTTAAGCCCTGCCGCCCAATGAAACCAATAGATTTTTATAATCATGGACGGGCCGACTCGTACCACTTTGCCTGGGCAGGCTTAGATCCTCTAAGCAGTTTACCAGTACTCGTGTGCGGGTCGGTTTAAGCTCTGCGTGGAAGCATCATGCAGCCCATATATTTATACCCCCGCAAACGAAGTTTGAAGGGGGTATATAGGAATCAGCTTGTCGTCTGTCGTCGGTCCGTTACAAAAAACTTTAACATTGCTCATAACTTCCTTATTCTTTGACCGATTTCTTTAATATTCACACACCACACACCTTGCCACTAGTACTTAAGATTGATATACACAAACCTGACCTTGACCTTTACGTTGACCTTCCTCAAGGTCAAATACTTGTAAAAAAAATTGTCTGACAACGCATGCGGGGGTATAATTGGCGCCCGTTAGGCGGCAGCTCTAGTTCTTCAAGCCCCGATGGGCGGGGATTAAGTACCGCCTCATCTAGGCGGTTCTAACGAGAACCCACAATCTAGTTTTTGTAGCAAAAGTAAAACAAGAAAATATAACGATAAATATGAATCACAATATACCATTTTCAGAGCATTATATCACATGGGTGTCCCCCCCCCCCCCCCCCCACACACACACACACACCAACACCACCACCACCCATCCCCGCCCATCGGGGCTTGGAGAAATAGATTGGGCTGCATGGTCTTCCACGCAGAGCTGAAACTGACCGCACATCACTGAGAAAAAAAAATAGTCATGCCGACTAAGGAACCTAGTCAATATGATTGTCCAAAAAAGCACTATGCAAACTAGTCGATGTGACATGGAAGACCTAGTCAAGCATTTTGACTAGAAAAACTAGTCAACTTGACTAGCTTTACTTAGCCTAGTACATTTGACTAGCTTAATCTAGTCAAAGTTCACTAGTTTAAGCTAGTCATATGTACTAGCTTAATAGTCAAATGTACTGGTGTGACTGTCAAAAGTACTAGCAAGCATGGTCAGGATTACTAGATTCTTAGTACTGATTACTAGTTGCTTTAGTCGTAGATTACTAGATTCTTAGTACTGATTACTAGTACTCAAAACACATATGGAAAAACATGCTGTGTAAAGGCGCCTTTAGGAAGATAAGAGAAGAAATAAAAGGATATTTCTTACCTGCAGAGTTATATTTTCATATTGCAGAAAAAAAAAATCCCCATTATTTATGCTTGGATTCACGGAAATGTCGACTTTAGAGCTTCTGGACGTATATTTGTATGTTGACATTGTTGTTGTTGTTGTTTATCTTGTAAGCATTATAACGCTGCTTATAACCACTAGGTGCATAAGAAATAAAAGAATATTTCTTACCTGCAGAGTTACAAACAATAAGAACAAAGTGCTCAAGGTGAGTACAGGTCTCCGGACGTTAGCCCCCCAGGACGTTTGCCCCCCAATGACTTAATCTAAAAATGGACATTTGCCCCCCAGTTGAAAATGTGACCCGGACATTTGCCCCCCAGAGCTTATTTTTGGTATGGACATCTGCCCCCCAGTGCTTATTTTACAGGTGGACAATTGCCCCCCACTGCTTATTTCAGAAAGGGACATTTGCCCCCCAACCTGGCTAGACAAGGATATTCATTACACAGACTTGTATATAGCTACATAATTTACATGCTAACGTTTTAGTTAAAGTTTTACAGCCCATTCAAGATCATTTCAATTTCGTCAAGAATTAACCATCAGTGTATCCAGTGTAAAAACCGCTTGAGTTTCCATTGCAGAAATAGGCATCTGACATTGGACCCTCAGTGAGGCACAGACTCAATATATGGTTTTGTAGCTGACTTGCTTAACCCTTATCCTGCTGAATAAATTAAGCATCTCCAATTGTTGACTATTAACCATCACATTCTTGGTATATTTTTGTTAACTTAACAAATTGCATGACAAACAGTATAGATCCCCATCTGATATGGCATCTGATCGGGATCCATACTGCTTTCTAACGTAGGGGTTGCCCATAACAGCAGGTTATTATGGGATTTATATAGATGGAGTAATTTATTGCTTAACATTTTGTATTTCTGATGATAATTATAAACCAATAAATACATTGTTTTCCTCCTTTGTGTTAGCCCTGGTCTATCTGGGGGGCAAATGTCCCTTTCTGAAATAAGCAGTGGGGGGCAAATGTCCACCTGTAAAATAAGCACTGGGGGGCAGATGTCCATACCAAAAATAAGCTCTGGGGGGGCAAATGTCCGCGTCGCATTTTCAACTGGGGGGCAAATGTCCATTTTGAGATTAATTCATTGGGGGGCAAATGTCCTGGGGGGCAAATGTCCTGGAATCGTGAGTACAACAACCCACTGTATGTTGGGTGAAATAATATCAGAATCAACCCACTGTATGTTGGAGCATGTTCTCCTAAACGTTAAGATGGCGTCTGGAACGCTTCCTCTACACATTCTGCAAGCTGTCAATCAACATTCGGCGGGAAAACTGTCTAGACACCCTAGTCATACTGACTAGAAAGGGTAGTCATACTGACCAGATGCCCTGTCAACGATTATTGATTTACGCTTACTAGAGAGACTAGTTAAATTGACTAAGAATGCTCAGTCAACCTACAGACGACTAGGTGACCCTCTGTGTTTACTAGGTAAACTAGTCGAATGTACTAGTTATTTTTTTCAGCGATGGGTACTCATAATCCGCTTAGAATGACTAAGCCTGCCCAGGCAAACGTGTGAATCGAGCCGTCCAATGCATATAAGCCCTATTGGTTTCATTGGGTGACAGGGCTTGAGATGTTATTTCACCTCATTGTTGGGTAAAAGTCCCACAAAACTGGAAGCAACGTCTCAAAAATGACCTACATAGTTTTGACGGGGACGTTAAAAACACGGTTTTCCTAATGCCAACGTGTGTCAATTGGTGTCAATTGGTAATCGCAGTACTAACCCTAGAGATTTTATGTTTGTAGAAACAAACAAAATGGTGATAAAAATGAGTGTCCAGTGGTAATAAAAATGAGGGCCACACTACAGACTAACACTCGAGGGCCTTAGAGGTGTCACCCTATCAAAGTAGAGTCACGTTAACAAGTCTATGAAATCCCAGTTTATGCTGGTAAGACTCGCGGCACAATGATGTAAAAATAGAGGATCTTACACGAGTGTTCATGTATTATTGAATTTATTAAACGAGTTGAGGAAAAGGGATAAAATGCGAGGCTTCGCCGAGCATTTTTACCTTTTCCTCACCGCCCCGCCTATCGGGTCTTGGATAAATAGATTCGGCTGCACGATGCTTACACGCTGAACTGATAGCGACCGCACATTGATACTGGTAATCCGCTTAGAAGGTCTAAGCCTGCCCAGGAAAACTGCTGCGAGTCGGCCCGTCCATGCTTATAAACCCTATTGGTTTCATTGGGCGGCAGGGATTGAGATGTCATTTCATCTCAATGTCGGGTAAAAGTCACACAAAATTGGAAGCAACGTCTCCAAATTGACCAAAATAGTGTTTGCGGGGACGTTAAACCTCAAAACAAACAAACAAAAACCTTTTCCTCAACGAGTTGAATAAATTCAATAACACATGAGCATGAATGCAAGATTCTATTTATCATATGAGCCAGCGCATGACAAAATCTACTAGAAGTCTTGAGCGACCAGCGAAGACTCAGATCAGCCTGCGCATTCGCGCAATCTGATCATAGTCTTCGCTGATCGCATGTATACCTACTATATGCTAAAATCTATGCAATGAGACATAAGCAAAAGGTTCTTGTCATAGTGGTTGGGTGCGCAGGTTGATTTGAGTCTCTGCTGGTCACGCTGGTCTTATTGTAGGTTTTGTCATGCGCCGGCTCATAAGATATACATGTATATAAAACGCAGTTTATTCACGATTTGTTCACAAAAATGGCAATATTCCGCATTAGTAAACTCGATGTCATTAAGGACGTCGTACCTGTAACGTTACGGGGCGTATCTAACTAATTTACATATTTAATCCACTAGTGGATTATCGAATTTATTACATGGCGTTCTTGCACACCGTGATTTTACCCTGGGATAGAAATTTATGTTCCGACCCTGGTGTACCGACCCAAAGTCGAATATAATCGCGTGTTTGATAAATACACTGGTAGAATACGACCTCGTTTGCGCCGTCGTTAAGGTTGACGTCACTGCACGTTACGTGACACCACTAAACATTCCTGTGGTGTCATCACAATATGGCGGAAGTCGGTAACCGAAGTGACTGCAATATTAAAAATCCGCGCTGAAATGGAAGGTATGCAAGAAAAAGAATCTTATATGGGTGTGAGGGATGGGTAGAAAAATCCGTCCATCGGGATCACTGTCCGGCATCACATGGCAAGCCTCGTGATGCCGAACAGTGACCTCGGGACGGATTTTTCCATCCACCCCTCACACCCATATAAGATTCTTATATTCTTTCACACCAGATAAGGAAATCCATAGTTTTAGCTTGGGAGAGATTATGTTCTTACCCTGGTGTTCTTACCCAAAATCGAATATTCTCGCGTGTTTGGTAAATGCACTGGTTGAATACGAGTATTCGCCGTCGTTAAGGTTGACGTCACAGCACGTTACGTGACGTCACTAAACATTCATGTAGTGTCATCACAATATGGCGAACGTCGATAACAGAAGTGACTGCAGCATTAAAAATAGATATCAGAAGAGATGGCAAATCCCCCGACCAAAAGCCAATATGGCCTTCAAAAGATTGTTCACGAATAGAACATACACCAGAATTAAACCAGCAACATATCACAAAAGTATTGCAGTTATGGCCATCACAAAATTATACTGTCAGTGGACATAACTAAAAAACCCAGGCACTCAGAATTGTTGTTCTTGCGATTGACATGCCTGCTTGAGCTCATGTATTTCTGTACAAAGTACCATCAATATATCTCAAAGGGTATTGGAGATATGGGGATCACAAGCTGGTCATACTGTTATATTGGAAGGGTAGATAACTCAAATACCACAGCACCAACAGCTGTGGTTCTTGCACATGACACCCCTTCTGTACCTTGTTTTGTTTTGTTTGATTTGAGGTTTAACGTCCCCGTCAAAACTGTAAAGGTCATTTTTGAGACGTTGCTTCCAATTTTGTGGGACTTTTACCCGACATTGAGATGAAATGACAACTCAAGCCCTGTCGCCCAATGAAACCAATAGGGTTTATTAGCATGGACGGTCCGCCTCGCACCGCGGTTCCTGGACAGGCTTAGATCCTCTAAGCGGTTTACCAGTACTAGTGTGCGGGCCGGATTCAGCTCTGCGTGGAAGCATCATGCAGCCCATATATTTCTTCAAGCCCCTATGGGCGGGGGGCATTCTGTACCTTGTATACAATTGTGTCAAGTTCCTTCAATATATCTCAAAGGATGTTGGACTTATGGCCTTCACAAGGTTATATTGTCAGGGGAGATTACTAAAAAACCAAAGCACCCAGAGTTGTAATTCTTGGGCATGACACACCTGCTTAACCTCATGTACATCTGCATCAAGTACCACCAATATGTCTCAAAGGGTACTGGAGGTACGGAGATCACAATGTGGTCATACCGTTTTATTGGAAGGGGAGATAACTCAAATATCATAGCACCCAGAGTTGTGGTTCTTAGGCATGAAGTGCCGTCTCAACCTTGTATACAATATTATGCCAAGTACCATCAATATAGCTCAAAGGGTACTGGAGTTCTGGCCATCACAATGTTATATTATCAGGGGGATAATTTAAAAACCAGGGCACCCAGAGTTGTGGTTCTTGCACGTGACACATCTGCTTAACCTCATGTACAACTGTACCAAGTACCATCAGTATATCTCAAAGAGTATCGG
Source organism: Lucinisca nassula (assembly GCA_963580285.1). Taxonomy (NCBI): domain Eukaryota; kingdom Metazoa; phylum Mollusca; class Bivalvia; order Lucinida; family Lucinidae; genus Lucinisca; species Lucinisca nassula. The sequence continues at coordinate 110,345,878 of OY757012.1, read as the reverse complement.
AGATATGGCCATCACAAGGTTGTGATTCTATATTATTGGAAGGGGAGATAACTCAAAAACCATGGCACCCAGAGTTGTGGTTCTTGTGCATGACACAAGGTATCGGCCTTGTGAACAACTGTGCCAGGTATCATCAATATATCTTAAAGGTTATTGGAGTTATGGCCAGCACAAGGTAGCCACCCTATTTTATTGGAAGGGGAGATAACTAAAAAACCATGACAACCAGAGTTGTGGTTCTTGTGCATGACACGCTGTCTTAGCCTTGGGAACAACTGTGCCAAGTACCATCAATATATCTCAAATGGTATTGGAGTTATCGCTATCACAAAGTAGTCATTCTATTTTATTGAAAGGGGAGATAACTAAAAAGTATGGCATCCAGAGTTCTGGTTCTTGCGCATGACACCTTGTGAACAAGTGTGCCAAGAACCATCAATGAATCTCAAAGGGTATAGGAGTTATGGTCATCACAAGGTTGCATCTAAGGACAGACAGACGGACGGACGCCAGGCTGATCGCTATATCCCCCGAACCTATTCGGTCGGGGGATAAAAATCCGCGCTAAGAAATGGAAGGTGTGCAAGAAAAAGAATCCTATATGGGTGTAAGGGGTGGATGGAAAAATCCGTTCCTCGGGTTCCATCCACCCCTCACACCCATATAAGATTCTAATATTCTGCCCCCCCCCCCCCAACCCCCACCCACACCCCCTACACCCGTCCATCAGGGCTTGGAGAGATAGATTAGGCTGCAAGGTGCTTCAGCAACCGCAAACCGCTTAGGAGATCTAATCCTACCCAGGAACTGCAAACACCGGATTACGCATTTATAAAGAACATTCTATTGGACGGCAAGGTGCTTCACCAACCGCAGATGAGTACTGGTAAACCGCTTAGAAGGTCTAAACCTGCCCAGGCAAAGTGGTGCGGGTCTGACCCTCCAGGCATATAAACCATATTGGCTTCACTGGGCGGCAGGGCTTGAGATGGCCTTTCATCTCAATGGCGGGTTAAAGTCCTACAAGATTAGAAGCAACGTCTCCAAAATGACATAAATAGTGTTGACGGGGACGTTAAACCCCAATTCCATGCATTTCAAACAAACAAATAAAGAACATTCACAGTGGAAAGCAACGCACACAGAGGCCAGGGGCCAGTTGTTCAAAACTAACGACGTCGTTAGTTAACGTATCGTTAAAACTGTGTTCATTTAATATGGCAAATATACTAATAGTTTTGCTGAAAAATTGTGAGCATTTGCAAAAGCTGCTCACATTTTTTCAGCAAAAATACCAAAATTTTCAATATAGTACTTTCTAGAAGAGTTAACAATATGACCACTAACGAGCTCGTTAAGCTAACGATGCTTTGAACAACTGACCCCAGTTGTTCAAAACTAACGATGTCGTTAAGTTAACATAATTATCGTTAAAACATTGATTATTCAGTAACTCAACTATACCAATATTTTTGCTGAAAATGAAATGTGAGCAGCTTTTGTAAATGCAAGGTGCATTTTCCTTGTGTTTTCTATTTCCAGTGTTATCTGGCGGGAGTCCACTTTTGAAAACACTTTTGAACAATCATCCGCGGCGAAGCGGAGCGGGAATTATAGGAATGGCCTTCGTCTGTCCGTCTGTCTGTCCGTAACACTTTCTTGTCCGTCCCGTATCTCCTGAACCCTTTTATAGAGTTTCGTTAAACTTTAGTTAAATATTCCTTTCAGTGAGCCGATGTGCAGAACCCATAAATAAACCATGCTGACTCAAGGTCAAAGTCACAGTTGAAGGTCACGAGTGTGTATCTTTGAATTTTGTGTCCATTCCATATCTCCTTTACCCCTGGAAGGATTTTCATTAAACTTTGGTCAAATATCCCCTCAGTGAGCTGAGGTGCAGAACCCATAAATAAACCATGCCGACACGAGGTGAAGATCACAGGTGAAGGTCACGTGTTTGAAACTTTGAAGCCGAAGGGAGTGAAGAATGACAGTTGTCAGTCTCTTGCAAAACTTGGGTACTGTTTACTGAAACAACATTCATAAGTAAATTATGAAAGATAGTATAAAATGATCTTAATCAAACGGTAAAAATGGACACAGTGGACATCACTGACTATTTTGCATGTGTTTTTGGCATCAGAAGCGTACAGTTCCAAAGTAGTTTGTTTTTATAAGTAGTTCCTTGCATACTGAGGGAAACGAGAATAGTTCCTTCAAAATTTTTGCACGTTTATGCCAAAGTACACGTGCGAATTCGTTTAAGCTCGCGCACAAGGCGCTAATCAGCTCAAAAACACGACATAATCAACATAGGAGAAATATCCATCTACCAGGAACATTTGCTTATCTGTGGATTTTGTGGAAATTTGTCGAAAGTATGCAAAGTTTCTGGTGAAACGAATGAGAAAGTAATAGCGAAAGTTTGAAATGAGGCGTTTACTAGTTTTCGCCGAGACGAAACAAAACCTACCTTAACATCGCGGTATGCAACGAAACATTGAGTAAATCTGCATGTTTATTCCAGCTAAAAGTTATCTTGTTAAACTCGAATACAGCGAGCTCCAGTATATTACAGAAAGCGAGCTGGGACTGTCATGACCCGCCCGAGCCTATGCACAGGCTAGTTAGGGCATTCTCAGCTTGTTTCGTGTAACCTAATTTCGACAGGGCGCGGTATTCGTAGATATGAACGCTCCAAATGATCTGTTACCAGCTCGATTTACTCGCAACACGAGCTAGGCGTCAAACTGGCGTCATTTTGGATGATAATCGGGTTATTGTTTGTTTATGTAATATAAAAAGAATCTGTATAGTGTTGCCTTACTTTTATAATTGCTTTCCTATCACCTGCGAGATAAATGAAAATTGCTTAAACATGTTCTTTTCGTTGCATATTCCGCTGACCCGAAGTTCGCAGGGCGTGATATTATGCCCGTGGGAGAGTAAGGGGTTAGGGAACACAACCCTTTCAAAACCCTGTAACACTGATATCAAATATCTAACTGCCGTTAATTATTTATTTATTTATTTTATTTATTTATTGTTTATAATCGGCATACAAATGGGCAATAATTGTGCCCCTTTTGTTGCTGACTTTTTTGGTTTGTTTCATTCTTTTGCCAGAAACTGACAACCGCCCTTCTTCAATCAGCGGAAGGGAGAGAATGACCGATCGAGCAGATGTACGTGTATTTTCTCCGTCTAATTCAGTGTGATTTGAGTAACGCTAATCGCCATTCGAGTAGCCACGTGGCCTTGAAATAAGAACGTAAACTTTTCCACACTTCTTAGTTGGACCCCCCCCCCCCCCCCCGCGGAAAAAAAATCATGTAGGGGTAATTTGTCTTTTTCGGTGGTCAAATACTTGAAATGAATACATTGACTCACGCAACGTCACACGATCCTTAAGTGATGTCAAAATTAAACATGGTTCCCCAATAGGATTGATCGATTGTGACGTAATGACGTCAACGACGTTCGCTTTTAAGGTGAACACTATGTAAAATTGTGGTTCAATTTCCATTGTGTGTTTGTCCTAATTCGTGTTTGTTTGTATTGAGCTTTTACGACCCCGTCAACAGTGTTTTGGCCTGGAGACGTTGCTTCCAATTTTGTGGGACATTCACCGAACATTGACATGAACTGTGGCTCCCGCCCATCGGGGTTTGAAGAAATATATGGGCTGTATGATGCTTCCACGCAGAGCTGAACCCGGCCCGCACACTAGTACTGGTAAACCGCTTAGAGGATCTAAGCCTGTCCAGGAACCGCGGTGCGAGGTGGACCGTCCATGCTTATAAACCCTATTGGTTTCATTGGGCGACAGGGCTTGAGATATCATTTCATCTCAATGTCGGGTAAAAGTCCCATAAAATTGGAAGCAACGTCTCCAAAATGACCTTTACAGTGTTGACGGGGACGTTAAACTTGAAATAAAACAAACAAAACAAAACATTGACATGAAATGACAACTCACGACCTTCTGCCCAAAGAAACCATTAGGACTTATATGCAGGGACGGTCTGACTCTTAAGCGGCTTACCAGTACTAATTTTCGGTCGAGCTCTGCGAAGAAACACAGTTCAGCCCAATCTTTTTCCCCAAAAGTAGGCGCTAGTGATCAGGAATTTTTTTCTAAAAATAGCCACGATGACCTTGAACTTGACCCAGGACCATGAAATGCGAACTTACTCAAGATATTATCATGCCCAACATTTGTGTGAAGTTATATTAAAATTTACCAATAAATGTAGAGCGATGACAAAGTTTTTTTCTCAAACTAGCCACAGTGCTCTTAACCTTGAAAGTTAAACTCACTCGAGATATTATCATAAGCAACATTTGTGTGAAGTTATATTAAACTCTATCAATAAATGTAGGCGCTAGAGCGATTACAAAGTTTTTTTCTCAAAATAGCCACACCTTAAGGCCATGACCTTGAAAGTTGAACTCGCTCAAGATATTATCATAAGCAACATTAGTGTGAAGTTTTAGGCTATTAAAATCCGTCAATAAGTGTAGGCACTAGAGCAATGACAAAGTTTTTTTTCTTCTAAAAATAGCCGCAGTGACCTTGACCTTGATGCAATAAACTTGAAAGTCGAAGTCGCTCGAGATATTATCATATGCAACATTTTTTGTGAAATTATATTAAATTCCGTCAATAAATATAGGCGGTAGAGCAATACTTACGTACAAACGCTACACCCCCCTCACAACTATGTTGTGGGAGGGGGTAATAAACCGAAGCCCGTTGATGGACCTTACTAACTCGATCGGAAAATCTATAGTTTGGTTCCCGCCTGCTTATACAAGCCGGCTCAATATTTATTAAATCGTTACTTAATTTTGTTGCACTTTGTGCCACACCGACGTTTGTCTGTTTGTTTGAATGGAGACTCTACGTCCCCGTCAACACCATTCCAATTTTGTGGGACTTTTACCCGACATTGAGATGAAATGACATCTCAAGCCCGACCGCCTAACATACCAATAGGCTTTGTATGCAGAGATGGTTTGATTCGCACCTTCTAAGCGGTTTACCAGTACTCAAGTGCGGTCGGTTTCAGCTCTGCGTGGAAGCACCAATCTATTTCTCTATGCCCCGATGTGCGGGAGGGGGGGGGGGGCGTGAACACAGTAGTGTGTTTGACATCTGAACTCAGACCAGTGATTGGTTTGTCTGTCTGACAGACTTCGTTTTTGTTTATGTGACGTCTTCCATCTGATAACCTTGTGCAGGTCCATTTCAGTTTAAGGGGCTCCTGATTTGTTTTGTTTATTGCAGGTTTTACAAACGTCTATCTACTGTTAGCACATAGTGAAGCCACTGATCAGTCGCAGAGCTCTTCACTGCTTGCCAGAGTCTTACAGATATATTGGACTTGACTCGTGTACTGGGGCATTGGCAAACAGTGGATACCTAATCATACGCGGCTGATCTGGTTTACACTGCTTGATTAAAATACTGGGACCAGCTGTTTATAGCATTGTTAGCCTTACGAGCTCGTTAGTGGTCAAATTGTTCACTATTCTGGCAAGTACAAAATCTAAAATTTTGGAATTTTTGCTGAAAAAGGTGAGTTAGCAAAAATATTAGCATATTTGCCACATCAAATGATCAAAGTTTAAACACTGAGTTAAATAACGACGTTGTTAGGTGTGAACAACTGGGGCCAGTTGTTCAAAACATCGTTAGCCTTAAGAGCTCGTTAGTGGTCAAATTACTAACTAATCTGGCAAGTACAAAATCTAAAATTTTGGAATTTTTGCTGAAAAAAATGTGAGCGTCCGAAAAAGCTGCTCACATTTTTTTCAGCAAACATTTCAGCATATTTGCCACATCAAATGATAAAAGTTTTAACAATAAGTTAAAAAACTGAAACAGTTTAAGTCTGAGTTCAGGACTATTTTTCCAACCTACTCTCAGAAGCAATCGACCCACCAGTACTCTCAGTGCTTTGATTTTTTTTTTCTACAGTACAGTCAGAACATTTCTTAATTAGATTTTATCGGACTCTGTAATTAACTTCTTTAAAAACATCGTTGTTCATGGTAGATATTAAACTTTAAAACGTTAATCAACATTTCTAGGCCCGTCTGGAACGTTTAGAGTTGTAAGAGGCCCTACGTTAAAGACGAAATCGGGAAAATTAGATAAAATCTGGGACCCAGTCAGTTTTGTCTCCGTGTCAATCTATCACTTACGGTAATTAGTAGACTGTCCGTCGTCTTTCGGTGTCCAAAGTCTAAATGTTTTATCATTCGCGAAAATTTAGACACACTTATTTATGTCTATTTCTTTTAACCCTTTCACTCCTGAGTTTAATCAACAATTTTACATCCGGTACTGGACGGACGCCTTCACCGCTTCCATAGTTTCGTTTGCTTGATGCATGTAGCAGACGTTTAGCATATTTAGCATATCCGGCTTTATTTTTTTTCTAATTTAGACGCATCCATTCCTTTAAATAGGGGTCAACAGAATGACAAGCAATGTAGATCATATTGAGCCGTCTCATCTATATCTACACTGTTTGCGCAGGCGCATGTATCTTAGTGTACCAGTCTACTGGGTTGAAAGTATATGTATACTTTTTGACCGAACATGTCGCTAATGATGTTATCTGTTAAATTAAATATTTTTTGAAAGTTGATTTGTCAGTTGATTTGTTAAATCAACAATTTTACATTTGGTCCTGGACCCTTTCACCGCTTCCATAGTTTCGTTTGCTTGATGCCTGTCGCAGACTGTCCGTTATATACCATTAGCAACCTATGATTGGAGTATATATAATAAAAATATCGTTTTGGAGAGATGAAAGCACATACGTGTGTTATCATAATGATAGCTCTAAGCCAACAAAGTCTACTACTGAAAGAAACAGGGCACAGTTGTCTGTGTCTGCATATTGCATCAACGATAGCACAGGAGTTCAGCCCATCACTCGTTCAGTGCTGGGAAATGTAAAATGTTCTGGTAAGTCCACTGATGTTGTTTCGCTTTAACAATGAGGAAACAATTCGATTTCTGTCAGCAAAAAGTATTAGTGTATATTATGCCATTAATATTTAAGGTCCAGTGGTTAAAAATACGCGTTAAATAACATATTGTTTATAATTTAATATATAACATATGCAAATAAGTGAGTAGCTTTTGTTTCTCACATTTTTACATAAAAATATCTGTGTATCAAATACTGAACTTGCTACATCAGTTAACAGTTTAGCCAGTAACAAGTTCGTTAAGCTAACAAATAAACAAGGCTTTGATCAACTGGGCCCTGCTAAGTAATGCCTGCAATAGTTTTGAACAACAGGATCCTGTGAAGTTATGCCTTCATTAGTTTTGATCAACTGGGCCCTGCTAAGTAATGTCTCCATTAGTTTTGAACAACACGGTCATGTGAAGTTATGCCTTCATTAGTTTTGATCAACTGGGCCCTGCTAAGTAATGCCTGCATTAGTTTTGAACAATAGGATCATGTGACGTTATGCCTTAATTAGTTTTGAACAACTGGGTCCTGCTAATTGATGCCTGCATTGGTGTTGAATAACAGGATCCTGTGAAGTTATGCCTTAATTTGTTTAAACAACAGGGTCCAGAGAAGCAATGCCTTAATTAGTTTTGAACATCAGGATCCTACAAATACCTCCATTAGTTTTGAACAACAGGTCCTGTAAACAATTGTTACTTTTGACCTTAACTAATGCCTTCATTGGTTTTGAACAGAAAGATCATGTTCTTAGTTTAAAACCACATGGTTCTGTTACTTAATGCCCCCATTAGTTTTGAACAATAGGATCCTGTTAACAAATTCATTCATTTGTTTTGCAAAACATAGCCCTGTTAAATAATGCCTACATTAGTTTCCAAAGACAGGGTCTTGTTAACTAATGCCCTCATTAGATTTGAACAACAGGATCCTGTTTACTAATTTCTTTGATAGTCTTGAACAGCGGGGGTCCTGTTAACAAATGTCTTCATAAGTTTACAATAGTAAGGTCCTGTTAAGTAATGCTAGCATTAGTTTTAACAAAACGGTCGTGTTAACTAAGTCTCCATTAGTTTACAACATCAGTGTCCGGTTAATAAATTTCTTCATTAATTTACAAAAACAGGGTCCTGTTAACTAATGCATCCAATACTTTTGAACAACAGGGTGCTGTTAACGACTTCTGTTAATAAATGTCTTCGTTAGTTTTAAACAACAGGGTCCTGTGAACTAAAGTCTTCATTTGTTTACAACAACAGGGTCCTGTTAACTAAAGTTATGCCTTAATTTGTTTAAACAACAGGGTCCAGAGAAGCAATGCCTTAATTAGTTTTGAACATCAGGATCCTACAAATACCTCCATTAGTTTTGAACAACAGGTCCTGTAAACAATTGTTACTTTTGACCTTAACTAATGCCTTCATTGGTTTTGAACAGAAAGATCATGTTCTTAGTTTAAAACCACATGGTTCTGTTACTTAATGCCCCCATTAGTTTTGAACAATAGGATCCTGTTAACAAAGTCATTCATTTGTTTTGCAAAACATAGCCCTGTTAAATAATGCCTACATTAGTTTCCAACAACAGGGTCTTGTTAACTAATGCCCTCATTAGATTTGAACAACAGGATCCTGTTTACTAATTTCTTTGATAGTCTTGAACAGCGGGGGTCCTGTTAACAAATGTCTTCATAAGTTTACAATAGTAAGGTCCTGTTAAGTAATGCTAGCATTAGTTTTAACAAAACGGTCGTGTTAACTAAGTCTCCATTAGTTTACAACAACAGTGTCCGGTTAATAAATTTCTTCATTAATTTACAAAAACAGGGTCCTGTTAACTAATGCATCCAATACTTTTGAACAACAGGGTGCTGTTAACGACTTTCTTCATTTGTTTACAACAACACGGTTCTGTTAATAAATGTCTTCGTTAGTTTTAAACAACAGGGTCCTGTGAACTAAAGTCTTCATTTGTTTACAACAACAGGGTCCTGTTAACTAAAATCTTCATTTGTTTCCAACAACAGAATCCTGTTAAATACAGTCTTCATTATTTTCACAACGGGGCTCTGTTAACGACAGGGTCCTGTTAACTAATGTCTTCATTTGTTTACAACAACACGGCCCTGTTAACTAATGTCGTCATTAGTCTCACAACAGGGTGCTGTTAACTAATGCCTTCATTTGTTTACAACAACAGGGTCTTGTTAACTAATGTCTACTTTACTTTACAACAACAGGTACCTGTTAGCTTATGTCTTCATTTGTTTACAACAACATGGTCATGTACACTAATGTCTTCATTTGTTTACAACAACACGGTCCTGTTAACAAATGTCTACATTAGTTTACAACGACATGGTCCTGTTAACTAATGCTGTCAATACTTTTGAACAATAGGGTCCTGTTAACTAACGTCTTAATTTGTTTACAACAACAGGATTCTGTTAACTAATGTCTTTATTGTAGCCCCCGCCCATAGGGGCTTGAAGAAATATATGGGCTGCATGATGCTTCCACGCAGAGCTGAATCCGGCCCGCACACTAGTACTGGTAAACCGCTTAGAGGATCTAAGCCTGTCCAGGAACCGCGGTGCGAGGCGGACCGTCCATGCTAATAAACCCTATTGGTTTCATTGGGCGACAGGGCTTGAGATGTCATTTCATCTCAATGTCGGGTAAAAGTCCCACAAAATTGGAAGCAACGTCTCCAAAATGACGTTTACAGTGTTGACGGGGACGTTAAACCTCAAATCAAACAAAACAAATGTCCTTATTGGTTATGAACAACAGGCACCTGTTCAGTAAGCTTACAAGAACAGGGTCCTTATTACTAATATCTTTATTAGATTACAATAACAGGGCTCTGTTGACAATGTCTTCATTAGTTTTGAATAACAGAGTCCTGTTCACTGATGTCTTCATTAGTTTACAGCAACATGGTCATGTTAACTGATGTCCCCATTAGTTTACAGCAACAGGGTCCTGTTAACTGATATCTTCGATAGTTTTAAACAACAAGGTCCTGTTAACTAATATCTTGAATAGTTTACAACAATAGGGTCTTGTTAACTGATGTCTCCATTAGTTCACAACAACAGGGTCCTGTTAACTAACGTCTTAATTTGTTTACAACAACAGGATTCTGTTAACTAATGTCCTTATTGGTTTTTAACAACAGACACCTGTTCAGTAAGCTTACAAGAACAGGGTCCTAATCACTAATATCTTCATTAGTTTTGAATAACAGAGTCCTGTTAACTGATGTCTTCATTAGTTTACAGCAACATGGTCATGTTAACTGATGTCCCCATTAGTTTACAGCAACAAGGTCCTGTTAACTGATATCTTCATTAGTTTTAAACAACAAGGTCCTATTAACTAATGTTTTCAATAATTTACAACAATAAGGTCCTGTTAACTGATGTCTTCATTAGTTCTCAACAACAGGGTCCTGTTAACTAAAGTCTTCATTAGTTTACAGCAACATGGTCATGTTAACTGATGTCCCCATTAGTTTACAGAAACAGGGTCCTGTTATCTGTTATCTTCATTAGTTTTAAACAACAAGGTCCTGTTAACTTATGTCTTCAATAATTTACATCAATAGGGTCATGTTAACTGATGTCTCCATTAGTTCTCAACAACAAGGTCATGTTAACTAAAGTCTTCATTAGTTAACAACTACAGGGTCCAGTTAACTAATGTCTTCATAAGTTTACAACAACAGAGTCCTGTTAACTAATGCCCTTATTAGTTTTTGAATAACAGGATCCTGTTAACTAATGTCTTCATTATTTTACAACACCAGAGTCCTGGTTATTCTCTGATTTGTTTTTCCACAACAACATTCATTGTTTCTAATAACAGGAACAAGTTCATTCGTTTACAACAATATGGTCTTGTTAACTAATGCCCTCATTAGTTTTGAACAACAGGGTCCTGTTAATTCTTGTCTTCATTGGTTTTTAACAACAGGGTCCGATTAGCGAATGCCACAATTAGTTTTGAACATCAGCATCCTATTAATATTGTCTCCATTAGTTTTCAATAACAGGGTCCTGTTAATTTATGCCTTCTTTAGTCTTAAACAATGGGATCTTGTTAACTTATTTCTTACACAGTTTTGAACAACATGATCCTGTTAATTAATTATTTCTTTAGTTGATAACAATGCCGTTATTTGTTTGGACAAGATTTTTTTAGCTCACCAGAGCCGAAGGCTCCGGGGGAGCTTATAGGATAGGCAGCTGTCCGTCGTCGTCTTCGTCGTATGTCCGTCGTCAACACTTTCAAACGACTTCTCCTCTGAAGCCACTAGGCCGATTTGGCCCAAATTTTATCTGTAGCATCCTTGGGCGGGGGGATTGAAAATCGGCTCATTAGTTTGGTTGCTATGGCAACTTATAGTTTCCATAGACTTATAATGGGGAAAATTGAAAAATGGCATTTACTGCCAAGCCTCTGCGGATATTTTGACAAAACTTTCATAGAACTGTTCCTTAGACAATCTACTCTCTGCCATATGAATTTAGGGCTGCTGCTCATTTGTATTGGTTGCCATGGAAACCAAAATGATAAAAAAAAATAGAAAAAAAAATACTTAAAAAATCATCTCCTCAGAAACCGTATGCTCTATGAGGCTGAGAGTTTATGGAAATATTCACCATATTTGCCTTTACAGGTTTTGTGTTTTTTATGAAATTGGGCTCTTTAGTTTGGTTGCTATGGCAACTTAGATTTTCTATAGACTTTTAATGGGGAAAATTGAAAAATGGCATTAACTACCAAGCCTTTGCAGATATTTTGACAAAATTTTCATAGAAACGTTCCTTGAGTAAAGTTCTCTCAGCCATATGCTTTTATGTCAACCTGTTGGTCCCGTAGGTTGTGCCAGGGCCATGCCCCGCCCCCTCCACTTCATAAAATGCCTTATATCTCAGAAACCTTACAGATCGCCACCCCTAAACCATATATATTCTTGTTCCTTATGATAAGACACATTAAGTGACACCAACCTAGGGGTTCCCCCGGATGTGCCGGGGACATGTCCCACCCCCTCCATTTCATTAAATGCCATTTATCTCAGAAACCATTCAGATCCCCACCCCTAAACCGTATATATTCTTGTTTCTTATGATAAGACGCACTCAAAGACAGCAACCTGGGGGTCCCTCTGGATGTGCCTGGGCCATGCCCCACCCCCTCCATTTCATAAACGGCCCAATATCCCAGAAACCCTACAGATCCCCACCCCTAAACCATATATATTCTCGTTCCTTATGATAATTCGCATTCAGTGACACCAACCTGGGGGACACCCAGGATGTGCCGGGGCCATGCCCAACCCCCTCCACTTCATAAAAGGCCACATTTTCCAGAAACCTTACAAATCCCCACCCCTAAACCATATACATTCTTGTTCCCTATGATAAGATGCATTAAGTCGCACCAACTTGTGGGGTTCCCCCAGATAAGCCGGGGACATGCCCCACCCCCTCCACTTCATAAAATGCCATTTATCACAGAAACCATTCAGATCCCTACCCCTTAACCATATATATTCTTGTTCCTTATGATAAGACGCACTCAGTGACACCAACCTGGGGGTCCCCCGGGATGTGCCGGGGCCATGTCCCATCCCCTCCACTTCATAAAAGGCCAAATATTCCAGAAACATTTCAGATCGCCACCCCTAAACCATATATATTCTTGTTCCTTATGATAAGACAAATTCAGTGACACCAACCTAGGAGTCACCCAGGGCATGCCCGGGCTATGCGCCACCCCTCAACTTCACAAAAGACAATATATCTGAGAAACTGTTCAGAGCACTACCCCTAAACATAATATATTCTTGTTCCTTATGATAAGACGCAATCAGTGACACCAGCATGGGGGACTCCCGGGGTGCCACCAGCCATGTCCCGACCCTTTACTTAGTAAAAGCCATATAACTCAGAAACTGTTCAGATCCCCACCCCTTAACCATATATATTCTTCTTCCTTATGATAAGTCCCCACTTCATAATAGGCCATATATCTCAGAAACCATTCAAATCCCCACCCCATAATCACATATATTCTTGTTCATTGTTATTAGACACATTCGGTCATCCCCATCTTGGGGGGTCCGCAGGGGCCATTTCTCTCCCATCCACTTCATAAAAGGGCCTCATATCTCAGAAACCGTTCAGCATTCAGTGACAGCAATCTTGGGCTTTTCTGGGATCCACCATGCCCGAATCCCTCCACTGCTTAAAAAGCATTACATCTCAGGAGCCATACATATCCCCACCGCTAAACCACAATGACTCTGTTCCTTTTGATAAGATGCATTTAGTGACACAAACCAGGGCTCCATTGGGTTCATGCCCCACCCTCTTTACTTTATAAAACACCTAATATTTCAGATACAGTCCACATGAGTGCTCATTTGGGTATGTGGTTTGTTTGGGAGACTTTATAATTGGTAGATTAAAATCATATCCTGTTAAAATACAATGTCATGGGCAGTGCCCACCTGAGCTCTGGCTTATGAAATTTGGCTCTTTGGTTTGTTTGCTATGGCAAGTTAAGAATTTCCATTGCCTTATAAATGGGGAAAATTGAAAAATGACATATATGCCTTTCAAGATATTTTGTCAAACGTACATAGAAATGTTCCTTTAATAATGTTCATTTAGGTCTATTAGTTGCCACAGATGGGAAATTGTCAATTGTCATCTGTTGTCCTGCAACAACACATTCAAGCGACATCAGACCTCTGAAACCACTAGGCTGATTGGGTCCAAATTCTATCTGTAGTATCCTTGGGCGCAGGGCTTCCATGGTTAAATAAAATACATTGCTGCCAGTGGGCAGTGCCCCCTGAGCTCTGGTGAGCATAGTAGCCCATGGGCCTCTTGTTTTAACTTATTCCATAGTTGTGATAACTTATTCCATAGTTGCGAACAACAAGTTCTGTTTACTTATTCGTTCATTAGTTTACATCTAGGTCTTGTTAACTGCATGATGCAGGGTCCTGTTAACCGATGTCTTCATTGGTTTACAACAACATTCCTTAGTTGCAAGAAGCCTCCGTAGTGTAGTTGTTAAGATACTCGCCTTGTAAACCAGGGGTCGCAGGATCGATCCCGGGCTTCTCCAGACTTTCGGATGAGTCTTTAAACCGAGGTCCCGTCTCCGTATGACCTTAGCTGTTGATGAGACGTAAAACTCAAACACTCATTAACTCCTTAGTTGCGAACAACAAATTCTGTTTACTTATTCCTTCATTAGTTTACATTTGGGTCTTGTTAATTGCATGATGCCCTCATTAGTTTTGAACAACAGGATCCTGCTAATTGTTTCCTTCATTGGTTTTTAACAACAAGGTCCTGTTAGCTTAGTAAATGCCCTCATTATTTTTAAACATTAGAAACCTGTTGCCTAATGCCATAACTGGTTTTGAACAATAGGGTCCTGTAAACTTAATCTTTCATTATGTTTGAATAACGGGGTCTTTTTTCACAGAGTCCATCATTAGTTTGGAACAACAGGATCCTGTTAACTAATGCCCATACTTGTTTTGAACAAGTTTTTTTTATGTCCCCGGTAGCGATAGCGGGGACATATTATTTTTGCCCTGTCTGTTTGTTTGTTGGTTGGTTTGTGCGTGGACAACTTTAACGTTGGTCATAACTTTTGAGCCGTTGGAGATAGAGTATTCATATTTAGCATGAAGGTTCTTTGTGACAAGAGCTTCACATTCATGCAAAAAAATTTGACCTTTGACCACGAGCTTTGACCAACTTAAAAGAAAAAAATAACATCGGTCATAACTTTTGAACCGCTTGACATATTTGACATGTATGTTCTTTGTGACGCTTTACATTCATGCAAAAAAGTTTGACCTGTGACCTTGACCTTTGACCTACTTAAAATAAAAAAAATACATTTTGGTCATATCTGTTGAACCATTTGAGATACAGCCTTCATATTTTACTTTGACCTACTTAAAATAAAAAAATAACATTTTGGTCATAACCTTTGAATCATTTGAGATACAGCCTTCATATTTTGCGTGTAGGTTCCGTGTGACAAGAGCTTTACATTCACACAAAAAATTGTGACCTTGACCTTTGACCTACATAAAAGAAAAAGTTAACATTGGTCATAACTTTTGAACCGTTTCAGATACAGCCTTCATACTTGGCATGTAGGCTCCTTGTAACAATGGCTTTATATTCATGCAAACTATTTTGACCTGTGACCTTGACCTACTTAAAAGAAAAAAAAAACATTTTGGGCATTACTTTCGAACCGTTTGGGATACAGCCTTCATATTTGGCATGTAGGTTCCTTGTGATGATAGCTTATTATTCATGCAAAATATTTTGACCATGACCTTGACCTTGACTTACTTAAAAGAACAAATAAAATTGTTCACTACTTTTGAATCGTTTAAGATAGAGCCTTCATATTTGGCATGTAGGTTCCTAGTGACAGGAGCTTTACATTCATGTAAACTTTTATGACCTGTGATCTTGACCTATAACCTACTTTAAAGAACAAATAAAATTGTTCATCACTTTTGAATCGTTTAAGATAGAGCCTTCATATTTGGCATGTAGGCTCCTTGTGTCAAGAGCTTTACATTCATGTCCTTTGACCTGTGGCCTTGACCTATGACGCTTAGATAGATTCTTAATTCTTGGAAAGCATAAAAAACTTGGGAAATCATCAAAGATGGAGACTTATCACATTTGTTTTTTGTTTGTTTGTTTTTTTCCACAGGAACCTCATCCAGGTGTATCTACTCTGATTTTGGCACAAGCATTTAGCAGAATTCTATTATATCCAAGGTTTTATGAAAACCACTCCGATTGGGCAGCTTGTCAGCTATGGACCAATCAGAGTGGTTGTTCTAAAAGGGAAATTCAAAATGGCGGCGATAAAACTTTTATGTTAATGTAATCAGTAAACTACTTGGGTTTTAGCTTCAAGAAAGTAATTATTTACCAAAACATTCTTTGTGTATTGTCTCAATTCTCCGTTCAGGAGTTAGGTACCTTAATTATGTCAACATAGAATGGAAATAAGTGAAACTAGAGTGTGTATTACAGTCGAATGATTTCTCACCCTGAATCTAACAAACCTAACTGCCATTGGGTAATGTGAAATGAAGGCACGCCTTCTGAGCAAACAATCTTTTTCACTCCTTCTTAGATAGTTTATAGAGCCCTGAAATCATTGTGCTGACAATTCTTTGAAAAGATGAGGACCAAAATAAAATAGACACCTTCCTCCCTGACTTAAATTTAGCAAATTAAAGCGTTTGATAAAGTTCCAGACGAATGCCTTAGTGTCAAGCTCAGACACTTCAAAATACAATGCAGCCTCCTGTAGTGTATCCAGAGCTTCCTGACTGACAGTAGCCAACTAGAACTTATCGAAGGCAAGTTACTTCTGTTTACTTCCTCAGCTGATTCTGGTGTCCCTCAAGGTACCATGCTCGGTCCGGAGTTATTCCTACTGATTATTAATGACCTTCAACAAAAGTCAACGCAGTAGCTGGCCTCCGCTTATGATGAGAGCTAGCCATTGTGTATTACAGGATCTCAAACATGAATCATACTGCAGATCTAATGCTAGCAGCCCTTCGAATGATCCACGGCAGCAGTCATAGAATTTTGATGGGTGTCCAAACATGCACTTGCATCATTTGAAGAGGTGAATTCCATAAAGTGGATCGTCATTCGGAGCAGCATGTTTTGGATGCGAAAGTGCCGCCCTTTAATGCTGCCTACTTTCAAGATGGCATACACCTAGTTCGAAATTTGTTCGAGACTTAAGGCAACAGATAGGCTTCTCTTGTGGCTCAATGCTAAGAAATATTTTGACTGACTAGGACAAATGGACAATCAAGGCCTGCCCATAACTCGCCTGTGGACATGTCTCTGTCATTTTGCATGTTATAAACTAAAGGAAACAGAGAGTTGGCCATTAATTTGATGTTGTTAATAATTTTAGCATTTTGGTCATCATTTTACAATTATATTAATTTATAAAAGGTGGAAAATGACACGGGCATGGATTAAAGATAATCGGTCAGTGGAATATTCTTGTTAAATAAGTGGCCATTTCATAATTTAATGATATCATTAATGGCCGTTGTTGTAAATTTAATGGTCATAAAATTCCAAAACAGCTTCTTTTTTAATGCCTATTAAAATAAGGTAAATATTTTATGGACAAATTAATGGCCATGAAAATGTCAACACCTCTCAAATAACCGTTTTTAATTCGAATAATTTGAGGTTAATATATTTCATGACCATTAAAAATGGAAAATCTAATTCGTTGTCTTTTAATGGCCATGAAAATATAGTTGATGGTCAGTGATAGACACGGAAAGTTTTGATGGCCATCATTTTTCTGTAATGACCACTAAAAACACATGGGCATTAAAAGATCACAAAACGAAAAATAATGGACCATTACTTATTAATGGTCATTAAATTTTACAGGGTAAAAAAAATAATTGCAATTTAATGCTTGGCCTTGCTTTTTAATGACCATTACCACTAAATAAATGGCCATTAGCTGGGAAACCATTGTTTGTTTTTTTTTTTCAAACGAAAAATAATGGATGACTTTAACAGGAATTTAATTATAAATGAGATTTTAACAGGATTTTTAACATATTTTAATGTTTTTTTATGTGCAGTAGGGATATAGCTCACCATGTGCTCAGTTGAGCTAATAAACAAAAACTTCAAAAATCTTCTCAGAAACCGAATGGCTCCACATATACGCAGCACAATTGAGCGGTTCAGGACCATTGTTCCTCTGGTTCTCTTTTACTTCAGCATTTCAGTTATTTCATGATTTGTATTCTCCGAGATACTGCAGTGATTAGTTAGATGCCCTTCACACGGACTGAATAAATTGTGTAAACTGCGGCAAAACTATGGTTGTGGCCAAATAAATTCGATTAACCCCCTCCCCTCACACAGTATTTTTTACTGTGCCGTCATGATCACGAGTCCATGAAATGAAGACACCCCAAACCCCACTTTATATAGAGGTAAGTGGGGTTTATGGGGGTATATATTAGCTGCCTTAATTTTGCTCAGAACCATAATACTGGTTACTCGTTAGAACTGCCTCACTAAGGTGGTTCTAACGAGCACCCAAAATCTATGTTGAAAACAGAAATAAGAAAGATGTTATCATTTTTTACTAATATTTGTCACTTCTGACACCATGTTGGAAGCCATTATTTCACATGTACATGTTTTCCTAATGAAAGGCGGCGCTACTTATGTGGATTATTATTGGCCATCGTATGTCTTTGCAGGTATGTCCTATTTTATTTTGAATAGCCGTTTGGCCATTTTCTGAACAAGAGGGCCCAGAGGGCCCTGAATCGCTCACCTGAGAATCAGTGTCTCTAGTACATTCTTGGCCCAAGGGCTATACTAGGTGAAGCTTCTTACCAAATATCAAAGACCTGAGCCTGTGGTTGAGAGATGAAGATTTTTAAATATTTTCCCTATATAAGCCTATGAAAAACCAAAGGGACCCGGGGATGGGGGCATTTTTGGCCCCAGGGCTATAATTTGAACAATCTTGGTAGAGGTTCACTAGATGAAGCTTCACATCAAATATCAAAGATCTGAGCCTTGCGGTTTCAGAGAAGAAGATTTTTAAAGATTTTACCTGTATAAGCCTATATAAAACCAAAGGCCCCCGGGGCGGGGACAATTTTGGCCCTAGGGCTATAATTTGAACAATCTTGGTAGAGGTCCACTAGGTGAAGCTTCACACCAAATATCAAAGACCTGGGCCTTGTGGTTTTAAAGAAGATTTTTAAAGATTTTCCCTATATAAGCCTATGTAAACCCAAAGGCCCCCGGGGCGGGGGCATTTCTGGCCCAAGGGCCATAATTTGAACAATCTTGGTAGAGGTTCACTAGATGAAGCTTCATACCAAATATCGAAGACCTGGGCCTTGTGGTTTCAGAGAAGAAGATTTTTAAAGATTTTCCCTGTAGTAGCCTATGCAAAACCAAAGGCCCCTGAGGCGGGGGCATTTTTGGCCCTAGGGCTATAATTTGATCAATCTTGGTAAAGGTCCCCTAGGTGAAGCTTCACACCAAATATCAAAGACCTGGGCCTTGTGATGTCAAAGAAGCAAATTTTTAAAGATTTTCCCTTTATAAGCCTATGTAAAACCAAAGGCCCCCGGGGCGGGGGCATTTTTGGCCCTATGGCTATAATTTGAACAATCTTGGTAGAGGTCCACTAGATGAAGCTTCACACCAAATATCAAAGATCTGAGCCTTGTGGTTTCAGAGAAGAAGATTTTTAAAGATTTTCCCTGTATAAGCCTATGTAAAACCAAAGGCCCCCGGGGCGGGGGCATTTTTCGCCCCAGGGCTATAATTTGAACAAACTTGGTAGAGGTCCACTGGGTGAAGCTTCACACCAAATATCAAAGACCTGGGCCTTGTGGTTTCAGAGAAGAAGATTTTTAAAGATTTTCCCTATATAAGCCTATGTATACACAAAGGCCCCCAGGGCGGGGGCATTTCTGGCCCAAGGGCCATAATTTGAACAATCTTGGTAGAGGGCCCACTAGATGAAGCTTCATACCAAATATCAAATACCTGGGCCATGTGGTTTCAGAGAAGAAGATTTTTAAAGATTTTCCCTGTATAAGCCTATGTAAAACCAAAGGCCCCCGGGGCGGGGGCATTTTTGGCCCTAGGGCTATAATTTTAACAATCTTGGTAAAGGTCCACTAGGTGAAGCTTCACACCAAATATCAAAGACCTGGGCCTTGTGGTTTCGGAGAAGAAGATTTTTAAAGATTTTTCCTATATAAGCCTATGTAAACCCAAAGGCCCCCGGGGCGGGGGCATTTCTAGCCCAAGGGCTATAATTTGAACAATCTTGGTAAAGGTCCACTAGATGAAGCTTCATACCAAATATCAAAGACCTGGGCCTTGCGGTTTCAGAGAAGAAGATTTTTAAAGTTTTCATTTTAAAAATCTATTTTTAGCTCCTGTGACCTAGATGTGCAATGGACCGGAACCATTTGAACAACTTTGAAAGGGGATCACCTAAGGATCATTCCTGTAAAGTTTGGTTAAAATCCAATCAGTGGTTTAGGAGGAGATGTCATTTGAAGAAAAAGTTTACGCACGCACACACGCACACACGCACATACGCACACACGCACACACGCACGACGGACGCCGGACAAAAAGTGATCCCAAAAGCTCACCTCGTCACTACGTGACAGGTGAGCTAATAAAAACAAAACTGTTGTTTGCCTTCTACTAGATGTGCTTTAATCATGATGCTGTGGCTTTATGTGCCTTCCTCTTTCCATTTTGTGCCATGGTTGGAAGGGCTAAGGCAACTGAATCGATTCCTGACCATTGCCTACTCTTCTGTTTTGGTTACCGTGTTTCGGTTGCCACAGCAACCAATATGCTGTCATTCCCTCAGATCAGGATAGATTTAACACTCTGCATGCTGGGTAATTTTTTCAGCAGACCATTTTGAAATATTTTTTCAATTTTTCCCAGAAAGCAAAATTTGACATCCCGTGCAAATTGTATCCATATCGAGACAATTTGCATGAGATGTTAAGTCCTGTTTTCTGGAAAAATAAGAAAAATATCAATAATTTGTAGCCTAAAGAATGGTAACAGCGAGTTTCATAAACTTTATGATGAAAGGTCACATGGGTATTTATTCTTCAAGGAGTATTATAAACAATGAAGACCATATTAACATACAAAAATTAAAGTTTATTCTCTTTCCTGCATCAGCACATGAAATTGTAGACACTCATGACATGACAAACAATGGTGACAAACATCCATTTATTCAATGCTAAAATGATAAATGTACACAGTGAGTTGGTGAAATGAGTTTTAACATTCAATATAACCAAAGTATCTTGAAAAGTCCAAAATCTTTCCAGACCTGAAGGGCATAATTAATGTTACTCCAGTTGCTGCTAAAAGAAAGTAAAATTATTATATTTTTTTAATAGTCTCAAATAGTTCAGACCTGATTTCAAAATAGCAAATGAGTGAATATCTTTGTGCAAACGGTTAAGCCAGTTGTAAAGAACAGCAAGAATCTTTATATAAAACACCAAAATTAGTGTTTTCTTTTCACTGCAAGAAAAGCAAGTATTGATACTGAAATACAGAAAAAAATCTATGTTAAGACCACCTTTGGGACTGTTCAAAAGTGGTCTTTAAGACCCATTTTGAACAGTCCCAAAGGTGGTTCCTGACCAAAGGACATTTTGTGCAGAAAACATGAAAACAGAGTAACTGCACCCTTCTAAACAAGCTGTTTAAAGCAGAAGTAGTCTTAATTTTAGGTGGTTTTAATAGCGGAATTTCACTGAATGTCTCTGCAGCTGAGATGATTTTGAAATTTCAAGATACCTTTGTCTGGAAAAAAAAAACAGTCAAAGGGCAGAACATTCATACAATAAAATTTGATCTTTGGCCAGTAAATATAGACCTGATGACCATCTTGGCCAAATAAAAGGCAATTATGTTTAGAAGTAATAATTACATGTATATTAAGGCCTAAACATATACAAAAGGGACCTTTATAACTTTATTTGCCCCCACCTATTTCAAATATATTCAAATTTTTTACCACCAAAATAAATGAAAATTTTCAGATAAAAACTTTGATATTTTTCATAGTTCTGCTAAAAATATCAAATGTGGGTACTTGTTAGAACACTTCGGTGAGGCAATTCTAACAAGTACCAACAATCTATGATTTTGGGCAGAAATAAGAAAAATAAAAAATACACACCCCTGTAAATCCCAGTTTTACAATACAAAAGAGGGGTTTAAGGGGGGTCAAAATTATATAGGCGTGTTTTGGAGATGTTATTTGCCTCACAGGTAATCAACAATTCTGTTGCAATAAACTATTTATTTATAAATCCTTTACTTTAGAATTTTTTCTTTCAATAGTATAAATGTTACCTACAGTTTGATACATGCACTTTTATTTCTTGCTCTTCACTTTATTGGCATTTGTATTTCTTGAAGTTCTTATATCATGTTGTTTTGAATTCATTGTCCATTTTCTGCTTGACTGCCTTAGCATCTTTTTGATTAGAAAATTCTCTTCTGTTCTTGTCATTGCCATTAGGTCATCAGGTCAGTTACTAGACATTGCTCATTTTATTCTTGAGATGAGGTATTTGTTTCTAAATGATATAAATAACTCAATGGAACGCTTAATGTATGCAAGCAAAAAGCTTTAAAACCAGAATACTAAAAATTAATATTTTTATAGTTCGCCAAACCTCAAGAAGTAATGCTACTATTTTAAACAAACTTTTGTGGTAATAAGATTAGTTTTCAGAAAGAAAATGGAGAAAACTAAATCTTTTTCTGCATGTCATGGATAGGCTAGAAAAGGAAGTATGCAGAGGTGCTAATACTGTTACAGTTTATTAAATAAAAGATGATATAATGGTGCACCTTGCATAATTCCCTAATCTTCCACAAAAACTCATATACTGTTTCAGAATTGCTACTTTTCTATTTCTTTTGCAGGGTAATGGTATGATTTCCATGAGGAGACTACACTTAACAGGACTTGGCATCTAAGTGCATTGTTTTGTTTCTCAAACAGGTCCTTAAACAGTTGAAGCCCCCAATAGAAGCAATTTGTTTCAAACTTTCCCACAAAATCGGAGTAAGGGGAAAGGTTTTGATTGACTGTACATCCAAACATTTATGTGTCTGACAACTTTTCATTGGTGAATATAAGCAGCTTCATAACAGAAAAGTAAGGAATGCTTATATAAGAGTTTCAACTGAGATGAAATGCTGCAATGACGGAGACAAACTATAAAACAACATGTTGTGAAAATAAAGAAGAAAATTTTCATAATTTTGATGCAAGACTGAGTGGGGGAACTTTCAATTATATAATACATAATGACAAAGAATCAGAAAAAGCACATTTGATTCCAGTAGTCCATAACAATAGCACATAACAGAGCACTCAATGATCCTTGTAAGGTTAAAGTAACACTGTACGGGTACATATCAACTTGTGATTCTAGAACATCACTCTCACAATACACCGTGAGAGTGTGTTGACCAGCTGAGGAATTATTTTAGTTTATAATAACACAGAAATATCATTTTCAAACTGTGTCATTGAAGTAATTCTAATCATACCATCTTCAAGTGTCACTGAAGTAGTTCTGATTGAAAATATAGTAACAAAATACTTCTTTTAATGTAGCCCACTGTGATAAAACTTGTGGGGAAAAATTCAGACACTTTATTTGTATTTAGTGAAAACTGCTTTACAGAAACAAACTGAAAATAATAAAAAAAAAATAGAAAAAAAAGGAAGAAAAATCTGGCATGGACGGTTTCATCTAATTAATGTGTAATGTTTCATGAAACTAGGAAATACATGTTATGTTTTCTCCATGGTTTGAATGACGACCAGATTATGCCATGAATCTGTGCTAGCAGGTTCTGATGAAACTTTTTACAAAAAAATCTTGTTTTGCCAAAGGAAGAGAAAAAGTGGATATCTGAAAATAATTTTGTGGTGTTTTTTTTTTCCTTTTCTGCATCAGACATATGTTGTTTATACTCTTTAGAATTACCACCGCAAAGGTATTTCAAACTAGTACCCTTGACATATGCTTATGCTAAAACTGACAAATAATATTATCCCAAAAATTATCACAAAATACCCATCTTTTCTCTTTTCCTGGTTCTCAATAGCCTATATACCAAATATAATAGCTAAATTGCTTGTCATGATATGGCATTTTCATTTTTCTCCTATAATGAAAAAAAAACTTCCAAAAATGAAGTATACTTAATGAATGAATGATATTTTTACAACATATGAATGAGAGGTCAGCTATTAAAACATGTTTTACCCTTCTAGCAACTTAGCTATTACATGTGACACAATAGTATAACAACAGCAATACACAATAATAAACAACAGACTCCAGTTAAAAACAACAATAGATGATAATTTTTGAGTAATATTTCACAATTTTTAATCTTTTCTAAAACCAAAATACTATACATCAACACTTGAAGGAGTCAGACTGGATGTGAGTGCTTGCTAGAACCACCTCACAGAGGTGATTGTACTAGCCTTTAGATAATTTGACTTGATCTAAATCTATCTTTTTTATGTCTGTTAATGCCTATTGCCAGATGAAAATTGCTAAAATGTTTCCTACTAACAGTACCAATATGGTGTGTAAGTTCTCAATAATGAGACATATCAACATGTTGATACTTTGGAGTAAGCAAAATAACATTACCCATAAAGCACTTTTCTCTATTCATGTATGTAATGATATTTGCAAGTATCAATTCCATGGACTTGTTAAAATGATTTTATATTTTGTCATCATGCGTGATATTTATCTGCTTTAAAGGAAGCACAAAAGTATCTCATAATTACCATCAAAATACTCTCTCTAACTGGAGCTAGGAAACAACTATACATAGCAATGGATAAGGTTGGTAATTTGTGATAATTGACGGATAGCTTTCCTTATTTCTCCATAAAAACCTATGTTGTGGGTATTCATTAGAACCGCCTCGCGGTTCTAATGAATACCCACATCATAGGTTTTCATGGAGAACTGACAAAAACTATCCTTCAGTTATCACAAAATACCAACCTTATCTGCTGCTATGACTATAAACTTGTTTCTAACAACGGTAACTGCTTAACAATACAAGACTCAATTTTGATTTCCACCTCATGTATATGAATGAGACATATATACATGTAATATATTTCCATAAATACAGTTTTCTTTTTACATACTTCCTTAACACTTCTTTGAATCAACTCAGTCACTCTCTATTTATTTAACATCATAGTTCATGGTTAGAGTATGTATAGGTTGGGAAGGAATCATGACCACTGTTGATTCTTGTTACAATATCTTGTAGGTTTCTACTTTTCATTCATAACAGCAGGCGTTTATTAGACAACTGTAGATATTATCAAGTTGTGAAACCTCATGGGTTCTTGACAATTTCTACAAATGTCCTGATTTAGAAAATAATCCAAATTGTGTAATAAGAATAGGTCAAAATTCAATCACCAAGGCAACATACTACATTAACTACTCTATTCACTGACTATACTGGAAGACTTTGGTTTGATTTGTTGCTGTGTCATGAAAGTCATAGTTGCCCCCAAAATTATTTTCTGTCTGAAAATGCTGTTCTGTTTGATCTAACCATTTCAGAAATATGCAAATCATAGGGCACTTTTAATTTATGGAGTGGAACCAAGTCTTGGCTCCAATCCAGTATTTTACATGATGACTTTGCCCCTTGCATGATATAATTCATGGAGTGGAGTCATATCAAGTTTGCTCCACTTCAGTACCACTTTTGCATTATATTCATGTGTGAAAATGGTAAAAAAAATGTGTGGGATTTCAGTTAAAACTATATTAAGACTCTTTGGTAACAACATTGTGCACACAATACCACTGCGGTAATTATAACTTCAGAGGAATGGGTCCACCTTGTGTACTTTCTGCCATGTTTTAACAAGTGTTGCCATCCTGTATGTTTTCCTGTACATCGAATGCCTCTGAAAAAAGGGTCTCCTCTTTACACATTTTGTACTGGAAACTTCTAAAAGGGATACTGGCAAACAGTGCTGGCCCAGATCATATTTTTACAGTGTATGATCATGGTTTACACTATTAACTAAAAGTTCAGCCGTTTTCCAAATAGATTTTAAAGATAGCACAACTTGTCATACCTAAATTCTGAAATGGACTCCTGCTATATATAAGGAGGAAGATTCCATTGTGTAAATAATGGGGACAGTTATTCAAAACTAACGATGTCATTAATAAACGAATTGTTAAAACTTTTATCATTTAATATGGCAAAAATGCTAATATTTTTGCTGAAAAAATGTGAGTAGCTTTTGCTACTTCCATTTTTTCAGCTAAAATAGCAAAATTTTAGATATTGTACTTGCTAGAAGGGCTAACAATATGACCACAGACTAGCTCGTTAAGCTAACGATGCTTTGAACAACTGCCCCATGGGTGACAAATTATTTTTAAGGGTTGCCACCCATGAAAGTGTACCCATTCCTCTTAAAACTTAAGCTGGGCACAAGCAAGCCCAAGTAAAAATGTGTGAATGGCAAAAACTGATGAGCCTATGCATCTAAGCTAGAAATCAGTATGTTTTTGCTAGTGTTTTATAGCAAAGCAGGAACATGACAAATGTAACAAATAATTAATTTCCAACAGCATCAATGACAATGAACGCCTGGCCACATACAATTTTTTCAAGCACTGTAGAGCCAGTATTTCATCACGAAAACACGCCTATATAATTTTGACATCCTTGAACCCTACTTTTATATTGTAAAACTGGGGTTTCCGGGGGTATGCCTTATTTTTCTTATTTCTGCTCTAAAATATAGATTGTGGGTACTCGTTAGAACCGCCTCGATGAGGCGGTTCTAACGAGTGCCCACAATCTATATTTGGAGCAGAAATAAGAAAATATCACAATTTTTCATCATAAAATTTTCATTTTTTCGGCGATAAAAGTGGCAATGTATTTGTATAATGCGTGATGTGGTCAAGTTTGACCATGTCCATTTGCAACAAGGTAGCAATTTGCGCTGAATACCCCTCCTAAGATGTGGAAGAGGCCAGTTTGGAAAACTGGGCATGATACCAGGAAACCAAGGGTGTTCTGAGAGACAAAAATGACTGATTTGAAGCTGAATGCATAGGCTAGATACCGTAATGATCCTAAGTATTGGGACAGATATGCATAAGCAAATAGTGCAGACCCATCTACACTGTTTGCCATTCAGTCTGCACCTTTTTGACTCCTTGCTGGATCATGAACTAAATTTGTTAAAATTTCTAATATGGGAATTACAGCAAGTCCTCAAGGTGTCCGAATTTTTAGGATTTTTTACGGTATGTGTCTTTGTTGCTTGCTGCCATTTTCTTGGATATACTGTTGCCCGGCTTATATAATACTGATTCTTTTGATTATCTCCAGATATGGGGAACCATACCTCCAAATAATGGAGCTGGGTAGTTTATGCGGCAGTGACCTAACCATTAAAGCATGAAGCAGAACTGCAGCAAACAAAATTTTCAAATGTGTATGTACTTTTTCTGCCCATTATTAAGGAAAAACAAGCTCATTCAAAACAATACTTTCTTTTCTTTTCATTTCATTTCATTTCAAAGCCTTCTATTGACCAAGCTAACTCACATGTATAATCTTTCACAAGTAATGTGTATGTACTAAGTCACAGTATTTTTTACCTTTTCAGTCGGAAAATTGTCATATTTTTCTCATTTATATTCCAAACACTGACTGTGAGTGCTCTATAGAACCACCTTATTGTCATAGCTCCAGGTAAGAAGGCATAACGAAGATAACGAAGGCATAACGAAGAAGGGATAATTTTTCTATATCTCTTAATTATCCTTGAATCTCCTTATCAAGAGCTATGTATTGTGGCAATTCTAATGAGTACCCAAAATCTCTGTTTCTGAGAAGTAAGAAAATAAAATATATCCAAATAAATCATAGTTTTCTTTTAAAAAGTGTGGTTTACAAGGGTATTCATTCAATATTAAGAGAAAATAAGGTATGTCATTTCATGTAAATGATCTTTCTAGATGACATTTTTCTAACACATACTTGGTTAATTTTCTGATGAAAATTGGTGATATCATTCTTATTTATATTCAAAACATAGTTTGTAGGTGCTCGTTAGAACTGCCTCATTGAGGTGGTTCTAACGAGTGTCCACAACCTATCCCTTGGAGTAGAAATAAGAAAAATTATGATTACCCCCATTAACCCTGTTTTTCTTTTTATAAAATTGGATTTTTGGGGGTATTCTTTACACAGACTGTTAACTTGATGAGTGCTTAAAAAGAATGTGTTAAATTCCAGTAAATACAAATGTGTTTCTTATAAGTGCTGTGCACATTTGTCTAAGGGTATGTGAAATTTAGCAAACTGTGTGCCTATATTTCCGTAACAAGCTACCAGGGTACGCTAATACTGCTTGTGTTCTCTATACATAGTGTTTTTAGACGACTACTAAAATGTGTAATATGGTCCTTTGTAGAATTCAGATATTCTGTTAGATTTTATTTTATTTTTTTTATTAAATGTTTAGTTTATAAACTGGTGTCTTAGCAGAACTTAATTTCAGCAGATTAAGAGAATATACACAGTACACATATTCCTCAACATGATTTTACCTACACTTTCGAAGTTTTCATGTTGCACTATCTATAACCAAAAGAGACCTCAAAGCTCATGTAAAAATGCATTATATCTTCTTTTACAAAATGTTTATCAAACCAGTAATCAATCCATTGAAAATACTGATGGAACGTTCTGTGGTCTGACAATTTTTCAATGATTTGAGTGACATCATGATCAAAAGATACCAGACTCATAAAAATGGTAATATACATCTTCCCATTAATTTCAGCTCTTTTCAGACCTACAACTATCAGTTTCCTTCTCAAAATATTAATTCAATCCAACGATGAATGAATTATCGAAAAGAAATTTAATAAGTAAGACAGTTTCAAGTTTGTAGAATGTATCTAGTTTTACTTTCATAAAAAGCTCATTTTATAAGTCAATTGTTAAGCATACAAAATGATATGAAAAAGACCATCTTCACTTAAATAAAGAGAAAAACAAATGTCTAAACTGAAGTGTTAACAGGTCTGTGTAATGAACAACCCTCCAAACCCCACTTTATACAGAAAAAAAAGGAGTTTACAGTGGTAGACATTATTTTCCTTATTTTTACTCAGAGAGAGGCTCATTAGAACCACCCCATTTGGGGCAGTTGTAATGAGCACCAACAATCTAAGTCTGTACTAGAAATAAGAAAAAATAACAAAGCTTTCCATCTGAAAATATATGCTAGTTCTGGATACAAGCAAAACAACATTTTAGTAAGTAAACAAGGGTGTATTGTTGTAACATATTTAAAGAGTTTCTGAGGATGTCTCCGCCTCAGTGCCAGTAGAAGTAATATAAAACTGGATAAAAAATTGAAAAAAATCTTCCACAAAAACAAAAGAAAAAGAAAACAGTGATAACTGGACAAAAATTGAGATAAAACCCCATTACCCAAACATGCCTATATAAATACATTGTAAATTTTACCGCCGAAAAAATGAAAATTTTCAGATGAAAATATTGGTATTTTTCTTATATCTGCTCAAAATATAGTTTGTGGATACCTGTTAGAACCAAAATCTATATTTTAGAGCAGAAATAGGAAAAATAAGGTTTACCCCTGTAAAACCCATTTTCACAATACAAAAGTGGGGTTCAAGGAGGTTAAAATTATATAGGCATGTTTTCGTGATGTTTGCAAGGTACCATAATCCAGAACACTTTTGTAGATCAGCTTGGATTGAAAGTAACCATTTTTGGAAAGAAGACATTCAAAACTGCCTTTATCTGTAAAGCGAACTGCTATTCCTCATTATTTCGATCAGACATGTTTCCCCTTTTTTCTTTTTTGAGTTGTAGCAGGCTTTTTTTCAAACAAACAATACTGCAATGTTAAATTTTGTAGAACTAAATAAAACAAAAACAAGTTATGTTCATTTCATTAAATACAGTGTACAGCACTGTGTTTTACACTGTTCAAATTCAGTTCAAATGTACCCTGAGCCCAGGAAACACTCATCAACTAATAATAAGTAATAATTGTATGAATGTTGATGTAACGTTATGTGCCTTGGGGAGGTGTCTTTGGTGATTGCTATTAGCACATAGAAACAGCAAAAACATCTTGCTTCCAAGCATTTTTGTTTCCATAAATGTCATACATACTATACACATAGTAAAAATAATATTTGCCGTTCCACATCATTTTTGTTATTCTTGTTGTGTTAGAAGATATTTGTACACACAAAAGTTCTGAAAGATACTATTCTTATATTACCAGGGACTATTCAGCGTAATACTTTTTCAGCAACACATTCTGAGCCTATACTTGGAAAGTGTTTTATACATTCATAACAAGCCAAGAAAAATAGTGGAAATTTTCAGTTTTTTGCTTCAAAACATGACGGTGAGTAACGTGATTTGACATTTTTATTCCACATTTCAGTTTGAATCACACCTATTTTTAATTTCTTATCAGCTGATCCATCAGCTACTAAGTCAAACATTTTCAATGCCGTTTTCGGTGTCAGATTGGTGGGATACAAATAAAAGTAAAACCTAATTCCTGCCCTAGCCCAAAGATGATAAAATATCTCACAATTTGATGCAAAATAAAAACAGAAAAAAAAAAAAAAATAGAATGAAAGCAGTTGGCACCAATAACACTGGGCAAGTCTGTAAACTGGAAATATAGGTACCTTTAATCTGGCCGTAAATATTTTATTTTGACAAGTCGTCACTCCCTTGTTTTCTTTTTTGAGTTTAGGGAAATGAATATACTTTCAGGGGAGGCAACTCTCCCAAAAATATTTTTGTCTCCTACCTCAATAAGGATGTACTCTTAAAGGTGCATCAAATTTTCAGAGGGGGCTGAGTTTATACAACGGCAAACTGGAAGTCCAAAAGATTTCTCCCTTGTTACAAATGGTGGAAAATGTGCCTTGTATATTCATTACCTATTTATCGCTCTGCATGCTGGGTATTTTTCAGCAGACTGCATTTTGACACATTTTTCTTATTTTACCCAGAAAACAGGACTTGGCATTTCATGCAAATTGTCTCCAATAGGAGACAATTTGCAGATGTCAAAACCTGTTTTCTGAGAAAAAAGATGAAAAAAAAATGTCAACAATTTAACATCTACTGAATTTGTCCAGAGAGTGGTAAAGGTTTATACAACTGGCACACAAACATATAATGGAATGCAGAAGTCCATGAACAATAAAACAAGCAAAACATCAGCATTCTTGTAGAAAACTATTCTCATGAGGTATATAGTTACACAATCTAAAAACTAAAACACACAGCCAGTTCAAATGGAGTATTCTGAAAATTATTTTCTGCTGATTTCTTCACAAAAAGTACAACTGTATATTGTGTGAGTACTCAGATCTCTGACCTTGTCCCCAACCCCACTACCCCAATAACATAAGCCTCTATTTTACATGGCCTTTAGTTAGCTTCAGGGAAAATTATCTGAACAGTATTTATTGCTGTAAAAATCCTTCTGAGAAGTATAGTCTGTGATTATTGCCATAAAAACACTTCTGAAAAGAGCAAATTGTGATTTTCCTCTCTGTGGAGAAAATATTTCTAATCAGTAGTTGGTATTTCATGTAATTTTTCACTACCATTTTTAATGTTTAAGAAGTGCCAGTATTACTTTCCCCCATTTTTTTTTAAAAAATACTAAACACTGCAAATTATGATATACTTCTAATCCTCAAAAGGAAATCATAAATGCATTGTGATATACCATAGTAAAATGCCAAAGAAAAAGTATGTGCCTATTCTAAGAAACTGGCCATTGTATAAATTTTTATACTCATAATCATAGTTAGGTTTATACCGTATTCAACGCATATGCCTAAATAAGCAATGCTCCCGATGCCAGTTTTAGATGATTGGTTCAACCAAACATGTCCAAGCTCGGTGTAAGGGGCATACGGTTGCATCAGACGAGGACTATTACGGTGAAAATGGTATGACACAAAGGGGATGAAATGTTTTCAATACACTGAAAACATATGATATAGGAAACCTCTTGATCCACAATGACTTGGACCTCAGAGAAACCTCAGTTTACTTAGAGAAAATGAGGTGTACAATGGTATCAATTATCTATATTCTGCTATAGGCCATAGATTGTGGCACTTTTTAGAACAGCCTCAGTGTGTCAGTTCTAACAAGCCAAACAAGCTATGTTTGGAACAGAAACTAGGAAAGTATCAAAAATTTTATTGCTAAATTTACATATGAACATGTCTTTTATAAAACCATGAAAGACAGCTTCTTCTCACATGGGTTTCACTAATGAACAATCATCCAATACTCTCGTTTAATAAAATGAAAGCACGCCTATTCAAATATATTGGAAATTTTTTGCCTCTTTCAGACAAAGTCAGAAAAATCCCCCTCATAAACTGTAAGTATGGTATCTAGATTTCTTAACAAAAACATGTTGAAGAGTTTATCCCCAATGTAAAATACTTTACCTAACCATGATTATATTGGTTGCAAAAAAAAGAGAAAAAAAGATTACACACAGAAAACAAGATCAACTCATATGTAAATAGACTAGGAATATATGATTCAACAAGAAAAAGAAACTCAACAGCAGATTTATGAAAGTCAAAACAGAAAAAAAGGCAGAAAAATAGCATACTTATTTTGTTCACACCCACCTCACATGTCATGCATGTCACACAACAATGACTAGCTCTAGTCTATACTTTTGGTAGTAACCCAAAACAGGCAGTGAACACTGATGCAGCATTGAAATGTCTTAAGCACTGCTCAGACACCATACTTTAAAGAACAACGATTCAGCAACAAAACAATGTTTTAAGCACGGCAACAACGCTAAATCCGAGTTTTAAAAGAAATCAACTTGTTTTAAGCACTATTGTAATGCTGATTCACAGTTCTACAAAGAACAGTAACTCAGCATTGAAACAATGTTCTAGGAATTGTAAAAAGACTGAATCACCATTCTTGACAGAAATTTTAATCAGCACCGACTCCTCTCTGGAACAATGTTTTAAGCAATGTAACAATGCTAAATCACCATTCTTAAAAGAACACTGACGCAGCTCTGGAACAATGATTTAAGCAATGTAACAATGCTAAATCACCATCACTGACTCAGCTCTGGAACAATGTTTTAAGCAATGTAAGTAACAATGGTAACTCAGCTCTGAAACAATGTTTTAAACATTGTAACAATGCTGAATCACCATTCTTAAAAGAACACCAACTCTGCTCTGAAACATTGTTTTAAACATTGTAACAATGCTGAATCACCATTCTTAAAAGAACACTGACTCAGCCCTGAAACAATGTTTTAAGCAATACAATGCTGAATCACTATTTTTAAAAGAACACTGACTCAAACTCTGAAACAATGTTTAAAGCATTGTAACAATGTTGAAATCATAATACTTTAAAAGAACACTTGACTCAGCTCTGAAACAATGTTTTAAGCAATGCCACAATGCTGAATCACCATTCTTAGAAAAACACTAAGCTCTGAAACAATGTTTAAAACATTGAAACAATTCTAAATCACATTCCAAAATCAACTGCCTGCTTTGGGTAAGATACATGATGGGGAATGGCCACTTGTTCTACATGAGGATTGAATCTTGATAATTTCAGAGCTACAGTAACATTGTAACAACAAGGGTAAGTCTGGGATAATTCTAAAAACTTCAGCTTCAAAACGTATGTTGTGGACACGTGTTAAAAAGCCTCAATGAGGCGATTCTTACAAGTATCCATGGCATATGTTTCTGATATGAAACACATAGTAAAATTATCTCATAATTGTTTTCATTACTCCTTTTTATCAAGAACTCGTGATTTGGTTACAGAATCCAGTTGTTTTTACTCTTAAACCAAGGAGATGGCAATTTCAAAGTATCTATTTTCCTATTTCTCAAAGAAAATAAGGTTTGATATTACCTGTGAATTGTCTGCACAAGCATACAATTCACAGGTAATGTTAAACCTTTTTTTCTCTGAAAAATAAGAAGAAAAAACTGTATTCTGCTCATTCGAAGGCTTAAGAATATGCGAATAACAGAACTAAATTGGGCATCTGCAGAAATCAACAAGACATGAAGCTTTGAGGATTGTTTCAGATGTCCAACATATTTCTGTTATCTAAGTTTGAAAACCCTCGAGGTGCCATAGCAACAGATAAGGTGCGTATTTTGTGATAATCAGAGGACAGTTTTTGACAATTCTCCATAAAAATCTATGGAGAAATAAGGAAAACTATCCTTCAATTATCACAAAATATGCATCCTATCTTTTGCTATGTCAGCTGTAACAACAACTTGTTCTAAATCCATCCCCATAGTAACAGATAAAACGGACAGTGACGAATACTCCGGCTGACTATGGGACACTTAAGAGTTTACTCTACTGTCCAGCTCCATTGCCCATCAAGTATCAAGCGAGTCTGCGAGTCTCAACTATCGATGTTTGATAATGCACCAATGCTCCATTATTATGTCTCCTGCCAGGGCACTGTTGTCTGCTGTGACAGCACTTGCCGAGCATCATGGGAATCTCATTCCCTGTGTTTTTATTCACTTCCCCTCTGACTGTTCACTCATCTATAACTTTTTTCCTTCGGACATGAAAAACTAACATCATGAACCAATCATCTGTCGATATCTGTATCAGGACCAAGTAACATGTCACCCGTATTGAGAGGAATTTGTTTTTCTCCAATTCTATGGAGGAAGCTATACCAGCAGGCAAACAGCATGTAAGCAAGGTTGTATCAAAAGTTGATGGAATGACATGACATTTCATCCACATTGATGTCAGATTGCTTAAATGTCATGTGCCCAGTGGGATGGCTGAATACCCAGTTTATGCACTACTTTGCAGCAAATGCCATTTCAACCTTGTCACAACACCTTTCTGCTGCAACAATACCATTGCAATACTGTGCATTTTCTGGTAATCTCCGAGTATACCACAATTGTGTCTGTCATTATTACTGTGCGAAATAATACTTTTTTGGAAACCAGCTCAATGTTCATAATCCGCCGAACCCTGTTCACAACAGCACACACCAGATCGCGTGAAAAACCACACCAATAATTTATTGGAGTCTGATTTAAAACTACACCTAAGGTTTAAAACATGGGCTACCCAGCATGAATATCCTGTATGTGACCCATGGAGTCCATACTACTGTGTAAAGGTGGGCTCTGGGCGGAGCCTACTGACATGCCATGCGGGCTCATGGCATGGGCTCCATGACCCATCATCATGTGATGGGGATGTCCCGGTATAAGCATAGTGTTCGAGGCATGTCCGCGAAACTGTGACATTT
Source organism: Lucinisca nassula (assembly GCA_963580285.1). NCBI lineage: Eukaryota > Metazoa > Mollusca > Bivalvia > Lucinida > Lucinidae > Lucinisca > Lucinisca nassula. The sequence goes on along the minus strand of OY757012.1, from coordinate 110,310,753 downwards.
GAGAATACGAGCTGCTGCTAGGTGGTCCCCCGTACATGTCCGCACCATGCATCCCTGAAACCCCCAGCATGTCATAGCGCTGGGAACCATCCATGTGGTGGTACCCTGCTTTCATAGGGTCGTACATATCACTCCCTGGCATTCCTGGCACCCCTGCAAAAATGAAACAAATTTTGATTAATGGGACTGGATATCACATTCAAGGGAAGTAATTCTGTTCTGGACATTATAATTCATAGCAAAATAAGATAAGTATTTTGTGATAAATTGACGGATAGTTTTTGTCAGTTCTCCATAAAAACCTATGCTGTGGGTATTCATTAGAACCGCCTCACCGAGGTGGTTCTAATGAGTACCCACAACATATAAACCCATAAATATTGAGAAATCCTTCGATAATCACAAAATACATATACCTTATCTGTTGCTATGTTATTGTCTCCTTCATTAGGGACTACTATTAAAGGAGGGGGCAGGGCATGGTTACCTATGACTGATGCATAAAATGCACTTATGCAAGTACTAAAGCAAGAGTTCCACAAATATTACCCATGATTTATTAATGATGAACAGAAGTTTCCCCACAATATATCAAAAGCTTCCTAAGTAGATGGAATATTAAATATAATCTTGCCATCTGAAAATCTATTACAAGAAAGCCCATTTACCCCACACACTGAAGATGCTTTCGTTTAATGTCCTAACAACCTCCTTAATATTTCCTAAACATAATGGGATTCTGCTAGGCCGCTAACAGAATTTCAGTTTCTTACTGCTTCATGAAAACCTATGTTGTTGGTACTCATTAGAATCGCCTCAATGAGGCAATTCTAATGTACCACATGCGTTTTTTATGGAAGAAAAAATAAATCAGAAAAGAAAAATCATTTTTAACCCAAAAATTTCATTATCTGTGTCTTCGATAAGAGTGACTTGCAACTTTATTCATTCCTGTAATGGTGAATGGTTGACATAATTACATTTTTTTATCGTTCCCGAAATCAACATCTCCATCCGAACGCTTTAATGACAGCAAGATCAGAGGTTGGATTTTGAATGGGTGGGGTATCTGAATTAGCATACACCAAATAAAGGCATTACATGATCCTATTAAAATAAGAAATAAGATAAGGCAAAGCAATCAGTGTCAGATGTAAAGTGTACCTTTTATCGCCATGGTCAATCAAAACTGTACTGACTGGGTGAGTAATGAATGCAAAATTAATGCATAATGTTATGAAATAAGATTACTGGATGCTGTTATTGAACAATTTCCAAAGCCCCAAAATGACCTAAAGTAGCATGGATTAAAACAGACTTCAAATCTTGTAGGTCACCTCTTGTTTTAATAACTGTTAATTATGATCAAAAGTATCATATAGCAAGTCAGTGCAAGTAAATAAATGTTATGTCCAGAAAACCCTGCTTTTTATTTTGAATACACATATATTTTGTGTACTTCATTGAACTGCCTTAATTATAAGTAGGCTGTTCTAACAAGCAGCCAAAACCCACAATTAATCTGATACACAGAGTTTCAGAGTCCAAGAGCTGCCATGGGTTATATGGAGAGTAGACTTAGCTTAAGTTTAAAATTTGAATAGATATATTACATCAAGTAATTTGATTGATTGAAATGTAAATAATTGTGGCTAAATTAATTTATGCAGCGGGACAGGGGTTAAAGTCTCATCCCAAATGACTGGAGAAGTAGGGGATCAGACCAACAACTTCTTGTTTGCAAGGCAACTGGCTCATTATCACATTAGTCTAATATGAAAGCCCCACTTTATATCAAGAAAAGTGGGGTATACATTTTCCCCCTTATCCTGCTTACAAAATGACAGTGCATCCCTCCTCCTAAGAACTGACACAATGTCACTGAAGCGTTTCTAGCAAGTTTGTAACAGAAATAATGATTGTTTGTTTTGGAGTTTAATGGCCTAGTAAACACTATTTAGGTCATTTTGAGCCGGTCAGTTTACCTATCCACACTTTTTTCCTAGGCAGGCTTAAAAGTAAGCGGTTAACCAGTACAGTGTACTTTCCTTCGCCAGAAACGGACAACTGCCCTTCCTGAATCAGCGGAAGTGAGAGAATGACCGTAGAAAAGGAATATCATTTGGAAAAAAATTATATAATAATTTGGAAGTCATGGAGAAAAATCTTATCTCACATAGGTGTGTTATCTTAATACTGCCTGTTCTCTCTATGTAGCCATGAAAGATAGTTTTATATTACATAATTAAGCCTACCCATGAGAAAAAAGTACTTATCGCATAATGCCAAGCATTACTTACCGGTACCATAACACGCTTGTGTGCTAAAATGGCGTCTTCCATGCCTGTAGAACTGGCATTTTCTAGATGAGTTTAGTTTATATTTATCTCTCTTCTGCTACAAACATAGATTGTGGGTGCTCATTAGAACTGCCTCAATGAGGCAGTTCTAACGAGTACCCACATTCTACATTTTGGAACAAAAATAAGGAAAATAGTAAATACCCCTGTAAACATTCCACTTTTCTTTACATTAAGTGGTATTTGGTGGGGTGTTCCTCACACAGACTCTTAATTTGGACATCTTGAGGACTTGCTGTAATCCTCCTAAAATTGTAACAAATCTGTTTCCCGATCCAGAAAGGAGTCCAAAAGATGCAGAATGAATGGCAAACAGTGTAGACCCTGTATGCACACATTTGAAGAACATTTATCAAAGAATAATTGGGCCTTTTGCTCATGGGTTGGCTTAAACGGATAAAATAAGTGAATAAAAAGAGAGTAAAAAAGCCCAAAACATACATGGTAACTTACTATGTCCCATTTGCATATGCTGGTTGTCCCACGCTATCGTACCATCGGGGTTATACCCTGCGTGTGCCCCTGGGGCTGCAAAATAGATGAAAAATAATTTTATTCTTTTTTTTATTAAAAATTTCAGTTTAATTATAAATACCAGCAGGTACACAACATCGAATCATTGTTGAAACAACGTGAACGTTGTTTCAACAATGATTCGATGCTGAGTGCCTGCAGGATATGTACTGAATCCTCAACTTAACCGTCTAAATGCAAACTAAACTATTAATATGTTGTTATACATTTTTAAAATGATTCTTCTGAGATGTGTCAAAAATATAAATGATTGGGAAGATGTGTGCTTGACCTAAATGTCAGATTTCTTTGCAATAAAAAAGTGAAGTTTCTTGAAAAAGAGCAGAAAATAGACTGACTGGATGAAATACCTAATACAAAATTACGAAACTAGCTAAAAATAAGATCTCTTTAAGTACTGTCACTAACCCCAGGGGCACACCATGGGCAAGGTGGTATGGTTACCACAATAAGTTCCAAATTTTACCTGTTGGCCAACAGTTGGCCAGAGTTTCACCCAGAAATTGTTCACTTTTGGGACACACTACCACATTACTAATGATCCTAAAATTTCCTCACTTGGCTGGCAATAAGAAACATACCGTATTTGACCCACTTATCATACAGTGTGCTTACTTTTTATAAACTGACCTCCAAAATAGTGGATCTTCTCATTTTAAACCCACATGTCACAGACAACATGGCATTCAGCAATAGAAGATCCATTTTAGATCCATTTTACCTTATCCTGCTGTTCACGACAACCCTACCTTTGCAAACAGTGTAGATCCAGATCAGATGGCTTCTGTAGAAGATCAGATCAGAAACTACACTGTTCGTCATTCAGTTTGTGAATTTGAACAAAAATATTTAATCTGAATGCCTGATAGTCAGGAATGGGTGTGGCTAATTAAATTATTCAGCAGGATAAGGCCTTGTCAAATTTGCATCATACAGGTACACAAAAACATACACCAATGGGTCAAACACTAACGACTCATTTACCTGCTCCTGAAGGAGCAGTCTGATCTGGGTCTGCACTGTTTTCTTAGGCCTGTCTTGGTTGGTTGGTTGATTTGCAGTTTAACGTCCCAGTCAACACTGTAAAGGTCATTTTGGAGACGGTGCTTCCAATTTTGTGGGACTTTTACCCGACATTGAGATGAAATGACATCTCAAGCCTTGTCGCCCAATGAAACCAATAGGGTTTATTAGCATGGACGGTCCGCCTCGCACCGCGGTTCCTGGACAGGCTTAGATCCTCTAAGCGGTTTACCAGTACTAGTGTGCGGGCCGGATTCAGCTCTGCGTGGAAGCATCATGCAGCCAATATATTTCTTCAATCTTAGGCCTGTCTGTCTGAATTCTTAGGATCACTACGGTAGTCAAAGAATAATTACAAGCCATGTTTGTCTACCAAAATGCTCAAAAGGTTCAGCTCTTTATAAACTTATCTGGAAATAACCCTCATGTCTGCTTAGCATATGCGGTATTTTAACTCATATCCTGCTGAATAAATCAATTTAGCCACACCCATTCCTGACTTTCCACCATCAAACTACTTGATATAGTGTATTGGTTATATTCACAAACTGCATGACAAACCATGTAGATTCTGTAGAAGCCATCTGATCAGGATCTACACCTTTGCAAAGGTAGGGGTTGTCCTGTTTAGCAGGATAAGGGTTAAGGTCAAATTCTGCTTTTCCTGCTATTCTGAATAATTATGTACATTAGTTGGTGTCTGATCGACATGCGTCTGATTGAGATGACTCTGATCGACATGGACTGAAGCACATGCACATTCCTCAAGTTTATCTAATTCTTTGAACATGGCTGGCTTAGCTCATCTTTAAGGTTTCGGTTCGGGTTTTATGGGCTTTTCAAGATAATTTAACTCATATTGTGCTGATCAATAATCAGAGGTTGGCGAAAACCAGAAAACCCGGTGAAAAGCCACCTGAATTTCTGTTGCAGAAATTGGCATCTAACGACACTTGAACCCGCAGCGTTGACAGACCTCAAGATCATGAGTGCTGGGCCATTGAGTTTTTAAGGTTATAACTGGGCGCCATAGGCGCATGGGGCTTACCCTCTTCACATCCCAATCAGAGCTGCTGGCCGCATGAGGCCTATGACAGTTTTTTTTTCTGTTGTACATTTTTTTTCTTCCTATTTTTAAATCAGGAATATGTTCTATTTTTCTGTAGCCCTCACACCTGTAAAGTGTTCTATATTACGTAGCCCTCACACCTGTAAAGTGTTCTATATTACGTAGCCCTCACACCTGTAAAGTGTTCTATATTACGTAGCCCTCACACCTGTAAAGTGTTCTATATTACGTAGCCCTCACACCTGTAAAGTGTTCTATATTACGTAGCCCTCACACCTGTAAAGTGTTCTATATTATGTAGCCCTCACACCTGTAAAGTGTTCTACATTACGTAGCCCTCACACCTGTAAAGTGTTCTATTTTATTCGACAATGAAATTCATCATAAATGATGAAGAATGGGTGAAAAAGATATATTTTTCATAAATGTAAAATAGATATGATTTTTTTTTTCAATATATACCAAGGAAACTGACATAATCTCCCTCAATTTTCCTGCTGACAAGCGATTACAATTTCAAAACATGATAGCATAGGGTTGTCAAAATCTTCTATTCAGAATAAAAAGGTTTTAATTAATGTTTTATGTCAGGAAGCCTTCAGAATGCCTAACACCCATGGTTTCGGCCATGTCATGTAAATTTCCGTCTTTCAAGGTACGTCAAGCGAAGGCTCGGATCAGACTGTGCGTTAGCACAGTCTGATCCAAGCCTTTCCTGGTCGCATGGGTCATCTATGACATATACATGTAGGCTATCCAATCAACAAAGAACTAAATTTACGGACACATGCAACCATTTCGAGCTGGAACATCAAGTTTCGGCAGGGTTTTTCATAATCTAGCTCATTTATAATATTTCTACCTACATTATTCTGTTAATGTGTTTCTGCGCTCATTTGTATAGAAAATGTGAGGTTTTGCATGGTAGAGAAAGAGTGATGTTTTTATATTCTTTTCGTGCTGTGAATCTCGGAACAGTTTCCTTCAGAATCGCTATGAAACATATCCAGATTAATTTCGGAGCTCATCTACCCAAATACTGGTAATTAACTCTCTGCAGGATTCTTTTTGGAATTTAAAAATATACCGGTTAGTGTGTGTTTGGGAGATTGTTTCAGTAAGCTTATAGCATATTGTAAAATGTGTTCTGGTATTCGGACAAAACTGCCTGCCAAGTTTGATGAAGATCAACAATGATCATGGATGATAATGCTTACACCAGCCTAACATTTACATCTATTGATGTCCACATCCAAAAGTCCTTCAGAAAATGTCACGATAATGCTATATTTCTCTTCTGTACCAAGTACGCAAACTGCAAATATCATTTCACTCAGGCTTTGCTCTTGTGAATTAATATTTTGCTGGTCTTTGTTTGTTTGATTTGAGGTTTAACGTCCCCGTCCACACTATAAAGGTCATTTTGGAGATGTTGCTTCCAATTTTGTTGGACTTCTACCCGACATAGAGATGAAATGACATCTCAAGCCCTGCCGCCAAATGAAACCAATTTGGTTTATAAGCATGGACGGTCCAACTCGCACTGCTTTGCCTGGGCAGGCTTAGATCCCCTAAACGGTTTACCAGTACTAGTGTGCGGGCAGGATTCAGCTCTACGTGGAAGCATTATGCAGCCCATATATTTCTTCAAGCCCCTATGGGCGGGGGCCTATCACCATAATGCTAATTTCTCTTCTGTACCATTTACGCAAGCTGCAAATATCATTTCACTCAGGCTTTGCTCTTGTGAATTAATATTTTGCTGGTCTTTGTTTGATTTGAAGTTTAACATCCCCGTCAACACTGTAAAGGTCATTTTGGAGATGTTGCTTCCAATTTTGTGGCACTTCTACCCGACATTGAGATGAAATGACATCTCAAGCCCTGCCACCAAATGAAACCAATAGGGTTTATAAGCACGGACGGTCCAACTCGCAATGCTTTGCCAGGGCAGGCTTAGATCCTCTAAGCGGTTTACCAGTACTCATGTGTGGGTCGGATTCAGCTATACCTACAGTGTTCTGTACATGTTAACCCTTTTTGTACCAAATGAAATCTTCCTCTTTATATATAGAGCAGGAGTCCATTTAAAAGTCTAGGGGTGTCAGGTTGTGTTTTCTTCAAAATTTATTTGGAAAATGGCTGAACTTTTAGCAAACAGTGGAGGCCCTGATCAGACGCCGCATTCTGCTGCATCTGATCTGGGCCTGCACTGTTTGCCAGGGTACCCGTTTTGGGGTTTCCGGTACTAAAACGGGTTAAGGAAAGTTAGAGAATGGAAGTGTGCTACTGAAAGGCTCTGTGCAATGACAGAATAATTTTGCACCAAAAAAGGGACTAGGCTTCCACAGAGACCATAAGGGGAATTGTTACAATAGGGCCAAGTTGTACAAAGCATTATTTGCTTAATGAGCTTGTTAGTGACCAAAATATTAACTGCACTGTCAAGTCTGGTATTTTTACTGAAAAAATGTGAGTATATATATAGCTTTTGCAAGTTTTGTTGACAAAAATTCACATCTTGTAAGCAAAAATATGAGCTTATTTGCCGTATTAAATGATCAAAGTTTTAACGATATGTTAATTTATGAGTAATGACATTGCTAGTTTATTTCCTGTTATTTGTTTACAAGGAAAGACAACTTTTGGGTTCTCCTGTTTGCTTTCCAAAAAACCAAGCCTCCGACAATTGGAGCAATTGCAACTCTTAAAGGTCAGAATTTGTTCCCAGGGTGCAAACCCTTTCCTTTAAGATTAGACCCCTAACTGATAAATAAACAAAATACTTTTGAAAGAGATGCTTCACCTGGCAGATTTTTCCACCATTTTTTAAAAGGAGACAACTTTCTGAACTTCCTGTTTGCCTTTCTATAAGCCCTGTCGCACTGAAAAAGGTTTGGTTTGGGGTTTTTTGGTTTTGGTTTTACGGCCCTTTCAAGATAATTAGAAAACCGGAGTACCCGGAGAAAAACCACCTGACCTTCCGTTGCAGTGAAAAAGGGGTCTACTATTAAAGGAAAGAATTTGCTCCTTAGGAGCAAATTCTTTGACCCCTATTGACATGGGAGACAAAAATACATTTGCAGGAGTCGTCTTCCCTGAAGGTGTTCCCGTTCCCCTTAAGTCAGACAAAAAAGGAGGGATCAGCTCAGCACTGTAGTTTCAGAAATTCTCAGATATACTGATTAACAGAATATTTTGCATTTATTTTAAACCTGCCAAACACCATCATACTAAGTATAAAGATAATTTCCTAAGGTTCCGAGGTCTGGTCTTCTATTTTCCTGGCTTTTGTTTATTATAGCACAGCGAGGGTGTAATACAGGGTGAATAAACATACAATAAAACCTGTTAAAGCCTCTTTTTTCACCCTGCACTTATGGCATATTGAATTAGAAGCAAACTGATGGAATTTTCCGAGCTTGAATCTGACACTGATAATGAAAAAGCTTATAGATGCGATAAGTAGACCTGGTGGCTATTGCACTCAACTTCCTCTGCAAGCCGTCAACTTACTGTTGCCATCTGTTACCATGAATACGGTGTAAATATCAATACCCAGGTAAACCCCACTTTACAGAGAAATTAGGCTGTTTTTACAAGGGTATGAATTATTTCCCTTATTCTTCCCAAACATCAAAGACTGTGGGTACTCACAAGAACTGCCTCACTAAGGTAGTTCTAACAAGAACCCACAACCTAGACTGTGGGTACTTGTTAGAGTGACCTCATTGAGTGTGTGTGTGTGAATTCAGGTTTAACGTCGCTTTCAACAATTTTTCAGTCATATCATGACGGTGTCTGGTTGCGACAGGGAGCTCAATGCTCACTTTTATAGTGCTGCCTCACTGAAGTATCATGTCCCAGACACATTACATGATACCACACCCAGTCACATTATCCAGACACTGGGTCGACCAGTCCTAGCTCTACCCCGTAAATCTGAGTGCCAAGTAAGGAGCAGCTAGTACCATTTTTAACGACTTTGGTATGTCGTGGCCCGGGATCGAACCTGTGACCTCCCTACCTCATTGAGGCAGTGAAAACCAGGTTACGGAACGTAAGGAATCAGAAGAAGGGAGAGAATGACAGTAGAAAAGATTTCTTGATCAGTTTCAATGAAAGAATGCAGTCAACCTGGCTGGTTCGACTTCTCGGCCTACCGATCACCAGTCAGACACATATCTGATAGAGCCACTTCAGAGACCGGCCACACATTTTGTCTACGTCTTTGGTTACTAAAGAAAATGGATACATTTTCAAGGGAGGCAATTCTTGTAAAAAATATTCTTTTTCTCTGATTAACAAGTCGGGGATCGCACCCGCCCATCAGGCTTGGTTAAAATAGATTGGGCTGCATGGTGCTTCCATGCAGAGCTGGAACTGACCACACACTAGCACGAAAGTGGGTTGAGTGAGACCTTCCAATGCATATAAGCTTTTTGTTTCCTTGGACGGCAGGGCTTGAGATGTCATTTGTTTCCTTGGGCGGCAGGGCTTGAGAAGTCATTTCATTTTGATGTTGGGTACAAGTCCCACAAAATTGGAAGCAACATCTCCAAAATGACTTAAATGATGTTGATTGAGACGTTAAACCTCAGTTCAAACAAAACAAACAATAATAGGTTGGGGTCTTCTCTTAAAGGAAAGAATTTGCCCCTTAGGGGCAAATTCTTTCCGTTAAGAGAAGACCCCAATTTAGGATGGCCTCAGTTAACAAGTAACCAAATGTTGTCATCTCCTTTGAAAGAAAGAAAAAAAATGGCTGAAAATATTTCTTATATTATTATTTATTTCCCTTTAAAACCACATAATTGATGGGAATTATGCTTTGTAGGTATTTTTTGAGTTATGAAAGTTTTCAAGACACAACATGAATAAATTAGCAAGGTAACAAAGGTTTAAGTTGTATAAAAAATAAAAAATTTATAAATGGAAATGTTTGGCAGGCTATTAAATGTCAATGTAATCGTTTGAAATTTACATTCTGACAACAAAATACATCAATTTCATGTCATAAATGCCAATCAAAACAGTCTTCCTCATCATTTTGGGAAAAAGACCAAGATATTAAAACTACTAATCAATTGTATATTTCATGGCATCTTAACTGATCAACATGATAATAGTCAATAGTCTTAAAGTCTTTAAAATGTTTAGAAATGACAAACATACTCAACTGACACCTTTGCCATAACTTGAAATTATTTTTCCCCATGTGATTAATGTAGAGCTCTAAATATATTGATTACCTCCCTTAGACTGTAACACCATATTGTGCATGAAATGGAGATCTCGAAGTCTGGAGTAGTAACCAACTCGCCTCCTAAAGCAGGGGTTGTGGGTTTGATCCTGGGCTTCTCCAGACTTTCAAAAGAGTCTCTAAACAGAGGTCCCATCTCTGTATGATCTAAGCTGTTGGTGGGATGTAAAACTCAAACACAAACTCACACAATAAAATGTAAATATAAAATCTTAAAGCTCACATAGGGAACTAATTTGGTTTCAGCTCTGCATGGAAGCATCATGCAGCCCATCTATTCCTTCAAGCCCCGATGTTCGGGGGCGGTTTGACAGATGTATATGTAGACTTACCTGCTCTATTTGACTGGTCTATCATTGGTTGTACAATTCTTCTTCTTGCATTTATAAACCTGAAAAGAGAAAAAAGAAAACTATTAGAAATGGTCAAAGTTTCTAAATCCCACCATCACTGGAAGTGACATTTTTCCTAAGCCATTTAACATTGACACACTCTACTGTATCACTTTCTGTTGAGAAAGTTTGGAGTAAAATGACCCAGTCAACACTATTTAGGTCATGTCCAGCCAGTCAGTTTGAATAACAACAGTTTTCCTAGACATGCAGGCTTACGTATAAGCTGGAACAATAACCATGGAGTGCACGTAGTCTTTTGTTGCTTGAAAACCGACAAATTATTAACTATTTTGGGTTAAACCCCATGTAATGGCATCTGAAGTACTTTACTTATGCTCACCAGGGCTTGGAGAAACAGACTGGGCTGCAAAAAAGACCTAAATATTACACCACAACCTCATTACAACACGGTTCGTTATAACACGGTTATGGATATAACACGGGTTTCAAGATGGATCCTAAAAATGTATGGATTATATAGAAAAATGACCGTAAATGGTCATTTTTCTATATAATCTATACATTTTTATTTGGATATAACACGGTTGTTTAACTAACAAGGTATCTAGTTTGGGCCACATTAACAGTGATATAAGTGATGGGGACCAAAACAAACAAATTCATTCCTCAAGAGCATGCACACGTCTGAACATTAAAATTTAGAGTATATATGGCTCAGAAAATGCGAGAAAAGCAAAAAAGCAAAAGCTTTTAGCAGTAACAATTAGAAGCCGCTGGGACTCTGGATTCCAAAAGAATTCAAAATGAGTAAGATCCAACATGATGCAAGTTTATACAAAGCTGCATGAAAGTTTATACAATGCTAAACTGTGTATTGAATGTGAGTTATGGGTATTGAATGAAGGCAACCAAAGTGATAATATTAACACAAGAAAATATGTGTAATGAAATATTAACACAATACAATATTATCATGGAAAATGTCAAATGGTGAAATAAACATTTATCACGTTTGACAGCCGCAACTCACTAGAGTTTCGCATGAAATTTACAAGACCTGGGATAGTTTACCCTAAAAATTATACAAATATTGTTAGTAAAAATTAAAATCGGGTCACAGACCAACCAGTGTAAACTTCATTTTAATGACAAAAAGGGGTTACCAGGGGAATATACTCTTCTCATTACTGTTGACAAAAAGATTGTGGGGAAGTTGTTAGAACCACTTCAATTAGGGGATTCTAACAAGTTAGAAGAAAAATATTGTAAAGTTTTACCACAAAAACATGGTTAATAAGAAATTGGTATGCTATAAACATTGTATTTTTTAGGGGAATGTGATCAACATTTCAGTGAATATAGCTTAATTGAATATGATATTATCTGTACATTTTCACAAGTTAATTGTTTATACTGTAAATAAGCTAGTCTCTTGTGTTTAACAGAACTTTAAGAATTACCCTGTGAAATGCAGTTCATAACACAATGAACTTTTCCAAACATTCATGAACAGTTCATGAAAGCTCTCATGTTCTTGATTTTTGTTCATGAATTTTATATATTCATGATATATATTCATGAACTCATGCAAACACGCCTATATAATTCTGACCCCCTTGAACCCCACTTTTATATTGTAAAACTGGGGTTTACAGGGGTAAACCTTATTTTTCTTATTTATGCTCTAAAATATAGATTGTGGGTACTTGTTAGAACCGCCTCGATGAGGCGGTTCTAACAAGTACATAGATTGTGGATACTTGTTAGAACTGCCTCGATGAGGTGGTTCTAACCAGTACCCACAATATATATTTTGAGCAGAAATAATAAAATATCATAATTTTTCATCTTAACATTCTAGTTTTTTCGGCGGGAGAGTATACAATGCATTTGTATAGGCATGTTTTCATAATGTGTTGATCAGGCACTGATGAAGTCCTTGAACACAATCATTAGCCATTCACGAATATGTATTTTCCCTCTACTTCCTACCAACCATAAGCCATACATATGACTACTACCTTACACCAACCCCAACCTACATCAAAACTCCCTGAAAATATGCCGTTCTATTCCCAATTTCTGTTTAGAAGCCTCCGTGGTGTAGTGGTTACGCTATTCGCCTTGTAAACCAGGGATCGCAAGATCGATCTTGGGTTTCTCCAGACTTTGGGATGAGTCTTTAAACCAAGGTTCCATCTCCGTATGACCTTAGCTGTTGGTGGGGTGTTAAGCTCAAACACTCACTCACTCCAATTTCTGTTCATTTTACTTGTTACTGATTCTAAATGTGTTTTAGTAACACAAAGTGGCAAAAAATGAAGCTAGATATATTATGCTTAATAGGAGAGATAAAGAATAAATGAAGATATGTCTGAGTAGCAACCACAACTGACATTTTCTAATCAGTAGATCAGCATATGAAATGTACACCAGGGTTAATTGGCAGTGTCAGTTTTGAGTTGTTCCCTTCAAGAAGGAGAAACCTACACCAAAATAGGTAGATTCCACTCATAGCTTTTTGACATTCACTGTTGTTTTCTGATATTTCTGGCACAATTACAGCCGGCATGTGAAAAGATCTTTAGCATCCACCAACCTGGCAAGACAATGATGGACTTTGCAGCCTGTAGGTATGATTTGAGAGCATAAATTCTTTCTAAGCATGCATCAAGCATACATTGTGTCTCATGCCAACAGCCGAGGGGTGGGTCTTTGGTGCCGGCACATCTTTTACTCTTTTTTTTTGTGGTAAAGCCCATATCTTTTTGTGATGTTTTCCAAGATAACTGGATAGAAACAGAAGATTATGAAATGGGAGTTTATTGGAGCTGAATAATTTCTCTATCTTTTCAGTAAATAATTTGGCTGCCTGTTTCTTGATATCAAATAATTAGACTTTTATGTGAAGCATTTATTTTGATCAAATACAGCTTGTATTTGACATTCAAATCATTATTCTGGGATTCATTACTTTTAATACTGTCTGTAAAATATAAGATTTCACAATTTTAGACAAAAATAACATCTGGTAAGCACTTGCACTTGATTAATAAGATAATTAAATAAGCTGGTTTTGGTTTCAAAGGCATAAAACTGTGTGAAGACTCAAACTCAGTCCACCATAAAACTGAATTGATCCTTCTCCATATTGATCCTAATCTCCATTTGTGATATCATCAACATGATACATGCCTGTGAAAAAATGCACTGCTTTGCATAAATCTAATATTTTTATCGAGATACCTTCTGCATCTACACTGTTTGCCATCAATTCATAAATCTTCACCCTGTCGAAAAATGTTCATGAATCAGAGTTCATGAACAATACTTTATAAAGTGCATGAACAGTTCAAGAACTATAAATTAGAAATTGTTTCATGAATAATAAAAAAAAAGTTCATGGTTCATTAGCTAATAGGAAATCAATGTTTTCTAAGAATTTATAAATTAGGAATTGCTTCATGAATAATAATAAAAAAGTTCATATAGGAAATCATGATTTTCTGGTCCAGTCTGTAGTTCACAAATATCTGCTTAGTCATGAACTATTCATGTAATTTTCAACAGGGCAGATTAATCCATTCAGTACCAGCAACCCCTAAACGGGTACCCTGGCAAAAAGTGCAGGCCCAGATCAGACGCCGCAGAACGTGGGGTCTGATCAGGGCCTGCACTGTTTGCTAAAAGTTCAGTCATTTTCCAAATAAATTTTGAAGAAAACACAACCTGACACCCCTAAATTTTGAAATGGACTCCTGTTATATTAAGGAGGAAGATTCCATTTGGTACAAAAAGGGTAAAGCAATGCCCCCTACTGGGTTCCAAACAAAATGAGTTTCATTTTTGACAGGAAACACATCCTGCAAGAAAAATGGACAAAATTAAATTGGCAATTTACCCCCTCCTCCTGGCATGAGTGGAATTTTGATAGCTCACAGTTATGGTTCTTTTCAAAAATGTGCTATCTCTATCAGCCTTCTCAAATGGTTTCATTTTCAACCAATCATTTAGGACTTCTGTTGTGCATTTTGGGAACCAACTTGGCATGTCTATTTCCAGGTATTTTTTGTGTGATAAGATACTTATATCTGTCAAAAATCTGCCGACATGAAACAGTTTCTGTCAATCAAACAGCATTCCCCCTAAGCATTTTTTTATTTTATGGTATTTCAGCAATCAAGTTTGTAGTAAATTGTCCAATAATTTAGTAGTAACAGATCTTGAAGCTTTTTTTTTTTGTTTCAAAATGACAGCAATGAAAATACAAAAGCAACCGACAATCTTTCAGCAAATAACGTCTTGACAAGGTGTCACATTTATGTGAATATTGTCATCATGAATACTGGCCTTATAATAGAGGTGGCTGCCTTTAAGAGGTGACCATTAAATTTGTGGGACGTTTACACGATATTGAGATGAAATGACATCTCAAGCCCTGTGGCCCAATCAAACCAAAAGTGTTAGTAAGAATGGACAGTCCGACTCGCCCCTAAACATTATTATGTAACATAGGTTTTTTTCAGTTTTTTTTTTGTTTTTACTTCGCTTACAAAAAATGCCAACCATTAATCATAGCAGGGAGAACTTGAGTACCCAGAGAAAAAGCCAGTCCTGACCTTAGTAATCTGTTGCAAAACTTGGTCTCACATTTGACCTGAGAAAGGCTGGAACCAAGTGTGGGGAAAGACCTTAACCCATTGTATGCTGGAAACCCCTAAAGGAGTACCTTGGCAAACAGCGCAGGCCCAGATCAGACACCGCAGAATGCGGTGTCTGATCAGGGCCTGCACTATTTGCTAACCAAATTTTTCGTCAAAAATGGAAAAACTAAAAAAACAGACCTGACACCCCTTATATGACAATTGGACTTATCCAACATACAGCAATGGAAGAGTCCACCAGTATACAATGGGTTAATAATTAAGCAGTGCTATAATACCCAGTAAGCCACTGAGGCCTGTAGGACTAACTAAATGTATGGTAATCATTGTTCTTCGTCAGTATCATCAAATGAAACTGCCTATTCTGTAATTAATTAGTACTCACACTGCCATGACGGCAGCGAATTCAAGTAATTTCAAACTGTAACGAAATTTCTCAGTTTTTCTCATCAAGCTGGGGAAAGAATTTGACCCCAGCGCCAACAGTTTAAATTGCAAAACTTCTTTTTTTCACAACTTGGAATTTGGGAGGAAATTACTTGAGCGTTTCTATAGAAACCAGATATAATCTTGGAGGATTATTCACTAAAACAATAGCTTAGCTCCTGATTGCTTACAAGGAAGAGTCGCCACATGCAAAATGGCTCCTTACAGCAAATACAGTCAGGGGTTACTCAGAACCCCTTAGGGGTCCCTTGATTGCAGCCTGTTCTTTTTTTTGTCTAAAATATGCAACTTAATGGCTGACTGTGCTAATACGCTAGCAGTCTAAACCAGTCTTCAGTTAAGGACTGACATGGCCAGGAGTATGAGAAGGATCTGGGGTTTATTGAAATGATGTTTTCGTTTTCGTTTGGTCATTTGTAATGATGATGATGATAATTATGATGGAAGTAGTAGTGGTGATGATGGTGTTTTGGTTTGGTCATTTGTAATGATAATAATGATTATGATTTTGTTTTGTTTGATTTGAGGTTTAACGTCCCCGTCAACACTGTAAAGGTCATTTTGGAGACGTTGCTTCCAATTTTGTGGGACTTTTACCCGACACTGAGATGAAATGACATCTCAAGCCCTGTCGTCCAATGAAACCAATAGGGTTTATAAGCATGGACGGTCCGACTCACACCACTTTGCCTGGGCAGACTTAGATCCTCTAAGCGGTTTACCAGTACTCGTGTGCGGGCCGGATTCAGCTCTGCATGGAAGCATCATGCAGCCAATATATTTCTTCAAGCCCCTATGGGTGGAGGCCAATAATGATTTTGTTGGAAGTGGTAGTTTTGCTGATGATGATGATGATTTCAGTGCTCTGGTTGTTCATTCTGGCTTTCTAAATGAAGTGTTTTTTTTTTCGTATTTCAACAGGTGCCTACATTTTGAATCCACCCTATGTATTGATAATTGCTGATTTACACAATCATTTTATCATGACAGGTTTATCTAATGTTACCCCACCATTCTGGTAAATATCCTCATCTTTCAACAATGAATTCTAATCGTGATAAAAAAAAAAAAAAAAAAAAACTGAATTCAACAGTACTGTAAAACCTGCATGTCTATACAAA
The DNA here is from genome assembly GCA_963580285.1 of Lucinisca nassula. Lineage (NCBI taxonomy): Eukaryota > Metazoa > Mollusca > Bivalvia > Lucinida > Lucinidae > Lucinisca > Lucinisca nassula. The sequence continues at coordinate 110,293,916 of OY757012.1, read as the reverse complement.
ACTGTTCTGCTGAGCAGAACAATTTTTCAAAGATCTATATGTCTTTGCAATACATGTATTGAGCAGTTTTGCAAAGATAATATATGTTATTAATTGACTATCCTGTATTGATCGGAGGTCATGGTCAACCTATATTAAATGAGGTCAAGTGAGGTAACAAAATCAATAATCATGATAATTGTGTCGAATTAATAAAATTGTCATTAATCAAGTAATTTCGTATTGACCTGCAGTTACAGGTCCTTGCTCAGCTGCATTGGCCCGAGGCCTTCGGCCTCGGGCCAATGCCGCAGACCTCGGACCTGTACCTGGGCCAATGAAGGCCTCGAGCCAATGCAGTAGACCTCGGACCTGTACCTGGGCCAATATGAAATTACTTGATTAATAACATTGTAATACATGTATGTACATTCTCTGTGTCTTGCTCAACAGAACAGTTTTGCATATATATGTCAAACAAAACATAAAGTCTCCAAATTTCATTTTTTTTCATGAAGACAAATGCAAAATACTGCAACCGTTTTTTTGTTCGTAATGTTATATTCTGTCTGTTACATAAAAATCTCTCAAGATACACTTTTATTTTCTCATCATATCGGGAATGTATTTTTACAAGCTAGCATGGCCATTTATTTGATAAGATGAAACGTACAAACTCCCTGGACACTTACAAACTACCATTCCCGTTTAAAAGCCGACATATTTGCACAAGATGACATCTCATCGAGAAATTACTTACACCTCATTTACACCGAAATCTACGCAAACGAGCACAGGGAGAATTGAGACCAACATTAGGACAGCCAACTCCTCTAGGCTAATGTGTTCATAATTAATCAAGTCCTTTATAGATGCTGAAAGCCACGGCATTAAGATCTCCCAAGAAGTATTATTCGTGTCCCTTCTCCCAAATGATTTTTACTTAAAGGTCTATTATCGTGTGGTAATTTAGAGGTTTTGTTTTAATACAGTCGAGATGGCCGAAATCAAAATGGCATTTTTCGTACTGTTAGGAGTCTGATTACTGGGGAAGAATTAGTGAAAATGGCTGTTGAATGGCGGAAAACTGTTTGGCTATTACAGATAACGACTCGACAGGCTTAGTTCTGAAAACAAACTACTTCCCTCTGAGATAGCTCGTAAAGATACTGAAGACAGATTACGGCGTTAATAGCCGGTATGCAAATCTGGAAAGATGGCTGCTGCAAGATATGCCGACTTGTCGGATCATTTCACGTCTCGATTTAGACGGCAACCTTTTTCATGATCCAATTCTATCCAAGTGACCCGTGCTGAAAAAACTATTTTAGTGAGTTGGGTGCTTTCCATTTAAAGAGGCGGCTCTGATTTTTTTTCAAACCAGAGTACTGGCATATTTCTTAGTTTATTGCCATATTATAGTTGACACAATAGTATCTTTCACCCAACACTTTATTTTCCATTACAATGTTCTGTGGCAGCTAATATTGAGGGTCTACACTGTTAGCAAAGTGTTATGGAATGCTAGGCATTATTGCATGGATTTAACCCATTTTGTACTGAATGGAATCTTCCAACTTATATAAAGCACAAGTCCACATAAAACTTTTGGGGTGTCAGGTTGTTCTTTCTTCAAAAATTTGTTCCGAAAATGGCAGAAACCCCTGAAACGGATACCTTGGCAAAACAGTGCAGGCCCAGATCAGATGCCGCAGAATGCGGCATCTGATAAGGGCCTGCACTTAATTTGCTTACAGAATTTTCCATCACAAATAGAAGAAAAATGAAAAATAAGGCCTATTAGTCCACCCTATATATGACTTGTCTAACATCATCACGTGAACATGTCCGTGAAATGAACACCCCTCTAAACCCCACTTTATACAGAGAAAACTGGGGTTTACAGGGGTAAACATTATTTTCCCAATTTCTGCTCCAAGGCATACGTTTTGGGTACTTGTTAGAACCGTCTCAATGAGGCGGTTCTAACGAGTATCCACAACCTATGTTTGAAGTAAAAATAATAAATATATCACAGATTTTCATCAGAAAGGTAGCCATTTTGGAGATGTGAAAAAATTCACTGTGTCGCACGGGTTTGTTATCGTAATGTATAGTAACGGAAGCGTCCACTAGTATACAATTGGTTAAATGTTTCCTGGGACTGCTCCCTGCAGACAAATTAGAGACTGGTTCTTTAACACTGATTCCAGGTAGGGTATTTCAGTGCTGTTTTAATGGCTCAGTCTGGCTTATCTGTAACCTTGTTGACTAGTGATATTATGACTGGCATCTTAACAGGCTTTTTTTATTTTCATCGTCTCATTAGCTATGCATCTGCTTAGTGTTCTTTAGTTCATTTTAAATTTGCATAAAATCGAATTTTAAAAAGATTATTCATAATTAAACTTTTGAAAACCAGTGACAATTAAATCTCATTATTTTAAAAGAACTACTTTTGATACATCACTAACATGCCACTACTTCTAGATGTTCATTTTATTGTTTACACCACAACTTCTTTATAACATTGTTCATTATATAATTAACCCTTATCTTGCTGTTCACAACAACACCAATCTTTAAAAACAGTGTAGATCCAGATCAGATGGCTTCTGAACTACACTGTTTGGCATTCAGTTTATGAATTTGTAGCAATAAATTACATCAAGTAATTTGATTGGTTGATAGACAGAAATGGGTTGGCTTAAATGAATATTCATCAAGATAAGGGTTAACATGGTTTTAGATATAACACAGCAAATGTTTTGGATATAACACATTGAAGATGGATTCCAAAAATGCAGAAATTTTTGTTTGTTTAATTTGATGTTTAACATCCCCGTCAACACTATTTAAGTCATTTTGGAGATGATGCTTGACCAATTTTGTGGGACTTTTACCCAACATTCAGATGATATGACATCTCAATCCCTACCGCCCAATGAAACCAATAGGGTTTATATGCATCGACGGTCCGACTCACACCAGCTTGCCTAGGCAGGTGTAGGCCTTCTAAGCGGTTTACCAGTATTCATGTGTGGTCAGTTTCAGCTCTGCATGGAAGCATCATGGGGTGGGGGGAGGGAGGTGGGGGGGATGCATAGAATACTGTAGAAATCCTAAAAACTCGGACACATAAAGGACTTGCTGTAACTCTCCTTAAATGAAGAAGCCATCTGTTCAGGATCTACACTGTCATGCAGTTTGTGAATAATCAACAATACGTTAAATAAAGTAGTTTGATTGGCTGATAGCCTGAAATGGGTGTGTCAAAATTAATTTCTCAGCAGGCTAATTATAATAAGGCTTTTATTACATTCAAATTTCAAGCAAAACGGTGGAATGAAAACTAAGCCATCATTTGTATTCACCTTATTTGCATTATCTGCTGGTTCCTAGTCTGAAGGTTAGCAGTGTTGGAAAAACAGGTAACCAGACCCCCCTGACCTTGAAAGGTCAGGGGGGTCTTGTTACCTGTTTTTCCAATATTGACAATGTGCAAGCTGGGAGCCAGCAAATAATGCAAATATGGTGAATATGAATTATGATCCCTACTATAATCCTAGAAGGTTTCATTTTGCAAATTACATTTTAAATACTACTCAAACATAGAATTATAAGGTCATGGTCAACTGAGTTCTTTCTAGTCCTGTCATAAGCATAAAGACAGAGTCATTCATAAGTTTAACTAAATATCTGAAAAATGGTATCGGAAGGTGGATCGGTTTGACGTCTTGCCCAAAATATTTCACGATAAAGATCAGTTAGAGTTATGCCCCATTGTTTTTCTATATAGCATATATCAAACCTCATTCTGACTTGGAAGATTTTATTTCCATATACAGAAGGCAAAATAATTACAACTCACCACACTTCGTAAATTACACTATACCTTTTTTGTACTGTCACAAAAGCAAAAGTCATTGTCTAACATTACCGCAATGATCCTAAGTATTGGGACAGATAGGCCAGCCTAAGCAAACAGCGAAGACCCAGATCAGACTGCTCCTGAAGGAGCAGTCTGATCTGGGTCTTCACTGTTTGCCACTCGGACTGCACCTTTTGGACTCCTTGCTGGATCGTGCAACTAATTTGTTAATATTTTAGGAGCATTACAGGAAGTCCTCAAGGTGTCCAAATTTTTAAGGATTTTTATGGTAAGCAAAAAATTGTCTTCAGATAATTTTTATGTGCTTTTATTTGTTTTAGAGTTGAATGGCCCTGTCAACACTATTTAGGTCATATTGAGCCAGTCAGTTTACTTTAAACCATACTTTTCTTGGGCAGGGTTAATAACCAGTACACTACACATTCTTAGGAGAGAGTGACTGCAGAAAAGATTTCATGATTCTACTGACTGGGTAGGAACCCACGACCTCCAGATCACCCGAGTCGGATGCATAATACCACTGAGTTACTAAGGCCAGCAGACCATGTTATATCCAAACTGTGTTATAATGAAACAAGGTTGTAAAGAGGTTGAGGTGTATTTGACATTTGGCCACAGGTCATGCAAATTACCCAAAATAGAAACACTGTACGAGCAGGTCAGCTGTCTGATGGTACGTCTTAGATTGTTTAAAATTTAAACCCTTATCCTGATGAACATAACAAACCCTACCTTTGCAAACAGTGTAGATCAAGATCAGATGGCTTCTGAAGCCATCTGATCAGGTTCTTCACTGTTAGTCATGCACATTGTGAACTAATCAAATTCATTATTTTAAGTACATGTAATCCGACTGGTGGATAGTCAGAAATGGTTGAGGCTAAATTAAGCTATTCAGCAGGATAATGTTAAACCAATAAACCAATCAGTCTAATCATATAATACAGTGCTAATAATAACCAAACATTAGGTTCTTCCCCATTTCAGAGACTCAAAAAGTTTCCCTTGCACTTAAAGCAGCTCCTGATTTTGTATCATTATTATATGATACAAACAATTCATAGCCTTTCTTAAAACTTAATGATATTTATAAATCACAAAACTTCACCAATTAGTTTTATTCCATGACATGTGAAACTTATTTCAGTCCATAATTTATTTTGAATGCCAGAAATTTAAATATGATTTGTTATTTATGGCACATTCATTAAATTTATTTATTTCAATTTCAAACTGTCAATGTTTCTTTTTTCTGTAAACTGTTTCCAATTTTGCATGATGTTTTTTTTTTCATGAATGTCTTCTTTTGATTTAAATCAATAGGTAGAAATTGAAACATTTCAACAGTGATAATTATTTTCCTGTCTGTTCATTTATGATGTTTTGGGTTGGTTGTGCATACCATGAAATGGGGTAGCCCATTTTTTTCAGTCACTAGGGACTGGGAGTCCTAGGCAAGGAATTCAATAAAACAATTTCAAAGGTATGTGTTAGCTACTCATGAGGTCTTTGATGATTTGATTATACAGTTTAGGGTTTCCAACAAAAAATTCTGGAACTGAGTTTTCATTGCCTTAGAATGTAACAATCTTGGCAAGGCTACCACCACCTTATCAATCCCCAAACAGGAGACTGGTAAACAGTGCAGTATCAGATCATCTGCCACAGATTGTGTCTTTCACTGGTTCCAAAAAGTTCCAATAATTTTCTAAATAAATTTCCAAAAATAAAATTCTAGCAGACACCTGCATATAAGGCTGAAGATTCCATTCAGAACAAAGTGGTTTAAGTCTATAAGATGAACAAGTCTGTGAAATGAACACCCATGTAAACCCAATAAGAAAGATACCTGTTTATCACATGGGTGTGTTATCTTAATGCACGAATTATGCAGCTTCAAACAAAGTATCACATCAATAACCTCTTGTTAAACATACCAAAGTTAACAAGAATGAATAGCCTCTAAACTTGTTCAAGTTCTTGTACTCCAAAAAAACATTAGTCTGCTTAATGACTACAAATTCTATGATATACTTACTCTTTTCATTATGAGTAGAAGAACAAATACTAGACCGAATGTACAGCATGAGTGTACTTATGTATGAACTTTACCGAATTAAGGGTACCTAGAAGTACAAACTAATTTTTATTGTTCTTCACTGTAAAATTAAATCTATGATTTTCATGGCATATCACTGTAACTTCCGACTTAAATATGGTATACTTTTTACCATTTGTGATAAAATATCCTACATTTTGACTTATTGTGTATGACAGACAACATATTACATTAATTTTCACAACTAATCTTGCACAAAAAAAAATGTGATCAATAATCCCCCTTCTTTACTTGAAGGATCTTCAAACATTCATCTGCTAATATACATGTAAAGCATTAAAACTTCAATTCATTTCTGAATCAAAAGACTAAATGCAGAGAAGTTCTAAATTGTTATCCCACTTCTGACACCATATTTTTAACATGTCATTACAATCTCAAACAGCCCTTCAGTTATTACTGACAAACTTTCGATACACTTTTCAAGCACAAGCATAACATATTTCCAGACCCTGATTTTTTATTATCACTTACATCTGAAATTAAATTACTTCTAGCATCAACTTGACACAAGATTATAAACACTTTTGCATGCTCACCTCAACTGAAAATGAAATCTTAATGCTCAAAAATATTAAAATGTGAATCAATATGCTGCTTTCATGCTCAAGGCAGCAGAAAATGATATTTGTGCACCTCAAAAATGTGTAAATGCCAGCAGCTTCTGAGCCTGGACGTATTGACCAAGTACTGCATACAACTGTTGACCAGCCCCTTTGACTGGTAAACAATCTGTCTTAAAGATAATCAAATACAGGAATCACTTGCAAGGTAAAGAAAGACAATTAGCCACACATGAGTCCAACTGTTGTTTTTTCTTTTGCTTCAGATTTCAGTTATTTTATGCTGAGTCCTCATCATTGTCTCATCTCTGTTTTTATTTTATTTTTATGTTCTGATCGTAGAAAGTTCTTCTGTTGTGGTTTATTACTGTTACAGTTCGTCCTTGCATGTACGTATTGCTAATATCTATTTTATTTTGGATAGCCATTTGCCTATTTTGTGCATTTGGCTTTCCACTTGTGACATTTTCATTATGGTGAAGTTGTTTTGTTTGCACTTCTTTTCCTTTGGTGTCTTGGATGGGAGTTGTGAGGTAAGTGTATCGATTCCTGACCACTGACTTCACTTCTACTCAGCATTGAACTTCTAAAGGTGCCTATTTTATTCTGGTAGGTTACCATGCAAACTAAAATTCATAAGTCCGTAAGTGACGTCTACCGTAATTAAAAAAGAACATAAAACATTCCATCTTAATTTCTGGGGAAGAATATCCATTACCTATAAAAACTCATTTATATCAACCTCATTAAGGTAAATGCAGGAAAATCTTTACTTACAGAAAACATAAGAAACATTAATCCACGGAATCAAATGAAGTTTCTAGCAGCAAGTCCTTGACTTTGGCACTTATATCAACAGTAGTTTTCTCTACTTCTTCAAGTGGTTGGCTCGGTTTATTATGCTTTGTACAATGATGCCATGCTGAAGCAACTTTTAAGAGTACTCACTGGGTGTAAGATGTGAATAAAAAAAGAATGTGTTGCAGTTCATATTTTTTACTAAACCAATCAAATTATTCAGATTTTCAATGAACCATACCAAACTCTTTAGATTTGTTTTTTGGTTGATCAGCTAACTGCTGTGCAAAATCTGCTTTGTGATGAGTAAACTTTTAACAACATTATAATTACCGGTAAACAGGAAATTCACATTTGTATTCTCCATTCACAAGTTTTCCCCAATGGAAATATAAGTCTTTGTTTTATGATCATAATAAAATTCCTTCCCCATATGAATGGCAGAAGAAAGTACACATTTTATTATTTTCAAGAGCATCCCTAATTCAACTTATTAAAACCACAAGGCCTTTCGACAAATTTCTCTGCGGATTCGTTCCTACGTTTTTCCCCCTATCATTATCGCCTGTTGTGTGACTTAATGAGACCCAGGGCTTGTTTAGATGAAAAATGTAAATTGCTTGTTTAGGCTTTTTGTAATTTTGTAATGGAAAAGACTAAAGCGTTAATGCAACACAGGTGTTACCATTATGGAGATCACAATAAAGCAGATCTGCTCTACAATCATCCCAAGCACGATATCCGAAATTGCACGGAAAGCCTGCTTGACACGCTGTTCACAGAACGAAAGGCCAATGCAAAGACTTGCATTTTCATTGGTGCAGAAGCTGAATAGTATGGGCCTAGCATAGCAGCAGTTAAGGTGGATATTTGGAGATAATTGAAGGATAATTGTCTTATTTCTCTATTAAAGGATAATTTGTCTTATTTCTCCATTAAAATCTAAGTTGTGTGTATTCATTTGAACTGCCTCGGGCAGTTCAAATGAATACCCACAACTTAGGTTTTAATAAAGTCTCTTATTTCTCCATTAAAACCTAACTTGTGGGTATTTGGATCTTCACTGTTTATTATATAATTGGTGAATTTATATGGATAAATAACATCAAGTAATTTGATTGGCTGATAGTCAGAAATGCGTGTGGATAAAATAATTTATTCTGCAAGACAAGGGATAGTTCTGGGAGTAGCTGGTGCATGTATAATTTGTATTTTTGCGTGTTCCTTCATGTATACTTTTAGTTTTTAGTCGTTCTTTTCTCTTGTTTTTGGTGTCTTGAGGTGTTCTTTGTGTTGATTGTCAACTGATCCAGTTATTAAGAATAGTAGCTTTATGTTGTTGATGTCCATGTGACAATTGTTGACCATGTGCAAAAACCGTAAGTGTTATTTATAGCAGCAATATTCTTCTCTCTGTGATGTCAGCGGTCCAAGTAAAAAGGGTTGGTTACCTGTAAAATCTGAACTGGGATCATGTACTTGGACACTAGCAAACAGTGTAAATCCATATCAGTAGGCAGCATCTGATCAGGGTCTAAACTGTTTGGCATTTAACCCTTGTCCTGCTGAGCCCGAATATGCCTTAATTACCAAACAATGAAGATCCAGATCAGATGGCTTCTGACGAAGCCATCTGATCAGGATCTACATTGTTTGCCATTCAGATTATGAATTTGTTGCAATAATTTGCATCAAGTAATCTGATTGGTTGATAATCAGTAGTGGTTGTGGCATATTTAAATATTCAGCAGAAGAAGGGTTAACCCTTATCTTGCTGTTCACAACAACCCCTATCTTTGGAAACAGTGTAGATCCAGATCAGATGGCTTCTGAAGAAGCCATCTGATCAGGATCTACACTTTTTGACATTCTGTTAATGAATTTGTAGCAATAAGTTACATCAAGTAATCTGATTGGTTCAAAGTCACAGATGGGTGGGGCTAAAATGAATATTCAGCAGGAGAGTGTTTTCAGTGCTTTGATTTCCTTTTACTGTAACTTTTTCCTTTCTTTTTAGGAACATCTCTGCAAAACCAGTGTATTCAGAGAATTTTTAGGTCTGTAGGGGGGGCAACATTTTTGTTTTATTTCTGCTCAGTAACACAGTCTCGGTAGAACTGCTATGTCACGTTGGAACTGCCTCAATAGCTTGGTTCAGGAGGAGCACCTAATGCACCGAGGCGATTCTTACAAGTACCCACGACATGTTTCTAACAAGAAATAAGGGCACTTATCCCATAACTATCCTCAGTGATTTCCTTGTCTGGAGCTATGCAAATGTATTCTATCTATTTCTCCATACAATTTCGCTGCATGATCTATTTAATTTTCTTGAACATATATTTACAACATAAAACTGGATGTAAAGCCAATAAAATCTTCAGAATGAGCGGCTGGGGTATTAAAAACAGATTAATACTGTATATACTGCTGCTTTATGCCATATATTTCCCCACCATCTTAAGTTATATTTCCTATAACTCCCTATTACTGCACAATCGTCCTTATTTGGATATAATACAAAACCAAGAATATTCTCTGTTAATAAATTGAACTGCGCAAAGCGAAAATGTGTCGGCCGCATATCGACAGCAAGATTTCACCAGAAAACTGTCGGAACAGCTTGGCAAGACCCAGTCTGTCCTTTAAGAAATGTCAAATGTGGTTTCAAATAGGATAAATTGGCAGGATTGTGATAAGCCACTGATCCAGGTCTCCACAATACGAATGAGCTATAGACGGCATTTTAACTCGGCACCTCCTGATTGATAATCTGTAAAATTGATCCGCCAAGCACTACTGAATGGAAAGCATTGTTATCAGGCTTTTCTAGCCAGTTGCTGCTCGGTATCTGTTCCAAGATGGACGATACGCGAAGTCACGACAAATAAATATGTGTCTTCGAACATACTTCAGCCAGCCAGCGCACGCACTCAGACGCAGCACGATCTTCCCTGTCTGGCTAAAGAAGGTTTGGAACAACTAACATTCAAATAAAGCATAGCAAAGACTCTGATCAGACTGCGCTTCCGCGCAGTCTGATCAGAGTCTTTGCAAAGCTGTAACATACCAACAGACACAGTTTTGCCTGTGGCAGTTCATGTGTTCAATTGAATTTCTACAAAAGAAATTATTGATTCACTGGAACAGACAAAATTGCCTGTGTCGGACCTCTTATTTGAATCAGTCCTGACGAAACAATTTCTAATACCAGTCGGGGTAATCATCGAGTAGACACTGATGGTCCAATAGTTATCCAAAACTGCTTCATCCCATTTGTCTATTCATTCAGGCCTTTTAAAAGTAGCATTGTATTATATATCAGATGGCATTGTGTGTGTGTGTGTGTGTTTTAACCCCAGGACAGTAGTCTGGGTTTTACATGTGCGTGAATTTTCAATTTCAAAAACATGTAGTAGAAGATCGTTTTTCTTGGAGTGGATTTGTTTTTGTAAGTGATGAATTCGCCTTCATCAATATCTAAGTTTATTGTTTTTTTCTCTCTGACGCAGGACTTTTACGCGTGTCCAATATTGTTGCATTACAGATTTGAGGGAATTCGATATATAATTGGTCATAATCAATAGCATATCCTGTATAGAACAATTGATTGGTTTTATCATGCAGTACTGCTGACAATGGGACAGAGCTATTCTCTGATGGAAAGATAGGCATGTTTTGAATGAAAATGACTTAACAAAAGATTGGAATTAACATGCAAATTACAGAACAAGTTCTCTTCTAATAAATAGCATGCTATTTCAGTCCACACAAGCCTAGCATCCCACAGAAGGGTGACTGTCACACTGGCAAATGACGACAAGAATTGCTTGGCTATAAATAACTGTTACCTGGATTTGATGATACACATGCTTTTTGTGTAGTCAGTGATAGTCATGTGGGCCTTAGTATATGCCTTATTCCATTAGGAACTTTGGGTTGATTGACAATCAACCCCCAATAATAAACATTTGAGGAAGAGTAAGACACTTGCATATTTTCTGCCATTTATTACCAAGAGAGTGAATTTGTGTGACTTTCTGTTGCCTTTCCAGTAATCAGGACCCTTCCAATAAAAGAAATCCATTCTTCAAGAAAACTTTTTACACCTGTACAAGTAGAAATGCTAAAAAAAGTGCATCATTTCACATAGAAAAGTTTCAAGACACTGTACAGTAAAATGTTCAACCTGTGTACGTTGCCAATGCTATAGAAGTTGTGCACTTGTATGTGATGAAACTGTTGGTGAAACTGTCAACCTGAATGCTTAAGAAACTGCACAATTGCAACTGTACACACTACACAGTGCAAACATTAAAGAAGCTGTAAATCCTGTATACTTGTATAGTGACCATGTACACTTGTATAGCTTTATTATAAGTGATCATAATGCTCAATGCATTTACTGTACACCTATACAAAATGGAGACAAATGGCCAAGAATCTGTACACATGTTCAAGAAACTTACATTGGTAGGTATACAGTGAAAATGCAGAAGAACTTTTATACTGGTACTCAAATGAAAATAATGGAGAAATTCAACCTAACAGTGTACATCGAAATTACACAAGAAACTGTACACCTGCACACAGTGAAAATGTCAAAAAGGTATAAAAATGTAAAAAAAGATTACTTAGCAATTCCCAGTAAAACGAAGAAAATTATGCTCAAGAAACCGAATGCCAGCAAAGTTAACAAAGAAAATGCTCACAGAACTCAGAAACTACAGTAAAATTCCGCTATTAAGACCACCTAAAATTAAGACTAAATCTGCTTTTAAAGGCTTATTTAGAAGGTTTCAGACTTTTGAATGCAGCATCTCATCAGGGTCTACACTGTTTGCCCCTCATCCAGCTATTTCTAAGACACAACATCTTATACTTGTTCAAATTTTAAGAGGAAGTACAATCAGGAGTTAAGGTGTCTGTGTAGGGTAGATACTGTAATGATCCAAAGTATTGGAACAGACAGGCGTAACCAAACAGCGCAGACCCATATCAGACTGCTCCTGCAGTCTGATCAGGGTCTACACTGTTTGCCATTCCGTCTGCACCTTTGGGACACCTTGCTGAATCGTGAAACAAATTTGTTAAAATTATTGAAGAATAATAACGAAGCTCTCAAGGTGTGCTGACTCAAGGTGTCCAAAAATTTAGGATTTTTACGGTATCATAACCCTTGTCCTGCTGAATATTTAAATATGCCACACCCTCTACCAATTATCAACCAATCAGATTACTTGATGCAAATCATTGCAGCCAATTCATAAACTGAATGGCAAACAATGAAGATCCTGATCAGATGGCTTCTTCAGAAGCCATCTGATCTGGATCTGCATTGTTTGAAAGATCAGACCTGTGCGTGCTCAGCAGGACAAGGGTTAAAGATGTAAATAACGAAAACTACATGTATTTGTGTTTGTTCACTCAAATACCATATTTTTAAATGTTCTGAACAGCAGAACATTTTTGCACAGGCTTTTTAACTTTATATGTACAACTCTTGAGGCAAACACGAAGTGACCTCCATGACCCTAGATCTTAACCTCAAACCAAAAGTGCCCCATTTTGTTCATTTCTCCATACAGTGGTCAATCCACTGTCATTTAAATACAATACTACTTAACGTAGTCAGCGTCCAGTCAAAGATTGTCTCTAATCAGACAATTATTGCCGTATTCTGCTTAAATGAGAGAAACAGCACCTTAGCTGCAAAGCAAGTGAAATCTTTAATACCAATTAACGCTCTAATGGTCAGCCTTATTCATTTGGGAAATGCCTTAAAAGCAACTTTACAGTTCTTGAGTGGAGTGCCCCATTTTCTGCCTTAGTTACCATTTTCTAGGGTTGATCCGTCAAATTACATTAAATCAAGACAGCAAACAGCCCGTAAACATCAGATTTTCCGCATTTCTCCAGATCCACGGCCTCGGGGAGTCTTAGATGGGGCTAGACAAAGCAACGAGTTACACTCTAACCCGAGTCATTATCAATTCGACTTGTTTCATTGTTTCTCCAATTATGCCTAATGTAGGCTTAATCCTCTGAATGGCTCTCAAAATTAAGGTTAGAGATGCACTAAGGATGTCAAGTCGTCAATATATTGATTAACGGCTAGCATGGAATCTCCGAGAGCGGACTGAGTGGGATTCTTTCCCATTCTTATCCACTTGTGATATTGATCCAGATCCATTCTTACACTCTGCGGCAGCGGGGAAGTGATGTAAATTGTGCGAGTCGGCAGAATATACTTGAACTAATATCATAAAGCAAAATATATATAGCTCTGACATGAAAGCGAACCATTAAATATGGCTATATTGTTGCTTATTGTCCATAATGGTCGTTCAACTGGTTTACAAGAAAACTGTTAGTCTCAGCAGGCTTAAACCTTATCCTGTTGAACATGACAACCCCTACCTTTGCAAACAGTGAAGATCCAAATCAGATGGCTTCTAAAGAAGCCATCTGATCAGGATCTACACTGTTTGTCATGCAGTTTATGAACTGAACAAATACATTAAATCAAGCAATTTTATGGGTTGACAGTAAGTGATGGGTGTGGCTAAATTAATTCATTCAGCAGGATAAGGGATAATCAATTTCAGACAGGAAACCCCTAGAAGGTACATTGGCAAACAGTACAGACCCAGATCAGATCTGACCCTTCGCTATTTGCAAACAGTTCAGCCATTTTCTAACTAAATTTCTATAAATAACTAAATCTAACACCCATAAAACTGTGAATAGCCGCTTTCTATACATAAAGTAGAAGAGGGATGAGTGAAACACGAGTTTTCGGAGGGGGGGGGGGGGGGGGGGAAACAATGCTAGGTTAATGTCTCAAGAGATGCCTGAATGAAGACTGGATGGAAATACTGATACAAGTAGTTAAAATTCTGAGGAATATCAATAATTTTTCAAAAATGTCTGCTTCAGTTATTTCTGTGTAATTACCCATGATGCATTATTCATAAGTGTCAGTCACAGGCAAGCCAAGAGCTGTCTTGTGCCCACTGAGCATGCTCAGTCTCCAGCTTCCAGTACTTCCTGTTTCCTGTCACATGACTAGCTTCATCCTGTCTGCTGGAGATTGCAGTGCTGATTGGTAAAATTGGAAAAAAAGATTTAATTAACTGTCATAAACAGAGATACTTGTCTCAGGCTTATTATGTTCATTAATGGGAGAACAATATCTAATTTCGTGCAAAAATCAATCCATATTGATTGCATTTATTCACCATTTTGAGATATCCTCAGGCTAGTGAAGAATTGTTCCAGTCTTTTTATGATCAATTTAATTCATTTAAAATCCAAAACAAATGCAGACGTAATCAGAAAGAATTACAGTTCAACTTCACATGATAGGTAATGAAGAACCTAGAGCTGCTTTAAAAAAAAGCCTGTCATCATCCATCTGGCACAAAAAATCTGTCTGGTGGCCAAACCAGAGGAGTTAAATTGCATCATTTTCCATGGTACACTGGCACCCCTGCCCATTGGGGCTTGGAGAAGTAGATTGTACTGCATGGTGCTTCCCTGCAGAGCTGAAACCGACTGAACATGAGTACTGGTAAACTGCTCTGAAGCCTGCCCAGGCAAACTGGTGCTATCAGGCCAACCCTGAATATGTATATATACACTGTATGATTTGTTTGGGCAGCAGGGCTCAAGATGTCATTTCATCTCAATGTCAGGCTACAGGCGAAAGTCACACAAAACTATTGTTGGAGTCCAAAGCAGAAATCTTGATAGTTAAACAACCATGTTATATCCAAACAAAAACTAGAGCTGTCAGAGGATCTGACTATAGCCCCGCTTCAGCGCTGTCAGAGAAGAAAGTTATTTAAGCTGCAGAGAAAACAGTTATGAACAAGAAATAACTGTTGAAAATTTTACATTATCTGGAAAAACTCTAAGAGTTGTGAGCCCTTGTCCCTCATTTCAATGAGCATGATACATTACCAGAATGTCCATGTTTATACTAAATTCCATCTTCCATTTTTCAATGTTCAAAGGGTAATAACTCCTAAAGTAGGCAAATCAGAGTCAGGGTTCCTGCGCTCTGCACATTGTCTCATGGTGCTTTACACTTGTGTGAAGTGTCATGAAAATATCTCAAATGGTTTGTGAGTTATGGAGCCGACACAGTCAAAATTGCCTTTTTAAATGTTCAAAGGGCAATAACTCCTAAAGTAGGCAAACCAGAGTTATGGTTCCTGCACTCTGCACATCATCTCAAGGTGCTTTTCATTATTTGAAGTTTCATGAAAATATCAGAAACGGTTATGGAGCGGACATAGTTAAAATTGCCATTTTTTAATATTCAAAAGCCTATAACTGAAAAAGTAGACAATCCAGAGTTTGGGTTCCTGCGCTCTGCACACGTAATATGGTGCTTTACATTTGTGTGAAGTTTCATAAAATTATCTCAAACGGTTTTTGAGTTATCGAGCAAAGACGGCTAAAATTGATATTTTTCAATATTCAAAGGGAAATAACTCAAAAATTAGGCAATCCAGAGTTATGGTTCCTGCACTCTGCACACCATCTCATGGTGTTTAATGTTTGTGTGAAGTTTCATGAAAATATGTGAATGGGTTTTAAAGTTATGGAGCGGACACAAAAATTGTTAACAGACACAGACAGACACACAGACAGACACACAGAAAATACGAAAACCAGAGTTATGGTTCTTGCGCTCTGCACATTGTCTCATAGTGCTTAACATTTGTGTGAAGTTTCATGAAATTATCTCAAACGGTTTTCGAGTTATGAAGCGGACACTGTTAAAATTGCCATTTTTCAATGTTCAAAGGGCAATTACTCCAAAAATAAGCAATGCAGAGTTATGGTTCCTGCGCTCTGCACATCGTCTCATAGTGCTTAACATTTGTGTGAAGTTTCCTAAAAATATCTCAAACGGTTTTCGAGTTATGAAGCGGACACAATTAAAATTGCCATTTTTCAAAGTTCAAAGGGCAATAACTCCAAAAGTAGGCAATCCACAGTTATAATTCCTTCGCTCTGCACATTGTCTTATGGTGTTTAACATTTGTGTGAAGTTTCATGAAAATATGTTAAGCAGATACAAAGTTATGGAGCCAACACAAATTAACGGAATCACGGAATTACGGAATTACGGAATTACGGAAAATGTTCAAAGGGCAATAACTCCAAAAGTAGGCAATCCACAGTTATAATTCCTTCGCTCTGCACATTGTCTTATGGTGTTTAACATTTGTGTGAAGTTTCATGAAAATATGTTAAGCAGATACAAAGTTATGGAGCCAACACAAATTAACGGAATCACGGAATGACAGAAGGACATGGCAAATCCAATATAGCCCCACTTTTTCAAAGCGGGGCTATAATGAACAGATTAAAATAGAAAAAGAACCAGTTATGGTCATACGTATCTATTAAATTGTCGGATTTTTTGGATCCACCTGTAACCATATCATGAAGTTTTTGAGCTATAGTTTTGAAATAGACTCCGAAGAAAAAGTACATCTATTCTTCTTATATAATACAGACAAATGCAGTAAAATTCCCCTATTAACCCTTATCTTGCTGTTCATGACAACCCCTATCTTTGCAAACAGTGTAGATCCAGATCAGATGGCTTCTGAAGAAGCCATCTGATCAGGTTCTACACTGTTTGGCATTCAGTTTGTGAATTTGTAGCAATAAATTACATCAAGTAATTTGATTGGTTGATAAACAGAATTTGGGTGTGGCTTAAATGAATATTCAGCAAGATAAGGGTTAAGACCACCTAAGTAGCTGACCAGTAAAGTGCACATCTTTTTGTCAGAAACTGACAACTGCCCTTCTTGAAGTAGTGGAAGGGAGAGAGGGATTCTTGCACAATAGACCCCTTTAATGGTATTTTTTCGAATTTTGATTTATGTGTTGTATTACTCTATTTTTTATATCCAAAACATACATTTATAGATTTATAGCAGCATTAAAAATTTATTTCCCTATAAAATCAGTGTTGCAAAGTTGATGCAATTACACATTTTATTTGAAATACATCTGTACATGATCTTCAGCCCGCTTAACCTTAGACCCTCTCCTTGATTTTAGATGGTGAAACCCCAAAGGGGCCAAGATCAGATTTTGCAACAAGAAGAGTCTGATCAGGGCCTTCACTGTTTGCACCTAATATAATGACCTAAAATAGTGTTGACTGGGCTGTTAAGCTCCAAAACAGTCGATGGTTAAAGCTAACAAAGCCTTTAGTTTACATTGGCATTAACATAAAAATTTACCATTCAAATGGCAAATACACTAGAATGTACTTGAGCTATTTTGACATTTTCATTTCAGCAAAAATTTCCTTGTACAAGATATAAGACACATGCTGTACTTGGGATTACATGAAATGTTTTGGCCACTAAGCTAACGATACTTTGAGCAAACAATACTTTGAGTAACTGGGCCCAGAACTTTATCTGTCATTTACTGTTTTCTTAATTACAACATCAGATGCATAAAATTACATTATGGGAGGCTTGTATTCCAATATCTATCAGTTGCATGATCTCAGAATATTTTTTTTTATCTAATTTCTTAGAGTGACTATTAAATAACCATTAATGTGTCACTGTGTTGAATTTGCCCCTTGAAGCTAACCCAGTATTATCCTGTAGCAGAGCCAGAGTTATTTCCCAAACTTTTTACTGCCTATTCATACACTGGGGAATTATGTTACTTTTGCAGCTGAGTCGAGGCTCGATTTTTACGACTTTTCAAGATACTCTTATGACTGTAAGTGCTGTTAAAATGGGAGCAATGTGTGGTGGAATGGAAATAAAATCGGAGAGAATAGATGGAGTCGTAGATTAATAATCCAAATAATTTCTTCCTAGTGCATTGGGTTTAAAATTTAAGGTGGAATAAATTCCAAAACTATACGAATGCAGTGTCGTTAGATGCATTTTGTCACAAGTTCCATGCCTCGAACATGGATGGCTTTAAGTATTTAAGGGCAGGCCGTGCTCTTATTACAGTGAGTACGGTACTCAGGGACATTATTTAGGGATATTTAGGGTTCTAGAATATGACTGAGACACAAAAATGAAAGAAACACAAAATTAAAGACATCAGATAATTTATGTACAGTACTGTCATCATGATGCATACCACATTACATAAAAGAAATTTTTTTAAATTTTTATTTTCCTTTTCTACAATTTTAACTATCAAATTTGACTAAGAAAATGTCAGTTTATTTCTGATGCTGTCTAGATACCAACTATATGGTTTTAATTAAATAAAATCAATGCTTTTCATCAAGTTTTAAATCAATTATATGGTTGTTAAATGAACCATTCACTTGGTTGCATATGTCAGTTGATAGGTTAAGGTAAGTGTCCCATCAGATATATTTTCTGTCTCTTATTTTTATTTATTTATTTTTTTTTTTTTTTTGGACAAGGAGGGTGGGGAACTTCTCTGCCTTCTTTTTTGCTATCCTGTAAAATGAGCTACTTAAGGAAAATGGGTCACAACTCTTAAAGGAAAGAATTTGCTCCAAAGGAGCAAATTCTTTCCTTTAAGAGTAGACCCAAACTGATGAAGGAAATAAAACTTATCAAGAGTTGCCTCCCCTGAAGGTGTACCCAGTCTCCTGAAGAATGTGAGTGACAGATGTATGCTTGTGTAAGTTAATCACATTGAGGACTTGAAATCTACACCAATGAAATAAACATGGATTGAAATTTAAACTAACAAAGATCACAGATCATTGGCTAAAATCTGAGAGGATATGACATCACACTGACCTCCGACCCTTGTCTGTCAGCAGCCATGAAATGTACACCCTAGATCCATCAGAATTTCAAATAAATGAAGTAAATTAACCATTTTACATGTAAACACAAACCTTATCTTACCTAAACATGCAACTAAATTGATATCATGATATTTATACATTAACTGAATGAGAATAGAAAATGTCAACATTTTTTTTTCTTTCTGTTTAACAAGAAATCAAATGGTACATCTGGAGAAATCTTCTGATCTTTTCTAAGATAACTGATCAGATCATTCAAAAGAACATGGATTATTCCCTAGCATATTTTTCTTTTGAGGGATCATGAAATATTTACAACCAGGAACAGAAGATGAAATATCTTTCTGTGTCAGGAAGCCATTTTATTTTGAGCATCATAGTTCTTGGGTCAGGCTGTGGATGTACATATCGGACACACATTTTTGCCATAAGCATGAAAATGCAAATATTGCCCCCCACTCCCCAAAAACACACATTGGGGCTCAGAGAAAAGATTGGGCTGCATGATGCTTCCATACAGAGCTGAAGCTGACTACACATGAGTACTGGTAAACCTCTTACCCAGGCAAAGTGATGCGAGTCAGACCATCAAATGCATATAAGCTTTTGGTTTCATTGGGGGGGGGGGGGGGGGGGGGGGGGGGGGGGGGGCAGGGTTTGGGAGGTCAATTCATCTCAATGTCAGGAAAAATTCCCACAAAATTGGAAGCATTGTCTCCAAAAATATTTTTTTGCAAGAGTAAGTTTCTATATAAGCTTCCCATGAAAAAAACATATCCATTCCCCTTAAAAATGGGAAACATTAACAAGCACTTAAAATCACATGTATATTAACCCTTTCTGTACCAAATGGAATCTTCCACCTTATATATAGCTGGAGTCCATTTCAAAATTTAGGGGTGTCCGGTTGAACTATTTGGAAATTGGCTGATAATTTTGCAAACAGTGGAGGCCCTGATCAGCCGCCGCATTCTGCAGTGGCTGATCTGGGCCTGCACTGTTGGCCAACTACCCATTTTGGGGTTTCGGGTACCAAATGGGTTAATTTGAAATTGTTGTATGCCTTAGAAACTGGGTATCTTGGATACAACCTTGCTTAACTCACAGGCAGATACAACCTTGCCTTACTCACACGGGCAGATTCTTTCTCAAATTTTAATCCATTTAACTTCCTATAAATCAAATTATTGCAGCATTTGAAAAATTCAAATTGAACTTTAAAATGACCCTCTCCAAACTGACAAAAACCGTCAAACAAATGCATTTCCTGTTGATGGGTAAGGAGATAATGTTTAATTGGGGGGCATCGAAGACGAATACATCTTTCACTGACAACTAAGCTGTATTTTTCCAACAACAATCCTCCGCAATTTCAATGAAAATCATTAAGAAATTGCAGCCCCGTGTTTCGGCCCATTGTTGTATAGATGTAATCGAACTTGACACACTATTGTCAACGGAGGATGCCTAAATGGTGCTTAGCACAGCTTTTTCACCACTGATGTTTTTATAATGACCCCTTATTATGAGGGTCCACAACTATTGTCCAGTTCTGAAGAGCCCTGGTGTCAGTCTCCGCACTAATTTCTTTGGCCGGTCCTCCCTCATTGAATTGGGAACCATTATCTTATTAAAGATACTTTGTAAAGCTTAAAGATTTGGCTGAAATTCCCTTGTCTGTCTTTTTGACCTTTGGTTGTGCTTTTAAAGTTTCTTTTGAAAAAGATAATTCTCTAACAGATGGTTAAGTCATGACTGCTGAAAATTAGATACTATCAAAAATGGGCCGTTGCAAGCAGGGAGAAAGGCGGTGTGGGGGCGTTGTGTGGGGTTAAAATTTTTGGAAGAAATGTTTCAGCATGGTAAAAATTATATACTTAACTGTGTTGAAAAAAGACAGAAAGTCTTAAACATTTTAGATTCTAATAAAAAGTTTAATGTACAATAATAACCCATTTTGTACTGGAACTCCAAAATGGGTAATTGGCAAACAGTGCATTCTGCGTGGTCTGATCAGGGCCTCCACTGTTGCTAAAAGTTCAGTTATTTTCCAAATTAATTTTGAAGAAAACACAACCTGACACCCCTAAATTTTAAAATGGACTCCTGCTTCATATAAGGAGGAAGATTCCATTTGGCACAAAAAGGGTTAAATTTCACACCCTGTGTTAAAACGGCAACTTTCATTTCTCCAGAACTAGCACTGTGGTCATGAAAAGTATTGATCATAATTTGGTATTAGGCTGGTCCTATAAATTTTTTAACAGCCCTTAAGTACTCCTTTCTGGGATCAATTTTTTTTAATTTTTTTTTGGGGGGGGGGGGGGGGGGGGGGGGGGTTAATTCTAATCTTTCTTTGAATGAGTGTGGAAATATTGTTTTCCACATACCAGACAATCATGTCAGACTTATTATTTTGAGATAAATTCTTTGAGCATTTCATGAAACTTTAGTTAAAAGCTTCCAAAAAACATGAGAATGACACTTTTATGGCTTTTCAATTTAACAGCAAGACAATAAAAACAATAATGATAATGATAAACTCATTTACATGTATACAGTAGTGTACACCAAAGTGAAACCAGTTTTTGTTGTTGTTTTTTGAAACATTTTTTGGGTCATTTAGACAAGTTTACTCTGCATCATGATAACATGTCCATGAAACGAAGACCCCTTCAAACCCCACTTTTTATAGAGGAAAGTGGGGTTTATGGGGGTATACATTATCTGTGTTATTTTGCTCACAAACATAGATTATATAAGTTGTCTCACCAGATCAGCCCTCTGCTGATCATACGCTGACATATATAGGAGACCTTGAGGAATGTAAATTGGAGAATGAAGAATGCATGCTAAGGGCTAATTTTTTATGGGACTCTCCTTTTTGTCTTGACTGCTTGTCAATCAACCTGAAGATACTAAGCACAGAAGCTCTTCAGCGCTGATGTCCGCGTGACTATCACTGATTTGTAGGAAATCCTGGAAAGCACCAGGTTATTAATAGAAAACAGCCATGTCATTGTTATCGATGTGAGGTCAGAGTATTGCTCTGAGAGGCGATTCTAATGAGTTCCTCCACACAGTAAAATGGTAATAAATATTCATTTTTTTTTTATCTTAACTCTTATCCTGCTGTTCACGACAACCCCTATATTTGGAAACAGTCTAGATCCAGATCAGATGGCTTCTTCAGAAGCCATCTGATCAGGATCTATACTGTTTGACATTCAGTTTATGGATTTGTAAGAATAAATAACATCAAGTAATCTGATTGATTCTAAGTCAGAAATGGGTGTGGCTAAAATGAATATTCAGCAAGATAAGGGTTAAACTATTTTTCAGGAGCCCATTATTCACAGCTCATCTCTTTTTATGACCTGGCATGCCTTAAACAGAATCTCAAGGTAGATAACTCTTTTTAGGTAAGGTAAGACAATGAAATGAACACCCATTCATATTCATTCCTACCTATTCATAGCTCACATATTTGACAAGTCACAAAGAGCTAAAATATGTGCCAAGCTTAGAGAAACCCAAGCAGTTTTAAACAATGACAATCATCTGATATAACTAAACCCATTTTGGCCAAATGAACTCTTCCACCTTGGAGCAAGTGAACCTAAAGGGTGTTTAATTTCACTTCACATCAATTTTTACAAAGATTACATTTCATTGTTTGTTTGTTTTGTTTGATTTGAGATTTAACGTCCCCATCAATACTATTTAGGTCATTTTGGAGACATCGCTTCAAATTTTGTGTGAAACCTATAGGGTCTATATGCCTGGAAGGTCTGACTTGCAACACTTTGCCTGGACAGGCTTAGATCCTCTAAGCGGTTTACCAGTACTCATGGAAGTTTCAGCCCTGCATCAAGTAATCTGATTGGTTCAAAGTCAGAGATGGGTGTGGCTGCTAAAATGAACATTCAGCAAGAGAAGGTTGAGTAAGTGTCTTGGATGCACATTTGAACTGCCTCACAGAGGGCAGAAACAAAAGCAACCTGCTTAAAGCTATACTGTTACAGGCGAGCAAGAGTCTTGGACACTCATTAGAAAAATTTTAAGAACACACTTTTTCACTTTTCAAACATTGAGCCAAAGATTGGAAAAGAACTATAATGGGCAGACATTTTTCTCTATAGTGAATGTCGGAAGGCATCTTTTCCTCTGACGGTTTCAATTAAACTTAACCAGTAGATTTTTCAAAGGACATGACTGTCTCAATAGAGAATGTCTTTACAAAATGTTTGGCCATGACACTGTCCTGGACTGACCAAATCAAACCAACCCACAAGCTGAACTTCATTCAGTTATTCATTTTCGTCGCACAATTTTATGTAAGAATCAATGGACCACAGAAGCACAATGCTGTTTCGTAGATTGGTCAAAACAAGTCACATGTGCGACACAGTACATTTTTTCACGCTGTCACTGAAGTTTGCCTGGTGACTTGATTGCAATATTGCGTGCACGGCCACAATCTTTGTAAACCTATTATAACTACATTGACTACTTGTGAAAAGCTCTTATGTGAACCAGATCGGGTCATGTGACCAAACTGTCAAGTTGGCTCACCGAGCCAGTAACATATATGTCTTCTTTTGTCAGTTTCTTTTCTTCCAAGGTGAAAATATCATCTCATCAGCCGGTTTTATTAAATTTTCCTTCAAACAACAAAAACCTTCAAGCCTATACCTATTTCAAGTGGTGAAAATGTATCGTTTGAGCTGTCAGTGTATCTATCAATGTGAGGCCATCAGAAGAACTGATCTTAAGATCATTAAACAGACAAATTTTGTTGTAAAAATAATAACTCAAGAGTAAAATTTCAATCAAAAATTTGTGAGCATTTCAATGAATATCAGCTATGTAATTATTGCTGTCAGCTAGGTGACCATACATCTTCAGGTCCCTTACCCTTAACCCCTGTCCATTTCGAAATTTTGGGTTGTCAGGTTGTGTTTTCCTCAAAATTTATTTGGAAAATGGTTTAACTTTTGTAAACAGTGTAGGCCCTGGTCAGATGCCGCATTCTGCCGCATCTGATCTGGGCCTGTACCATTTGCCAAATACCCATTTTGGGGTTTCCGGTAAAAAAAACGGTTTAACTGTCAATCACTACATTTGCAGACATGATTTTCAAAAATAGGCTAAACATTACATAATAATTATTTGCTTGGCAGACCATTCACATGTATTGTCAAGTTTAATTTTCTCTGAAAACATAATTTAGAGAGCAGCCTCAATGAGGTGGTTCTCATGAGAACCTAGCGGAGTTTGTTTTGTTTGTTTGATTTGAGGTTTAATGTCCCCGTCAACATTGTATAGGTCATTTTGGAGACATTGCTTCCAATTTTGTGGCACTTTTACCCGACATTGAGATGAAATGACTTCTCAATTCCTGTCACCCATTATGAAACCAATAGGGTTTATAATCAGTCTTGCGCCGCTTTGCCTGGACAGGCTTAGATCCTCTAATCGGTTTACCAGTACTAGTATGTGGTGGGTTTCAGCAGCTCTGCGTGGAAGCATCATGCAATGCAGCCCATCTATTTCTTCAAGCCCAAATGGGCACTGGGCCGACCTACTGGAGTAGAAATGAGAAAAATAGCACAAATTTTCATCCCAAAAATAACCACTATGGAGATTTGAAAGAATGCACTATTACACACATGATGACAAAATTTGTTGCCTGTCAAAATTAGTGAAATTTCGCTATTAAGACCACCTAAAATAGGACTAATTCTGCTTTGAAAAGCTTATTTTGAACAGCGCAGTTATTCGTACCTTGTGTTTTCTGCACACGATGTCCCCTGGTCATGGACCACCTTTGGTACTGTTCAAAAGTGGTCTTAAAGACCACTTTTGAACAGTCCCAAAGGTGGTCTTAATATAGGAATTTTATTGTATTTTCAATAGGGATGTAACTAATATTACAAATAAGTGATGTCTGTTACTATAATTTTGCTATATAATAATTACATTGTTATGATTGGCTATATCAGGGTGATTAGCTTTTTGTTTATATAAACAGAAAATGTTGATATAAATATTCTCAGGCTGAATCTTGAATGATATGCTTGTGATAAATCCCAAGAAAATGTATTTCTCAACGCTGAAATATACAATACAACATCTGTATGCAATATTGTTGGAATCAAGATCAAAACTGTTTTTAATAAACAATCTCAGGCTTTCTCCATTGAATGTCCTGCTAAAGTCAAGACCAAATGAAGATAAGCACAGCACAGCCATTGCAGCAACCAACATTTGAGGATTTCTAAGTTAACCCTTGTCCTGCTGAGCCCAGATAGGTCTTATCTTTCAAACAATGAAGATCCAGATCAGATGGCTTCTTCAGAAGCCATCTGATCAGGATCTTCATTGTTTGTCATTCAGCTCATGGATTTGTTGCAATAATTTGCATCAAGTAATCTGATTGGTTGCTAATCAGTAGTAGGACGTGGGTGTGGCATATATAAATATTCAGCAGGGTTAACCTTTTTCCTGCTGTTCACGACAACCTACCTTTGCAAACAGTGTAGATCCAGAAGCCATCTGATCAGGACCTACACTGTTTGTCATGCAGTTTGTGAATTGAATGAATACAGTAGATCAAGTAATTTGATTGGTTGATAGTAAACAACCCTAGTGGCTATATTAATTTATTCAGCAGGATAAGGGTTAATCAAGGGCCTATAACTCTCCAACTAATAGTCCCATCAAGTGTTTTCTGAAAAATCCGGAACATTGGAGATTTTCTGTAATTCTCCTAAAATGTTAGCAAATTTGTTTTGCCATCCAGCAAGGAGTCAGAATGACAAACAGTGCAGACCAGATCAGACTCCTCTTACAGGTTTGACTCCATTACCAAATGCAAGTTGGTCAAAAAGTTAAGTGTAGGAAGTTTTCAAGACATTTTACTGAAAACCCAGAGACATGAGGAATGTCTGCAGATCCATTTGGTAAACAATTCATTTAAGGGCAAAAGGCACTTAAATGTTTTTTATCTCTTATCCTAACCCTTTCAACCCTGTAGACTCATACAGGTACCTTAATGAAAACAGGGCAGATCCAGATGAGACGGCTCTTAATGAGCCGTCTCATCAAGATCTACACTGTTTGCTGAACTTTTGTTGGACTGTAACTGAAATCCCTATTTTAAATTTATGGTTCTTTCCTAATCAGGAAGTGGAAGAACCCATTTCTGAAACTGAGGGTAAAAGGGATAAGCAGCCTCCATCAGGACAACTCTGCCGTAGGCAGATATTCCGTCAACGAATTAAGCCAGTTCTAAGCCAATTATTATAATGAAAAGCGGACAGAAGGTCTGAATTACAAACTTCGATGATTAGGAGTCCCGATCACATAAGGCAGTTAGAATTACTGTTCTCCGAGAGAAAAGATCGTCAAAGCCACAAACAGATTTAATGACAGTGTTCACAAACACAAAACACATTTCAATAAAAGACACCCTGCATAGCATTGTTGTTCTTTTGGCTGGTGAGGGCAAAGCGGAGCCAGAGGGCTGAAGCGAAATAATGATCCCCTATTGATACAAAAGCAGAGGGTTCTTTTATTTGGGACCCTTCACAAAATTTGCCTGGTGGGGTCTCACAAACAAACTAATGCCACAATGCCTCTCCTGAACAAGCCATTCAATTTTGCACAGGGATGTCTGGTTTATTTTACTTACATGGTCATTTTTTATATATATAATCTATAAATTTTAACCCACACAGTACCAGAAACCCCTAAATGGGTACCCTGGCAAACAGTGCAGGCCCAGATCAGACGCCGCAAAGGCGGCATCTGATCAGGGCCTACACTGTTTGCAAAAAGTTCAGCCATTTTCCGAATAAATTTTGAAGAAAACACAACCTGTCACCCCTAAATTTCAAAATGGACTCCTGCTATATATAAGGAGGAAGATTCCATTTGGTACAAATCATCAGCAATGCCAAAAGAAACCTTAGAACAGGACATGGCTCCTTTATGAAATTGTGCACAATAACATTAGCATATAAACCAAATTCGAATGGCTATCACACTGAAGCTGGTATTTTTCAGTATTTGTATCTACTAGTGAATTATTCAGAAGTCGAAATTTGATACTATTTTGAGCCTTATGAATTTATAATGAACTGAAGAACATATTTTTGCTTTCAATGGTGTGGTAAATATCCAAAAGGTTTGTTGTTCCTCGAGTTTAATTTGGTTCAATGAAGACCAGTTTTAGCCTGGCCTGACTTGCTGCTGCAAGCAGTCCGATCTGGGTCATCACTGTCTGCTGTCGGGATCAATACTGTTAATGCTGTTTTATTCAGGAGATTAACAGCGCAGTCAACACAATTAAGGTCACATCAAGCAGGTCAGTTAATCAAAACCACACATTTCCTGGGCAGGCTTAGTCCATCTAAGTTGTCAACCAGTGCAGCACAATTTTTTTGGGCTAAAGCTGAAGACGGCCCTTGTGAATCAACAGAAACAGAAGAATGACCAATGAAAATATATCATAATCTTAATTAAAGAATGGATGTGCTGACAGATCAAACTATTTTGTTAATGGTGATAAGTTTTTCCATGTTTTTAGGATGAATACTGTACTATCCATTGTCACTGTCTTTTTGCTTCTATCTGTTTTTATAGAATTAATTTTATAAATTGAATAATGTTATTGACAAGTGGCGATAAGTTTAATCAATGGCCCATGGATATGAAAATTAATATTAGCCGTGGGATGATTAAACTTTACTACATACAGTCAAACTTTAATAGTTCAAGCCAACGAGGGCTACTTCCAGGCGGCAAATGGGGATGATTTTGGGAATTCTTTTCGGTATTCTATAATACGCCTAATTAATGCAATTCTAATGAGTACATGCACAATACATTTTCAAGATAAAATACGAAAGATATCCTAAATTTTCTCTCCTATTTCTTATGTATAGAAATTCTCTAGGGACTCAAGAAGGGTTTGACTCAGCCATGGTACACGAGTGTGTTCAAGCCATGAAAGTTCTAACAGCTGGGACCAGTTGTTCAAAAATAACTATGTCGTTAGTTTAAAATTTGGTAATTTATTATGGCAAATATGCCAATATTTTTGCTGGAAAAAATGTGAGTAGCTTTCGCATTCGCAAAAGCTGCTCACATTTTTTCAGCAAAAATAACAAAATTTTAGGTATCAAACTTGCTAGAATAGTTAACAATATGACCACTGACGAGCTCGTTTACCTAACGAGGCTTTGAACAAAAGGGCCCTGATGTGCAGCTTTGCAAGAGCACTGGTTGCTCAGACCCATAGAGAAGAGGGATTACTTTATATCCCACCCTCATCGATACAAGGATGGCAAAGAGACGCAAATGTAGAATGCACTTATGATCTTTTTTTTACATTGTATTTCATGTTATATGAGGACCCATGCAGCATTCTAGTATTTGCTATGCATGGCCAACCAAAACTATCTGTCATTATTTTGCGTAGACTAAACACAAAATTGTCATGTCCGAGTGCTCATAGCATGACAATCTTTTTACTCAATTCTCTTCTCGAATACAAAATATTATCGCAACTTTCCCGATGATAAAAAAGGATGAAGGGAATGCAGTTCATCAATATCCAAAACAAACGAAAGCCTTATCTATAATTAATACACCGTGATAGTTCCGAAAACTATGAACCTAATCAAGCCGGCTGAACAAAATGGGAAAAAATCTATATTGATGCAGGGAACGATAACACTACGTTAATACAAAACTTAGGATTCGAGGAATGAGCTCGACAATTGCGAGATCTGCCAGCGAATTTCTCTGCTGAATAAAAACAACCAATATCGAAGACTGTTTATTTGAGGTTCGTTAAGCCGCGGCTGGTTGATAAATTCTGGCATTTGATTCAAGCACAGTGCACAAAATGTGCCAATTTTGCATTGTTTGACAATCACTGCGAAAACTAATCAGTGGAATTAATTTCATAATCTCCACGAGGAGAAAATGATCTCTTTATCAATATCTTCTCAAATAATTGCTTTTTTTTCTTCCAATTCAAACATGTAACGAGAATTGATCTAAGTCTTTCAGGATGGTAAATTGTGAGTCTGCTCCAGTAAAAGACAGAAATGATATAAGCTGGAGCATTTGGTTGTCTTATTTTGGACTTTTTCTCAGAACAGAATGCAAACAGAAGCAGGGATTTACACACAGACATTTGAGCATATCAAGTCATATGCTATCAAACAAAAGTTGACACCAACAACACACTGCAATATATGGTGTATGCATTTCCTGGCTATTTTAGGCCTTGTGTATGCTACTCATATTTTTGTTTTTCTTTCAGCAAAAATGTCTCTCAATTCAATAATATCTCTTTCATTGACAACTGTTTAGTTCTGACAGCCTATCTATGATGCATTCTTTAGGTCACAGTTTAAATACATCATTTAACAATTGACACCCTATTTTGAAAACAATAACCAACTGCTTTTCACTATGTTCGAAGACACAGATCAGAGCCAAAACAAACCAGAAACTGGACTATATGAAGCCACTCAAGCAAAGCAATTCTTTTTACCATAAGTTCTATTATGATATTGAAGACAGCATGCAACAGCCAAACCAGTGCTTTGGCGATCAATACATATAATTACACAATTAAGGGACAGCGGAAATAATTATTTATTGAACATCCCATAAATCATAATTTGTAAGCTGAGAAATATGACCAAGTCAGGCTAGAATACTACATCCTGAATGAAAAGCAGAAGTGGGCTGTTTAGCTGACCTTTCAATCAGAGAATATTAGATAACCTTCTGAAATTCAGCAAAAAACATGTAACATTATTTATTTTAATGAAGAAATAAGACTAATCCTAGAATTATCATCCAATATTTAATGACTGAGTTAAAAGCATTACTAAGATTGGTCAAGCAGGAGAGGTGATTTTGGAGTCAAAAAGTTTGAATTCCATAATTTTTAGCCAGCCACTACCATTTGAGACCCTAAATGGGTAACAAGACGAAGGGCTGATTCCTTCATTATGACAAATCTAAAACTATTTTCAATACTTTATACTATGTTCAACAATATTTAAGATTTGATTTGTCAACGGATATGGATTATCTAGCTCAATCATCCTACTTCTGACACAATGTCATACAGCAATATCCCAATTCTGACATCAAATTTGAAAGCAAAATCTAACTTCTGTCATCTATTGGTAAATAGTAATATCCCACTTCTGACACCATTATAAATATAATGTCTATATCTATATTCTATCATGGAAAGAAAGAGTTATACATTCTCTATTATATTTCATTCTTAATTTTCATTAAAAATTACTTCTTGGAGCATAAATGAAACTGAAAATGAAATCTGCAGAGCAAATCAGGGCAAAGGAAGAGCATATATATCCATAAGGAAGCTGCTAGAAGACTGTCCTAAAAAGCTTGAGAGCAGACCTACCAGGAGGTATCATGGTCTTGTACTTAGGACATATGACTCCTTAAAATGGCTTGAGCTTACCAAACCTCATTGACTTTCTTCACCCAGAGTGAATGCGAGAATAAATTTAGGAAAAATAACTGGGCCTAGTTGTTCTCTGTTCAAATGTTCTATAAAAAGGTAATCCTTTGGAAGCAAGGACTACAACAGATGGAGTATGCTATTTTTTTCTCTGGATCAGACTGGCTTGTTTCAAACAATTAGGCCTCAACAGTGACTCTCAAATATTTTCAAAATTCCACAGTGGAATCAATGATCCCAAAGGAAGGCATCATCTGCTGAATGAACTTGTTTGTGACCAAAAGGTAACATGGTCCAGCAAGTACAATACATGTATTTAATACACAGATATTTTATCTGAATAACATTTATGCAAGAGTTACACATATTTTTCATCACCATTTTTGCATATCTGCCATATCAAATAATGGAAGTTTTAACCAAATGATGATGTTTTAGTTTTGAACAAGTGATGCATGTTTTTCTTCTCCTGAATTAAACTATGTCCATGCCATAGTGGGCCTCCAAGCATCTCTTGCTTTATCTATACCAATACTTATTTCACAAAAGAACACAAAAAGGACAAGACAAAAATGTTAGCATTGCTACCTCTCAATCAACAATTACAGCCCTGGCTGGATATTGGCAATTTTATAGACAAAATAAACCTAAAACAATGAATATTTTATGTTCGATAGGAAGTAATAATAGCATCATTTTATAGTCGGGAGAAGTGGATAGCAATTCCAGCAATAAAGATCCTACTCAAGGGATTGTCCTGGTGTTTAGTTACTGTTCTGTCATCAATATGAACAACTTTTAGTGTTATTTAATAGTTTGTATGTACACAAGATTTCTTAGAGTACCATTAGTTGTGTGGCTGAAGTATACCCAGGCATATAGAAAATAGTTTTATCCAGCCTATTTCTTCAAGCTTTGATGAGCAGGGATGGGAAGAAGAGACAGTGAGAAGAAGAGATAGAGCAACACATCTAGCAATGGACATCAGGGAAGGGGAAGGTGAAGGAATAGGATGTAATTTGTGGGCTGTGATCTTTAATTGTGGCTTTCCATGAGCAGCTTTTTCTTAGATGGACTTTAAAACAGTTCAATATATAAAATTAAGTTTTTTATTTAAAGAATAATGTCTAGAAATATTACCATTTATGGGATGCCATTTTTTCTTTATACTGTAATGATCCTGAATATTGGGTATAGGTAGACCTAAGCGAACAGTGCAGACCTAGATCAGACTGCTAAATCTGATCAGGGTCTACACTTTTGGCCTTTCTGTCTGTGCCTTTTAGACTCCTTGCTGGACTGTGAAACAATTTTTTTTCAATTCTTTCAAGAAGTTCTCAAGGTATCCAAAATTTTAGGCTTTTTAACGGTAAACAATACAGAACAAGGGTGTACAAGAAACATGGATTTTGCTTTGAATTTTAGTATGTTTGCCATGCACTGAAAGTAACACACTCGTTGGCTAATTTTAACTTCACTTTTTCAGACTAAATTAATATAACAACTTTGTTCCCTAATATGCTATTTAATATGGAGAAGTATCTTTAAACCTAGAGAAATTCCTATGAAAGCCAAAGCTTTCTGACAACTTCAGCCCTTCTACAATGATTGATTGCACTGTATTACTCTCACAAAATATCCATCATGATTGAACAGCCTCTTGGGCTCCTTAAGGTGCATGAATACACCCAACACTACTTATGCTGCCATTTTATAAAAGAGACAAGGGAAGCCACTAGGTTTGACTTCTTTTTCTTAGTTCTGTTTTTCTTCCCAACAACAATAAAGGTCATATGGAGAAGAAACCTCTGGTTAAAGATTCATCTGAAAGTCTAGAGAAGCCGGATATTGAACCAATGACCCCTGATTTGTGAGGTATCTTAACCATTCTACTACAAAGGTTTCTACCAAATGCAGCTGCATTTGGGTGTGTGTGTGTGTGGGGGGGGATAGAAGCCTTTGCGGTATAGTGGCAGTGGAACAGTTTCCTTTGAAATGGAGCTCTGTTCAATTACAGTCCAACCTGTGTTAGGGATAATCAAAATTTGCTTCCTTAAGACAGGACCTTGCTTCATAAAGGTGGTACAGTAAAATTTCACTCAGAAGACCAGCTAAAATCAAGACTAATCTGCTTTTAAAACCTTATTGAGTAGATTTCAGTTATTCTTTATTTGTGTTTTCTACATCCAGTGTCTCTTTATAACAGCTAGAACACCTTTGGGACTGTTCAAAAGTGGTCTTAAAGACCACTTTTGAACAAACCAAAAGGTGGTCTTAACATACTGCTTTTGAAGAACTCAAATGAAACAGAGACTCCCATTTTCTATCTGTAATGTGTTCTTTGTTTCCAAAGCCAATCTTTTATAGCTTAGTTTTTGGGGGACAAGCTACCATAGGCACTGCATCCTGTCCTAGAGGACAAAATAACCCAGATGGGGACAAGATACCAGGAGAGGGGGGGGGGACAAGATAAACTGGGATACCAGTTTTCTTTCCAGTATCAGAATGAATTACAATGCAAAAGCTTCTCATATTTTTTTTTGTTTTTTTTTTTTTGAAAATTCTATTTGCCGATGTTGAATTTAAAGCAACAGTAACTAGAACTTTTTCTAAATTCACAACAACCGGGTCAAATCCACCAGCTCTGGCCGCCCCAGCCACAGTGCCTTAAAGAGGTTCCACTGAGCAAGAAAATAAAGTGTCTAGCCAAATCGATGACTCGAGACAGCCATCAGAAAATTGCTATATACTATTGTTCTCCTATTTGCCCGGGTCGTCTAAGACAATATCGGATATAATTCTATTTCAGAAAAGAAGATTACTTTCATAATTAGCGTTAGTTTCTTTCTGGTGTGACTGTTAATTTGGGATGCGTTTATCAATGGTTGATCTGATTAAATTCACGCCTCTATTAAAGATGAAAGAAACACACGATTGGTTTTAGGCTTAGAACACAGAGAGTAATGACTTGGTTGACATGACTTAGCAAATATGGGTTTAAATGATGATGAAATGGCATATACAAGGCTATTTTTTTTCAGCACTTTTCACTTACCGAAAAGACCCATTTCCGAATTTATCATAAAATGGTGGTTAATGTGATTTGTAGCAGCAAAACAACTAACATTCTGTAGTACCGCTTCATAACACCTTTCATTACATGTTTTTACGGGCCTCCATGGCCTAGTGGGTAAGAGCGCTGACACATAATAATTAGGTCTCTTACCTATGTGGTTTGAGCCTCGCTCGGGTCAAGATGAGATGACAAGTTCTGCAACGGAAGGTCAGGTGTTTTTTCTCTGGGTACTCCAGTTTTCACCCACCTCTAATAATTTATAAATGATTGGCATGAAATAAGTGAAACGATCTTTAAAAGGCAGTACAACCAAAACAAAAGAAATGAAAAAAAAAAAAAAAACAAGATGTGTTTGTGAAACACTGATGCCCCCGGACAGCGCCAATGTTAATGATTTAAAAATTTTGAAAAAAATAGGTCAAAGGTCAAGTTCAAGGTCACAAGATCAAAAATTATGGTACCACTGGAAAGGTCTTGTGATAAGGTATACACATGTGAAATATGAAAGCTCTATCTATTACCATTCAAAAGTTATGCCCAATGTTAAAGTTTTTGCAGACGGACAAACGGACAAACAGACGGACAGACCAAAAACTATATGCCCCCGAATCTCTTAGATTCCGGGGGCATAAAAAATATGGTTTTGGAAAGATGGATCCCAAAAATGTACCTATTGTCTAGAAAAAATGACCATAAATGGTCATTTAACTACATAATTCAAACTTTTGATTATCTTGAAAAAAAAAATTGTACCCCAAGAATTGTAATAAAGAGTATGCTCTAAAATATTATACTAGCCATGTTTCTTATATCATCTTTGCTAAGTCTACTCTTTGAAACAATTACAGCACAAAAATTTATTGAATATAACATCTATAGGTGTATCTTATTTTTTTAAATAGCAGGTATTTAAGTAGATTTTGAGATAATCAGATATAATTTAGTAATAATTAGATATATCCTAAGATTAAAAGACGTTTGTAACACGATAGTTTCCCTACCGAGGTTTAATGATATATATCTTTATATTCAATAACAGATTCTGGGGTGAGATAAAAAATTTAAATGCCTTATGGAATCTATTTAAAACAGCTGAATTTGAGATTTATTCAGATACAGAGTTAGATATACATTGCACAAATTTTTACACTGAGGTACCTTTGCGTTGACTAATTATTTTTTTCTAGAGATAGTTTTTGTCATTAACATAAGATCTAATTGTACCTGTTACCAAGGCCATAAAAGTCATCTTAATCTTTATGCACCAGTCATTTGTAACCAATGCCCCCCCCCCCCCCACCCCCCGCCCCCCAACAACCTAGCAGGGACAATGTCTTTCGCTTTTCACAGCCCTGCTAGAAGCCCTGCACTGAGGGGACCTCCTGAATGTCATTGCCCCGCTGTTTATAATAGTTAATTCCACTGGGGTATGTTTGCATAAAATCAAAACCACTGCATTAACCCAGCACTGCAGGGGAACACAGAGGGTAACTACCCCGCACATTAGCCCCACTATCCCCCACCTATCCTGCAGGTTAAGATGCCAAGAAAAAAATAACATCTGAAAATGTCGTCTGCTTATGTAGTCTACTGAATTTTTTTGCAAACGTTTTAAAAAATATTTTTGCTCACAAGCAAACTCAGACTCCTAGAGGAGCAGTCTGATTTTGGTCCACACTGTTTGCAAAAAATGACTTTTAAAGTAACCAGCAGACAAAAAAGCAGACAACAATGGTTGTGATTGGCATTTTATGTGCTAATACTGCAGATAAAAAAAGGCCGTCTTCAGCTTGGAAAAGGGAAGACAGTTTTTCTCCAGGTACTCCGGTTTTTGATTCTGTGTGGCACAATATGGGTTGGATTTTTCTAGATTGGAAAACTCCCATAGCCTGAAGATTTTTGTTCAAGATATATTTTTGGGTTGACTGATCAACAATCAACCCAAAGTTACTAAGCATAGTAACTCTTCAGTGACTATCGCTGATTTATAGGAAATCCAGGTAACATATTTAGTTAAAACAGAAGCCTTAGTGAGGTCAGCATATAGAATCTGGGCTGGCTTGGCAAACAGTGTAGACCCAGATCAGATGCCACAGAACATGGTGTCTGATCAGGATCTACACTGTTTTCTTACAGTACTGGAATTTTAAGATCAGATGCCGCAAAATGCAGTGTCTGATCAGGATCTACACTGTTTTCTTACAGTACAGGAATTTTAAGATCAGATGCCGCAAAATGCAGTGTCTGATCAGGGTCTACACCTTTGGCTTAAAATCTGGAGTTTAAGGGTTAAATGAATCAGTTTAAGTCTCAAGCCCAGCCTGCAACCACCCAGTACTATCAGTGCTTTGATTAATGTTCTGGATGACCCATTTTAGACAAAAAAAAAAACACAAAAGGGACACTGGAATACAGTGTAGACCCAGATCAGATGCTGCAGACAGATCAGGGCTTTCACTGTTTGCAAATAAGTTCAGCTATTTTCTAAATAAATTTCTAAAATAACCCAACCTGAGAAAATGTATTTCATTCAGTACAAAATGGATAAAGGGCTAGGTTTGCATTTTGTGGTAAAAATTTCAACAATCCCTCATGAAAACACTAAAAAACACGGACAATATGTCATAAAACCCGCAAAAAACTGTTTTATAGCATGGGTAATTACAGCTACTGTAAAAACCCTAAAAATTTTGAAGCCTTATGGACTAGCTGAAATTTTCCTAAAATTTAAACAAATTTGTTCCACGATGATCCAGTAAGGAGTCCAAAAGGTGTAGACGGAATGGCAAACAGTGTAGACCCTGATCAGACTGCTCCTTCAGGAGCAGTCTGATCTGGGTCTGCACTGTTTGCTGAGGCCTATCTGTCCCAATACTTAGGATCATTACAGTAGTCTAAGGTCAAATATTTTGACCCCAGTTTAACAACACTGGGCATAAACTAGCATACGTCAACAACAATAAATTTGGCCATTTAATTGGGGGAAAAAAGTTTGGGTGGTGATGCTTAAAGCCTATGTTTCTGACAAGGCAATTAACATTCTAACCTAGCAATTAAATACATGTATTATTTAAATGGTCATGCTGTCATATCAAATTAAGCATGATGATTTCTAACCTGTTTTTTTGTACTGTATTTTATTGGAAGGGGAGATAACTTAAAAACCATGGCACCCAGAGTTCTGGTTCTTGTGCATGACACACAGTCTCAGCCATGCGAACAATTGTGCCAAATACCATCAATGAATCTCAAAGGGTATTAGAGTTATGGACAACAAGGTTGTGTCTACGGACGGACAGACGGATGCCAGGCCCTGAACCTAGGATGCCAGGCCCCGAACCTATTCGGACGGGGGGATAAAAAGCATGTACTTGGATCTAACAGTGTATACCCAGATCAGACGCCGCAGAACGCGGCATCTGATCTGGGAATACACTGTCAGCCAATGTCCCAAAAATGGGATGCTAGGCATACATGGGTTAAACCACTTTTAAAAAAATTAGAAAATGGGGGAGGCTGTGCAGTCATACATCACATTCTGCGGAATCTGTTCTTGGCCTGCACTGTTTTGTTTGGGATTACCCTGTATAAAATGCGTTAACAGAAACCTTATGTTGCAAAAAATTTGAAAGATTTGATGAATGTCTTTGCAAGTGAAGTGTGTAATTGCCATACTTTAATTATGAAACCTAATATGCTTAGCATATGTAAAACACTACCTACAGTTTTGACACCGAACCCTACTTTTCTAATTTCACCTGCCAAAAAATGTGACTGATTTTCAGCACTGACTATTTATCCTATTGTTTGCTTAGTGACCGTTCATATAAACCCTAGTATATACCCTCATGATTGTTCCCTTTTCTTTCTGGTTCTTGTTAGAACCTCAATGAGGCTGTTCTGACAAACACCCAGATTTAAAGTTCGAGGCATAAAAAAAAATATATAACTTTTTTATCATAGATCTACAAATGCCTTTCAAGAATGGGTTTAATTTCTGGCCAGTCAACACTACTAAAGTCATATCAAGCTGATCAGTAAGTATATAAGTACAGTAAAATTCTGCTATTAAGACCACCTAAAATTAAGACTAAATCTGCCTTTAGAAGCTTATATACGTGGTTGCAGTTATTCGTTCTTTGTCTTTTCTGCATACAGTGTCCTCTTGTCAGAGACCACCTTTGGGACTGTTCGAAAGTGGTCTTAAAGACCACTTTTGAACAGTCCCAAAGGTGGTCTTAATATAGGAATTTTACTGTTAGTTAAAAGACTATTTTACCAAGGTGTATCATAACAAGTACAGTGCATGTTTTTTTGCCAGTTTGTTTGTTTGATTTGAGGTTTAATGTTTGGTCAACACTGTAAAGGTCATTTTGGAGACGTTGCTTCCAATTTTATGGGACTTATACCCGACATTGAGATGAAATGACATCTCAAGCCCTGCCACCCAATGAAACCAATAGGGTTTATAAGCATGGATGGTCCGGCTCCCACCACTTTGCCTGGGCAGGCTTAGATCCTCTAAGCGGTTTACCAGAACTTGTGTGCGGGATGGTTTCAGCTCTGGGTGGAAGCATCATGCAGCCCATCCATTTCTTCAAGCCCCAATGGGCGGGGGCCAAATGCCGTTCTTGGGATTGATTGAGAAGATTGTTAAGAGTTTAATGACATGTCAACCCTTGAGGATCATTTTGTGTCATCTCCCAATAACATTCCACGGCTGCAAGCAGGTTTTGTCCAACTGTAAGCCAATATCAGTTGGATGCCCCAGTGATGCAAGATACACATTACCTTGTCCCTGAGAAGGTCAGTAGAAATATTATTTCATGGTCAATCTCCAAGAAAGTCAATGTTGCAGACTGTTCTGCATATGCTTGATGTCATTCAAGGCGAATTTTTTTTATGTAAAATCTACATAATAATTCATCAGGAATGACTTAATAATTGACAAGGTAATACTTGTTGGCCATTTTGATAAAAAAAATAGTATCAAAATATAATGCCTGACAAGCACACATTTATTATAAAAATGATTTACCTCCGAGTCAATTTTAAGTTCAAGTTGAAATCTATAACAATTTTGAATAAATAAATAAATCTAAGTTTCTATTTAGTACTCAAATACAAATCTAGCCTTCACTGCAAATTTATTAGTATGAATTCTTTTCTTGAACTGTCACCTATTTCACATAAATTATCTCCCCTTTACCACACAAGTCATTGTGTCAAATTTGGCAGAATTACTCAGAATTACCTGCCCTTCAAAAAGGCATTTCTTTCAATGGGAAAATGAATAAGAGACAGTAAAATTAATAAATTAAGACCACCTTTGAGACTGTTCAAAAGTGGTCATTAAGGTGGTCTTAATAGTGGAATTTTACTGTATTGCATCATGCTGAACTCAGAAATATCCATTTTTGAACACAGTATAGATCCCATTCAGCAGGCTTCTGATCAGGATCTATACCGTTTTCCATTCCGCTTCTGAAATCATGCAATACAAGTAGCTGGAAATCGGGAAAGAGTGTAGCATATTAACTCTTGACCTGCTGAATATTTAAATATGCCACACCCACTACTGATTATCAACCAATCAGATTACTTGATGCAAATTAATGCAACAAATTCATAAACTGAATGAAAAACAATGAAGATCCCAATCAGATGGCTTCTGAAGAAGCCATCTGATCATGATCTTCATTGTTTGAAAAGGGTTCAGTAGGACAGGGTTAAAATAATCAGCACCGTGATGCTTCCTATGGGTGGTTTTGTGTTGAAAGTGAGGGAGG
Source organism: Lucinisca nassula (assembly GCA_963580285.1). Classification (NCBI taxonomy): domain Eukaryota; kingdom Metazoa; phylum Mollusca; class Bivalvia; order Lucinida; family Lucinidae; genus Lucinisca; species Lucinisca nassula. The sequence continues at coordinate 110,254,370 of OY757012.1, read as the reverse complement.
TCTCTAGTTTGGTTTTGATTGGAGATAAACCCTTTTTTACTAAATGGAATCTTCCTCCTCATAAAGCAGGAGTCCATTTCAAAATTTAACAGTGTCAGGTTATGTTTTCTCCCAAATTTATTTGGAAAATGACCAAACTTTTAGCAAACAGTGAAAGCCCTGATGCCATAAGGGTCTCTGTCAGAAAAAAACCATTCCATTCCATGTTTTACACTATGCCACTTGATTGCAACAAAGGGGAGATAACCAACCAGCTGATCATTTTGAAACCATCACTGAAATGGTCTTTACACATTTGTTTCATGCTAATCTATTACATCTCTTTAATTACATGCACCAGTTAAATCTGCTAATTGTAAGACTTCAGATTATTAAGAAACCTTTTAAAATTATGAAAGCCAGAAATTATTGTCAGAAAGCAACACTCTCGGACTATAAACCTGTCAGACAGGTACCACCCAGACAGTTTTATGTCACACATCTTCCTTGCTAAGAATTTCAAAGGATTCCGCACAAAGAAACAAACACATAACCTGAGAGAAATCCTGGCAATTAGGAATAAGATTCAGTATCAGTTTTGTGTGCCAAAAATACTAATCACCAAACAAAAGATGGCGAATAGATGTTCAAACAGCATCCATTTGTAAACAAAGCAAATACAGTGAAATTCCGCTATTAAAACCACCTAAATTTATTTATTTTTTTTTTTATTTGAGGTTTAATGTCCCCGTCAACACTGTAAAGGTCATTTTGAGACGTTGCTTCCAGTTTTGTGAGACTTTTACCAAACACTGAGATGAAATGACATCTCAAGCCCTGTCGCCCAATAAAACCAATAGGGTTTAAAAGCATGGATGGTCCGACACTCACACCGCTTTGCCTGGGCAGGCTTAGATCCTCTAAGCGGTTTACCGGTACTCGTGTGTGGTTCAGATTCAGCTCTGCGTTGAAGCATCATGCAGCCCATATATTTCTTCAAGCGCCGATGGGCTGGGGCCGCCACCTAAATTTAAGACTAATTCTGCTTTAAAAAGCTTATTTTGAAGGGTGCAATTAATCTTTCTTTTGTGTTTTCTGCCAAAGTGTCCTCTGGTCAGGGACCACCTTTGCGAATTTTTAAAAGTGGTCTTTAAGACCAGTTTTGAACAGTCGAAAAGGTGGTCTAAATATAGGAATTTTACTGTATTACTACCCTTTGTTTCACCGGAACTTGTGCTGGATACTAAAGTGATACTTCCATGACTCCAACACTGATATGACTTGTTAACCAAGGCTGTGGGAAACCCTTTTAGCCCCTGGAGAGTTCTTCTCACTGGCTCCCATCCCCAATAAGAAATTTGAGAGATTTTCTTCTTTATATATAGACAATAGCAGAGTTTACAAGGGTGTTCTATATGACCCTTATTTCTGCTCAAACATGTAGATTATGGGTGCCCATTAGAACTGCCTCTTTGAGAGGCAGTTCTAATGGGCCCCCACAATCTATTTTTGAAGCAAAAGGGAGGAAAGTATAATAATAAAAAAAATTCATCAGCCTGAAAAAATGCCATCTGTACCTGCAAAGAAGAATTTTGTCACACGGGTAAGGCCACAGTCACATTCAGTATATTCATTGTTTCAGGATTAACTAAAATGACTGAAATGACAGTCAAAATTGCAAGGAAAATAAATGCAATTGTTGACAGAAAAAGACAAAAGATCACCACTCTAGATAATAGCCTTTGTTCAAACTGTCCTTGGTTGTCACTAATACTGCATAGTTTTGGACAGATTTCTTAAGGACTACCCATACGTCCTGTCAAAGTCAAGAACGATGGATCAAAACACACACAACGTGTGCCACTCTTCTGTAAAGCATTACTAATATTCAACGAGATACATTGAGTAGATAAAAGGGCTTCTCTATAAGAACAGGGTTATCAATCATCTCCGAATATGCATTAACCTACATGAGACAATATTTCATAGGGTGATTTAGAAATTGCCGACTCAGCAGTTTTTCCCTGGCACTGACTTAAAACAAAGTCTTTTTTAACCCTTTCAACCCTGCACACCACATCACGAAAACATGCCTATATAATTTTGACCCCCTTAAACCCCATTTTTATATTGTAAAACTGGGGTTTAGAGGGGTATATCATATTTTTCTTATTTCTGCTCAAAAACATAGATTGTGGGTTCTCGTTAGAACCGCCTCGACAAGGCCATTCTAACAAGTACCCACAACATATATTTTGAGCAGAATTAAGAACAATATCATAATTTTGTATCTTAAAATTTTCGTTTTTTCGGCGGTAAAGTTTACAATGTATTTGTATAGGCGTGATTTCGTAATGAATAAAGGTACCAATTCAAACAGTGTAGATCAAGATGAGATGGCTCATAAAGATACTGAATTTTTTTTTTTTAACTTTTGCATTTTTTCTTGCAATATTTTAGCATATCCACTTTAAAGCATTTGGGCTGTCAAGAAAACTTCTGGAGTACTCATCATATTGAAATTTAAAGGGATTAGAGATTAAGAGGCTGATGACATCACCATAGCAACAATGGCTGCCCACTTGACAACAGGAAGTTGAACTCTTCAAGCTGAAGACAGCAAATGTCTAAAACTCAGGTAACCATGGGATATCAAGTGTGCTCTACTTAACCTGATTAAACTGGTTTCTAGCTAAATATGACTGAATATTAAACACATAAACAACCCTCAATTAAGAAAACTTGTCTTTGGGTTGATGCATTCTTTGAAGTTTTTATTGTTCACTGACATGAAAGCATTATACAAAAGAAATTGCAGGTTCTTTGAGTATAATGATGCTCTTTTCGCAAGAGTGCAAATTAGCCTGATTTTATTGTCTGCGAAATGATGATACAGTGAAGTTTAAATGTAATCTTTTTGGCAAGAAATGAGTTCAGTCTGGGTTTAAAAAGTAAATGAAAGTGAGTTGAATTCGATTCCAGCTTCTCATTTATAGTTAGATCACATCACGAAAGTATTCACCATATTTGCATTATTTGCTGGCTCCCAGCTTGCACATTGTCAATATTGGAAAAACAGGTAACCAGACCCCACTGACCTTTCAAGGTCAGGGGGGTCTGGTTACCTGTTTTTCCAACACTGATAACCTTCAGACTAGGAACCAGCAGATAATGCAAATAAGGTGAATGCCTGTATAATTCTGACCCCCGTAAACCCACTTTAACATAGTAAAACTGCGGCTTTCATGGGTATACATTATTCTCTTATTTCTGCTTAAAAACATAGATTTTGTCTACTCATTAGAACTGCCTTTCTGCAGTTCAAGGAAGTTGTAAAGAGTACCCACAATCTATGTTTTAAGAAGAAATATGAAAAATATCTTATTTTTATCTGATTTTTTTTTTTTTTTTCATTTTTTTTTGTGGTAAAATTTTCAATATATTTGAATAGGTATGTTTTCCTAATCACATAAATCAGTTTCACCACAGTTTTTGTCTTGTCCATAATGCGACCTCAGTAAAAACACAACCCTTAAAGGGAAATTAACCCTTGTTCTGCTGAGCCCGGATATACCTTATTTTCCAAACAATGAAAATCCAGATCAGATGGCTTCTGAAGAAGCCATCTGATCAGGATCTTCATTGTTTGCCATCCAGTTAATGAATTTGTTGCAATAATTTGCATCAAGTAATCTGATTGGCTGATAATCAGTAGTGGGTGTGACATATTTAAATATTCAGCAGGACAAGGGTTAATAAAGGAATATTGTTATATGTTATGTACAAGTTTCCATTAGGCTGTGTCAGTTTTCCGGAAGCCAGCTTCCAAGAATGTTACAACAATGAACAGTGTTACAAAGAGGTTTTGGTGTACCGTATTTTTCCAAAGTATTCGGACACCTCAACTCTTTACTATTCTTGTTCTAAAATTTGAACAAGTACAATTTACTACCCTGTTGTGTCTAAAAATAGCTGGATGAGTGGCAAACAGTGTAGACCCTGATGAGACGCCACAAAATGTCTCATCAGGGTCTAAACTGTTTGCTCAGATCTGTCTGTCCGAATACATAATTGGCAAATAGTTTAGTGGGAGAAAAATGGAACTTACCAATTATTTACTTGTAAAATAGTTAAACCAGTATCTTGTGCTAACTGTTTCTTTTGTTCTTCTGAGGGGTAAGGGTGCTGAAAAGAGACAATGACAGTTTGGCATTTGGTTACTACAGCGGCATGTAATTCTCTAGAAAGTTATACGCCCCTGGTAAAGACAACAGCAGTTCCAAGGGCATTATTTGTCATCTCATGAAAACCTTCAGTTTGAGTCAAATATGGCTATATTTGAAAGAGCCCCCTCTGGTCAGGACTGCAAACCCTCCTCGTCTGAGCATTTGCTTGATGCTAGTATGCCATATAAGTTTGTTCAACACCATTTAGGTCAGTTCAACTCCACAATTTTCCTGGGCAGGCTTATACATAAGCGGTTAACCAGTACAGTGCAAATTCTTTTGCCAGAAACTGACAACTGCCCTTCTTCAATCAGTGCAAGGGAGAGAATGACCATAGAAAAGATTCCATGATCAATTTTGTCTGCCCAGCAGGAAACTCAGATCACCAGTCACATGCTCATCCGATTGTCAGTTTTAGCTACCAAGCCCGGCTATGCACTATGAGGACCCACCATTGAAAAGTCTACCTCATTTCTTTTAACATCATCTTAGAGCTGTAGATGTCTCTTTTCTTTCTTGACATTTTTATTTTGATTTCATCTGTCTGTAGGAAGGAAATAGCGGCAGTTGAGCTAAGATGTTTTCATCAGATCTCCGCCAAATTCCATCACTTTATCTTGGTCTGGGTAAAAAAAATGTCTTGGTTCTGATCATGGCAGATAAATGCACTTAAAAGCTGAGATTTAAAATCAATGGCAGATTGATTTCCAAAGGGTTCCCATGGCAACTAAATTCTGAAAATGGAAGATGCACTCTCCTGTAAAAAAGCGACTTTAAGAAGACAAAATCTTCACATAAAGGGTGTTATTGAAAGAAGAAATAAATTTAATCAAAGTCTCGAGAACACTGCATGTTCCACGTCCAAGGGGAATAAAAGCCAGCTTGAATGTCGGCACAATTCAATTTGGAAACTAAATTGATCTTTCGAATGCCTTCCTGTGCTTAGAAGGGTAAAATTTCCGAATGAATTCTGGAGCTTTCACAAGATAAAAACGTCTAAACAGGTCAAGTATGAGAAAGTCTGATCAATATTTTAAAACAATGTCTGCCGAATATAAATCTTACTTAGAGAGAGACTGTTAAACCATTTACCGCATAAGAGCATAGTGTGATTATTATAGGCTAGCCTGATGTAAGTTGCGTGTTTCTTACGCATGGTGTGTAATTTTCTATCTTATACTGAACTATTGACGGTGATGTAGACTTGTTCGGGAGATGTTTTCTCCCCAACAGTAGGCCGCGATAAGAGAAATGGGGGTCTGGGAGTACTCAGTGAAGTTGCAATTCAGCATGTGCATGCACATACTTTACGTAAAATCGGATATCTTGAGGCCTTGCGGTAATTCTCCTAAAATTTTAACAAATTTGTAGCAGTTTCCTGCAAGCTCCAGTCGAAAAGCTGCAAACTGAATGGCAAACAGCGTAGACCCTGATCAGACTGCTTCTCCAGGAGCAGTCTGATCTGGGTCAGCGCTGTTTGCTTATAGGCTTATCTGTCCCAATACTTAGGATCATTATGGTAGACAAATATGTTCCCTGACTGCATAATAGATCAATGGATCACCCTTTAGAGCCAAGTAAAGACTGATCAGATCAGACCGCGGGGATGCACAGGGCTTGGATCTGAGTCTTCACTGGGCTCCAATGCTCTAAGACATCTATTCACTTGGTGGTGCCCATATGATGGGCAGACAGCTATACATCTGCTTCGAAATTTGCATAAATGGGTGCTTCTAACAAATTTAGTGCAATGATTACGCCTCATTGCTGGCTATTACAAGTCTTTGATTATACTGCGTAAGGTTTTGTTTATTATGCAACAATTTACAAATCAAATAATCAAATTGCAGAATGAAGCAGCAAATCAGCATACTCTGCAAAATTTTCTTTAATTTCAGGGATCATTTGTTTTATTTATAGTTATATGCTTCATTCGCCAAAAAGAGGGAAACAGGAGTTGGGGTGTGTAAGAAATATAAGATTTTTTTTCCTAGATTTATGGACCTTTAACCCTTTTTGTATCAAACAGAACCTTCCTCCTTATATATGGCAGGAGTCCATTTTGAAATTTAGGGGTGACAGGTTGTGTTTTGTTCAAAACTTTGGAAAATGCCTGAACTTTTAGCAAACACTGGAGGCCCTGATCAGATGCCGCGTTCTGCGGTGTCTGGTCTTGCCATGGTACCCGTTTAGGGGTTTCCGGTACTAAATGGGTTAAATAGCATTCTGTACTTTTTCGTCATAAAATTTTGAAAGAGAATGTAACTTTTATAAGCGATTATTTTTTATTTCTGCCCTTTCGAGATTTCTGAATGACAAACAGTGTAGATCCTGATCAGATGGCTTCCCGTGGTTCAGCTGGATAGGGGTTAACTGCGGGCCAATCTCAGGGATTTTCCTAGTGCAACTTTGGGGCCGGTTAATAGGCCCCTATTTTTCCTAATTTAGAGACATTTTACAACAAATTCTCAATTTCTGATGTTGTGCTACATTTCGATAAAAATTTAATGAAAATTGAACCAAATTTGACAAAAATACAGCTGATTAAAATTCCCAACTATAAATATTAGCCAGCTGTTTTTCCCAAACCCAGCGGCCCCTGGACCCTGATTCTGAAGGGTAGGAAAATCCTTGAATCTCCATATGACCTTTGTTGGTGGGACGTAAAAACTCAAACACATGACTGCAGTTGGTACTTTAAGGGTTAAAATCTGTAAAAGAAGAAAATTTGCAATTTCCTAGTTTGATTAAGAAATAAGATCAACCAAAATCTAGCTTTTTCCCTATATACTGATTTCTATAGTAAATGTGAACTGTCATGCAAAGGGATTCGGTGAATGTAAACAGACACCGAATTCAATAATTAAAATGAGTTTACTCTCTTATCAGTAATAATTCCGATAATTTTCTTAACCAAACAACTGAATTTCTTTCGTGCTTCATTAACGGATAGGAAATGAAGGGATACAATTTTGAAATGGGATCCCATTGTGTAACTAATGATAGTTTTGGTAGCAAAATTTCGGAAAATGGCAAAATTGTAATGAGAAGTTGAATAAACATGGTGGTCACTTGGTCTGTGTGACAAGAAAATGTGTCCTATGTCATGTCACAAAGTGACGACTCAGATCAGCTTGAGTATTTTCAAGGTCGTATGACAGCCAAGGTTTTCAACAGGAACATTCCTAACATCTTGGCAAATCAAATACCGAAAAAGGATCAGACTGTGGGTAAGAGGATTGAACTTGCTGTTCACAAACAAGACAGAGGGGGGGGGGGCCACGGCTTGTCTAGGCCAGGTATTTGTTTTGTTAAATAGATTTGGTCATCTTGACACCAACATTAACCCTACAAGCACCAGAGAAATTTCTAGAGCAGACAAGCTAAATTTTTTTCTTAGAAAAATTGGGCTTGAGATTTCATGTGAATCGTCTGCGGGCAGACGATTCACTTGAAATCTCAAGCCCCATTTCTATGGAAAAATAAGAAAAAATACTTTGATAATGTCAACTTCTTATTTGCATTGGCCTTGAAGGGTTGAAAGGGAAAAAGATTACAACCGCCCATGTTTCACCGAAGCATAGCATAATGATAGGTTTGTCAGTCTAGTTAATTCTGTGATCGCCAGGGGGTTGATTTATCGGCGACCATAACGTCCTCTCCGACTGCATCCTATTGTCAAAAAGTAACTGTCGCGACTGGACACAGGGGTGACCGCAACAAGGTGTATTTAAATAAGATGATTGGTTACAATTTTTTAAGATTCTTTAGCAGGAATAATTAGAGTCTTTAAAATAAGGTAAATGAGTCACAAAAACTTCAAAAATTCACTAAACCTTACAGTGCCAAAAGAAAATGGCCAAAACCCTTACAATGCTCACCAAGGAAAATGGCCTCAAGGAAAATGGCCTTGAGACAGTACTGATTTTTTCTCCCTTAAATTTAAAAATCTGACACAAAATTTCATGTGAATTGTCTGCTGGATTTTGGTTCATATGAAATGTCAAGCCTTATTTTTAACATCAATCTTTTGTGTTGAGGTTTATGCCCCTGTCCACACTAAATAGATCATTTTAGAGGTTGCTTCAGATTTCGTTGGACTTTTACCCGATATTCAGATGAAATGATATCTCAAGCCCACCCAAAGAAACTGCTAGGGTTTAAGGAGCAGTCTGCTTTGTACTACTTTTCCTGGGCAGGCTTAGACCTTCTATTAGTCCTTTACCAGTACTCGGGTTCAGTCAGTTTCAGCTTTGTGTGGAAGCACCATGCAGCCCAATCTATTTTTCCAAGCCCCGATGGGCGGGTTTTATTCCAGACTTAGGATGAGTCTACCAAGGCAAAAACACTCAAAAAAAAACCATAACAAAAATAAAACTGCGACAGAAGAACATGGATAAAATGATCGCCTTAGTCTTGACTTGGTAGGTAAACCCCAAACAGTAATTGACCTAAGTTTAGGAGATGTGCTGATAACAGAAAATAAACAACCAATAACATTTGTCAAGCCAATAAATATGTTTGGCCACAATAATGTAACATAAACAACATTATGTCATACAGGTGTATATTCTGGCCTCATATTGAATGATTAACAATTACCTGCAGCAGTTATTACATTAACAGTGTTATATCAACACCAGTTATTGCACATTATTGTTATTATGTCAATCTTATCACTGACCTAGGCTGGTCCTATTTATTAGAGTTATATTGCCCTGGCAAAAGGGATGAATGGGGTTTGGGGATACATCTTCAAGGGAAGCATTATTTGTTTGTTTGATTTGAGGTTTAACGTCCCCATCAACACTTTTTAGGAAATTTTGGAGACGTTGCTTCCAATTTTGTGGGACTTTACCCGACATTGAGATGAAATGAAGTTTCAATCCCTGCCGCCCAATGAAACCAATACGGTTTATAAGCATGGACGGGCCGACTCGCAGCAATTTTCCTGGGCAGGCTTAGACGTTCTAAGCGGATTACCAGTACTCATGTGCGGTCAGTTTCAGCTCTGGGTGGAAGCATCGTGCAGCCCAATCTATTTCTCCAAGCCCCGATGGGCGGGGTGGAAGGGAAGCATTAGTTTACCATAAAAAGCATTAGTTTACCATACAAATCCTAAAAATTTGTATACCTTGAGAACTTGCCGTAATTCTCCTAAAATTTTAACAAATTTATTTCATGATCCAGCATTCAAGTCGAAAAAAGGCTGACGGAAGGAGTCCTGAAGGAGGAGTCTGACCTGGTACTGCACTGTTTGCTTAGGCCTGTCTGTCCCAATACTTAGCATCATTAAGGGGGGGGGGGGGATGGAAAAATTCAATAACTAGGTTGTTACAAAACCATTTACAGGATCATGAACGCTGTACATCCTGTTGAGACTGCTCATTGTGAATATCCCTGTATAGCTATCACTAAAGTCTACTGGGTTGAAAGGGCCCTATTTCAAGCAGATTAGAATGCAAAAAGAAATTTTGAAACTTTTGAAACATTTATCAGTTACTGTGTATGAGCATTGCAAACACGGCCATAGAGAACTAATCCCTTGACAAAATACCGCTAAACGGTCATCCAAGATGTCCTGTTTGTCCAGTCAAGTGGTCATTTATTACGACAGCCTAACCTGACAAGCCAAGATGACATTTTCTTTTACACAGCCGTACAGTGAATAAAGCCTGTAGTTTTATCACCGAAAGGTGTGACTGGTTTTAAATCGACCCAAACAATAGCAACTAATGGAGCTGATAGCAAGCATCCAAATTTAAAAGCGGAGATTGAAGGCTTCTTTAGTCCGTCACTGATCTTTTAACCCCGGGTTTTGAAAATCGACATAAAAGAGACATCTCGGTGACGTCTATTGGAATTTGATTCCAACTTTAAGACAATAAAAGCTAAATTTTCAACCAGGGTATTCTAAATTAATGTGAGAACTATAGTGTCCAGGGCATTAAATTTGACGGGTCAGTTTTGCTATTACTAAATATGCACTGACAACCTCAATGGCTGGGAATTTATTGGATATTTCTAATTTAGTGCATTCTTTCCTAAATGCCCGGCATTTTGCATATGACAGCATTTCATTAATTTCGGACAAATGTCACGAAATGGTCAATTACCTAGCAGCCTATAAGACCAAAATTTGCATAATATTTCAAATTAATGTATGTTTTAAAAATATTTAAGAATTTTCACCACAGGGAGAGATTTTTTGTCCTAACTTGTATTTTAATTAACCCTTGCTGTTCAGACAACCCCTATCTTTGCAAACAGTGTAGATCCAGATCAGATGGCTTCTTCTATGCCATCTGATCAGGATCTACACTGCTTGGCATTCAGTTTATGAATTTGTAGCAATAAATTACATTAAGTAATTTAATTGGTTGATAGACAGAAATGGGTGTGGCTTAGATGAATATTCAGCAAGATAAGGGTAAAGTATGCAATGAAATACCATAAAACTTTTAAAAATTTGGACACCCTGAGAATAAAATTTTTTAACAAATTTGTTAAACGTTCCAGCAAGGCATCCAAAAGGTGCAGACAAAATGACACCCCACCCCCACATCCAATCCAGGGCTCTTTTCATCTAATCCATCAAAATTCACGGTGACTGTCAAACAAGTTGTACTAGCTGCAAGGAACATGTTGACATTTAGTAGAAATATGATGACTTCACAAAGTCCCACAAGGTCATAAAACTGACACATGCAAAAGGCTTAATAAAACGGATGATGTTCACTTTAAGGATAATGGACACACCTAAGATTTTTTCTATAGTTTTGTTTTGCAAAACACTTTCCCTTATTTTGCTACTCCATAAACTCCGTCTCTCTGAAAGAGATGTCCTAAGGGAAAAAGAAAATGCTCTTCAGAAGCAAATTCTTTTCTTTAAGAGAAGACCCCAAATGGGATCCAAATTTGATTTCTGTCCACAGGTATTTTAGCAGAATTGATGAAGTTACCTTGGCCTTTTTGCATGGTAATCAGCCTCGTATATTTTTGGAAAACACCCATTTTTAACCGGTTATAAGAAATTTCTTAAAAGACTTTACCTTGACAGAATTAGGTTACTCATATTGTAATATTTTAATATTATGCTCAAATATCAAAACAGCAAATGAAATCACGATTAATTTTGTTTCCGGAAAAAATCCTAAAAATTGGGACACCTTGAGGACTTGCTGTAATTCTAAAATTTGTAACAAATTTTCACAATCCAAAGTGCACACAGAATGGCAAACAGTGTGGAACCTGATCAGACTGCTCCTTGATCTGGGTCTGGACTGTTTGCTTAGGTCTGTCTCTCTCAATACTAATAGGATCATTACGCGGTGGTACCACACTGGAAAAGCTAAAGAACCTTTAGTTTCCAGTGGCCCCCTCTAAAGGGACACTGACAGAGCACAAGTTACCACACTGGTAAGACAGACAAAAATAATGATAAAAAGTTGCCTCCCCTGGGGGTAATAACTGCCTCCCCTGGAGGTATATCTGTACTCCTTATACCAGGATTGCTATTTTCTCAAAGGCCAAGGAAAGCATATATTTATACTGAAATGTCAATAGCCTTGTGTGACATTATTGCATTTTAAACTTTAAATCATCATTTATTGTCATTAAAATCATGTGTAAATCATTTTGATATTTGACTGGCAATCTTCTAAATTAATTTCATTACCCAATTAGGGACCTTATATATACTTATATGATATAATGCATTTTTTTTTTCAGAACTCTAAACATTTAAGGGTTTTTCAGTTGACTATAAATATTTTTTTCTTTCATGAACCAAATCACGTCTGGATACCCAAATTTTTTCTTTGGAGTTAAATAAACATTTTCGGCGTAACCCTTATGCTGTTGAATAAATTAATTCAACCACACACATTCTCAACTAATCAAATGACTTAATATTTATTTATTCAATTCACAATCTGCATGAAGATCATACCTGTGATATTTTTGTAACTGTATGAGGGCGATTTGCCTTTCCCACCGTGAGCCTAGACTCAGAGACAATTCACCCACCAGTACTCTGTGCTTTGATTAAATATTAAAATAATGTTCCCGTTTTAAAACTGCACTTTGTGTCAATCCTTTTCAAATATTATAATATTTACTGTTTTGAAATTGGATGATTTATATTGGCAATGCCAAACAATTCAACTAAGGAGATTTTGATGACAGTAAATCAATGCCAACTAAATAATAACATATTTCCAAAATTGTGCAGATTAGTGTTAAATAAATGAACTAAAACATAAATATTGTAATACCATAATATTTTCCCAGGGTAGAATTATGTAAAATGATTTAATAGTAGGCAGTGTACAGGTGGCCTTTAACTACCAGGCAGCTCCTACCTTTGCAAACAGTAAGGGTGACACGATTAATCGTATAATCGATCGATAAATTCAACAAAAATGATTATCATTTCTGATTTGCTTTTAACCGATTACTTGATAGGTACAAATTACTACCCAAAGTTATGCCTAAAATAGCTGGATGAGTGGCAAACAGTGCAGACCCTGATGAGACGCCGCATTCTGCGGCGTCTCATCTGGGTCTACATTGTTTGCTCATGCCTGTCTGTTCAAATATACATATGGTAAAGTGCAACATATGGTAAGAATCATGTGACAGGTAAAATTATGACAAAAACCTTAGCGATTATTGATCAATTATCGATCGCAATGATGGGACTGATAATCGATTATCTTTTCAGCTCCGATTAGCCAGCCCTAGCAAACAGTCTAGATTCTGATCCGGATCTTCCATACCTGTGATACCTCCCTCATCAGGTGGGAGACTCCCTCATTTTGGTCATTGCTAAATTTTAGTAAAATTTTGGGTGGGGTCTCTCTCATCTGAACTGAGAATTTTCCTATGTGTTCTTTACATCTAAGACTTCACTGGTTTGTTTAACCCTTAAATGCCAGTATTTTTAAGCAAACAGTGTAGATCCTGATCAGATACTACATTATGTGGTGTCTGATCTGGGTCTGCACTGTTTTGCCAATGACCCAGAACATGAACCCAGTCCAGATTGACTTTATACGTCACCGGGAGAAGACTAGCACAGTGCCACTGCTATGAATAAACAGTACCAGGATTGTCTTTGTAGAGCAATATCTTAGGTCACAGTACAAAAACACACCCATATAAATTCATTGTAAACTTTACTGCCGAAAAATAAAAAATTTTAAGATGAAAATTTGTACTATTTTTCTTATTTCTGCTCAAAATAGCGATTGAAGGTACTCATTAGAACCGCCTCGATGAGGCGGTTCTAACGAGTACCCACAATCTATATTTTAGAGAGATTTAATAAGAAAAATAAGGATTATCCCTCTAAACTCCAGTTTTACTATATAAAAGTGGGGTTCAAGGGGGTCAAAATTATATAGGCGTGTTTTCGTGAGGCATACTCATGCACTTAGTGAAGACCCATTTCAGCCTGTGTACCCATGTGCACACTGCAAACTCATTTCAGCCTGTGTTCACATTTGCTCTTCAGCCCTGAAAACACTATTGCCTGGTGTAGCTCAAGTTATTGTCTTTTAATGCCATTTTATTGACATTTTTGACAGAACTAGGGGAGTCCCTCCAGTGCTCGCATGCATTCAGGTCACATGAGCACACTGTCTCAGTAAGGGGTGGGGATTTAGTTAAATGTCACTACATAATATTAAAGCACTGCCCAGATTTTTCACGTGAAGGTGTTATATTTTACCCTCAGTAAATACTGGTCAATATTCTCTGAAGTCAAATACATGTAATAATGATCTAATGGGTAGTGATCTAATGGATATCATAATATACTGCAAATTAATTTCTTAACCCTTGTCCTGCTGAATATTCAAATATGCCACACCCACTACTGATTATCAACCAGTCAGATTATTTGATGCAAATTAATGAAACAGATCCATAAATTGAATGACAATGAAGATTCTGATCAGATGGCTTCTTCAGAAGCCATCTGATCTGGATCTACATTGTTTGGAAGGACTCAGCAGGACAAGGGCTGAGCATGGAAGAAAACATTTGTTCTATTTTGTTTTCCTTATGGGATCCCAGAAAGTAGTGTTTTATAGACAGAAATCAGTCTAATAATTTGGGTCTACATTACAGATGTCCAAATATTTAGCATTTTAGAGGGGCTACTCTACAGCTGTAAGCTACAAAATAAAACTTAATTGTATACAAGTTTATATTTTTATTTTCTGAAATCTGGCTTATTTTTACTGTTCTAAGTGCACTTTTATATTTTAACTCCAATTTCTGTGACATTTTTATGGCTAAGCTTGAAATTTTAGAGCCCTTTCTGAAATACAGAATGAAATGAATAAGGAAATTTGAATTTTATTGTAAAACATTAACTGATTACATATGTTAATCATCCTGCTTTAATTTTAAACTGCTCAGAATAACATTTTATAACAGCTGAATGCAGCCGGCCTTGGTAGCTCAGTCGGATGCGCGTTTGACTGGTGATCAGGAGGACGCTGGTTCGATACCTGCCGGGGTTGGCAACATTCTTTCGTGGAGATTGATCATGAAATCTTTTCTACCGTCATTCTCTCCATTTCGCTGATTCAGGAAGGGCAGTTGTCTGGTGAAAGAATGTGCACTGTACTGGTTAACCCCTTATGTATAAGCCTGCCCATGAAAAGTGTGGATAGGTAAACTGACCGGCTCAAAAATGAGTTAAAATAGTGTTGACTGGGTCATTAAAGGCCAATACAAATAAAACAAAACAGCTGAATGCAAACTTAACTGCGTAATGGATACTCCTGGCACAACATTTTCTGCCATTGTTTGTATGGGAGATCTACTTATGTGAATTATTTCCTTCTCTATAACAGCAGCAGAACATTGCTTCACCTAATTACCATAACGGTAACATGACCCATGTAAAATTTTATAAAGAGGTGGTGGTGTATTTCAATATGCTTCACTCCTCCCCAATTTTCTGTGTTGCATGATTTCTGTTATTAACCTTTGTCCTGCTGAATATTTAAATATGTCACACCCACTACTGATTATCAGCCAATCAGATTACTTGATGCAAATTTTTGCAACAAATTCATAAACTGGATGGCAAACAATGAAGATCCTGATCAGATGGCTTCTTCAGAAGCCATCTGATCTGGATCTACATTGTTTCAAAGATAAGGCATATCCGGGCTCAGCAGGACAAGGGTTAATAAACTTACTGTTAAATGTTGGAAGAGCCACGCCCTCATAATATTTGTAGCAACTTTTGGAAAAATTCCCCGCTTTTTCTGTCGTTTCGGGTTTCTGTCTTCACAGTCTTCATCAGCAGTTCCCTCCCCTGATCCGACACTATTGTCTAACCCGTCACCTGAAACGAAATTTGGATCTGTTAAGATATGGGGATACAGTTTTACAGGAAGTTATACATGTACTTTTTGTCCATGGCAACACTTTCAGGGGGTTTGTTCCTTTTAAACAATTGTCTCCCTTCCACCATCAGTTCCAGGATTTTGTTTTCATAAATACCCACAACCTCATTGTAGTCACGGCTATGATAAACAAAGCAACCTATTTGAAGCATGGCTGCAATCAGATATCAAGAAAAATTCACTTCTATTAAGCAAAGCGGAAACACATTTTGATTTTCGCTGAGGTGCTTGCTTTATACTGGTTACCCTTGTAAACCCTGAGACTCAAACCTACCCCCTTGCAAGGAATTCAAGCAATCATTCTTGAACAGTTCTGGAACAAGTTCTTGAAATGGCTGTTCCAGAACAAAATTCTAGAATGTATACTAGAATCTGTTCTCAATTTACAGTGTTGTCAGTGCTTTGATTTTGTTGTTTATACAGTGGAATTCTGCTTTTATTACATGCTTAAATTAACCCATAAGATGCCAATCACGACCACTGTCATCTGCTTTGCCGTCTGCCGGTTACGTCAAAGTCATTTTTTGCAAACTGTGGTCCTAGATCAGACTGCTCCTTTAGGAGCAGTCTGATCTGGGTCCACACTGTTTGCAAAAAGATTCAGCAGACGACATAAGCAGACAACATTTTCAGGTGAGTTTTTCTCAGTGACTAATATTCTGCTTTTAAAAGCATATTTCTTTGTGTCTTCCACTTTGAAACTCAGTTCTGAAGGACCACTTTGAACTGTGCGTGCGTGCGTTTTTGAGTTTTAGGTCCCACCAACAGCTTAGGTCATACGGAGATGGGACCTCGGTTTAAAGACTCATCCGAAAGACTGGAGAAGCCCGGGATCGATCCTGCAATCCCTGGTTTACAAGGCGAGTAGCATAACCACTGCACCACGGAGGCTTCATAACACTTTTGAACTGAGTTCCAAAGGTAGTATGTCTCAATATAGGAATTTTACTGTTCATTTTGTATTATTATGGCACCCCCCCCCCCCCCCCCCCCCCCTCAAAAACTGTGCATTATCAAAGGATACCAAAGGTGGTCTCAATATAGGAATTTTTCTGTAGTTTTTGTATACCCCACAAAAACTGAGCATTATCGGGACCTCTTTCAACTCTGGTGTTTACATATCCCCAGGGAAAAGATAGGCTGTTGATAAGGTAATGCAAATGAAAATGTGAAAATGCTTGATAAAACGGAACTTTTTTTATTGTAGACAAACAGAAAAAGGTCTGATAAGCTGTTCCAAAAATATACAGTCAGGAAAAAATATAAAATCCTGTGTTTTGTATGGTGATGAGTCATAACACTGATTGCCATGTGAAAAGGTATCTTCGTTCTTAAAGTGTCTTAGTTTTTAACCCTTGTCCTGCTGAGCCCCGGATATGCCTTATTTTCCAAACAATGAAGATCAAGATCAGATGGCTTCTGACGAAGCCATCTGATCAGGATCTACATTGTTTGCCATTCAGATTGTGAATTTGTTGCATTAATTTGCATCAAGTAATCTGATTGGTTGATAATCGGTAGTGGGTGTGGCAGATTAAAATATTCAGCAGAACAAGGGTTAAGATCCAACCTAGTAGAGTACTAGACTGATATCTATATATGTATATGCAAACAGTACAGATCCAGATGTGAATGGGCCGTCTCATCAGAAACTGCATTTTATGAAATCATTCGAAGTTATCTCCCTTACAAGAAATACAGCATTTAACCTAAGTATTCAGACACCTTAACTCTTTACCATACTTGTTCCAAAATTTGAAAAAACCCATGTTGAGTCTGATAAAAGGCAAACAGTGTAGACCCTCATGAGATGCTGCGATCTGCATCTACGTTGTTTGTTTAGTCCTATCTGTTGGAAAATATTTGGTGATTGAAGCAGTGGTAAATGTCAAGTTTACCTTAAAAATACTTAATTTGTTCGGACACCTTGACAACATGCCGTAATTCTCCAAAAATATTTAACAAATCTGTTTCAAGATCCAGCAAGAGGTCCAAAAGATGCAGATGTATGGCAAACAGTGCAGACCCTGATCATACTGCTCCTTCAGGGTTTTCACGATTTTTTTTGTTTTTGTTTTTTTAAGTCCTAGAACACAGAAACGTGCAACGTTGTACTGATTTGTGTACATTTTACAGGTAAACAAATTTAAATTAAAGGCAAAGTTACAGAAGCTCTGTTTAACTCTATCAGTGACCTGATTTTATATGTCGAAAGATCATTTCAACACATTTCTGCTAAGCTGGGTTGTTTAATCTGTTAAAACCTGGTAAATTCTTAATCTGATTGTTTCGGAAGATAATTTTCTGCCTCTGGTACATTTTTACCTGCTTCATTTACTGTGCAAAATAAACACACAGTAACTGTACAGTTCATAATAATTTATCCCTTGTCCTGCTAATCCCGGATGTGCCTTATCTTTGAAACAATGTAGATCCAGATCAGATGGCTTCTGACGAAGCCATCTGATCAGGATCTACATTGTTTGCAAATCAGATTGTGAATCTGTTGCAATAATTTGCATCAAGTAATCTGATTGGTTGATAATCGGTAGTGGGTGTGGCATATATAAATATTCAGCAGGACAAGGGTTAACCCTTATCTTGCTGTTCACGACAACCCCTATCTTTGGAAACAGTGTAGATCCAGATCAGATGGCTTCTGAAGAAGCCATCTGATCAGGATCTACACTGTTTGGCATTCAGTTTATGAATTTGTAGCAATAAATTACATCAAGTAATTTGATTGGTTGATAGACAGAAATGGGTGTGGCTTAAATGAATATTCAGCAAGAGAAGGGTTAACATAAGGAAAAGGCTGCCTAGGCAAAGTACAGTGAAATTCCGCTATTAAGACCACCTAAAATTAAGATTAATTCTGCTTTAAAAAGCTTATTTAGAAGGCCACAGATATTTTTTATTTGTTTTCTGCATACAGTGTCCTCTCAGGTCAGAGTCCACCTTTGTGGTCTTAATGACCACTTTTGAACAGTCCCAAAGGTGGTCCTAATTTAGGAATATTACTGTATAACTATTGGAATGCACTGTATTGCTTAGGTCATGTTGGTCAGCCTGGACAGGGTGTGGTTTACCAGTATCCCCTACCCTGACAGCTGGTGGGTCAACCACTGAGTCTTGAAGCAACCCTCCATCTCATTTTAGCCAACTCCCAAGAGTCTGGGGCATAAGAAAAAGTAAAGAGGATAGAGAAGAAAAAACAGTCCCCTATTATCCCACACCTGGTGCAAGCACAACAGCCCCTTGCCCTTCTGAAGCCAAAGCAACAGGCCCCGGCACTGTATTAGTGTTGGAGAAACTAACCCTTATAAATTTAGCCACACACATTTCTGTCTTTGAACAAATCAGATTACTTGATATAATTTATTCCTACAAATTCTGAAAATGAATGTTAACAGTGTAGATCCTGATCAGATGGCTTCTTCGGAAGCCATCTGATCTGGATCTACACTGTTTTAAAAGAAGGGGTTGTTGTGGTCAGCAGGAAAAGGGATAAGGAACACTCTATGTCACATGGGTGTGCTGTCTTGATGCAAGCTCTTGCATGGTGACTGTGGACAGATGCCATGCTGCGATTTCAAAATTTCTGACATTTTAAACTACTTTTGTTGCTTTAAACATAATTAAAATTTTAATATCGATTTCGCACATTCATGAATTTCAGATAATGTGTCACACAGATATGTGTGTTTAATATAAATTCTGAAATGTAACGCCATGGTTGAAATTAACGTCTAGATAGTGTCATATTTGATATGTATCTCTTTATCTGCCTAGGTCTGACAGTTGAGCCGGTTTATTAAGTCGCTTCGCATGAAAAGTGGATTTTTAAACAGTGTCTCGAAGTCATAAGTCGCCTTATGATGAAATGTCACTCTTTAAACATGGAATCCGTCGAGGTTACGTTACTTTCTCAATTTTGCATAGACGGGAATAAAAATTTCATTGGAACAGGATTCAGTTCAGTCATAGACAAAATTGGATAAACTTGATGGATGGGGATCCGATTTTATAACAATATTTTTGCAATCAACTTATCAATTCAATTTACTAGCATAAATGCTAGAGACCAATTGCAAATTAATTAGTTCCCGAGCAATTCCAGCACATTTGGTTGCCACGCTTTTCTCGACCAAATTTAGTGGGGTGTAAGTGGAATTGGTATTATGGCGATAGCGTTTCTGATTAGTGTGGTTCTAATATGATTACGCGGTGCTTGCGATGAATGCTGTCTACACATCCAATCAGCAGGTGTTTGGTGTCGAGACGAGCAGAAATTCTATGATTCGGAAGAAAAATGGTGGCATTTAGAGTCAGTAGTATGCAGAGGCAGGCAATTTAGCTATATATGGCTTGAACAGTGTCATAAAAAGATGTTTGATTTGTAGGGGAAAAAATGAATCCCTTTTTATTTTACTTACTACTGTTACTCCCACTAGGGCACCTGTTCCTTTATTAAGGGAATTGGATAAACATTCAGGTTTAATAGGGGAGGCAACTACAGTGAAATTCCGCTATTAAGACCATCTAAAATTAAGACTAATTTTTCTTTAAAAAGTTTATTTAAAATGGTGCAGTTATTCTGTCGTGTTTTCTGCGCACAATGTCCTCTGGTCAGAGACCACATTTGGGACTGTTAAAAAGTGATCTTCAAGACCACTTTTGAACAGTCCCAAAGGTGGACTTAATATAGGAATTTTACTGTATTTCAAAAAAAACTTTTTAATTTCCATATTAATAGGGGTCTTCACTTAAGGAAAGAATTTGTTCCTCAGGAGCAAGTTCATTCCTTAAAGAGTTATGACCCCTTTTTCCATGGGCTGGGTTTAAGATAAAGCCAACAGGAAGTCCCCAAAAGTTGTCTCCCTTGCAAAAAAAAAGACAGAAAAATGACAGGTGCATCCATTGGGGAATCTGGATCCAATGAAGCAGTACCGATATCCTTGTATTTTTAAGCAGCTGCATTTTTTTTTCAAGGAAATTCTACTGTATTGTATTAATACTAAACAGCTACCATTTTGGCCATTAATGAGCTTGTTAAGGTAAAGATGCTTTGAACAACTGGGCCTAAGTATTTCTACACCCATGAAAGAATGCATTATCTCATATGGGTGTTTTATTTTAACCCTACTACACTCCTTCCTGATTTTCAGCCATGTGTGTTGCGTGATTTCAATTTTGGGGTACAGACAGAATAGATCCTGATCAGCTGGCTTCTTAGAAGCCAGCTAAGCGGGATCTTTACTGTTTAAAAAGAATACATATCTTGTCGGACTGGCATAAATGTGGTCATTACTAAAAACTCAGGTCCTGTCAAACCATAATCATTGCTTTCCCAACCTTCAGTGGTAAAATACACAATAAATGGATATATTTATGCAGTTTAGGACAATAAAGTGTAATTTTGGGCATAAATTTCTCTTATTTTATTTTCATGACAAGATAATCGTCACGATTGTGTCAATGCGATCATTTTTTGACATAAAACTGATGAACCTTGGGATCTTCTCAATAAAAATAATAATCATAAATAACCAGAAGAAATAGCACATGTTGAAAACATTTTTTTCTGTCACTATCCTTTTTATTTTATTTCCTTTTGTGTAAGAAGTAGCATTGAAATAAATTATTATTTTTTTTTATTTGAAGCCTGAGTGTCAATTTTAAGTCCTAGAAAGAAATGTTACATTTCAGACAGCTAGTGAATCTAGGCAAAAGATGAGCAGTCTCCATGAATGAATGCTGGCAGATGTCCAAGTAGCAGTATCCACCCCAAACCCAATTAAGGCAAGGGTAGTTGTCAGTGCTGATTCTGTTTCAAGAACAAGCACTGTATACTGATTAATGGCTTTAATAATGAACAAGCCTGGACTGGCTCGACATGATCTAAATGGTGTTTACTAGCCTGTTAAACTCTAAGCCAAACCAAAACCAAGATTCAACAAGCCCAGGTTTTAATGTTATAAGCTGATATGTACTTACAAAATTTTGTATGGCGTCAGATCTAAATCTCCAAATTTACAGATTTACCCCGAAAATTACCTAAGAGATGAGAAAAATTATGTTTAATCCTAGCTTCCCTGGTGTCTGCAATATTTTTTATCCATGCCTCTATAAACTGTAACTTGGGTGTTTATCTAACAGCTTAAAACACAGAAAAACCTTCCCTTTGATGAAAAATAAACAATCTTTTCTTCAGGAGGAATGGGTACATCCCACACTCTGACACCACATTTACAATGGGACAAACATTGAATTCTTCATACAAGTTTGTTTTGTAGTGTTTTGGACCAGTAATCGATGTTTTGGCCCAGTCAACACTATTATGGCTATACGCATTCACTTATCATGGTGATGTTCTCAATATGTTAAAAAGTCTGTGAAATGAAGACTGTAAACCCAACACTGCCACCAATTTACAATGGAACAAAAAGAATTATTTGGAATTTGGATTGTTTTGAAGTGTTTTCAACACTAAGATTGTTTAGGCCCAGTCAACACTATTATGGTCACACTTATTTCTGCACTAAAATTTAGAATGTGGGTATTCGTTAGAACCACCCACAATCTATATTTTGTGCAGAAATAAGAAAAATATCACAATTTTTCATCTTGATCTTTTTTCCAATAGTAAAAATTAAAATTAACAATGTACATGTATTTGTAAAGGAGTGTTTACACATTATGATTTAGACTGTAATCTGCTCTAGAACTTGTCTTAGTGTTTAAAGGGTTACCATTATATAAACTTACGTCTTTCTTTAGCTTCAAAGAACTTGGTCCTTTTCTGCATTTTCAATTAAACTTATTGAAAAAGATTACACATAATCCAGTATCACATCCAAACCATTCAAGTAAGATATCTTGGAGAAGTTTAGGTTGAAATCCCCATGGACATTTGGTGTATGATTAAAAGGTAATAAAAGTACACTCAAAAGTGCAACTTCTGAATTTTTAGTTTTAAGCTTGCTATTATTATTTTCTGTTGTTGTTTTTTTTTTTCAGTTTTAATATTCAAGTTTTAAATTTCTTTTTTTATTAACCCACTTTATTGGGGAAAACCCAACATACTGCCAACAGTGCTGGCCCACTAATCAGCACCTGATCACATTACGATAACAGACCAGTGTGCTAAAATGACGCTATATCTTATCTCTTCCAATGCAAATGTTTGATATTTTTCATATTTCTAGTCCAAATATAGATTTTGGGTGCTCGTTAGAACTGCCTCAATGAGGCGGTTCTAAAGAGTACCCACAATCTATATTTTTTACCACAAATACGGACAATAATTAATATCCCCATAAACCCCACTTTTTACTATATAAAGTGGGTTTAGAGGGGTGTACATTTCATGGACTTAACCTGATGAGGGCCTTCACTGTTCACTGCTTTAGCCATAATCTCGTTGGGTGAAATAGTGCACTTTTTCATGGCTCCAAAAATGACATTTTTTTCTTATGAAAATATTAAGAGTTTAGTTTCTTATTTTTTGCTGCGAACATAGATTGTAGGTGCTCCTTGCTGTATTTTAAATATACAAATACTAATAAAAACAAATTAACCCTTTTTGTACCAAATGGAATATTCCAGGAGTCCATTTTAAAATTTAGGGCTGTCAGGTTTTTTTTTCTTGAAAATTTATTTGGAAAATGGATTAACTTTTTGGTAAACAGTGTAGGCCCTGATCAGACGCCGCGTTTTGCGGCGTCTGATCTGGGCCTGCACTGTTTGCCCTGGTACCCATTTTTGGGGTTTCCGATACTAAATGGGTTAAAGAAGAAGAAAAAATGAAAGAAAGACCATGTCTGTATGAGTAATCCTCATTAGTGCACCATGTCATGTCCCAATTATTTCTGTTCCCCATCAATCAAAATATATCAAAATTTCTTGTCAACTTTGCATGTTCTTATATGCTACAAAATTACTCCTACTGACAATGGCGAGCAGACCCAGATAAGAGCAGACAGTGCCTAAACAGTATAGAGCCAGATCAGACTGAGCAGTCTGATCAGGGTCTACGCTGTGAGCTAATTTTCCAGACTAATAGTATGGTCTATCAGATCACCAAATAGCAATTTATTAATCAGGTCAATATTTTAGGATGGTTACTGTAATTGGTTAATGTGTCAAATATTTGCTGTAGTTACCGTATCTATTTCCAGCCAACAAAAACAAATTAAAAGTCTCCAGGTAAAACCGAAAAATCAGCTGGAGTCGGAAAAAAGGATTTGACTTAGTTTTTGTTTATTTTTTCATCAAAGATACCCAGTCCAACAACAATTGTTATTCAGACTGCAAATTAAGAACAAAAATTCTCTTTCAAAACACACAGTTGTAAAACGCATAAAAATAGTTTTTTTTTTTGTTTTTTTGGTTTGTTGTTTTTTTTTTTTATTGCTGGATCCATAATGCCAGAAGCAAGGTTTTGTTACGACTTGTTTCTAAGTCCGATCCAAATGTCTAGACAAATCTATACGAATCTTCCGTTTATTATTGCCTATTGACGGAATCGGTTTCTTTAGCCGCTCGGCTTCAATTAAGTAATTTCAGAAGCAAATCTTGATAAGTAAGCCAGATTTGTCTTCTGTTACCAGAAAACCCCCATTTTATATACAGAGAAAAATGGGGTTTGTAGGTGTATTCATAATATCAGGTTAAAAAGTCCGTAAAATACCCTTACCCTAAATTCACCAGAAATGCCTTATTTCCGGGGTTTCCATTGTCAGAGCTGGAGCAATTTTTAACAAAAAAAAAAATAATAATTACGTATCCCAATTAGTTACCAGACCTGAGACATGAGATCAACATTACACAGTTAAGATTTTCCAAAAATATGCACCTTTACAACAAAATGTTATCAACAAAACCAGACAAAAATATATCACAATATTTTGTTCTGATTTTATTCCGGTACTTTCTTTTATTCCCCTAATTTTCTTTTCTTTATCAAACTTACCAAATTTTTCGCAGGGTCCTACAGCTGTCATTTTCTTGCTATTTACTACACAGAAGTTTCAAAATCCATTTCCATTTTGACTAAATATCATTCCTACTACCCCCCTTAGGGGCAGATAATTACATGTCAGCTGTTATTGACAGACCATGCCCGCCTGAACAGTTACAGCAGGGTATGTCAGTTTCAGTGATGGAGAAACTACCACACTGTAGATCTTTTCAGAAATAGACGTTTTTATGCAACTTATTTACACGAATGAAAATAATAGCATAGCAAGCAATTTTTATATTAAAACAATACCGTATTTACCTTAATTATTCAGACTCCTCAACTCCTTACCATACTTGTTCTAAAATTTGAACAAGTACAATTTACTATCTTAGCTGTTGTGTCAAAAAAACCTGGAAAAGTTGCAAACAGTGCAGGACCTGATGATCTGCCCCATTCTGCAGCGTATCATCTGGGTTTGCATTGTTTGCTCAGACTGAATACAGCAACAGTAAATATGGTTCTTATTCCAGTGCATTCAGACTTTGCCTACTCAGGTCATAATTTGTTCCCAGTTTTGAATCCCAATAATGGCAGGTAATTTTTTTGTTTTCTTTTCTTTTTTTTTTTTTTTTTTGGGGGGGGGGGGGGGGGGGGGGGGTTGGTCTTACGGCCCTTTCAAGATAATTTCACATCTTTCGAGCCAATCGTTAATCAGAGGTATGCAAAAACCAAAGTACCCAGAAAGAAATGGACCAGTCCAACAAAGAGCCAATTATGAACCTCCACTTTATACAGCAACAGTTCAATTTGTGATGGGTTATTTTTAGAAATTTATTTAGAAAATGGCTGCAAGTTTGCAAACAGTAATATCTGCAGTGTCTGATCTGGGCCTGCACTATTTCCCAGTGTTCTTATTGTTATTTAAAAGTCATTTTTTTGCAAACAGTGTGGACCCAGATCAGACTGCTCCTGTAGGAGCAGTCTGATCAGGGTCCACCCTATTTGCCTGTATGCAAAATTCTGTTTGAAAAGTTTGCAAAAAAACAATAATAAGCAGACGACATAAGCAGACGACATTTTCAGATGTAGTTTTTCGAGGCATCTTAAGAGTTAAAGGTTGAAACTGTATTTTTGATATTTAATGGGTGCTTTTTTATCCCCTTGTTCCCTCGACATGGGAGAGTTTATTTGGTATTGACCAGGATAATAACAGGTTGACACACTCCGAGTGCAGTATCTGACAACTCTGACATGACGGGCATTGTTGCCGACACTTACGATGGTCATTTCGGTGAGAAGTGGACAAGCTAACGCCACAATTACTGATAATTTTCCTCACTACGCTCCAGAGCACCAATTTACCCAGCTCCCAGAGAGACTTTTACTAGCCTTGCTGACATTCGTATAACTTAAGACTATCATTTACATACAATTTTAACAAAAAATCACAATGATTACTTTATTTGATTGGAATGCAATAATTTTTCAGAGAACTAAGAAAGACCCCACTATCATTTTCTCACCACTGAAAATTATTCCAGATAATTACAGGTGCCTCACAAAACCATGCCTTTATAATTTTGACCCCCTCTAAACCCCACTTTTAGTAAAACTGGAATTTACCGGTTTTCTTATTTCTGCTCAAAAACATAGATTATGGGTATTCATTAGAACTATCTTTGCCAAGGCAGTGCTAATGAGTACCCATAACCAGAGAGAAAGAGAGAGAGAGAGAGAGAGAGAGAGAGAGAGAGAGAGAGAGAGAGAGAGAGAGAGAGAGAGAAAGAATAAATTATCTTATCTCTCCATTCAAACGTATGTTGTGGATACTTGTTAGAATCGCCTCAAAGAGGCAATTCTAACAAGTACCCACAACATACGAAAAATTATTCCATATCCATCCTGGTTACTCCCTATTCTCTGGAAAAATAATTTATCTTTTATATATCCCAGAAGTGGGAGGCTTCAGGTGTACGATTAATTAACTCATGACCAGAGTGAAATGTACAACAGTTTAGTTACCTTTCATTCATCTATATTTATTTTACTGTCAATTCCAAATGGCTTCAAATTTTTCAAAACCACCATGCTCTCCCCAGAGATGGTTGTGGTATACAGCCTAAACAAAGACATTTACTTGAAATGATAAGTAGTTTTATAAACAATTAAACCTGCATTTAACCTGAAAATGAGATAAAAATTGAAACAGAACCCTGCCAAATGTGCCAAGACATTTTCAGATCTCTTTGAAATTAGAAAATGTTAAACATAAATCTGTGTTGTTAACCTGCGGCATATCCCACCAAGGCAAGTTACAATACTTCCTTGAGTAAACTGTGTAGTTCTATACGCAGCTCTAAGAAGGCAGTGGTAGCAGGCTGACCTCAGTCTACACGAGACGTCAAGTGAAAACATGTCTAATGCCATAATAATATAAGAGCAGGCAAGAATCAGATCATTGTGTTCAGGCAAGGTATTTTTATCATCCTGCAAAAATGTCAGTCAAACGGAAATCATTTGTGAGCAGGCGAGACTCAAATCAATGTGTACAGGTAATACTCAAATCATTGTAAGCAGGCAAGACTCAAATCAATGAGAGCAGACAAGGCTCATATGATGAACTGGGCTCTGGCTCCAAAAGTTGAGAAATGAGTCCAAAAGCTGTAGATGGAATGGCAAACAGTGTAGACCCTGATCAGACTTCCAGGAGCAGTCTGATCAAAGTAGACTGCTCCAGGAGCAGTCTGATCAAAGTCTGCACTGTTTGTTAGGCCTATCTGTCCCTTTACTTAGAATATTAAGGTGAAGTATATTTTTAAATGAAAGCTTTGAGTTTTCTTTCCTTTTTGTAATTAATAAATTTTCTGTGTTACAAATTCTGTTAACTTCAAAAACATAATTATGCCTTGCTAAGCAGGGGGTAACTCCATTTCCCTCAAAGAAACTCTCCCCTACTTCCATCCCTAACGCTTGCCCATAAACAGATGGAATCTGATCAAAATAAATCGTGCCAATAATACTGTACATTTCCGTTCGTGAAGAAAACTTGATAGCTGTCAATAACACTGCCTCAATTTATTTCGGAACATTTGGACATGCACTTACTGGTCGCTAAGTACCGATCAATATCGAGTTGTTGACAAAACGTTCCCCAAACGACACTATCTGGCAAGAAATAACGTGGAGCAGGGTGTAAATGTAATGGAAATAGCTGGGAAATCTGGAGCAGCAGACCAGTCCCTTGGCATATAAACCTGTGAATGTTTGAATACCAAACTACCGGAGACATATATTCAGTAAAATAGTCGTACTGTAAAAACCTAAAAATTCGGACACCCTGAGGACTAGCTATAATTCTCCTAAAATTTCGCAATCCAGCAAGCAGCCCAAAAGTAGCAGACAGAATGGCAAACAGTGTAGACCCTGATCAGACTGCTCCTGAAGGAGCAGTCTGATCTGGGTCTGCACTGTTTCCTTAGGCATATCTGTCCCAAAACTAAGGATCATTATGGTATATTCAGTTACAAGGAGCTTCTGCTTCTGAAAAGAACATTTTCCAAATGTGTGTGATGTGTGTGTGTTTGAGTTTTACATCCCACCAATAACTAAGAGCATAATGGGGACAGGACATCAGTTTAAAGACCCAGCCATGTCTAAAAATCCCAGAATCTACCCCATGCCACAAACGTGATAAAAATCTTTTATTTCTGCTTCAAACATAAACTTGGTGCTAATTCTGAGGGCTGCCTCACTGAGGTAGTTCCAACAAGAACCTACTTGTATTTATGTTTTGAAGCACCAGTAGTGTCATTTAGAAAGGAGAAAATGAAAAGTACGCAATTCTAAGAAAATTCCAGAAATATTCAATTATAAATTGCATCCTGACCCCACCCATCAGGGCTTGAAGAAATAGATGGGCTGCATGATGCTTCCGCGCAGAGCTGAAACCGGCCCGCACACGAGTACTCAGGTAAACCGCTAAGAGGATCTAAGCCTGCCCAGGCTAATAAACCCTATTGGTTTCATTGGACGGCAGGGCTTGAGATGTCATTTCATCTGAAAGTCAGGTAAAAGTCCCACAACGTCTCCAAAATGACCTTTACAGTGTTGACGGGGACGTTAAACCTCAAATCAAACAAACTAACAAAAGCATCACGTACGACCTAAATAGTGTTGATGGGGATGTAAAACCTCATTTCATACAAAGAAAAATAAAATTGGGAACAACTCCGAACTGAACCCATTCCTCTAACAATAACATTGTATTATGCAACAATCATTAACCCATTTAGCACCAGAAACCCCAAAACGGGTACCCCGGCAAACAGTGCAGGCCCAGATCAGATGCCGCAGAATGCAGCGTCTGATCATGGCCTCCACTGTTTGCGAAAAGTTCAGTCATTTTCCAAATAAATTTTGAAGAAAACACAACCTGCCACCCCTAAATTTTGAAATGAACTCCTGCTATATATAAGGAGGAAGATTCCATTTGGTACAAAACGGGTTAATGTGGTTTATGAGAAACCAGAAGCAGATACTCTAATTACTTCCCCTGAGACAGCCAAATATTATGCACAATACAGCAATTAAACCCTATGTGCTGCAAATGAATCCAAATTTAATCAATTTTTCATTTTGTTCGAATTATGAAGAAAACACAAATGAGCTGACTGGAGCCGTAAAAGATATGTAAAAATGAACTAAAAAGTTACAAGGAGGATCCTTCAGGCCTCAGTCACAGAGAACATTCAAAATGAGTCATACCAAATGACCAACCAAATAAACCTATGGTATCCAATTCTTTAGATATTTTAGAGCTTATCATTAAGCACTGACAGCACCGGTTCGTCAGTTGTCTCTGAGTGTTTCAGGGATAATTCTGGTGAAAATGCCGATGGGGCCATTTTGACTAAAAAGC
The DNA here is from genome assembly GCA_963580285.1 of Lucinisca nassula. Lineage (NCBI taxonomy): Eukaryota > Metazoa > Mollusca > Bivalvia > Lucinida > Lucinidae > Lucinisca > Lucinisca nassula. The sequence continues at coordinate 110,224,853 of OY757012.1, read as the reverse complement.
AGAAAGAACTAGCTTCCGAATGGCTACTCCCTATCTCCCCCCATGTAAAAATGGCCCCTGCTTTCCAAAACAAGTGGCCATTTTCAAAACTGATGGGACTATGGCCCCATGGCCCTGCCCAAAATAATCCCTGGTGTTTACTGAACTCAAAAAAGCACTGTATGGCTGGTATTTGTGGCACTCTTTTTGAATTAAACCTTATCCTGCTGAATAATTCAGTTTGCCACACCCATTTCTGACTATCAGATTATATGACATAATGTTTTCGATCAATTTCAAAAACTGAATGACAAACACTGTAGATCCTGATCAGAAGCCATCTGATCTGGATCTACATAGTTTGCTAAGGCAGGCTTGTCATGAACAGCAGGATATGGGTTTGTTACCGGGTGTATCACAAAATTGACAGACCACCCTGATCAGACACCATATTCTGCTGCATTTGATCAGGGTCTTAAAGGCTAGAAATCCCTTTAAAACTTTAATAGAATTAATCTGAGAGTCATTTTATAACGTGACGTCTCGCCTGAGAAATTAATAACACCATGTAATAAATTTGGTAATCCACTAGTGGATTAAATATGCAAATTAGACAGATACACCCCATAACGTTAATGTAAGAAATTCGTAACGTCACGTTTAATGATGGCGGAATATTGACATTTTTGCTAAACAATCCTTTAAATGTCATGATAAACAGATTATTTTTCTGAATTTGTACACTAAGTCACCATGAAATTCATGTTCTGATAGGCCTTCTTGTTGCAGAAGAGATTTGTGTCCAACATTGAATTTTGAAACTACATGTAAATCAAAATGGCATCCATAAAAGGCTTTCGCAAAGTTTATGATACTGATAACCCTGATTAAGATGTTTAGCAGTTTATAATAATCTATTATGAGTGTTGAAGTCAGTAACATGAATAGAAACTCTGGCAAGCCAAATTAATAGGGATAAATCTACACCACCAATGTGCAGCACTAACTTATGGTTCCCTCTGAGCAATTTAAACCACATGCTTAGGGTCAGGTCTGTGCACTATTGTAGTATGTGGAAGTTTAAACTAATTTTGGCTACCAAACTAATTTCATTGAGTTAACAATATCAAATATCACAGTGCTCCCTAATTATATTATTACTGCTTGGATGCTGCTCTCCACTCCAAGGTCTCAACACAAAAGAAATGTGCCTCAGAAGAAGGGGTTTGCTTCCACTGAAGATACAGATAAGGCTCACCCTATTACAAAATAATCTCTTTCAAAGAGTGAACTGAGGTCCGGTAGGGAAGCCACATGCAGACAGCTAAGTCCCTGATCAGACTGTGCTTTAGCAGACATCAAAGTCTCTGATAAGACTGCGCTATAGCGCAGTCTTATCAGAATCTTTGCTGTCGGTAAGTTAATCAAACAGGTTTTCTGGTAGCAAGTAGCTGAAATTGAAAATAAATTAAACATGAGGAAAAGTTTAGCTGAATCAACATTGCAATAACATTTTGTGTTTACTTAGGAAACAGGGAGATTTGTTAGTTTGCAATGAACACTATTGTTCCCAAGTTTTGGTTTCAATTTGAAATTGACTTTGTTGTCGAATCTCCTTGTGAAAATGTTATTTTTACGTCTAAGGTTTGATTTTGACATTAACTGATCATGAGAAAATGAGATCAAATTGGAGGCAAAATGAATTTAAGATCGAGATTAATTGAAAATTAGCTTGGAAATTAGGTTTGAGGCTATTTTTCAAAAGAATTCCATGCAAGCAGATCTTCTAACTAAGATTTAATGAAGGGATATTACTCCTTTTACCATGGGGATGGTGCAATACTTAGCACATGGCAGTCACTTTCAGACCAGATAGCTTAACCTTTAGCATGCTGTAGGCGCATTCGTGCGTGCCGTGAAAATGTAACGGCGCCACGCTGTAGGCCCAATCGTGCGCCGAAATTGACTGGTGTGCTTGGTGCGACTCATAGTTAAAGGAGGAACTCTCGTTTTTCGGTGCGGTTTGGCATTTCGGTATCAAATAACATCCGGGCATCGATGAAAAAAAAAACTTGCCGTTTCGATGTTTTTGGATGGATTTTCTTCGGGTTTTCTGGGTAAGGATGCAATTTTTTTTAGGAAATCGCTACTTTTTGACGAACTTGATCTAATCGAGCCCAAAATACGCTCTGAAAGGGTGTTTTAAACGATTTTTCGACTCAGCTGAGTGACAGTAGGCTACTTTCGTTTTCCATATGCTTTGAATGGTGGAGAAATCAAGAAAAATACGGGTTTTTGCGTGTTAAAAGTTGCTGAAAATGGTAGTATTTGATAAAAAACAATTCAGTGGGACGGAGTATCGATAAAAAAATTAATTCAGCATGCTAAAGGTTAACATGCACTTTCTCATCAGGATCCATATTGACTGCCATGTCTATATGCAGTCATAATTCTGTTCTTTTGCTAAGGTGTCAAGTCCTGTTTTCTTGGGGAAAAAAAAGAAAAAAAGAAAAATATCAACAATTAATTTTGTCATCTGCTAAATTGAGCCCCGTCAAGCGATTTTGGTACTTATCGCCTATGCGAGCAGCGAAGGTTCAGGCGAGCCTGCGCATCCGCGCAGTCTCGCCATAACCTTCGCTGCTCGCTCATACAAGCAGTGAACCAAGAGGAAGCTTCAGACAGAAAGCCATATCCCTGGCCCCTCTGAATGGCTGGGCATGCGCAGTTAAAATTTGTCATGACGGAATGCTGGAAGACACAAATTCGCTTGGAGGGGCTCAATTAGACTAGAGAGTGGTAAAGGTTAAGGGACTCCCGCAATTGGCTTTTATTTTAATGATTACTTTGGTCATCTCAATTTTTCTTTGTCAACAGAATGGTTATAAACAAGAAATACCTTTTTAAAAGATAACAAGCAGTCAGACTTGATAGAAGTTTTTTTTTATTTTACATTTTTTTTTTTCAAGCTGACATACAGCCAATCATCTTATAGAAGATGGCACCTGTGCACAGCCACTGGTTGTACATTGTGTCAATTTGTGTGTTTTGTCCTAACCCCACCCCTACTTCTGCATACCTTTCATACATGGTTTGTTTTCTCTGAGATAAAGTCAATACTATCATCATTGAAGTTTAAGTTAATTTTCATGACAAGGAAACTGCATAATGACAAAAAGACAAGATCTTGCGAGTTGTTATACGGCTTTGTGTTTTTTATATCTACGCTTCCATTTTATCCATCAAGAATAGTCTTTGCAAGTATCATCGAAAACAAGCAATTAACTCCATATCTACAATCTACGTTTCTAAATGTATATTCAATATGACTCGAAAATGGGTGTTGAATAAAATTAAATTCCAGCTCAGATTACCGATTATTTCGAAGCGTTATAATGGGTATAAATGTGTAACTCGGCACTTCTAGCGCAAGGTCACTAAAATCTGTCCTGGGGATGGGTTTCAATTTTGGATATCAGTAGCCCAGATCGCTTAAAAAATTAAAGCATTATTAACATGCATTATTAAGATAAAAGTCCTTTTCTCCCAAAAACGATCAACCAAAATGGCCTATTATTTTCGTCTTTGACATTTGATATTACCAATTCACATTTTACTAGCCGAAAAAGTTTGGAATTTTCTAAACCTAGTTTGTGATTATTTTTCAAACATAATGATCTTTTTTTTTCAATTTCCTGCAGTTAATCTTTTCATTTGGTATGAAATACATTCAAAATTCCAGTAGCCCTTTTTTTTAAAACAAAAATGGGCAGCAGCATTGTCCAATTGGAGTTATCTGACCTTTCATGCCAATGCCTAGCCTCTTTCAGGTTTGAAGCTAGACGAGCCCATCCTTGGGTCTGACTGCTGAGACTGAAAGGATGACAAGTTATCTGCTTTAATTAAACTTTGAGGAACCATCCCACCTGATCATTGATCTATCTTGTCTATTAGGGCAAACAGGCTATATCTAGCTCAGACTGCCCCTTAGAGGGGCAAAGACTGCTTTCCCATTCCCCAGTTTTCTATACAACATTTTTAGGGTCTTGCCATACTGTCAGGCTTAATCCCTATCCTGCTGAATAAATTAATTTAGCCATAATCAACCAATCAAATTACTTTATATAATATTGTAATTATTAAATTCATAAACTGCATCACAAACAGTGTAGATCCTGATCAGATGGCTTCTTCAGAAGCCATCTGATCTGGATCTACACTGTTTTCAAAAGCAGGGGTTGATGTGTTCAGCAGGTTAAGGGGTTAACTGACCAAAGGCACCTTCATAAGGGACCCAGCCCCTATCAGAGGCTACAGGTCATGACCCAGGCACCTATGGTATCACTTACACTTTAATGACATACTTGCAGATCCTCACCGTCCCTAATGGTCAAAACCCCTTAGGGGCCCTGCACAGGGGGCCTGTATCAACTTGATTAAATTCACATTGATGTTAATTGGCAGATTTTTTTCTTCAATTATTTTCAAGTTAGGATAGAACTTGATAACTTGACTGCTGTGGTCCCTCTGGTTGGAGCTAAGTTATGGGTCATTCCCTGAGTTACGTAATTAATGATAAGTTGGCAGGTTCAAGACCTGATTGTTACCTTATAATGAGGCTGGCTATCTCATGTTGTTGTTAGCCCATTTAGTTCCGGAAACCCGAAAACGGGTACCCTGGCAAACAGTTCAGGCCGAGATCAGACGCCGCAGAATGCGGCGGCTGATCAGGGCCTCCACTGTTTGCTAAAAGTTTAGTCATTTTCCAAATAAATTTTGATGAAAACACAACCTGACACCCCTTAATTTTGAAATGAACTCCTGCTATATATAAGGAGGAAGATTCCATTTGGTATAAAAAGGGTTAGTACATGTAATTAGTGGGATGACAAATATCCCTAAGGTGCATATCCATAGTTTGCTGTTGAAAAAAATGAAATAATATGGAACCCAAAAGGTTAAGCTCCTCTTCTAGAAATTTTATTTGAACATTATACATAATTTACGGCCCAGTCAACATAAATTGACAATTCACAGAGAGTATAAGGTTTGACATCACGTGAATTGTCTGCTGGGCAGAAGATTCACATTTAATTTCAAGCCTTGTTTTTGCTGGAAAATCATTTAACTCTTATCTTGCTGTTCACAACAACCCCTATCTTTGGAAACAGTGTAGATCCAGATCAGATGGCTTCTGAAGAAGCCATCTGATCAGGATCTACACTGTTTGACATTCAATTTATGAATTTGTAGGAATAAATTACATCAAGTAATCTGATTGGTTCAAAGTCAGAAATGGGTGTGGCTAAAATGAATATTCAGCAAGAGAAGGGTTAACAAATAAGGCTGGCCCCTGCTCCATAAAAGTTTCTGTGTCACTTTGAGGGTTAACCCGTAAGATGCTGCTAAAAACTACATCTGAAAATGTCGTCTGCTAATTATGTCGTCTGCTGAATCTTCTTGCAAACATTTTAAAATATTCTTGCACACAGGCAAACAGTGTGGACCCAGATCAGACTGCTCCTCCAGGAGCAGTCTGATCTGGGTCCACACTGTTTGCAAAAAGACTTTTAAAGTAACCAGCAGACGACAAAGCAGACGACAAGTGTCATGATTGGCATTTCATGGGTAAAATCTAACTTCCTTATGCAAGTATATCACACGAAGTAGCGAAAAATTAACAGATAACTAAAGTTTGTTATCCAGACACTCTCCGCAGCGTCTTGTTTATCTAAGATTGCCGAGGGTTTGAAATTTCTCCATGCAGATTTGCTTAATCAAATATTCAAGTCCTTTTGGGCTCCTTGTTGATATTGCTGAAAGTAAGGCCTGTGATAAGGCCGAGATAAGTTATGTCCCTTGTGTACTCTTTGATAAGCAGAGCACCTCCTTGAAAGTTACCTAACAATGAGTTCATAAAATTGAAATGCAATGTAATACACTGTAATCATCAAAAAGATAAAAAGTAAAAAAAAATCAATTCTTTTAAAAAAATACCTCCCTGACATTAAATATGTTCTAGAAAGGGTTATCTTTTGGAAGCAAGGAATGCACCACAGAACAGGAAAATATGGAGTGTGCATGTTTTCTGGGCCAGACTAGCTAGTTTCAGCCATTTAGGCCTCATCATTATTTTTTTTTTTCAGAGGAAATAAGGCTGGACATTACTGCTAGCAGGTGATTATGTGGATAAATGCAGGATAATTTCCCTTACATGTATTGTCTTGTTTGTTTGTTTGATTTGAGGTCCCCATCGTCCCAGTCAACACTATTTAGGTCATTTTGAAGACGTTGCTTCCAATTTTGTGGGACTTTTACTCGACATTGAGATGAAATGACATCTCAAGCCATGCCACCCAATGAAACCAATAGAGTTTATATGCATTTACGGTCCGACTCGCAGCACTTTGCCTGGCTAGGCTTAGATCCTCTAAGCGGTTTATCAGTACTCATGTGGGGTCTGTTTCAGCTCTGCAAGCTTCAAGCCCCGATTGGCGGGGCCTGTATTGTCTTGTAGAATTGCTTCAGTGAGGTGGTACATCTAACAAGTACACACAACATGCATTTTAGTTGCGAAATAAGATAAATGATCCCAATATTATGCTCAGTCCGCTCAACTAGTCCACTACCCCCCACTCTGGATAAGGGATTCAGACTTACACTGTAAACACTTTCATTCTCTGAACTATTATGGATAAGTGGATTAGATGAAAAACAATTTGGTCTTCAAAAAGCAAAATAAATGATTGCATTACCAATTTGCTCTAGGGTTAGGGTAAGATAAAATTAAATTTTGATTTAGATATTGGCAGATTTAAACTGATGTCACCCAGGCAGATAATTTTAAGAATAAGTGTTGCAGTCACCCAAACAGAATTTAATTAGTGATTTATAAATGTTCTTGAATTTAGACTGTATAAGCTTTCATTCCCTTTCTGAACAAAACAGAACTGAACTAAGTTTTATTAACCCTTTTTGTACCAAATGGAATCTTCCTCCTTATATATACCAGGAGTCCATTTCAAAATTTAGGGGTGTCAGGTTGTGTTTTCTTCAAAATTGATTAGGAAAATGGCTGAACTTTTTGCAAACAGTGTAGACCCTGATCAGACGCCGCATTCTGCTGTGTCTGATCTAGGCCTGCACTGTTTGCCAAGGTACCCCTTTAGGGGTTTCTGGTACTGAATGGGTTAACCCGTTTTGTAGACGAAACCCCAAAAAGGGATACTGGCAAAAGTGCAGGCCGCGATCAGATGCCACAAAAAGCGATGTCTGATCAGGCCCTACACCACTGTACACTGTTTACAAAACAGTTCAGCCAATTTTTAAGATACCCCTAAATTTTGAAAGGTGGAGTTTCCAAAAATGGGTTAAGCATGGTTTAAATCTCTCTCACTCTCATGGGTAGCAGTGCTCTCTCACTCTCTCTCCCTCCCTCCCTCCCTCTCCCTCTCTCTCCAGCCATAAAGTCAGTATATATATACCACCTAAACTCCTTACGATACTTTAAATGTTCTAAAATTTGAACAAGGACAACTGCCTGATGCTGTGCCTTAAGATAACTGAATGAGTGGCAAACAGTGTAGACCCTGATGAGGTGCCACATTATGTGGCATCTCATCTGGGTTAGTACACTGTTTGCTCAGGCCTTTACCACCTTAACTCCTTACCATACTTGTTCTAAAATTTGAACAAGGACAACTGCCCAATGTTGTGCCTTAACCCTTGTCCTGCTGAATATTTAAATATGCCACTCCCACTTCTGATTATCAACCAATCAGATTTCTTGAAGCAAATTATTGCAACAAATTCATAATCTGAATGACAAACAATGCAGATCCTGATCAGATGGCTTCTTCAGAAGCCATCTGATCTGGATCTACATTGTTTGATAGGTAAGGCATATCCGGGCTCAGCAGGACAAGGGTTAAGATAGCTGAATGAGTGGCAAACAGTGTAGACCCTGATGAGATGCCACATTCTCATGTGAGAAATGTCAAGCCTAATTTTATCTGAAATCATAAAAACGTAGAATATTATCTTAAGATATTCTGTTCCGGCACTTCCAGGGTTAATTTCTATTGGAATTTTCTATTGTTTTTAGATTCTGTTTAAATTTTTACATTTTCACTGAAGCTACGAAAATGTATATTTTAATGGTATAATTACCAAATGTTTTGCTTAAGTAAATAGGAGTTAAAAGTTTTTGCCACTTATCTTTAGCAAACAGACCCTATTGATAGTTTTAGATATTTTTTTGTTTGCTACATGCTTTTTACATTTATGTTTTTATCTTTTAGTTTACAATACAAGGTAGACTGCAAATATTTTGAGGGACTTTGATAATTATCTTCTAACAGACAGCTTCAAACTGAACTAAATGATTTTTATATCCTCACCAGCATCGATAATTGACCCTTGTTGTGTACCAGAACTTGTTCTGAACATTATCCTGCTGTTCACAACCCTTACTTTGCAAACAGAAGCCATCTGATCAGGATCTACACTGTTTGTCATGCAGTTTGTGAATTTGAATGAATAAATTACATCAAGTAATTTGATTGATTGAAATGTAAATGGGTAGTGCTAAATTTAATTTGAGACAAAATGATATTAAATGAACCAGTTCTGTCAGTCCTAAAGCAAGGTTCCAGGGAGTAAGTTCAGTAAGGCAAACAATTTTACCATCATTTTCACCTGGCCTTTAACCCTTTTTTTACCAAATGGAATCTTCCTCCTTATAGGTGGAGTCTATTTCAAAATTTATGGGTATCGGGTTGCATTTTCTTCAAAATTGATTTGGAAAATGGCTGAACTACTTGCAAATAGTGCAGGCCCAGATCAGATGCATTCTGCGGCATATAGAATGCGGCGTATGATCTGTACCTGCACTGTTTTCCTGGGTACAAATTTTGTCATTTTTCACCAAACCACACCTCATATGTAAGTGGTTAACCAGTACAGTTCCCTCTTTCGCCAGAAACTGAAACCCCGCAGAAGGGAGAAATGACCACAGAAGAAAATCTCATGATCAATCTCCATGAAAGAATATTTCTACCGGGCTGGTACCCAACCTGCGATCTCCAGTTTGTATAATGAAATTAACATGTGTATGCAATAAATGTTCTGCAGAGCAGGACATTTATTGCATACACTTGTTAATGTTACTTGTATTTTTTTCATAAATCCACTTTTCACATAAAACTTTTGTTCTTTCTTCACCATTCCAACCACAAAGGAATTCAGCAAATATATGAGTTACTCTGCAAAATGGATATTATTTATTAACGTTAACAACTATCTGCTATTATCAGTGACTACCCTACCATTTCTACTGTAGTTAGCAGCACATTATCGTTATTTTCTGCATTTTCACATGCAGCTATTTGAAGTGCCTGCCATTCATAATAGGCACAGTTCCACTGTAATTTTCTCTAACTTTCTGGCTGATGGATTTGTTATGATAGCCATCATACAGTTGCTGGTCACAAGTTGTTTCCTAATGGGTAATCATAGTGAGTTAACTCCCTCTTCTTATCGCTAGAGGGCGCCACTCGAAAAATGGTCATTATTAATATTACTTGCTTTCCAATGCATTTTCCATATCTTATCACCAGAGGGCACCACTTGAAACTATGGTAACCTGCTTTCCCAATCAATATGGTAACCTGCTCCCCAAATGCATTTTCTATCAATGTATGTGTGTGTGTTAGTTTGAGTTTTACATCCCACCAAAAACTCAGGTCATAATGGAGATAGGACCTTAGCTTAAAGACTCAACCGTAAGTCTGGAGAAGCCCGGGATCAAACTCACCACCCCTGGTTTACAAGGCAAGCAGCTTTTTCTATCAATGTACAAGGCTGTTTGTATGAAAGGACATATATTATATTTCTAATTGCAACCCAAAACACCATGTCTGGATACTTGATAAAAGGTTTAAATATATAAGCACTTGTAATTGCTCCATTGCATAATTTAAAATCAACAGAACCATGTGTTTCTCTATCTTCAAACAACCCATCTGTCACCCCGGCCATCAGGGCTTGGAGAAATAGATCGGGTTACATGGTGCTTCCAGCCAGAGTTAAACTGACCAAACATGTGTACTGGTAAATCGCTTAGGACTAAGCCTACCCAGGCAAAGTTATGCGAGTCAGACTGTCCAATGCTTATAAGCCTTTCGGTCTTATTGGGCGACAGGGTTTGAGATGTTTTATCTCAGTGTTGGGTAAAAGTCCCACAAAAATGAAAGTAATGTCTCACGATTGACCTAAATAGTGTTGATGAAGACGTTACAAACAAACAAAACCCATCTGAGTAGTCAATGGAGTTCAAGGAAGAGTACAATTTGTAGATGAACCTATGAACATTACCTGTACCTTTCAACAGAATAGCAGATCTGTTTTTTCAACCATCTTTTCCACCCTCCCAAGCTATTTTCCCATTAGTACTGATATCCCATTGTGTTGAGCTTTCAAACAAAGCTGGATTTAAATACAACCGGAACTTTAAATATGCAGCACCATGAAGGAATATGAAAATACAAATGTAAAAAGTAACAAAGAAAAGTTGTTTTGGCCCAGCAATGAGGCCATACTTTGTACTGAAAGCGTTGAAAGGTTGATTGTTTCTTGAGTGTGAGCGCCCAGGAAAATAGTCCTAAACTGACACTTATAGACTGTTTTGACTAATCCTGAAATTCCAGTATCTAAAGCAAACAGTGTAGACCTTGATCAGACACTGTGTCCTTTGTGTCTGATCTAGGTCTATGCTGTTTGCCAAAACCCAGTCCAGAATTTACTGATAATATATAGAGAGAGTCACTAAAGTGACAAGAATGGCTAAGCTATTAATAACCATTACCTGGATTTTTATGTCATGGGTCAGTCACATTGACAACTGAAACATAATTCAGATTCATACAGCAACTTAGAAGCCTCCGTGGTACAGTGGTAAAGCTACTCGCCTTGTAAACCAGGTGTCTTGAGTTGATCCCGGGCTTCTCCAGAAATTTGGATGAGTCTTTAAACTGAAGTCCAGTCTCTGTATGACCTTAGTTGTTGGTGGGACGTAAAATTCGAACACACACATACAGCAATTTCAGAATCAAGCCCAAAACCTATACGCTTAATCTGGTTAAAGTTAATACGAATTACACGGCCATTACTGTAAAATTTGGAGTATTTAACAGCCTGGCAAACTGAGTAGGTCCAGATGATACAGCTCATTATGACTGCCCCTGTTGAAGAGAGGTATGGCCCATTTTCGAAAAGGACAGTACTCAAAGTTATAACACTTGGGTGGTGCAGGAATGCATTCAATAATTTGTCATGGCTGGGTTTAAGTTTGAAAAGAACAGGACTTAAAATATTTGTAATCATTTTCCTATTAGGTGGCCAAATGACTTGGGAACATAAAAATGTCAAAAGTGACAAAACTACATATTTCAAGAGCCACTGTACATTTTGTGTTCATGAATATTTTAATTTCATGTTCTATTTTTTTTCTCATTTTTCTTGACTTCTTTATTTTTTCTTTTAATTGTATAAGGAAATAAAACTTTCTACAGAAATAAACTTGTTCATTTCTATTTTAGACATTTTTGCCTAAAGAAGAGCTGTCAGGTGACAGCATGGGTCTCCTGTCCACACCCTGTCTATCAAAACTTCCAAAAATAAAAATCGGAAGTATTTTTCAAATTTTAAAATTTGAAGTTTAGTGTTAAAATTTAAATTTTTTAAGTTCAAATATTTATGGCAATGGGTATTGAAGGTTACAATCGGCATTATTTGTAACATAAAACACAATAATTATTACGGTATTCATTTTTTTACATTATGGCCCAGATGTTTAACATTTATCCTGCTGATAAGTGTTATCGCCTGCGGCTCGGACCATATCACCCCCGTGGTCCAAGCCCTGGCCCGAGGGCAGTCCAAAGCCTGGCTGGAGCCCTCAGCTTAGGTTACTATTGTTTAACTGGGCCCAGATGCTAAAAAAGAGTCAGTATTTTTATTTGTTTTGTTCTTATGGCCTTTCAGGATTGTATCACTTACTTCAAGCCGATCATATTCAGGGGCCAGTTGTTCAAAACTAACGACATCATTAGTTAACGTATCGTTAAATCTTTGATCATTAAATATGGCAAATATGCTGAAATTTTTGCTGAAAAAATGTGAGCAGCTTTTGCGGACGCAAAAGCTGCTCACATTTTTTCAGCAAAAATACCAAAATTTACGATATTGTATTTGCTAGAAGAGTTAACAATATGACCACTAACGAGCTCGTTAAGCTAACAATGCTTTGAACAACTGGCCCCTGGTCTGAAAAAAGAGAATGCCTGGAGAAAAACCACATGATCTTCCATTGCAGAACTTGGCATCTCACATGTGGACCAAGCGAGGCGTGAACCACAGCGGTAAAACCTAATGATTAAGGGTCAGCGCTTTTACCCATTTGGCCACGGAGGCCCATATCCTTGTAGTGGAAGGTATGGTACACAATATTGAAAAGATTATACTCTGATGAAAAAAAAATCTGATTTCAATACTTTTAGCCTGTTAATGACTGCGGTGTATATTTACGTCTGTATCTACACCATTTTTCCGATTTAATTTCGAAAATTAGGTGTAATTAAGGGGCAATACTTCTATATCTCTACATTACAGAGACGAATCTTTTCACTGCATTGAATTCAGTTTTATACAGACGTTATAAATCTATTGTCGTTTAATAAATATTTGCCTTTTGAAATATCATACCGAGTCTTTTCTATATTGCAAAACCACATATTTAATTTTTTCTTGAGTGTTTTAATAAATAGATCAGTCGCATTCAGACCACCGCTGTTTGTACAGCCAATTATTCGTATTTGAACGGTGCATTAAATGAATAAAATATTATTTTAGTTAATAATTGTAATCCCCTCCCCAAAGCAAACAGCAAAATTGCAGTATACCTGTCAAAAATCTTTTCATATTTAATAATCAAATGGGTGAAATTATACTATTAATGCATAAGGCAAATTGCAGTTGTGGCGTTCTTTTGCGCATTAAATTTTATGGTTTAATTTAATCAGGCCACACTCATAGAAGCTATCTTTTCTGACAATTGTGGAAAGATCATATGACACCTTTGCCACACCTAGCAACAGCCTCATCATCACGTGAACAAGTCAGTGTAATGAACACCCCCTGAACCCCACTTTATATAGAGAAAATTGGTGTTTACAGGGGTATACATTATTTTTCGTATTTCTGCTCAAGACAATTAGGTTGTGGATACTTCTGCCCAAAGACATAGGTTGTGGGTACTGGTTAGAACCGCCTCAATGAGGCGGTTCTAACGAGTACCCACAACCTATGTTTACAGTATAAATAAAGAAATATCACAGATTTTAATCAGAAGAGTATCCATTTTGGCGATTTTAAAAAAATGTACTAAGTCGCACGGGTGTATCATCGTAGTTTGAGCAAAATAAAATTACCTGAGAAGCAGTCTGATTTGGGTGAACAAATTGTTTGCTTTATACAGTGCCAGACTTAAAAAGATTTGTTATTTCAAAATAGTTCGAGTGTAGAAGGCTATTATTATTATTATAAGCAAGTTTACAATGTACTTTTAACAATAACATGCCGAATACTCATTAAAATATATTGAGCATTGTACTCCAAATTCCATTAGTTCTTGTGTGTGTATACCCTATGATGGCACCGAATGATTAGGTGTATTTTAATGTTATCGGTTACAAAGCCCTTTAAATACTTGAGGCGTGTCACACAAAAAATATCTAGCAGAAAGAGCCCATACCCACAGTATCAACGAAGACTTTGACATATACAAAATTAACCTTTAAAGAACTGACCGTGCTAACTTCTGGAACAGACAACATAGTAAATTGTTTTTGTGATCAAAGGCCTGACAATACATTGTTTGATTTGAGGTTTAATGTCCCCCAGCAACACTGTATAGGTCACTGCTTCCAATTTTGTGGGACTTTCACCCAACACTGTGACTGAGATGAAATGACATCTCAAGCCCTGTCGCCCAATGAAACCAATAGGGTTTATAATGACTCACACTGCTTTGCCTGGGCTGGCTTAGATCCTCTAAGTGGTTTATCAGCCTCATGTAATTTGAAAATGCTGTCTGTTATAGATGTGATTTTAGGTTAAAAATTAATGGCTATGTTCGTGCACATTTAAGGGATTTCTTATGTGGTGCTGTGTGCAAATAGGTACCAGCAAATAGTGCTCTTGGTACCACCAGACAAAAAAGTGTTATCGGTCACATGGAATTCCAAATTGTAGCCTTACACAGGAGAACTAGTTTCAATGGGCTACGATTGAAAATACCCAAAAATGGTAAATTCTTGTTTTATAAGCCTTGTAATATTGCAAACATATGAACAACCAAATCATGGTACCCATGACAGGGACAAATTTAAATAGATTTTTTACAGTTATTGTAAAGACCTTTAAACTATGATTGTTCTTTACTGATACATATCAGAGAATGATACTTCAAATTTTTGACAAAGGTATACTTGACTTAACCATACGGATCAGCTGACTTTTAAAGAGAGGGCGCGGCAATCTCAGAGATAACAACGGGACAAAAACACAGACTGATAGGGGTATAGAAAGAATTTCTTTAGGTGGGTATTTCTTGCATGATTGTGTGTCACACACGCTGAGATATGAGAGTTATCAATCAACACTGTGTCATCCCTGAAGGTCACATGACATATAAAGTTTAACATTCTTTTAGACAGCTTCAGTTTTAGGCCATACCACCGTATTTCTATGCATTTCCCAGACTCAAAGTTTTCATTGGTGCATATAGCAATATTCATTATAACAGAGCTTTGAATATTATATGGTTTAAATTTGTTTGTTTGATTTGAGGTTTAACGTCCACATCAACACTGTAAAGGTCATTCTGGAGACGTTGCTTCCAAATCTGTGAGACTTTGTCCTGACACTGAGATGAAATGACATCTCAAGCCCTGCCACCCAATGAAACCAATAGGGTTTACAAGCATGGACGGTCCGACTCGCACCGCATTGCCTGGGCAGGCTTAGAGCCTCTAAGCGGTTTTCCAGTACTCGTGTGCGGGTCGGTTTAAGCTCTGCGTGGAAGCATCGTGCAGCCCATCTATTTTTTCAAGCCCCGATTGGTGGGGGCCAGATTCATCCCAAACTAGTATAGATTATATAGAAAAATGACCATTTTTCTGTATAGTCTATTATTTTGGTTGGATATACATGTACATATAACTGAGTTGTCATGGTTTCTGCTTTTGATCCCAACAATCAATATTCATGCTTATTTTTTATATATATAAATCTGTTACAGTGTATATTTACTTTTGTATTCACAACATTTTCTAAACATGAAAAAGATTTCATCTGCCCTAAATATGGTTATTCTATATATTGTCTATACATTTCAGTTTGGTGGGGTCAGTTGGGTATCCACTATTAAAACCATGTAATAATGAATTATAAAGACATTTGTGTGTTTGTTTCAGTTCCAATTTAACTAAAAACACAACATACTTGACTTTCCTTCAAAACTATCCAATCAGCATTTTCTCGATTATGTTTATTCAACAGCCAACAAGCCATAATGATCTCGGAACAATCCGACCATCCCAGACCCATGCCAAATGGCAGTCAGAAATATATTGGCGAGAAATAACAATTTGGCTTCAACCGCTGGTATTATTATTTTATCTGGTGATGTATTCTGCAATCGGCTTCAGTTTTTTGCCAAGATTTCACCCATTTTATACAGTAAACCCCGAAACAAATATTACAAAAGCATCCATGAATTTGCACAGTGATAAATTTGGTCATAACATTTGTTTGCTTTTGGGCTCGAATTAGGTCCATAAGGTGATTCTAACTTGTACCCACAATTTATACTGATGACAAATTTCAGATTTAAAAGCTTCAAAACACACCTTCATCCAAGGAGACCAAATTACATGAAACCAGGTACTTTAATCAAGGTTCATTTGTACTTTCAGACGGCCATTTATGTTTTCTTTTTGCTTTACCAAAAACCAAAATTATCCAAACAACATAAACAAAAAGGGGTTTTAGTACATCTACGGTCAGGTATCACTTAATCTGTGAATTTGCTGCCACCTTTTGCAGCCAGCTCTCATGCTCTTGATCTGACGTTTCTTCATGTCTCATTTTTCGCATGTGCACTGTACAAACATCGACAACACTCAGGCTAGACTGTGCATAAGCGGAGTCTAGCCCGAGTGCTGTCAATGTTAACCCTTGACCAGCTGAATATTTAAATATGCCACACCCACTACTGATTATCATACCAACCGGATTACTTGATGCAAATAATTGCAACAATTTCACAATCTGAATGGCAAACAATGTAGATCCTGATCAGATGGCTTCTTCAGAAGCCATCTGATCTGGATCTACATTGTTTGAAAGATAAAGCATATTTGGGCTCAGCAGGACAAGGGTAAATCATAGCAGCTATAAGCTTCCTATTCAAAATACACAGCTCCTTTAATGACAGGTTTGATTCGGTGAAATTCAGTCTAATGGGCTATTTGCCTTAGTCTTCTTTTCGAGTTAATTATAGTATCAAAGCCCGAAAGTAGGAACTGAGACTCTTATAGTCGCCCCTGCATGGGTGGTAATGGGGAAGAAAAAACGTAAGGGTTATCAACTTTTGTATAATCTTGAAATTCCAAATTCAACAGCACACATAGTATACATACTTTTTACGTGAAAATTTTAATGTCCTTGAAACATTATATTACGTATGCCTTGAGTTACAGCTGACTAAGGCTTTAATTCTCAATGACTTTGAATTTGCCCTTTTATTAGAAAACATCTGAAAATAGCAGTGTCGGCAATAGTGGGTACTTCAGTTGTGGCCGACACTGAATTTGAATATGAAGACAAAATTTGAGAATCAAGATGTCTCCAAAATAATCAAACTGAACGATATGAATTAAATGATTAATTAACTATTTGTAAAGCCTACATTTTAAGCAGCGGATAATTTTGATGATTTTGAAACCAAACATTACGAAGTTAATAACGGTCGTATTGATCGGCAGTAAATAGGCAGACAACATAAGCACTTTCCCTGCTATTGTACCCTAAACAATACCCCGTATCATGTTTCGGCTATGATCGTCGGCAAAATAATTTCTGCATGTACTTATTATTCATCTAAACAATACTCCACATCGTTTTCAATTTTCTAAGCATGTGGTCGTTTAAGTAGTATTAGATTTTTCGATTTCTGGAGTGACTTTAGTAATTAACGGGGCCTAATAATGGCAGTAAATGGACATGTCTCCATTAACCCATTTTGTACCGGAAACTCCAAAACTGGTACCCTGGCAAACAGTGCAGGCCCAGATCATACGCCGCAGAACGCGGCGTCTGATCAGGGCCTACACTGTTTGCAAAAAGTTCAGCCATTTTCCAAATAAATTTTGAAAACACAAAATTTCGAAATAGACTCCTGCTATATATACATAAGAAGGAATATTCCATTTGGTACAAAAGGGGTTAACCCCTTTGAGATGAGAAACCCCAAAAAGGGACACTGCAAAGTTCAGGATGCAAAATAATTGTGGCATCTGATGCAAAGAGGTCAACAATTTTATAAATTTCTATAAAGAACTTAATCTTACACACATGGGCTTTTAAGATATATTAACCCTTAAGATGCCAATCACAACAACTGTTGTCTGCTTTGTTGTCTGCTGGCTACTTTCAAAGCTATTATTGCAAACAGTGAGGACCCAGAACAGTCTGGGAGCAGTCCGATACGGGTCCACTCTAGTTAATCTTCAAAGTGTTTTCTTTTTGGATTCAAGCACAAGTGTTATAAAGAAGCTAAGCTATGGCTGTACCAGGAAGAAACCATTTTGTTCTCTGTGGGTTTGTGTTTTGAGTTTCATATCCCACCAATATCAAAGGTCATATAGAGATGGGACCTGGAATCGCACCCAAGAACCCCAGTTTATGAGATGAGTTGTTTATAACCACTACACCACAAAGGCTTCTCATTTCGTTCTGTACACAATGGTCCTACTCACCGATTTCACTGTTGTTATCTGCATTATGAGATGAGTTGGTATTTGATTGACTAGTAACCGGAGTATCCCCTGACCGCGTTGACTGTGCGTCTTCTTGTTGACTAAATGTTATTCCCTGTGATGGTGATCGCTGTAAAAGAAAATTCGAAATTTAACGTAATTCTGCAAATATATTACTGATTAAATAATGGTACAGTTAGATTTCAATGGGCAAAACGTGCACCCAATATGATAACACAGCCGTGTGATATACCGGTAGTGCATTCTTGCACACCAGACAAGGAAATCCGAGATTTTACCCTGGGATAGAAATTTATGTTCTGACCCTGGTGTTCCGACCCAGGCAACTAACATAAATGCGCTTCAGTTCTATTCAACTGCCGGAACTACTTCCGCACTACTTTTATTTTGTAAACAGTATACATGTGCGAGCTGTCAAATGTTGTGCAAGAAAAAGAATCCAATACGGGGTTCTGTTTTAGATGGGCGTTTCCAACCCTCGGGATAACCATGCTGAGCGGAACCGAGGCATAGCCTCGGTTCCGCTCAGCAAGGTCATCCCTCGGGTTGGAAACGCTCATCTACAACAGAACCCCATATCAGATTCTTATATTCTTTCATACCTTAAACAAGAGGCCCATGGGCCACTATGCTCACCAGAGCTCAGGTGGGCACTGCCCATCCTGCCCAATGGCAGCCATGTATTTTAACATGATATCATTTTAATCCACCAAATGAACCCCCATGTCCAAATGAGCACCCATGTGGACTCAGCATCTGAAAAGTTAGGCCTTTTATGAAGTAGAGGGGGTGGGGCATGGACCCAATGGAGCCCTGGTTGGTATCACTAAATGCGTCTTATCATAAGAAACAAAAATATATATGGTTTAGCAGTGGGGATCTGTAAGGCCTCTTTAACAGTTGAGGGGTTGGGGCATGCCCTGTTGATCCCAGGAAAGCCCAAACTGTTGTCCCTAAATGTGTCTTATCATAAGGACCAAGTATATATATGGTTCAGTGCTGGGAATCTGACCGGTTTCAGAGATTTGAGGCCCTTTTATGAAATAGGAATGGCCCCTGCGGACCCCGCTACAGTAGGTGTGCTAATAATAAGAAACAAGAACATATATGATTATGGGGTGGAGATTTGAATGGTTTCTGAAATATAAAGCCTTTTATGAAATGGAAGGGCGGGGCACATTGCCTCAGCACAAAGAGACCTCCAGGTTGGTGTGATTGAACGAGTCTTATCATAAGGAACAAGTATATGGTTTAGGGGTGGGGATCTGAACTATTTCTGATATATATGGCTTTTAATGAAGTAAAGCGGTGTGGCATGGCCTGGGCGTGCCCCGGGGACTCCCAAGCTGGTGTCACTGAATGCGTCTTATCACAAGAAAGATGAATATATATGGTTTAGGGTGGGGCTAAGAACATTCTCTGAGATATAAGGCCTTATGTGAAGTGGAGGGGTGGGGCAAGGCCCAGGGAGACTCCCAGGTTGGTGTCAATGAATGTGTCTTATCATAAGGAACAAGACTATATATGGTTAAGGGGTGGCCATCTGTAGGGTTTCCGAGATATTGTGATATTATGAAATGGAGGGGGTGGGGCATGGCCCCAGCATATCCCTGGGAACCCCCAGGTTGGTGTTACTGAATGCGTCTTATCATAATGAACAAGAGTATATATGGTTTAGGGGTGGGGATCTGAACAGTTTCTGAAATATATGGCCTTTTTTGAAGTGGAGGGGTGGGGCAAGGCCCCAGCGCATCTCTGAGGACCCCCAGGTTGGTGTCAATGAATGTGTCTTATCATAAGAAGCAAGCATATATATGGTTTATGGGCGGGGATCTGTAAGGTTTCCGAGATATTGGGCCTTTTATCAAATGGAGGGGGTGGGGCATGGCACCGGTGCATCCAGGGGACTCCCAGGTTGATGTCACTGAATGGGTCTTATCAAAAGGAACAAGAATATATATGGTTTAGGGGTGGGAATCTGAATGGTTTCCAAGATATTGGGCCTTTTATAAAGTTGAGGGGGTGGGGCCAGACCTGTGCGCATCCCTGACGACCCCCAGGTTGGTGTTACTGAATGCGTCTTATCAATAGGAACAAGAATATATATGGTTTAGGGGTGGGGATCTGAACAGTTTCTGAGATATATGGCCTTTTGTGAAGTGGAGGGGTGGGGCAAGGCCCCAGCGCATCTCTGAGGACCCCCAGGTTGGTGTCAATGAATGTGTCTTATCATAAGAAGCACGCATATATATGGTTTAGGGGCGGGGATCTGTAAGGTTTACGAGATATTGGGCCTTTTATCAAATGGAGGGGGTGGGGCATGGCCCCGGCGCATCCAGGGGACTCCCAGGTTGATGTCACTGAATGGGTCTTATCATAAGGAACAAGAATATATATGGTTTAGGGGTGGGGATCTGAATGGTTTCCGAGATATTGGGCCTTTTATTAAGTGGAGGGGGTGGGGCATGACCTCGGCGCATCCCTGAGGACCCCAAGGTTGGTGTACTAAATGCGTCTTATCAATAGGAACAAGAATATATATGGTTTAGGGGTCGGGATCTGAATGGTTTCTGAGCTATATGGCCTTTTATGAAGTGGAGGGGGTGGGGCATGGCCCCGGCACAACCTGGGGGACCCTCAGGTTGGCATAAAAGCATATGGCTGAAAGAATTTTACTCAAGAAACATTTCTATAAAAGTTTTGTCCAAATATCTGCAATGACTTGGCAGTAAATGCCATTTTTCAATTTTCCCCATTATAAGTCTATGGAAACTCTAAGTTGCCATAGCAACCAAACTAATGGGCCGATTTTCATAAAAAACACAAACTTTCAATCCCCCAGCCCAAGGATGCTACAGATAAAATTTGGGCTGAATCGGTCCAGTGGCTTCAGAGAAGAAGATGTTTGAAAGTGTTGACGTCAGACGACGACAACGACGACGACGACAACGCCGGACAACTGCCTATCCTATAAGCTCCCCCGGAGCCTTCGGCTCTGGTGAGCTAAAAAAGTTATTTTTCTGATGAAAATTTGCAATATTCTCCAAACATAGGTTTTGTGTGCTCGTTAGAACATCCTCATTGAGGTGGTTCTAATGAGTACCCACAAACTATGTCTTGGAGCAGAAATAAGAAAAATAGTGTTTACCCCTATAAACCCCAGTTTTCTCTATATAAAAAGGGGTTAAGAGGGGTTTTCATTTCACAGACTTGTTTACATGATGATGAAATTTAGGGATATCTTTTCAATATCATCACGTGAACAAGTCCATGAAATGAACATCCCCCTAGACCCCATGTTATATACAGAAAACCTGCAGTTTATGGGGTTCTCCATTATTTTTCTTACTTCTGCTCCAAGACATAGGTTGTGGGTATGACCTAAACAGTTTTGACGAGGATATTAAACCTCAAATCAAACAAAACCACCCAAACATTTGATATTATGGTGTCTATTGGGCCTAAGAATGCTCTAGTGTTGTTGTTAACCCTTGTCCTGCTAATCCCGGATATGCCTTATCTTTGAAACAATGTAGATCCAGATCAGATGGCTTCTGAAGAAGCCATCTGATCAGGATCTACATTGTTTGCCATTCAGATTGTGAATTTGTTGCAATAATTTGCATCAGATAATCTGATTGGTTGATAATTGGTAGTGGGTGTGGCATATATGAATATTCAGCAGAACAAGGGTTAAATTTTCCCCCAAAGGCAAAAAGAAATACAGCCCATCCCCAATGTCAGCAGTTTTCTCCTGGTACTCCAGATTTCTCCACCATGTACAACCACAATTGCACGAGAATGCATTTACAAGTTCTTTAGCCAATATTACTGGTATTTATTCTATTATGTCATAAACATGCTCTTTTTTCTTGTTTTTATTATTTAAAACATGCAACATATGTCATCAATTGTGCAATAATATTGAAATAACTGCCATCCAAGAAATTATCCAGAGGATGCATTCACTTTGTTTCTAGTTAAACTGACTCTGTTATGTTAAAAATAGCATTTATCTGATTACCAGTCATTCATTATAATATTTATAACTGCAACTGCAGTTTTGACATACACGTTTTGGGTTTTTAAGTGAATTTTTCTTTCACCTTTCTGTTGGAAGACAGCAATCAGTGGCTGTGCATAGGTTTTTACCGGCCCCGATAGCTCAGTGGTAGAGCGTCCGCTTCGGGAATGGGAGGTCGCGGGTTCGAGCCCCGGCCGCGCCATACCAAAGGCGTGAAAAATGGTACTAGGCGCTCCCCTGGCTGACGCTCGCATTATCAGGGGTAGTCCTAGGAAGGCAGGTAAGTATTTTTTAAAGGATACTGTGTTTGTCGCAGTAAAAGCTCTACAGAGCTTATGTTATTTGTTTCCGATATGCGACGTTAAATAAAGCTTCTTTATCTTTATCTAGGTTTTCAATCAGGCATTTCCAGGCATTGTATTTCACTGATCATAGGTCACTTAATTTTGATACACCTGAAGAACACTTTTAAGCACAATGTGGCCAAATTATAAAATATCTTGGAGCACCCATAGAGTCTGGATTTTGTTACGTTTGGGAGAAAATGTCTTTTAACTTAACCATCACCATGCTGAACCTGGACATATCCCTTTGAAAACAGAACCGATCCTGATCAGCTGGCTTCTCAGAAGCCAGCTGATCTGGATCTGTACTGTTTACCATTCTGCTATTGAATCCATGGTATTCTTGAAATCATGCAACACAAATGGCTGAAAATCTGGGCGGAGTGTAGCATCTTGAAATATTAGCATGGTGAGGGTAAAACTTTGTTTCTAAAGACAAAACTACCTTTTTTGCAGCCTGGTCCACCCTTATGAATATTCCTTAAGTAGTCCTTACTACTTACCTTTATCCCTTTTCTATACTTACCAACATTAAAAAAGGTCATTTTAAGCTGGAACACTAACTGAACCAACATGCAAATCCTGATCAAACCAATACTGTCCCATTTTTCAATGCTGGCTTTTTAATGAAAGGCCCCAGGTAAGAGATTAAAATTTTACTTGTATTTCGCTAAATAATCAACCTGTAATTTTGTGGCTCTAAATTAGCATGTTTAAGGGTATTTCTTGCATCTGATAAAATGCTTCAATTACATTTATATTTCTAATTACCTCGAGATGTGTAGCGCTAATCAGAGCGTTTGTAACAGAGAGCCTTTTGATGCGTAAGTGTTATTCTGCCAAGCGTTTCATGGGGGGCCTGACTTCGTATCATGCAATCATCCCAAAAATAAAATGGATATAATTACAAAATAATCATTAGCATCAGTAAAACTCAAAGCTGTTAAGCTATTGCAAGGAGATTTGATTTCAGAAAAGGCTCACGGAAATTAATAAAATCAGAAGAAAAATATTTAAACCGGTCCGTGTGAGAAGGTTACTATCGCGTAGAGAAACAGCGAACATTCAGGTGAGACTGCGCATACGCGCAGTCTCACCTGAAAGGTCGCTGTTGGCATGTGCGTATTAGTACTTCAAACAAGACTTCAAATGAAGTTTCGAAAAAGGGCCCTGTTAAATGGAAATGTGTGTGTTCCAAAAGATCATGATTCGTGAAGACATTAAAGTCCCTTTTTCATGGGGCAAAGGATCTGCCTCATTAATGAACTGCATCTACCGAAGTATACTTGTAATATAAAACAGTATCTCTGCTGCGTAATTGCTCATTAAAATGTGCAGTAAGAAGAAAAGACGCTTAAAGAAAATTTGCAGAAAGCACTAAAAATTTGAAATTACATCTGTGGGTGGGTGGGTGCGACTGGGTGGGTATTTTTACAGTAACTGTCTCAAAAATCTGAACACCAAAAAAGTGTGACAACTTTTCAGATGAAAGTTTTACCCAATATTATGCACAATAAGACACCCATATGATATAATAATGCTGTCTTTCATGATTACAGAACTAGCCGATTTTTCAGGTGAAAATTTGTGATATTGGTGTTGTTATGTTATTAGGGTTTATTTGTTTGTTTGAATTGAGGTTTAACATCATTTAGGTCATTTTGGAGATGTTGTTTCCAATTTTGTGAGACTTTTAGCAATACCTGACGTTGAGATGAAATGACATCTCAAGCCCTGCCACCCAAACAAACCAAAAGGGTTTATATGTAGGGACAGTCCGACTCGCACCACTTTACCTGGACAGGCTTAGTTTCTCTAAGTGGTTTACCAGTACTCAAGTGTGGTCGGTTTCAGCTCTGCGTGGAAGCATCATGCAGCCTAAACTATTTCTCCAAGCCCCGATGGGTGGGGGCCATTAGTCAACCTTGAAATCTCCCAGATCAAGAAAAAGATATACTAAAGAGTGAGTAGCTAGAGATCAGCCTTGAACCAATCAAATTACTTCATGCAATTTTCTCCAAAAGCCATCTGATCTCGATTCACACTGTTTGCAACAGTAATGAGCCTAAGTATTGGGACAGAAAGGTCTGTGCAAATATAGAAGCAGTCCGATCAGGGTCGACATTATTTGCCATTCTGTCTGGCAGTGTCTGCACCTTTTGGATTCCTTGCTGGATTGTGAAACAAAGTTGTTAAAAATTTAGGAGAATTACAGCGAATCCTAAAGGTGTCTGAATTTTAAGGACTTTTACTGTGTCCCTGAGTATGTATATTACATGGACTTGTTGATGCTAAGCTGCCATCTTCCTCTTCATAATCAGAAGGTGTCTAGCTGAATTGAACAGAGCTATTTCAAACTGTCTAGCTATTCCTTTTGTAAATGCAACAATTTGTCGGGAAATATAGATGGAAATAAACGTCCTATTCCATTTAAAATACTGGCAATAATGATGACTCATTGTAATTTTGACACTTTTAGTGTATATATTGCCCCTTCCACCAAGTTTATGTCCATTAAATTCATACAAATAAAATCAAAATGTATTAGATTTAGCAACAAAACACATTTCTCCAGTAACTATGAAATCAGCGCTCACTGGGGCTTGAATTATAGAGTCGATTCAATAACTACAGTATACCGAAAAGCATAAAAATTTTGCCGTAAAAGTTAATCGAGCATTTTAATAATTGGTAGCAAAATCATAAACGCTGGTACGAATGTCAAATAACTTTTACAGTGTATTGTTAGCAAGAACAACCACAAGACAACGGGCGTTGTTGTGATGGTACTTTGCATCTGTGGCACTTAGCGGGCCTCAGTTACCGTGACACGGTTGTGAATAAACTGTAAAAGTATGAACACATCAAAAACACTTGAAATGCTAAATGGGCTGAATAATTGAGGGTGGCTTTTGTTTGATATATTTACCCATTTCGGACTGGAAACCCCTAAATGGGTACCGTGGCAAACAGTGCAGGCCCAGATCAGACGCCGCAGAACGCGGCATCTGATAAGGGCCTCCACTGTTTGCTGAAAGTTCAGTCATTTTCCAAATAAACTTTGGTGAAAACACAACCTGACACAAATTTTGAAATGGACTCCTGGAGGAAGATTTTATTTGGTACAAAAAGGGTTAACCCATTTCATACAGGAAACCCGAAAAGTGGGGCACTGGCAAACAGTTCAAGGCCCAGATCATATGCTGCACAAAGCGGCATCTGATCCTTGACTTACCTGTGTTGGCAAAAAGTCCTGCCATTTGCTATATGATTGAATTTGTACAACAAAATGAACCAGACACCCCTAAATTTTGAAATGGACTCCTGCTACACCGTAGATGGAAGATTCTGTTCATGACAAAATGGGTTAAACGCAGGTGAGATTGTATGAAGCTTCCTCCGAAATTTCTGATCCAGCCGGGTTAATATAAATCATACGAAAATTTGAGTGGAGTCGTTTATCTACCACGTCGTGACCCCTGAACAGGTAGGTCCTACCTATATATTGCTACATCAAAGTGGCGTAGGCCCGAGGCTAGATGAAGGAAAGAAAACTGCGTAGAGATATTCATCTTAATGTCAATCGTTAGTGTGGTTATGATTACCCCGTGATGGATGAAATAAGCAATGAAAAATGAGATTTAATGTTCGTATCAAATAACAAATTTTGATCATTTGAGAGAAAACATTTTTTAATTGCCCCGTGGAAAGTGGGATCGAATTAAACGGATGATGACAGATCTAAACTTCATTTTTGAAATGTTAACTACTTATTTGAAGTTTAAGATGACTGTTTAACAATTTGATCTCATTTTCAGTCCTACACTTTGACCCATTAATACACTAAATGTCATAATATTGCATATAAGTGTGACAATGACCAAATTTCTGAATACCACAAAATCATGGCTGCTACAAGGACTCGCAGAAATATCAAATTGCCAAGGAAAATAACTCATCCAATCAAATTACTCCATGATGCTTCTCCAAAAGGAATAAACTGATTTCATTTTGCAGGACAAACATTTAACCCATTTAGTACCTGAAACCCCAAAACGGGTACCCTGGCAATGATCCAATTATTGGGACAGACAGGCCTAAGCATTAGCAAACAGTGCAGGCCCAGATCAGACTGCTCCTGAACAGGGTCTTCACTGTTTGCTATTCTGTCTGCACTTTTTAGACTCCTTCCTGGATCATGAACAAAATAAAATGTAAAATTTTTTGGGAGAATTACAGCTAGTCCTCAAGTTGTCCGAATTAAGAAATAAGGAAAATCCCCTTATAGCTAGGTCCTGTGAATTCTGGATGTACCTTAACCTTACATCATTCTGATAATGTCGTCTGCTTTTGTCGTCTGTTGACTTTTTTTTGCAAACTTTTTAAAGAATATTTTAACATACAGGCACACAGTGTGGGCCCAAATCAGACTGCTCCTACAGGAGCAGTCTGATCTGGGGCCCAAACTGTTTTTGAAAAAAATACTTTTAAGGTAACCAGCAGACGACAATTGTCGTGACTGGCATTTTATGGGTTAAAAACTCCAAATACAGCATGTGTACAGTAAAAACAGTTTAATTCCTGAATAAATATGCTTAAAATATTAATTGAACAAGATCAGTCTGGAGCCAGCTTTTGTGTACATAAATTGTTTGACCAAGTGCAGTTTATTTATTGATAGTTTAGACCACAACTGCATTCAGGAAATACCCAAAAATAAAAGTACAAACGAGTGTTTTAATAACACTAATTTTCATAGCACAGTTTTCGAATATCCAGTGAAATTTTGATGGCTTGAACACAGATAGCTCATGGCTGTTTGGAACTAATTCCGAGTCCCTTGGAAACATTTCCATTTTCCCAACATTGCAGATATGAAAATATCTTATTTTTGTTATTATTCTTGGTTGTTGGCCCCCGCCCATCGGGGCTTGAAGAAATAGATGGGCTGCAATTGATGCTTCTGTGGAGAGCTGAAACAGACCGCACATGAGTATTGGTAAACCAATTAGAGGAACTAAACCTGCCCAGGCAAAGTGGTGTGAGTCGGACCATCCATGCTTACAAACCCTATTGGTATCATTGGGCGCAAGGCTTGAGATGTCATTTCATCTCAATGTCGGGTAAAAGTCCCAGAAAATTGGAAGCAATGTCTCCAAAATGACCTAAGACCTGTACAGTGTTGGTTGGGATGCTAAA
The DNA here is from genome assembly GCA_963580285.1 of Lucinisca nassula. Taxonomy (NCBI): domain Eukaryota; kingdom Metazoa; phylum Mollusca; class Bivalvia; order Lucinida; family Lucinidae; genus Lucinisca; species Lucinisca nassula. The sequence continues at coordinate 110,197,188 of OY757012.1, read as the reverse complement.
CCTTAAATCAAAGAAACAAAACCATTGCTGTTTGGAACTCATTCTGAGTCTCTTGGAAACATTTCCATTTTCTCATAATTGCAGATATTAACCCATTTTGTACCAAATGGAATATTCCACCTTATATATGGCAGGAGTCCATTTAGAAATTTAGGGGTTTCAGGTTGTGTTTTCTTCAAAATTGATTTGGAAAATGACTGAACTTTTAGCAAACAGAGGAGGCCCTGATCAGACGCCGCATTCTGCGGCTTCTGATCTGGGCCTGCACTGTTTGCCAAGGTACCCCTTCAGGGGTTTCTGGTACGGAATTGATTATTAAAATATCTGTATAATTATCTTATTTTGTTAATATTCTTGGTTGTCAAAAATGTATCTGGTGGTCTGTGGAACCACCTCTTTAAAGTAGGCCTATATGAAATATTGGACAGTATTGTGTTCAGTAATGAGAGAATTATGTTTCTGAGCAGGAGTCTCCATTTAGCACAATAACAAACCATCACCCGATCCCGTGAAAAGTTGCTAACAGCCTCTCAACGATTTACATGCTGGGATTTTTTTTTCGCTGACAATATTTTGAAATATTTTTCTAATTTTTCCAGAAAACAGGACTTGACATCTCATGCAAAATTGTCTCGTATGGAGTTAAATGGTCTAATGCAGTTATCAAAATTTGTGATCTTCTACTTGTTTTGTTTGATTTGAAGTTTAACGTCCATGTCAACACTGTAAAGGTCATTTTGGAGACGTTGCTTCCAATTTTGTGGGACTTTCACCCACAACTGAGATGACATGACATCTCAAGTCCTGCCACCCAATGAAACCAAAAGGGTTTATAAGCATGGACGGGCTGACTCGCACCCCATTGCCTGGGCAGGCTTAGATCCTCTAAGCGGTTTACCAGTACTCATGTGCGGGTCGGTTTCAGCTCCGCGTGGAAGCATCAAGCAGCCCATCTATTTCTTCAAGCCCCGATGGGCGAGGGCTAATTGTGATCTTCTATATATCATGTATGGGCATAGGACCATATATAACGAGCGAACTATGTTGATCCCAACCTGGGACAAGTTGTTCAAAACTAACGATGTCGTTAGTTAACTTATCGTTAAAACTTTATCATTAAATATGGCAAATATGCTGAAATTTTTGCTGAAAAAATGTGAGCAGCTTTTGCGAATGCAAAAGCTGCTCACATTTTTTTCAGCAAAAATACAAAAATTTACGATATTGTACTTGCTAGATGAGTTAACAATTTGACCACTAACGAACTCATTAAGCTAACGATGCTTTGAACATCTGGCCCCTGATTTAAAACATGTATTCAAACATTATTCCAGCTGCAATCTGGATAGAATGTTGGTACTTGCTAGAATCACCTCACTGAGGCGGTTCTAACAAGTACCCAGTCCACGATCTATGTTTTCATGTAAACATAATGAAAATAATATTTACCTCTGTACACCCCACTTTCTTCATATAAAGTGGAGTTTACATTAGTTTTTTAACAAGGACTACTAAAAGTGACGAACATGATGGTTCTTTATACACTATACTCGCCATGAAATGTCCTCTTTTCACTCAATTCATCTCATTTACCAATCTGTACAGCTTTTTTCAGCTACCGAAATCAATACAACTTGATAGTATCTTAGAAAAGAAGAAATTTACATAAATGCAAATTAGTAGACTGTGCATTGTGTGAAGTCCCCTCCACTACAATGGGACGTCTCATTTTGATTAAAATGGTCCCGAGTTGGAGATATTCAACCTTATTGAAACTGACGTTTTTCTCATTCGAAACCATAACTAAATGAACAACTGAATCGCTTAAGTGATCTTGTGCCTTGCATTCACAGCCGGAACGGCCTTTCAGTGTTTCCCATTTTCTGCCGCTGCTTTAATAAAGAAGCTCGAATTACTCGTTATAATTTCACAAAATAAGCCACACCAAAAATACTTGATAACATGCCTTTTTGTGCACTTACAAAAGCCAGCATATTGTTTACAATTTTGCCCTATCTCTTTCCTTTCCGATAAAGCATGTGCTAAATTAGGTTCCATTTGGTCTGATATAGGCCCTGACGCCTTTTGTCATTTTCATTTCTTTAATTACTTTCGGAGATTTCATTTAGATGCAATTTCGTAAGCCAGTTGGTTGTGTAGATACATTTTCGAAATTACTTTTCTTAACCCGTGCATGACAAATGGAATCTCCCACTTAGCAGCATTGGACCAGTCCATTACTAATTTTAGAGTTTGTGAGTTTGGTTCATGTTTTGCATGCCATGTATGCTAACCAGAAAACAATGTAGATCCTTTAGTTTGGGTCTGCACTGTTTGCTATCATGTCCCCTTTTAGGAGGCTAGGTATATGTGAGTGCATGGTTTGGGATTTGAACCTGAGCCTGGGGTTGATAACTAGATGTTCAAGGAACCACCCTGGGAACTCCTGCTAATTAACTTTTTGTAAATGGTGTAGACACAGATCAGATGGCTCCTGATCTGATCTGTGTCTACACTGTTTGAAATCCAGTTTGTTTGTTGTAATGTAAATTACATTTTGTGAAGTAGGTGATGTGGTGATCTGACTGGCTGAAAGTCAGAAAGGGGTGTGGCTAAATTAGTTTAGACAGCAGGACAAAAGATAATATTTCTGTATCAAATTGAAGCCAAGACTTACTTTGAACAAGGCAAGCTCAGTGTGAGCTCTCCGACTAACTCAGCTTTCTTTTACACAGCACTCTTATAAATGTCACAATGACAAAAATTGCTTGGCAATTTTCTACAAGCTTTATTTTACTCTGCACTCATGTCACAATGATAAGAATAGCATGACAATTTTCTATAAATAACCATTACCTGGATTTCCTTCAAATCTATGATAGGCAAGTGGACATAAGCACGGGGGTAATACCAAAATCTATACCTGTCCTGTCGACCGAGCCGGTACTGCGTAAAGCTGCTGTCGACCGAGAAATCACCGCAGACTAATTGAATGATTCTTTTGGGTTTAGTGACACATCAACCCTTGTGGGTCAATTTGTGTCGTCTCCCAGAGACAGGGAGAAAAAAAGATAGACGAGATAGTAGAGAGGAGTTGAAAGTGAGGGGGAAAATGAAGAAACAGAAGAAATAACAACACTCCCCCTCTATGAGACTACCGTTACCTGCTGCAAGAACCAACTGTAAGCCTCTATCAGTTAGCACTTATCTTGCTGAATATTCAGTTTAGCCACACCCATTTCTGACTTTGAACCAATCGGACCACTTGATGTAATTTATTCCTACAAATTCATTAATCGAATGCCAAACAGTGTAGATCCTGATCAGATGGCTTCTTCAGAAGCCATCTGATCTGGATCTACACTGTTTCCAAAGATAGGGGTTGTCGTGAACAGCAGGATAAGAGTTAGACACCCCAGTGACACAAGATACACATCACAATTGCCCCACCCAACAATCCCAACAGCAATGAAGAGCTTTTGTGCTTAGCAATTGGGTCATATCCCTGTAAACCTCAGTTTTGTTCATTACATGGACAGGTTAACATAATATGCTAAAGAGCATACTGTTTTCTTTAAAAAAAAGGCCTTTACCTCGAAAGCATATAGGAAGTCGTAAGAAATTGTCTCCCTTGTAAAAAGAAAATAGCAGGGAATAATGTCCCGCATGAACTTGAAATGAAACCATGAGAAAATCAATTTAATATCCTCCTGGCTTATTAAATATTTTCACTATCATAACCAACCCAGTGGTATCAGCTTGACAGTGCCTTAGCAATTATAGTATGGATAATCACTATTATCATAAAGAGATAAGAAATTTATAAATAGCACGGCCATTAAGTAAAACCTACACATCAATACAATATTGATCATTTTATTAGCATCCAGAACTGGTTGCTTGATCCACCCATTGTTTTTCCGGCTGACACTTGCATGCATCAGCTGGCAAAGAATGTCACATCATAGCATTTATTCTCTTAGGAAAACTTGTGCAGAGCACTAGTCTAACCAAATATAATAGCAATTAGCTACTTAGACATGGATTTTTGGGTCATTTAAAAAACTGAAAAGCAGGGAAATTTCATGGATCATAGCAATAGGCATCCAGTGTTCTCAGGACAGTGGAAAAACTGCAATTACAGAGAGATGGTATTGATTTGTTTACTGTAGAAATTAACAAATTACTTGACTGGAATAAGCTATATGGATTGGCAAGACTAGTTATTGAGTTATATTTACTTAATAGTCTGCTTCTGAAAACTGAAATATTTTTCATTCTATCATAGCTTCTGTATCAAAGTGCAGCAACTGCTTCTTCACTAGAGATGTATAGCCCCCACCCATAGGGGCTTGAAGAAATAGATGGGTTGCATGATGCTTCCATGCAGAGCTGAAATGGACCCGCACACGAGTACTGGTAAACCGCTTAGAGGATCTAAGCCTGCCCAGGCAAAGTGGTGCGAGTCAATCCGTCCATGCTTATAAACCCTATTGGTTTCATTGGGCTGCAGGGCTTGAGAGGCATTTCATCTCAATGTCGGGTAAAAGTCCCACAAAATTGGAAGCAACGTCTCCAAAATGACCTTTACAGTGTTGACGGGGATGCTAACTGTAAATCAAACAAACAAAACCAACTGTAAACGAAGTCTTAGAAGAAGTAACGAAATATGTAAAAGCATGTTATGTCAAGTGTTGTGGTTTTACAGCCCAGTCAAAAGCTAGGGTCATATTACATAGGGTCAGTTACCTCCATTGTTGCTGGACAGGCTTAGACCCTCTAAGTGGTTTACCAGTAATCTGTGAAATCGTCACCCGACAGTAACTGCAGTAGACTAGATCAGGCGAGATTTTGATGATAACTGAAGGATAGTTTTCTTCATCTCTCAAGGGAAATGTATGCTGCGGGTATTCATTTGAACCACCTCAATGAGGCAGTTCAAATGAATACAACTCTGTTTTCCTTGAGAGATAAGGAAACCTATCCCTGATTTGTCACCAAATACTGAGCTAATATTCTACTGCAACAGACAACAGCCAGAGGGGGATGTAATAAATGGCTGAGTCTCCCGCTAAACATGATAGCCACTGCCTTTGCTAGAGAACATGAAGAAGCCATCTGATCAGAATCTACACTGACAGTCATTCAGTTTGTGAACAGGACAAATACTTCATATCAAGTAATTTGATTGGGTGGTAGTCAGAAATGGGTGTGACAAAATTAATTTATTCAGCAGAACAAGGGTTGATCTTCTGTCACAAGAGACACTGTTACAAGAGAGGACTGATTCCAAATGGGGCCACTCTTAAAGGAAACAATTCACTCCCAAAGGGTGCTCTCTGCAAACCGTTAGTCTCCGCAAATAAATTGGACTTTGTCGGGATGCTTATTACATGCATGTATTTACCCTAGGAGGTGGGGATCAGCTGACAATGAACCACTGCCAACAGTCACATTGAACATTGCGACATGGTCAATGTGAATTCTAAGCCATGACATACCCCAAAAGTACTTAACAATACTTTTTGACAGTATTTTCAAACTGCAAAATTGTTCACCAATTCATGATGCCCTGTGTTGTATTTCTTTTTAATTGATACTACTGAAGGCATATGCTTTAGATTATAACTCCAAAGATGCATTCTTATTTCATGTTAACAGAACCCTCTAAATCATATGAAATGATGAAATGGTATTTTTTAGAATGAACATTCACAAAGGCATGTGGTTTAATCTGATATTCATAATCCTATAGGATTTTCCCAATGGAGTACAAAGTTCCCCAATACAACCTTTTCAATCAGGGCTTGGAGAAATAGATTGGGCTGCAAGGTGCTTCCGCACAGAGCATACACTGACCACACGAGTACTGGAAGACCGCTTGAAGGACTAAGCCTGCACAGGCAAAGTGTTGTGAGTCAGACCATCGAATGCATATAAGCCTTTGATTTATTTGAGGTAACATTTCATCTCGGTGTCTGGGAAAAGTCCCACAAAATTGAAAGCAACCTTAACAGTGTTGAAGGGGACGTTATACCTCAATTTAAACAAATTCAAACAAACAACCTTTTCAACCATGTAGACTGGCAAAGATACCTATGCAAACATTGTAGATCCAGTTGAGATGGATCATAATGAGCTGTCTTGCCAGGATCCACACTGTTTTGCCATTTCATTAACCCTTTTTGACACAAAAATGAACATGTCTAAAGAAAAACATAGAGTCCACTTTAGAAACTTTAGGGTTAAAGTATCAAATTTGTGGATAAATTTTTTTTGTATACTGTACCAAATTCAAGTCATCTCGCAAACACACCAATATAAATCTGACCCCCTTAAACCCCACTATGTATTAAAACTGGGGTTTACAGGGGTATAACTTTTGAGGCGGTTCTATCATGTACCCCGGCGGCCCCCGCCCATAGGGGCTTGAAGAAATATATGGGCTGCATGATGCTTCCACGCAGAGCTGAATCCGGCCCGCACACTAGTACTGGTAAACCGCTTTGAGGATCTAAGCCTGTCCAGGAACCGCGGTGCGAGGCGGACCATCCATGCTAATAACCCCTATTGGCTTCATTGGGCGACAGGGCTTGAGATGTCATTTCATCTCATTGTCCGGTAAAAGTCCCACAAAATTGGGAGCAACGTCTCCAAAATGACCTTTACAGTGTTGACGGGGACGTTAAACATCAAATCAAACAAAATCTATCATGTACCCACAGTCTATATTTTGAGCAGAAATAAGAAAAAGATCACAATTTTTTCATCATAATATTTTGTTTTGTCTTTTTGGCAATATAAGATACAATGTATTTGTTTGTTTGAATCGGGGTTTAATGTCCCCGTAAACACTATTTAGGCCATTTTGTAGACATTGCTTCCAATTTTGTAGGACTTTTACCCGACATTGAGATGAAATGACATCTCAAGCCCTGCCTTCCAATGACACCAGAAGGCTTATATGCATTGGATGATCCAACTCACACTGCTTTGCCTGTGAAGGTTGATTAGTCCTTCTAAGCTGTCTACCGCTGGTCAACAGTACATTCCAGTAGTGAATCCTGACCAATTTTCGGAAGAAGAAGACTTGTGTGTGATCAGATTCAGCTCTGCATGGAAGCACTATGCAGCCCCAATCTATTTCTCCAAGCCCAGATTGAAAAGTTTGTATTGGGGAACTTTTATCCTTGTATTCTATTGGAAGAATTATGCAGCCCAATCTATTTTTCCAAGCCCCAATGTGTGGGGGCTCTTCCAATGTATTTGTATTGGCATGTTTGCGTCATGTGTGTATGAACCTCCATAGTTGTGCATCTGAGCAAATGTAAGGAAAATAATGTAGTCTATAAAGTGTGGTTTAGTGGTTAGACAGACTAGTTGATATTTGGTCGGCAGCATACATCTTCAAAATTTGGGGGTTACTTCCCTGTCAACATTCCATGAAAACACTTGATGGTTTTCGGCGGTTTCGAGAACAGCGTTACCCTATCATCGAAAACGTAGACCAGATTAAGAAGATGTTACACTCTTGCGAGCCCAGGTACTTGAAGTTGATATTTACACTATCAGAATATAGTCTCTACGATTTTCAGAAATCGTAAAACAAGATTAAAAAAAAAAAAAAAAAAACACTTCAAGCTCTGGACACATTTCCCGCCAACTTGTCATACTGAATGATGCTATCAGCATAAATTTGCGTGTCAACTGTTGGCACAGTGGCTGTGTCCGTGTGGGACACCAAGCCAGCACCATTTTTATGATGTTGATATTTTCATTTGACTTTTTCAAATTGCCTTTGCAAATAGCCAAAGAAAATTTTAAACCACCAGAGAAGGCTCGGATTAGTACATGACCCAAATTCCCATTATAGTATCTGCTTCCTGCTAATTTCTATTAGGGTAACAAAACAGACGTACGATGCTATATAGAGTTTACTTCTTATCTGATTTATAAAAGAAATTCGGGATCAAAATGCAAAACAATTTTATCCATATTCACGTAGTCTATTTTGTGAAATTTGCATTTCTATAATCATTACACATCCTTCATCTTTTAGCTTTTTGATGAATGCGTTTTTATAGTCTGTATAACCCCCTAATTGCTACTGAAATTATGTTAATGTTCTTCACTAATGTCCCACTGTGGGTGGCTATAATATCTTGCAAGCAGTTTTGGATTCTTAAAAGTGTATATATTACAGGATTTTGTGTAAAACTATGTCGAATCTTGGGATATGAACCTCATTTATCAGAATTAAAGAGAGGTCGAAAAGGTAGCATGGAGGTGAATAAAAACTTGAAACATTTTAATCAGATATATTCGCAATAACTTCTTTTTGTACACCAAATAAACAGCTCTCTCTCTCTCTCTCTATGCCTCTCTCTCTCTCTCTCTCTCTCTCTCTCTCTCTCTCTCTCTCTCTCTCTCTCTCTCTCTCTATGCCTCTCTCTCTCTCTCTCTCTCTCTCTGAGCAAATTTTTTGCTGCATTGTACATTTTAGAGAGCATCAGGGACGAAAAGTTTTAAAAATAAAAGTGAATGCAATGATCAGGAATCGATACAACCAACCCACAGCTCCCATCAGAGACACCAAAGGGAAAGAAACATCAACATGGCATAACTAGATCCTAATGGAGACATCAATAGCGGAAAGCCGAAAGGAAAGTTACTTTCCCACAAAATGGCCAATTGGCTATCCAAAACAAAAAAAGATATAACCGATACAAACACTCTAAGACAAACCATAACAAAAATAAACTGCGACAGAAGAACCGCCTAGCATGTTGAGTTATGACACTTCCGAATGTGAATCCTTCTTGGCGAAGCATACACCCTGTTTAAATTGTCCAGGGCATAGGGTGCCATAGAAAGTTTACCAGAAGTCAGTACAATGACTTCTTGGGATCATCACGAAAACGCGCCTATGTAATTCTGACCCCCTATATGGTAAAACGCGGGTTGTGGGAAAGTAACTGTCCTTTTGGCTTTCCGCTGTTGGTGTTTCCATTAGGGTCTGTTGTTTCATTTTTTTGTGTTTCTTTCCCTTTGGTGTCTCTGATGGGAGCTGTGGTTTAATTGTATCGATTCCTGATTATTGCCTCCACTTCTGAAAAAAACCTTAGTTTTTCTTATTTCTGCTCTAACGACAAGTAACCGTTGATTGCAAAGGCGCAGGGAATCCTTTAGACGTGAAGAGGCAAAAATCATCGAGACTTCCTCTCATGGATTCGCTTCTTTAAGTTATGCCATCCCTTTTTGTTTGTTCCTTTTGATTTGAAAATGGTGGGAACCTAAAGAAAAGTGTGTAATGAAAACTCAGAAATCAGAATAAGATATCGAAAAACGTAATTTCTCCAGTGACTAAAGCAATTCCTGACATTTCGTATCAGTCAGCTAGGAGAGATTGCAAAATAAATATTTTTCGTGGAATTTGTCATTATCACCAGAATTTAATAAGATTTCTTGATTTGTATTTTTTTTCAATACGCAGTTTTCCAATTGCGTTTTGTCGCGGATTTGATTGTGTTGGAGACCCAGCCTAGCGATAAGATGAGAAAAATCCTCAATATGTCACTGCCCGTACCAGATTATAGAATCTTTTTCTATTATATGTAAAATTCACATTACGGAGTAGAAGAGTAATCAATAAGATTCTTCCCAAATTTCCAATCTGTAAAAATGGTCCCGCATTTATTGTGGTCGATTGCGCTGCTTGTAATTCTAAATTAACTTGACCCTAACTTGGAAACAGATCAGAAAGAGTAATAACAGTTTCGGCGAGAACAACAAATACGAGGAGCTGCAATGATTCTAATCCAGAATATTTCCCTAGCATTCGCATCAAATACTCATTTTTCATCTTCATCTCATTAATCCTTAAACAAAAGAAACTGATAGAGAGTCCGCACTAATCCATACTGTCCGTACGTTAGAATAGAATAGAATAGAATAGAATATTTTTTATTGCACAGATATACCCATAATTTGGGTTATAGGCAAATCAATGGCATAGGCAACAAACAAATGATGAACAATACCCACCCCCTTCGAAGCACACACATCCACACACAATACTAACGCACATGCATGATAAAATCATCATCAGTGACGGAATACACAGTCAATGGTTTGGAGTGCGAGATTAAAGATCATTTTTTAAAAAATTATGTAATGCAGCATTCTTTTATGTATTTACCGATAGCTGTAATAACATTTTTGTTATCATTTGTCATTAGCTCAAAGAATGTTTTAGACGGATCAAGACTTAACAAAATGTTTAGATCTTTTAGAGAGTCATAAAGTGTTTTCCTTTGGTCTTCATACTTTTGACATTGACACAGAAAGTGAACTTCGTCTTCAACAAGGTTACATAAAGTGCATAATCTTTCATCTGGACGTTCGCCCAAATATCTACCACGTTCAATTCTAAGTCTGTGAGCACTGACTCTGAAAGAAGATAACCCCTTTCTAATAGTTTTATCATAAATGTCATCGAGATAAGACTCAAAACAGAAATTCATTTTCAAAACTTTATATGTACGTAACTTTTTCATTGACTCAGAATTTAACATTTGCTTTTTCCAAAATGCCACAAATCTTTCTTTAAGTTTGTTTTTTATTGCTGTAAGTAAAGAGTGTGAATCAAATGTACAGTGGTTATTCCAAACATGTGAGAAGCCTAGGTCTTGTAGTACATTTTTGACAAATTGAATCCAAAGAAATTTATCATTTGTACTATTTAGTTGTTCTAAATATGCTTTCGCTATCAATGATTCGCTACTAGATTGAATAATATGCATCCAAAAATTAAGGCAACTTGTAATACTTGAAATTATTAATGGGAACTGACCAAGTTCACTAAATACTGCAAAATTACAAGCCTTAGAGTGAACTCCAAGAACATACTTGCAAAAACGTGTATGTATTTTATCATATTCGGAATTACTCTTAAATGACAACTCAAATAAGTCATCTAGGGTTTTCCCTTTGTAACCTGGTTTATAAGCTGTCCAAATTTCACTTCCATACAGTGCTATAGGTTTTATAAGAGTGTCAAAGATGTGTAGAACAGCAGAAGGTTTTAACCCTTTATCAAAAATGCTTTGTTTTATAGAAAACAAAGCCCTATTTGCTTTCAGACTCAAGTGTTTTTCTGCCACTGAGAATTTGGTGGAACTTGAGAAAGTGACACCAAGATACTTATATTGAGTTACATACTCCATTTCCTCACCTCCTATATTAAACCTAAATTTATCTTTTGAAATACGACCCGTTTTAGAAAATACCATAATTTTCGATTTTTCTATATTAATAGCAAGTCCCCAATTTGTACAAAACTCATATACTTTGTCAATATTTCTTTGGAGACCGGCTTCTGAGGTTGCCAACAAAACCAAATCATCGGCATATAACAAATGACTTATTCTAGTGTCATGTAAAATGGGCACATCATTAACACCCATCTCATCACCAATATCATTTATAAATATATTGAATAATAATGGGCTAAGAACATTACCCTGATGAACACCTTGATTGATCATAATTGGCCCTGTCAGTGAGTTCTTGCATTTAACACGTGAAATAGAACCTCGATACAGGGATTTTATAAGTTCATAAGTTTTTCCATTTATTCCAGCTCTTTGTAACTTTACTAACATACCTTCGTGCCAAACAGTGTCAAATGCTTTCTTGAGGTCGATAAAACATGAATATAATTTATTACATTTACCATTCCTACAACAATATTTGTCAACTAATGTTTTGAGAATAAATGATTGATCAGACGTACGAAAATTCCTACGAAAACCTGCTTGTTCTTTTGCCAGAAAGGATGTATTTTCTACGTAGTTGGAGATTCTGTTGTTAAAGACATGGCAAAACAATTTCCCTAAGCAACTGTTTAGAGTGATACCTCGATAATTGTTTGGGTCTGAGCAATTGCCTTGTTTGTGAATTGGAACTATAATTCCTTCAGTCCTTTATGACTAAATAAATGTTTCACAACGCTAACAGTCTGCCCGAGTAACAAACACGCTTGTAAAACTCTCTTTGACCCATATATGTCAATGGAATCTTCTACCTAGTGAGTTTGGAGTGGTCCATTTTCAATTGTAGGGGTGTCAGGTTTGTTTTGTTTGAAGTTTTCAAGAGCAAACAGTATTCCGTCTGATCTGAGCTGTTTATCAACGTCCCCCAAAATGGGACGCTAGGTTATATAGAGAAAGGCGTGGTTTACAATGTTGCACATTATTTTCCTTTGTGTTTTCCTCAAAACATAGACTGTGAGTACAGGTTTGAAACACCGACGAGGCGTTTCGCGGTTCTTACGAACACCCACAATCTATGTTTGGATTTCTGAGTCACAAGGGACAGCACAAGCGTGCACAAATGCGTTTTCTAATGAAAGATTGGAACTACTGTTCTCTAGTCTATTTCGGTTACCGCGTTCATTCTCATTCAAGCAACCAGCTAATGATGTTTTAATGTCCTTACTTTGCGCCATTTTATTCACTAAATTAACATATCCTTTCATATCCATTTTCCATCCCTCATTCCATAAATCTCAAAATCTTTATATACGGCAAATAATGCACAAACAGTATCAACGTCTCCATCTTAGTACAGCAAAATTCTTTAAGACCACTTTTGAACAGTCCCAATGATGGGCCATGACCGGAGGACACTGTATGCAGAAAAGACAAAGAAAGAATAACTGCAACCTACTAAATAAGCTTTTTAAGGCAAAATTAGTCTTAATTTTAGGTGGTCTCAATAGCGGAATTTCACTGTAATTCCTTAGTATGTTTCTTTTAACCTTTAACCTGCTGAATATTCATTTTAGCCACACCCATTTCTGTCTATCAACCAATCAAATTACTTGATGTAATTTATTGCTACAAATTCATAAACTGAATGCCAAACAGTGTAGATCCTGATCAGATGGCTTCTTCAGAAGCCATCTGATCTGGATCTACACTGTTTGCAAAGATAGGGCTTTTCGCCTACAGCAGGGTAAAGGTTAAGTTTATGTTTTGCATAACTCCGCATATTAAAACTGTTCATGTTAAACCCACCGAGTACAAAAACATTCGTAGCCTATTTCGGATTCCAAAACAGTGGCTGAATAATGTCTTCCTAAGTATTTAAGCTAGTACCATTTGTCAAAATTGAAATATGACGGCAATGAATATAAACGTCACTTTTAAAGACATAATGGTGTATTTGAGATGTATTTGCGAACACTTTTCTACCCTCCCCATAATCAAAACGTACATAATTTTCTCATTATTCTTTTTAGGACCATATTTTCTAAAATACTGCGGCTCTATCACATATTGGACTATATTCTGCATTCAAATCGGTACTAGAGAACCATTTATCAATTTGCTTCCAAGTTACCGATTATTATCATTAAAATATTCAAATAACTGCCTTATACAATACGATTTGCATGACAAGAGCTGGCTGTATTGTTAGTCTAGTAAGCAGAATTAGACATATTTCTTAGAGCATCAATGGCCTGTGAGTCGATACCATATTTTGAAATGTGATAATGGTGAAAATGGCAAACATGTCGGCAGAGGAATTGAGTGCCGGGTAGATCGATCTTTTTTTTTCAGCCGAGCACAAGACAGGGGTAGTTAGTGCAATTTAATGACTGAGGATTGATCTCATCCCCTCCTTTTTCCGAGGTGAACACTAGACCAATTGCACATTGCTTAGACTTTGCTAGAACCGTCACGTGCACAAGTACATGCAATGAAGACACCAACAAACCACGATTTATTCAGAGAAAATTGATGTTTACACGTACACATTATTTACCATATGAGCCCCGCCAAACGAATTTGTGTCTTCGAGCATTCCGTCATGACAAATTTTAAACTGCGCATGCCCAGCCATTCCGAGGGGCCAGGGATATGGCTTTATGTCTGAAGGTTCCTCTTGATTCACTGCTTGTATGAGCGAGCAGCGAAGGTTCTGGCGAGACTGCGCGGATGCGCAGGCTCGCCTGAACCTCCGCTGCTCGCATAGGCGATAAGTACCAAAAATCGCTTGACGGGCCCCATATAGCAGTTCATAACGATCTAGTTTCAGTTTTGGTACTCCATAGAACAGCCCTAACGAGCACTCGCAATCTATGTTTGGAATATTAGTGAGGAAAATATCGTACATAATCATAAGTGTCATTCTCTCAGTCATGAGAGGTAGAATAATCTCTCCTCTCAGTTTGTTCCAGCCATTCTATTCTTTATGATACGCCACCCGCGTGTGACCTGAGGAATAGTTCAATAATATTCTGTTCTATTCTGTAAGCAGTGTCCGAATATTGTGTCGCCATTGTAGGTTCCAAAACCGGACAGACAGCAGTTAAATGTGTGCAAGACTTATATCATTTCGACAGTTTGTTGTGTAGAGCGTAAACTGCTTATGGCAATACTTCTATAAGAGCCTGAAGATTTCCGTTTCGTTATTGGAAGTGCGTATTGAATCACTAAAGGACCGTGCTTTCTAACCAAATGATTGATGTCTTTGGAATGGACTGATTTATCGGTCATGCCAATAGTCAGCTCGCTACAATAGATCTAGTTTCAGTTTTGGCTTTCTGTTTCTCCTGACCAGAACGGCCTGTGTTGCGACAAAACCTCGATATATGGAGAGTTTCTCTTTAGAAATGCTTAGTTTTATGCTGCGCCAATGGGCATGCTTGTAGTTTGGTGCAGGCTAAAAAAAGGGCCAGCGAAGGCTTTGATATTTCTCAAAGCTTTTGCTGTGTTTATGGTATATCAATTTCTGTGCCGAACAATTTGTCTATGAAAACGGAAAGTCTAGAGCTCAACACTGTTAACTACCCCATAGCACGGAAAGTGTATACGGAGTTCACTAAGCTATAATCATTTTCCTTGTTCCTGGAATATTTGATATTTTTAGACAAATTGCAACATTGTGGTACAAATGGGGCTATGTTTTCTACACCGTGCACATATACAAATTACGTGAAAGGTACATGTGAAAAGGATACCATCAACCCACTGGTGACATGTAGCATTGTTCCAACTGTGCAGGGGTACTTGTCGGGGTTCTGGCTTCTTGGCAAGACAGCTGGTCTCTGCATCCCGGGGTAAACCGTGCCCCTGTATTGCGGGGATCCACTGTTCCCCGCTTGTATAAGCTTGTCACTCACGTAACATGTGTTTGCAAATGACTTCAAACCAGGTACAATTACTCAAAGCGAATGAATACACTAAACAGCATATTTTCTGCCATTTACACAAGGGAGACCACTTTTGGGGGTTCTTGTTTGCTTTGCTATAAAGTGAGGCCCTCTGAGATAGGGATATACCCTTGAAGAAACGAATTGCTCCTTTAAGAGTTGATCTTTTATTGTAGGAGTAGAACCCTATAATGGGCAAGGGGGGCGTGTGTGTGTGTGGGGGGGGGTGCAAACATTAACAAAAATGCATCCCCTGAAGATATATCCACACACTTAGGAAATTAGAATTTTTATACAGAATAACGCTAAGCAGGTTTTCCATTCCAGGTTTTAGAAAATGCCCAATATCTGCTAAATTAATGTGAAGTCAGGAAGTCCCATAACGTGCCGTACCGTAGCCAGAACAGCTGGTCTTAATATAACAAACAGTAGGGGTCACTTCTTGACCCTTCCTTTTAGATTTTCCGAAGATACAAAGGAGGCTTTGGAGGCTAATGTCAATATTTTGTTGCGAACAGTTTTTGATGATATTATCAAATGTGGCGCGACACGCATGAAGGACTTTAAGGGCGTATCACCATGCTAACAAGTCCGTTAGCCCAGCCTTTAAACGACAAATAGAATATTCTACCATATAGCTTCGGACAGTTTTAACTGTAATATAAGGGGTGTCAGGTACATTGTATATTTCACTTTATGTAAGGTTTACAGAAAGCAAACAGTGTGGACACTGATCAGTTCTGCGGCGTCTGATCTGTGTCTGCAATGTTTGTCAATGTCCCCCTTTCTTGGACGCCAGGAGATCCATGTAAATGTCACTTTTTCCAGCAAGGAAAAAGTTGGATTTGCAGGGGTATATATTGTCTTCTTTTCTGAAAATCACAAAACGACGTGCTTGCTATTGAAGTTGCTAATATGGAATTTGCAGTCATTTGGGATAGACCATCCCAATGTGTTTTAGGACATGTACGCTCCGCGAAGACTCAAATCGGTCCAGGCGCCAGCTCGATCAGACTAACAATTTGCATTTATCCTTGAAGGGGCACTGTGCATGAAGGGGCATCGGCACTGGGCACGAAGAAGCACTGGGTATAAACGAACACTGAGAATGAAGGAGCACTGGCTGACACTTAGCATGAAGGAGCACTGGGTATGAAGGGGCACTGGGCATGAAGGGGCACTGGGTATGAAGGGGCATTTGGCATGAAGGAGCACTTGGCATGAAGGGGCACTGGGTATGAAGGGGCACTGGGTATGAAGTAGCACTGGGTATGAAGGGGCACTGGGTATGAAGGGGCACTGGGCATGAAGGAGCACTGGGCATGAAGTAGCACTGGGTATGAAGGGGCACTGGGTATGAAGGGGCACTGAGTATGAAGTAGCGCTAGGTATGAACCGGCACTGGGTATAAAGGAGCACTGGGCTTGAAGGAGCGCTGGATATGAAGCACTGGAAATGGGTATGAAGGAACACTGATCATTAAGGGGCATTGGATATGAAGAAGCACTTGGCATGAAGGAGCGCTGGGTATAAGGGAGAGCTAGCACTGGGTATGAAGGAATGTCGGGGAAAAGTCCCACAAAATCGGAAGCAACGATTCCAAAATTGACGTCGACATAAGACCTCAATGCTCAAACAAACAAAACCGTGACTTAGGTCTGAAGGATGGATGAAGACCAAAATGCTAGAAAACAGAATCATTTGTCATTGTCGTAGGCAATCGTGACGGTCGTATAAGAAAGTCTTAACCCTTGTCCTGCTGAATATTTTAATTTGCCACACCAATTACTGATTATCAACCAATCAGATTGCTTGATGCAAATTATTGCAGCAAATTAACAATCTGAATGACAAACAATGAAGATCCAGACCAGATGACGAAGCCATCTGGTCTGGATCTTCATTGTTTGGAAAATAAGGCATATCCGGGCTCAGCAGGACAAGGGTTAACAACATCCAGAAACTTTTTTGTTGGGGGTGTTTATAACACCGGTACAGTTTGATCTAGATATTTTCAGCCTCATGAAACGGCTGACTCTGCCAAATCTAAACAAACCTGCCGTCAGCTGTTATCATGAAATTTCCAAACTTTTGGCTTTTGTCTGATCTTCTAGACCGTCTTATCAGATCTATAACGCCAACTATTTCAAAAACGAAGACTTTCGTCTAATTTTAAATGTTTTTACTTTCTGAAATTTCAAGACCACCTTGGCGGGTTCAGCCGTTAATCTGAAGGGCGTGAACGCATCCCACATCAGAATGTTAATAATACCCAAGACACAATGCTGCCCTAATTATGCCATAGACATCGATATCATGTACTTTTGTTTACCAAAGGTGTGTGTGTTTTAGCTAGAAACTTTCTACCCTACCGAGGGGATTCTAACAAGTACGCTTCCTGCTAAACCCGACAGCCACTACCTCTGCAAACAGTGTAGGTACAGATCCATCTGATCAGGATCTACATTGTTTGTCAGTCAGTTTGCGAACTGAGTGAATACATTATTGTTTATAATAAGTAATCTGATTGGTCGATAGTCAGAAATGCGTGTGACAGAATTAATTTATTCAGCAGGATAATGGTTAAGGTAAAATATTATTATCATTAAAATATATTTTGGGCTTAGTCTTTAGAATCGCCTTGGGATTCTAATGAAAACAAACAAAAATTGAAGTTTATAAAATATTCCTATGTTAACTCCATAGTGTCACCGGCGTTATAATTAACCCATAAAATGTCCGACCCCCGCCCATCGCGGCTAAGAAATAGATGGGATGCATGATGCTTCCACGCAGTGCTGAAACTGACTGCACACGAGTACTGGTAAGCCGCTTAGAGGATCTAAGCCTACGAGGATTTAAGCCTACCCAGGCAAAGCGGCGCGAGTCGGTCCAGCCATGCTTATAAACCCTATTGGTTTCATTGGGCGACAGGGATTGAGGTGTCAGACCCACAAAATTGGAAGCAACGTCTCCAAAATGACCTATACAGTTTTGACGGGGCGTTAAACCTCAAATAATAAAAAAAAAAACATAAAATGCCAACCATGACAATTGTCGTCTGCCGGTAACTTTTAAAGTCATGAAATATTTTTAGTAAGTTTGCAAGGCGATTCAGCAGACGACATAAACATACGGCATTTTAGGATGAAGTTTTTCTCGGCAGCTTAAGAGTTAACCAGGGTAGCTCGAGTCAATGAAGCTAATAATTTGTCAAGTGTTCGGGCTACTTCCTTCCATATCTACTTGAATTTTGTATTTTCCAAAAAATCTTCCTAATTAAACGTACTGTCTGAAATTTGCCTCCATATAGTTAATGACCCAAGAAATTCTGGCAGCTTGCTCGCTGACAGAATGATGAGTCTGGGGTATATACACTAAATAGCCGGGATACAGCGATATCAACTGAATGTCATGTAAACAGAACAAACAAGGAAAAAACAGCCGAGGTATACCAAAATCTACCTCGTCATCTGCCATTTTGTTCAAACCTGCAACGTTGGTAAATACTTCCTAAATTCCCTGATGCCACCCTATTTTTGCTCATGATCTGATCTGTGTTATTTATTTAAGAAATGAATTTCATTTTTTTTCTGCTGTTCATGAAAGTATGAACGCAGTGGGTCGCGTGCCCCGAAGGGTTTCATGTAAACTTTGCTAGCGACCCGCTGTGGTTCATACTTTCATGAAAAGCAGAAAACTTAAATTTATTTTTTATATTTACATTCTTTGCCCCTCATCACTGCGCGAAAAAAAAAATGCTTAAAGGGCAAACGTTTAAAGCTGAAAAACATTTACACGTTGTTTTGCTGCAAAGAGCGGAAGAGCGTGGACGTCAACAACGCCCGTAGAGAACCGCGGTTTAGACTGACGTCACTGGATTGTGAACCCCGTGCTTTTCTCAGTATTCCGGAGCATTACAAAAACACGCCTGTACATGTTTCCGTCGAAAAAGCGAAATCGAGGCGGTTCTAACGAGTACCCGCAATCTATATTTTGAACAGAAATAAGAAAAATAAGGTTTACCCCAGTAAACCCCAGTTTTACTATATAAAAGTGGGGTTCAAGGGGGCCAAAATTATATAGGCGTGTTTTCGTAATGTGTGTTTTAGGGGTTTACGAAGCTCCCTGTAGTTTTTGTCTAGAGGTCCTTCTCTTGCAGTTTTCAACCCTTATGAAAATGCCGTCTGTTTATGCCGTCTGCTGCCTCTTCAGGCAAACTTTTTAGAACTACATGTATTTGGCATACATGATCAGACTACTCCTAGAGGGGAAGTCTGATTTTGGTCCAGACTGTTTGCAAAAATGACTTTTAAAAGTTACAAGCGGCCGACAATGCAGACGGCAATTATGATTGGCATCTTATGCGTTAAAAATCCCACGTTTAGCAAAATACTGCCAATCCTGTGGAAGTTCACATAAAATTAATACATTCCATGGTCATTTTTGACTAACTTTCCCACTTTCTGCTTTTTCATACCTGTCATTTTTTATTTTCCCACGAACAGCCTCAAGTAGCAACATATGTGATGGAAAATAGTAAGAACGAACACTCAAAAGTAATAGAATAGTTCTCAGAAGCAAATAAGCTAGCCTCTTTCCAAACATTTATGCTCCTTGGCCATTACTGCAAGCCGTATTTACGTCTAGCGTACGCGTTCTTCACTTCTAGGTAGCGATTTTCTTGCCAATATAATTTCCACCGTATCTGTTTAGCTCGTATCGGTTTCGTTATTTTAGTTCGAAACATTGGGTTAGAATGCTATGCCAGTTCCTCATTAAAATCCAGGAAAATAAGTTCTGATCCAATTTGGCAGAATTCTGAAACTGCTCAAACTGTCTACAAAAGAATAAAGTAATGAATCGTGACTGTAATGCTTAAATCAAGCAGAGTTACGCGTCGCTGTAAACGCAATTTCCGCTATGAAAAGTGCCGTTACACGATAACGTCAAGCTCATCAGGAAAACAAGTCCGTGAGAACATCTCTCTTAGCCACACTTTTGAGGTTTACAGAGTGGGGGTGGGGTATACATTTTTTTGCTTATTTCTGCTCCGAGGCATATATTGTAGGTACTCGTTAGAACCGCCTCAATGAGGCGGTTCTAACGAGCACCCACAACCAATGTTCGAGTATAGATATTGCAAATTTTCATCCTTGACATTCATAACTGCATTTAAGTCTATGTAACGGACATCTTTTTACGTCCAAATAAAGATTGCAGACACTCGTTTAAGACGCAACAATGAGGCGGTACTTGCGGTCACAAACAAATCTATGTTCGGAGCAGAAATAAGAAAAAAAATCAAATCACATTTTCGTATAAAGATGCTCGCAGATAGGTAAGGTAGATTCAGACTGATGGCAAAGAATCAGAACTTTTTTTCTTAGGCTAAAGGTTCTGGGAAAATTTGTCGTCCAAAATCTGCCTTCAAATCGATCATGAGAAAATACACTAGTTCGTCAGTTAACCAGTCCAGGATGATTTAATAATGTTCACAAAGGGTGTAAGTTATTTTGCTCGTTCTTACTCAGAAGCATAGGTTGTTGTTACTCGTTAGAAGGGCGCGGTTCTAACGGATTTCAACCGTAAGTGTTTGGGCCACAATTTAGAAAAAAATATACCAAAATCTTGATAGAAAAATGCCATTTTTAGGAGTTATGAAAAAAAGCATTTACAGTCGAACTTCAATGGCTCGAACCCCTTTAGGACCATGAACATTTATTCGACACAGCGGTAGTTCGAGCCACTGAGGGTTACTGCCAAGAGGCATAACGAGATACTTTTGAACATCATTTCGATGTTCTGTAATGAAAATGTATGCTGTGTTAACTCATTAGAATCGCCTCACCGAGGCGATTCTAATGAGTACAAACAGCATACATTTGCAGGATACAAGACTAAGATCCTCTTAATTATCCCCCACTATTGTTTATGAAGAGGATTTCTCTAGGGGCTCAAGAGCGAGTTCGACTCAGCCATGGTAAACGAGTCATCGGTGTTCGAGCCATCGAAGTTATACTGTATTCAAATTGGGCGTTTTCACATTGGGCGTTTTATGGAAATGTTGGTATTTACGGTTGAGTACAAATGTACCACTAACAAAACGCTTTTGTCTCAGTAATTTATTAAGATAACGATTCAGAAACTCTGTAAATGCTTGGAGAAAAGAAAGAGAACAGTAGAAGGTATAACCTGTTCAAAACTAGCACACTTTTCGTGAATGAACACTATCGCCTTGAACACTGTTCATTATATGTAACAGAACGTCACGGTTAGAATGATATTTAAGCCGACGCATGACAAAACCTAAAATAAGACCGGTGCGACCAGAAGAGTCTAAAATCAACCTGCGTACCCGTTCGCTATGACAATACCTTTTGATTATGTCTGTTTGCATAGATACTAGCCTATAGTAAGTACATGCGATCAGCGAAGCTTCTGTTCAGACTGCGCGAATGTGCAGGCTGATCTGAGTCTTCGCTGGTAGCTCAGGCCTTCTTGTAGATTTTGTCATGCGCTGGCTCATTTTACAATAGGATTGGATTTTGAAGATTTTTAAAATCTGCACTATAACACCAACACACAGAAGCTTGAGGGGCTTGGGGCTAGGGGTACGGAGTACCTTGCTCTGTACTTTTCTATGGTGATTCCATTTTACACACTTTATCTCCCCCAAAAGTGACGTCACACAGAGTGATTATCTCGTCTAAAAAGCGTCACTCTACTAGCGTTTGGAAAAGAAAAAGGGGAGATAAGTTTGGGATGTTTTTTTCTTATTCCACGTAAAAACATATTGTGAGTATATACTTATTAGAATTGTCTCACAGGAGATGCAAAGATATGGTTAACCTTAAGCATTCTCTATGTTAATTCAAAAGATGATAAATTATTAACATTTTTCTTATTTTACCCAGTTTTGACATATCAAACCATTTTGACCTTTTAAATGCCGTCTGCTGAAATTTTTGCCCAGAGTGCTAAGCGTTAACCAAGGACCATTGTTTTTAGTGAAGCCCTCTGGCATTATGCGGCGAGAGTTTAACTCCCTGTGATTTCCAACTGATTGCTCCAAAGATCACCAGCGCCCCCAAAAAACTGCTGTGAAATACGGTATTTTTTAGATATGGGTGCTGTAACAAATTTCTTCAAGATCCAACCCTCATTGCAGCACACAAACACTACCGTTACAAATGTTTCAAAAGTTCTAACAGCACTATAAATAATGGAATGATTCTAAACTTGCTGTTTTGAATTGAAAAATAAAAGATAAAGAGTATATAAAGCAAAATAAATGCAGGTTATAAGATGTCTTATATAAGGCGTAAGTGAAATATAATAATTATAATGCATGCGATTGCTACAGACCTTTGCTGTAACATCATCTAGCTGTATATACATAATGGAAAAACAAACTATAAAAGCCCAACAAATACAATATAATTAAATAGAGAGAAAGAGTGGAAAAACTTCTTGAACTGTATGTGGTCTTCATGGCACATATAGCACATATAACAATGGACGCACATATTTACCTATTATATGAGCCATGTCAAGCGAAAATGTGTCTCTGGGCATGCGTGCTCGGCGAGGTCTCGAGCGAGTTAGGATAAATTCTTTCCTATCTGCATGCAGAAGCTTTCTTAAGCGCACAGCCAAGACTCAGATCAGACTGCGCATATGCGCAGGCTGATCTGAGCCTTTGCTATGCGTTCATGTCTAAACACATTTTTGCATGACGCCGCCTATATAGTAACACACGTGTACTCCCTGTAGGTAAAGTCTTTACTTAATACCATACTATGAAACAGACTATACTTAGTTTGACACTGCACTCGATAAAATTGATGCTTTAAGGTTTGACAAGGATATCATATGGCTCGAAAATTTCCACATTAGACGATTTACCTGAATATAAATGGCTACTTAACATCCTAATAAGTCCCTTGTTGAAATGTAATGCAAAACAGAAAAAGCAGATTGAAACATGGTAACACAAAATTAGATGTTTTGGGTTTTACGTTAGCTATAGCATCATTCAATTTAAAAGACAACAAGTGCAAAATAATCACAACAGTCCGCAAAAGCCAACTAAATGACATTGAAACGCTACAAAACATATGAAAAGAATGTGAAATTGGTTGAACATGTTTTCCAATATTTGAATGCCATTTTAAGAAAAAAGATGCGCGCATGCTGGAATGCAAAATCTCCAAAGGTTATGATACTTAATTTTGAAAAACATCACATATGAGAGTTACAGATGACGTTGACCTTGGCGTAAGGGCAATATTTCAATACATATATTGATCAGGGACAAGACAGCTGGTATATAGGCTACCAGTGACGTCAGCAAAGCGCAGACGAAGCAGACGAACATCGGCGATGCCAGCCTATCCTTTGCCGGAACTCTGGACGGCCTCTTCAGTTAGACGGGCAATGCCGACGGAGCACGATTCGCAGATCGGAATTGACCGCGATATGCAACCTACTGTTTTTTTCGGACCGCCTGTCGAAAATTGCGTTAATTACAGACCAATCTCGTCTTTCTCGCACCGTGCTTGTGACGAGAGTGTAGCATCGGCCCCGATGTATCGCTCCATGCGAAAGCCTTTTAGATAGTAGGAAAACTAAACCTGGACTAGTTCTAAGGGTAGCCCATATGTGCTTAAAGCTAAAAACCAGACCCCACCACCACCAATACACTATAATGCTACTGAATGGTTCTTGGAATGACATTTTTCAGATGATTTTTGGTCTTTGTTTTTCTTATTTATGATTCGTAATAAACAGTAAAATTCCTAAGTTAAGACCACGTTTGGGACTGTTCAAAAGTCGTCTTAAAGACCACTTTGAACAGTTCAAAAGATGGCCTCGCATTCGGAGATACAGGATGTAGAAAACACAAGAAGAGATAAACTGAAGCCTCTTCAATAAAAGCAGATTTAGTCATAGTTCTAGGTGGTCTTAATAGCGGAATTTTACTGTATATATTTCTTGTCAGGCATTTGTAACTTTTTATCTTTGTATGAAATCGTGTATGAATGTAAGTCTGTAAACATCTTTTAAACAAAAAAATAAAAAATAAAACGTCGAACTTCAATGGCTCGAACACCTTTGGGACCTCGAAAATCTGTTCGAGACAGAGATAGTTCGAGCCACTGAGGTTACTGAAGTGATGCATAACGAGATACTTTTTGACATCTTTTCGGTGTTCTATAATGAATATGTATGCTGTGTGTACTCATTAGAATCGCCTCATCGAGGCGATTCTAATGAGTACACACAGCATACATTTGCAAGATAAAAGACTAAAATCTTCTTAATTATCCCCACTATTTCTTATGTAGAGGATTTTGCTAAGGACTCAAGAATGTGTTCGACTTATCCATCGTAAACGAG
The DNA here is from genome assembly GCA_963580285.1 of Lucinisca nassula. Lineage (NCBI taxonomy): Eukaryota > Metazoa > Mollusca > Bivalvia > Lucinida > Lucinidae > Lucinisca > Lucinisca nassula. Next base: position 110,172,566 of record OY757012.1, on the reverse strand, counting down.
CCATGGGTGTTCGAGCCATCGAAGTTCTACTGTATATGTATTGATGAACATAAAATATCAATGTGTAGCCCTACGCCCGGGACCACACTGCCATTCCTCGGGACACGACCTTGTTAACCTGATGTGTTGAAGATAGCTAGAAAGTAGAAAAATATGCTTGGTGATAACAATAAAAATCACTGAAGATTTTAAACTTGTCAGAAAGCCGTTTCAAATGATGATATATGTAGAATAAATTTTCCACCCAGAGACACTAGAAATCCACTTGAGATACACAGAAATGCACAGCCAAAGATTAAAGTTAAGTTATCAAGTTCTGACGAGGAATAATAGCAAACCTTTAGTTTTCGGTAATATTTTATGCTGAGTTCATCTGAAAATCTAAGATATTGAAACTGTTCATCGTGAACAAATGCACAAGATACAAACTTAGAATGCTCGTGCAAGTTAAATACTAGTTTTATCTAGACAGTTCTCGACATTTCAGGTGTAATGAAAATCAAACTTGTACTATCATATTTTGCAGAGGCCCTAACTGTAACTACGGTCATTTATTTTCACCTTTGTATTTAAATCATGATCTAGCGTTGTCGGATTGACCGTGAAAAATTTGCCATTTTAATGGTGGCTAAGTTTGTCATTTCAACTTCTAGCGAGTCTAACGGTGCTCTGTTACAAAGCCACAAACGTTTGAGCATCGTTTGCACATTTCTTTGATGGCCAACTTACAGCCAGTAGATAGTTCACAGAATAAGGCAACATCGCACATACTTAATATGCTAAACTCATATTCAAAAGCTTGCATGGAACTGTTTTCTGAATAACCAAGTCCAATTTAGCCCACTGTTGTATAAATCAAGAAAAATAATTCAGAATTTCAAAATCTATGCATATTTTTCAAAGTTTTGTTGTCCAGGCTTTGTGTTTCTTTTGCAAAAGCATTCATCTCTTTTTTCTCTTTATGGTACGTTCTTCAAACAAAACATTCACTGTTTTTACATAATTAACGTACTTCATTCCAAATACACAACAGTTCCGTTTGTTTGTTTGATTTGAGGTTTAACGTCCCCGTCAACACTGTAAAGGTCATTTTGGAGACGTTGCTTCCAATTTTGTGGGACTTTTACCCGACATTGAGATGAAATGACATATCAAGCCCTGTCGCCCAATGCAACCAATAGGGTTTATAAGCATGGATGGTTCGACACTCGCACCGCTTTGCCTGGGCAGGCTTAGCTCCCCTAAGCGGTTTACCAGTACTCGTGTGCGGGTCAGATTCAGCTCTGCGTGGAAGCATCATGCAGTCCATCTATTTCTTCAAGCCCGGATGGGCGGGTCCGTACAACAGTTCCGTATCATTCGTTTGGTGAAAGTTAAACTGATCATACTGATGGCCAGTCAAGTTGTCGTCAAAGCGACACCTTACGTTTTATTGAGAAAAGCAAATATTGTTATTAATTCCTTTTCAGATTTTCGACAGAAAAAGTCTTGATTTTGTCTGAGGATTTCGCGCTGCCTACAAACTGACAGACGGTACATTAAACACTTACAGAAAGAAACACTTTTGATAAATCGAAGAAAGGGATTTCTAAGAAAACGGTACGAATATTATGCCATCTCTGCCAACTAGGTGTTGAAGGCGAATGTATAAAAATAAATATTCATCAAAAATGAATGAAATGTGTGTACAAGAAACATAAAACTCTGCCATTTACTGAATGCTTTAAACCATTGAAACAGCAATTTCATTCATATGCTAGTCTCTCACAAAAATGATTATTCCAAAACCAAATAAAGGGTATTTGTAAGTCAGTACCCAAAATAAACGTTTCTATAATAAATTTTGTAAGCTCCGAAACATAAAACTCAAATAAAATCGCAGTTAATCAAATAGTTATGTTTGATAGTTCACATAACTACAATTTTATATACTCCACTAGGTTTCATATTACTTTATACCTTAAGTTTCACACATCACACAACTGATTTGACACATACTGTAAATAAACTTCTTATGCACCTTAATTCATGAGAAATTGAATCCGTGAAATATATCAAAATATGTACACCCAGTATGATGTATGAGTTTACAAGTGTCGTGAAGTGTTTCATTCAGTTGCACATTCATTATATGGCACAAACAACCCAGTTTAACTGGAACAAACATTATTAAATAATAATGACATATCACAAACTTTAAATAGTTCTCGATACTCAAAAAGTCATTATCATACAGAACATAGTTATAAAGACAGTACTTGACGGCAATTAAAAATGCAACATCACGAAGAGACGCCTATATAATTTTGACCCCCTTGAGCCCCACTTTTATATAGCAAAACTGGGGTTTACAGGGGTAAAACGTATTTTTATTATTTCTGCTCTGAAACATAGACTGTGGGTACTCGACGGATCTAACGGGTACCCACAATCTATGTTTTGAGCAGATATAAGAAAAATATCGCATTTATATCTAAAGATTTTCGCGGTATAATTAACACTATTTTTATAAGCGTGTTTTCTTAATGAGCTGGGCTGCTTTGGCGGTCCTCATTGTCAGATTGAAATAATGTAACTGTCTTCATCCCTGCTCCAAGCACAGATTTTGGATGCTTTTGGTACCTATTTGCCAAGAGCGAAGAATCAATGTGGCGGACTGAGCATATTATTTTTCCGGAGAGTGCTTTCTAAGTTATGTTGTTAGTTTGAGTTCGTTATGGTTCATTTGGCTCTCTTGGGTTAACATTTTTGGGCTACTGACATGACGGACGTAATTTTGATGTTGTTGGAGAGGAAATCACTTACCACTGAGGAGCAAAATAATAGTTAAACGTTACAAATTTAAAACTAAATGGCAAAACAGTGAATTAACAGAAAATGGGGGTATAGAAAGAACCCAGCCTGTAAGGAATGGCGCCCGTGCCGGCTGCGTGGCAACGTCGTAGTATGTCCGCCCATTTGTTTTTGTTTTTTGCTAAATGGGAAGATAGGTTAAAAAGCAGGAGACTAGAAAATGAGAAGAAGTGCAAACGAGCAAAATGATTATCGACGTTTTTAAGAGGTAAAATGGAGCTCCTTGGTGGAGAAGGGGCGGATACAAACTTTCAGGGCATACGTCAGCATGGATATTTTGAATGCAGTATATGGAAACATTGATAGTCCATTTAATAAATGGCGGCTTTGTCGTCTTGAACTATGAAAAGAAGTTAAGTTTTGCAGAGGCATACAGCTGCCTTATAGTTTGAAGTTAAACCCTTTAAGAACCTTATGATAAAATCAAACTTTTCATTTGAATACATCCATTTATTGAGAAATGGCTCCGAGATGTTCAAAGCATCGTTTAGCTTAACGAGCGCATTATGGTTAAAACTGTTCTAGCAGGTACGATATCTAGTACAAGGGTGTTTTGCTGAAAAACAAATGTGAGTAGCGTGAGCAATGTTCTTAATTTCAGCAAAAATATATGCCCATTTGCCCCATAAAATGAACAGATTTTAAGGCGCCGTTCCGTTTTAAACAACTAGCCCATGATAAAGAAAATTATCATTTAACATTCGCATGCATGTAATTCTTAATATGCCCTCAAATACCATCTTTTAACTGAATATCTGTAGATTCTCGATACCCCTGCGTCACACAGCCACTCATAATGATAAGAGGGGGAAATACTTCCAAGGAAGGTGACTTACACCTGAAAGGTTTTGTAGCTGTTTTCCTTGTGTGAAATATGCTTCCCTTTGAACGAAATATTGCAAATTCTACGCATGCAAATGCAACGCCTCCCTTTTCAGATATAACATGAGCAACCATAAGGAAAACGGCGGCAAAGACTTGCAGGTGAATTCTGTCAACATTAAATGGAAGTGTTCCTCTAGTTTTAAACCAGCCAACTTCTTTTTTGTCTCTGGCAAATGTTGTGAGGAAAGTTTCGTCTTCAAAACACACACTACAGGTACGCAGTGGAACATATGTAAAGTATACTGGGCACCTATTTTCTGCTTTGAGAAAGCTATCAAAAGTTGCATACCCAAACAGCATGCTTAACCAGGTCTGCGGTCCTTTAGTAAAACAGTTGCCATTATATGTAGCTTTAGCCATACAGATATTAATTGTCCAGGAAAAGAGGTACTCGGGATATTTGAAGGATAATTTTCCAAATTCAGAAAGAAACGTCTGTTTTATGCAGTTGTTAGGTCGATTCTAACAAGTATCCCATCAAGAAAACACACCTATACAATTTTGGCACCCTTATTCTCCACTTTTATACATTAAAACTGTGGTTTACAGGGGACCGGGGTATACATTATTTTCGTATTCCTGCTCAAAAACAGACATTATGGGTTCTCGTTAGAACCGCATCCTTTAAGAGTTCCCACAATCTATGTTTTAAGCAAAATATGAAGCATTTCCTCATTTGTATCGGAAAATTTTCATTTTTGGTGATACAATTTCCAAAATATTTGAATAGGCGTGTTTTCGTAATGCAACAATAACTTTTAACGCAAACAAGGCGAAAATCCTGAAAAATCCCCGTTTATCTGGACTTGTGCATATTGAGTTATTTCACACGGAACAGCCCGACAGCTCATTTACATATGTTTTGTCCTACATTTCCTCATCCGGTGAGAGATGCGCAATATTCCACTGAAAACCTATAGCCAGTTGAACATCTGAGAATTCAGTTAATGTATATGTACCGCTCGTTTCACTGCCGAGGCACACCGTTTTAATAAGTTTTATCGCTGTGAAGTTCATTTCTGTACTGAAATGCGTTTATAATGAGCTAGTTACCCAAACCGACATTGTTTTCCGGTTTATTTCACATCCACAGTTGCTTCCATGCTTAAATATTTGCATTCTGAGAATTTAGCTCTGATCATCTGCCTATTTATAATAAACAGTCTTACCAGATGTTCTGTAGTAATAGAATGAGATATATTTAGCACTAGATATAAACTATGACTAGAGTCTTTTCTCCAAACTGTATACGTACATCGCTGAATAACAACAGTTCTTGTATTGTCAGTTGGAACATAAAGATAATCTACTGGTCCAGTTTGAGAATGCACCAAATATACAAGGTGCTAGGGAAAGTATGAAAATTCAAATGATTCACTTTGTTCTCAGTTTATGAATTTGGTCCATAAAATGAATAAATCATTTGGTCTAGAACAGAACCGACTTTAAACAGATTTGGTCCATTTCAAATCCTTTACGGGTTAGTGGTCAGTACTGGACACAAAGATGATATGTGAAACTATTGATGAATTAGCGATAACTGGTACCATATGGAATAAACCATCATATTTTCTCACTGTAACTGGAAACCAGCTACTTCTAGGTTTGATTGTGAAGCTTACGTAATCCTACGCACAATAAATAAGCAATCGTATATATTCCAGAATGTCCACCCAACCGATACCCGGCAGTCGCTACACGGGAGACAGGTGATGATTTAGAGATTCCAGTTGTGGTCGTTGAAAAGTTGTACACTACAGCAGGGCTTCACAGTACGGTCACCGGCCATTCCATGGCATCGAGTACATGGGGGGTTCCTGTCAACGAGAAACCAATAGCAGGGTGAGAGTGGAGGCAAGCCCAGGTGAAATACACAGTAATGCTAATATAATGTTTTACCTTAACATACCAGTGAACAATGAAATTATTCTAGCCCCTTTTCTGTCGTATGAGGTATCAAAGAGTTAGAGAATGCAAACAGAAATTGCAGGGAGTTTGTCCCAATAAATACAAAATATGCTTATTATCGTGTTTTTCTCCCTGTCTGTAGAATTTTTGAAGACATTAAAACGTTCAATCTTGACAAATTTAGAGATTTAGAAAGGTCTGGACTTGAAGTTTCTCACCCTGCATGGTTTCTGTTGGCACGCGCTATAACTCTAGGACATTCTTTTAGGCGAGTGGATACACAATGAAAAAATTGTAACTGAACTGAGCCAAGCGAAATGTGGTCTTCGAGCTAGAACGAAAGTCATGGCCAAGGGGCCTTCATATAGCACACAGCGAAGATTCTGATCAGCCTGCGCAGGCTATATGAGTCTTAGCTGGGCGCTCATGCTGGCAGACCCTTTTCGCTTGGCGCGACCCAAACTATGGGGGCCACTATTTAGAAATGGGTTAATGCACCAAGTCAGTCACTTTCGCTTTCTGAAAGTATGCGCCAATTTATTCAAGCGTATCCAATCACCTAAACCGCTACTAGAATATCTTTTATAGACAAATGACTGCAAACGAAGTAATAAATGTACAATAAACCACACAAAAACACCACATCAAACGCAAAGCTAAACCATTCATATATTCAGTTATCCATCTCTCAAAGAATTCTACATTGACAGATAAGCATATATTAAGAATTAATACTTATAATAAAGATAACTTTGATATTGTAATCGTATATGATTATACAGAACCTAATAACTAGACTTCCTCTTAGGAGACAGAGAAAGGTGTATCACTAAAATGCAATCGTAGAAGCGATTGCAAATCTGTCTAATTAGAACAAAAATATTAGCTTTCTAACTACTATCAGAATTCCAAGGGGAGGTTTACTATGTAAACATTCCCCCCAGGGAGAGTTGAAGTAGTAAGCTACTTCACCTGCTGTTTCCAACTCTGCAACATCTGTTCTCATTAGAATTCTTACATATAAAATGCTCTAAAATTTGGCTTGGATAGGTAGGACCTGCCTTGGCAAGGCATACATTCGTCCTAGCATCAGAATAGTATATATATAAGTATGCTGTGGGACTATTCTGTCAAAGGCAATCAATATAATATTAGAGTCAGTGAAGTTTTGTGATTTGTGTTTGTGAAAAATTGACTCGTTTCAAAAGCCGCCGATTCACATTAACACAGACATGACTGCAGTCCAGATTGTAGAACACACCAAGTTACACCACTTACAAATTCAAAAGCTGTCTCAACTTTCGTGTTAGTTATTTGATTTCTTTTACTCTTTAGCCTGAATGCATGCTAACCAAGCTTTTGTTTTTGACGAGAATTCCTCGTTTTTACTTTTTGTTAAAACTATCAGAAAAAAAAAAAATATATATATATATATATATATATATATATATATATATATATATATATATATATATATATATATATATATATATATATATATATATATATATATAAAAATATGAAAAAATTAAAGAAACACTGGAATAAAAGTTATTTTCCCTGTATTTTTAACAACCGGTTTCATCCATGATGGAATTTTCAAGTTAGATTGTTAACTTGAAAATTCCATCATGGATGAAACCGGTTGTTAAAAATACAGGGAAAATAGCTTTTATTCCAGTGTTTCTTTAATTTTTTCATATTTATATTTACCCGCATTGTGGATATTATTTATATTTAATCTATATATATATATATATATATATATAATCAAAGAATTAATATGAAACGGAATCCAATTAGAAAGTAAACTCAAGAAAATGTAGATTTTGATAAACTCCATAAAATTTTAGTGTATACCGTAGGTTTGCTAGAAGTCGGCAGCCGTGAGACCCACAAACATGGGCAAATAATAAATAACGCGGAATCATCAGCGGGTTTGGTGCAAGTGGCTTCTTTTTAATGCGAATCGAGTAGTTTCTAGTGAGTCAGTATTCCTCTTTTTGATCAATTTGTCATTGTCATAATGTTTGAATCTGCAATGGAATTTAGGGCTGAATATTTATAAACCTCAGTAGTTCTTTTTTCTGCTGACCATCCCATGGCATTGGGCATTGGGATGGTCAGCAGAAAAAGAACTACTGAGGTTTATGAATGCGGTGGGTTTTTTTTTTTTCAGTTCAGTGCTGGTGTTTCTTTCCCTCTGGTATCTTGGATGGGAGGTGCGAGGTAATTATATCGATTCCTGATCATTGCCTTCACATGTTAATTGGATTGACATGTGTTGTTTATGGGTTTTATTTTTGTGTGTGTGTGTGTGTGTGTGTGTGTGTGTGTGTGTGTGTGTGTGTGTGTGCCTTCGATGGTTGTGTTCTTTGGTCCTGAGAATCGTTTTTCTTTCTATTTCGTTATAATGTAGACCTACTGGCTTTGTACTGCTAACACAAATCTTTAACCCATTTGGTACCAAAACGGAATCTTCCTCCTTATATATATAGCAGGAGTCCATTTCGAAATTTAGGAATGACAGGTTGAGTTTTCTTCAAACTTTATTTGGAAAATGGCTAAACGTTTTGCAAACAGTGTAGGCCCTGATCAGACGCCGCGTTCTGCGGCGACTGATCCGAACCTCCACTGTTTCCCAATTACCAGTTTAGGGGGTTTCTGGTACAAAAATATATGGAAACAAAGTAGACACAAGCAAGAACATTATCAAGAATCTTTTTTTTTGACCGGACTAGCTTCGTGTAGCTTCGGTCACATTTGATCTCATCAGTTACCCACGTATTAATTTTAAAGGATAGAAATATGAAAAAGTAAAACAAAACTGCAATATTGATTAAAAATTCTACCAACAGGCAGGTGAAATAGCTATACAGCACCCAACGGGGTCATGTCTTCAAATTGTAATAATACTGATAGACTACCAACTGTTTTGCATCGAAATATTAGGTACATATATAGCTAAGCAGTAGACATATGTTAAACATACTTTCAGAAAAAAAAAAGAAAAAAAAAAAGATTGTTTTCTTCCTGGGATAACGAATGTTTTGAAAACAGTTAATCAGCTAATTTGTCTGGCCAACTGCCTAGATGAGTTGTTACTAGTTTATCTTGATTTGTATTCCTTTCACTTATTCAACCCACTGACCACAGAAATCGCTGTTATCCTCATTAATACCTTTACCTTTTGTATTTGCTGGTTCACTCAAGTTGAGGTCAAATACAACTTCGGAATGTGTATCATAAATAGATATATGAGCCCTTCCAAGCGAATTTGTGTCTTCGAGCATTCCGCCATGCCAATTTTAACTGCGCATGCCCAGCCATTCAGAGGGGCCAGGGATATGGCCTTCTGTCTGAAGGTTCCTCTTGATTCACTGCTTGTATGAGCGAGCAGCGAAGGTTCTGGCGAAACTGCGCGGATGCGCAGGCTCGCCTGAACCTTCGCTGCTCGCATAGGCGATAAGTACCAAAATCGCTTGACGGGGCCCATATGAGCTAGCTTACAGATATGATCTGCTGAGTGGCGGTTGTGTACAGATTGTTTTTGTTTTGAGCTATTTCAATTCATACATGTACTTATAACAAAAATATTTTACATTTCGCCATACACCAACATCTCGTTTTGAAAGGTACAATGTTTTGTCTTTTATCCCTCAGTGTGGTGTGGGTGATTCTACCCCTTGAATCATTAGTTTGTATTGAAATCCCCTTGGATGTGTCTTTAACGGATAAAATCTCCCAACTACATTTGGTTTGTTTCGGTTTTACGGCCCTTTCAAGATTATTACACTTATTTCGAACTTATCGTTATTCAGAAGTACTCGGGGTAAACCCATTGCAGAAGTGTCTCACATGTGACCCGGCGAAGCTCGAATCCGACTTACATGTAGCAGCCAACTGACCCTTGAAAGTGGGAGCTGCACAACCCGCTAACAAATAGCCATCAGAGACACAATTTCTTTTTTCAGGGAATTGTTCAAACAGAGAGAACTTAATGAATTCTACTAAAGTATTCAAGCAACTTCAAAAGGAGCGTGATAGCTCAGTGGTTAGTGCACTTGCCTCTGATGCTAGAGGTCCCGGGTTCGATCCCCGGCAGCGGCGATAAAATTTCGGTGTCCGAACACGCTCCATTGGCATCATTTGCAGGGATGAATGTCATTAAGTGCACCGTCCTTCGGATCGGGACGTTAACCATCCCCTGTGCAGGTTAAAGAACCCTACCATAATTACATGATTACTGTGTAGGCTTTCATCCTGCAAAAACTAGAGTGTATGTAATATACACCTGCCTAGAATGTCCGCGAGGGCGTATGGCAGTATATATAGAAAGAAAGGAGCATACTCTCACATGGAGAGTATGGTTCTCATTTTGTTGTTACCCTGACCCCACTTTGTCCTGTAAGGAATCTTTCGCCTTAGAAGTCCATTTCGGATTTAGGTTTGTCAGGCTGATTTACTTTTAAAACTGCATTTAGAAATGGCAGGAGCATATAATTTCACTCACGGGCCCGTGAGTGAAATTATTTGCTCCTGGAAATGGCTAATGTTTTGCAAACAGTGTAAGTCCTGATCAGACGCCGCGTTTTGCGGTGTCTGATCTGGACCTGTACTGTGTGTTGATTTTCTTCTATAACGAGTTTAACCTTATTTTGAAGAACCTTTTACAACAGGAAACAAGCTGTCCTCAATTTCAAAAGCGGTTCTGCAACTTGCCATTGCCACAAGGAGGCACCTTTCGAACAATGGCGGTTAACCCTTTTTGCACCAAATGGAATCTTCCTCCTTCTATATAGCAGCGGTCCATTTCAAAATTTAGGGGTGTCCGGTTATGTTTTCTTCAAAATTTATTTGGAAAATGTCTGAACTTTTTGCAAACAGTGTAGGCCCTGATCAGACGCCGCGTTCTGCGGCGTCTGATCTGGGCCTGCACTGTTTGCCCGGGTAGCCGTTTTGGAGCTTCCGGTACAAAATGGGTTAAACTAATCACCGGTATCTTTATTCGACTCAAGAATAGTCCCGTAGTGGTCAATCTTCAGCATATGTTTCCCATTGTGTCTCGCAGTTATCGTTGGGCAGCTGAACCCGTGGCTCCTTCAGTTATTTTCAGAACAAAATGGACACAATGCAACCGTACAGATATGATAATTCAAGTCCTGTTTGCATTTCAAATAGGATTCTTTCTGTCTCATTACCAGTCAGAAAGCATTGAAATTTACAAATCGCTAAGGATAATTTCCCGCCCCGGAATGAAGGTTGGCTATTGTGAATATCTATGCTAGGTTAGACTGCCTGCTCAAGTGGCAATAATCCATTTTGACTGGGAGATCTTTAGTCATATTTTCCTTTAGCTTATTTTTGCATATCATTTTATACGCTTTAATGCTATTTGAAACGGCTGAATAAGCACCGGAGAAAAATTTTAATATGCCCCGAGACTGTTGAAACCCCTTTAGATCGCTGCATATTATAATCCAATAAAAACATTTTATGTACGAATGTGCTTGAAATATTTGTTTAATACCGTAACCAAACTGTGGGGAGTTGACTTTAAATGAAGTTTAACCAGGAAATCGATTAGTATCAATTCGCCTATAAGAAATCACAATCATTTGCGAAGATTAAAATAACCTTTATTTATTCTGTCATAATATGTTTGAATAGAATAAGCAATAGCATAAAACAGCTGCTTATGGCCGACCCGTTATCCATTTAAAAGCTCAATATGCGGTTTTCAAATCAAACCTTTAGGGTAACATGCCTATGCGATACAAAAGGTTCTTGGATGGGGTTTCTGATATTTTTTTCTCATTTTCTCAGTTAGAATGCTAAACAGACCGTGATTACATAGGTGTCCGATCCAAAAAAAGAATATAAGAGTAGACTTACGGCCCCAGCACATTGCCCCAGCACAAAGAGACCCCCAGGTTGGTGCGATTAAATGAGTCATATATATCATGGTTAACCCCGTTTTGGGGTGGGGATCTGAACGTTTTCTGAGATATATGGTTTTGCAATTGAATGAGAGTTATCATAGGAACAAAGAATATATATGTTTCGGGGGTGAAGATCTGAACTTATCAAGAATATATAGGATTTAGGGATGGGGATCTGTAAAGTTTCCCAGATATTGTGCCTTTTATTAAGTGGAGGGGATGGGGCACGGCCTCGGTACATCCCGGGGCGTGTGTGGGTGTTTGGGGGGATGGAGAAAGATTGCCAAGAAAAACTGCACCTGAAATTGTCGTCTGTGTCTGTCGTCTGCTGCATGTTCTTGAAAACGTGTTCAAAATATTTTTGCATAGAGGCAAACAGTGTGGGCCCTGATCAAAAGCAGTCTGATCTCGGTCCACACGGTTTGCAACAGTGACTTTTAAAGCAACCAGCAGATATCTAAGCAGACAGCAATTGTTGTGCCTGGCGTATATAGCGGAAATTCAATTTCAGCCGCTTTGACAGATTTTGAACATTTTGTTGTGAAAAATATGAATGAAAGCAAGACATATCAGGGCAATAAATCAGTTTCAAAACACATAAGTCATGGGTATGGGTTTCTATCAGCAAGTTTTACCGTATCTGTCAATCATATAAAATTAATGGGCGCTTGATTTTAACCCTGATATGGGGTTCTTAACTGTTTTTTTTTTAAATCACTTAAACACCGCCTTACGCTGTATGTTTTGAAAAGTTTGTTCGGTTGTGTTTTGGTTGATCATGTCTCGAGGAAACAGCAAGCAGATAATGAGATAATCGGCATTATTTCCAACTGCATCACGAAAACACGCCTATATAATTTTGACCCCCTTGAACCCCACATTTATACAGCAAAACTTTGGTTTCCAGGGGTAAACCTTATTTTTCTCTCATTTCTGCTCTAAAATATAGATTGTGGGTACTCATTAGAACCGCCTCGATGCGGCGGTTCTAACGAGTACCCACAATCTATATTTTGAGCAGAAATAAGAAAAATATCACATTTTTTTAAGCTTCAAATTTTACTTTTTTCGGCGGTAAAGTTTACAATGTATTTGTATAGGCGTGTTTTCGTAATGGACTTATCATCCGTCAGGTTTACAAGTCCGTTAAATGAATACCCCTTTACACCACACTTTGGAGTTTATTTCTGTACCGAGACATATGTTATGGGTACTTGTTAGGACCACCTCAATGAGGAGGTTCTAACAGGTACCCACAAGCAGTGTTTTGTCTATTAATAAGAAAAATATCACGAAATATTCGGTTTGGAGACTAGGTCACATGCACGGATGTGTTACTGTAGTGCAGTATTTGAGTTAATCTGAGGTTTAATGTCCCCGTCAACACTACATAGGTCATTTTGGAGACGTTGCTTCCTATTTTGTGGGACTTTTACCCGACATCGAGATGACATCAAATCTCAAGCCCTGCTGCCCTAAGCATGGACGGTTCAACTCGCACCGCTTTGCCTGGACAGGCTTAGATCCTCTAACGGTTTACCAGTACTCACGCCAGTGCAGTTGGTTTCATCTCTGCGTGGAAGCATCATGCAGCCCATCTATTTCGTCAAGTCCCGATGGGCGGGGGGGGGGGGGGGGGGGCTGTCGTAATGCAGGAACAAATACGTTTTCTAAACACCCTGGAAAACTCTTCTTCTTTGTAAAAGGGAAAAAGATGTGTTCTTCAGGGTATACCTACATATGCACATTTTATCCTTTTTTTTTTTTGTAGTTTTTTTGCTAAAAACAGAATGTGGGAATTCCTTGTAGCGTTCATCCACAATTTTATGTTTGAAGCAGAAACCAGAAAATACTACAAATCTTAATACTTTAATAAAATGCCATTTTACAATTTCACGTATTTCGGAATTCACCATGTCTCAGTGGATTCACCTGATGTGGTCAGAACGGTTATAGAGTTACTTAGTAACGTTAAACACGTAACGATGTAACATTGTTTCATTTGTCATCGATTTTCTTTTGTTTTCGTTTTCATTTCAAATAGGGATTTTTTAATCTTCATTTCTTGAAAGAGTGTCCATTTTTGAATTCAAAATGCTAAGGGTATATTCACTGACAATGACTTCATTTTTTCAACATATTGAAACATTTTTTTTTTTAATTTTATCTTTAAATCCAGTCAAACTAAAACTTTATCACACGAATTTATGTAAGATGATACATTGACTATAAAATAGGAATATGGCATACGATACATTTACCTGGGGCTAGTAATTTCTAATTATATGTAAATATGTAAAGTACACAACATTATAAAATCTTCAGGTGTTTGATACCTCATAAATGTTTGACTATTTGGTCTGTGGGTTATAACTTCATAAATGGGCAATCACTCTACAAAACCTTCAAATATTAAAGATTTGCAGGACCAGCGAAGACTCAGGTCAGACTGCGCATGCGCGAATGCGCAGTCTGATTTTGGGTCTTCGTTGGTCGCAAGAGTCTACTATAGCCTCTGAACTATCCAAGGACCTTGGCCACACTGGCTTGATGTGAGACTGAGGCGAGCTTTCGCTGGTCGATCGAACAGATCTTATTGTAGGTTTTGTTGTGCGCAGGCGCAAATGTTGAAACGTTTCGCAAAGTACAACGCGCGATAAGATCTATTGGTGGTGTATTTCATCTGTGCCTTACCCTATAAAAGGCATACCCAAAATTTAGCCAACCTGATAAGTTAACAGAATGGAAAAAGGTCACCGATATCGACCAACCAAAACCAATATATTCTGACTTAAATTATGCTAGATCAGTTTTCTTGTTAACTACATGTAGTTCGCTCATAAACAATGTACATGTCACAAACTCCACTAATGAGTATAGAATGTATATTTATGATTTCAACAGCATTCCAATGACAATATATCTTACTGAAGAATGTCAATTTCGTCCGTCTGAATATATTCAAAATAGAAGTGAAGGCAATGATCAGGAATCGATTCAATTAACCAATAGCTACCATCAGAGACACAAAAGAAGAAGCACGAACATGAAACAACTAGACCCTAATGGAAACAGCAACAGCGGAAAGCCAAAAGGACAGCTATCATCCCACAAAACCCAATTGTCTATCCAAAACAAAACTATATAAGCGATACGCACACTCAAATCCCAGTGAAACTAACTCCACCGGGGGAGTTCAAAGACCGATTATTACGATTTATTTATATGTATTTATTTCATGATTAATTATTTAGTTAAGGGCACAAGTTATCTCGATATAGCCAAAGCTTGCCTTGTTTCAAATATCACAGCCTTTGACCAAGTGGCTAACAAAGTGCAAAAAGGTGAATTTGCTAGTGAGTGGTTTGTTTTTAGTTTTAGTTTCCAAAGCGATCACGGCTTATTCCACGTGCAGTTGCCATCATGCGTTTCCATTTGTCTTTTTTGTACTATGGCTCGGATCCACAGAAAAAAATGTTTTACTGCATATTAATAAAACCCGTGCATGTGTAACTGTAAATTCAAAATGTATAGATTATATAAAAAAGACCATTTATGGTCATTTTTGTATATAATCGATATATTTTGAAAACCGGTTTTCGTAATATCCAAATACTTCGTGCAAGAGAACAAGACCATTTCTAGCAGTACATGTTTCTATAAATAGTTTCATTGATCGATGTTTCAGCGATCATCGGTTACACAGTGCTACAGCCGATAAACGACTACAAAGTTTTATCGCGGCCAACTACTACAGTACACACATCACAAGGTACCGCACTGAAAGAGCCACTTATATGTGTTATTAGCTGGTATCTCTGGCGGTGTAACTTTTACCTTTCTTTTTCTCCAGTTATTCAATTTATTTATTTAAATTTAAATGGTACTTTAATTGAATCCTAAATATGACTTGCCGAGGGCATAAAAATCTTTTGCTTGAAATCCTCCATTCAGTTTTATTTAGAGACTGGAGCCAGTTCCTCTCCAAGGTGAGAGTTTGTATTCGCATCACCGAGTTCTGCAGTCGTCTATTTTTCACTGCTGTATATGATTATAACATGATTTGTTCAACACAGTAGGAATCCGCCGTTGGTATCCAATTTTTATTTCAAAACTTTCAAATGATCAGCAATACTCATTTCGGAAATATTTACACGCGAATTGATACGGAGTAAAATGCAAAATATGTTGTCATTAAATTTATCATGCTTTCTTTCAAGCTCTTAAACCCAATCTTTTTCAGGCGATATGGTATTAATTTATGAATAATAATAACCTCTGATTAGGGACCAGCCATGACTTGGTTCACAACGTTCCATGTTGTATTCTGCATGTCAAATTATTAAAACGCTGAGGAATGTTGTTGATACATTTGATCCCTCCTTTTGAGTGTCATCTTCAATATTACTATTTAGCTTGTCATGCGAGCCGTCATTTATCATTACTTCGTTGGGTTCTTTGATTACCTTATTATGAATTTCCACTATTCTGGGGTGTGTTTTTTTTAATTTACAACCTCTTTGTAACACTATTAATGGCCAATTGGGCCAAGCAGAAACCGTGGTAGTTAAACAACCATGTTATAGCCATAATCTATGCATTTTTACGTGTTATATCCAAAACCGAGTTATAATGAACAGTGTTATAATGAGGTTGTGGTGTTATTATGTTATTACTTTTTTTTTTATTGTAACTATTATTATTATTATCCATTCTTTGCAGAGCTCCATATCGTAATCGATAGTCGATAGCGCAATCGATACTTAATCTAACCATGTACTGAAAACAATGCAAGACATATTCATCTTCCATATTAGCCATTAAAACACTGTGAATCCTCGATGGAACAGTCTAATCGAGGCAGTTCCAGTGGGGACACACAAGCAATGTTTTAAGACATAAAAAACATCCGTATACCCAAAGAAGGCAGGACATTTAGTAATCATGAAATGATATGACCATCAGAAGTTTGTCTGGGAACAGTATCTTCTGAAATTATTAGAAAACAACAGACTCTACAAATTCGCAAATTGCATGTACACATATGTTGCAAATTATGCCAGTTCATTCGGCTACGAAATTATGGTACATCCGAAGGAGAGATAATGTAATGATTGGGGATATTATTTCTACTTCGAACCCATTCGTAACGAACCGAATCTTCCATTTCTGCATCAGGACATCAGCTGTTATCGTTTTTTTCTAATATTGCATATGTTTAACCAAAACTCTTACCATGCCTAATGTAAACAATGAAGACCCAGATAAGACGCCGCGTGCCACGCGTATGATCTGGGTCTTCACTGTTTGTCATTGTCGCTATTTTCGGGACGTTAGTCAGTGATGGTTTAATGATTACACTGTAGAAATTGACCTTACGCACTGGTACGAAATTGGGTGTATTGCCTAGGCAATGAAAGGAAGTAAAGAGATAGTCATCTGAACTCCGGGCCCATACCATTGTCAATTGTAAGATAATTTCCCAGCTTAGAATTGAAATCAAGAGAGATGCTTCGGTTACTATGCGTGCGCGAAGATAAAATCTACAAGTTGAAGTCCCAC
Source organism: Lucinisca nassula (assembly GCA_963580285.1). Taxonomy (NCBI): domain Eukaryota; kingdom Metazoa; phylum Mollusca; class Bivalvia; order Lucinida; family Lucinidae; genus Lucinisca; species Lucinisca nassula. The sequence continues at coordinate 110,155,416 of OY757012.1, read as the reverse complement.
AACCATAACTACCAACTATGTGGCGAAACGTTGAAACCTTTTCAAAGGGTTTGCATTGACGAAACTCGTGGTAATTACAGCAGGTGCCCAGACGCGTAGGGATATCCAAATTGTGGCCCAGGATTGAAAATAAAGTATTGTCATTTTAATAAATAACCTTGCAATGTGAGCGTTGATCAAAAATACAATTTTCTGATAATATTGTCTGAACATTTTCAATAATATAGGTGGCAAAAGTATCGTATTTATGTAGGTCAATTAAAAACATGTATGCTTTCATACGCATGCGCGGGTACACGCATGCTCATTTGTTCTTAAAATTTTTAGTGTGCTTATCTGTAATGAAACTGAAACGGCTGCACTCAGAATGAAGAATCAAAGTTTTGACAGCACTGCAGAGCTGATTGTCTCCGAGCACATATACATGTATATACCAACAATTCATCATGCAAACACGCTTATGATTTTGACCCCCTTAAACCCCACTTTTTAAAGTAAAACAGGGATTTACAGGGGTATACATATTTTCTTATTTCTGAAAAAAAAACAGACGCGGTTCTAACGACTTCCCATAACCTATGTCGAGGCGGTTCTAACGAGTACCCACAAGCTATGTTCTGCACAGAAATATAAAAAATATCAGTATTTATTTTTTTCTGAAAATTTTATTTTTTATTTTCATTTTTTTTTTTTTGTGGAAATAAATTCAATATATTTGAAAAGGCGTGTTCAGCTACAACATGCAGACAAATTTCTGAACCCTATTAGAATTAGGAAGTATAAAACCGCAAAATTTGGAGCTTGCATGTCGAAAAGAAAGTGACATTTTTCTGTCGAAATCAACACTACACAGGTCATCTGATAAATTGAAAACAGAAATACAATACCAACGAATACAAATGTTTTACAATCCGTTTTGGAGGAAAATGATTTTGTAAAACAATGGGTTTGGCAGAGTTCCTATCTTTTTCTCAGTGTGAAATATCATAGCCTCCTAACTACATGGGTTCTATGTGTCTTGGCTTAAAGGGTCATTACTCCTAAGTGTGTTTTGTTAAGTATGTGTATATCTTGCCCAAGACTTGTAAGAACACCCAGATTTCAGGTATAAATACGGACGCCTTTTGTCTTTCCTTTATTCAGCAGTATCTTGATTTCGGCCATGGTTGCGTCTGAACTGACATGATAAGAGTCTATGGTTTCAATGGAGGTGGTCTTATCGCGTATTTCCATGTCCAAAAGAACAAAGAATATAAGTTCATATTGTCTTTCCCAACAAAAGCCCAGTAGTGACAAACATCAGCAATTTGGCAGCTACTCCAGATGCTCTGGTTTCAGGCAAATGCAATCCTCCCAGCAGGCACATGACGTAATTATGACGTTACATCAACATTATCAAACGTCGGTACAACGTCAAGATCCTTATGCAACGTCACATCAACGTCGGTGCAACGTCATGACGTTGCACCGACGTTGATTTGACGTTGTCATAGCGACGTGTGCCTGCTGGAGATTGTAAATGTACAAGATGACAACAGAAGTGAATGATGACTAGGAAAAGTAAGTAATGAAGTTCACAGCATATCAATGAGAGAGAGAGAGAGAGAGAGAGAGAGAGAGAGAGAGAGAGAGAGAGAGAGAGAGTGTGAGTGTGTGTGTGTGTGTGTGTGTGTGAATTCGGGTTTAACGTCGCTTTCAACAATTTTTCAGTCATATCACGACGGTGTCTGGTTGCGACAGGGAGCTCAATGCTCACGTTTATAGTGCTGCCTCACTGAAGTATCATGTCCCAGACACATTACATGATACCACACCCAGTCACATTATCCTGAAACTGGATCGACCAGTTCTAGCTCTACCCCGTAAATCTGAGTGCCAAACGAGGAGCAGCTAGTACCATTTTTAACGACTTTGGTATGTCGCGGCCCGGGATCGAACCCGAGACCTCCCGTTCCCCGGAGCGGACACTCTACCAACTGAGCTATCGGGGCCGGTAAGAGAGAGAGAGAGAGAGAGAGAGAGAGAGAGAGAGAGAGAGAGAGAGAGAGAGAGAGAGAGAGAGAGAGAGAGAGAATGAGTCTCGATAAAACAGAGACTCTAGTTTATTCTATGTTTCCAAAACCAGTCCGAGACCATTTTATAGAACATATGTAACGTCGCTGCAGCTGGCTGTGGCAGACATAAAAGTCTACCCGGACTTCATAATGGCGTTGATTATCATTTTCTAGGCTTTAAAACAACTGATTTCATGGTGGAATGTCGAAAAAATTTGAGGGTAACCTAATCTGCCGAAACTTGCTAGTCCGATCCAGAAAAAAATGTCCGTTGCGAATTTTTAAGTTCAGGACATCTTTATAGCTATAAATGACAGCATGCTTCGATATTTACAGGTCGGGCGTTACACTGATGAAGGGCAATGCCACAGTGCTTGATGAATTACAAGTCTGTGTATGTAGAGATCTTCATTTTCTCAGATTTCCCAGGCATCAATTTTCTTACTTTCCTCATCAATAAACAAATCTGCACAAAAACTAAGATATAAGGAAGAGCAATGGCCGGTCAAAACAACATTTCAACCCCTAACGAGAATACACAAACAGATGTCATGCACCTACTGCACTTAACCACATTTGTGTTGTGTGTTTATAAAACTATCATTATGGATTATGTGTTTTATCATATAAACCCTTTCGTCCATGAATTTCTTAAGCGGACTCCTCCATCCTTGAACCTGGGCCCAGGATTACAATCGCTTCTTAAGTTAAGGTCGACTTAACGATTTAAGGAGGAATTCTTATCTTAGTAAAGTATTTCCTTAAAAAGTGCATTCGAAAGCCACCTATTTCAATTACTTAGCTAAGTATTTAACTTCGGATGAAGTCGTAATTTTGACGGAAATTTTCACGAAGATTAGCACGAAAGTTTCAATTACACATTGATGTAGGCGGCCCACAACTTTCCCGCGATCTGTCAAAAATCTCTGCTTCTGCTTGAATGGATGGAGACAATAGAAAATATGATTGTTTAGTTTCCATTTCACTGCATAAACCATGAAAAATGTTTTGTATACTATAAAACCTGTGTAATTGAAGGCTCAAACTCGATCTCAAATTGTGCGGGTAAACATTGGTCACAAAGTAGCACCACGACATATTCAAAACGCTGTTTCTTTGGGGTCTCTTCAGAAACAAGAACTCATACAATATTTGAATATGCACAGCTCGGTTTTATGTAGTCTTATTTGAACTGAGGTTTAACGTCCCTGTCAACACTATGCATGTCATTTTGGAGACGTTGCTTCCAATTTTGTGGGACGTTTACCGACTCTGAGATGAAATGAAACCTCAAGCCCTGTCGCCCAATGAAACCAAAAGGCTTATATACAGTGGACGGTGTGACTCACACCACTTTGCCTGGGCAGGCTTAGTCCTTCCAAGCTGTTTACAAGTACTAGGGCATCGGGAAAATACGCTTATATAATTCTGACCCCCTTGAACCCCACTTTTGTAAAACTGGGGTTTGGGGGGTGGGGGTCGACCTTCCTTTTTTACTTATTTCCGCTCTAAAATATAGAATGTGGGTACCGGTTAGAACCGCCTAACGTGTACCAAAAGTCTATATTTTGAGCAGAAATAAGAAAAATACCACAATTTTTCATCTTAAAAATTTCCTTTTTTGGAGGTAAAATTTATAATGTATTTGTTTAGGCGTGTTTACGTTATGTGTGGTCAGTTTCAGCTCTGCATGGAAGCATCATGCAGCCCAATCTGTTTCTTCAAGCCCCGAGGGGCGGGGGCGAAATCGGTTTCATGGAGTCTGTCTTCAAGCCCCGAGGGGCGGGGGCGAAATCGGTTTCATGGAGTCTGTCCATGATTCAACCCTTCTCATGCCGTTAGTCGAATTGAATAATATTCAAAACAATCTGGTATGAGTCGATAATTAAGAAAATAAACATATTCTGCGCTATGGTGAAGAGCAGGGAAGACTCCGACACTTTATCCCAGCTACGATATTGTTTTCGGATGTCATCATTACATGTATGTAGCTGATATAGTCATTAAGGACACGATCAAACATCATACAGACAAACACGGAGGAAACCGTAGCTCCAGTCGGAGTAAAAAAAAACATGAATATAAAATCACTGTACATTCGACTTTTGATTTCCCCGTCTTTTTATGAGTGAGGTGAGACATAAAGCGCTCACTCACTCACAAACACACTTAATTACCCATATGCACGAGCTTACAAAGGGAGATGGAACGCCTCAAACTCATTTTTATTGAGCATTCCCAGGCAGGGAGAAGAGGCAAATGATTGGTTGTGCAGAAACAGAAGAAATAACAACATTCCCCACTACCATTACCTGCTGCTAGGAACGCAGGCCTTGTCACAATCAGCCGGACGCCCCCGTGACGCAAGATACACGTCACCTTCGCCTCACCCAACCAGTACACAACGACCACACGCGACCTCCAGTAACCGCTTAGAAGGTCTAAGCCTGCCAAGGCAAAGTGGTGCAAGTCGGGCCGTCCATGCATATAAATCTTGTTGGTTTCATTGGGCGACAGGGCTTGAGATGTAATTTCATCTCAATGTCGGGTAACAGTCCGACAAAATTGGAATCAACACTTCCAAAATCAAACCTAAATAGTGTTGCGAGGACGTTAAATCTCAAATCAATCAATCAATCAATCAATCATAAAAAAAAAAACTTCTTTGTATTACATTAATTTTGATATCGAGAATCTTACACAAACGGTCCTTTCATATGAAAGTTACGAAACGGGCCTTCGAATTGGATTTTAAATAGGATTTTATTGCCATTACCTTGACCATTTGCCCAACAAATGTACATCGTTGACATACGTTACAGTTGTTCTCGCCAAAATAGTTAATATTTACATTTCAAGTGTAAAACCTATTGTAAACCTATACGCCTGTTCATAATTCCATGAACGCATCGAATCACATGTTTTTCAATGACGTCAAGTGTCGCAAGTCTACACCCTAAACCATGGTTCTCTATGACCTCAATGGGCGTTGACGACGACAATGCTGTTCCGCTCTTTGTAGAAGAAAAAAAAACAGCGGGTAAATGTTTTTCAGCTTTAACAGTTTGCCTTATAAGAATTTTTGCGCCGAGTGATGAGGAAAAAAGAATGTATATATAAGAAATATTTTTTCCGATGTTCATGAAGGTATGAACGACAGCGGGTCGCTAGCAAAGTTTATATGAATCCCCTCAGAGTTCATTTACTTTGCAGGCGACCCTGTTTGTTTATACTTTCACGAACAGCAGAAAAAACAAGTCATTTCATAAATGCACGTGGCGTCATACTATTTCATGACAATGAATATAAAGACGGCATATGAACGTTGTGAACAGTGTATGCGTAAAACTAGCAGGGCATACGCGTAGGAACATGGACCCGATGTGCCACAGGATCAGTTTTTAACTAACACACAAAAGTGATATACGACGACCACTCCCCGCACACACACAAACACACACACACACGCACACCAAACACACACGCACGCACGCACGCACGCACGCACGCACACCTACCCTGACAAAACAACCAAGTCATTTAGGATCCCCTCTCACGTATAATAACCTTCCCGCACCAAACAATTAATTATATGCGACCCCCCCCCCCGCACACACACACGCACACATACACACGCGCACGCACGCACACACACACACACACACACACACACACACACACACACACACACACACACACACACACACACACACACACACACATACACCTACCCTGACAAAACAACCAAGTCATTTAGGATCCCCTCTCACGTATAATAACCTTCCCGCACCAAACAATTAATTATTGCCCTGTCACCAGTATTATATAGAGGGTCTTACACGAGTGGTCATTTCATATGAAATTTATGAAACGAGCCTTTGACGAGTTTCATAAAATTCATATGAAGTGACCACGAGTGTAAGGTTCTGTTTATCATATAGCCCCTTGAAATTAAATTTTATCGCCATCAAATTTGTCACTTTTCTTTACAGAAAATGCATGGTTGACATGGACGTCGTCATGACGTTACGAAATCCCGCCAAAGTGGTGGTCATACAATCACGTGTGGTCATACAATTTTTAATATTTACATTTCCAGTGTAAAGTCTACTGTAAACCTATAGAAAACAATTGCGTTCATACGTCCATGAACGCATCGAATTGCGTGCGATTAAGTGACGTCATTCTAAACCATTGTTCTCTACGGGCGTTGATGACGTCAACGCTGCTCCGCTCTTCGTAGAAAAACAGCGTGTAAATGTTTTTCAACTTTAAAACGTTGCCCTACAAGCATCTTTTTTGCCCAGTGATGAGGGGCAAATAATGTAAATATAAAAAATAAACTTAATTTTTCTGCTTTTCATGAAGGTATGAACGGCAGTGGCTCGCTAGCAAAGTTTACATGAACCATTTACTTTGCACGCGACCCACTGCGTTCATACTTCCATGAACTGCAGAAAAATAAATTTCATTTCTTAATTACACGACATTATCCACTGCTTATCAATAACGTCATATGATAAACAGTATTATGTAAAAGGAAGTTTTTACACAGCTCTGTTCGCCGCACACTTTGACACATCAAGGGAGAAATACATCCCAGTACCTATATGGCAAGTAGACTTGCCCCACAGGGAGGAAAAAATGGCCCGACCGGGACTCGAACCCAGGACCTCCCGCATATAAAAAAAACGCTCTACCGTTTGAACTACCGAGCATCACTGCTGATCTCCGACAAATAAAGGCCCTAAGGTTTGCCGTTATTGATATATACATTCAGGTGTCAAGGTCAAATCTTAAAAGTTAAGGTACCTACCTGGGTTACCTTAAATATTTAAGTATTTTCTTTGGTTAAGTATCGACTTAAACGAACGAATTTCTTTGCAGTTCACTTTATACGCCAGTTAAGTAAATACTTAGTTTAAGTAGGTACTTAAAATTTAAGTACGCATTGTAATCCTGGGCCCTGGACATGTTCGTTCTTACAAATTTAGAGTTTAGTCGAGGCCTTGAGCAGAATGGCGAACAGTGTAGACCATGATGAGGCGGCTCCCTAGGAGCCGCCTCATCTGGGCCTACACTGTTTGCACTGATGTATAGCCGGTCTTATATAGGGTTGAAATGATTTGATGGGTCAAATATCTTGTCATCTAGTGCCCCACGTCTCATCTTGTACAGTGATCCGTTATCAGTTACATGTCTCATTATTGGTAATTTGTCATCAGAAACAAAACATGACATTCCGATTGTAACTTACTAGTTTAACCTCCCCCAGTTTCAGCTGAATAGAACCCCCGCCTTATATATAGCAGGAGCCAATTTCGATATTCAGTGGTAATTTAGAATTGCAAACAGATATTGAATATCCCGTCTGATCTTGGTTGTCACTGGTTGTTTGAAATTCCCAGTATAAAATGGGCTATCTTAACTGATGAAAGACATTTCACCATACTGTAGGGTGTATGGTTAAAGTTCTTTATACAGACTGTCAAGGAAATTGCTGGTGGGGTGTGGGGCCGCTACACTACCGCTTATGGTCAATAAAGAAGAAAAAGCCAAATTATCAAACAAAGTGTGTCGCCCACGCCAATCGGGGCTTGAAGAAATAGATGGGCTGCATGATACTTCCACCCAGAGATGAAACTGACCGCATATGTGTACTGGTAAACCGCTTAGAGGATCTAAGCTTGCCCAGGCAGAGCGTGCGAGTCGGACCGCCCATGCTTATAAACCCTATTGGATTCATTGGGCGACAGGGCTTGAGATGTCATTTCATCTCAATGTCTGGTACAAGTCCCACAAAATTCGGAGCAACGTCTCCAAAATGACCTATACAGTGTTGACGGGGACGTTAAACCTTAAATCACACAAACAAACAAAAACACAGTGTGAGATTGCCTCATAAATGAAAATGAGTTCTATTTATTTTTCTTATTTCTACTTCAAACACGGACAGTAGGTACTCGTTAGAACCGCTTCAGAGAGGCGGTTCTAATGAGTACCCACTGTCTATGTTTGTGCGCATTAATAAGGGAAGTAATGTACAACTTTCAAAACCCCGAATTTCCCTTTATAAAGCGGGATTTACATGGGTGTCCATTACAGGGAGTAGTTAAAGTCCTGCAAAGTACGAACACTTTTCAGAAAATAGACTCGCATGAGTCATATCACGACTGGCACTGAACAGAGTCTTTAAAATCCCATCCAAGAGAGAGACAACGCTCAAAAAGAAGATGAAATTCATCAGAAAACATGACCACTAATAACAGTACAGCCTTGCAGTATCTTGCCACCACATTTTCCATTCGTCAAATTAACGCAGATACTCAAAATTACTGGAGCAATCGCGCCGAAGAAAAACAATCAGCTTTGATTTATGGTTAAATAAAACAAAATCAATATTTCTTCTTACACTAATACTTTTTTTCCCTACTTCCATTACCGGATAAATCTAAATACAGGCGATGTTAAGAACCTTTAAAGACTGCGGGATAACCAAGAAATACCAGAATTTTAAACATATATATGTTTAAAGTTTATGTTTACTTGCGTCACAATGTGTTTAGGCTGATCGAATCTGCGCCATGATATAATGCGTAGATCTCGTCGGCGCCAATTTGCAATATTGAAAATCACGTTAGCATTCGGTCTGATGAACTTCATTGCAAAACAGAAAAGTAAGGTTTGGAAGGATATACATTTTCCTTAATTATGTTCAAAAATATAAAATGTGGTGTGTGTCAGAACCGCCTCGTTGAGGCGGTCCTGACGAGCAGCACATTTTATGTTTGCAACAGAAACAAGAAACTTATCAAAAAATATTTCATGAGGCAAAAAAGGGATTTTGGAGCCATCTGAAAGAAATCATTATATCACATGGGTGTGGTCTTATTTTAATGATTTTAGTCTAGTATTACATCAAATTGGAGGTCTCGATAATTGTACTGGAAAAAGCCATATTGGATGACAATAATATCACCTTTTGGAATGAATGTCCTCAAAACTTGGCTGAAAAAAAATAGATAAGTTACCACAGTTTTAGTTTTACTGTTTAAGATTTATGCAATTGCATTGGAAGTTCGTGAGGCTTTTCTGTAGACAAGTACAATAAAATACAAGGCTTTTATATTTGAATAACCAAATTCGAGCAGCCTATGATGAGCTCTTGCTAAATTTCAAAATGGCTGCCTCGACGAATGCGTGTTTGAAAATACATGTATTTTTATTTCATTATTTACCAACTGATTTTGATGAAACTTGGCACAATGTGTATGTAGTTCATCAATAGTGCATTTTCCTTCATATTTTAAGTTAGCTGTTTCTTTTATTTCCATTAAACCCATATGTTGTGATTGAAAAATAATTGTCAAATACTGTCGCTCTTATTGAGCGTATACAGCTTTAAAGACATTTATCGTGACCTCTAACATTTTTGTCAACCCTTTTGGCACCAAATTTCAATGTTTTAAAACAAAACAGCAGGGACTCATTAGAATCGTCTCATTGTGGTGATTCTATTGAGCATCCACTGTCCAATAAACAGTAAAATTCCGCTATTAAGACCACCTAAAATTAAGACTAAATCTGATTTTAAAAACTTTTTTTGAAAAGTGTGCAGTTATTCTTTCTTTGTATTTTCTGAAAACAGTTATCTTCTGGTCAGGGACCACATATGGGACTGTTCCAAAGTGGTCTTAAAGACAACTTTTGAACAGTCCCAAAGGTGGTCTTAATGTCGGAATTTTACTGTAGTTCGAACAACAGTACGAATAATATCACAAAATGAAAAGACTGCATTTTGTGTTTCAAGAAAGCTAGAAAGCTAGTGTTTAATATGCAATGTCTCTTGTCTAACAGTACAGATCCTGATGAGACGACCCACTGTGATTTTGAGCAGTCTCATCTAGACCGACACTTTTTCAAATCTTTACATTACTGTCAGTGGTGGCCAAAAGAGTTAAAATGAAACAACAAAGACGTAGACAAAACAACACACCACAGAAAATGGCGCCTTGCAGTAGCACTCACTCTTACCTGATCTGAGCCGAGGTCTGAGGGGTCATTTGGGTTTTCGGGGCTTTTTGATGTCGTACTTCCTGCCCCTTCTCTTTCGTCTATCACTAAGTCTATTGGCATTTTTCCTTTTAAACAACTTATATACCGATGGCAGAAATTGTCACAGAGTTCATGAACCTGAAGTGAGAAAATAAGGAAAACATAACTAAACTGTTACATAATAAATTATGCTAAAATCATATATATGTATTATATGTATATATTAATAATTAGCACGTATATATTATGAATATGTTGTTCTTGTTCAGATTTGTTTTCAGAAAAATATTTGAAATCATTGCGGGTATCACTTATCAATGCATGGAATTAAGAAAAGCTTTTCACCCGTTTGGTCAAAGTTTAAACACTGTCATTGTTATCCTTCCGGTATAAATACAGGGTCCTTAGTATGTTTTAAAGACCAGGGCAAAATGTTGATTTTCTTCACATAAATTCTGTAATTAAAAGTTGAAAATGTATTTCTTGTGCCTTGGGAAGAATTTCAATGATCTTGTATGGTACTGTCAAAACAAATATGGACACTGAATAGTACAGAGCTGTAGTTCGGTGGTAGAAAAGTTCTGTACCAAAACACCGCAGCTGTCTTCATTTCACTGTCTATTTATTTTGAGAAAAAGAATGCTGTGCAACTAAATATGTTGTCATCAAATATTTACAAAAAAAACATAGTTGTTTTACTTGTTTTCATCCGTGATGAAAACAAGTAAAACTACTATGTTTTGTACAGTCAGCAAAAGGAGAAATGCTTAAAATAATAAATAAGAATTGTTTGCAACGATTTAGCTTCAAAAGAGTTGATGGGCACGGGTTTTAACCTTGGTTTACGTTACAGGCTTTACATTTCAAAATTAAATCTGTTAAGTACCGGTATAATTCTAAAAATTGAATGCAGACTAAGCTAAAGTTTCAAGTCTACATTTAAAGATATTATACGATTATGGTTAAGTCTATGTAAATTGTTCCTTCTAATGGTAACAAATCGCCCGATAAAATCTTTTATTTGCCCAAATATACGGGACAAACAAAAATATTTCAAAGTGAGTAAATTTGTTGGTTTATTTCTTATCTGGCAGGATTTTCGTTCATCTGGAAGGCCGTATCTTGTCCTAAATACCTTAATAGCGTTGTTTTGAGACAGAGAGGGGTTGATAACATTGAATTCCAAGTCCGTAGGTGTCTTAAAAATGCTACCCTGTATTTATATCGCAAGGTTAACAGAATTGTTTGTGAATATAAAGGGACAGTATGAAGAAAAGATGACTAGAAATGTGTTGCGTGTGTGGAGAGTTTAACACCCCACGTGGAATGTGTTATTTTAATCGCATTAATTAACTGGGTAGAGAGCAACATTAGCCAGGGGGATTGAAACAGATAGCGAAAGTATAAAATCACGCACCTTCTCTAATTCCAATAAATGAAAACGTAGAACCTGAATAGCTTGTATCATCTGGAATAGAAACACAGACAAAAATGTTAAGATAAATGGATGGGTAACACCCGTTTTTTTTTGTTTGTTTGTTTGTTTTTGCGCCACATCGTGCGACATAGTGCATTTTTTTCATATCTCAAAACGGTTAATTTTCTGATGAAAATTTGTGATATTATTCTTCTTTATAGATTGTCGGTGCTCGTTAGAACTGCCTCAATGAGGCGGTTCTAACGAGTACCCACAAACTATATTTTGGAGAAGAAATTAGGAAAAAAATGAATACCCCCGTAAACCCAAGTTTTCTACACATAAAGTGGAGTTTACGAGGGTCTTCATTATACGGACTTGTTAACGTGACGAAACTAACAAGGGAGACAATTTCTCGACCCTTCTGACAATAAGGTCTTCTCTCAAGGAAAAGAATTTGCTCCATCGGAGCAAATTCTTTCCTTAAGAGTAGACCACTATTGATAGGGGTCATTTTTTGAGAGGATTGCCTCCCTTTGAAGTATGTCAGTTCCCAATAAAGATATATAATTTAAGATCACCTAGCAATGCAATTACATTAATCAATATAGTAAAGAAACACAAAAGTATTCCATCATCAAGAAGACATCTATCAAATTTACGGAAAATAAAATCAACTTTTAACGACTATGACATGATGACAAATCACATTTTAAAAGTTCTTTTTTTTACTCTGCGGTCTTCAAAAACTGAATTTTCGAACTTGGATATGAACCGCAATTCAGGTAATAAGTACAATTTTATCTTAATCAAACATCACCTTCGTGTCTGAAAAACTCCTAATTAAAGTGTGATTTTCGATAGGTTCTTTAAAAAGAAATTATCAGGATGTGTCGAATTAACCGAAAATGACTCCGCTACGGTATAATACGTAATTAATACAGGCCCACATAATTAACACATTTGTTTTGGCAATTTCAACCTGGGTTGTATTCTTATATCGTTTTCTTGAAAATTTACACCTTTCTACTAATGCGTTCCCAAAATCCATTAGCAGATTCAACCATATGGCTAGTTTATTAGTGTTTTCTGCCGAAACATGCGGTTAAACCGAATCGTTCACTTTTATAACCTTCCTAACCTAGTAAACCGTGTTTTATTGTCCAAATAGCTCAGTCAGATAACTTTTAGGAAGCGAAAATGTAGACTTTTATTGTCCTGTGTCGGGTTTCAGGAAATTCTAGCACCCATAATTTTTTACGCTATGTGAAAAACGGTTAGATAGACGGGATGGGCGAATTCAGACATAACGTGTTGAATCTGTAAAAAGCTCTGAATGATCTATATGTGTAGATTTGACCTACTGGCATTTTAATCTAATTTCAGTACACAAACATTTAATATATTTCCAACTGCTTAACATCCTCTTTTAAAAATATACATTAACAGTGCATGTACTAAGTGAATCACACACATTAGTGTGCGCACTATACAAGTACGTGAACGACTCCCAATCTAAACAAGGAAAAGTGAGGTTTGCAATGCTTACAATATTTTTCTGCTAAAACACAGATTGTAGGTGCACGTTAGAACCGCCTCGTTGAGGCGGTTCAAACGAGCACCCACACTCTGTGTTTGGAAAAGAAATATGAAAAACTGCCAACAGAAAGGATCATTCAAATAACACACGACAGATAAATTATCTCTCATGGGGTGATGAAAGATAAAATCATGTGTGTGTTTTCCCAAATGCGTTGAGTTGAAGACAACACATACATCGACCTGCAATCCCACTTTCCTTTTTATTTTATGGGTGTTGCAGGGGTTTTCATTGCATTGTCTTGCTACATGGAATGTATTTTATATACATAGTCCCTATGCTTTTTTCTTCAAATGAATGAGTCATGAAAAGCAGCACATTTTATGTAAACTTTAAAATCAAGAAATGTAAATCAGAATTCTAAAACAAGTTTATATAACCTTTAAATGCTTTAAAAATCCCACGGAAAATTACGGCCGAGCAGGCTCCACGGAATAAAGTTTGTTGAACATAAAAACACAATGAAATAACAAGAAATAATGAAAGGCGATAAAAAGGGATAAAAACACCTACCAAACTATCCAATTCATGATTTGATGAGAATAAAGGCTTATCCGACCGTGCCTATGAAATAGAAAGAGAACATAAAATAAATAGCATTAAAACAATGGGTGCACAAAATGAAGAAAATGCGTTCGCAGTTTTCAGGACATAAAAGGACAATATACACGAGACGAACGCATTAGCAACTAGCTTAACTCTAAAAGCGCGAAGCCATTAACAGTAAACGAGATTCTTAAAGTTATGCTTATTATTTGTAGGAGAAAACCAGGTTTGGCATTTCGTGTGAATCGACTGCCCTAGCAGGGCAGTCGATTCACACGAAATGCCAAACCTAATTTTCTCTGAAAAAAATATTAATAGATGTCGCCTGCTGTTGGTGTGCTTGGCGCTTTTAAAGGTTAACGATGGGAGGGGAATTATAGGGTTTGTCACAAATGACATTAGGACTAGGAAATGTCTTTCTCCTGTTGTCAATTTGCTCCGTGCTACGGCAATATCCTGGACATTTTCAACACATTATTTCAAGTTTTATACAATATGATGATGCTGAACCATGGGCGGACAATAGGATCAATTCGGTTTTATTGGTTCCCTCGTTAGGACGTGCTCGATTGTTTTTATTATAGCCTGGACCCTGCTGTTGTCTCAGAATATGGGAGTTGTTGTTAATAATTACGTAAATACCCCATATTTCCCCCCAGTTGCCAGCGACCATGTTGAGAGAATTGCAACTTCCCCCTTTTATGGATAAAAACGTAGATGAGCAATATAATGCTATCTTCTATGGTAACATAAATGGTACTTTCCATATGAAAGTTTGTGAACAGTTCTTATTTTCGCTAGACATAGATTTCGGGAGCTCGTTAGACAACACCCCACTCCTCCCCTCCCCTACCGCCCGACAAACACCGTTTTTTTTTCACTCGTTTGTCGAAGCTTTACGGGTAGACCTGTTCGCGTGACATCTTATGCCATAAGTTGGCCAACAAATCGGCCATGTTGGGATGCGAAGTCCGTCCGTAACCATAAACATTCTTTATATTGGCGATATAAATACGGCAAACTCACTAAACAGATCAAATCATCGGCGTAAAGACAGAGGGCTATATATAATATTATTTTCATAATTGTATAAATATCGAGCGCTTATCCTGTTTAACTTCTAAGTATATTGGTAGGACTAAAGGGTCATTTGGTCAGGCGTCTCAGCCGATTACTGATGTGAATACACAATCGCTGAGAAACAACAGAACATAATATAAAAAAGTCAAGTTATAGCGGGTTTAAAAGATCTGCAATCTTAAGATATTATGGCTTTGATATAATGGCGAGTTTTGTATGTTAAAAAGATTAAATATTTTCTATCAAAACCTCCAACAAATTTCATTTCTGTTAGCGATACGTGTGCATTTCTTTTAATTTTAAAAACAGGCAAGAAGTTTCGTTACAGTTTTTATGATGCAAACATGTATTTTTAAACGATATAAATTATCTGAAATATTCAATGTCCATTAATTATCTGCATCATACAAAAGACAACAAAAACATTTTTCATTATATGTTATGCTTGTTTATGATCATTACAAGCCAGAGAAAATATATAAATGAACAAGTGCATGTAATGAACACCTTAAAACCCCATCTTCTGAAGAGGGAAGTGGGGTATATAGGGGAATTTGCTAAAAAAAAATGATAGGACAATATGTCACTACCATGTCTTATCCCATTGACCTTATTTGTATTATCTGCTGGTTCCTAGTCTGAAGGTAATCAGTGTTGGAAAAACAGGTAACCAGACCCCCCTGACCTTTAAAGGTCAGGGGGGGGGTCTGGTTACCTGTTTTTCCAATATTGGCAATGGGCAAGCTGGGAGCCAGCAAATAATGCAAATATGGTGAATGTGTCATGGCTGCAAAAATATTTTTTTTTGTGTTGTTGTTTATTTTTTTATGATTTTTTTTCCATATTTCTGCTTTAAATTAAACATAGATTGTGTGTGATCGTTAGAATCGTATCCATGAAGCGATTCTAACGAGTACCCACAACCTATGTCTCAGGGCAGAAATAAGAAAACTAACGTTAACCCATCTGGTACCGGAAACCCCAAAAGGGGTAAGTGACAAACAGTGCATGCCAAGATCAGACGCCGCGGCGTCTGTTCAGAGCTTACACTGTTTGCATAAAGTCCAGTCATTCACCCCCCCCCCCCCCCCAAAAAAAAATGGAAACACAACATGACACCCCTAAGTTTTGAAGTGGACTCCTGCTATATATAATGAGAAAGATTCCATTTGGTACAGAAAGGGATAATGTAAACCCTTATAAACCACAGTGTTCCCTATACAAAGTTAGGTTTACATGGGTGCTCATTTTCAGACCTTGTTAAAGCGATGGTGTGTGGTCGTTGGAACTGGTCCATTCTCAAACAGGGTTAGCGCAAACAATCTATGATTTCAACAAAAACAAAGTAAATATCAGATGAAACACCACGATAACACACCCACCCGTGTAACATAGTGCATTTTTTCACAGCTCCAAAATGGCTACTTTTCTGATGAAAATCTGTGATTCTTTTTCTATTTTTCTTATATTTACTGCAAACTTAGGTTGAGGGTACTCGTTGGGACCGCCTCATTGAGGCGGTTCTAACGAGTACCCACAACCTATCTCTTGGAGCAGAAATAAAAAATATATTGTTTACCCCTGTAAAGTTGTAAACCCCAGTTTTCTCTATATAAGGTGGGGTTTCAGGGGTGTTTGGTGTTCATTTCACGGAAATGTTCACGTGATGTGAAGGTCATTTGTAGTTTCAAGAGCCATGGAAGATTGAGTTATATTGCATGATGGTAGATCATCTTATATCACATAAAATTAGAAAATGAAACTTACTAAAACTTGTTTACTAAATACAGCTATATCTTCGTTGAATGACTCTGAAGAACACACATCCCCACCGGCAACACCCGGTTCCCGAGGGGTACACGTTGCTAACTCACATTTTTCAAATATAAGAGCTAACAACGGGAATAATGGGTGCCTACAAAAAAGAAAGAAAAAAATATTTATATTTTTAAAGTCTATATCTAGTCTATATCTCATGACATTTATATGATATTTTGGAATGTTAAAAAATGGATAGATGCGCTTTGAGTGATATTTTTTCAATGAATTCATTACCGTGGCGTAGCCAGAACACAAATACCATTTCGCACAAGTAAAAACATCTTTCTTGAGCGGAGCATTTTTTTTTCATTGAGAAACCCCATAATTTGATACGGAAAATATCATTGTTTAATATGCCTATGCATTAAATAGATATTTGAAAAAGAAAAGAAAAACAACAACAAAACAAAAAAAAAGTAGGGCAAATCTGGAGAAAGCATGATTTTCAGCTTTTTTTTTCATCACAAAAACACACCTATATAGTTTTGACCCCCGTGAACCCCACTTTTATAGTAAAACTGGGTTTAACAGGGTTAAACCTTATTTTTCTTGTTTCTGCTCTAAAAAATATAGATTGTGGGTACTCGTTAGATTCTCATCGTTGAGGCGGTTCTAACGAGTACCCACAATCTATATTTTGAGCAGAAATAAGAAAAAATATCACAATTTTATATCTTAAAATTTTCATGTTTCATGGGGGTAAAGTTTACAATGTATTTTTATTGGCCTGTTTTCGTAATGTTTATGCAAAGGACTAAATAACTATTTTTTTCTCTCTAGGTGAAGACGGTAAATGGTCTTCTTTATTTTTTTAACGTTTTTACTTTGTGCAAAAATCTTCTTTTTTGTGCAATTTGTGGAACTGGGCATCGGTTCACTCTTACGGCAAGTGACATGCATGAAAATGTCCGACTTATTGATGCTTACTGACATTACATTACGAAAACACGCCTATACAAATACATTGAATTTTTTCCGCCGAAAATCGTAAATTTTAAGATGAAAAAATGGGATATTTTTCTTATATCTGCTCAAAATATTGATTGTGGGTACACGTTAGAACCGCCTGGATGAGGCGGTTATAACGAGTACCCACGATCTATATTTTAGAGCAGAAATAAGAAAAATAAGTTTGCCCCTGTAAACCCCAGTTTTACTATATAAAAGTGGGGTTCAAGGGGGTCAAAATTATATAGGCGTGTTTTCGTGATGATGTTTCAAAATGTCCAACAAAAATATAATATAGTACTGTACACACAGGGGTAATTATATCGGAAAACAGCCCATATTTTACCGCACATTTCAGGAATGTAATTTTTAATACATGAGACGCGGAAAAATATCATATTTAATGTATCTACTTCATGTGTAGATTTTAGATTAAGGTCACGAGGTATTCACCTCAAATGTTTACAAACTAATCATGGATTTCAATTTTCCCCGAGCGGTACTCCAAATTTATGTATATATACCTTTATATCTGTATATATAAATCCTTAATCACTGACCTAGAGCCATTAAGAAATGCCTAACTTAATGTTAAGTTTACGACCGAAATTATTTGTACATAAAACTTAGCAAAACTAGGTTTCATTTTCGTTCATTATAATCGATGTTTTTCCATGTTTTATGGGCAATAAAAACGCAACACAGGGCGCGATCAACCTGTATATGCATACATGATCCGACTTATTTATATGAATCATATTGCATAAGATAACGTATATGACTCATAAAAAAGTATATATGTCAACAGCTTATTCTTGATTAAATTATTGCATTCAGCTCAGATTTTCAAACCTTTACAGACATGTAGTATGTCTGAAAACGACACTGATAAAATCAGGTCAGCATTTAAATCCACATTAATTTCCATCATTTTGCACATGCATCCTGTTGGACTAAGACTGTTAAATCCAAACTGTCCTTGAATCGCGTTATCCGATGACGTCGTTCCTGTTATCCGACGTTCTCATTTACAGAAGTGTACTAAATCCTTGAACTTGATGTATATTCTCAAGAGATTTATTCTCCAGCTTTTAGCGCAAATTAGAATTTATCATTACCGACGTAATATACGTTACGTCGGTGTTATATTTAACACCGACGTAACGTAAATTACATCGGACCTACCCGTATACAGAGTCTTTGTCTCGTTTGAGTTGACTATCTTGTGTAGTAGAATTAGTCATCCCTGACATTGAGCTTGATGTGGAATAAGGGGGGTACTGGTGCAGTGAGGGTCCATGGTTTGTATGCGTGGGTAACGTGTGCCCACTTGGTATAGAAGTCCGGTGGGGATCATACATACTTTCCATCCCGGCTAACGCATTCCCGTAATGCGCCGGGATGTCATTTTCAAACTGAAACGATAAAAGGTAAATCCCATGAGCAAAGAATACATCGAAGTATAATCCATAAACACAATTTCTGCTCGATATAACAATAAAACACGCCGATGAATTTCACTTAAAACACAGACACACAAGCGCGGATGGTAACCCAATTATGAGAATTATATTGATGATATTAATCTTACCCTTTGAGCCATGGAACTGGAGAATCAGTCCAAGGCAAAGGCTTTAGTAAATCCAGGGAAAATCCGGCGAATTTCCAAATTTCCCGATCCTCGTTCCTCACTATCGTTATATCCGGACAGCATAAACAAATCTCAAATCCTGTCAAAGAAACAGAAAACTGTCAAACTTGGTAAACGTTTGTATACTGCCGTCAACACACGACCAGTTTAGCGAATATGTTGTCTATGCTATCGGCCCAGAACAGTAAATCTGTCAATCAAACGCGCTGTTGTATGGTTAGAACGAACGAATAAGCTGTCAGATATGTATCGACCGGAGGCGGGCGGGTAATAAGACAGTGGAGCGCAAATAAATTATACCGCGTAGCAAATAGACAGGTCTAGAGCGTAGTAAAAAGAAGCTAGCTAAATTTCTTAATAGACCACACTTCGGGGGATTCGAAACCTAGAAATTCTTATCTCTCTTTTGATAAATATGATTTTATTCACTTATGCTATTTCTACCAGTATGCGTCATGGGTGTCAGCTTCGATAAAGAAGTTTAAAAACCTGCTAAAAACCGCCTGGAATCCGCAAGATACATTTATTACTGTCAGGAAAGCGATTAATATCAGCATAACGAGTCGCTTTAAAAATAAGTTTTAGATCAAATTTTCAGATCTCTCTCAAAGTGTGTGCGAATCGTTTGCCAAAACAGAAAACAGACGCACATTTTGCAGAAGTATACACTTTCCACTGAAATTCAAATCCGATGGATACTATGTAAAACCTCAATAAATTTTTCTTTCGCTGTGTGACATAAAATGAAACATTGCAACCGCATATGTAAAATATCGAGTGAAAGATTTCGCACGCCGACGAAATGACCTAAATATAGCCAAAAATGAAGATTATGAATGAAACCTTCAAAATGCTGTAAGTTATCGGTTTATACGATACATATCCATCACAAAGATAAAAACATTGAAGGATAAATACGCCTTACTACGTTTGGGGTGATATATGTTATCTTACGGCCATGTGTATCGAATTCACGCCGAGTCAGTTAGAAATCCGCAGTAGTAGGCGGTCCGTACTGCGGATTTCTAACTGACTCCGCCTTATATCCAGCCTCCGTACCTGCTACCGCCCCTTGACCTATTGCGGTCGAAAACATTAACAACTATGGTCACGCCTTCTTGAAATCAGAAATAAACCTGTTTCAACAGTTTTCCCTGACTTTTATGCGAAATTCTTTTATAAATTTGACTTTCTTGCATTTTAAATATTGGCAAAGAAAACAGTTACGTTACTAAGCATTGATATTGTTATACGGAAGTTTGATATGGGAAATAAAACTGCCTTTAAATGTTGTTTGCGTTTTATTGTTTATATCAAATTAATGGATAAATTACATGACATGCTCGATAATATCGGAATTATTTTTTAAAAGGTGATCTGTTTAATTTTATCTTTCCGACGTAATGGCCAAAAAAAAAAAAAAAAAAAAAACACCGCTGTACTTTTCGTTCTACTATAAAGTCAGGTAACAGAGAGTCATTTAGATATTTTCTAAATCAGAGAACAAATAAGATTTAGTTAAATGCGAGTGTGACTTCCAAGTTTTCAAGTTCTTTTCTGAACAAGGTTTTGTGTTTTAGTTTCAAAATTTAAAAAAAAATAAATAAATAATCTATGCATCAAGATACTGATAAAATGCCTGTGTATTTATTGTTCATTTCTTTATGATGAAGAAAAATGAGGAAAGGGGGTGTCTTCGTGGCGCAAACACATCCGTGCGATAAAAGACGCTTTTTGCTGAAAGTTTTGTTTGTTTGATTTGAGGTTTAACGTCCCCATCAACATTGTACAGGTCATTTTGGAGACGGTGCTTCCAATTTTGTGGGACTTTTACCCGACATTGAGATGAAATCTGCCACCCAATGAAACCAATAGGGCGGACCGACTCTCACCGCATTGCCTGGACAGGCTTAGATCCTCTAAGGGTTTCCCAGTACTCGTGTGCGGGTCGGTTTCAGCTCTGCGTGGAAACATCATGCAGCCCATATATTTCTTCCAGCCCCGATAGGCGGGGGCTATTTTGTTGAACGAAGTGAGATTTAACAAGGTACTGTAAAATTCCTATATAAAGACCACCTTTGGGACTGTTCATTTTGAACAGTCCCAAAGGTGGTCCCTGACCAGTGGATATTTTGTGCAGAAAGCACATAGAAACAATAACTGCACCCTTCTGAATAAGTTTTTTTTTTTTTAAACAGAATAAGTCTTAATTTTAGGTGGTCTAAATAGCGCAATTTCACTATATATTATTTTCATTATTCCTTTCGAAAGCCATAGATTATGGGTACACCTTAGAACCGCCTCAATGAGGCGGTTCTAACGAGCACTCATAATCTAGGTCAGCTGAATTTTAAAGACAAAAAAAAAATCAGTCATTTTATTCCGAAAATCCAATCATTCTGCAACATTCTGTCTCACGGGTCTGTTTTCGAAAACTAGGTCGAACTAATGTAGCAGGGAGCCTCTTTCTCCCTCTCTCTCTCTCTCTCTCTCTCTCTCTCTCTCTCTCTCTCTCTCTCTCTCTCTCTCTCTCTCTCTCTTTCATGCATACACTCGCATATTCTATTGTAAAATATTCGTCCTTTCAGGGTTTTGTTTGTTTTTTTTTCTTTTCTTTTTTGCATAAAGTTAAGAATTTTCAATTAAATATACTTTAAATTTAATAAGTATTCGGTTGTCGAAACTCTTAAAGCAAACATGCCGACAAGCAGACGACATTTTCACAGTTTGTTTCTTATTTTTCAGAGAAAATTAGGCTTTGAGGCTTGCCATTTTTCAGCAGGTGATTCAAATGAAATGAAATGTCAAGCCCAATGTTCTCTGACTTATTGTCAAACACTATTTTTTCAAAAATGAATGGAAATAGTTGTTATCTGCTCTAGAAGTTTCATTGACGTTTAAACGGTTCGGAACTTTTAAAACTCGCAACATTTCGAAAATACATTGTAAATTTTACCGCCGAAATAACGTACATTTTCAGATGAAAGAATGAGTTTTTTTTTATTATTTCTGCACAAAACCTAGATTGTGGGTACCCATTAGAACCGCCTCGTGGAGGCGGTTCTAACGGGTACCAACAGTCAATGTTTTAGAACAGAAATAAGGAAGAACAAGGTTTACTCACTGTACCCCAGTATTACTAAATAAAAGCGGGTCCCATTGGGTCAGAATTATATAGGCGAATTTTCGTGCACGCATAAACACTTTCGTCAATACCGATAGAAAATAAATTTTAATTTTCGAGTCAAGGATTGTGCGTTCATTTCTTTATTGAAAAGCGTACTTTTATGTCATAAATTTGCGTTAGATTCATCTACAATTTTCAACAGTTGTGTGGAGAAATTTTATTTTATAGATGAATAAAAAATAATATCTGAGAAATTTATGGGAAGTAATTAACAACGCGAACAATAAAGCATCAATGTCTACAATATTATTCTCATATGACCTGTCATCTTTCTCAACCATCTGAGCCGACTTGAATGAAAGACGTCAATCGAACGTCAAATATGGTGTTCAGACGTTTTTGCACAAATAGACCGCATTTGCGTGAATGACTTTTATTAATAAAGTACGTAACAATCAATTTTTCGGTGATTTTCCTTTCATCATAAACAGACCTACACAAATTTGCTTGATGTCATCAAAGTGGTATTTGGCGGTTGATGTTCGTTCACGGTACGCAACGGCCCGCCCGTTAAAGAAAAGGACATTTTTTGGTTTGTTGGTTTGGAGTTAAACAACCCTTTTTGTACCTAATGGAATCTTCCACCTTATATATAGCAGGAGTCCATTTCAAAATTTAGGGGTGTCAGGTTGTATTTTCTTCAAATAGCTGAACTTTTTGCGAACAGTGTAGGCCCTGATCAGACGCCACGTCCTGCGGCGTCTGATCTGGGCCTGCACTGTTTGCCAGGGTACCCGTTTTGGGGTTTCCGGTATAAAATGGGTTAAACTGCTAATCACGACATTTTCAATATTTCTTACGTGTTTTTTTTTTCCAGAGAAATTAAGGCTTCACATTGTGTATGAATTGTCTGCTGAGCAGACCAAGCCGTATTTTATCTGAAAAATAAATAAATAAATAAATAAAGAAAATCTAAATATTTCCGTTGTAATTATGACCTGCAGAATATTATGTCGGATTTAAATATAGATTTTGGATTACTCGTTGGAACCACTTCGAATTGGGCGGTTCTAACTTAGCATCAACAAGCTATGATTTTTAGCAGAAACAAGAAAATAATACATACGTCTGCAAAACCCACTTTACACACAAGTGGCATTTACTTGGGTTTTAGCTTCAATATATATATGTTCAATTCTTCCATATAGCAATTTTTATTTGGCATCACATCTAAGAAAAATACCATTACGCTGTTAAAACATTTACATAAAACCATAGGGCAGTGGTGAACTAATTACACTTTTTACGCATATGCGTAATGAAAAAATATGCAACACCGAGAAATCGCCTATTTAAAAGGCTTGGAAAGGCGTCGTAGAAATGACATTACGAAAACACGCCTATACAAATACATAGGTAATTTTAACACCGAAAAATGATTTTTTTTCACAGAAAAACTTCAATATTTTTCTTATTTCTGCTCAAAATATAGATTGTTGGTACTGCCTCGATCCGCCTCATCAAGGCGGTTCTAACGAGTACCCACAGTCTATGTTTTTGAGCAGAAATAAGAAAAATAATGTATACCCCTGCAAACCCAAGTTTTACTGTATAAAAGTGGGGTTTTTTTGGGGGGGGGGGGGGCAAAAATGATAACGTTTGCTCTAGTCGGAAGTGTTTTTGAAAAATAAGAAACAAAAATGCTTTCTTCGTTTTGCTGGTTTCATTATGATAACGCACCCGTATGATATAGTACTTTTATTTCATACCTCAAAAAAGGTAATTTCTGTAATGAAAATTTCTGATAATTTTCTTATTCATAGTCCAAACAAAGGCTGTGGGTGCTCGTTAGAACCGCCTCGCAGCGGCGAAGCAAACACATACAAGTAAAAGCTTTGTCAAGGGATGGAGCTATTCTTAAAAGAAAGAATTTGCTAATCTTTCCTTTAAATGCAGCCCCTGGTTACTTCGTTTTAGTTTACATTACGCGCATGCGAAACAGACGTTTACGTATATGCGTTATATGCGTAATGACTGCTACGTATGCGGTTTAAATCTGTTCAATAATTTCATTTTGAGATCTAAAAGAGATACAAACAATTACATTCTTTAGATAGATGAGACTCGTACATAAGTTTTTTCATTTCATATGTAACCCAAAAATTGAGTGTATTGGTTAAAACAATGTACTGTCAGCGTTATGACGTTATGCGACGTACTTTTATTAAAATAGGCACATTCAATATACATTTTTATACCATACCCCATATCACAGCCCGAGCCTCCACTATTAGCCCCGAGGGCCGAAGGCCCAATGTCTGATATGGGTCGAGGGCTGATATTGGGTATGGTATGCAAAATGCCATATCATAATCTTATTTATCATATATTTCCCAAATTTTGTCCTTATGGTTAAAGTTCGGCCCCCGCCCATAGGGGCTTGAAGAAATATCTGGGCTGCATGATGCTTTCACGCAGAGCTGAATCCCGCCCGCACACTAGTACTGGTAAACCGCTTAGAGGATCTAGGCCTGTCCAGGAACCGCGGTGTAAGGCGGACCGTCCATGCTAATAAACCCTATTGGTTTCATTGGGCGACAGGGCTTGAGATGTCATTTCATCTCATTGTCGGGTAAAAGTCCCACAAAATTGGAAGCAACGTCTCCAAAATGACCTTTACAGTGTTGACGGGGACGTTAAAGCTCCAATCAAACAAACAAACAAATGGTTAAAGTTATACTTTTCTTATGATGTGTATACATATTTATTCAGAACCAACTATGAACGTTATTTATAAATTCCAAATACAGAGAAATTAGAGTGAAGATAATTTATATGTTTCGACCCAAAATGTGACAGTGGCAAACAGTCTTATCAGGAAGATACGTAAGTGGTATGATCAAGGGTGTGTGATGTGGATCTAGAGGTGTGATAGGAGTATGTGATGCGGCCAACACCTCAGCTAACGTGCTACGCATTCTAAAACAAAGTATAACAATAAATGATACATTTGTCGCTTGTACAACGTACATGCTACTAACCTAATAATTTAACTGTGCAGCTCCATTAAATCCACACCAGTGCCCGTTTCTGCAAAATAAATAAATACACAGATAAATAAATAAATCTTTTATTTTTACATTGATCCTTCTCTAAAATTTACGATAACTTCTTCAAAGACAGACTCAAGAAGTTATTGTTGACCAGAGCCGGAAGATCTCCAAGGCAGAAATCTCTATCTCTCTCTCTCTCTCTCTCTCTCTCTCTCTCTCTCTCTCTCTCTCTCTCTCTCTCTCTCTCATTATTTTCCATAAAGTATATCTATATCAAATAGATTTATTATTTGTTTATACATGTTATTAGTCCAATTGTTTTAGCATTATTGGTCTTGGCATGGGGTAATTAAAACAAAGGAACAAGTATATGGATTTAATTAAATCTGGGATCTATGCCGCTGCGGCCCCTCCTTAACCCGCGGATGGAGATAAGGACAGACATGCCGATCTTCCGACAGATATGGAGATGCGGGCCAAGTTACCGAAAATCCGAAATAATGACATGTGCGAACAGAGAATATTTAGGTCAGACTGCGCGAGCGTGCAGGCTGAGCTAAATTTTCGCTTTTTACGCGAGGCTCTATTCAGATTTTTATGTGAACAATGAGAAGTATCGTATCCGAATTGGCAGTTCAGTTTTCACTACTTTTCTGATTTGTCTGTGACCCGGCTCTAGGAGATTTCCCTTCTTGATAACGTGTTGACAGAAGAGATGCCGCTGATAACCAACATTCTTAGACTGTGTGCAGAGCTGCTAGATTTTCGTTTCGCATCTTTTGCTCTTTCTCCATCCGAAGAAAAGATCGCTTCACTCGCTGTATTTTGGCAATTTTACCTACTTTCCCAGCCCATTAAATTTTATTTGTGCTAGGAAATATAACTCTGCAGAAAATTTAATGCTTAGTAATGCCTAAATAAATAAATAAATAAATAAATAAGGTTAACAAACGACAATTTAAAACTATTTCTTGTAGGCAGAATATATTGTGGAGTCGTATTCAATGAAATGCAAGTTGGCAATCGTTGGTGACAAAAAGCCCCTATCAATGAATGAAGTCACGTGGTAAACCTCTTTTCTAGCCCATTGATTAGGTCAAGATGTCGTAGAAAATTAAATTAGTTTCGTTGATAAATGACTTTTTAAACGGGGTTGAAATTAATGTATTCTATGACGTACTGAATTTTCCGGGTATTCATTCATTCATTCATTGAACAAAATAACAAGAATACGAATATTAAAAAAAACAAAAAAAAAACAAGTAGAGTGAGTGAGTGTCCCACAAACAGCTAAGGTCTTACGGAGACGGACCACGGTTTAAAGACTCACCCTAAAGTCTGGTGAAGCCCGGGATCGATCCTGCAATCCCTGGTTTATCAGGCGAGAAGCATAACCACTACACCACATAGGCTTCTGAACAACAAACAAGCATCCGCCTTAAATTCTTACTGTTACTGGTATACTACTACTGTTGCTACTACTACTACTACTACTACTACTACTTCTACTACTACTACCACTGCTGCTGCTGCGACTACTGCTGCTCCTCCTGCTACTGCTACTACTGCTGCTGCTGCTAGAAGCCTCCGTGGTGTAGTAGTTACGCTACTCGCCTTGTAAACCAGGGGTCGCAGGATCGATCCCGGGCTTCTCCAGACTTTCGGATGAGTCTTTAAACCGAGGTCCCGTCTCCGTATGACCTTAGCTTTTGGTTGGACGTAAAACTCAAACACTCACCACTGCTGCTGCTGCTAATACTATATACGACTACTTTATTTATTTATTTATTATTTATTTATTTATTTATTTATTTATTTTATTTTATTTTATTTTATTTTATTTATTTTATTTTATTTATTTATTTATTTATTTATTTATTTATTAGGTAAGAACTCTTGTAGTCGGAGTCATCTATACCGACCTGAAGACTGGGCCTGATATTACTTATAATATAGGCGTGATATGGCCTACTTTGGGCTGAAATACCAATCAATCAATCATGAAATTTGCAATGCTCATAAATAATACAACGCAATCAAACCAGTCAATTTTCCTGCTCAGATCAACATTTTAAAATGCTCGTTCTTTCATAACTCCAGCCTGGCTCGGGTCACATATGAGACGCCAAACGCAGGTGGTTTTTCACCGGGTAGCTCGATATGAATGCAAGTATCTTGAAAGGGCTGTAAACACCCCCACCCACCCCCAACCAAAATAAAATAACAAAACCTAGGAATTATGTTGCATCTTATGGCGACCCAGTTTAACAAGGGAACTAATCGATTACGTCTTGTAATTGATTCTGAGTCGTTCTTCAGTAGAATTCCTTATATAGTATAATAACGTTAAATGTACGAGGTTATATGCTACATTCATGCGATCAATTAATGCCAAAATTAAAGCACCAATACTACACTAACGACGCTCCCAGTAGTCAATACGTTAGCTGGACCGTGCATTCCATAACCGTGTTGGTTGATTTGAGGTTTAACGCCCCCGTCAACACTGTCAAGGTCATTTTGGAGACGTTGCTTCCATTTTGTGGGACCTTTACCCGACATTGAGATGAAATGACATCTCAAGCCATGTCGCCCAATGAAACCAATAGGGTTTATTAGCATGGACGGTCCGCATACATACATGTTGATGGGAAAACTACAAGTATCATACAGAAAGGATTCAGAAGAAAGTCAATAAATGATTTATTTAAATCTTTATCCATGGTTTGCTCATTGGAAAAAAAATGGGTTTGCTGGAGTGTGCATCATTTTGCATGTTTTTGCTCAGAAATAAAGATTGTGGGGTACATGTTCTCGTTTTAACAGCCTCAATGAGACGAATATAACGAGCACACACAATCTATATTTAGGACAGGAATAAAATCTGAGAAACGCTTGTTCTAAGAAAGTTGCAATAGCAGCACTCGGGTGTGTTACTGTAATGTAACAGCCTGCACAGCCATGAGACATAGCGCATTCTTTCATATCTCCAAATGATTTTTTTATGCTCAAAACTTAGGTTGTGGGTGCCCGTTAGAACCGCCTTGATTCACTGCTTGTATGAGCGAGCAGCGAAGGTTCTGGCGCGGATGCGCAGGCTCGCCTGAACCTTCGCTGCTCGCATAGGCGATAAGTACCTAAATCGCTTGGCGGGGCCCATGTAAAGTGGGGACTTATTAGCGTGATGTAAATGATACATGTAGGTACTGAGTACCAAAGGCCCCCGCCCATCGGGGCTTGGAGAAATATATGGGCTGCATGATGCTTCCACGCAGGGCTGAAACCGACCGCACACGAGTACTGGTAAACCGCTTAGAGAATCAAAGCCTGCCCAGACAAAGCGGTGCGAGTCTGACCGTCCATGCTTATAAATCCTATTGGTTTTATTGAGCGACAGGGCTTGAGATGTCATTTCATCTCAATGTCGGGTAAAAGTCCCACAAAATTGGAAACACTGTCTCCAAAATGACCTATACTGTGTTGACGGGAACGTTAAACCTCAAATCAAACAAACGAACAAAGTATAGGTATATGTTTTCCAATTTTTGCTTTAATATTGAAAGCGGATTTTAATCGTAAAATTTGGTGGGTCGAAGCTTAGCTTATGACGGCCACATTTATCGACGAGCAGTATATATTGAAGCATTATGTAAGTTTTCACTGGGATTTTCATTGCTTGAGCTATTGAGAGTTGTAGAAAAGTTGTCCCATCACAAATGTATATACATTGTATGTGTCGAAAATATGCATTATTATTCTACAATATTAGCACAGAAAAAAGACAAAAATGGAGCCAACCTATACGAAAAGGATACCGACCACTTCTGGCGGTCTTGGAAGAAAGTGGGTTTTGCAATTTCTTCAGTTATAACAGTGTTTGTCTCAATTTGTTTGTTTGTTTCATTTGAGGTTTAACGTCCCCGTCAACACTGTAAAGGTCATTTTGGAGACGTTGCTTCCAATTTTGTGGGACTTTTACCCGACATTGACATGAAATGACATCTAAAGCCCTGTCGCCCAATGAAACCAATAGGGTTTATAAGCATGGAGGGACCGACTCGCAAAGCTTTGCCTGGGCAGGCTTAGATCCTCTAAGCGGTTTACCACTACTCGTGTGCGTGTCGGTTTCAGCTCTGCGTGGAAGCATCACGCAGCCCAACTATTTCTTCAAGCCCCGATGGGCGTTTGTTTTCATTAGAACCACATCAATTAAATGGTTCTGACGAGCACCTACATTCTGTGTTTGCAGCAGTACATTACGATAACACACACCGTGCGACATAGTGCGTTTTTCACACCTTTTCTTATGAAAATCTGTGACAGTTTTCTTATTTATATTGCAAACATAGGTTGTGGTTGCTCGTTAGAACCGCCTCATTGAGGCGGTTCTAACGAGTACCAAAAACCTATGTCCTGAAGCAGAAATAAGAAAAATAATATAAACCCCCTTAAACCCCAGTTTTCTCTATATGAAGTGGGGTTTAGGGGGTCTTTATTTCACGGACTTGTTCACGTGATGATACGAAAAATATTTCGCCAATATTTTCCAAGACAAAATCCATAAAAGAAAGGTTAACATGTTTATTTTTCTTTTATTTATTCTAACCATTTCTATCCGTAGACAAAACACTGACTACTGTTTGTTCATATGACCAGCTGACCATATGAAATAAGAGTCTCGTCTGCACTGGACAAGAATTCCGCTGTTGGCTATGTCACACCTATATAAACTTGGCTATTTGGGTGAACGCTAGGGTTGGTCGCAAATGTTGACGGTTTGACGAACGAACAAACGGACGGAAAATTGGACTCCTAATTAGCGTCATGCTCAAATCAGGCGCGTCAGCAATAACAACTGGCCCCTGCTTCTCCGGTGCTTTGAAGGAAAGCGATCCCAGTTGGTTCGAAAGAAGAAATAAAAGAATCCCAACGGTATTCGAAAATGATAGAAACGATCAACGTTCATATTAGGAAAGACCCCTAAAAACCCCACATTGTATAGAGAAAGTAGGGCTTACAGGTCTATATGTTATTTTCCTTATTTTGACTTAAACGTAGCTCGTTGATACTCGTTAGAGACATTTTGGGGCCATTTTGAGGGTCATTTATATTAGAACATATCGGCAGTGTCTCAAATTTTTGGAAGGCAATCGTGTCTCCCACCAAAATAATTCTGGGGATATTTGTGGCAAAGAGGGTCAGAATTTCGTATTTGGGGCAGGTGACACGGAAAAACCTGCATGACTGATATGGAGTTCTGTTGTAGATGGGCGTTTCGAACCCGACGTCAGGAACGCTCATCTACATTAGAACTTTAGATTCTTTTTTTCTTACATAACACCACCGAAAATTTTCATTTTACTTTATTTAACGTTATATGTAGGATGCCTGGGTGAGAACACCATGGTAAGATCAAAATTTCTATCCCAGGCTAGAAGCACGGATTTCCTTATCTGGTGTGCAAGAGATATGAAAGTCACCACAGTAGCACACAGATGCGTTTTCATAATTTGTTCATTATAGCCTTCGTCTGTCCCGTTGGGTTGTGGGTGAAATCGGTACGTAGTCTGTCCGAATACCCATTTGTGTCCCCCAAGAGATCTCGATCAGATCGCATATCTGATGTTGTTGTAATGCAAGTGACAATTATAATTGTTTCTTGAAATATGACTGTCTTTATGTTTTATTCAAACTTATTTTATGACTTCATTTCACAAATGCTCGTATCATATTTAAAGAAGGAATCGTAAATGATGTTTTAAACTTAAAAGTGCCGCTATTATTCTGCATAATGGGACAGAATTGTTTGCGCCAGCAACTCAGTCCCTGAACAGATTGAACAAGCTGATCAGGACGTACGCTGTTTATCTTCTATAATAAAACTATGAAATGAAAATTAACATGTTCAGATTACGATACATACATATAAAGCAATTACTTTTCCTGTGAACTGGTACGAAACCACCCAGCCAGAAAAGAATCCCAGACCAAAGTCGGACCGATGTTACCACGTTGTGCCACGTCGTATCGCTGTCGGACTGACGTTGACCCAGTATTCCTTGACTGGGCACGTGTGAATGGAAAGAGGCGACTTAGTTAAAACAGAAGGCTTTCGTTAAACGTTAATCCTTCCTGTCATCACAAATCAGCGGGCAAATTTCGAGCCGATAGCGACACGGCGTTCCCATGTCGTATCGCTGTTGGTCCGACAATGGCCCGACATTCTTTGCTGGCTGGGCTTCTGCTGAAAAATATGGGAATATGCTTCAGATAAAAACGGCATTGCATAGTCGAACTTCAATGGCTCGAAAACCTCTGGGTACATGACGAATTGTTTGAGAGAGGGGTAATCCGAGCCATTGAGTGTTTTATCATACCGCAAGATCTGGAAGCGAAGTGGGGTTCTTCGATATGAAGGTATGTCGTGTGTACTCATTAGAATCGCCTCATCGAGGCGATTCTAATGAGTGCACATAACATACATGTATAAGATGAAATACAAACATTTTCACAAATTACTGAAGATACACTAACATCTGCAGTTATGAAACATATTCCCTTGGGATGCAAGAAAAAGCTCGAAACATTGGTGGTAAACGAGCCATCAGTACTTGAGTCTTCGAGGTTTCTCAGTAATATATATAAATATATTTAATGTTCAAGCTAACGAGGCTTTAGAGAACTCGGCCAAAGGGAGTAAAACTAGTCTGCAAAGAATTATCTCCATTGAAAGTCTACGCATGTCCTTTCAAAACATTACGCTTTTGAGTCCTGCTCGGAAGGCATTTCCGAAATGCTAGCGATCCGCCGAATGAATAAATAATTTAATGATCGGCTCGGAAATAGGAACCCACCCTGGGAAATAAACAACGTGCAAAAGAAATGAATTATTTTATTTATTCTTTCAATGTTGATTCACGGGGCCCCTGGGGGCAATTATGGAAGCAACTTCACTATTCAATGACGATTAATCGCAACATGCGACACCAAGCTTGCACGAACCGTATTTCGACATAAGCTAGTTTTCGTTTTCTTGAAAGAAAAAAAAAATAGAACATGAGAGCGAGGCTTATGGATAGAGAAAGAAACCGTTCAGTCACCTCATCATTAGACTGGCGGGCAGCAAAGGATCCATCATGTTAACAAGTCCGTGAAATGCAGATTCCTGTAAAACCCACTTTGTATGGGGAAAAGCGGGGTTTACAGGGATGTACTTCGCCCCCGCCCGTCTGGGCTTGGAGAAATAGATTCAGCTGCATGATGCTTCCAAGCAGAGCTGAAACTGGCCACTCATGAGTACTGGTAAACCGCTTAGAAAGACTAAGCTTGTCCAGGCAAAGTGATGTTAGTCAGACCGTCCAATGCATAAAAGCCTTTTGGTTTCATTAGGTGGCTGTGCTTGAGAAGTCATTTCATCTCAATGTCGGGTAAAAGCCCCACAAAATTGGAAGCGATGTCTCCAAATTGACATAAATAGTGTTGACGGGGACGTTAAACCTCGATTCAAACAAAACAGGGAAGTATTATTTTTCTCATTTATGCTCCAAGGCATAGGTTGTGAGTTCTCGTTCGAACCGCCTCTGTGACGTGGTTCTAACGAGTACCCAACAACCTATATTTTGAGTTAAAATGAGCGAAAACGCAGTTTCGCCAGAAACTTTTCTGATCGCAGTCATGTAGAAGAATTCATGCTAGAAGTAATGAGTTAAGCCCCTTTTAGTTTGCTGCGCACGCGCATTCATTGCGAAAACACGCATATTCAAATGCACTGTAGATTTTACCACCGAAATCGAAAAATTTAAAATGAAAAAAAAACAAACAAAAAAAAAACTGTGATTATTTCTCAAAATATAGATTGTGGGTACACTTTAGAACCGCCTCATCGAGGCGGTCCTAACGAGTACCCACAATCTATATTTAGAGCAGAAATAAGAAAAATAAGGTTCACCCCTGTAAATCCCAGTTTTACTATATAAAAGTGGGGTTCAAGGAGATCAACATTATATAGACGGGTTTTCCTGATGTGGAGAATTTTCTAGGGTTCGGCTCAGTTTGCAACATTTTTTATTTTTCTGGTCACTTTTATGACCATTCCACAGTCAGTAAAATGAATCGGGCGTTTATCAGAGGTGGGTAGAAAACTAGAGTATCCGAAGAAAAGCAACGGACCATCTGTAACAGAACATGTCTTACCGACGATGCTGGAACCCAAAACGCTGAGAGATCACTTATACAATCGGACTTCAATGGCTCAAATAGCTTTGGAACAACGGAAAGTTGTTCTAATCACGGGCAGTTCGAGCCAGTGAGGGCCAGCAGGCATACGGAATATAATTCGACCTTCAGTAAAACATATACGAATGTCCTGTTACTCATTAGTTTCGCTTCTAATGAGTGCACACAGCGTACTCTTTCAAGATGGTATGAGAAGAATATTTAATCACCAAATACCGTTAATTCCACTATTAAGACCTCCTAAAATTAAGTCCAAATCTACTTTTAAAAGCTTCTTGATTTATTTGTTTGATTTTAGGTTTAACGTCCCCGTCAACACTGTAGAGGTCATTTTGGAGACGTTGCTCCCAATTTTATTGGACTTTTACCCGACATTGAGATGAAATGACATCTCAAGCCCTGTCGCCCAATGAAACCAAAAAGGTTTATAAGCATGGACGGTCCGACTGGCACTGCTTTGCCTGGGCAGGCTTAGATCCTCTTAGCGGTTTACCAGTACTCGTGTGCAGTCGGTTTCAGCTCCGCGTGGAAGCATCGTGGAGCCCATCTGTTTCTTCAAGCCCCGATTGGCGGGGGCGAAATCAATTTACTGTATTTGTTATATTGAGCTATGGGATGTATACTCTTTAGAGCACTACTTACCTGTACGCTAGAGGGAGTAAGTATAGTCTTGTCACTGCTCATGAAGAATCCCAATAAAACCCAGACTTGAGGGGAATGAGAACACCTTCAGGGGAGGCAACTGCTGCAAAAGTATTTTTGTCTTTCTTGTCATTAGGGGTCAACGCTTAAAGGAAGATTTCCGTTAAGTGTAGACCCCCTTTTCGGTGGGACAGGCTTATAGAAAAGCGAACAGGAAGTTCCGAAAGTTGTCTCCCTTTGAAAAATGGCGGGAAAATTGCCAGATGTTCCCATTTCGTGTTCTTAGTTTTAACTTTAATTATTTCTAAAGAAGTGTGTGTGTGGACTCTAAAATAGTAATCCATTTTGTACTGAATTGGAATCTTCCGGTACATGTATAACAAAAACAAAAGTCCATTTCGAAATTTATGGGGTATCAGGTTGTATTGCATTTCGAAATTACTTTAGAACAACGACACTTAGAAAATGGATGAGTTTATTTTGTAAACAGTGAAGGCCCTGGTCCAGACGCCGCGTTCTCTGGGCCTGCATTGCATGCCGGTATCCCTTTTTGGGGGTTCCAGGTTAAAAGGGATTAAAACAGTTCTAGGGGTAATACCATAATTCTGAACAAGTTACATAATCATTCGCTCGCCAGGAAAAAACAGCCATGTGTTTCATGCCTAATTTGCGATTTTTATTTATTTATTTATTTATTTACCTATTTTTGTATTGTTTATCAAGCGACCCAAAATTACTAACGACAGAAGTTTCCCGCCTGTTATTGCCCACGTGATTATTGCTGTCAGGTAATCGTTATTTATAGCAGCGCTATTCCTCCTGTGAAACATCACGAAAC
Source organism: Lucinisca nassula (assembly GCA_963580285.1). Taxonomy (NCBI): domain Eukaryota; kingdom Metazoa; phylum Mollusca; class Bivalvia; order Lucinida; family Lucinidae; genus Lucinisca; species Lucinisca nassula. The sequence continues at coordinate 110,120,349 of OY757012.1, read as the reverse complement.
CACGCCTGTATAATTTTGACTCCCTAAAACCCCACTTTTATATAGTAAAACTGGAGTTTACTGGGGTATACATTATTTTTCTTATTTCTGCTTTAAAACATATATTGTGTGTACTCGTAAGTACCACCGACGAAGCGGTTCTAACGAGTACCCATAATCTATGTCTTGAGCAGAAACATGAAAAATATCATTTTTTCTTATCTGTAAAATTCATTTTGGGGGGTTAAAATCCTCAATATATTTGAATTGGCGCGTTTTCGTAATATAAGGGTTGGCCCTTGTACTGTGACAATGGCAAACGCCAAGCAGTGTAGACCTAGATCAGACTCAACAGAAAGCAGGGTCACTGTTTGCTTAAAGTGCAGATGTGTAAGGTTTAAACAACTCATTCAAGGTCTCTCCCCTGCCTACATACCAACAAGTGCTGTTAGTTCTTGTTCAAACATAGATTGTTGTGCTCCTTAGAATCACCTCAGTGAGGCAATTCATACCAACACCTACAATCTATATCTGGAGCAGAAACAACAAAAACAATATATGAGCCGGCGCTTGACAAAACCTACAATAAGACATGTGCTTTGGTCGAAGAACCAGTTCAGTCAGCCTGGTCGGAGCATTCTCTTGTTGCCCTATGAATAGCCCAGAGGCTATAGAAGGCTCATGCGAACAGCCAAGACTCTGATCAGACTGCGCGGATGCATAGGCTGATCTGAGTCTTTGCTGGTCGCCCAGGTCTTTTTGTAGATTTTATCGTGCGCTGGCTCATATACCGTAGAAATGGATGTAACGCGATGATGTTACGGTCGGCCGGTTCCGGTCAAGGGTGTTGAAGGGCCGGTACCGGTTTGGGATGCAAAGTTACAATCTTCCATTTATTAAAAAACAAAGAAAAAAAAAAAGAAAAATAGAAATGCATGCTTTGTGCCTGGCGTCTTTTTTCTCTTCTGGTTTATTTACTTGATTTTTATTCGATAGAACTGAGTTTTATTGGAGTATCTTCCCCTTAGAGACCACGGAAATTGTTGCAGGCGATTTTAGCGTTGGGTTATTCATCAGTCGGTAATTCAATATTTTATCGCAAAAGTAATGATTGAAGGATTATGCAAACGTGGCAGACTGTATGAAATACAATAATTTTAGAGATGTGATCTCGTGGCGTGCGACAAGGTGCCATTTTACCGCCCATTGTATTAATAACGATATTAGAGTGGCATATGATTGTCGCAGTGGGGTAACCGTCAACTGCCGCGGGGATCTATTCATGCAGGCGTCTATGGTGGGGTGGGGTAGCTGTCTTTTCAAGCAAAAGGTCCTTACAACAAGCAGATGGTTTTGCTTCGTGACAACTGGCAAAAACTATGCAGTCAACTGATATATTTATTATCTGTATATTGTGTATGAGGATTTGGACGCATAGTAATATAATAAATGGGCCGAAAAACAAAGAAGAACACAGTACGCCCAAATGCTTGGTGTTTTTCAAATACAGTGAAACCTCGATGGCTCGGACACCGATTGCTCGTTTACCATGGCTAAGTCGAACAAGTTCTTGAGCCCCTAGGGAAATGCTCTAAATAACAAATGGGGTATAATTTAGGAGAGGTTCGTCTTTTATATCACAAATGTATGCTGTGTGTACTCATTAGAATCGCCTCACAGAGGCGATTCTAATGAGTACACAGAGCATACGTTTTCATTATAGAATACCGAAAAGATGCCCAAAAGTATCTCGTTATGCATATTGGCATTAACCCTCAGTGGCTCGAACTACCACTGTCTCGAACAGGTTTTCGAGGCCCCTAAGGTGTTCGAGCCATCGAAGTTCGACTGTACTCGGACGTCTTGTAAAACGTCTTATGCACAGAGCAAATCACGTCGTGTTAAATCACGTCGTCTAACTTAGTTTGAGATCATAAATTGTTTTCACTCAGTACTATGGAAAGGACATTACGAACCTATTCAAATGCATTGCAAACTTTATCACCAAAAAAACAAAACAAACAAACAACAAAAAAAAACACGAAAATTTTAAGATGAAACATAGTGATGAAATAGAGCAGAAATAAGAAAAATAAGGTTTATCCCTGCAAACCCCAATTTTACTATTTAAAAGTGGGGTTCAAAGTTATATTGGCGTGTTTTCGTGATGAGTAATTTCTGTGGCTGGCCCAGATTTGGGAGCTGTGCGCGCCAAATTTAGGATGTTGTCACATTACGATTACGTTACGATAACACACCCGTGCGACATAGTGCATTTTTTTCACATCTCCAAAATGGCTACTTTTCTGATGAAAATCCGTGATATTTTGCTTATAAATACTGCAAACATAGGTTGTTGGGTACTCGTTAGAACCGCCTTATTTTTCTAATTTCTGCTCAAAATATAGAGGCGGTCCTAACGAGTATTCACAATCCATGTTTTGAGCATAAAATATGAAAAATATAAGATTTTTTATCTGAAAATTTTCATTTTCTTTTTGCAGTAAATTTTTCACTATATTTTTCAATAGGCGAAATGTCTGTGTCACTCAAGACTGGATGTCGCTTCAGGTTAACTATATATAGTCCGTGCAGTAAGCATCCGGCCTCGAAAGCCCGCTTTCTAAAGAGAAAGGTGGGTTTACGGGGTAATTCATTATTCCTTTTTTGGCTGCAATACATAGGTTCTAAGATTGTTGATACTCGTTAGAACCACCTCGATGAGGCGGTTCTAACTAGCACCCACAACCTATGTTTTTTGGCCGGCCTCGGTAGTTCAGTCGGAGACGCGTCTGACTGGTGATCAGGGGTACGCGGGTTCGATACCTGCAACATTCTTTCGTAAAGATTGATCATGAAATATTTTCTACGGTCATTCTCTCCCTTCCGCTGATTCAAGAAGGGCAGTTGTCAGTTTCCTGCGAAAGAATGTGCACTGTGCTTGTTAACTACCTACGTATTTCACTTAATCGAGCGATCGTTAATGAAAGGTTGGCGGAAAGCAGTGCACACCGGGAGAAAAACCAACCCTGACCTTCCGTTACAGAATTGGCGTTTCAAATGTGGCCCAAACCAGGCTCGAACCATTGAAGTTTTACTATAGTTACAAAGTGATAAAAAGGAACAACTCTGTGTGTACCCAAATAAGAGTAGGATCTTCGGTGGTGATACCATTTTTTTTTTTTTTTTTTTTTTGCTAAAATGCAGTTCATCAAAAAGACATTTTTGTGAAACCTGTTAATGTTGGTTCTTCTCGCGATTATCGTGGTCTAAAGGAGGATTAAATATAAAGCTAAACAACGGTTTAGCAAATAGTGACATCCGTCATACATAGTGCTTTTAAAAGCTGGATTTGATAAAAATTGATCTTGTTGGATTTTATTTTTACCTCACTGAAAGCTTCGTTACCCACACGGACAAAAATTTGGGTCATCGATTAAAAAAGAAAACCATCTGCATTTTGCATTTTCTGGCATGCTGAGTTGCTACATGGCAAGTTATTCTAACATCTGAGTGAACTGAAATAACCGGTAACGTATAGCAGACTGTGGTCATACGCAGGTAGCGTAACTCACAACAGCATATCAGTAACGTATAAAACAGCATAACACGAACACACCGGTAATGTATAAAAGGTTACGACCTCAGTTATCTATACATTACATATAGCTAATAATCTGACAACTGCGTCAGAGAGTTGAGTCTTTAGCTCAGTGCATAGAGCACTGTTTTCACCCGAACGGCCTGCGTTCGAATCCTACGATGGGCAGGGATGTTTTCAGTTGTGCTTCATTCCTTTGTTATGAATTTCATGTTATAAGAATTACAACAACAAAACGGTAAGTTATAACAACAACATACAGGTAACGTATAATAACAACATGACGATAATATATAATAACAAGTTAAACCATTTTATAGAAAAAGAAACGCATAATCTTAACAATTGTGGGTACCTGTAGAACCGCCCGTATTATTATTATTTTATTTAATTCTGCTCAAAATTATGCATTGTGGATGCTCGAAAGAACCGCCTTAGAACTGTGGATTATTCGAGATGTGTTTACCTTAAGGGGAATCGGAACACCTGGCAGATTTTTCCCGCCATTTTTCAAAGGGAGACAACTGTCGGGACGTCCTGTTTGCTTTTCCTTAAGCCATGTACCACTGAAAAAGGGGTCTACTCTTGAAGGAAAGAATTTGCTCCTCAGGAACAAATTCTTTTCTTTAAGAGTTGACCCCTATTGACACGGGAGACAAAATACTTTTGCAGGAGTTGCCTCCCCTGATGGTGTATCTATTCCCCTTAATGGCCATGGTGCTGCATTTGCATGCACTGCGTCCAATGTACATTTGAATTTGTTCAGCTTGCCACGCATGTGCATGTGTCGTATTAATATTTATGCACCTCTTCTCTTACGCCGGCTGTGGGTTGCCTGATGAAACAAAGTTCTGTTCTGTTCTTGCTCCACTGAAGTACATTTTGAAGACACTTGCAGTTACTTCTTGAAGATATTGATTTTTTTCGGGGGTAAAAGTTGATTTAAAAATACACCTGTGGACACAAAAGCGTTCAAACTCAGTTGAAGTACCTTTCAACGAATCTCTTTGCAGCAAGTTAGTTTGACAAGCAAATGTCATTCATCAAAGAAGTCTGAAACTGGATCAAGCAATATACATTGATTGGTCTTATTGTGGCAAGCACTTTTTCCATTTTTAGATCTGACTGACATTCGAGATGTATTCTGATTGGATAGTGTAGGGTCTACAATGAAATATACAACACTTTGTGTTTTGAATTTATTCCTATCTTGTAGCTGACTGACAGGATGTAAGGAAATATTGAATGAAACATCAGATCAAAACGAAATGAAGCTCATCAAAGTTTGAACGCTTTTGTGTCCACAGGTGTAAATCAGGCACAACTCTTGTCGTTTTAAAGATACCATGAAAAGTCAGTGACACAAACATGGATGGCTGAGTCAATTCCGTTCTTGAGTCCAACGGCAATTTTGCATCTGATGAGGAGAAAAGGAAAGCGAGAATTAAGGGAGATTTGCTTGTTCCATCTTGAAATTGTATGAAAATATATACCGTCGCATTATGCCTCCTGGCCTGTCTCCATGTCATTGTTTGTTTGTGTCTCCGTCAACACTATTTAGGTTATTTTGGAGACGTTGCTTCCGATTCTGTGGGACTTTTACCCAAATTCGAGATGAAATGGCATCTCAAGCCCTACCGCCCAAAGAAACCGCCAGGGTTAAAGGAGCGGCCCGACTCGCAGCACAACTAAGCAGGTTTAGAACTTCGTACTCAAGTTCGGTCGGTTTCAGCCCTGCGCGAACGCATCATGTATCCGGGCCCAATCTATTTCTCCAAATCCAGATGTGCGGGGGCGCGGCACTATGTTATAAAGGGTACTATGTAACCCTCTGTAACCTGAACTCCTCCTGTCTAGAACAAATGTTTACGGTCCCAAATATGTTCTAACAATTGAAGTAAGGCTATATAATACCAACTTGAATGTTCTATGATAGCCAAATAGTCCAAATGCCTGATTTGTTCTATTAAATTGAAAGTCTGCCTCGAAAACATTCCAATTAAAAACGACAATCGCTTAATTGCACGGAAAACTTTCTAATATTTTAATCTTCGCTGATAGGAAAGGCAATCATTGCAATATAGCTTTCCATGAATTTGTTTTTGGGGTTGTAACCCCAGTTTCTATCAGCGAAATTGCTTGTTTGCTAAACTTTCACCCCTCGTCATTCCCACAAGAACAATCGAAAGACACTTTAATTCCCTCTGTCAATCAAAAACAAAAGAAGGCTCATCTTAGATTCCAAGCTCTTTCAAGTTTCTACAAAATAGATACCCATGTGTCAATATCATGTAATTTTCGATATTACCAAAAATTCCATATCGGCTTTTAAGATTCATATTCCCTGATAAAGGGAATTACGGGTAATATAGCGGGTGTTACCTTGTCCGTCAAAAGGGTTTTCTGAAATTCATACTTGTGAAATTTCGAATCCTTCCTGAGGCATTGATTTTGGTTGAAATCCGTCTGTAATTGGAATGAATGGTGGTTTTTCATTAACGGGAATAATGATTGTTTTATATTTCTGCCCGCAAAAAGTTCCGATTTGCGAAAAATTCCGATTTTTTTTCCACCACTGATTGTCTGGCCTTATGACGACAGTAGTACTTTTACAACTTAATACTAACTTTCTTGACTAAATGCAATCCAATTACCGTGGAACTTCGACGGCTCGAACACCGATGGCTTGTTTATCAATGCTATTTCGAAATCGTTTTCTTGAGTTCCTAGGCAACATTTCCCGTCACTCCAGTTACTAATAAATTTTGACAATTTAGGACGAAATTGCTTGTCTTGTCTTGTTAGTGTATGTTCTGAAGGTTTTACAGCAGAAGAAAAACTAATGTACATTCAGACTACCCTTGAACCCGTTCAAAATTGGTCTGAAAATAACATATTTTGTTACAATTTTGCATTTTGCGATATGTTTTCTTAGTTTTGCTCCAAACAACGACCCCCACCCATAGGGGCTTGAAGAAATATATGGGCTGCATGATGCTTCCACGCAGAGCTGAATCCGGCCCTTACACTAGTACTGGTAAACCGTTTAGAGGATCTAAGCCTGTCCAGGAACCGCGGTGCGAGGCGGACCGTCCATGCTAATAAACCCTACTGGTTTCATTGGGCGACAGGGCTTGAGGTGTCATTTCATCTCAATGTCGGGTAAAAGTCCCACAAAATTGGAAGCACCGTCTCCAAAATGACCTTTACAGTGTTGACGGGGACGTTAAACCTCAAATCAAACAAATTGCTCGAAACATATAGCCTTTGAATGCTCGTTAGAACCGAATCGTCTCGACGAGACAGTTATTAGACATCCCCCACCCCAAGTCATCAACCGAAATGAGCAAAAATAATGTATAGCCTTGTAAACCCACGTGCCCCTGTATAATTTAAGAATCTTACATGGGTGTGAGGGATGGATGGAAAAATCCGTCCCGAGGGTCATGCACTGTCCGGCATCACGAGGCTTGCCGAGGGATAGTGATCACGAGGGACGGATAAAATATATTAAAAAAATCTTATGAAATTAGGCCTTGATAGCCAACGATCAATGCTAACCCCAGTACTGACAAGCTGGGTCAATCGACTATTTTGGGACGGGTAAAAGCGTGAGGCGGCCCAGTACCGGCCATACCTGACATATTTCCCCGCCATTTTAACTAGGAAAAACTACTCTTGTGACATATTGCTTCCTTTTCTCCAAACTGGGTCCCTTCGAAATAGGGACTATTCTAAAACATGTAAAGGAAAGAAGTTGCTCCTCAGTGTTTAAGAGCAGAAAGCATACTATTTTTGCGCAGATGATATCGGCCTGTACCGCGACCGTACTCCAGATCAAAATAAAGCCGGTTGTTTAGGTTGTCAAGCGGCTGCCAAATTTCCATGTAAAGTGTCTAACGAGATATCAATGACCGTTATATGCAAACGCTAAAGGTGAAATATGCCTGTTTCTTGTCAGTCAACCTGTTAGTCCATCAATCGGCCATGTTTGAAATGGACATATTTCACCGCTCAATTTTCTAAGTCATTAGAGAGGTGCTAATGACACTTTTTATGTCTTTATCATGATTGAATTGATTTCGGGGCAAAGTGTATTGTAAATGTTTGGTTTTGTTTCCGTTAAAGTTAAAGAATAATTGGTATTTAAAGTAGGAAATGTCGCAATAAATCCCAAGGTATCCCAAATTGTTTACTTTCACTTTGCAGAACATTTATTATTCAAAAGAAGCGAAAAATAACAAAATTGTCATTCATTATCCAGAAAACACACTGCACATAGCAGGGTCGATTGTTTCCGAGCTTTAACAATTAAATTCCCATACTTTAAGCAAACAGTTCAGATCCTGATAAGACGCGGCGTCCGAACTGGGTCTAAAATTAGCGTTACATTACGAAAACACGCCTATTCAAATACATTGTAACCATTATCACAAAAAAAAAAAAAAAATGCAAATTTCAAGATGAAAAAATATGATTTTTTTTCTTATTTCTGCTCAAAATATAGATTGTGGGTACTCGTTTCCCCCTGTAAACCCCAGTTTTACCATATAAAAATTGGGGTTCAGGGGGTCAAAATTATATAGGCGTGTTTTCGTGATGAGTAGACATGGGCACCGAAGAGTTAATATGCTTAGTAAATTTGAGTCGATTGATAAAAAATCGACCCCAAAATGGATGTGGAAATCGACCCAAAACTGGATGGACTCGACATACCTTGGTGATTTGCTTTTGAACCTTAACCCTGGAATCTTCCAACACCTATGTATAGCACAAGTCGATTTCAAATCAAACCAAAATTATTTTCGGGGTGTCATGTTGTGTTTCTTCAAAATTAATTTGGAAAATGGCTGACAGTGTAGGCCGTGGCCGGACGCAGCGTTCTGCTAATTACCTGTTTTGGGCCATTGTGGTTTCCGGTACAAAATGGGTTAATCCCATAAGAGCAAGAAATTAGCTCCTTTCATTTGCTTGTAGACTTTGTCTTTGTTTGTTTGATTTGAGGTTTAACGTCCCCGTCAACACTGTAAAGGTCATTTTGGAGATGTCGCTTCCAATTTTGTGGGACTTTTACCCGACATTGAGATGAAATGACATCTCAAGCCCTGCCGCCCAATGAAACCAATAGGGTTTATAAGCATGGGCGGTCCGACTCGCACCGCTTTGCCTGGGCAGGCTTAGATCCTCTAAGCAGTTTACCAGTACTCGTGTGCTCTGCGTGGAAGCATCATGCAGCCCATCTATTTCTTCAAGCCCCGATGGGCGGGCCGTAATATTTTGCTGTAGGTCTCCTAGCAGCAAAGAACCCACTGGCGAGACTGTGCAGTGCCGGTCGCCAAAGCGACAGTACATTTGTCCCGTCATTTATTTCCTTCTGTCCGATGGCTTGTCACTAGGTCATTTAAAACGATTTGGTAAACACTTGAATGCGCTTCTTTAAATTATCTTAAGAGACATGTTCGTTCGTAAAATTTTGATAAATATGGGAAAAACAGATAAATCAAAGGAAAACGTGCAACGTGTATGCCTAAATACAAGTTTATGATAAAGCGAGTTGCACTCAAAAGCAAGAAAAAGTTTAATATCTTCGTTAAAATCGATTGATTTTCGCGTTCTCAATAAATTTTGTGGGTAACGGTCAAAACGTCACACGAACTTGTTTATCAGATTAAAATGGACAGCGGTTGAAATGAACGATTCGTTTTTGACAAGAGCCCGTCAGGTAAAAGCTGTCGTAGAGACCTCATTCTGATAACCTTGTCTGAAGTGACAATATTGACGGCTATCTTGTCATACTATCACTAATTCAATTAGATAAGACAATTATTACACACAATTGACTTAAATTATTGTTTTTGATACATGTTCAATTATAAATGACGAAATACCACCATGTATGTGTCAAACACATGAAAGATGGACATAACATTTTTTTGTGTTTGTTCAATCAACGCTATTTAGGTCGAGCCTGTCCCATGTTTCATAGACAGACTAGCTACGTAGACCTATTCCTCGATCAATGTAGCCGAGCCCGGTGGGGATCGAACCCACCACCGCTAATCGCCGGTCAGACTCGTATCCGACTGAGCTTTAAGAGCTTATGACACTCTGAGTGATGGGCTCTTGACTGTGCACATTCTTTCGCCAATAGCTGAATGGTCCTTCTCGAATCAGTGGAAGTGGCACGGTCAATCTCTATGTAAAAATGTTGCTAGACCCGGCATGGATCGAACTCTCGACCGCCTGATCGCCAGCGAGACTCGCACCCGATTGTGAACGATGGACGCGAAAAACCAAGAACATTCAAACTTACGTCTAAAAGTCAGTGATCGCATTTTTGTGTGCGTTGATCTAGGTAGCATTAATGTTGTCATTTTTATTTATAATAATATTAATAATAATAATAATAATAATAATAATATTATTGTTATTATTGTTATTATTTTTTATTAATATTAAAAGTGTTATTATTATCAAGACAATTAGAAGTTACTTGGTAGTATAACGACCCATTCAACACTATTTAGGCCAAGTCAAGCCGGTCAGTGAACCTAACTACACTTTTCCTGGGCAGGCAGCTCAGTGCACTCACCTCGAAAACTCACCTATATAATTATGACCCCATTGAACCCCACTTTTATATAGTACAATTGTGGTTTACAGGGGTAAACCTTATTTTTCTTATTTTTGCTCTAAAATATAGATTGTGGGTACTCGTTAGAACATAGGCGGTTCTAACGTGTACCCACAATCTATATTTTGAGAAGAAATAAGAGCAAGAAAAGATTAAAGTGCCATATCGAGTGACTCAACTGTGATTCCGAAAGTAACAGGCAATGATATCTCATTATTAAAGCCGTTAAGTTATAAAATAATAGACTAGACTTACACACAAACACTGAATTGACAGTATCTAATTCAGCTTGTACATTTTTTTTGTTCTTTTTGTTTTGAATTCCATAGATTAAATACCTAAATTGACGAGGAAACCTGTGTTGAATTTACCAATGTGTTAGTATGAGTTGTACTTAAGTCTCTCCTTTCCAACATCAAGAACAACACATTATAATTATTAATATTATTATTTGATATCATTATTATTATTGTTATTGTTAAATGTTCTCTCTTACAAACAATATTAGCTGGTGTTTATCCACTTTATTTTCATCACATTAATAATATTTATAACAATAAAAGTTGAAGTTGTGGTAGTGGACAGCTTGTGACTGAAGTGCTACATTTTTTAAGTTAGTATATTGTATTACTTCCCTCCAAAGTCAGGGCACAGCACAATGTTCATGTTGGCAAGTTTTAAATACAACTTCCCATACAAAAACGCCAATGGTACGGAGTCCACGATGTTCCTTACGCACCCTGATAATATCCATCAAATGATCTTTTAATACTGTTTCCAAAATAATCGGACCAAATCTTATTTTTTTAACAAAGCGTCTATGGAAAACTTTTATTATTTTTTTTTTTTCACAATAAAAAATGTGACATGCAACTGAACTGCAAGACAAAATACACAGCTCTATTAATAGATCATGTAAGCAACTCGTGTTAGAATTAATATGTAAAGGTATTGAACTTTAATATAAGTAGGTCAGTCAAATGCTCGAATCACAACAATATCACAATTTTTCATCTTAAAAGTTTCGTTTTTTCGGCCGTAAAATTTAAAATATATTTGTGCATAGGCGTGTTTTGGTTACTGCATTTCATAAATCAGCGGAAGACAGAGAATAAACTTAGAAAAAAGATTTTATGATCAATCTCAATGTAGCCGGACCTGGCAGGGATCGAATCCACGACAGCCTGATCGCCATTAAGACTCGCATCCGACTGAGCAACCGGGCCTGAACAATGGACGTAAGAAACCAAGCACCATTTGATTTCGAGAGAAGCAGTCCGACATTCAGATATTTTCGAACGTCGACACTCTCAAAAATCTCTAAGTTTTTTTTCTGTTTCACTATGTTTGTGTTGAGGTTTTACGTCCCCGTCAAAACCATCTAGGTAATTTTGGAGATGTTGCTTCCGATTTTGTGAGACTTTTACCTGAAATGGGCCCGTCAAGCGATTTTGGTACTTATCGCCTATGCGAGCAGCGAATGTTCAGGCGAGCCTGCGCATCCGCGCAATCTCGCCAGAACCTTCGCTGCTAGCTCATACAAGCAGTGAATCAAGAGGAACCTTCAGACAGAAAGCCATATCCATGGCCCCTCTGAATGGCTGGGCATGCGCAGTTAAAATTTGTCATGACGGAATGCTCGAAGACACAAATTCGCTTGGCGGGGCTCAAATGAAATATCAAGCTCTACCACCCAATGAAACCGCTAAGGCTTGAGAAGCGGTCCGACTGCCACCAGTTTTTCTGGGCAGGCTTAGATGGTTTACCAGTATTTAAGTTCGCTCGGTTTCAGTTCTGTGCGAAAGCACCACTATGAACGGGGGTATCGTTGTTGCTGTTATTATTATTATTATTTATAGTAGTAGTAGTAGTAGTAGCAGCAGTAATAGCCTTAGTGGCGGCTGCGGAGGTTGAAATTAAACGCACTCTATGCTGAAGTCAAGAATTACAACAATGTTCCGTTTCTGTGTCGCATGTAATTGCTTTTTCGTGTTTCTAAAGTAATACTGAACCCATTTTAACTTTGATAATTATGTCAATCAATCAGAAATTGAACATTTTTTTTATCTTTAATTGTTATATAACCATAAAACAATTTACTTAAAAGCAGAAATTCCCCCATCACATGATAACCGTAAACATATTAAATTTCGCTTCAAAATACAATATACATGTATAGAGGATTTTATTAAACGAGTTGAGGAGACGGGATAAAATGCGAGGCTTTGCCAAGCATTTTATGCCAATAAAACATGAGTACGAATGTAAGATTCTATCACGTTTTTTAAACAAAAAGTCGATATTATTCCACCATTAAAGGTCATTTTGGAGACGTTGCTTCCGATTTTGAGGGACTTTCCAATGAAACCGATGGGTTTAAAGGACGGGCCGACTAACACGGCACTTCCTGGACAGGCTTTACCAGTGGGCACCAATCCATCGCGTGAAAAAGTCCGTGAAATGAATACCCCCGAAAACCCCAGTTTATATAGAGAAGATTGGGGTTTACGGGTATACATTCTTTTCTTATTTCTGCTCCAAGATATAGGTTGTGGGTACTCGAATGAGGCGGTTCTAACGAGCACCTACAACCTATGTTTGCGGTATATATAAGAGAAATATCATGGATTTTCATCAGAAAAGTAGCCATTTTGGAGATGTGAAAAAATGCACTATGTCTCACGGTTGTGTTATCCTAATGGAGTATTTCTCCAAGTCCCGGTGGAAAAGGGCGCTTAGCTTTCTTTTGTACGTCTCAAATGTTTTCTTTTTTTTCTGATAAATTTACAAGCTGGACGTCATCATGTTGCATCGACGTTGTTGCAGCGTTGCCGACACCGCGTGTTTCCCCTGGGGTCTTTTTTTACTTGTTCTTAGATTATGGTGATTCCAATTAGTATTCAAAATGAAAGAAAATACAAAATGAAACCCGATTATCGTTCTATGTTGGTATACAGGATTCTTTAGAACACATGTAGACTGTGTACAAACACCTTATTCGTAGGGTGCATGTTATTCGCACCCTACGAATAAGGTGTTTATACACGTAGGTTGAACTATTCCAATTTTTTGGAGCATTTATGGTAGCCTGATGTTTCCTAACAGGTAAAATGCCCTGGGCAAATTGCAATTCTGCCACTAAATCCCACAAAAGTTGCTTTTACGAGTGACAGATATATAAATTTTGAGGACAAAATGGATGGCATGTCAAGATTTGATGGATGAAAACGACAGGATAAAACCGCTCGCACACCTGTTTATATCGTTGTATATTCTAAAATTACTTTGTTTTGTTCACCTTTAATTGGCATACAATGGTTAAAAGCATATTAGGAATTTTGTTTGTTTTATTTCGGAATAAAAACGACAAGGAAATAACGTCAAATTTTATTTGTCGTTAACGTAGTAAATCAGAAACGCCGCAGAGCACGGACAAACAATCTTTTCTTAATATTTTCTTGGGAACAAGTCGGCATTCACAATAATACGACAAAAAAATAAAACAAAACAAAACAGAAACAAAAAAAAAAAAGCAAAAAAAAAAAAAAAAAAAAAAATACCAAGGGCTAGGCCTGATAGTTAGTATGGTTGACTATCCCACAGAAGATCTGGTGTTCGAATCCCAATAACGACATACACAGATAGATAGATTTCTCAAGAGACATCACGTGAACAAGTCCGTAAAATGAAGTGAAATGAACACCACCTAAACCCCCACTTTATATAGAGAAAACTGGTGTTTAAGGGGGTATACATTATTTTCCTTATAACTGCTCCAAGACATATGTTGTGGGTACTCGTTAAAACCGCCTCAACGAGGCGGTTCTAACGAGCACCCACAACATATATTTGCAGTATTTATAAGAAAAATATCACGGATTTTCCTGAAAAAAGTAGCCATTTTGGAGATGTGAAAAAATTCACTATGTCGCACGGGTGTGTTATCGTAATGGAAGGGTACTAAGTTCAATACCGAATTCTTGTCTGTTTACGACCGTCAGGACAAATTATGCTAGAAGGTTTTTGGGTTTTATACATCCAGTGTGCTCTTGTGGGTGACCATCTTTGGGACTGTTCAAAAGTGGTCTTCGCATTAGAAAAACATGTCCGTAAGAAATAATGGCGTCCAACATGGTGTCAGAAAATGTTAAATATTATGTAAAAATGATAATTTTTTTTTATTATTTCTGCTTTCGACATAGATTGTGGGTGCTCGTTTGAACCGCCTCAATGAGGCGGGTCTAACGAATACCCACAATCTATGTTTCTGAGCAAAAATAAGGCAGATAATGTATACCACCGTTATCCCCACTTCTCTATATAAAGTGGGGTTTAGGGGAGTCTTCGTTTCACAGACTTGTTATCGTGATGAAGTGGTCAGAACGTAGCTTCAAATGAAGAGTATAGCAGATAAATTGGTGATATTTTTCCTTATTTTTTTCCACAATAATATATTATCGATTGCGAAAAGATCTAGCAAAACAGTCGTACTGTACTCGGAGGATAAGTTGACAGTGACGTCAGTGAATGTTTTTGTTATTGGGCATAGTCCACTGTTGTTAAAAGGTAATCAAGCTTCGGTAATATTCAATATAATGTGATTTTATTGAAAGCTTGGTAGATATTCGACTTGGCACAGTGGAAAGAGAAGTAGTCAGTTAATAGTTAATTGCACTTTATAGTTGTGGGTTCGAGCCCCACTATTATATTTTCTTTCTTTTTTTTTCTTTTTTTTTTCGTTATTAAAATATTGCATTATACTTGTCATTGTTTAAACTATTACAATGCCCTTTTTCGTCAGCTGAAATCAGTAATTCTATTTTTATGTGTTAAGAAGAAGAAACACGGAGTAATGTTGAGAAGATGGCAGTCTTCAGAAATTAGTCTGAATGTTCCATTCTCTAGAGGAGAGAGATTGATAGTTTTGCATTCTGGCTCAAGGGTTGGGTTTATCAAGGGTCAGAAGAAATCTGGAAGGCGAACACAAGTACTGGAGACTACCATGACGAGATGAATGAGAACAACTTCTTCAAATGGGAAAAAAAAGCAAGCTTATTCCGCATTTGTCAGCAGAGTCGGTTATCATCATTGATAATGCACCGTACCACAACCTTCAGGTAGACAAGTGCCCTACACAGGCTTCCAGAAAGGCAGACATTCAGGCCTGGATGACTCGACACAAGATGCACTTTAATTCTACAATCTTAAAGACAGAGCTGCTCCAGATATGCAAACGGCAGAAACCCGCCCCATCATTCGTACTAGACAATCTAATAAAGGAACATGGACAGTAATGCCTGAGACTCCCTGCCTCCCGTACAGACCTTAACGCCACTGAACTGATCTGGGCAACGATGAAAGACTACATCGTCAGGCATAACCTAACCTTCAAGATGGCTGACGTGATGAAACACGCGTAAGCAATGACGGAAGATGAGTGCCTCTCGTGCTGCAAACATGTTGAAGATATTGAGAAGGTATACTGGGAAGCAGACATAGCGGTTGAAGAGGAGGTAGAGAAGATTATAATCGAGGTGACCTCCAGTGATGAAGATACGGACACGGCAACCGAGTGCTCCGATTATTCGGATATAGAATCTGCAGAAGAATGTTAAACTTGTGAAAACAGATGGGATTTCTGTTTTAGTGCGGAATGTATATTTTGTATTCTGTTTGTTTGTTTTGAAGTTTAACGGCCCAGTCAACAATGTTTAGGTCATTTTGAGCCGGTCAATTTATACGTAAGCGGTTAACCTGTACAGAAACTTGCAACTTACCTTCTCGAATCAGTGGAAGGGGTGAATGACCGTAGAAAAGATTTCAAGATCAATCTCTACGTAAGAGGCAGGAATCGAACCTGCGTCGTCATTATAAAATCATAAAAATCACTATATTACATAAAAATATAATTAAAGCAGTGACCTACAAAAATGCATGTCAAAAATTTTAAATTTCAATTTTAAAGAAAAGGGAGAACTCTATTCACGAAAAAAACGTTGTGTGTGTGTGTGTGGGGGGGGGGGGGGGGTGGGGGGGCGATCGAACCACGAATGGTCATCTTCTCGGATTTTAAACAACCCCAAAACTAACCTCTTCAGCCAATTTCTGAGTTTTTGCAAAATTATAAAGGGAGATAATTCAGCCAAAAATGACAACAGAGTTATGGCTCTTGGTCAGAATGTAGCCATTGTGATGGTGAATAAGTGTGTGAAGTTTCATGGGGCTAGGTTAAATACGTTTGAAGTCATGGTCAAGGTTAAAGTTTCTGTGACGGACAGACAGACAAACAAACAAACAGACACGGACAGACAGACAAACAAACAGACAGACAGGGCAAATATTATATGCCCCCCCCCCCCCCGAATCTCGGTGGTGGTGGGGGGGGGGGGGGGGGCATAAAAACAAAGACAATAAAAATATTATACAAAAAACTTTGATTTAAAAAGAACACATAAAATATAAATTTCGATTTAAAGGACATTAAAGAAAAGGCAAAACTCTATTCACGATAAAAAGAAAAAAAGCACTGGTAGGAATCGAACCACGAATGGTCATTTCGTATTTTAAACAACCCCAACACTAACCACTTGAGCCATTTCATCTTGGCTTGTAAAATGTTTTAATTCTTTTCACTTTTTCGGGTGGTTATTCGAATTTACCGATAATAACGGTAAAACCCTGTCTCACCTATTGATGGTGGTATAGTCTAAAACGTCACTTCCAACTTATCCTCCGACTACTGTACCAAAAGGTACTGTTGTCGGAGGATAAGTTGACAGTGACGTCAGAGAATGTTTTTTTTATTGAGCATAGTCCACTGTTGTCGAAAGGTAAGCAAGCGTCGGTAATATTCAATATAATGCAATTTTGTTGTATTCCCGTTAGACTTTCAACTTGGCGCAGTGGAAAGACGGCTGATTAGTAACCCGTGAATTTTTTATACTTTATAGTTGTTGGTTCGATCCTCACTATATCATTTTGTTTTCTTTTTCCTTCTTAAATTATTACAATATACTTTTTATTGTTTAAAATATTGCAATGCCCTTTTCTTCTGCTGAGATCAGTAATTCTGTTTTATGTGCTAAGAAGAAGAATCACGAAACAATGTCATGGAGCTGTTGACGAGCTACAACACGAACTTCTTTCACAGATTTCATTAGATTCATGCAGGTTTCAAAAATATTAAAGTTTAACATAACATTCTCACAAAGCTTTAAACGTGTGTCTCATGTCTCTATGAAAATGTCTGCTGATATGACTTCTTATTAAAGACTCCATCCAGGACACAGCTGAAAGCAACCGACGTCAAAAATATTTAGATCATTTTTGAACCGGTCAGTTTACATAACAACACTTTTCCCACATAAGCATATGACCTGTACAGAAACTGCCAACTGCCCGTCTTGAATCAGGGCGAGGAGAATGACCTTAGAAAAGATTTCAAGATCAATCTCGATGAAAGAATGTTGCCAACCCAAGCACATATCTAACCTGCATCGTATCATAAAATCAGAAAAAAAAACACAAAAAACAACAAACAAACAAAAGCTTTCACTAAAGGTGACAATTGCCCCCCCCCCCCCCCCCCCGGTGGGAAACCAATTTCTTCTGAGTTTTTGCAAAATTTCAAGGGGAGATAATTCAGCCAAAAATAAAAACAGAGTTATGGCCCTCGTTCAGAATGTAGCCCTTGTAATGGTGAATAAGTGTGTGAAGTTTCATGGGGCTAGGTTAAATACGTTTTGAAGTTATGGTGAAGGTTAAAGTTTCTGTGACGGACAGACAGACAAACAAACAAACACGGACAGACAGACAAAAAAACGACAGACAGGGTAAATACTATATGCCCCCCGAATCAAAGATTCTCGGGGGGGGGGGGGGGGGGGCATAAAAAAAACAAGACATTAAAAATATTATACAAAAAACTTTGACCTAAAAAGAACACATAAAATATAAATTTCGATTTAAAAGGACATCAAAGAAAAGGCAGAACTCTATTCACGATAAAAAGAAGAAAAAAAAAAACTCTGGTAGGAATCGAACCACGAATGGTCATTTCGTATTTTTAACAACCCCAACACTAACCACTTGAGCCATTTCATCTTGGCTTGTAAAATGTTTTAATTATTTTCACTTTATCGGGCGGTTATTCGATTTTACCGATAATAACGGTAAAACCCTGTCTTACCTATTGATGGTGGTATAGCCTAAAACGTCACTTTCAACTTATCCTCCGACTACTGTACAAGTGTCAATCTATTGGGCTCGCGTAATCACAGATTGTTTATAACTGCGTCATACTGTTCAAGCATAATAACCAATCAGAAGTAGTTTTGTGCAAGAGCGTCACCGATGATTGTCTATAGTCCGTTTCGTTTCACGCAAGTTTTTCATTCACGTTCTCCACAGCATCAGCCCTTATTTTGACGAACCTCCAGCTTGTTGATTGATTGATTTGAGGTTTAACGTCCCCGTCAACACTATTTATGTCATTTTGGGGACGTTGCTTCTAAATATGTGAGACTTTTGCCCGACACTAAGATGAAATGACAACTTAAGTCGCCCAATGATACCAAAGGCTTACATGCATTGGGCGGTCTGGCCTGGACAGGCTCAGTCCTTCCAAGCGGTTTACCAGTACTCATGTGTGGTCAGTTTTACCTCTGCGTGACAGCATCACACAGCCCATTTTTTTTTCTCCAAGCCCCGATGGGCGGGGCGGACTGTCGCTTGTTGTCTTGTTTGATTTGAGGTTTAACGTCCCCGTCAACACTGTAAAGGTAATTTTGGAGACGTTGCTTCCAATTTTGTGGGACTTTTACCCGACATTGAGATGAAATGACATCTCAAGCCCTGTCGCCCAATGAAACCAATAGGGTTTATTAGCATAGATGGTCCACCTCGCACCGCGGTTCCTGGACAGGCTTAGATCCTCTAAGTGGTTTACCAGTACTAGTGTGCGGGCCGGATTCAGCTCTGCGTGGAAGCATAATGCAGCCCATATACATGTATTTCTTCAAGCCCCTATGGGCGGGACCGGTCGCTTGTTGTCACCACGTAATATGGACAAAGGGGGGGGGGGGGGATTAGCCATTGAATTTCTCCGCGGGCAGAAAACTCAGTTTGCTTATTGGAGTATACGGTATTTCATACGCAAATGTTGTTTGATTTGAGGTTAATCGTCCCCGTCAACACTATGTAGGTCATTCTGAAACGTTGCTTTCAATTTTGTGTGACTTTTACCTCGACATTGAGATGGAATGACATCTCAAGACCTGCCACACAATGAAACTAAGAGGGTGTATATGCATGGACGGTCCAACACGCATCACTTTGTCTTGACAGGCTTAGATCCTCTAAGCTGTTCCAGTACTCGTTTGCAGTCGGTTTTAGCTCTGCGTGGAAGCATCATGCAGCCCATCTATTTTATTAAGCCCGGTGCCACCCCAACCCCGCAAATATTGTGGATGAGGCCAGCAATACAGTAAGGTTTTTGATTTTTTTTAAGAGGCCGTGCATTCATATGACAATAATGGAACTATTTAAATCCAGAGGACCTGGTTAGAAAAGACAACTGTGCTATACACCTTTTTTGTTTGGAGGTTTAACGTCCCCTTCAACACTGTGTAGGCCATTTTTGAGACGTTGTTTCCAATATTGTGGGACTGTTCCGAGTCGGACAGATTATGGTTGTAATGTTGGAGGAAGCAGGAACTGAATACGTGTTCACGCCTGTTTTCGCGCCCACATTAAACCCTGTGGAATTGTGTTTTCAGTACATCAAAAAACTTCTTCACACAAGCGAACTTCGAGCTGCGGTTAAAGACAACCTTCAGTATGCTATTATGACTGCGGTAAACAGAGGTCCATCTTCAGATTGTGCTGGATAGCAGATATAAACAATGACACTATCGGGGCCTGGAGAAAAGATTGGGCTGCACAGTGCTTCCGCGCAGAGCTGTAACCGACCGAACTTGAGTACTGGTAAACAGCTAAGGTTTTATCCTGCCCAGGAAAAGTGATGCGAGTCGGACCGCTCCTTAAACCCTAGCGGTTTCTATGGCCGGTAGGGCGTGATTTGTCATTTCATCTCAATGTCGGGTTAAAGTCCCACAAAATCGGAATCAACGTCTCCAAAATGAACTTTACAGTGTTGACGGGGACGTTAAACCTCAAATCAAACAAACAAACACTATGCCCAAGTGATTAACCGGGCCTTCCTGGCTTGATGGGTAAGGGCGCTGACTCTTAATCTTTGGGTCTCTATTCCCTGTGATTCCAGCCCCACTCGGATCACATGTGAAACGTCAAGTTCTGCAACGGAAGGTCAGGTGTTTTTTTACTCGAGTACTCCAGTTTTCGCCCGACTCTGATTAAGGATCGCCCCGATATGTGAAATGATTTTAAAAGGTCTGTAAAAGCAGAACAAAAATATCCAAGAGGTAAAAATGTGGCATGCATTTTAGCGGGATTTGGTCCATATAGATATTTTAGTTCACACGTTCTCATTTAGGCTTCCCATCTATTTTGCTTTTCATAATTTTTGTGTCTAGCAACACACACGAATGCACATCTGTCGCACTGAATTCGGTAAAGTTACACTCATGATCGAGTAGCCAACACTTAACGTCCGGCTTCGGTAGCTCAGTCGGATGCGCGTCTGACTAGTGATCACCCATAGGGGCTTGAAGAAATATATGGGCTGCATGATGCTTCCACGTAGAGCTGAATCAGGCCCGCACACTAGTACTGGTAAACCGCTCAGAGGATCTAAGCCTGTCCAGGAACCGCGGTGCGAGGCGGACCGTCCATGCTAATAAACCCTATTGGTTTCATTGGGCGACAGGGCTTGAGATGTCATTTCATCTCAATGACGGGTAAAAGTCCCACAAAATTGGAAGCAACGTCTCCAAAATGACCTTTACAGTGTTGACGGGGACGTTAAATCTCAAATCAAACAAACAAAATCAAACTGACTGGTTATCAGGACGACGCGGGTTTGATACCTGCTGGTGTCGTGGAGATTGATCATGGAATCTTTTCTACGGTCATTCTCTCCATTCCGATGATTCAAGAAGAGCAGTTGCCAGTTTTTGGCGCACTGGTTAACCGCTTACGTATAATCCTGAGAGAGATTTTTGCATCTTTTGTATCTGGTTTTAAGTACATGTATTAAAGACCTACCTTGGCGAGGTACCCTCCGTTACTTTGATATTAATTCTCAATGAGTCAGTGCTCCCACAAGACTCACAACTTTGTGATAGTTACGTTCTGTAAGTTCTATGTACTCGTTTTCCAAATCCAGGAAAGAAACTCCCAGAGCCTGAAACTTACACCTCTTGCAAAAAGTTGCAAAATTCAGTATACGTCATGCTGTATAAATTCCCCATTGACGCTTCAATTAAGGAGCAACGGGTGTCCCCACTGAACTCCATGTGGACCTTAAATGTCAACGAGATCTTCTGGACCCATTTTAGATGCCATCACTGATAGCAGATGCCTAACGAGTTGTGATTTAAAGAAATATTCCGCGCTTTTGCCCGTGTAGAGGCCTAAAAGACACTTTTATATGGGCTCATGGGTACGACGAATAGATTGAAACACCCGCTATATGTAAACTAGGCCTGTTAACAAAATGTCAGAAACCAATTTAAGCAACTGACCAGGATTCTGATTAGAGGGTAGTTCCCGCCATATGTAAATTAGAACTAAACGAAAGAAAAAAACTGATAAAATTTCAAGTGTTCCACCATGTTTTATTGAAGGACCTATTAACGCATAACCATGATTGATATGTTGTTGCAAGATGAAGCGTAGGTCATAAAGATTATCATGTTACGATCTCGAAATGGTCAATGAAACTGTGTAACTACTATGCAGTTTAACCAAGGCAGAAAATTGCCTCACATTTGCTCCTAACAATAACAGAATGTGGGAATTCAAGAGATTTGGTTGGTTGATTTGAGGTTTAACGTCCCCGTCAACACTGTAAAGGTCATTTTGGAGACGTTGTTTCCAATTTTGTGGGACTTTTACCAGACATTGAGATGAAATGACATCTCAAGAACTGTGCCCAATGAGACCAATAGGGTTTATTAGCATGGACGGTCCGCCTCGCACCGCGGTTCCTGGGCAGGCTTTGATTTATATCAGTCTTTGAATCGACTGCCTATTTGAAATTCTCAAAATTGCAGTATGTTTCCTCTGGCTTTCTTTGCCGGATCATTACATGGTCACTGATGAGGCTTCATTAGCCGAAACTACGTAGTATGACCCATCTTCTTTCTTATGAATGTTTTCATTGCTCTTAAAGGAACTCATTTTTTTATTTGCCTTCACTGCAGCTGGTGTTGTGCCGTGTGGCGGCCGTAAAAGGTCTCCCCGTACATCAACCATAGTGCAGTTTATATTTTACTTTTGGTCCTTTGGGATCAGTGTGAATATTCTGAGAAATCAGAAATAAATTATTGGTTTAGACTCACATTCTAGACAGGTTTTTTATTATTTGGACCCCATTTTGATTTATATCAGTCTTTGAATCGACTGCCTATTCGAAATTCTCAAAATTGCAGTATGTTTCCTCTGGCTTTCTTTGCCGGATCATTACAGGGTCACTGATGAGGCTTCAACTCGTTAATCAGGGTTATCGGTAGTTGTGTGAAGTTGGCTCTGCAATCGCCCATCTGCATTCAGCTCTGCATAAGACTTAACAGGATTCCTTTAATGTAACAGGATTCCTGTTAAGTCTAACCCAGAGCTCGACCTAGCTCGACATAGCTCTGCATAAACTTTCAATTCGGCAGTCTTATGCAGAGCTCGACATAGCTCGACGTAGCTCTGCATACAACTTTCAATGTGCCATTCTTATGCAGAGCTCGACATAGATCGACGTAGCTCTGCATACAACTTTCAATGCGCCAGTCTTATGCAGAGCTCGACATAGCAGAGCTCGACCTAGCGTATTGCAGAGCTCGACATAGCTCGACGTAGCTCTGCATACTACTTTCAATGTGCCAGTCTTATGCAGAGCTCGACATAGCTCGACGTAGCTCTGCATAAATATTTCAATGTGCCATACTTATGCAGAGCTCGACATAGCTCTGCATGCAACTTTCAATGTGCCAATTTAGTGCAGAGCTCTGCACTCGCCTTAGGTCTTCATAATCTCAGAAATCATCACATCAATGCACAGCTCTGCGCTCGACATAGCTCGACGTAGCTCTGCATACAATTTTCAATTCGCCAGTCTTATGCAGAGCTCGACATAGCTCGACGTAACTCTGCATAGCTCTGCATACAATTTTCAATTCGCCAGTCTTATGCAGAGCTCGACATAGCTCGACGTAACTCTGCATAGCTCTGC
Source organism: Lucinisca nassula (assembly GCA_963580285.1). Classification (NCBI taxonomy): domain Eukaryota; kingdom Metazoa; phylum Mollusca; class Bivalvia; order Lucinida; family Lucinidae; genus Lucinisca; species Lucinisca nassula. The sequence continues at coordinate 110,096,772 of OY757012.1, read as the reverse complement.
ATACAACTTTCAATGTGCCAGAATTATGCAGAGCTCGACCTAGCTCGACATAGCTCTGCAAACAACTTTCAATTCGCCAGTCTTATGCAGAGCTGGGCATAGCTCGACGAAGCTCTGCATACTACTTTCAATGTACCAGTCTTATGCAGAGCTCGACATAGCTCGAAGTAGCTCTCCATAAATATTTCAATGTGTCATACTTAAGCAGAGCTCGACATAGCTCGACATAGCTCTGCATACAACTTTCAATGTGCCATTCTTATGCAGAGCTCGACATAGATCGACGTAGCTCTGCAAACAACTTTCAATTCGCCAGTCTTATGCAGAGCTCGACATAGCTCGACATAGCTCTCCAAACAACTTTCAATTCGCCAGTCTTATGCAGAGCTCGACATAGCTCGACGTAGCTCTGCATACTACTTTCAGTGTGCCAGTCTTATGCAGAGCTCGACATAGCCCGACGTAGCTCTGCATAAATATTTCAATCTGCCATACTTATGCAGAGCTCGACATAGCTCGACGTAGCTCTGCATATAACTTTCAATGTGCCAGTTTAGTGCAGAGCTCTGCAATCGCCTTAGGTCTGCATAATCTTAGAAATCATCACATCAATGCACAGCTCTGCGCTCGACATAGCTCGACGTAGCTCTGCATACAATTTTCAATTCGCCAGTCTTATGCAGAGCTCGACATAGCTCGACGTAGCTCTGCATACATTTTTCAATGTGCAAGTCTTATGCAGACCTCGACATAGCAGAGCTCGACCTAGCGATTTGCAGAGCTCGACCTAGCTCGACACAGCTCTGCATAAAACTTTCAATGTGCCAGTCTTATGCAGAGCTCGACACAGCTCGACGTAACTCTGCATAGCTCTGCATACAACTTTCAATGTGCCAGACTTATGCAGAGCTCGACCTAGCTCGACATAGCTCTGCAAACAACTTTCAATTCGCCAGTCTTATGCAGAGCTCGACATAGCTCGACGTAGCTCTGCATACTACTTTCAATGTACCAGTCTTATGCAGAGCTCGACATAGCTCGACGTAGCTCTGCATAAATATTTCAATGTGTCATACTTATGCAGAGCTCGATATAGCTCGACGTAGCTCTGCATACAACTTTCAATGTGCCATTCTTATGCAGAGCTCGACATAGATCGACGTAGCTCTGCATACAACTTTCAATGTGCCAGTCTTATGCAGAGCTCGACATAACAGAGCTCGACCTAGCGTATTGCAGAGCTCGACCTAGCTCGACATAGCTCTGCAAACAAGTTTAAATTCGGCAGTCTTATGCAGAGCTCGACATAGCTCGACATAGCTCTGCATACTACTTTTAATGTGCCAGTCTTATGCAGAGCTCGACATAGCTCGACGTAGCTCTGCATAAATATTTCAATCTGCCATACTTATGCAGAGCTCGACATAGCTCGACGTAGCTCTGCATACAACTTTCAATGTGCCAGTTTAGTGCAGAGCTCTGCAATCGCCTTAGGTCTGCATAATCTTAGAAATCATCACATCAATGCACAGCTCTGCGCTCGACATAGCTCGACGTAGCTCTGCATACATTTTTCAATGTGCCAGTCTTATGCAGAGCTCGACATAGCTCGACGTAGCTCTGCATACATTTTTCAATGTGCCAGTCTTATGCAGACCTCGACATAGCAGAGCTCGACCTAGCGAATTGCAGAGCTCGACCTAGCTCGACACAGCTCTGCATAAAACTTTCAATGTGCCAGTCTTATGCAGAGGTCGACACAGCTCGACGTAACTCTGCATAGCTCTGCATACAACTTTCAATGTGCCAGACTTATGCAGAGCTCGACCTAGTTCGACATAGCTCTGCAAACAACTTTCAATTCGCCAGTCTTATGCAGAGCTCGACATAGCTCGACGTAGCTCTGCATACTACTTTCAATGTACCAGTCTTATGCAGAGCTCGACATAGCTCGACGTAACTCTGCATAAATATTTCAATGTGTCATACTTATGCAGAGCTCGACGTAGCTCGACGTAGCTCTGCATACAACTTTCAATGTGCCATTCTTATGCAGAGCTCGACATAGATCGACGTAGCTCTGCATACAACTTTCAATGTGCCAGTCTTATGCAGAGCTCGACATAGCAGAGCTCGACCTAGCGTATTGCAGAGCTCGACCTAGCTCGACATAGCTCTGCAAACAACTTTCAATTCGCAAGTCTTATGCAGAGCTCGACATAGCTCGACGTAGCTCTGCATACTACTTTCAATGTGCCAGTCTTATGCAGAGCTCGACATAGCTCGACGTAGCTCTGCATAAATATTTCAATGTGCCATACTTATGCAGAGCTCGACGTAGCTCTGCATGCAACTTTCAATGTGCCAGTTTAGTGCAGAGCTCTGCAATCGCCTTAGGTCTGCATAATCTTAGAAATCATCACATCAATGCACAGCTCTGCGCTCGACATAGCTCGACGTAGTTCTGCATACAAGTTTCAATTCGCCAGTCTTATGCAGAGCTCGACATAGCTCGACGTAGCTCTGCATACATTTTTCAATGTGCCAGTCTTATGCAGACCTCGACATAGCAGAGCTCGACCTAGCGAGTTGCAGAGCTCGACCTAGCTCGACACAGCTCTGCATAAAACTTTCAATGTGCCACTCTTATGCAGAGCTCGACATAGCTCGACGTAACTCTGCATTGCTCTGCATACAACTTTCAATGTGCCAGACTTATGCAGAGCTCGACCTAGCTCGACATAGCTCTGCAAACAACTTTCAATTCGCCAGTCTTATGCAGAGCTCGACATAGCTCGACGTAGCTCTGCATACTACTTTCAATGTACCAGTCTTATGCAGAGCACGACATAGCTCGACGTAGCTCTGCATACATTTTTCAATGTGTCATACTTATGCAGAGCTCGACATAGCTCGACGTAGCTCTGCATACAACTTTCAATGTGCCATTCTTATGCAGAGCTCGACATAGATCGACGTAGCTCTGCATACAACTTTCAATGTGCCAGTCTTATGCAGAGCTCGACATAGCAGAGCTCGACCTAGCGTATTGCAGAGCTCGACCTAGCTCGACATAGCTCTGCAAACAACTTTCAATTCGCCAGTCTTATGCAGAGCTCGACATAGCTCGACGTAGCTCTGCATACTACTTTCAATGTGCCAGTCTTATGCAGAGCTCGACATAGCTCGACGTAGCTCTGCATAAATATTTCAATATGCCATACTTATGCAGAGCTCGACATAGCTCGACGTAGCTCTGTATACAACTTTCAATGTGCCAGTTTAGTGCAGAGCTCTGCAATCGCCTTAGGTTTGCATAATCTTAGAAATCATCACATCAATGCACAGCTCTGCGCTCGACATAGCTCGACGTAGCTCTGCATACAATTTTCAATTCGCCAGTCTTATGCAGAGCTCGACATAGCTCGACGTAGCTCTGCATACATTTTTCCATGTGCCAGTCTTATGCAGACCTCGACATAGAAGAGCTCGACCTAGCTCGACACAGCTCTGCATAAAACTTTCAATGTGCCACTCTTATGCAGAGCTCGACATAGCTCGACGTAACTCTGCATAGCTCTGCATACAACTTTCAATGTGCCAGACTTATGCAGAGCTCGACCTAGCTCGACATAGCTCTGCAAACAACTTTCAATTCGCCAGGCTTACGCAGAGCTCGACATAGCTCGACGTAGCTCTGCATGCTACTTTCAATGTACCAGTCTTATGCAGAGCTCGACATAGCTCGACGTAGCTCTGCATAAATATTTCAATGTGCCATACTTATGCAGAGCTCGACATAGCTCGACGTAGCTCTGCATACAACTTTCAATGTGCCATTCTTATGCAGAGCTCGACATAGATCGACGTAGCTCTGCATACAACTTTCAATGTGCCAGTCTTATGCAGAGCTCGACATAGCAGAGCTCGACCTAGCGTATTGCAGAGCTCGACCTAGCTCGACATAGCTCTGCAAACAACTTTCAATTCGCCAATCTTATGCAGAGCTCGACATAGTTCGACGTAGCTCTGCATACTACTTTCAAAGTGCCAGTCTTATGCAGAGCTCCACATAGCTCGACGTAGCTCTGCATAAATATTTCAATGTGCCATACTTATGCAGAGCTAGACATAGCTCGACGTAGCTCTGCATACAACTTTCAATGTGCCAGTTTAGTGCAGAGCTCTGCAATCGCCTTAGGTCTGCATAAGCTTAGAAATCATCACATCAATGCACAGCTCTGCGCTCGACATAGCTCGACTTAGCTCTGTATACATTTTTCAATGTGCCAGTCTTATGCAGACCTCGACATAGCAGAGCTCGACCTAGCGAATTGCAGAGCTCGACCAAGCTCGACACAGCTCTGCATAAAACTTTCAATGTGCCAGTCTTATGCAGAGCTCGACATAGCTCGACGTAACTCTGCATAGCTCTGCATACAACTTTCAATGTGCCAGACTTATGCAGAGCTCGACCTAGCTCGACATAGCTCTGCAAACAACTTTCAATTCGCCAGTCTTATGCAGAGCTCGACATAGCTCGACGTAGCTCTGCATACTACTTTCAATGTACCAGTCTTATGCAGAGCACGACATAACTCGACGTAGCTCTGCATAAATATTTCAATGTGCCATACTTATGCAGAGCTCGACATAGCTCGACGTAGCTCTGCATACAAATTTCAATGTGCCATTCTTATGCAGAGCTCGAAATAGATCGACGTAGCTCTGCATACAACTTTCAATGTACCAGTCTTATGCAGAGCTCGACATAGCAGAGCTCGACCTAGCGTATTGCAGAGCTTGACCTAGCTCGACATAGCTCTGCAAACAACTTTCAATTCGCCAGTCTTATGCAGAGCTCGACATAGCTCGACGTAGCTCTGCATACTACTTTCAATGTGCCAGTCTTATGCAGAGCTCGACATAGCTCGACGTAGCTCTGCATAGATATTTCAATGTGCCATACTTATGCAGAGCTAGACATAGCTCGACGTAGCTCTGCGTACATCTTTCAATGTGCCAGTTTAGTGCAGAGCTCTGCAATCGCCTTAGGTCTGCATAATCTTAGAAATCATCACATCAATGCACAGCTCTGCGCTCGACATAGCTCGACGTAGCTCTGCATACAATTTTCAATTCGCCAGTTTTATGCAGAGCTCGACATAGCTCGACGTAGCTCTGCATACATTTTTCAATGTGCCAGTCTTATGCAGACCTCGACATAGCAGAGCTCGACCTAGCGAATTGCAGAGCTCGACCTAGCTCGACACAGCTCTGCATAAAACTTTCAATGTTCCAGTCTTATGCAGAGCTCGACATAGCTCGACGTAACTCTGCATAGCTCTGCATACAACTTTCAATGTGCCAGACTTATGCAGAGCTCGACCTAGCTCGACATAGCTCTGCAAACAACTTTCAATTCGACAGTTTTATGCAGAGCTCGACATAGCTCGACGTAGCTCTGCATACAACTTTCAATGTGCCATTCTTATGCAGAGCTCGACATAGATCGACGTAGCTCTGCATACAACTTTCAATGTGCCAGTCTTATGCAGAGCTCGACATAGCAGAGCTCGACCTAGCGTATTGCAGAGCTCGACCTAGCTCGACATAGCTCTGCAAACAACTTTCAATTCGCAAGTCTTATGCAGAGCTCGACATAGCTCGACGTAGCTCTGCATACTACTTTCAATGTGCCAGTCTTATGCAGAGCTCGACATAGCTCGACGTAGCTCTGCATAAATATTTCAATGTGCCATACTTATGCAGAGCTCGACATAGCTCGACGTAGCTCTGCATGCAACTTTCAATGTGCCAATTTAGTGCAGAGCTCTGCAATCGCCTTAGGTCTGCATAATCTTAGAAATCATCACATCAATGCACAGCTCTGCGCTCGACATAGCTCGACGTAGCTCTGCATACAATTTTCAATTCGCCAGTCTTATGCAGAGCTCGACATAGCTCGACGTAGCTCTGCATACATTTTTCAATGTGCCAGTCTTATGCAGACCTCGACATAGCAGAGCTCGACCTAGCGATTTGCAGAGCTCGACCTAGCTCGACACAGCTCTGCATAAAACTTTCAATGTGCCAGTCTTATGCAGAGCTCGACACAGCTCTGCATAAAACTTTTAATGTGCCAGTCTTATGCAGAGCTCGACATAGCTCGACGTAACTCTGCATAGCTCTGCATACAACTTTCAATGTGCCATACTTATGCAGAGCTCGACCTAGCTCGACATAGCTCTGCAAACAACTTTCAATTCGCCAGTCTTATGCAGAGCTGGGCATAGCTCGACGAAGCTCTGCATACTACTTTCAATGTACCAGTCTTATGCAGAGCTCGACATAGCTCGAAGTAGCTCTGCATAAATATTTCAATGTGTCATACTTATGCAGAGCTCGACATAGCTCGACATAGCTCTGCATACAACTTTCAATGTGCCATTCTTATGCAGAGCTCGACATAGATCGACGTAGCTCTGCAAACAACTTTCAATTCCCCAGTCTTATGCAGAGCTCGACATAGCTCGACATAGCTCTGCAAACAACTTTCAATTCGCCAGTCTTATGCAGAGCTCGACATAGCTCGACGTAGCTGTGCATACTACTTTCAATGTGCCAGTCTTATGCAGAGCTCGACATAGTCCGACGTAGCTCTGCATAAATATTTCAATGTGCCATACTTATGCAGAGCTCGACATAGCTCGACGTAGCTCTGCATATAACTTTCAATGTGCCAGTTTAGTGCAGAGCTCTGCAATCGCCTTAGGTCTGCATAATCTTAGAAATCATCACATCAATGCACAGCTCTGCGCTCGACATAGCTCGACGTAGCTCTGCATACAATTTTCAATTCGCCAGTCTTATGCAGAGCTCGACATAGCTCGACGTAGCTCTGCATACATTTTTCAATGTGCCAGTCTTATGCAGACCTCGACATAGCAGAGCTCGACCTAGCGATTTGCAGAGCTCGACCTAGCTCGACACAGCTCTGCATAAAACTTTCAATGTGCCAGTCTTATGCAGAGCTCGACACAGCTCGACGTAACTCTGCATAGCTCTGCATACAACTTTCAATGTGCCAGACTTATGCAGAGCTCGACCTAGCTCGACATAGCTCTGCAAACAACTATCAATTCGCCAGTCTTATGCAGAGCTCGACATAGCTCGACGTAGCTCTGCATACTACTTTCAATGTACCAGTCTTATGCAGAGCTCGACATAGCTCGACGTTGCTCTGCATAAATATTTCAATGTGTCATACTTATGCAGAGCTCGATATAGCTCGACGTAGCTCTGCATACAACTTTCAATGTGCCATTCTTATGCAGAGCTCGACATAGATCGACGTAGCTCTGCATACAACTTTCAATGTGCCAGTCTTATGCAGAGCTCGACATAGCAGAGCTCGACCTAGCGTATTAGAGAGCTCGACCTAGCTCGACATAGCTCTGCAAACAACTTTCAATTCGCCAGTCTTATGCAGAGCTCGACATAGCTCGACGTAGCTCTGCATACTACTTTTAATGTGCCAGTCTTATGCAGAGCTCGACATAGCTCGACGTAGCTCTGCATAAATATTTCAATCTGCCATACTTATGCAGAGCTCGACATAGCTCGACGTAGCTCTGCATACAACTTTCAATGTGCCAGTTTAGTGCAGAGCTCTGCAATCGCCTTAGGTCTGCATAATCTTAGAAATCATCACATCAATGCACAGCTCTGCGCTCGACATAGCACGACGTAGCTCTGCATACATTTTTCAATGTGCCAGTCTTATGCAGAGCTCGACATAGCTCGAAGTAGCTCTGCATACATTTTTCAATGTGCCAGTCTTATGCAGACCTCGACATAGCAGAGCTCGACCTAGCGAGTTGCAGAGCTCGACCTAGCTCGACACAGCTCTGCATAAAACTTTCAATGTGCCACTCTTATGCAGAGCTCGACATAGCTCGACGTAACTCTGCATAGCTCTGCATACAACTTTCAATGTACCAGACTTATGCAGAGCTCGACCTAGCTCGACATAGCTCTGCAAACAACTTTCAATTCGCCAGTCTTATGCAGAGCTCGACATAGCTCGACGTAGCTCTGCATACTACTTTCAATGTACCAGTCTTATGCAGAGCTCGACATAGCTCGACGTAGCTCTGCATACATTTTTCAATGTGTCATACTTATGCAGAGCTCGACATAGCTCGACGTAGCTCTGCATACAACTTTCAATGTGCCATTCTTATGCAGAGCTCGACATAGATCGACGTAGCTCTGCATACAACTTTCAATGTGCCAGTCTTATGCAGAGCTCGACATAGCAGAGCTCGACCTAGCGTATTGCAGAGCTCGACCTAGCTCGACATAGCTCTGCAAACAACTTTCAATTCGCAAGTCTTATGCAGAGCTCGACATAGCTCGACGTAGCTCTGCATACTACTTTCAATGTGCCAGTCTTATGCAGAGCTCGACATAGCTCGACGTAGCTCTGCATAAATATTTCAATATGCCATACTTATGCAGAGCTCGACATAGCTCGACGTAGCTCTGTATACAACTTTCAATGTGCCAGTTTAGTGCAGAGCTCTGCAATCGCCTTAGGTTTGCATAATCTTAGAAATCATCACATCAATGCACAGCTCTGCGCTCGACATAGCTCGACGTAGCTCTGCATACAATTTTCAATTCGCCAGTCTTATGCAGAGCTCGACATAGAAGAGCTCGACCTAGCGAATTGCAGAGCTCGACCTAGCGAATTGCAGAGCTCGACCTAGCTCGACACAGCTCTGCATAAAACTTTCAATGTGCCACTCTTATGCAGAGCTCGACATAGCTCGACGTAACTCTGCATAGCTCTGCATACAACTTTCAATGTGCCAGACTTATGCAGAGCTCGACCTAGCTCGACATAGCTCTGCAAACAACTTTCAATTCGCCAGTCTTACGCAGAGCTCGACATAGCTCGACGTAGCTCTGCATACTACTTTCAATGTACCAGTCTTATGCAGAGCTCGACATAGCTCGACGTAGCTCTGCATAAATATTTCAATGTGCCATACTTATGCAGAGCTCGATATAGCTCGACGTAGCTCTGCATACAACTTTCAATGTGCAATTCTTATGCAGAGCTCGACATAGATCGACGTAGCTCTGCATACAACTTTCAATGTGCCAGTCTTATGCAGAGCTCGACATAGCAGAGCTCGACCTAGCGTATTGCAGAGCTCGACCTAGCTCGACATAGCTCTGCAAACAACTTTCAATTCGCCAATCTTATGCAGAGCTCGACATAGCTCGACGTAGCTCTGCATACTACTTTCAATGTGCCAGTCTTATGCAGAGCTCGACATAGCTCGACGTAGCTCTGCATAAATATTTCAATGTGCCATACTTATGCAGAGCTAGACATAGCTCGACGTAGCTCTGCATACAACTTTCAATGTGCCAGTTTAGTGCAGAGCTCTGCAATCGCCTTAGGTCTGCATAATCTTAGAAATCATCACATCAATGCACAGCTCTGCACTCGACATAGCTCGACGTAGCTCTGCATACATTTTTCAATGTGCCAGTCTTATGCAGACCTCGACATAGCAGAGCTCGACCTAGTGAATTGCAGAGCTCGACCAAGCTCGACACAGCTCTGCATAAAACTTTCAATGTGCCAGTCTTATGCAGAGCTCGACATAGCTCGACGTAACTCTGCATAGCTCTGCATACAACTTTCAATGTGCCAGACTTATGCAGAGCTCGACCTAGCTCGACATAGCTCTGCAAACTACTTTCAATTCGCCAGTCTTATGCAGAGCCCGACATAGCTCGACGTAGCTCTGCATACTACTTTCAATGTACCAGTCTTATGCAGAGCACGACATAACTCGACGTAGCTCTGCATAAATATTTCAATGTGCCATACTTATGCAGAGCTCGACATAGCTCGACGTAACTCTGCATACAACTTTCAATGTGCCATTCTTATGCAGAGCTCGACATAGCTCTGCATACAACTTTCAATGTGCCAGTCTTATGCAGAGCTCGACATAGCAGAGCTCGACCTAGCGTATTGCAGAGCTTGACCTAGCTCGACATAGCTCTGCAAACAACTTTCAATTCGCCAGTCTTATGCAGAGCTCGACATAGCTCGACGTAGCTCTGCATACTACTTTCAATGTGCCAGTCTTATGCAGAGCTCGACATAGCTCGACGTAGCTCTGCATAGATATTTCAATGTGCCATACTTATGCAGAGCTAGACATAGCTCGACGTTGCTCTGCGTACATCTTTCAATGTGCCAGTTTAGTGCAGAGCTCTGCAATCGCCTTAGGTCTGCATAATCTAAGAAATCATCACATCAATGCACAGCTCTGCGCTCGACATAGCTCGACGTAGCTCTGCATACAATTTTCAATTCGCCAGTTTTATGCAGAGCTCGACATAGCTCGACGTAGCTCTGCATACATTTTTCAATGTGCCAGTCTTATGCAGACCTCGACATAGCAGAGCTCGACCTAGCGATTTGCAGAGCTCGACCTAGCTCGACACAGCTCTGCATAAAACTTTCAATGTGCCAGTCTTATGCAGAGCTCGACACAGCTCGACGTAACTCTGCATAGCTCTGCATACAACTTTCAATGTGCCAGACTTATGCAGAGCTCGACCTAGCTCGACATAGCTCTGCAAACAACTTTCAATTCGCCAGTCTTATGCAGAGCTCGACATAGCTCGACGTAGCTCTGCATACTACTTTCAATGTACCAGTCTTATGCAGAGCTCGACATAGCTCGACGTAGCTCTGCATAAATATTTCAATGTGTCATACCTATGCAGAGCTCGACATAGCTCGACGTAGCTCTGCATACAACTTTCAATGTGCCATTCTTATGCAGAGCTCGACATAGATCGACGTAGCTCTGCATACAACTTTCAATGTGCCAGTCTTATGCAGAGCTCGACATAGCAGAGCTCGACCTAGCGTATTGCAGAGCTCGACATAGCTCTGCAAACAACTTTCAATTCGCAAGTCTTATGCAGAGCTCGACATAGCTCGACGTAGCTCTGCATACTACTTTCACTGTGCCAGTCTTATGCAGACTCGATATAGCGCGACGTAGCTCTGCATAAATATTTCAATGTGCCATACTTATGCAGAGCTCGACATAGCTCGACGTAGCTCTGCATGCAACTTTCAATGAGCCAGTTTAGTGCAGAGCTCTGAAATCGCCTTAGGCCTGCATAATCTTAGAAATCATCACATCAATGCACAGCTCTGCGCTCGACATAGCTCGACGTAGCTCTGCATACAATTTTCAATTCGCCAGTCTTATGCAGAGCTCGACATAGCTCGACGTAGCTCTGCATACATTTTTCAATGTGCCAGTCCTATGCAGACCTCGACATAGCAGAGCTCGACCTAGCGAATTGCAGAGCTCGACCTAGCTCGACACAGCTCTGCATAAAACTTTCAATGTGCCACTCTTATGCAGAGCTCGACATAGCTCGACGTAACTCTGCATAGCTCTGCATACAACTTTCAATGTGCCAGACTTATGCAGCGCTCGACCTAGCTCGACATAGCTCTGCAAACAACTTTCAATTCGCCAGTCTTATGCAGAGCTCGACATAGCTCGACGTAGCTCTGCATACACCTTTCAATGTGCCATTCTTATGCAGAGCTCGACATAGATCGACGTAGCTCTGCATACAACTTTCAATGTGCCAGTCTTATGCAGAGCTCGACATAGCAGAGCTCGACCTAGCGTATTGCAGAGCTCGACCTAGCTCGACATAGCTCTGCAAACAACTTTCAATTCGCCAGTCTTATGCAGAGCTCGACATATCTCGACGTAGCCCTGCATACTACTTTTAATGTGCCAGTCTTATGCAGAGCTCGACTTAGTTCGACGTAGCTCTGCATAAATATTTCAATCTGCCATACTTATGCAGAGCTCGACATAGCTCGACGTAGCGCTGCATACAACTTTCAATGTGCCAGTTTAGTGCAGAGCTCTGCAATCGCCTTAGGTCTGCATAATCTTAGAAATCATCACATCTATGCACAGCTCTGCGCTCGACATAACTCGACGTAGCTCTGCATACATTTTTCAATGTGCCAGTCTTATGCAGACCTCGACATAGCAGAGCTCGACCTAGCGAATTGCAGAGCTCGACCTAGCTCGACACAGCTCTGCATAAAACTTTCAATGTGCCAGTCTTATGCAGAGCTTGACATAGCTCGACGTAACTCTGCATAGCTCTGCATACAACTTTCAATGTGCCAGACTTATGCAGAGCTCGACCTAGCTCGACATAGCTCTGCAAACAACTTTCAATTCGCCAGTCTTATGCAGAGCTGGACATAGCTCGACGAAGCTCTGCATACTACTTTCAATGTACCAGTCTTATGCCGAGCTCGACATAGCTCGACGTAGCTCTGCATACATTTTTCAATGTGCCAGTCTTATGCAGACCTCGACATAGCAGAGTTCGACCTAGCGAATTGCAGAGCTCGACCTAGCTCAACACAGCTCTGCATAAAACTTTCAATGTGCCAGTCTTATGCCGAGCTCGACATAGCTCGACGTAACTCTGCATAGCTCTGCATACAACTTTCAATGTGCCAGACTTATGCAGAGCTAGACCTAGCTCGACATAGCTCTGCAAACAACTTTCAATTCGCCAGTCTTATGCAGAGCTCGACATAGCTCGACGTAGCTCTGCATACTACTTTCAATGTACCAGTCTTATGAAGAGCTCGACATAGCTCGACGTAGCTCTGCATAAATAGTTCAATGTGCCATACTTATGCAGAGCTCGACATAGCTCGACGTAGCTCTGCATACAACTTTCAATGTGCCATTCTTATGCAGAGCTCGACATAGATCGACGTAGCACTGCATACAACTTTCAATGTGCCAGTCTTATGCAGAGCTCGACATAGCAGAGCTCGACCTAGCGTATTGAAGAGCTCGACCTAGCTCGACGTAGCTCTGCATACAATTTTCAATTCGCCAGTCTTATGCAGAGCTCGACATAGCTCGACGTAGCTCTGCATACATTTTTCAATGTGCCAGTCTTATGCAGACCTCGACATAGCAGAGCTCGACCTAGCGAATTGCAGAGCTCGACCTAGCTCGACACAGCTCTGCATAAAACTTTCAAGGTGCCAGTCTTATGCAGAGCTCGACATAGCACGACGTAACTCTGCATAGCTCTGTATACAGCTTTCAAAGTGCCAGACTTATGCAGAGCTCGACCTAGCTCGACATAGCTCTGCAAACAACTTTAAATTCGCCAGTCTTATGCAGAGCTCGACATAGCTGGACGTAGGTCTGCATACTACTTTCAATGTACCAGTCTTATGCAGAGCTCGACATAGCTCGACGTAGCTCTGCATGAATATTTCAATGAGTCATACTTATGCTGAGCTCGACATAGCTCAACGTAGCTCTGCATCCAACTTTCAATGTGTCATTCTTATGCAGAGCTCGACATAGATCGACGTAGCTCTGCATACAACTTTCAATGTGCCAGTCTTATGCAGAGCTCGACATAGCAGAGATCGACCTAGCGTATTGCAGAGCTCGACCTAGCACGACATAGCTCTGCAAACAACTTTCAATTCGCCAGTCCTATGCAAAAGCTCGACATAGCTCGACGTAGCTCTGCATACTACTTTCAATGTGCCAGTCTTATGCAGAGCTCGACATAGCTCGACATACTCGACGTAACTCTGCATAGCTCTGCATACATCTTTCAATGTGCCAGACTTATGCAGAGCTCGACCTAGCTCGACATAGCTCTGCAAACAACTTTCAATTCGCCAGTCTTATGCAGAACTCGACATAGCTCCACGTAGCTCTGCATACTACTTTCAATGTACCAGTCTTATGCAGAGCTCGACATAGCTCGACGTAGCTCTGCATAAATATTTCAATGTGTCATACTTATGCAGAGCTCGACATAGCTCGACGTAGCTCTGCATACAACTTTCAATGTGCCATTCTTATGCAGAGCTCGACATAGATCGACGTAGCTCTGCATACAACTGACACATTGACTTGGAGATAAGGACCTGGGTTTTGTGTGAGCCAGATCGTCTCATGATGGCTAACATTTCTGTCAAATAATTTCAAAATACATTCCGAACTAAGAAAGTTATCGACCGTTTTTAAGTTTTGGACATTTTTTTTTTTCACCTTTGACTTCTAAGTACGACCTTGACCTTGGAGGTACGGATACGGGTTTTGCGCACGACACATTGTCTTATGATGGTCAACATTACTGCAAAGTAATTTCAAAATCCATAAAGAAATAAGAACGTAATTGACTGTCTTTAAGTTTCGGATCCTTTTTTACCTTGACCTTGGAGGTTCGGAACTGGGTTTTGCACGCGACACATCATAACTCATGATGGTTAATATTTCTGCAAAGAAATTCCAAAACCCATCCAGAAATAAGAAAGTTATAGACTGCGCTTAGGTTTCGGACGGGCGGGCGAACAGACGGACGAATGGCGGGGCATAAACTAGGTTAGAATGAAGAATGGACAATCCGGTAACCTGCCGTAGTTGTTGAACTATTTAATATGACCAATTAAATCGTCATCTCCTCGAACATTTGTTTTATTTACATGTAAGGAAAAACCAGATTCAAAGGGCTGAAATCCCCAAGAGTCAGTTCTCTTTTTGAAACCTGTAAATCCCTTATTTTAAGTACAGACAGGTCGTTTAATTGGGGCGGTCTTAAAGAGTACCCAGTCTATTTGAGCAGTCTTAAAGAGTACCCATAGTTTATGAATTTAAGCAGGAATAAGAAAAACAAAGTATTGCCCTGTACACACACTCTTTTCAAGAACACACAGATTGCGAGTGCTCCTAAGTATCGTCAAATTGGGGCGGTCTTCAAGAGTACCCAGGGTCTAGATATATGACTAGAAATAAGAAATATAAAGTATACCCCTGTAAATCCACTCTTTTCAAGCATACACAGATTGTGAGTGTTTGGACAGTCATAAAAAGTATCTACAGTCTATGTATTTAAGCAGGAGTATGTGCCTGAAAACCTGAAAACCCTCTCTTTCCAGCACATACACAGGCTGCAGTTGCTCCTAAGAATCGGCTAATTGGGACGATCTGAAAGAGCACACAGAGTCTATTATTTTAGCAGGAATAAGAAAAATAAAGTATACCACTGTAAATCCCAACTTTTCAAGCACCCACAGATTGCGGGTGCTCCTTAGAATCGTCTTATTGAAGCGGTTTTAATGTGTATCCATAGACTAAGTATTTTTTCTTCTTTGAATCGTCTGAGGCGGTCTTAAATTGTAACCACAGCCTATGTATTTAAGCAGGAATAAGAAAAAATAGTATAGCCCTTTCAAGCCTACACAGATTGCGGGTGGACCATAGAATCATCTAATTTGGACAGTCTTTAAGTGTATCTAGACGATCTTTGTATTTTATGCAGGAATAAAACAATAAAGTATATCCCTGTAAATCCCTCTTTTCAAGTACACCAAGATTGCGGGTGCTCCTAAGAATCGTCATATGGGTTCCGTCTTAAAGAATACCCACAGTCTATGTATTTTATGCAAGAATAATAATAATAACAAAATATCACCCTGTAAACCCCCCTTTTCTGACACACACAGATTGCAGGTACTCCATAGGATCATATAATTTAGGCGGTCATAAATAGTACCCACAGTCTATGTATTTAAGCAGGAATAAAGAATAACTACAGTTTATGTATTTAAACAGGAATAAGAAAAGTAAAGTATACCCCCTGTAAACCCTATCTTTTCATACACACAGATTGCGAATGCTACTTAGAATTGTCTAAATGGGGCGGTCTTAAGAGTACCCACAGTGTGAGTGAGTGAGTGTTTCAGTTTTACGTCCCACCAACAGCTTAGGTCATACAGAGACTGGACTCGGTTTAAGGACTCATCCAAAAGTCTGGAGAAGCCCGGGATCGATCCTGCGACCCCTGAGTTACAAGGCGAGTAGCGTAACCACTGCACCATGGACGCTTCCAATACCCAAGGTGCATGTATTTTTATGCAGGAATAAGTAAAATAAAGTAAGTCCCTGAAAGCTCTCTCTTTTCAAGCACACACAGATTGCAAATGCTCTTTGGAATCATTTTAAAGAGTAACCACAGACTGTATTTAAGCAGGACTAAGAAAAAATAAAGTATATCCCTTAAACCCCCACTTTTGTACGTACACAGATTGTAGATGCTCCTTAGAATCGTCTATTTGGAGCGCTCTTAAAGGGTACCAACAGTCTGTATTTAAGCAGACCTAAGGCGATTGCAGAGCTCTGCACTAAACTGGCGCATTGAAAGTTGTATGCAGAGCTATGTCGAGTTATGTCGAGCTCTGCATTAGAATGGCGAATTTGAAAGTTGTATGCAGAGCTATGTCGAGCTATGACGAGACCTGCATTAGACATGCGAATTGAAAGTTATATGCAGAGCTATGTCGAGCTATGTTGAGCTCTCCATTAGACTGGTGATTTGAAAGTTGTATGCAGAGCTACGTTGAGCTATGTCGAGCGCAGAGCTGTGCATTGATGTGCTGATTTCAAAGTTAATGCAGACCTAAGGCGATTGCAGAGCTCTGCACTAAACTACCGAATTGATAGTTGTATGCAGAGCTACGTCGAGCTAGGTCGAGCGCAGAGCTCTGCATTGATGTTTATGCAGACTTAATGCGGTTGCAGAGCTCTGCACTAAACTGGCGCATTGAAAGTTGTATGCAGAGCTATGTCGAGTTACGTCAAGTTATGTCGAGCTCTGCATTAGACTTGGGAATTGAAAGTTGTATGAAGAGCTATGTCGAGCTATGTCGAGATCTGCATAAGACTGGCGATTTGAAACTTGTATGCAAAGCTACGTCGAGCTATGCCGAGCGCAGAGCTGTGCGTTGATGTGTTTTTTTTTTCATAGTTTATGCAGACCTAAGGCGAATACAGAGCTTTGCACTAAACTAGCGAATTGAAAGTTGTATGCAGAGCTGCCTCGAGCTATGTCTAGTTCAGAGCTCTGCATTGATGTGCTGATTCCAATGTTTATGCAGACCTAAGGCGATTGCAGAGCTCTGCACTTACTAGCAAACTGAAATCTGTATGCAGACCTACGTCGAGCTATGTCGAGCACAGAGCTCTGCATTGATGTGCTGATAACAATGTTTATGCAGACCTTAGGCGATTGCAGGGCTCTGCACTAAACTGGCACATTGGAAGTCGCATGCAGAGCTACGTCGAGCTATGTCGAGCTCTGCATTAGACTTGGGAATTGAAAGTTGTATGCAGAGCTATGTCGAGCTCTGCATTAGACTGTGTAATTGAAAGTTGTATTTAGAGCTACGTCGAGCTATGTCGAGCGCAGAGCTGTGTAATGATGTGCTGATTTCAAGTTTTATGTAGACCTAAGGCGATTGCAGAGCTCTGCACTAAACTGGCACATTGAAAGTTGTATGCAGAGCCACGTCGAGCTATGTCGAGCTCTGCATAAGACTGGCGAATTGAAAGTTGTATGCAGAGCTATAATGAGCTAGGTCGAGCTCTACATAAGACCGGCGAATTGAAACTTCTTATGGAGATCTATGTCGAGCTCTGCATTAGACTGGCGAATTGAAATTTGTATTCAGAGCTAGGTCGAGCTATGTCGAGCGCAGAGCTGTGCATTAATGTGCTGGTTTCATAGTTTATGCAGACCCAAGGCGATTGCAGAGCTCTGCACTAAACTGGCACATTGAAAGTTGTATGCAGAGCTACGTCGAGCTATGTCGAGCTCTGCAGTAGACTTGGGAATTGAAAAGTGTATGAAGAGATATGTCGAGCTCTGCAATAGACAGGCGAATTGAAAAGTTGTATGTAGAGCTACGTCGAGCTATGTCGAGCGCAGAGCTGTGTAATGATGTGCTGATTTCAAGGTTTATGTAGTCCCAAGGCGATTGCAGGGCTCTGCACTAAATTGGCCTATTGAAAGTTGTATGCAGAGCCACGTCGAGCTATGTCGAGCTCTGCATAAGATTGGCGACTTTAAAGTTGTATGCAGAGCTATGTTGAGCTAGGTTTAGCTCTACATTAGAACGGCGAATTGAAACTTTTTATGGAGAGCTATGTCGAGCTCTGCATTAGACTGGCGAATTGAAATTTTTATGCAGAGCTACGTCGAGCTATGTCGAGTGCAGGGCTGTGCAATGATGTGCTGATCTCAAAGTTTATGCAGACCATAGGCGATTGCAGAGCTCTGCACTTAACTGGCACCTTGAAAGTTGTATGCAGAGCTACGTCGAGCAATGTCGAGCTCTGCTTAAGTCTGGCACATTGAAAGTTGTATGCAGAGCTACGTCGAGCTATGTCGAGCTCTGCATAAGACTGGCGAATTGAAAATTGTATGCAGAACTACGTCGAGCTATGTCGAGCGCAGAGCTGTGCTTACCTAAGACGACTGCAGAGCTCTGCACTAAACTGGCACATTGAAAGTTGTATGCAGAGCTACGTCGAGCTATGTCGAGCTCTGCAAAAGACTCGCACATTGAAAGTTGTATGCAGAGCTTCGTCGAGCTATGTCGAGCTCTGCATAAGTCTGGCACATTGAAAGATGTATGCAGAGCTACGTCGCGCTATGTCGAGCTGTGCATACGACTGGCGAATTGAAAATTGTATGCAGAGCTACGTCGAGCTATGTCGAGCGCCAAGTGCAGAAGACTGGCACATTGAATATTGTATGCAGAGCTACGTCGCGCTATGTCGAGCTATGCATAAGTCCGGCAAATTGAAAGGTGTATGCAGAGCTACGTCGAGCTATGTCGAGCTCTGCAGAAGACTGTCACATTGAAAGTTGAATGCAGAGCTACGTCGAGCTCTGCATAAGACTTGCGAATTGACTGTTGTATGCAGAGCAATGTTGAGCTAGGTCGAGCTCTGCAATTTGCTAGGTCGAGCTCTGCTTTGTCGTGCTCTGCAGCTACGTGGAGCTATGTGGAGCGCAGAGCTGCGCAATCATGTGCTGGTTTCTAAGTTTATGCAGACCTAACTGGCACATTAAAAGTTGTATACAGAGCTACGTCGAGCTATGACCAGCTCTGCATAAGACTGGCGCAGTGAAAGTCTTATGCAGAGCTACGTCGAGCTATGTCGAGTTCTGCATAATACTTGCGAATTGTAAGTTGAATGCAGAGCTATGCCGAGCTAGGTCGAGCTCTAATATGTCGAGCTCTGCACTAAACTGGCACACTGAAAGTTGTATGCAGAGCTACGTCGAGCAATGTCGAGCTCTGCATAAGACTGCCACATTGAAAGTTGTATGCAGAGCAACGTCGAGCTATGTCGAGGTCTGCATAAAACTAACACATATGCAGAGCTACGTCGAGCTATGTCGAGCGCAGAGATGTGCATGAATGTGCTGATGTGTAAGATTATGCAGCCCTAAGGCGATTGCAGAGCTCTGCACTAAACTGGCACATTGAAAGTTGTATGCAGAGCTACGTCGAGCTGTGTCGAGCTCTGCATAAGTCTGGCACATTGAAATATGTATGCAGAGCTACGTCGAGCTATGTAGAGCTCTGCATAAGACTGGCACATTGAAAGTAGTATGCAGAGCTACGTCGAGCTATGTCGAGCTCTGCATAAGACTGGCGAATTGAGAGTTGTTTGCAGAGCTATGTCGAGCTAGGTCGAGCTCTGCAATTCGCTAGGTCGAGCTCTGCTATGTCGAGCTCTGCATAAGGCTGGCACATTGAAAGTTGTATGCAGAGCTACGTCGATCTTTGTCGAGCTCTGCATAAGAATGGCACATTGAAAGTTGTATGCAGAGCTACGTCGAGCTATGTCGAGCTCTGCATAAGTATGGCACATTGAAATATTTATGCAGAGCTACGTCGAGTTATGTCGAGCTCTGCATAAGACTTGTACATTGAAAGTAGTATGCAGATCTACGTCGAGCTATGTCGAGCTCTGCATAAGACTGGCGAATTGAAAGTTGTTTGCAGAGCTATGTCGAGCTAGGTCGAGCTCTGCATTAGTCTGGCACATTGAAAGATGTATGCAGAGCTATGCAGAGTTACGTCGAGCTATCTCGAGCTCTGCATAAGACTGGCACATTGAAAGTTTTATGCAGAGCTGTGTCGAGCTAGGTCGAGCTCTGCAATTCGTTAGGTCGAGCTCTGCTATGTCGAGGTCTGCATAAGACTGGCACATTGAAAAATGTATGCAGAGCTACGTCGAGCTATGTCGAGCTCTGCATAAGACTGGCGAATTGAAAATTGTATGCAGAGCTACGTCGAGCTATGTCGAGCGCAGAGCTGTGCATTGATGTGATGATTTCTAAGATTATGCAGACCTAAGGCGATTGCAGAGCTCTGCAATAAACTGGCACATTGAAAGTTGAATGAAGAGCTAGGTCGAGCTATGTCGAGCTCTACATAAGTGTGGCACGTTGAACTATTTATGCAGAGCTACGTGGAGCTATGTCGAGCTCTGCATAAGACTGGCACATTGAAAGTAGTATGCAGAGCTACGTCGAGCTATGTCGAGCTCTGCATAAGACTGGCGAATTGAAAGTTGTTCGCAGAGCTATGTCGAGCTAGGTCGAGCTCTGCAATTCGCTATGTCGAGCTCTGCTATGTCGAGCTCTGCATAAGACTGGCACATTGAAAGTTGTTTGCAGAGTTACGTCGAGCTATGTCGAGCTCTGCATAAGACTGGCGAATTGAAAGTTGTATGCAGAGCTATGTCGAGCTAGGTCGAGCTCTGCAATTCGCTAGGTCGAGCTCTGCTATGTCGAGCTCTGCATAAGACTGGCACATTGAAATTTGTATTCAGAGCTACGTCGATCTATGTCGAGCTCTGCATAAGACTGGCACATTGAAAGTTGTATGCAGAGCTACGTCGAGCTATGTCGAGCACAGAGCTGTGCATTGATGTGCTGATTTCTAAGATTATGCAGACCTAAGGCGATTACAGAGCTCTGCACTAAACTGGCACATTGAAAGTTGTATGCAGAGCTACGTCGAGCTATGTTGAGCTCTGCATAAGTCTGGCACATTGAAATATTTATGCAGAGCTATGTCGAGCTATGTCGAGCTCTGCATAAGACTGGCACATTGAAAGTAGTATGCAGTGCTATGTCGAGCTATGTCGAGCTCTGCACGAATCTGGCACATTGAAAATTTTATGCAGAGCTTTGTCGAGCTAGGTCGAGCTCTGCAATTCGCTTGGTCGAGCTCTGCTATGTCGAGCTCTGCGCTAACCTGGCACATTGAAAGTTGTATGCAGAGCTACGTCGAGCTATGTCGAGCTCTGCATAAGACTTGCGAATTGAAAATTGCATGCAGAGCTACGTCGAGCTATGTCGAGCGCAGAGCTGTGCATTGATGTGCTGATTTCTAAGATTATGCAGACCTAATGCGATTGCAGAGCTCTGCACTAAACTGGCACATTGAAAGTTGTATGCAGAGCTATGTCGAGCTAGGTCGAGCTCTGCAATTCGCTAGGTCGAGCTCTGCTATGTCGAGCTCTGCATAAGACTGGCACATTGAAAAATGTATGCAGAGCTACGTCGAGCTATGTCGAGCTCTGCATAAGACTGGCGAATTGAAAATTGTATGCAGAGCTACGTCGAGTTATGTCGAGCGCAGATCTGTGCATTGATGTGATGATTTCTAAGATTATGCAGACCTAAGGCGATTGCAGAGCTCTGCACTAAACTGGCACATTGAAAGTTGCATGCAGAGCTACGTCGAGCTATATCGAGCTCTGCATAAGTATGGCACATTGAAATATTTATGCAGAGCTTCGTCGAGCTATGTCGAGCTGTGCATAAGACTGGCACTTTGAAAGTAGTATGCAGAGCTACGTCGAGCTATGTCGAGCTCTGCATAAGACTGGCGTATTGAAAGTTGTTTGCAGAGCTATGTCGAGCTATGTCGAGCTCTGCAATACGCTAGGTCGAGCTCTGCTATGTCGAGCTCTGCATAAGACTGGCACATTGAAAGTTGTATGCAGAGCTACGTCGATCTATGTCGAGCTCTGCATAAGAATGGCACATTGAAAGTTGTATGCAGAGCTACGTCGAGCTATATCGAGCTCTGCATAAGTATGACACATTGAAATATTTATGCAGAGCTACGTCGAGCTATGTCGAGCTCTGCATAAGACTGGTACATTGAAAGTAGTATGCAGAGCTACGTCGAGCTATGTCGAGCTCTGCATAAGACTGGCGAATTGAAAGTTGTTTGCAGAGCTATGTCGAGCTTGGTCGAGCTCTGCATAAGTCTGACACATTGAAAGTTGTATGCAGAGCTATGCAGAGTTACGTCGAGCTGTGTCGAGCTCTGCATAAGACTGGCACATTGAAAGTTTTATGCAGAGCTGTGTCGAGCTAGGTCGAGCTCTGCAATTCGCTAGGTCGAGCTCTGCTATGTCGAGGTCTGCATAAGACTGGCACATTGAAAAATGTATGCAGAGCTACGTCGAGCTATGTCGAGCTCTGCATAAGACTGGCGAATTGAAAATTGTATGCAGAGCTACGTCGAGCTATGTCGAGCGCAGAGCTGTGCATTGATGTGATGATTTCTAAGATTATGCAGACCTAAGGCGATTGCAGAGCTCTGCACTAAACTGGCACATTGAAAGTTGCGTGCAGAGCTACGTCGAGCTATGTCGAGCTCTGCATAAGTATGGCACATTGAAATATTTATGCAGAGCTACGTCGAGCTATGTCGAGCTCTGCATAAGACTGGCACATTGAAAGTAGTATGCAGAGCTACGTCGAGCTATGTCGAGCTCTGCATAAGACTTGCGAATTGAAAGTTGTTTGCAGAGCTATGTCGAGCTAGGTCGAGCTCTGCAATACGCTAGGTCGAGCTCTGCTATGTCGAGCTCTGCATAAGACTGGCACATTGAAAGTTGTATGCAGAGCTACGTCGATCTATGTCGAGCTCTGCATAAGAATGACACATTGAAAGTTGTATGCAGAGCTACGTCGAGCTATGTTGAGCTCTGCATAAGTCTGGCACATTGAAATATTTATGCAGAGCTATGTCGAGCTATGTCGAGCTCTGCATAAGACTGGCACATTGAAAGTAGTATGCAGTGCTATGTCGAGCTATGTCGAGCTCTGCATAAATCTGGCACATTGAAAATTTTATGCAGAGCTGTGTCGAGCTAGGTCGAGCTCTGCAATTCGCTAGGTCGAGCTCTGCTATGTCGAGCTCTGCGCTAACCTGGCACATTGAAAGTTGTATGCAGAGCTACGTCGAGCTATGTCGAGCTCTGTATAAGACTTGCGAATTGAAAATTGCATGCAGAGCTACGTCGAGCTATGTCGAGCGCAGAGCTGTGCATTGATGTGCTGATTTCTAAGATTATGCAGACCTAATGCTATTGCAGAGCTCTGCACTAAACTGGCACATTGAAAGTTGTATGCAGAGCTATGTCGAGCTAGGTCGAGCTCTGCAATTCGCTAGGTCGAGCTCTGCTATGTCGAGCTCTGCATAAGACTGGCACATTAAAAAATGTATGCAGAGCTACGTCGAGCTATGTCGAGCTCTGCATAAGACTGGCGAATTGAAAATTGTATGCAGAGCTACGTCGAGCTATGTCGAGCGCAGATCTGTGCATTGATGTGATGATTTCTAAGATTATGCAGACCTTAGGCGATTGCAGAGCTCTGCACTAAACTGGCACATTGAAAGTTGCATGCAGAGCTACGTCGAGCTATATCGAGCTCTGTATAAGTATGGCACATTGAAATATTTATGCAGAGCTACGTCGAGCTATGTCGAGCTCTGCATAAGATTGGCACATTGAAAGTAGTATGCAGAGCTACGTCGAGCTATGTCGAGCTCGGCATAGGACTGGCGAATTGAAAGTTGTTTGCAGAGCTATGTCGAGCTAGGTCGAGCTCTGCAATACGCTAGGTCGAGCTCTGCTATGTCGAGCTCTGCATAAGACTGGCACATTGAAAGTTGTATGCAGAGCTACGTCGATCTATGTCGAGCTCTGCATAAGAATGGCACATTGAAAGTTGTATGCAGAGCTACGTCGAGCTATATCGAGCTCTGCATAAGTATGACACATTGAAATATTTATGCAGAGCTACGTCGAGCTATGTCGAGCTCTGCATAAGACTGGTACATTGAAAGTAGTATGCAGAGCTACGTCGAGCTATGTCGAGCTCTGCATAAGACTGGCGAATTGAAAGTTGTTTGCAGAGCTATGTCGAGCTAGGTCGAGCTCTGCATAAGTCTGGCACATTGAAAGTTGTATGCAGAGCTATGCAGAGTTACGTCGGGCTGTGTCGAGCTCTGCATAAGACTGGCACATTGAAAGTTTTATGCAGAGCTGTGTCGAGCTAGGTCGAGCTCTGCAATTCGCTAGGTCGAGCTCTGCTATGCCGAGGTCTGCATAAGACTGGCACATTGAAAAATGTATGCAGAGCTACGTCGAGCTATGTCGAGCTCTGCATAAGACAGGCGAATTGAAAATTGTATGCAGAGCTACGTCGAGCTATGTTGAGCGCAGAGCTGTGCATTGATGTGATGATTTCTAAGATTATGCAAAGCCTAAGGCGATTGCAGAGCTCTGCACTAAACTGGCACATTGAAAGTTGCATGCAGAGCTACGTCGAGCTATGTCGAGCTCTGCAAAAGTATGGCTTATTGAAATATTTATGCAGAGCTACGTCGAGCTATGTCGAGCTCTGCATAAGACTGGCACATTAAAAGTAGTATGCAGAGCTACGTCGAGCTATGTCGAGCTCTGCATAAGACTGGCGAATTGAAAGTTGTTTGCAGAGCTATGTCGAGCTAGGTCGAGCTCTGCAATACGCTAGGTCGAGCTCTGCTATGTCGAGCTCTGCATAAGACTGGCACATTGAAAGTTGTATGCAGAGCTACGTCGATCTATGTCGAGCTCTGCATAAGAATGGCACATTGAAAGTTGTATGCAGAGCTACGTCGAGCTAGGTCGAGCTCTGCAATTCGCTAGGTCGAGCTCTGCTATGTCGAGCTCTGCATAAGACTGGCACATTGAAAAGTGTATGCAGAGCTACGTCGAGCTATGTCGAGCTCTGCATAAGACTGGCACAATGAAAAATGTATGCAGAGCTACGTCGAGCTATGTCGAGCGCAGAGCTGTGCATTGATGTGATGATTTCTAAGATTATGCAGACCTAAGGCGATTGCAGAGCTCTGCACTAAACTGGCACATTGAAAGTTGTATGCAGAGCTACGTCGAGCTATGTCGAGCTCTGCATAAGTATGGCAGATTGAAATATTTCTGCAGAGCTACGTCGAGCTATGTCGAGCTCTGCATAAGACTGGCACATTAAAAGTAGTATGCAGAGCTACGTCGAGCTATGTCGAGCTCTGCATAAGACTGGCGAATTGAAAGTTGTTTGCAGAGCTATGTCGAGCTAGGTCGAGCTCTGCAATACGCTAGGTTGAGATCTGCTATGTCGAGCTCTGCATAAGACTGGCACATTGAAAGTTGTATGCAGAGCTACGTCGATCTATGTCGAGCTCTGCATAAGAATGGCACATTGAAAGTTGTATGCAGAGCTACGTCGAGCTATATCGAGCTCTGCATAAGTATGACACATTGAAATATTTATGCAGAGCTACGTCGAGCTATGTCGAGCTTTGCATAAGACTGGTACATTGAAAGTAGTATGCAGAGCTACGTCGAGCTATGTCGAGCTCTGCATAAGACTGGCGAATTGAAAGTTGTTTGCAGAGCTATGTCGAGCTAGGTCGAGCTCTGCATAAGTCTGGCACATTGAAAGTTGTATGCAGAGCTATGCAGAGTTACGTCGAGCTGTGTCGAGCTCTGCATAAGACTGGCACATTGAAAGTTTTATGCAGAGCTGTGTCGAGCTAGGTCGAGCTCTGCAATTCGCTAGGTCGAGCTCTGCTATGTCGAGGTCTGCATAAGACTGGCACATTGAAAAATGTATGCAGAGCTACGTCGAGCTATGTCGAGCTCTGCATAAGACTGGCGAATTGAAAATTGTATGCAGAACTACGTCGAGCTATGTCGAGCGCAGAGCTGTGCATTGATGTGATGATTTCTAAGATTATGCAGACCTAAGGCGATTGCAGAGCTCTGCACTAAACTGGCACATTGAAAGTTGTATGCAGAGCTACGTCGAGCTATGTCGAGCTCTGCATAAGTATGGCAGATTGAAATATTTATGCAGAGCTACGTCGAGCTATGTCGAGCTCTGCATAAAACTGGCACATTGAAAGTAGTATGCAGAGCTACGTCGAGCTATGTCGAGCTCTGCATAAGACTGGCGAATTGAAAGTTGTTTGCAGAGCTATGTCGAGCTAGGTCGAGCTCTGCAATACGCTATGTCGAGCTCTGCTATGTCGAGCTCTGCATAAGACTGGCACATTGAAAGTTGTATGCAGAGCTACGTCGATCTATGTCGAGCTCTGCATAAGAATGGCACATTGAAAGTTGTATGCAGAGCTACGTCGAGCTATATCGAGCTCTGCATAAGTATGACACATTGAAATATTTATGCAGAGCTACGTCGAGCTATGTCGAGCTCTGCATAAGACTGGTACATTGAAAGTAGTATGCAGAGCTACGTCGAGCTATGTCGAGCTCTGCATAAGACTGGCGAATTGAAAGTTGTTTGCAGAGCTATGTCGAGCTAGGTCGAGCTCTGCATAAGTCTGGCACATTGAAAGTTGTATGCAGAGCTATGCAGAGTTACGTCGAGCTGTGTCGAGCGCTGCATAAGACTGGCACATTGAAAGTTTTATGCAGAGCTGTGTCGAGCTAGGTCGAGCTCTGCAATTCGCTAGGTCGAGCTCTGCTATGTCGAGGTCTGCATAAGACTGGCACATTGAAAAATGTATGCAGAGCTACGTCGAGCTATGTCGAGCTCTGCATAAGACTGGCGAATTGAAAATTGTATGCAGAGCTACGTCGAGCTATGTCGAGCGCAGAGCTGTGCATTGATGTGATGATTTCTAAGATTATGCAGACCTAAGGCGATTGCAGAGCTCTGCACTAAACTGGCACATTGAAAGTTGTATGCAGAGCTACGTCGAGCTATGTCGAGCTCTGCATAAGTATGGCAGATTGAAATATTTATGCAGAGCTACGTCGAGCTATGTCGAGCTCTGCATAAAACTGGCACATTGAAAGTAGTATGCAGAGCTACGTCGAGCTATGTCGAGCTCTGCATAAGACTGGCACATTGAAAGTTGTTTGCAGAGCTATGTCGAGCTAGGTCGAGCTCTGCAATACGCTAGGTCGAGCTCTGCTATGTCGAGCTCTGCATAAGACTGGCACATTGAAAAATGTATGCAGAGCTACGTCGAGCTATGTCGAGCTCTGCATAAGACTGGCGAATTGAAAATTGTATGCAGAGCTACGTCGAGCTATGTCGAGCGCAGAGCTGTGCATTGATGTGATGATTTCTAAGATTATGCAGACCTAAGGCGATTGCAGAGCTCTGCACTAAACTGGCACATTGAAAGTTGTATGCAGAGCTACGTCGAGCTATGTCGAGCTCTGCATAAGTATGGCAGATTGAAATATTTATGCAGAGCTACGTCGAGCTATGTCGAGCTCTGCATAAAACTGGCACATTGAAAGTAGTATGCAGAGCTACGTCGAGCTATGTCGAGCTCTGCATAAGACTGGCGAATTGAAAGTTGTTTGCAGAGCTATGTCGAGCTAGGTCGAGCTCTGCAATACGCTAGGTCGAGCTCTGCTATGTCGAGCTCTGCATAAGACTGGCACATTGAAAGTTGTATGCAGAGCTACGTCGATCTATGTCGAGCTCTGCATAAGAATGGCACATTGAAAGTTGTATGCAGAGCTACGTCGAGCTATGTCGAGCTCTGCATAAGTATGACACATTGAAATATTTATGCAGAGCTACGTCGAGCTATGTCGAGCTCTGCATAAGACTGATTCATTGAAAGTAGTATGCAGAGCTTCGTCGAGCTCTGCATAAGACTGGCGAATGCAAAGTTGTTTGCAGAGCTATGTCGAGCTAGGTCGAGCTCTGCATAAGTCTGGCACATTGAAAGTTGTATGCAGAGCTATGCAGAGTTACGTCGAGCTATGTCGAGCTCTGCATAAGACTGGCCCATTGAAAGTTTTATGCAGAGCTGTGTCGAGCTAGGTCGAGCTCTGCAATTCGCTAGGTCGAGCTCTGCTATGTCGAGGTCTGCATAAGACTGGCACATTGAAAAATGTATGCAGAGCTACGTCGAGCTATGTCGAGCTCTGCATAAGACTGGCGAATCGAAAATTGTATGCAGAGCTACGTCGAGCTATGTCGAGCGCAGAGCTGTGCATTGATATGATGATTTCTAAGATTATGCAGACCTAAGGCGATTGCAGAGCTCTGCACTTAACTGGCACATTGAAAGTTGCACGCAGAGCTACGTCGAGCTATGTCGAGCTCTGCATAAGTATGGCACATTGAAATATTTATGCAGAGCTACGTCGAGCAATGTCGAGCTCTGCATAAGACTGGCACATTGAAAGAAGTATGCAGAGCTACGTCGAGCTATGTCGAGCTCTGCATAAGACTTGCGAATTGAAAGTTGTTTGCAGAGCTACGTCGAGCTAGGTCGAGCTCTGCAATACGCTAGGTCGAGCTCTGCTATGTCGAGCTCTGCATAAGACTGGCACATTGAAAGTTGTATGCAGAGCTACGTCGATCTATGTCGAGCTCTGCATAAGAAT
The DNA here is from genome assembly GCA_963580285.1 of Lucinisca nassula. Taxonomy (NCBI): domain Eukaryota; kingdom Metazoa; phylum Mollusca; class Bivalvia; order Lucinida; family Lucinidae; genus Lucinisca; species Lucinisca nassula. Next base: position 110,068,045 of record OY757012.1, on the reverse strand, counting down.
GGCACATTGAAAGTTGTATGCAGAGCTACGTCGAGCTAGGTCGAGCTCTGCAATTCGCTAGGTCGAGCTCTGCTATGTCGAGCTCTGCATAAGACTGGCACATTGAAAAGTGTATGCAGAGCTACGTCGAGCTATGTCGAGCTCTGCATAAGACTGGCACATTGAAAAATGTATGCAGAGCTACGTCGAGCTATGTCGAGCGCAGAGCTGTGCATTGATGTGATGATTTCTAAGATTATGCAGACCTAAGGCGATTGCAGAGCTCTGCACTAAACTGGCACATTGAAAGTTGTATGCAGAGCTACGTCGAGCTATGTCGAGCTCTGCATAAGTATGGCAGATTGAAATATTTCTGCAGAGCTACGTCGAGCTATGTCGAGCTCTGCATAAGACTGGCACATTAAAAGTAGTATGCAGAGCTACGTCGAGCTATGTCGAGCTCTGCATAAGACTGGCGAATTGAAAGTTGTTTGCAGAGCTATGTCGAGCTAGGTCGAGCTCTGCAATACGCTAGGTCGAGCTCTGCTATGTCGAGCTCTGCATAAGACTGGCACATTGAAAGTTGTATGCAGAGCTACGTCGATCTATGTCGAGCTCTGCATAAGAATGGCACATTGAAAGTTGTATGCAGAGCTACGTCGAGCTATATCGAGCTCTGCATAAGTATGACACATTGAAATATTTATGCAGAGCTACGTCGAGCTATGTCGAGCTCTGCATAAGACTGGTACATTGAAAGTAGTATGCAGAGCTACGTCGAGCTATGTCGAGCTCTGCATAAGACTGGCGAATTGAAAGTTGTTTGCAGAGCTATGTCGAGCTCTGCATAAGTCTGGCACATTGAAAGTTGTATGCAGAGCTATGCAGAGTTACGTCGAGCTGTGTCGAGCTCTGCATAAGACTGGCACATTGAAAGTTTTATGCAGATCTGTGTCGAGCTAGGTCGAGCTCTGCAATTCGCTAGGTCGAGCTCTGCTATGTCGAGGTCTGCATAAGACTGGCACATTGAAAAATGTATGCAGAGCTACGTCGAGCTATGTCGAGCTCTGCATAAGACTGGCGAATTGAAAATTGTATGCAGAGCTACGTCGAGCTATGTCGAGCGCAGAGCTGTGCATTGATGTGATGATTTCTAAGATTATGCAGACCTAAGGCGATTGCAGAGCTCTGCACTAAACTGGCACATTGAAAGTTGTATGCAGAGCTACGTCGAGCTATGTCGAGCTCTGCATAAGTATGGCAGATTGAAATATTTATGCAGAGCTACGTCGAGCTATGTCGAGCTCTGCATAAAACTGGCACATTGAAAGTAGTATGCAGAGCTACGTCGAGCTATGTCGAGCTCTGCATAAGACTGGCGAATTGAAAGTTGTTTGCAGAGCTATGTCGAGCTAGGTCGAGCTCTGCAATACGCTAGGTCGAGCTCTGCTATGTCGAGCTCTGCATAAGACTGGCACATTGAAAGTTGTATGCAGAGCTACGTCGATCTATGTCGAGCTCTGCATAAGAATGGCACATTGAAAGTTGTATGCAGAGCTACGTCGAGCTATGTCGAGCTCTGCATAAGTATGACACATTGAAATATTTATGCAGAGCTACGTCGAGCTATGTCGAGCTCTGCATAAGACTGATACATTGAAAGTAGTATGCAGAGCTTCGTCGAGCTATGTCGAGCTCTGCATAAGACTGGCGAATTCAAAGTTGTTTGCAGAGCTATGTCGAGCTAGGTCGAGCTCTGCATAAGTCTGGCACATTGAAAGTTGTATGCAGAGCTATGCAGAGTTACGTCGAGCTATGTCGAGCTCTGCATAAGACTGGCCCATTGAAAGTTTTATGCAGAGCTGTGTCGAGCTAGGTCGAGCTCTGCAATTCGCTAGGTCGAGCTCTGCTATGTCGAGGTCTGCATAAGACTGGCACATTGAAAAATGTATGCAGAGCTACGTCGAGCTATGTCGAGCTCTGCATAAGACTGGCGAATTGAAAATTGTATGCAGAGCTACGTCGAGCTATGTCGAGCGCAGAGCTGTGCATTGATGTGATGATTTCTAAGATTATGCAGACCTAAGGCGATTGCAGAGCTCTGCACTTAACTGGCACATTGAAAGTTGCACGCAGAGCTACGTCGAGCTATGTCGAGCTCTGCATAAGTATGGCACATTGAAATATTTATGCAGAGCTACGTCGAGCAATGTCGAGCTCTGCATAAGACTGGCACATTGAAAGTAGTATGCAGAGCTACGTCGAGCTATGTCGAGCTCTGCATAAGACTTGCGAATTGAAAGTTGTTTGCAGAGCTACGTCGAGCTAGGTCGAGCTCTGCAATACGCTAGGTCGAGCTCTGCTATGTCGAGCTCTGCATAAGACTGGCACATTGAAAGTTGTATGCAGAGCTACGTCGATCTATGTCGAGCTCTCCATAAGAATGGCACATTGAAAGTTGTATGCAGAGCTACGTCGAGCTATGTCGAGCTCTGCATAAGTATGGTACATTGAAATATTTATGCAGAGCTACGTCGAGCTATGTCGAGCTCAGCATAAGACTGGCACATTGAAAGTAGTATGCAGAGCTACGTCGAGCTATGTCGAGCTCTGCATAAAACTTGCGAATTGAAAGTTGTTTGCAGAGCTATGTCGAGCTAGGTCGAGCTCTGCAATACGCTAGGTCGAGCTCTGCTATGTCGAGCTCTGCATAAGACTGGCACATTGAAAGTTGTATGCAGAGCTACGTCGATCTATGTCGAGCTCTGCATAAGAATGGCACATTGAAAGTTGTATGCAGAGCTACGTCGAGCTATATGGAGCTCTGCATAAGTATGACACATTGAAATATTTATGCAGAGCTACGTCGAGCTATGTCGAGCTCTGCATAAGCCTGGTACATTGAAAGTAGTATGCAGAGCTACGTCGAGCTATGTCGAGCTCTGCATAAGACTGGCGAATTGAAAGTTGTTGCAGAGCTATGTCGAGCTAGGTCGAGCTCTGCATAAGTCTGGCACATTGAAAGTTGTATGCAGAGCTATGCAGAGTTACGTCGAGCTGTGTCGAGCTCTGCATAAGAATGGCACATTGAAAGTTGTATGCAGAGCTACGTCGAGCTATATCGAGCTCTGCATAAGTATGACACACTGAAATATTTATGCAGAGCTACGTCGAGCTATGTCGAGCTCTGCATAAGACTGGTACATTGAAAGTAGTATGCAGAGCTACGTCGAGCTATGTCGAGCTCTGCATAAGACTGGCGAATTGAAAGTTGTTTGCAGAGCTATGTCGAGCTAGGTCGAGCTCTGCATAAGTCTGGCACATTGAAAGTTGTATGCAGAGCTATGCAGAGTTACGTCGAGCTGTGTCGAGCTCTGCATAAGACTGGCACATTAAAAGTTTTATGCAGAGCTGTGTCGAGCTAGGTCGAGCTCTGCAAATCGCTAGGTCGAGCTCTGCTATGTCGAGGTCTGCATAAGACTGGCACATTGAAAGTTGTATGCAGAGCTACGTCGAGCTATGTCGAGCTCTGCATAAGTATGACACATTAAAATACTTATGCAGAGCTACGTCGAGCTATGTCGAGCTCTGCATAAGACTGGTACATTGAAAGTAGTATGCAGAGCTACGTCGAGCTATGTCGAGCTCTGCATAAGACTGGCGAACTGAAAGTTGTTTGCAGGGCTATGTCGAGCTTGGTCGAGCTCTGCATAAGTCTGGCACATTGAAGGTTGTAAACAGAGCTATGCAGAGTTACGTCGAGCTGTGTCGAGCTCTGCATAAGACTGGCACATTGAAAGTTTTATGCAGAGCTGTGTCGAGCTAGGTCGAGCTCTGCAATTCGCTAGGTCGAGGTCTGCTATGTCGCGGTTTGCATAAGACTGGCACATTGAAAAATGTATGCAGAGCTACGTCGAGCTTTGTCGAGCTCTGCAAAATACTGGCACATTGAAAAATGTATGCAGAGCTACGTCGAGCTATGTCGAGCGCAGAGCTGTGCATTGATGTGATGATTTCTAAGATTATGCAGACCTAAGGCGATTGCAGAGCTCTGCACTAAACTGGCACATTGAAAGTTGTATGCAGCGCTACGTCGAGCTATGTCGAGCTCTGCATAAGTATGGCAGATTGAAATATTTATGCAGAGCTACGACGAGCTATGTGGACCTCTGCATAAGACTGGCACATTAAAAGTAATATGCAGAGCTACGTCGAGCTATGTCGAGCTCTGCATAAGACTGGCGAATTGAAAGTTGTTTGCAGAGCTATGTCGAGCTAGGTCGAGCTCTGCAATACGCTAGGTCGAGCTCTGCTATGTCGAGCTCTGCATAAGACTGGCACATTGAAAGTTGTATGCAGAGCTACGTCGATCTATGTCGAGCTCTGCATAAGAATGGCACATTGAAAGTTGTATGCAGAGCTACGTCGAGCTATATCGAGCTCTGCATAAGTATGACACATTGAAATATTTATGCAGAGCTACGTCGAGCTATGTCGAGCTCTGCATAAGACTGGTACATTGAAAGTAGTATGCAGAGCTACGTCGAGCTATGTCGAGCTCTGCATAAGACTGGCGAATTGAAAGTTGTTTGCAGAGCTATGTCGAGCTAGGTCGAGCTCTGCATAAGTCTGGCACATTGAAAGTTGTATGCAGAGCTATGCAGAGTTACGTCGAGCTGTGTCGAGCTCTGCATAAGACTGGCACATTGAAAGTTTTATGCAGAGCTGTGTCGAGCTAGGTCGAGCTCTGCAAATCGCTAGGTCGAGCTCTGCTATGTCGAGGTCTGCATAAGACTGGCACATTGAAAAATGTATGCAGAGCTACGTCGAGCTATGTCGAGCTCTGCATAAGACTGGCGAATTGAAAATTGTATGCAGAGCTACGTCGAGCTATGTCGAGCGCAGAGCTGTGCATTGATGTGATGATTTCTAAGATTATGCAGACCTAAGGCGATTGCAGAGCTCTGCACTAAACTGGCACATTGAAAGTTGTATGCAGAGCTACGTCGAGCTATGTCGAGCTCTGCATAAGTATGGCAGATTGAAATATTTATGCAGAGCTACGTCGAGCTATGTCGAGCTCTGCATAAGACTGGCACATTGAAAGTAGTATGCAGAGCTACGTCGAGCTATGTCGAGCTCTGCATAAGACTGGCGAATTGAAAGTTGTTTGCAGAGCTATGTCGAGCTAGGTCGAGCTCTGCAATACGCTAGGTCGAGCTCTGCTATGTCGAGCTCTGCATAAGACTGGCACATTGAAAGTTGTATGCAGAGCTACGTCGATCTATGTCGAGCTCTGCATAAGAATGGCACATTGAAAGTTGTATGCAGAGCTACGTCGAGCTATGTCGAGCTCTGCATAAGTATGACACATTGAAATATTAATGCAGAGCTACGTCGAGCTATGTCGAGCTCTGCATAAGACTGGTACATTGAAAGTAGTATGCAGAGCTTCGTCGAGCTATGTCCAGCTCTGCATAAGACTGGCGAATTGAAAGTTGTTTGCAGAGCTATGTCGAGCTAGGTCGAGCTCTGCATAAGTCTGGCACATTGAAAGTTGTATGCAGAGCTATGCAGAGTTACGTCGAGCTATGTCGAGCTCTGCATAAGACTGGCACATTGAAAGTTTTATGCAGAGCTGTGTCGAGCTAGGTCGAGCTCTGCAATTCGCTAGGTCGAGCTCTGCTATGTCGAGGTCTGCATAAGACTGGCACATTGACAAATGTATGCAGAGCTACGTCGAGCTATGTCGAGCTCTGCATAAGACTGGCGAATTGAAAATTGTATGCAGAGCTACGTCGAGCTATGTCGAGCGCAGAGCTGTGCATTGATGTGATGATTTCTAAGATTATGCAGACCTAAGGCGATTGCAGAGCTCTGCACTAAATTGGCACATTGAAAGTTGCATGCAGAGCTACGTCGAGCTATATCGAGCTCTGCATAAGTATGGCACATTGAAATATTTATGCAGAGCTACGTCGAGCTATGTCGAGCTCTGCATAAGACTGGCACATTGAAAGTAGTATGCAGAGCTACGTCGAGCTATGTCGAGCTCTGCATAAGACTTGCGAATTGAAAGTTGTTTGCAGAGCTATGTCGAGCTAGGTCGAGCTCTGCAATACGCTAGGTCGAGCTCTGCTATAACGAGCTCTGCATAAGACTGGCACATTGAAAGTTGTATGCAGAGCTACGTCGATCTATGTCGAGCTCTGCATAAGAATGGCACATTGAAAGTTGTATGCAGAGCTACGTCGAGCTATGTCGAGCTCTGCATAAGTATGGCACATTGAAATATTTATGCAGAGCTACGTCGAGCTATGTCGAGCTCTGCATAAGACTGGCACATTGAAAGTAGTATGCAGAGCTACGTCGAGCTATGTCGAGCTCTGCATAAGACTTGCGAATTGAAAGTTGTTTGCAGAGCTATGTCGAGCTAGGTCGAGCTCTGCAATACGCTAGGTCGAGCTCTGCTATGTCGAGCTCTGCATAAGACTGGCACATTGAAAGTTGTATGCAGAGCTACGTCGATCTATGTCGAGCTCTGCATAAGAATGGCACATTGAAAGTTGTATGCAGAGCTACGTCGAGCTATGTCGAGCTCTGTATAAGTATGGCACATTGAAATATTTATGCAGAGCTACGTCGAGCTCTGCATAAGACTGCCGAATTGAAAGTTTATGCAGAGCTATGTCGAGCTAGGTCGAGCTCTGGGTTAGACTTAACAGGAATCCTGTTACATTAAGGGAATCCTGTTAAGTCTTATGCAGAGCTGAATGCAGACGGGCGATTGCAGAGCCAACTTCACACAACTGTTATCGGTACCATAAACTACGCAAAGCCTTTTCAAAATTTTATAGACGTCATTCTGATTTAATTTCAAAATTCAATATTGGACTTAAATCTCTTCTGCAACAAGGTCTATCGGAACCCGAATTTTATGGTGACTTAGTATATAAATTCAGAAAAATATATAACCGCAATGACTTCAGCACCCAATTTCGTAAAATCATTCTTCGATATAAAAAGATTGGGTACAACATGGGTATTATACGACAGACTGCATGCATGGTAGTTAACCCAATCACGGTTGGCAACTTTGCTTCCCTCTTTAGTTGCACGCCGGTGGGTCAGGCCTCAGATTCTATGACGGCTCCAACGTAAAGGCTTATTGAAAATTAGAGAGATAATGTTGGTTGGTGCCTGATGCTCTGTCTCTGGTCGGGCTCATCGGAGTCTAACTGTTGGTTTTCTTTTGCTCCAGCATTTCAGTGGTTTCTTGCTGTCGAGTCCTCACCGTTGTCTCACCTCTGTGGTTCTTTGATTTTTGTGTTCACGGAGATGTTGCACTGATGAGTTAGGAGGCCTTCATGCGGACTGAACAAATTATTTGTCTAAATCGCGACGGAAGTAAGGGCGAGGATTGTGGCCACGTAAAATCGATTTAAGCCCCCCAGTGGAAATCTTCCACTGACCGTTCCAAGATTTATTTATGTTGTTGTTTGTTACTTACTGTGTGTATCACTTGTGTCTTTTGGTTTTGGATGGCCATATGGCCATTTTGTGGGAAAGTAACCGTCCTTATGGCCTTCCTTTGTTTAGGTTTCCATTATGGTCTGGTCGCTTAATGTTTGTATTTCTTTCCCTTTAGTGTCTTTTATGGGTGGAGTAAGTTAATTGTATCAATTCCTGATCTTTGTTTTACTTCTACTTTTCATTAGCCGAAACTACGTAGTATGACCCATCTTCTTTCTTATAAATGTTTTCATTGCTCTTAAAGGAACTCATATTTGATTTCTATTAGATCCTCTAAGCGGTTTACCAGTACTAGTGTGCGGGCCGGATTCAGCTCTGCGTGGAAGCATCATGCAGCCCATATATTTCTTCAAGCCCCTATGGGCGGGGGCCGTGGAAATTAAAGAGAGCCGCCTAGTCTTCGTCTTCCATGAAATGGTCAGAATGTGAGTATGAACTAGTTCGCCATACTTCTAGTTAAGGTACTTGAAGCTTTCAGCTTGCTTTGACCAAACAATGGAGTTAGGACTACTCGTACTTATGGTTTTGTCAGTGACGGAAAATCTGATTTTCCTCTACGCTCAATGCCATGACTATGCTATCCGTCATACATGCTGTCTTCTCAATAGCAAGACCGAAGCCTCCATGGTACAGTAGTTATGCTACTCGCCTTGTAAACCAGGGGTCGCAGGATCGATCCCGGGGCTTCTCAATAATTTCGGATGAGTCTTTAAACCGAGGCCCCGTCGCCGTATGACCTTAGTTGTTGGTGAGATGTTAAACTCAAATATTCACTCACTCTTTTAGCAAGATACAGAGTGCTCATTCGTTGATTGTCTTGTCTCGACAGAAGACTGTGACAAGGCCATCGACTGAGAGAGAATGAGAGAGAGAGAGGGAGAGAGACAGAGAGAGAGAGAGAGAGAGAGAGAGAGAGAGAGAGAGAGAGAGAGAGAGAGAGAGAGAGAGAGAGAGAGAGAGAGAGAGAGAGAGAGAGAGAGTCATTAGAACACTTGCTAAGATTTTCAACTTCGGTTTGTATGGCTCTTTCAGCTGGATGCGTGGCAACAGTGTATGGCAAAATTAATCTCAAAACTTTTCTGAATGGTATTTCGTCAACATGCTGATGAAAAATCAAAGCATTGATTTGTTTGTTTGATTTGAGGTTTAATGTCCGTTGAATACCGGTGGGTCGATTGTCTCCGAGTGTAGGCTGGGAAAATAGTCCTGGACATAAAATGTTTTGTTTAACCCTTAAATTCAAGTGTTTAAGCAAAAAGTGTAGACCCTGATCAGACGCTGCGTTTTGCGTCGTCTGATCCTTAATTCCTGTACTGTGAGCAAAGAGTCCAGACCCATATAAGACGTCGTGTTCTGTGGCGTCTGAGTTGGGTCTACGACATTTGTCAAGCCCGACTCATGGTTCCAGTCCAGTTTCTATAGATAACTTACTGCGATCAAATTAACGCTACTATTTTCTATAAATAAGTTATATGGGTTTCGTGCAAATCAGTGATAGTCACATGGACTTCAGCACTGAAGCGTTTTTATGCTTAGTAACTTTGGGTCGATTGACAAACAATCGACCCATAAAGTTGTTGGGGCTTGAAAGGTCCATGTCTGATTATAGCCTGCGCACAATGCCGATCTTGTCAGAGCTTTTGATGCTCGTGTATATCAACAAAGAGCTTTTGTGGTTTCTGTCCATGGTTAAAGCTGGCGATAGCTGATAAAACATAAATTGACACATTCATCGCCATAATCATTTTCAGATTTAAACTTCATATACTAAGGCCCCGCCCGTCGGGGCTTAGAGAAATAGATTGAGCGGCATAATCTGAAACCGATCGTAAACCGCTGAGCTTTCCTATTTATCCCTCTCGTCGCGATTATGAAACAGACTTTAATGACTGTTGTAAATTTCCGTCCAAAAATACCCTCATTCACATAATTTGACATGTCAAGTTTGCGCTAGGATCAATCGATTTGCTAAATCTTTGTGCAATGCATAGTATGTTGTAAGTACCTGTTAGTATAGCTTCGACGAGGCGGCTCAAACAAGTTTTGAGTTGAGGTTTAATGTCTCCGTCCATTTTGGAGACGTTTCTTCCAATTCTGTGGTACTTTTACCCGACATTGAGATGAACTGACACCTCAAGCCCTGTCGCCGAATGAAACCAAACGGCTTATATACAGTGAAATTCCGCTATTAAGACCACCTAAAATTAAGATAAATTCTGCTTTAAAAAGCTGATTTAGAAGGAAGCATTATTTTTGTCTTTGTATTTTCTTACAGTAGTGTCTTCTGGTCAGGGACCACCTTTGAGACTGTTCAAAAGTGGTCTTAAAGACCACTTTTGAACAGCCCCAAAGGTGGTCTTAATATAGGAATTTTACTGTATGCATTGTGTGGTCTGACACACCACTTTGCCTGGGCAGGCTTAGTCCTTCTAAGCGGTTTACCAGTACGCATAAGTGGTCAGTTTCAGCTCTGCGTGGAAGCACTATGCAGCCCAATCTATTTCTCCAAGCTCTGATGGACGGGGGCGAGACCCAAACAAGTACCCACAGCACGTTTCTAACAAGAAATAAGCAAAAATATCATCGCAATAATTATCGTCTCGTGTGCACGCCTATGTATAAGTTTGTTTGCTTGTTTGTTTGTATAGGAGTTTAACGACCCAGTCAACACAATTTTAGGTCATTTTTGAGCCGGTCAGTTTACCTATCCACACTTTTCCTGGGCAGACTTATAGGTAAGCGCGGTTAACCAGTACAGTACACATTCTTTAGTCAGAAACTGACAACTGCCCTTCTTGAATCACCGGAAGGGAGAGAATGACCGTATAGAAAAGATTTCATGATCAATCTCCATGAAATAATGTTGCCAATTCCTGCAGGTATCGAACCCGCGTCCTCCTGATCACCAGTCAGACGTGCATCCGACTGAGCTACCGAGGTCGGCCCGCCTATGTATAAGCCTGTCCAGGAAAATTGAGGTTTATAGATAGATATGACCTAATTAATATACGAGCCGGAGCACCGCATTTCCTACAGTTTGCATGTGCATTCAGAGAAGAATCAGATCAGCCTGCGCGCATCCATATAGTCTGACCAGAGACCTCTCTTGCTGCATGAAGGAGCATTGAGCCCTTAGCTATCATTATAGCGCACAATGAAGATTCTGATCAGACTGAGCGGGCGTCTTCGCTGGGCGCACATGTAAATGGTAGGAAATGCTGTGCCCGGGCTAATATAATGTTGACTGGGCCGTTAAACGCCAACTCATCCTTATATGAAGCTATGCACAGTGTGGTTCTGTACGATGGAAGGCGATGGCCTTTTCTGCCTTCCGTATGTTGGCCTTACATACGGCAAGTCCACCAAGAAACGTAGGAGGTCCTGTCTGCCCCACGACCCCTTGGCACTATAGGACTTTTAAGTCATTATGATAACGCATCCGTGCGACACATAACGGTTAATTTTCCGATTAAACAATACTCAGTATCCCCCGCCCATCGGGGTTTGAAGAAAAAGATGGGCTGCATGATGCTTCCACGCGGATACTGATATCTAAGCCGGCCCAGGCAAAGCGGTGCGAGTAGGACAGTCCATGCCTATAAGCCCTATTGGTTTCATTGGGCGACTGCAGGGCTGGAGACGTCATTTCAAGTCAGTGTTGGGTAAAATTCCCACAAATCTGGAAGCAACCTCTCCAAAATTACCTTTACAGTGTTGACGGGGACGTTAAATATCAGCTCAAACCAAATCAAACGAAAAGGATTAATAATAATAACCACGATAGTAACACAAATGGTTCCGTAAGCACAATCTCCTTTGTGACCCTCAAACCATTTACAAGTTCTGCCAAAGAAAAGAAAAACCAGGACGAGGCTTTAGGTAAATTCATTTACAGCGTAGATCCTAATAACACGGCTCTTCACGAGCAGTCACATCTATATCTAAACTGGTTGACCGGAAAGGACTGACGTTAACGTAAAAAATATGTTTCTGCATTGTGAACGGAACTGTGAAATAATTCGTAAGTTTATATTCAATGTACACCTCCGTGTTGAAGTGGATAAACTATGGCCTTGTAGTCCAAGGGTCGTGAGCTTTATCGCCACCTTCTCAACCCCCCCCCCCCACCAATTTTTCAAAAAGGCATACAACTTTCGGTCCTGCCGTTTTGCTTTCCTATAAACGTAGCACCTCTTAAAAAAGGGGTTACCCCTTCTGATAAAGGCGTCCACTCTTGAAGAAAAGAATTTGCTCTTTTTCAGGAGCAAATTCTTTCCTTCAATTGTAGACCCTAAGGAAAGGGAGATCAAAAACGCGTATCCATTCCCTTTATACTGAGGTTCGATCTCCCATATGACCTAGCTGTTGGTAGGACGTAAAACCAAATCACATCAACCTCATCATCACAAGTTTTTTTGTTCGTTTTGGAGTTTAACTGCCCAGACAACACTATTTAGGTCACATCGAACCGGTCAGTTTACCTTTCACACTTTTCTGGGCAGACTTATACGTAAGCACAGTGCGCATTCTTTCGCCAGAAACTGACAATTGCGCTTCTTGGGTCAGCAGAAGGGAGAGAATGACCTTTACTTAGAAAAGATTTCATGTCGAACGTCTTGAAGTAACTCTGATTTGCAAGGTGATACACGAGTTAACTTGTATAGGAGTAGTTTCCCTTATACAGATAGCTTCAAACAATTCTCTTTATAATGCTGTTCAATATAACACCTTCTTGGACGTATTGTACAGAAAAACGACTCCTACACAAACAATACATTTTAGTTTGACTATAACACGGTTGTGTAAGAAACGCGGTTTCTGGTTTGGGGCCCCAACACTAGTGTCAATGGGGTTATAGTGGATTATCATTTTTGGATAAAAGCAGAAGTTCTGCATTTAGTCTGTCACATGCGGTAAATGAAATATAAATGTATGAAAAAAGCAAAAAAAATAATAATAATAAAAAAATAAAAACTAGAATAAATAAATTAATAATAATAATAAAATAAATCAAAAAATAAAATACAACAATAAAAATTATAATAATAAAAAGAAGAAGAAAATTAACACACACATATTGTGACAAAGGTTTTGTTTGAGCTGGTAAAATAAATAAACAAATAAATAAATAAATAAATAAATAAATACTCCGTGTTTCATAGCGTTCTTCCTGAGAATTGTAGTATGAAGATTGAATGATTGATTGATCGATTGATTGAGTGACTGTAATTGATTCAGTCAGATTGCATGATTCAGGTGTGAGATAAAACAATAGAATACATGTACGTATTGGCAACATATTTTTTTTATTTATCTACTAAAGGTGTACGCTCCATGTTTAAATGCCAACACTGTTCTCTGTTGCATTAAATATTCTACACAACTTTAAAACCCAAATTGAAAATGAAACCTTTGAAATAAATAAATAAATAAATAAATAAATAAATAAATAAATAAATAAATAAATAAATAAATAAATAAATAAATCCCTTTTTCTGCAATAAGAATACAGTTCTCATTTGAATTTGCCCAGGACTTTGGATTTTGATTTTTTTTCAACAATGAAAACATTACAAAAACACGCACATACAAATACATTGTCAATTTTTCAGCCAAAAAAAATGTAAATTTTAAGATGAAAAATTGTGATATTTTTTCTTATTTCTGCTCAAAATATAGATTGTGGGTACTCGTTAGAACCGCCTCGATGAGGCGGTTCTAACGAGTACCCACGATCTATATTTTAGAGTAGAAATAAGAAAAATAAGGTTTATCCCTGCAAACCCCAGTTTTACAATATAAAAGTGGGGTTCGAGGGGTCAAAATTATATAGGCGTGTTTTCGTGAGGTATGATTTTTTTTTCAACTGCAAGAATGCCTCATGAAAATTACACTTAGGTTCATTAACACTGAACGTTAACCCATTGCATGCGGGAAACTCCTAAATGGTTATCTTGGCAAACAGTACAGGCCCAGATCAGACGCCGCAGAACGCGGCATCTGATCAGGGCCTACACTATTTGCTAACAGACTTGTCTGTCAAAATAGAACATTTGTTTGTTTGTATTGGAGTTTAACGGCCCAGTCAACACTATTTAGGTCATTTTTGATTCAACGATGAATAAACATGTTGGTGTTGTTTCATCCTATGATTGTTCCAAATTACCATTATGTTTTCGCCAATTTTTGCTCATTGTTATTGATAATTTTCTGATATATGAAAAAATCATTTCTTTGATTTTTTTTTGACAAGTTATTTTTAATCACATAGTACGGAAACTGTCTGGACTTTGAAAGTTCATCCCATTTCCTGTAATTTCATATACACCGCACTTCCATTTCGATCCAAACTTTATCTTTTCTTTTGAAAAAAAAAAACAAACAAAAAACAAAAAAAAAAACAAAAAAAAAAAAAAACAAAAAAACAGTGACATAGTTCAGGTTAAAAGTCCGTGAAATGAACACCCCTCTAATTAAACCTCACTTTATATAGAGAAAACTGGCGTTTACAGGGGTATACATTATTTTGCTTATTTTTGCTCAAAGACACAGGTTCTATTAAACGGGCACTGGCAACTACAGAACCCTGGAAGGGACATTCTATTTTTTATATGTTGTGCGAACAAGATTATATATTGTGCGCACAAGCGAACAAGATTATATCTTGTGCGCACAAGTTATTATCTTGAGCGAACAAGATACTATCTTTTTCGCACAATGTAATATCTTGTGCGCACAAAATATTATTTTGTGCTCACAAAATATTATCTTGTTCGCAAAAGATATAATGTTGTCCGCACAACTTATTATCTTGTGTGCACAATATATAATATTTTGCGCACAAGTTATTATCCTGTTCGCACAACATATTTCTTGTTTGCACAACATAGATCTTGTGCAGACAACATAATATCTTGTGCGCACAACTTAATATCTTGTGCGGGCATCATATTTTGTGCGCACAAGATATTGTGTGCACAAGATAATATTTTGTTCGCACAACTTAATATCTTGTTCGGACAATATATTATCTTGTTAGCACAATTTAATCAGATGCATAAGACATTATGTTGTCCGCACAAGATCTATATGTTGTGCAAACAAGATAACATCTTGTGCAAACAAGATCTTATCTTGTTCGCACAAGTGCGTACAAGATAAATAATGTTGTCCGGACAAGATAATATCTTGTACGCACAACATATTATCTTATACGCACAAGATAATATCTTGTTCGCTCAACTTAATATCTTGTTCACACAGCATATTAAAATAAAATTGCATGTCCTTGGCAAGCTATGTTTCGAGAATAAATAAGAAATATATCACAAAATTTTCATCGGAAAAGTAGTCAAAGAATGCACTTTTTCATACGGGTGTGTGATGCAAAACCCTCTTTAGGTTAAAGCGGGTTTTGCATAACACAACCGTGTGACATAAATTAAGAAGTGAAAACATGGGTACTCGAATGAGGCGGTTCTAACGAGTTCCCATTAATGTTTATTTTGAGTAGAAATAAGAAACATATCACAATTTTTTATCTTAAAATTTTCGGCGGTATTTAAATTTGCAATGTGTTTTCGTAATGATCTATGTTTCGGATCAGAAAATAAGAAAATAATGTATCATTCTTCCAACCCCAGACCACGATAAGCAAAATGTGTATCATTTGGCATGCGTGCACATAAAAGATAAAAACCCACCCGTGCGACATAGTGCATTCTTTCACATCTCCAAAATGGCTGCTTTGCTGATGAAAATCCGTGATATTTTTCTTATTTATATTGCAAACATAGTTTGTGGGTGCTCGTTAGAACCGCCTCGTTGAGGCGGTTCTAACGAGTACCCACAACCTATGTTTTGGAGCAGAAGTAAGTAAAACAATGTATACCTCCCGTAAACCGCAGCTGTCTCTATTTAAAGTGGGGTTTAGGGGTTTGTTCATTTCACGGACTTGTTCACGTGATGTCTGAAAAACGGTTATTTCTATTTATACATGTACTCCAAAACTCCCAGCATTGAGGCGGTTCTAACGAGTACCAATAACCTATGTCTTGAACCAGAAATAAGAAAAAATAATATAAACCCAGGTAAACTAAACCATAAAGTGGGATTTAGATGGGTAAGACAGTCGGAATACAGCCTTGTTTGCATGAAGAAATTTGATCGACAGTCACCCTTATATCGCTCATCGAACAGTCTTATCAGACGGCGTGGGGATGCGCAGGTTGATCTGAGCATTAGCATGGAAACCCAGATTTGCTTGGCACGGCCAATATAAAAGACATAACGTTATGCAAGGAATGACTTGGGTCCAGGCGTTCAAATCATCCAAATGTCAACTGTTCTAACAATTACTGCTGAAAAATATTCACAATTTCAGCAAAAATATTAATGCATATGCCATATTCTGAGCTTTAACGACACGTTAACTAACGACGTCCTTAGTCAAGTACGTTTACCCTACTGCTTACGGTAACAGGACACTTCGGCCCCAAAACCACCTCGGCCCCTAGACACTTCGGCCCCTAGACACCTCGGCCCCAAAACCACCTCGGCCCCACATAAAATTGAAACCCTAGACGGGTCGGCCCCTGGACACCTCGGCCCCTAGACACGTCGGCCCCATATACCTAGACACTTCGGCCCCACTTTGCTTTTCACGGGGCTTCCACTTAAATAGGAGATTGGGTTGGATGCCCGATGAGTTTTTTTTTTTTTTTTTTTTAATTATTTTTATTTTATTATATATTATAACGTTACTAAAGAGAAAATCTATATATCCATTTAAGATGAATGGAAGGTACATTTGAAAATTCCCCTCTTTTATTTCAATTTATAATTCTAATTGCATTGCTGCATGCTTTAGAGCAGGCTCTTTTTTTCTACTTTTCTGCTCTTTTGATCATCTATGGGCTTTTTTGTTATCCGAGTTAATTCCACACCGCTAAAATACTTTTTAAAATAATTTCAATAAGTTATCCTTTAAAGTTACTAATTGGAAATCTCGATGGATCGGTGGATGGGGCCGTAAAACCAAAAAAAAAAAAAAAAAAAAAAAAAATCATTCCTCGGTTTCGTCAATCATGGTGATGATGGGGGATAATCTTATATTTGTTAACATATTTATATATTTATTTATTAATTTATTTGTTTATTCGGCCTCGGTAGCTAAGTCTGATGCGCGTATGACTGGTGATCAGGAGGACACGGGTTCTATACCTACCGGGGTCGGCAACTTTCTTTCGTGGAGATTATGAAAACCTTTCTTCGGTCATTTTCTCCCTTCTGCTGATTCAAGAAGGGCGGTTGTCACTTTATGGCGAAAAGAATGTGCACTGTATTGGCTAACTGCTTACGTATAAGCCTGCCCAGGTTAAGTGCGGATAGGTAAACTGACCGGCTCGAAAATGAACTAAAATAGTGTTGACTTGGCCGTTAAACTCCAGTACAAACAAACAATTTATTTATTTATTTATTAGGTAATTATCAGTGTTCAGGTTCGCTGAGCTACAACTATCCTCGTAAGTAAACCAATTAATTTTATGTATGCATGCAATTCAAAAACGGCATGAAAAACGGTGCAGATCCGGTTCAGAGGAAATAAGCAATCTGATCAGGATCTACACTGTTTGCAATAAGGATTATCGTGTTCAGCGGGGTAAGGATTAATGAATTTCAGGTTAGTACACTATCTGGCAAAAAGTTTTACAAGAACAATTAATTTTTTACTTAAATCAGTAAAGTGTAAAGCTCAATAAACAACCAGGCGTTACTAATCCCTTTTCCCCAATAAAGAGATCCTTGATGATATACAGATCATTGTTATCAATTTTCACACATTTGATTGTCATTCTAGCTCGTATTAAAGACGGACAGTAACGAGTATATTGTATAATTAATTAATTAATTAGTCACATTTCTGACTATCAGCTACCCAAATTACTTGATACATGTACATGTTTACTATATGTATATATTAGTGGCAAACAGTGTAGATCTGGATGTGCACTGTGTGCAAAATCTTCACTGCTCGTATTTTTGTAGGAATTGATCAGTATATTTCCATTGTTTTCAAGTTTCACACATTTAGACATTCTTATTTGATTGTCATTTCAGCTCATTTTTACGGACAGTAACAAGCATACTGTACAATTTATTTATTTATATTATTTATTTGTCACATTTCTGACTGTCAGACCCTCAAATTATATTCATTTTAAATTCGAAAACTGAATGACAGTGTAGATCCAGATCAGATGGATCTGGATGTGCACTGAGTGCAAAGTCGTCATGGGCCTATGTATTCTTGTAGAAAAGGCTCCTTGACTATCAGTATCAAATATTCACAATTAGAACAACCCGCTAAACCCCACTTTTCGTGATGCTGACTCAAGGTCAACGTCACGATTGAAGGCGGCGGAGGATTAGCTGTCCTTAAGAGTGTAGTCCAAGTTAACCTGAAAATGTCGCGAATGCGTTGTTATATTTATTATAAACGTCTCATTGGTTATTTGTTATTTTTTATACGAAATATAAATAGCAATATAATAATTTGATCTTAGTCCTAACAACTTAATAGAAATCCGTAAAACCAAAATTATATAACGAAAAGTTGATAAAATTATATTTCTTACTTCTGCTCGAAAACATAGATGTTTGATACTGGTTCAATCGTTCTCAATGCCATGGCTGTTAACTTATTTGAAAGGTATCTAAGAAATGACTATTTTGCATAACACAGATTAATATTAAAATAGTTGTGATTAAAGGTTGTCACAGACGCATTTTGATCAGGCCTGCACATTGAGACGATTCTAACCAGTACACACAACCTGTATCTTGGAGCAGAAATAAGAATTACGAAAACATGCCTATACAAATGCATTGTGGCCCCCGCCCATAGGGGCTTGAAGAAATATAGGGGCTGCATGATGCTTCCACGCAGAGCTGAATCCGGCCCGCACACTAGTACTGATAAACCGCTTAGAGGATCTAAGCCTGTCAAGGAAGCGCGGTGCGAGGCGGACCGTCCATGCTAATAAACCCTATTGGTTTCATTGGGCGACAGGGCTTGAGATGTCATTTCATCTCAGTGTCGGGTGAAAGTCCCACAAAATTGGAAGCAACGTCTCCAAAATGACCTTTACAGTGTTGACGGGCACGTTAAACCTCAAATCAACCAACCAACAAATGCATTGTAAACCTTACCGTCGAAAAAACGAACATTTTAAGAGAAAAAATTGTGATATTTTTTATTATTTTTGCTCAAATAAGAAAAATAAGGTTTACCCATGTAAACCCCAATTTTAGTATATAACAGTGGGGTTCAAGGGGGTCAAAATTATAAAGGCGTGTCTTCGTGATGTAAATAATGTATGTCCCTATGAGCACCAGTTTTCCCCGTATAAACTGGGGTTTAGCGGGGTCTTCATTACACGGGCTTGTTAACATGATGTTTGTTTGTTAGATTTGACGTTTAACGCTCCAATCAACACTGTATCGGTCATATTTAAAGACGTTGCCTCCAATTTTGTGGGAATTTTACCCGGCATTGAGATGAAATGACTTCTCAAGCCCTGCTGCCCAATGAAACCAATAGGGTTTATAAGTATGAACGGTCTGACTCGCACCGCTTTTCCTGGCCAGGCTTAGAACCTCTAAGCGGTTTACCAGTACTCATGTCACAGGCTGTCGGTTTATTGAAGTCCCGATGGGCGGGACCGATTTTAACATGATATAACTGCCCATACCCTAACAGATATCAAAAGTGGGGCCGAGGTGTCTTGGGGCCGAGATGTCTAGGGGCCGAGGTGACAGTGGGGCCGAGGTGTCTAGGGCCGAGGTGACTAGGGCCGAGGTGTCTAGGGCCGACTTGGTTTTGGGCCGACCTGTCTAGGGGCCGAGATGGTAGTGGGGCCGAAGTGTCTGGAAATCCTGCTTACACCCCTGAATTTCGTATGTAGGCTGATGAATTTGGACACGTCCATTTTTGCAAACGGGGATTTATGTAGAATGACAAGTACTGTAGACTGCCCGTATAGTTTTGTCTGTATCTACACTGTTTGCATAGGTCACCGTGTTGAAAAAGCAAAATTTCTGCCATGCGAAATTGCTGGTAGAATGATGCAGAAAACCTCTGTTTCTGCTTTACATAGTGCATTCTATATCTCCAAAACGGTTACTTTTCCGATTTGCGGATGAAAATTTGAGATATTTTTCTTATTCTATTATCCTCCAAACATAGGTTCTGTGTGCTCGTTAGAACCGCCTCAAAAAGAGGCGGTTCTAACGAGTATCCACAATCTATGTCTTAGAGCAGAAATAAGAAAAACGTGTTTACCCCTGTAAACCTCTGATTTCTCTATATGACGTAGGGTTAACCCATTTTGTACCGGAAACCCAAAAAGGGGACTCTGGCAAACAGTGCCGGCCCAGATCAGACGCCACGGTTAAGAGAAGTCTTCGTTACACGGACTTGTTAACACGACAGGTTTTACGTTCCTTCAACATCATATCGGTCAAACCAGATTAGACTCAGTATAAAACTGAACATTTCGATAAAGTTACAAGAAAACTGTTAAAGATCTCAAAGAAATAATTTAATAAGACAATAATTTCATAAGACGGAAATAACTGCAGCAAGCGAAATATAGTCCAAATAAAACAATTTCTTTTAAGGATTTAATATCAGCATGTTGGATTGACCAGTACAAAAGGATATCACCCTTTCTTATCTCGTGTTATTGTCCCTACCAAAGCCAGTAATATCATTATCCCATAAAATACAAGCTTTTATTAAAAATACAGTCTTTGAAGTCTTCTTAAAGGAAGCGATCAGTTCTGATAAACTTTATTTATTGACACGGGGTTGTCTGTTTTGTTCACATTCAAAAACACGAATGTTTGACACGATTTTCGAGTTATTCATCAATGCATTACTTGTAGAAAATTAACTCGATAAAAGAAAATTTTGAAAACCGCACTCTTGGGACAACTGACAACTCGTATAATTGCTGTTCATTTCACATGACTCCAAATCGCATTCGACATCAGGATCAAAATGATGAGCTCTCTTCGTCACATCAAAACCAATAAATCCACATGAACACATGTATATTACAATGAAATAAAACATGCATCTGCTATGTACAACCTTTCCGAGCTGTCGGACGAGGTGAAATGGACCGCATGACGTTTATATTCAAAGTAAATTGAATAATGTGAAATATACATACCTCAATTCAACAGCGAAGAGATGGATGAATATAAAAGTTATATATTCCTTATCAATGCGACACTGTTAAATTTGAGCAATGTGTCAAATGTTTGGCTGTCACAAAATTCAGTACCTGTCAAACTTAGCTGAGGCTTAGTTTACGACTTAGTCGGTTCTATCTGATGGATTCTGTCAAGACGGAACGTTTCTCTCCTCGATAATGTATCTGTCTGCCTTAACCTATAGCCTGTAGGCGGAGCTTCAGCAGCGATCCTCATGAATATTCACGCAGCAAGATAACTAGTAGATTTCCAAGACAATGCGCTTGGAAAATGAACAATAGAAGGTGTTGGTTTCATCTAGGAACGGTATCTAGTGCGGAATGTAAATTGCCTGAGCGGAGAAATGTTTTACGATTCTTCACTAGTTTTCGTATTAAAGTAAATAGGCGGAGTGCTGGAGCAAGGAAAATTCAATTATATTTTTTCTTCCGAAAAGGAATCCCGTCTGCGACTGTATTTTCTCATTTAAAACTAATCTATTGACCCAAGTCTTGAGTTAAGAAGAAAATGGGAAGATTCACCCGTCACTGTCAGCCGTTTTAATAAAACATGGTAA
This sequence comes from Lucinisca nassula, assembly GCA_963580285.1. Taxonomy (NCBI): domain Eukaryota; kingdom Metazoa; phylum Mollusca; class Bivalvia; order Lucinida; family Lucinidae; genus Lucinisca; species Lucinisca nassula. Next base: position 110,046,696 of record OY757012.1, on the reverse strand, counting down.
ACCGGTAGGAGACAATAAACGAAACGAAAAATGAAGCAGACATCTTCGGTTTGATTACAAATTTGTGTCTCTCTTTTCTTGACTTTTTTCCTCAAAAAATCGGCATTTGCTTAAATTGTTTTGTTTTGATTACAACCTCTCAGAAAATTAATACGCCGCGGATTGATATTAAAATCTATCCATTTGAATACGAATAGATATATTCTACGTACGAAGAAGGGTCATTTACATATAAATAAATAATAATAAATAAATATAAAAAAAAAACACACACCAAAAACACGGAAACATGGCAACACAGCGCAATAAGAGTATCTTAATTGAATTTACTATAAAACTGGAAATAATACGGACTTCATTTCGTTTTGTTTTGAAACATTGAGAATGTCCTCATTCAGTCTGATAGCCAGGTTAAAATTCAAAACACACCAAATGGTGTCGATTTCATTGCAGACTCCTGCATCATCCAAGACCATAAATCAGCCTTAAAATGGAACAAAAGTTCTCCAAAATGAGACCAATCCATGTACATTGCTTGATGTAGTTTTAGAATTCTTGGATGAATGACGTTTGCTGATGCAAATACATGTATATTCACTGAAAGGTCACAGGTATTATAAATTAAGTCTGTTGTCATTAACCCATTTAGTACCAGAAACCCCAAAACGGGTACCCTGGCAAACAGTGCAGGCCCAGATCAGACGCATCAGAACGCGGCGTCTGATCAGGGCCTCCACTGTTTGCTAAAAGTTCAGATATTTTCCAAAAACACAACCTGACACCCCTAAATTTCGAAATGGACTCCTGCTATATATAAGGAGGAAGATTCCATTTGGTACAAAAAGGGTTAATACAGGAACAGTGGGGAACTGGAAGGGTATTAATTATTCCAGGATTTTGGGTTCAGAGAAAGGGCCAAATTATAAGTGTATACATTTTTTCCTGGGGCTCGTTATCACCGAGGTAGGTCTAACGAACACCCACAATCTATGTTTTAAGCATATAAGATAAAAGCCACAGTTTTCTTCTCAAATGCCATTGATACAGATAACGATGAAATAAATAAATTTCATCTGAAATGCCATTTATACAGATATCGATGAAATAAATAAATAAATAAATAAAAGAAATAAAAGTTTTTGGTCGAAAATGCATGCATTACATTTAAAACAATAAAGATGACATTAGAAATAAAATTAAAACCACGAAAAAAATAACAATTACAAAATAAAATAAAGAATGAATGAATAAAAATACTATCATAATTTTAATGAGACACTTTATTGAATATCTCTAAAACGGCGACACCATTGTGACAAATGATTGGACAGATTTCGTTGTTTATTCATTTTTAAAAGCTCTTCAGCTTCGGTATACTTTTAAATTAAGCACATACATGTAGCTAGGTCAAGTTTCAGAAAAAACTTGTGTCAAAGCAAGGGAATATAGATATAAGTTTTTGAAAAATGTCTGATGTTTTTATCTTTTAATTAACCATGCATCCTAGAGCGTATGGGTCGGAATGTTTAAGTAGCTCATTAATATTCATAATTAGTTCATTTTAAAGACGTAATTTGGCAGTAAGCAAAACTTTATCCAGCCATCGTGTAGAAAAAAATGTGAATATAAGTTTTAACTCTTTTTGTATCAAAACCCTAATAGGGTAATCGGCAAGCAGTGCAGGTACAGATCAGACGCCGCATTACGCGCCGTCTGATCTGGGCCTGCATTTTTTTTGCAAAAAGTTCAGCTATTTTCCAAATAAAGTTTGAAGAAAACACAACCTGCCACACCTAAATTTTCAAAAGGGACTCCTCCTATATATAAGTAGGAAGATTTCATTTGGTACAAAAAGGGTTAAAAAAATCTGAACGACTGCAGGTCTCTCGCAAAGTTTCCGGGCTCATATACTTGCATGCGATCTGTCTTTTTTTTCATGAACATCACCAAAATGAAATTTATTTCTTGAATATTGTCAACCCTTCTGAAAAGATAAAAAACAAAACAAAACAAAAACCAAAACAATACAGACAAAAACAAAACAAAAACAATAAATAATAAAAAAGGCCATTGTCCGCACCAAACAATAGCAGCAAAGAGAACACAACAACAACAACAACAACAACCAAACCAATGCAACAACAGCAGCAGCAGCGACATGAGCAGCAACGACAAGAAAGACTATGATAATAATAACAACACCATGAAAGCCTATAACAACAACAACAACAACAACAACATCAGCAACAACAACAAGAAAAACTGACAACAACACCAGTAGCGACACGAGCAGCAACGACAAGAAAGACTGTGATAATAACAACAACAGCAACATCAGCAGCAGCAACAACATAAAAAACTGACAACAACACCAGCAGCGACATGAGCAGCAACGACAAGAAAGACTTTGATAATAAGAACAACAACAACAAAATCATCAGCAGCAGCAACAAGAAAAACTGAGAACAACACAAGCAGCGACATGAGCAGCAACGGCAAGAAAGACTATGATAAAAATAACAACAACAACAACAACAACAACTTCAGCAGCAGCAACAAGAAAAACTGACAACAACACCAGCAGCAACACGAGCAGCAACGACAAGAAATACTATAATAATAACAACAGCAAAATCAGACAACAACACCAGCAGCGGCACGAGCAGCAACGACAAGAAATACTATAATAATAACAACAGCAAAATCAGGAGCAGCAACAAGAAAAACTGACAACAACACCGGCAGCGACACGAGCAGCAACGACAAGAAAGACTATGATAACAACAACAACAACAACAACAACAACAACAACAACATCAGCAGCAGCAATAAGAAAAACAGACAACAACACCAGCAGCGACATGAGCAGCAACGACAAGAAAGACTATGATAACAACAAACACCAGCAGCAACAAGAAAAACTGACAACACCAGCAGCGACACGAGCAGCAACGACAAGAAGGACTATGATAACAACAACAACAACAGCAGCAACAACAAGAAAAACTGACACCAACACCAGTAGCGACACGAGCAGTAACGACACGAAAGACCATGATAACAACAACAACAATATCATCAGCAGCAACAAGAAAAACTGACAACAACACCAGCAGCGACACGAGCAGCAACAACAAAACAGACAATGATAACAACAACAATAACATCAGCAGCAGCAACAAGAAAAACTGACAGCACCAGCAGCGACACGAGCAGCAACAACAAAACAGATAATGATAACAACAACAACAACACCAGCAGCAGCAACAAGAAAAACTGACAACAACACCAGCAACGGCAAGAGCAGCAACGACAAGAAAGACTATGATAACAACAACAACAACATCAGCAACAACAACAAGAAAAACTGACAACAACACCAGCTGCGGAACGAGCAACAACATCAGCAGCAGCAACAAGAAAACTATGATAACAACAACAACACCAGCAGCAACAAGAAAAACCGACAACAACACCAGCAGCGGCACGAGCAGCAACGACAAGACAGACTATGATAACAACAACAACAACAACAACATCAGCGGCAGCAACAAGAAAAAACTGACAACACCAGCAGCGACACGAGCAGCAACGACATGAAAGACTATGATAACAACAACAACAGCAGCAACAACAAGGAAAAACTGACAACAACACAAGCAGCGACACGAGCAGCAACGTCAAGAAAGACTATGTTAATAACAACAACAACAGCAGCAACAACATGAAAAACTGACAACAACACCAGCAGCGACACGAGCAGCAACGACACGAAATACTATGATAACAACAACAACAACATCAGCAACAGCGACAAGAAAAACTGACAACAACACCAGCAGCGACACGAGCAGCAACGACAAGAAAGACTATGACAACAACAACAACAAAAACAACAGCAGCAGCAGCAACAAGAAAAACTGACAACAACACCAGCAGCGACACGAGCAGCAACGACAAGAAAGACTATGACAACAACAACAACAACAACAACAACAACAGCAGCAGCAGCAACAAGAAAAACTGACAACAACACCAGCAGCGGCACGAGCAGCAACGACAAGAAAGACTATGACAACAACAACAACAACAACAGCAGCAGCAGCAACAAGAAAAACTGACAACAACACCAGCAGCGACACGAGCAGCAACGACAAGAAATACTATGATAACAGCAACAACTAAAACAACAACATCAGCAACAACAACAAGAAAAACTGACAACGACACCGGCAGCGACACGAGCAGCAACGACAAGAATAACTATGATAACAACAACAACGACAACAGCAACAACAAGAAAAAACTGACAACAACAGCGACACGAGCAGCAACGACAAGAAAAACTATGATAACAACAGCAACAACAACAACAACACCCGCGGCAGCAACAAGAAAAACCGACATCAACACCAGCAGCGGCAAGAGCAGCAACGACAAGAAAGACTATGATAACAACAACAACAACTTCAGGAACAACAACAAGAAAAACTGACAACAACACCAGCTGCGGAACGAGCAGCAACGAGAAGAAAGACTATGATAAAAACAACAACAGCAACATCATCAGCAGCAACAAGTAAAACTGACAACAACACCAGCAGCGACACGAGCAGCAACGACAAGGAAGACTATGATAACAATAACAACAACATTATCAACAACATCATCAGCAGCAACAACAACAAGAACAACAAGAAAGTTTTTGACAACAACAACAGCAGCAGCAACAACAACAGGAAAGACTTTGACAACAACAGCAGCAGCAACAACAACAGGAAACGCTTTGACAACAACAGCAACAACAAACGGAAAGACTTTGACAACAAAAACAGCAGCAGCAACAACAACCGGAAATACTTTGACAGCTACAACAGCAACAACAACCGGAAATATTTTGACAGCAACAACAGCAGCAACAACAACCGGAAAGACTTTGACAACAACAACAGCAGCAGCAACAACAACAACAACAACAACAACAATAACAACAGGAAAGCCTTTGACAACAACAACAACAGCAACAGCAGCAACAACAACAACAACAGGATAGGTTTTTGACAACAACATCAACAACAAAATGAAAGCCTATTACAAGAACAACAGCAGCAGCAACAACAACAACAGGAAAGACTTGACAACAACAGCAACAACAACAATCGGAAAGACTTTGGCAACTACAACAGCAGCAACAACCGGAAAGCCTATGGCAACAACAACAGGAAAGCCTATGACAGCAACAACAACAGCAACAACAACATGAAAGCCTATGACAACAACAACAACAGGAAAGCTTATGACAACAGCAACAGCAACAACAACAACAGGAAAGACTTTGGCAACAACAACAGCAACAATAACCGGAAAGCAACCTAGGACAACAAAAACAGCAGCAGCAACAACAATAACAACTGGAAAGCATATGACAACAACAACAACAGCAGCAGAAACAGCAACAACATGAAAGCCTATGACAACAACAACAACAACAACAACAACAACAACATGAAAGCCTATGACAATAAAAACAGCAGCAACAACAACAGGAAGTTTTTGACAACAACAGCAGTAACAACCGGAAAGCCTATGACAACAACAACAGCAGCAGGACAACAACAGGAAAGACTTTGACAAAAACAACAGCAACAACAACAACATGAAAGCCTATGCCAACAACAACAGCAACAACAACAACAGGAAAGCCTGTGACAACAACAACAGCAGCAACAACAGGAAAACATTGACAACAACAGCAACAACAACCGGAAAGCCTATGACAACAACAACAGCAGCAGAACAATAACAACAGGAAAGACCTTGACAATAACAGCAACAACAACAGGAAAGCCTCTGACAGCAACAGGAGCAGCAACAACAACAGCAGGAAAGACTTTGTCAACAACAACAGCAGCAACAACAACATGAAAGACTTTGACAGCAGCAGCAGCAACAACAACAACAGGAAAGACTTTGACAATAACAGCAACAACAACAGGAAAGCCTCGGACAGCAACAGCAGCAGCAACAACAACAGGAAAGACTTTGACAATAACAGCAACAACTACAGGAAAGCCTCTGACAGCAACAGCAGCAACAACAACAGCACCAGGAAAGACTTTGACAATAACAGCAACAACAACAGGAAAGCCTCTGACAGCAACAGCAGCAGCAGCAGCAACAACAACAACAGGAAAGACTTTGACAATAACAGCAACAACAAACGGAAAGATGATGTCAACAACACCAGCAGCAGCAGCAGCAACAACAACAACAGGAAAGACTATGACAACAACAACTAGCATAGCGCAGTCGATGGCACGCCATTGCATATCCCAACGCCACTACATAATCTACTCATCATGCCGTTCGCTTTGATATGTTACACGACCATGTTCAGGTCCCACCCCCACCCCGGCCCACACCCCCTGGGCCCACCCCTAGGGGCGTGATCAAAATTCCGAAAGTGTCATGCACTCCCCAGACCAAAGATCTATCAGTTGCAAAAGTTTCAAGTGTCTACCTATAACCGTCTAGGAGTAATTATCCGGTAAGACGGACGGAGGGATGGACAGACGACGAAGACCATTACAATATCCCCACTTTTTCTTCGAAAAGCGTGGGGATAATATAAGAATCCACTATGGGGTTCTGTTGTAGATGAGCGTTTCCTTGCACAACATCTCCGGTTAGTTTTGACAGCTCGCACATGTATATTGTTTACAAAATAAAAGTAGTGCGGACGTAGTTCCGGCAGTTGAATAGAATTGAAGCGCATTTATGTTAGTTGCCTGGGTCGGAACACCAGGGTCAGAACATAAATTTCTATCCCAGGGTAAAATCGCGGATTTCCTTGTCTGGTGTGCAAGAAAAACATTTACGACGACGACGACAAAGTTGTTCTGTTGAATATTGTCACTGAATCTCGAATACCACGTGCACTTGACTTACAAGCCCACCCGAGTGAGCCACGCACACCTACACATTCTGATCAAATAACAAGTAGCCCAATGGTAACGATCGCTAATATGAGATTGATACAATTGTCCCAGTGGCACTGGAGAAAAATATCATACATGAGTGGGCACCCTTGGTCGGGCACCCTTGGTCATGTGAACCGGACCGTTTAAGCAAACCGTTCATTCCCCATTTCCGTGACAGATTTACATCAAATTTAATAGAATTGGCCAAGCATTTTCAGAAGATGAAGTCCTTTTTAATGTTGACAGACATTTACTCCTAGTAACCTTGGGCCAAAATAAAAATGACCTTGACCATTGACATTTACAAAAGACCTATTTTCAATTCATAAACTACAGTACAATTTTGTATATTAAGACCACCTTTGGGACTGTTCAAAAGTGGTCTTTAAGACCACTTTTGAACAGTCCCAAAGGTGATCCCTGACCAGAGGACATTGTGTTCAGAAAGCATGAAGCAAGAATAACTGCATCCTTCAAAGTAAGCTTTTTAAAGCAGAATTAGTCCTAATTTCATGTGGTCTTAATAGCGGAATAGTGGTCGGGCCCCTCGGAGTCTAACTGTTGGTTTTCTTTTGCTCCAGCAATTCTGTTGTTGTATGCTGTCGAGTCCTCAACCTTGTTTCATCTCTGTAGTTTTTTGATTTGTATGTTTTCGGAGATGTTACACTGATGAGTTAGGAAGCCTTGATGCGGACTAAACAAAATTAGTGTATACCGCGACAGAGGTAAGGGCGAGGATTATGGCCATGTAAAATCGTTTTAAGCCCCCCCCCCCCCCCCCAGTGGAATTCTTTCCACTGACCGTTCCATGGCGGTTCTTCTGTGGCGGTTTATTTATGTTGTTGTTTGTTAATACTTACCGTGTGTATCACTTGTGTCTTTTTATTTTGGATGGCCATTTTGTGGGAAAGTAACTGTCCTTATGGCCATCCTTTGTTTAGGTTTCCATTATAGTCTGGTCGCTTCATGTTTGTGTTTCTTTCCCTTTGGTGTCTTTGATGGGTGGAGTAAGTTAATTGTATCGATTCCTGATCTTTGTTTTACTTCTACTTTTCACTGTACTCGTATAATTATTTTGGATAAATGCACTGTCTCACCTTTTTCCCCGGGAACAGGAACAAATAATTTGATATTGGCACAAATAGGTCAAGGTCAACACAGGATCATCATTTATATAACTTGGGTAGGGCTCGAGTGCCTTTAGCTGTCTGCTAAGTTTCAAAGGTAATCTGACTTATGGTTCTGGAGAAGAAGAATTTTAAAGAGTGTTTAGCTTATATAGGCCTGGCGACCATCTTGGTCATGTGGCCAGGCTTATAAAAGCTTCATTTCATAAACTATAGCTGAATTGCATACAAGCACTATTTTACCTTTTTTACCATTCAACTGCCTTAGGGACCAAATTTGTGCTTGCCGTAAATTAGGTCAAGGCCAACCAAGGATCATCATTTATATAAATTTTATAGGGTTCGAGTCCCTTTTTCAGCCTGCCAAGTTTCAAGGTTATCTGACTTAAGGTTCTGGAGAAGAAGATTTTACAACGGTTTTAACTTATATGAGCATGGCGGCCGTATTGGTCATGTGACCAGAACAAATTATATAAACTTAAGTTCCCATGGTGCACAGCTATTCTCGATAAAACATGACTTCATTTGGCCTTTATGATTTTCCGAGTAGAAGATGTTTGAAATTCTGATGGTCATTCAATCCTTGTGAACTTACGCCAAACTCATTGAATAACATTGACCTTGGACATTCAAAGAGGTTCGTATAAGTTCTATTTTTATTTCATAAACTATGTATTGCATACAAGCACTTGTTTACCTTTTTCCCATTCAAATGCCTTAGGGATCAAATTTGACCTTGCCCTGCTGTCAAGGTCAACCCAGGTTTATCATCTATAAATCTTTTGTAGGACTCGAGCAACTTTTGCTCTTTGCTAAGTTTCAAGGTCATCTAACTTATGATTCTGGGGAAGAAGATTTCTAAAGGTTTTTAACTTATATGGGCATGGCGGCCATCTTAGACATGTGATCGGGACCAATTAAATAATATACAATTTAGTTCACGTGAGGCATAGATGATGTATATATAGTATGGCTCCCATGGGCCAGTGGTTTATGAGAAGATGTTTGAAAGTGTGGACGGACGACGGACAACGGACCATTGGTATACTATAAGCTCACCTTGTGAAACTTCGGCTCAGATGAGCTAAAATGCAAATTTTTGATTTTACTGATATCTGGATAGATGGAAAAGTGTTCGATTCAGCCATGGTAAACGAGTAATCGGTGTCCGTGCTGTTGAAGTTTCATTGTTACTGGAGTCAGGTTTTCCAAACTTTTAAAGTAGAATCGACATGCCTTTATAGGAGGTACTCTTTAAAAATAGCCATAAAGCAAAGAATGTACTACTCAGGGGCTAGTTCTGTCCTATAAGAGTTACTGCTGTGGTGGCGGGCCGGTGAGAATGTGCTCATTACGATGTGACATAGTGCAAGTTTCCACATCTAAAAAATGGCTACTTTTCTGATGAAAATCCGTGATATTTTTCTTATTTATACTGCAAACATAGGTTGTTCTGCTCGTTAAAACCTCCTCAATGAGACGGTTCTAACGAGTACCCACAACCTATGTTTTGAAGCAGGAATAAGAGAAATAATGTATACCCCCGTAAACTTCAGTTTTCTCTATATTAAGTGGGGTTTAGGGGTGTTCATTTCACGACTTGTTCACGTGATGTGTATAGCTTTCAGTGCCGGAGCGTTCAGCAGGGCAAGGGCTTGTTGTACTTGCAGCAGGTGCGGAATGTCTGTTAAAACATAAATTGCGGGTGCTAACAATAATTACCCACAGTCTGCAGTTTTCAGCAAGGATAAGACACACAATGTTTACCTTTGTAAACCCAACATGAGGGTTGTTCATTTCATATACTTGTTAACTTTGCTGCATGCATAAACATGATTCTATTCCTGCTCACACATAAAATTTGTACGCAACTATGCCCGCCTGAGGCAGTGGAGCAGAAGTACGAAGCGTATTACAGACTTTCCTTCGAAGTATGTTTGTTTGTTTGATTTGAGGTTTAACGTCCCCGTCAACACTGTATAGGTCATTTTGGAGACGTTGCTTCGAATGTTGTGGGACCTTTACCCGACATTGAGATGAAATGACATCTCAAGCCCTGTCGCCCAATGAAACCAATAGGGTTTATTAGGACGGAGTCGGTCCGACTCGCACCGCTTTGCCTGAGCAGGCTTAGATCCTCTAAGCGGTTTACCAGTACTCGTGTGCGCTCGGTTTCATCTCTGCGTGGAAGCATCATGCAGCCCATCTATTTCTTCAAGCCTCGATTGGTGGGGGCCGACCTTCGAAGTATGCGATTTCAAGAGATACCATGTTAGTGCAGAAAGCTGTTATCCTAATGATGCGCCTAAATTTAGCAAGAAAATGTTGAAATAACTTAAAAAAAAACAAAACAATTGAAATCTCTCCATGCACATAGATAAACAAATCATACAGATTTCTTAGAATCAGTGGATATTTTCCCATTTTTTAAAGAATTTTAATGCTATTACTGTTTCTACAAAGTTTCATTTTTTTTAATTTAAATAAACTTGTTTCTGATCTTGATGTTGACACTACCACTCCTGATACCTGAGATTGTAAAAACTCGGTGTATTGCTATCCTGCTGCTGATCATAGTATTACTGGCAACTGATTCTAGGATACGAAATATAATTTCTAAAGGATGTCCTTCTAAAATTGATTTCAATAAGTGTAGAGATGAAATGGCTGCTGCCGTGAATGAATTTGGTAATCGATGGTGCCAACGAGAGTATGCTGAGCATAAAACTCTTAAAGAATGGAAATGTAGCTTTCTGAAACTAGTAAACCAACGCATTTCTTTCTACTCTCAAAATACCAACTTATTACCTCCGCTTTACGTCGCCTTAGGTATTCAATTTCATAAGAAGTTTGTTTTGGTTCCTGACAATGTCGTCATTGTTTGACGGCTTCACTCTGTTAACACTCTTCAGCAAGAGCTTGGTAGTACTAAGGACTATGAACTGCCGCCTATGGCTGTAGAGAGGGCTGTAGTTGATGACCACATTTGTCATTCAGCCACCAAGTTTGCTGTATGTGTTACAGACGGCAAAGACAAGCTTCCTACGCCATATTGGTTACATTACTTCACCAAAGACCATACATAGCACGGTTTATTGCAAATTCAAGCTCTTGTACAACCACTGAACTTTCCAAATTATTAACTTTATGTTTTACTGCCATCAAAAACATGTGATTAAATATTGCGACAAAGTCTTTGAAAGATCAATGAGAAATCTGTTTGGTCAATACAAAATTCTAATGAAGTTTTAAATAAATTGAAATCCGGACGTTTTCGTGCTTCAAGTCTGTCTACTCTTTACACTACACCCCCTCATAATCGTCTCATATTCTTTCTAAAGAAAAAATTAATAGTTTAATTGAATAGTCATTTAATAGGGAAGATTTCCTCTATCTTACATTAATGTAAGAAATGTTTTTTTTTCACTTCTGAAGAGCATAAAAATATACATGTCCGTGAAGTTGGCTGCCAGTTGCCAGTTGCCAGTTGCCTATTCAATCGGCAACTGGCAAATGGCATCTAACTTCACAGTGTGGCTGCAAATTCGCTAATTCTATTGAATTGGCAACTGGCAACTGGCAGCCAGCTGCCAATTCGATTTGAGAGATTTTAAGAGTATAAAAACTGAATAGGCAACTGGCAAACGGCAACCAGTTGCCAATTCGACAATCCTAGTGAATTGGCAACTGTCAACTGGCAGCCAGCTGCCAATTCGATTTGAGACGGTTTTAGAGTATAAGAAATGAATAGGCAACTGGCAAACGGCAGCCAGCTGCCAATTCGCTAATTCTATTGAATTGGCAACTGGCAACCTGCAGCCAGCTGCCAATTCGCTAATTCTATTGAATTGGCAACTGGCAACTGGCAGCCAGCTGCCAATTCGATTTGAGACGATTTAAGAGCATAAGAACTGAATAGGCAACTGGCAACCGGCAGCCAGCTGCCAATTCGCTAATTCGATTGAATTGGCAACTGGCAACTGGCAGCCAGCTGCCAATTCGATTTGAGACAGTTTAAAAGTACAACAACTGAATAGGCAACTGGCAAACGGCAACCAGTTGCCAATTCGACAATCCTAGTGAATTGGCAACTGGCAACTGGCAGCCAGCTGCCAATTCGATTTGAGACGGTTTTAGAGTATAAGAAATGAATAGGCAACTGGCAAACGGCAGCCAGCTGCCAATTCGCTAATTCTATTGAATTGGCAACTGGCAACCGGCAGCCAGCTGCCAATTCGATTTTAGACGATTTTAGAGCACAAGAACTGAATACCGGCAACTGGCAACCGGCAGCCAGCTGCCAATTCGCTAATTCTATTGAATTGGCAACTGGCAACTGGCAGTCAGCTGCCAATTCGATTTGAGAAAGTTTAAGAGTACAACAACTGAATAGGCAACTGGCAAACGGCTACCAGTTGCCAATTCGACAATCCTTGTGAATTGGCAACTGGCAACTGGCAGCCAGCTGCCAATTCGATTTGAGACGGTTTTGGTGTATACGAACTGAATAGGCAACTGGCAAACGGCAACAAGATGCCAATTCGCTAATACTATTGAATTGGCAACTGGCAACTGGCAGCCAGCTGCCAATTCGATTTGAGACAGTTTAAGAGTACAACAACTGAATAGGCAACTGGCAAACGGCAACCAGTTGCCAATTCGACAATCATAGTGAATTGGCAACTGGCAACTGGCAGCCAGCTGCCAATTCGATTTGAGACGGTTTTAGAGTATACGAACTGAATAGGCAACTGGCAAACGGCAACCAGATGCCAATTCGCTAATTCTATTGAATTGGCAACTGGCAACTGGCGGCCAGCTGCCAATTCGATTTGAGAGGGTTTAAAAGTATAAAAACTGAATAGGCAACTGGCAAACGGCAACCAGATGCCAATTCGACAATCCTAGAGAATTGGCAACTGGCAACTGGCAGCCAGCTGCCAATTCGATTTGAGACGGTTTTAGAGTATACGAACGGAATAGGCAACTGGCAAACGGCAACCAGATGCCAATTCGCTAATTCTATTGAATTGGCAACTGGCAGCCGGCTGCCAATTCGATTTGAGACAGTTTAAGAGTACAACAACTGAATAGGCAACTGGCAAACGGCAACCAGTTGCCAATTCGACAATCCTAGTGAATTGGCAACTGGCAACTGGCAGCCAGCTGCCGATTCGATTTGAGACGTTTTTAGAGTATACGAACTGAATAGGCAACTGGCAAACGGCAACCAGATGCCAATTCGCTAATTCTATTTAATTTGCAACTGGCAACCGGCAGCCAGCTGCCAATTCGATTTGAGAGGGTTTAAAAGAATAGGCAACTGGCAAACGGCAACCAGATGACCATTCGACAATCCTAGTGAATTGGCAACTGGCAACTGGCAGCCAGCTGCCAATTCGATTTGAGGCGGTTTTAGAGTATAAGAAATGAATAGGCAACTGTCAAACCGCAACCACATGCCAATTCGCTAATTATATTTAATTGGCAACTGGCAACCGGCAGCCAGCAGCCAATTCGCTAATTCAATTGAACTGGCTACTGGCAGCCAGCTGCCAATTCGATTTGAGACAGTTTAAGAGTACAACAACTGAATAGGCAACTGGCAAACGGCAACCAGTTGCCAATTCGACAATCCTAGTGAATTGGCAACTGGCAGCCAGCTGCCAATTCGCTAATTCTATTGAATTGGCAACTGGCAACTGGCGGCCAGCTGCCAATTCGATTTGAGAGGGTTTAAAAGTATAAAAAACTGAATAGGCAACTGGCAAACGGCAACCAGTTGCCAATTCGACAATCCTAGTGAATTGGCAACTGGCAACAAGCAGCCAGATGACAATTCGATTTGAGACGGTTTTAGAGTAAAAGAACAGAATAGGCAACTGGCAAACGGCAACCAGATGACCATTCGCTAATTCTATTGAATTGGCAACTGGCAACTGGCAGCCAGCTGCCAATTCGATTTGAGAGGGTTTAAGAGTATAAAAACTGAATAGGCAACTGGCAAACGGCAATCAGTTGCCACTTCGACAATCCTAGTTAATTGGCAACTGGCAACTGGCAGCCAGCTGCCAATTCGATTTGAGACGGTTTTAGAGTATACGAACTGAATAGGCAACTGGCAAAAGGCAACCAGATGCCAATTCGCTAATTCTATTGAATTGGCAACTGGCAACTGGCAGCCAGCTGCCAATTCGATTTGAGACAGTTTAAGAGTACAACAACTGAATAGGCAACTGGCAAACGGCAACCAGTTGCCAATTCGACAATCCTAGTGAATTGGCAACTGGCAACTGGCAGCCAGCTGCCAATTCGATTTGAGACGGTTTTAGAGTATACGAACTGAATAGGCAACTGGCAAACGGCAACCAGATGCCAATTCGCTAATTCTATTGAATTGGCAACTGGCAACTGGCAGCCAGCTGCCAATTCGATTTGAGACAGTTTAAGAGTACAACAACTGGATAGGCAACTGGCAAACGGCAACCAGTTGCCAATTCGACAATACTAGTGAATTGGCAACTGGCAACTGGCAGCCAGCTGCCAATTGGATTTGAGACGGTTTAAGAGTATACGAACGGAATAGGCAACTGGCAAACGGCAACCAGATGCCAATTCGCTAATTCTATTGATTTGGCAACTGGCAACTGGCAGCCAGCTGCCAATTCAATTTGAGAGGGTTTAAAAGTATAAAAACTGAATAGGCAACTGGCAAACGGCAACCAGTTGCCAATTCGACAATCCTAGTGAATTGTCAACTGGTAACTGGCAGCCAGCTGCCAATTCGATTTGAGTATAAGAAATGTATAGGCAACTGGCAAACGGCAACTAGATGCTAATTCGCTAATTCTATTGAATTGGCAACTGGCAACCGGCAGCCAGCTGCCAATTCGATTTGAGAGGGTTTAAAATGTATGAAAACTGAATAGGCAACTGGCAAACGGCAACCAGTTGCCAATTCGACAATCCTAATGAATTGGCAACTCACAAGGTGCCAATTCACTAGGATTGTCGAATTGGCAACTGGTTGCCGTTTGCCAGTTGCCTATTCAGTTTTTATACTCTTAAACCCTCTCAAATCGAATTGGTAGCTGGCTGCCAGTTGCCAGTTGCCAATTCACTAGGATTGTCGAATTGGCAACTGATTGCCGTTTGCCAGTTGCCTTTTCGGTTTTTGTACTCTTAAACCGTCTCAAATCGAATTGGCAGCTGGCTGCCAGTTGCCAGTTGCCAATTCAATAGAATTAGCGAATTGGCAGCTGGCTGCCGGTTGCCAGTTGCCTATTCAGTTCTTATACTCTAAGACCGTCCAAAATTGAATTGGCAGCTGGCTGCCAGTTGCCAGTTGCCAATTCACTAGGATTGTCGAATTGGCAACTGGTTGCCGTTTGCCAGTTGCCTATTCAGTTTTTATACTCTTAAACCGTCTCAAATCGAATTGGCAGCTGGCTGCCAGTTGCCAATTCACTAGGATTGTCGAATTGGCAACTGATTGCCGTTTGCCAGTTGCCTATTCAGTTTTTGTACTCCTAAACCAGCTGGCTGTCAGTTGCCAGTTCCCAATTCAATAGAATTAGCGAATTGGCAGCTGGCTGCCGGTTGCCAGTTGCCAATTCAGTTCTTATGCTCTAAAATCGTCGAAAATCGAATTGGCAGCTGGCTGCCAGTTGCCACTTGCCAATTCTATAGAATTAGCGAATTGGCATCTGGTTGCCGTTTGCCCGTTGCCTATTCAGTTCTTATACTCTAAAACCGTCTCAAATCGAATTGGCAGCTGGCTGCCAGTTGCCAATTGCCAATTCACTAGGATTGTCGAATTGGCAACTGGTTGCCGTTTGCCAGTTGCCTATTCAGTTGTTGTACTCTTATTCTGTCTCAAATCGAATTGGCAGCTGGCTGCCAGTTGCCAATTCAATAGAATTAGCGAATTGGCATCTGGTTGCTGTTTGCCAGTTGCCTATTAATTTCTTATACTCTAAAACCATCTCAAATCGAATTGGCAGCTGGCTGCCAGTTGCCAGTTGCCAATAAACTAGGATTGTCGAAGTGGCAACTGATTGCCGTTTGCCAGTTGCCTATTCAGTTTTTATACTCTTAAACCCTCTCAAATCGAATTGGCAGCTGGCTGCCAGTTGCCAGTTGCCAATTCAATAGAATTAGCGAATGGTCATCTGGTTGCCGTTTGCCAGTTGCCTATTCTGTTCTTATACTCTAAAACCGTCTCAAATCGAATTGTCATCTGGCTGCTTGTTGCCAGTTGCCAATTCACTAGGATTGTCGAATTGGCAACTGGTTGCCGTTTGTCAGTTGACTATTCAGTTTTTTACTCTTAAACCGTCTCAGTCGAACTGGCAGCTGGCTGCCATTTGCCAGTTGCCAATTCAATAGAATTATCGAATTGGCATCTGGTTGCCCGGTTGTCAGTTGCCTATTCAGTTCTTATACTCTTTACCCGTCTCAATTCGAGTTGGCAGCTGGCTGCCAGTTGCCAGTTGCCAATTCGCTAGGATTGTCGAATTGGCAACTGGTTGCCGTTTGCCAGTTGCCTATTCAGTTCTTATGCTCTAAAGTCGTCTCAAATCGAATTTGCAGCTGGCTACCAGTTGCCAGTTGCCAATTCAATAGAATTAGCGAATTGGAAGCTGGCTGCCGGTTACCAGTTGCCTATTCAGTTCTTATGCTCCAAAATCGTCTGAATCGAATTGGCAGCTGGCTGCCAGTTGCCAGTTGCCAATTCAATTGAATTAGCGAATTGATACCTGGCTGCCGGTTGCCAATTCAATAGAATTAACGAATTGGCATCTGGCTGCCGTTTGCCAGTTGCCTATTCATTTCTTATACTCTAAAACAGTCTCAAATCGAATTGGCAGCTGGCTGCCAGTTGCCAGTTGCCAATTCACTAGGACTGTCGAATTGGCAACTGATTGCCGTTTGCCAGTTGCCTATTCAGTTGTTGTACTCTTAAACTGTCTCAAATCGAATTGGCAGCTGGCTGCCAGTTGCCAGTTGCCAATTCAATAGAATTAGCGAATTGGCATCTGGTTGCCGTTTGCCAGTCGCCTATTCATTTCTTATACTCTAAAACCGTCTCAAATCGAATTGGCAGCTGGCTGCCAGTTGCCAGTTGCCAATTCACTAGGATTGTCGAATTGGCAACTGGTTGCCGTTTGCCAGTAGCCTATTCAGGTTTTATACTCTTAAAGCCTCTCAAATCGAATTGGCATCTGGCTGCCAGTAGCCAGTTCAATTGAATTAGCGAATTGGCTGATGGCTGCCGGTTGCCAGTTGCCAATTAAATAGAATAGCGAATTGGCATCTGGTTGCGGTTTGCCAGTTGCCTATCCATTTCTTATACTCTAAAACCGTCTAAAATCGAATTGGCAGCTGGCTGCCAGTTGCCAGTTGCCAATTCACACGGATTGTCGAATTGGCAACTGGTTGCCGTTTGCCAGTTGCCTATTCAGTTTTTATACTTTTAACCCCTCTCAAATCGAATTGGCAGCTGGCTGCCGGTTGCCAGTTGCCAATTCAAAAGAATTAGCGAATTGGCATCTAGTTGCCGTTTGCCAGTTGCCTATTTATTTCTTATACTCTAAAACCGTCTCAAATCGAATTGGCAGCTGGCTGCCAGTTGCCAATTTACTAAGATTGTCGAATTTGCAACTGGTTGCCGTTTGCCAGTTGCCTATTCAGTTTTTATACTTTTAAACACTCTCAAATCGAATTGGCAGCTGGCTGCAAGTTGCCAGTTGCCAATTCAATAGAATTAGCGAATTGGCATCTGGTTGCCGTTTGCCAGTTGCCTATTCAGTTCGTATACTCTACAACCGTCTCAAATCGAATTGGCAGCTGGCTGCCAGTTGCCAGTTGCCAATTCACTAGGATTGTCGAATTGGCAACTGGTTGCCGTTTGTCAGTTGCCTATTCAGTTGTTGTACTCTTAAACTGTCTCAAATCGAATTGGCAGCTGGCTGCCAGTTGCCAGTTGCCAATTCAATAGAATTAGCGAATTGGCATCTGGTTGCCGTTTGCCAGTTGCCTATTCAGTTGTATACTCTAAAACCGTCTCAAATCGAATTGGCAGCTGGCTGCCAGTTGCCAGTTGCCAATTCACTAGGATTGTCGAATTGGCAACTGGTTGCCGTTTGCCAGTTGCCTATTCAGTTGTTGTACTCTTAAACTGTCTCAAATCGAATTGGCAGCTGGCTGCCAGTTGCCAGTTGCCAATTCAATAGAATTACCGAATTGGCATCTGGTTGCCGTTTGCCAGTTGCCTATTCAGTTCGTATACTCTAAAACCGTCTCAAATCGAATTGGCAGCTGGCTGCCAGTTGCCAGTTGCCAATTCACTAGGATTGTCGAATTGGCAACTGGTTGTCGTTTGCCAGTTGCCTATATAGTTGTTGTACTCTTAAACTGTCTCAAATCGAATTGGCAGCTGGCTGCCAGTTGCCAATTCAATAGAATTAGCGAATTGGCAGCTGGCTGCCGGTAGCCAGTTGCCTATTCATATCTTATACTCTAAAACCGTCTAAAATCGAATTGGCAGCTGGCTGCCAATTGCCAGTTGCCAATACACCTGGATTGTCGACTTGGCAACTGGTTGCCGTTTGCCAGTTGCCTATTCAGTTTTTATACTTTTAAACCCTCTCAAATCGAATTGGCAGCTGGCTGCCAGTTGCCAGTTGCCAATTCAATAGAATTAGCGAATTGGCATCTGGTTGCCGTTTGCCAGTTGCCTATTCAGTTGTTGTACTCTTAAACTGTCTCAAATCGAATTGGCAGCTGGCTGCCAGTAGCCAGTTCAATAGAATTAGCGAATTGGCAGCTGGCTGCCGGTAGCCAGTTGCCTATTCATATCTTATACTCTAAAACCGTCTAAAATCGAATTGGCAGCTGGCTGCCAATTGCCAGTTGCCAATACACCTGGATTGTCGACTTGGCAACTGGTTGCCGTTTGCCAGTTGCCTATTCAGTTTTTATACTTTTAAACCCTCTCAATCGAATTGGCAGCTGGCTGCAAGTTGCCAGTTGCCAATTCAATAGAATTAGCGAATTGGCATCTGGTTGCCGTTTACCAGTTGCCTATTCAGTTGTTGTACTCTTAAACTGTCTCAAATCGAATTGGCAACTGGCTGCCAGTAGCCAGTTCAATTGAATTAGCGAATTGGCTGCTGGCTGCCGGTTGCCAGTTGCCAATTAAATAGAATAGCGAATTGGCATCTGGTTGCGGTTTGCCAGTTGCCTATTCATTTCTTATACTCTTATACTCTAAAACCGTCTCAAATCGAATTGGCAGCTGGCTGCCAGTTGCCAGTTGCCAATTCACACGGATTGTCGAATTGGCAACTGGTTGCCGTTTGCCAGTTGCCTATTCAGTTTTTATACTTTTAACCCCTCTCAAATCGAATTGGCAGCTGGCTGCCGGTGGCCAGTTGCCAATTCAAAAGAATTAGCGAATTGGCATCTAGTTGCCGTTTGCCAGTTGCCTATTCATTTCTTATACTCTGAAACCGTCTCAAATCGAATTGGCAGCTGGCTGCCAGTTGCCAATTCACTAAGATTGTCGAATTGGCAACTGGTTGCCGTTTGCCAGTTGCCTATTCAGTTTTTATACTTTTAAACCCTCACAAATCGAATTGGCAGCTGGCTGCCAGTTGCCAGTTGCCAATTCAAAAGAATTAGCGAATTGGCATCTGGTTGCCGTTTGCCAGTTGCCTATTCAGTTCGTATACTCTAAAACCGTCTCAAATCGAATTGGCAGCTGGCTGCCAGTTGCCAGTTGCCAATTCACTAGGATTGTCGAATTGGCAACTGGTTGCCGTTTGCCAGTTGCCTATTCAGTTGTTGCACTCTTAAACTGTCTCAAATCGAATTGGCAGCTAGCTGCCAGTTGCCAATTCAATAGAATTAGCGAATTGGCATCTGGTTGCCGTTTGCCAGTTGCCTATTCAGTTCGTATACTCTAAAACCGTCTCAAATCGAATTGGTAACTGGCTGCCAGTTGCCAGTTGCCAATTCACTAGGATTGTCGAATTGGCAACTGGTTGCCGTTTGACAGTTGCCTATTCAGTTGTTGTACATTTAAACTGTCTCAAATCGAATTGGCTGCCAGTTGCCAATTCAACAGAATTAGCGAATTGGCATCTGGTTGCCGTTTGCCAGTTGTCTATTCAGTTCGTATACTCTAAAACCGTCTCAAATCGAATTGGCAGCTGGCTGCCAGTTGCCAGTTGCCAATTCACTAGGATTGTCGAATTGGCAACTGGTTGTCGTTTGCCAGTTGACTATTCACTTGATGTACTCATAAACTGTCTCAATTCGAATTGGCAGCTGGCTGCCAGTTGCCAATTGAATAGAATTAGCGAATTGGCAGCTGGCTGCCGGTAGCCAGTTGCCTATTCAGTTCTTATACTCTAAAACCGTCTAAACTCGAATTGGCAGCTGGCTGCCAGTTGCCAGTTGCCAATTCACTAGGATTGTCGACTTGGCAACTGGTTGCCGTTTGCCAGTTGCCTATTCAGTTTTTATACTTTTAAACCCTCTCAAATCGAATTGGCAGCTGGCTGCCAGTTGCCAGTTGCCAATTCAATAGAATTAGCGAATTGGCATCTGGTTGCCGTTTGCCAGTTGCCTATTCAGTTGTTGTACTCTTAAACTGTCTCAAATCGAATTGGCAGCTGGCTACCAGTTGCCAGTTGCCAATTCAATAGAATTAGCGAATTGGCAGCTGGCTGCCGGTTGCCAGTTGCCTATTCAGTTCTTATGCTCTAAAATCGTCTCAAATCGAATTGGCAGCTGGCTGCAAGTTGCCAGTTGCCAATTCAATAGAATTAGCGAATTGGAAGCTGGCTGCCGGTTGCCAGTTGCCAATTCAGTAGAATTAGCGAATTGGTATCTGGTTGCCGTTTGCCTTTTCATTTCTTACACTCTAAAACCGTCTCAAATCGAATTGGCAGCTGGCTGCCAGTTGCCAGTTGCCAATGCATTAGGATTGTCGAATTGGCAACTGGTTGCCGTTTGCCAGTTGCCTTTTCAGTTTTTATACTCTTAAACTCTCTCAAATCGAATTGGCAGCTGGCTGCCAGTTGCCAGTTGCCAATTCAATAGAATTAGCGAATTGGCATCTGGTTGCCGGTTGCCAGTTGCCTATTCAGTTCGTATACTCTAAAACCATCTCAAATCGAATTGGTAGCTGGCTGCCAGTTGCCAGTTGCCAATTCACTAGGATTGTCGAATTGGCATCTGGTTGCCGTTTGCCAGTTGCCTATTCAGTTGTTGTACTCTTACACTGTCTCAAATCGAATTGGCAGCTGGCTGCCAGTTGCCAGTTGCCAATTCAATAGAATTAGCGAATTGTCAGCTGGCTGCCGGTTGCCAGTTGTCTATTCAGTTCTTATGCTTCATAAATCGTCTAAAATCGAATTGGCAGCTGGCTGCCGGTTGCCAGTTGCCAAGTCAATAGAATAAGCCAATTGGCAGCTGGCTGCCGGTTGCCAGTTGCCAATTCAATAGAATTAGCGAATTGGCATCTGATTGCCGTTTGTCAGTCGCCTATTCATTTCTTATGCTCTAAAACCGTCTCAAATCGAATTGGCAGCTGGCTGCCAGTTGCCAGTTGCCAATTCACTAGGATTGTCGAATTGGCAACTGGTTGCCGTTTGCCAGTTGCCTATTCAGTTTTTATACTCTAAAACACTCTCAAATGGAATTGACAGCTGACTGCCAGTAGCAAGTTCAATTGAATTAGCGAATTGGCTGCTGGCTGCCGGTTGCCAGTTGCCAATTAAATAGAATTAGCGAATTAGCATGTGGTTGCGGTTTGACAGTTGCCTATTCATTTCTTATACTCTAAAACCGTCTCAAATCGAATTGGCAGCTAGTTGCCAGTTGACAGTTGCCAATTCACTAGGATTGTCGAATTGGCAACTGGTTGCCGTTTGCCAGTTGCCTATTCAGTTTTTATACTTTTAAACCCTCTCAAATCGAGTTGGCAGCTGGCTGCCGGTTGCCAGTTGCCAATTCAATAGAATTAGCGAATCTAGTTGCCGTTTGCCAGTTGCCTATTCATTTCTTATACTCTAAAACCGTCTCGAATCGAATTGGCAGCTGGCTGCCAGTTGCCAGTTGCCAATTCACTAAGATTGTCACATTGGCAACTGGTTGCCGTTTACCAGTTGCCTATTCAGTTTTTATACTTTTAAACCCTCTCAAATCGAATTGGCAGCTGGCCGCCAGTTGCCAGTTGCCAATTCAATAGAATTAGCGAATTGGCATCTGGTTGCCGTTTGCCAGTTGCCTATTCAGTACGTATACTCTAAAACCGTCTCAAATCGAATTGGCAGCTGGCTGCCAGTTGCAAGTTGCCAAATCACTAGGATTGTCGAATTGGCAACTGGTTGCCGTTTGCCAGTTGCCTATTCAGTTGTTGTACTCTTAAACTGTCTCAAATCGAATTGGCAGCTGGCTGCCAGTTGCCAGTTGCTAATTCAATAGAATTAGTGAATTGGCATCTGGTTGCCGTTTGCCAGTTGCCTATTCAGTTCGTATACTGCCAGTTGCCAGTTGCCAATTCACAAGGATTGTCGAATTGGCAACTGGTTGCCGTTTGCCAGTTGCCTATTCAGTTGTTGTACTCTTAAACTTTCTCAAATCGAATTGGCAGCTGACTGCCAGTTGCCAGTTGCCAATTCAATAGAATTAGCGAATTGACAGCTGGCTGCCGGTTGCCAGTTGTCGTTTCAGTTCTTGTGCTCTAAAATCGTCTAAAATCGAATTGGCAGCTGGCTGCCGGTTGCCAGTTGCCAATTCAATAGAATTAGCGAATTGGTAGCCGGCTGCCGTTTGCCTATTCATTTCGTATATTCTAAAACCGTCTCAAATCGAATTGGCAGCTGGCTGCCAGTTGCCAGTTGCCAATTCACTAGAATTGTCGAATTGGCAACTGGTTGCCGTTTGCCAGTTGCCTATTCAGTTGTTGTACTTTTAAACTGTCTCAAATCGAATTGGCAGCTGACGGCCAGTTGCCAGTTGCCAATTCAATAGAATTAGCGAATTGGCAGCTGGCTGCCGGTTGCCAGTTGCCTATTCAATTCTTATGCTCTAAAATCGTCTCAAATCGAATTGGCAGCTGGCTGCCAGTTGCCAGTTGCCAATTCAATAGAATTAGCGAATTGGCAGCTGGCTGCAGGTTGCCAGTTGCCAATTCAATAGAATTAGCGAATTGGCAGCTGGCTGCCGTTTGCCAGTTGCCTATTCATTTCTTATACTCTAAAACCGTCTCAAATCGAATTGGCAGCTGGCTGCCAGTTGACAATTGCCAATTCGCTAGGATTGTCGAATTGGCAACTGGTTGCCGTTTGCCAGTTGCCTATTCAGTTTTTATACTCTTAAAATCTCTCAAATCGAACTGGCAGCTGGCTGCCAGTTGCCAGTTGCCAATTCAATAGAATTAGCGAATTGGCAGTCACACTGTGAAGTTAGATGCCATTTGCTAGTTGCCGATTGAATAGGCAACTGGCAACTGGCAACTGGTTGCCAACTTCACGGACATAAATTATACTTTATGGTCATGTCAGAAAGTGTGTGAAGCTCTCACCTTTCTACTTGACAATACTTACATAAGATTTGGTACTTAGTTATTTAGACAAATTGTAGGTATTCCGATTGGTACGAAATGCGCTCCCCTTGTGGGTGATCTGTTCTTGTTTTGTTATGAAAGAGACTTCATGATGTCCCTTTCCGTGGAAAACCAATCTGAAATCATTGAAGCCTTCAGCTCGACTTCTATATATTTGGATGCTTTATTAACTATTGTCAATACCTATTTCGATGGTTTAATCAGTCAAATTTACACCCCTCCCCCAATTCCAGAACTTCAGTTAAATAACTTAAATTCTTCTGATACCGCGGCCCCGTTTTAGGATTTACATCTTTCTGTTGTAGATGGGTTTGTTTCTTGCAAAAATTACGATAAACGTGATGATTTTGATTTTGAGATTGTAAAATGTCCTTTCTTGGGTGGTGATGTTCCTCGTGCGGCATCCTGTTGCGTTTATATTTCGCAATTAATTTGATTTGCCAGAGTGTCTGGCCATGTAACTGCCTTCAACACTCTTAATTGATTGTTAACTGCTAAACTTCTTAATCAGGGTTATCGGTATCATCAAACCCGCAAAGCCTTTTCTAAGTTTTATACACGTCATTCCGATTTAATTTCAGAATTCAGTGTTGGACTTAAATCTCTTCTGTAACAAGATCCATCGGAACCCGAATTTTATGGTGATTTAGTATATAAATTCAGAATACTATATACTTGCAATGACTTCAGCACCCACTTTGGTAAAAACATTCTTCGATATGTAAAAATTGGGTACAACATAAATGTTATACGACCGACTAGTTAAAGACGTGGTAGTTAACCCATTTACGGTTGACAACGTTGTTTCCCTCTTTAATAGCACGCCGGTGGGTCAGGCCTCAGTCAGCGTAAAGTTTACTGAGAATTAGAATAGAATTACATGTAATGTTGGTTGGTGCCTGATGCCCTGTCTCTGGTCGTGCCCATTGGAGTAAAACTGTTGGTTTTCTTTTACTCCGGCATTTCATTGGTTTCTTGCTATCGAGTTCTCACCGCTGTTTCATCTCTGTGGTTGTTTGATTTTTGTGTTCTCGGAGACGTTGCACTGATGAGTAGGAGGCCTTCATGCGGATTGAACAAATTATTTGTCTAAATCACGACGGAAAAAAAGGCGACGATCGCAGCCGCGTAAAATCGATTTAACATGAAGTTAATAATTTGGAAAGTTCAGTGATTGTACAAGAGCTTGAATATACAATAAACCGTGCTTTGTATGGTCTTTGGTGAAGTTTATGTAACCAATATAACGTAGGAAGCTTGTCTTGGCCTTCTGTAACACATACAGCAAACTTGGTGGATGAATGACAAATGTGGTCATCAACTATAGCCCTCTCTACAGCCAAAGGCTGCAGTTCATAGGCCTTAGTACCACCAAGCTCTTGCTGAAGAGTGTTAACATAGTGAAGCCGTCAAACAACGACGACATTGTTAGGAGCCAAAATAAACTTCAAATGAAATTCTTGAATACCTAGTTTAAGGCGATGTAAAGCCGTCATAGGTTTAGGAGTTTATAAGTTTGTATTTTGAGAGTAGAAAGAAATGCGTTGGTTCACTAGATTCAGAAAGCTACGTTTCCATTCTTTAAGGGTTTCCTTTCTTTATCCTTTGTTTAGGTTTCCATTATGGTCTGGTCGCTTCATGTTTGTGTTTCTTTCCCTTTGATGTCTTTGATGGGTGGAGTTAGTTAATTGTATCGATTCCTGATTTTTGTTTTACTTCTACTTTGTATGCTCAGCATACTCTCGTTTGCAACAACGATTACCAAATTCATTCAAGGCAGCAGCCATTTCATCTCTACACTTACTGAAATCAATTTTATAAGGACATCGATATTTCGATCCTTTAGAAATTATATTTCGTATCCTAGAATCCATTGTCAGTAATAATATGATCAGCAGCATGATAGCAATACACCAAGTTTTTACAATCTCAGGGATCAAGAGTGTAAGTGTCAATATCAAGATCAGAAACAAGTTTATTGAAATTAAAAATAAAACTTTGCAGAAACAGTTATAGCATTAAAAGTCTAAAAATGGGAAAATATCCATTGATTCTTAAGAAATCTGCATGATTTGTTTGTTTATGTGCATGGAGAGATTTCATTGGTTGTTTTTAAATTATTTCAACATTTTCAGTGCAACATCTCCGAGAACACAAAATCAAACAACCACAGAGATTAAACAACGGCGAGGAACAACTGAATTGCCGGAGTAAAAGAAAACCAAAAGTTTGACTCCGACACCAACTAACATATCATAAAATGAAATTCTAATTTCCAGTAAGCCTTTAAGCTGGAACAGTCATAGAAACCGAGGCCTGATCACCGGCGTGCAATTAAAGAGGGAAACAAAGTTGTAAGCCGTGAATGGGTTAACTACCATGTCATTAACTGGTTTGTCTTTTGAAATTAAATCGGAATGACGTCTATGAAATTTGAAAAGGCTTTACGTAGTTTATAATACCGATAACCCTGGTTAAGAAGTTTAGAAGTTAACACTTTATTACGAGTGTTGAAGTCAGTTACATAATTAGACACCCTGGTAAATAGATTAAATTGCGAAATATAAACGCCATAGGATGCCACACGAGAACCACCATACAAGAAAGTAAATTTTACAATCTCAAAATCAAAATCATCGCGTTTATCATAAATTTTGATGGAAACAAACCCATAAACAATAGATAAATGTAAATCCTAAAACGGGGCCTCGGTATCAGAAGGATTTGCTTTATTTAACTGAAGCTCTTGGGGGTAATTCGACTGATCAAACCATTGAAATAGTTATTGTCAATATTTAATAAATCATCAAAATATCTAGAAGTCGAGCTAAAGACTTCAATGATTTCAGATTGATTTTCAACGGAAAGTGACATCATGAAGTCTCTTTCATAACAAAACAAGAACAGATCAGCCACAAGGGGTGCGCAATTCTTACCCATCTGAATAACCACAATTTGTTTCAATAGCTTAGTAACAAATCTTATGTAAATATTGTCAAGTAGAAAGGTGAGATCTTCACACACTTTCTGACATGACCATAAAGGATACTTTTTATGCTCTTCAGAAGCGAAAAAGCATTTCTTTCATTACATGCAAGGTAGAGGGTTCTTCCAATCGTCCGCATGAAATTTCCATTAAATCATTAAGTTTTTTCTTTTATAAAATTATTTGGACGTGTAGTGTACCGTGTGAAAAAATCATAAGCAGACAGACTTGAAGCACGAAAACGTCTGGATTTCAATTTATTTAAAACTTCATTAGATTTTTATTGACCAAATCAGATTTTTCCCTAATCTTTCAAAGTAGAAGTAAAACAAAGATCAGGAATCGATACAATTAACTTACTCCACCCATCAAAGACACCAAAGGGAAAGAAACACAAACATGAAGCGACAAGACCATAATGGAAACCTAAACAAAGGATGGCCATAAGTACAGTTACTTTCCCACAAAATTGCCAAATGGCCATCCAAAATAAAAAGACACAAGTGATACACACAGTGAGTAGTAACAAACAACAACATAAATAAACCGCCACAGAAGAACCGCCTTAGAACGGTCAGTGGAAAGAATTCCACTGTGGGGGGGGGGGGGGGGGGAAAGGGCTTAAATCGATTTTACGTGGCCACAATCCTCGCCCTTACTTCCCCGTCGCGATTTAGACAAATAATTTGTTCAGTCCGCATGAAGGCCTCCCAACTCATCAGTGCAACATCTCCGTGAACACATATAATCAGAGAACCACAGAGGTGAGACAACGGTGAGGACTCGACAGCAAAGAACCACTGAAATGCTGGAGCAAAAGAAAACCAACAGTTAGACTCCGATGGGCCCGACCAAAGACAGAGCATCAGGCACCAACCAACATTACCTTGAATTAGATCTCTCTAATTCTCAATAAGCCTTTACGTTGGAACCCTGCCCAGGCAAAGTTGTATGAGTCAGCCCGTCCAGTGCATATAAGCCTTTTGGTTTCATCGGACGGCAGGGCTTGTGAAGTCATTTCATCTCAATGTTGGGTAAAAGTCACACAAAATTGGAAGCAACGTCTCCAAAATGACCTAAATAGTGTTGATGGGGGATGGATAACCTCAACTCAAACGTGGCCGCAATCCTCGCCCATTGTTCTGTTGTTGCTTAGACAAAATACTATGTCAAGTTTACATGAATGCTTTCTTACTCAACAGTGCAGCATCTTCGGAAACATAAAATAAAACAATTACAGAAAACAACGGTCAGGACTCGACAGCATGAAATAACTGAAATGGCGGGGCAAAAGAAAACAAACAGTGTGGCTATTTCTATAACTATTTCTGCAAAGTCTCAGCCTTGTATTCCGTCACTTTAGTTGATCTTTGAGTTTTTTTTTTCTCATTTTTAGACGTTTGTTTGCCAAAGACAACACATATGACCATTTTTTTTACAAAGTCACAGCCTTGTAAACCACATGTCTCATTAGTTGATGTTTTAATATTTTCCCCATTTTAAGATTTGTTTGCCAGAGGCAAATACAATTACAGTTTTTACAAAGTCTTAGCCTTGTATACCACCTCTTTAGTTGTTGATTTAATATTATATCCATTTTTAGACTTTCATTGGTTCTCGCTATTGACCGCCCTAAGGCAGTGGTTTTTATGTGTTTTTTTTTTTTAATGTAGCGTTGTCCGATGTTCGACGGGGCTCTTCATGTTGTATGTGCCTATGGCTGTCCTCACGAAAACACGCCTATATAATTTTGACCCCCTTGAACCACACTTTTATATAGTAAAACTGGAGTTTCCGGGGGTATACCTTATTTTTCTTATTTCTGCTCTAAAACATAGATTGTGGGTACTCGTTAGAACCGCCTCGATGAGGCGGTTCTAACGAGTGCCCACAATCTATATTTTGAGCAGAAATAAGAAAAATATCACAATTTTTTCATCATAAAATTTTCATTTTTTCGGTGATAAAGGTGGCAATGTATTTGTATAGGCGTGTTGGCTGTGTATTATTATTACATGTATTATTTATTTAATTTTTATTAATTGTGCCTGTTGCATATTGATCTACCCTTGTAGGGATGAAGGAGCTGGTTACTGTGCTGTTTGTGATTCGTTTTTTTTTCCTTTTCTGTTTTCCTCATTGTTATTTACTCTTCCTCTTGGTACCATTGGAAGTGTGGCTTTTCCTGGGCATCTGTTTCTATATAAGACGTGCGCCTAGCGAAGACTCAGATCAGCCTGCGCATCCATATAGTCTAACCAGAGACTTCTCTTGCTGCTTGAAGGAGCATTGGGCCCCTAGCTATCCTTAGAGCGCACAACGAAGACTCTGATCAGACTGCGCGGATGCGCAGGCTGATCTGAGTCTCCGTTGGGCGCACATGTCTTATTGCAGGTTTTGTCATGCGCTGGCTCATTTTTTATCTTCCAGAGATAGAAATGCGATGACTGTTTCAAGAAGCCTCCGTTGTGCAGTGGTTACGCTACTCGCCTTGTAAACCAGGGGTCGCAGGATCGATCCCGGGCTGCTCCAGACTTTCGGATGAGTCCTTAAACCGAGGTCCCGTCTCCGTATGACCTTAGCTGTTGGTGGGACGTAAAACTCAAACACTCACTCTCATGACTGTTTCAAGAAAATCTCAGCCTCGTTACCACCTGGCTCTTTAAATGTTGATTTTATATTTGTTCCCAGTCACCAGAGACAAATGCGACAACCATTTCTACACAATAGAAAGGAAGGCTATGATCCGGACTCATACCTCCCATCCAAGATACCAAAGCGAAAGAAACACCAACATGAAACAGCTGTACTATAATGAGAACGTCACAGGACATCAACTTTCCCACAAAATGGCCAAACGGCTATCCAAAATAATATATAAGCAATGCATGCATGTATGCAAAGACGAACTATAGTCATAATAAACCACAACAGAAGAACCACCTCGGAACGGTCAGTAAAATCTTACTGGGCCCGGCCAGAGACACAGCATCCGGCACCAACAAACATTGCTTAAAAAAGTTAAAGTAAGTCTTCAGGCCGTAGTTTAGTGTACCATATGCCTCATTGTTTGTTTGTTTGATTTGAGGTTTAACGTCCCTGTCAACACTGTTAAGGTCATTTTGGAGACGTTGCTTCCAATTTTGTGGGACTTTTACCCGACAATGAGATTAAATGACATCTCAAGCCCTGTCGCCAATGAAACCAAATGGGTTTATAAGCATGGACGGTTCCGACTCGCACCACTTTGCCTGAGCAAGCTACGATCCTCTAAGCGGTTTACCAGTACTCGTAAGTGGGTCGGTTTCAGCTCTGCGTGGAAGCATCGTGCAGCCCAATCTATTTCTCCAAGCCCCGATGGGCGGGGGCGGACCATATGCCTCATAGTAATTGGTTTAATATTTTCCGCATAGTTAGACTTTTGTTTGCCAGAGACAAAAGCTATGACTATTTATTAAGTCTTAGCATTGTATCTAGTTGACGATTTAATATTTCCCCAGTTTAAGACTTTTGTTTGCCAGAGGCAACGGCTATGACTATATCTACAAAGTTCATCCTGGTATACGATTTGACTCTTTCAGTTAATATTTTTCCATCTTTAAACTTTTGTTTTCCAAAGACAATTTTATGTCTATTTCTAAAATGGTTCAAGCGTGTATACCATTAATGATCTAATATTTTCCATCTCTTACGACTTGTTTACCAGAGGCAAATGCTATGACTATTTCCGCATTGAATACAGTTTCTTTAGCTGCAGATAAAAAAGTTTCGCCAATTTAAGACTTCCAGGAGAGGAACGAGAAGAGACAAGTGCTATGAGCATGTCTGCATTTTTGCGAAGGCTAACCTTGTATACTACACTGCTTTTAAGCTGATGATTTAATACTGTCCCCATTTTAACCCTTGTCCTGCTGAATATTCATATATGCCATACCAACTCCCGATTATCAACCAATCAGATTACTTGATGCAAATTATTGCAATAAATTCACAATCTGAATGGCAAACAATGCAGATCCTGATCAGATGGCTTCGTCAGAAGCCATCTGATCTGGATCTTCATTGTTGGGAAAATAAGGCATATCCGGGCTCAGCAGGACAAGGATTAAGACTTTGGTATAATTTCTCAGCCTTGTTTACAACTCTTTTTTCGTTAAATAAATATTTTCTCAAGTTTAAGACATTTCCTTGACAATGAAAACAACATGACAATTTCTACAAAGTCTCTGTGGTTCAGCCTTGTATACAATCTCTTTCATTGCTGGTTGGCATTTTTTCTCCATTTTAGGACTCTTTTTGCCAAAAAGACAACACATATGACTGTTGCTATATGTTCTCCAGAGTCAAATTCTACTTAAATACGTTTGAGATTCGCCTTCTGATGTTAACGCGACGGTGAAAGTAGTCATTTTTGTGTATGTAAGTAAGTAAGTAAGTAAGTAAATTCTTTATTTAGAGAGGGTTACTCCTTTCGATGAGGCCCTCATATAAACAACTAATATATACAAACAAAAACCCAAATCATATCAAATAAGAACAAAATACGTTGCGAGAGAGAAAAAAAAAACAATGATAAATATGATAGTGCGAAATATTTACAATGACGCTTGTAATATCAGGTATACACTGGATTTAGATTACATTTTAAACAGTCCCAGTTGATATCCATTCTTGTGTTTTTCTTGTAAGAACGAAGACGACTGTTTTACCTCTGATGGAATATAATTCCATATATAACAGGTTAAGAATAAGACTTTCTTTATATAAACTTGATTTCGGTTTCGGAATTGAGAAATTTTGATTTGTCACAGATCGTATTGAACTTTCTGGTAAGGTTTCGGCTCTAGATTGAAACAAATCAATTATATGTTGTAGAAGTAGACCATTTGCTACTTTAAACCTAGTTTTGGCTTTGTTGACAAACACGCTTTGATCAAATGACAAAATGTTCAATGTTACTCTTGCACTGTCTAAACTCTCATAATCATTTTCAAGAATATTTTTACAAACCCTTCTCTGAAGTCGAGTCAATTTAGAAACATTGTAGTTGGACGAATTTCCCCAGATTATATTACAGTCGCTAATGTGAGGTTGAATGTAAGCTTTATAAAATAAAGTTCTGTGCTCAAGACTTAAGTACGGTTTTATTTTAGACAGAAGCCAAATATAAGATGAAACTTTTTGGCAGACATAATGAAAATGGTCATTCCATTGAAAGTTTCCGTTCATATAAACGCCTAGTATTTTATCTCCTGCTGTGAGTTGTAAGTCGATTCCATTATAGGCTAAAGAAAAGAGACTAACATCTAGTCTTATTCTTTTCTGTTTTGTTGATATAAGCATCACTTTTCAATAAAATCCCGTTTTGTCGGCACTACTTTTTCAGAATTACAAGTGAATCTTGTAAGTTTGATGTAAGTATTCCTAAATTAGTTTGTGTATCATAAATAGTGGTGTCATCTGCATATAGGTTGGTAGATGAAACTTTATTGGCAAGAACTAGCGGCAAATCATTAATAAAAATTACGAATAACAATGGACCCAATATAGAACCTTGTGGAACACCAGAAGAAATTTCAGCAAACATTGAATGTTTACTATTAAGTTTTACAACTTGAGATCTATTTATCAAGTAAGAAGTCATTAGTCTGAGAAAATTAGAGCCATTGTGATAGTAAGACAATTTTTGCAGAAGTAAACTACGATCCACAAGGTCAAAAGCCTTTCGAGCATCAACCATGATCGTACCCACAATGTTACCTTCATTTATAGCTTTTAACCAGCGTTCAGTCATTAACGTTAAGGCTGTTTCTGTGGAATGCCCTGGCCTAAATCCACTTTGTGAATCATGCAAAACATTATACTTATTTAGGTACCTCATGAAATGCTTCTATATAAATCTTTCAATAAGTTTTGATAATGTAGGCAAAATAGAGATAGGACGATAATTATTAACATCATCTTTTGATCCTTCTTTGTAAAGAGGGCTAACTTTTGCTTGTTTCCATGAACTCGGAAAATTGCCGTTTGAAATACACTGATTAGCAATGAAACAAATACTACTGGATATGATTCCAGGAGAAAGTTCCAGTAATTTTGGACCAATGCCATCTAAACCTGTTGCCTTTGAAACATCGATGGTCGATAAGTAGATATAAGTAAAATATTCATCCATTTTGGGTAGTTCGAAAGACACATTATCTGGGATCCTTAGTTCATCAAAAGAACATGGTTCAATGGGTTTTTTTCTGTTTGCAAGCTATATAAATAAAGTGATCATTGAAACAATTTGCTAGATCAAAGTCTTCAGAGATTATTGTATCCCCTATTTTGAGATTTAAGTAATCTTTATTTTCATCTTTCTTGCTGTTTGCCCCAAATTCTTTAAAGAGTTTCCATATGAACCTCGGATCGTCTCTCCCTTCCTCTAATTTTGTTTTATATGTTTTACGCTTTGCGACTTGAATATTTGCAGAAACTTAATTTCTAGAAATTTTATATTCTTCAAATTTGCCTTGTTTTTTTTTTTTTAGTTTATCCCTCTGTTTCATGCTATCTGAGATACCAGGCGTAACCCAATCTGGTTGGACATCATGCTTTTTTCTATGTGTGTTGATAGGTGCATGTTTGTCAACAATTCTTGTAAAATGTGAACACCAAGCTTCAAGCATGCTGCCAACGTTTTCAAGCCTTTCTACTTCAAACCATGGAGCTGTTACGAATGCATTTTCATCAAATTTCTTAAACGTTCGGTATTTAATCTGTTGTAATTTTATGTGTGTTGGTCCGTTTCGCATGCTCTCCGTACTTTGCCCGTTTACAGAGAAGTGATGTTTCTCGTGACCCATGGGTTAGCCGTTTGTTTAGTGGATGGTCTCAGGTTTGAGTTTGAAATGCATCAGCTGCTTAAGTGGTGGCCAGCAAATGAATTCCTGTATTTGGATGGCACTCAATTGCCACGCCACCAATTCGCCATCGAGACTCAGCCTCATTGCAGTTCGAGACTTGAAGCGTATTATAATAGACATAGGAGTCCAGAGTTTCTTTCACGGAGTGTGTGCGTGCGTGGGGGGGGGGGGGGGTCTTCTTCGGGGACGTCTCCTGGTCTACAGACCGTCACCTCGCAATTGAAATTTCTGAGCCTGAATCTGGCTTTGGTGATTAATTTCAAATTTCATGCATGCGTTATTTAAATTTCAGTTCGGATTAGGTATATTTGTTCAGTCTTTAAGGAATGGTGGAAACAGAACAAACTCATAAGAGAACTCTTGGTGAGTGGTAAAGTTATCGAGGTTACCCCTAGCCGTACGAACTTACTCGTACGCACGTGATATGTCACCGCATTTGGAAGGGCACCGACAACTCACACGAACATAGGATATAAATACGACAGTACGACTCTATGGGTTAGTTACGTATTCAGTGTGAGTTAAGCTCCGTCCTCTTTAGACTATGGAAGCCGATAGGTATGGAAGCCGATAGGGGACATTTTGACTTGTGACTTTTGAACTTGTGACTTATGACTTGCGACGTCGGAGTTGCATGCCTAATTTTTGCGACTTATGACTTTTGACTTTCGACAAATCTGACGCAGTGGAAGACGGCGGTCAACGGAAGTGTCGATCCAGCGATTTTGCTGCTCCTGTATTATATTGTTTGATGAATGCCATTAAGAAGACTTGTTTATGTTTTTTACTCTGTTTTTGTTATCTTTGTATGACTTATGACTTGCGACTTATAACTTTGACTTGTGATTTATGACTTGTGACTTATCACTTTCGACTTATGACTTGTTGACTTTTGGTGCAAACCCGAAAAATATCGGGTAGCGGACAACGGCACCGACAATTCCGGTGTATATTGTTTAGAAATGCCACTTAGAAGACCCTGTTTCATGTATTATCAACTCTGTTTTAGTGACAATTTACTACCGCCTGTGTTGTTATGCCCTATTACTTTAGATTCGCGCCAAGAAATTGTCTTAAGTTGCAAGTCAAAACTCAAAAGTCATAAGTGACAAGTCATAAGTCGAAAGTCACAATTCGAAAGTGAAAAGTCATAAGTGACAAGTCAAAACTCATAAGTCAAAATTTATAAGTGACAAGTCATAAGTCTTAAAAATTCACAAAATCAGAGTAAATAACCTACCATATGATCTTTTCGGTGGCATTTTTCAAACAATATAAAACAGAAGGAGAAAAATCGCTTGCCTCAGCGGAATCTTAGCCGTCGTTGTCCGAAATCGGCCGTTGCTTGAGGTATGTCAAAAGTCACAAGTAAAAAGTCATAAGTCGCAAGTCGGTAGTCACAAGTCGTTAGTCACAAGTCAAAATGTCCCCTATCGGCTTCCATAGATAGGGGACATTTTGACTTGTGACTTTTGAACTTGTGACTTATGACTTGCGACGTCGGAGTTGCATGCCTAATTTTTGCGACTTATGACTTTTGACTTTCGACAAATCTGACGCAGTGGAAGACGGCGGTCAACGACGGTGTCGATCCAGCGATTTTGCTGCTCCTGTATTATATTGTTTGATTAATGCCATTAAGAAGACTTGTTTATGTTTTTTACTCTGTTTTTGTTATCTTTGTATGACTTATGACTTGCGACTTATAACTTTGACTTGTGATTTATGACTTGTGACTTATCACTTTCGACGTATGACTTGTTGACTTTTGGTGCAAACCCGAAAAATATCGGGTAGCGGACAACGCACCGACAATTCCGGTGTATATTGTTTAGAAATGCCACTTAGAAGACCCTGTTCAAGTTCATGTATTATCAACTCTGTTTTAGTGACAATTTACTACCGCCTGTGTTGTTATGCCCTATTACTTTAGATTCGCGCCAAGAAATTGTCTTAAGTTGCGAGTCAAAACTCAAAAGTCATAAGTGACAAGTCATAAGTCGAAAGTCACAATTCGAAAGTGAAAAGTCATAAGTGACAAGTCAAAACCCATAAGTCAAAATTCATAAGTGACAAGTCATAAGTCTTAAAAATTCACAAAATCAGAGTAAATAACCTACAATATGATCTTTTCGGTGGCATTTTTCAAACAATATAAAACAGAAGGAGAAAAATCGCTTGCCTCACAGGAATCTTAGCCGTCGTTGTCCGAAATCGGCCGTTGCTTGAGGTATGTCAAAAGTCACAAGTAAAAAGTCATAAGTCGCAAGTCGGTAGTCACAAGTCGTCAGTCACAAGTCAAAATGTCCCCTATCGGCTTCCATATTAGACGGCGATTTTACAAATCATGGCGTAATACGGAGCGTCGTGTACAGCAACAACCTACATCTAGTGATATCTCAACGAGTTCTGTGCGAGATGCTGCGACGTTTTACATTAGGAAAACATGTCCGTAAGAGAATATGGCGTCCAACATGGTGTCAGAAAATGATAAATATTAGGTAAAAATGATAACATCTTAATTATTTCTGCTTTCAACATAGCTTGTGGGTGCTCGTTAGAACCGCCTCATTGAGGAGGTTATAACGAGTACCCTCAATCTATGTTTTTGAGCAAAAATAAGGCAGATAATGTATACCCCCGTAAACCCCACTTTTTCTATATAAAGTGGGGTTTAGCGGAGTCTTCGTTTCACGGA
The DNA here is from genome assembly GCA_963580285.1 of Lucinisca nassula. NCBI lineage: Eukaryota > Metazoa > Mollusca > Bivalvia > Lucinida > Lucinidae > Lucinisca > Lucinisca nassula. The sequence goes on along the minus strand of OY757012.1, from coordinate 110,010,357 downwards.
CTTGTTATCGTGATGAGCGTGTCGAACCGAAGTTGTGAAAGTGTGACAGACTCAAATGTTCCCATAGGTGTTGAAGCCATTGGAGATCGATTGCTATTGCACGACCCGCAGAAAAAGCGACCGACTGAAGTCGGTTGATTTTCTAAGATAGCCCTAAAATCACCGTGTCATTCTGTCAGTCTGTCCGTCCGTAACCCATTTGTGAAAATTGGTGATAGTGACTTAACCTATTGGAATATTTAAATAATTTTTGGCATACTGATAGATATCAATGAGATCTAACCATTGAACTTGCCAAATATTACATTCCATTTAGTATAGCCTCGCCGAGCCGAAAAATGTGAAATTTTTCGAACTGCTTCTCCTCGGAAACTGTTGGGCCGATTGAAGTCAAATTTCATATGGAGACTCTATGGGATGGGTAAATCAAAATTTGCTCATGGGGTCCAGGTCACATGACCAAAATGGCCGCCAAGCCATATATGGTAAAACCCTTCAAAAATAGTCTTCTCCAGAACCACTGGGCAGATTTCCACGAAACTTGATAAATAGCATCTTGGACGTAGGCCCATCATAAAGTGCTACAATCATGACCCTGGGTTGACCTTGACCTTCTTTGTGCCTAGGTCAAACTTTGACACATATGCTTTTGTATTGGAAAAGTAAGAATGCATTTTATCCTGCAAACGATTCAGATTACAGTACTAAAGTATAAGATATATTTTTGCTCCTTACGATAAGGCGCATTTATTGGGGGGGGGGGGGGGGAACCGTTTTAGGTCCAGGTCACATGACCAAAATGGCCGCCATACCAATATATGGTAACACTCATAAAGCTTAAAGCATCGGGCGGGTCGTGCACTTCATTAAGTTGCTATAATTAGTATCAATTTTGCACGTTTCTTCTTGATTCATGGTATCACTCTGTTGACGTTCACTTTTAGATTTGCCAGTATCCCATTTTAGGACGCTAGACGTGTATGAGTTACAAATACTGAACAAAATGCAATGAAAAAAAAAGTGCCAGTAAGCACCGAAATGTTTTGTTTGTTTTGAGGTTCTACGTCCTTATAAACACTATTTTGATCTTTTTGGTGACTTTGTTTCCGATTTTGTGGGACAATTACCCGACATTGAGACGAAATTACATTTCATTGACCCTTGAAGGTCCGACTCGCACCGGTTTTACTGGTCATGCTTAGCTGGTGTTAAGGGAATGTGTTGCGGCCGTAAAAAGTCCCCAAGTCCTTCATCCTTGTGTAGTTCATATTTTCTTGTCCTTTTGGATCAATGATCCCATTGTGGAATTTCGAAAATATTTGAGGGTCACTGATGAGGCCTAATTGACCGAAACTAGCTAGTCCGGCCCAGAAAACATGTACACTCCATATTTTTCACGACTGTGGTGTATTCCTTGCTTCTAAAGGATAACCCTTTTATAGAACATATTGTACACTCCACAATTTTAAGAACCGTGGTGTATTCCTTGCTTCCAAAGGATAACCCTTTCATAGAACATATTTAACGTCATTACAGCTGGTTTTAAGGGAAAAAGTGACGCTTGCTTCCAAAGGATAACTCTTTCATAGAACATATTTAACACCATTACAGTTGATATTAAGGAATTGCGTGGCGACCGTAAAAGGCCTCCCTGCTCTTCAGCATGGTGTAGTTTATATTGTCTTGCCCTTTTGGATCTTTGGTTCCATTGTCAAATTTTGAAAATATTGGAGAGTCACTGATGAGGCCTAGTTGTCCGAAACTAGCTAGTCTGACCCAGAAAAATTTGTACACTCCATACTTTACGTGATGTATCCCTTGCTTCCAAAGGATAACACTTACTATTAGACATATTAGATCTTCTAAACGGTTCTAAGCGGTTTTTAACAGTACTCAAAAATTCGGTCGGATACAGCTGTGCGCGGAAGCACTATGCAGACCAGCCTATTTCTGCAAGCCCCGAAGGGTGGTTGGCGCCCTGATTTAATTATGTACAAGCCAAGGACATCTTCCACACCTATACCCTTTTTCGCTGTCAGGGCTTTTTGTACAATAATTACACCCGGCTTACTTTCACAAGGGCGAAAACATTTGGGACTTTTTGTACCTTCTCTTGTTCATTGCAGCCCATTGAAAATGGGACCCCGATTAAAAAGGGAGACGAACATATTTTAAGGAGTTGCCTACACATGAAGGCGTATCCTTTCCCTTAAAATCTCATGAACAATGTTGATTTATGGCTAAATAAGTAAGGGACATCGCATAAAATGTTTTTGTTTGACGCTAGAAATATCGCAAATCCCAAAAATGTTAATGTCCTACAGCAGGAGATCAGTTGTAATCCAGGTCTGTACCATTCATTCATTGTAAAGTAAATAAAAATCCTGTCTGATTTCGGTGTAAGGTAACTGTTTAACCCATTTAGTACAAGAAACCCAAAAACGGGTACCCTGGCAAACAGTGCAGGCCCAGATCAGACGCCGCAGAACGCGGCGTCTGATGAGGGCCTCCATTGTTTGCTAAAAGTTCAGCCATTTTCCAAATAAATTTTGATGAAAACGCAACCTGACACCCCTAAATTTTCAAATGAACTCATGCTATATATAAGGAGGAAGATTCCATTTGGTACAAAAGGGTTAAGTATCATACTGTATAAAAAAGGGAATGAATTAAGAGATAAATATCGGTGTTTAAAATGGTAAGTAGCCGGGCTGCGATTTGATCCCTATGTTATTTCTTGATCATATTAGGAGATAGACACTGGAGACGGGGGCGGTGAATTAGTACCGGCGAATTCACGGGTCTATTTTGAATACCGTGAATAAACCGGGTATTGTCCTATGGACTGAACAAAGGTACATAAATGCTTTAAATAAAAGTGATAATTCCGGGCGCTCGGGTTACTATGAAATTAGACAAGTGCAGGGTATTGTAGGGCACCCTACGGAGCAATCGGTGGAATGCGATAGGTTAAAATACACATACCAACAGAGCCGCAGAGACATTAAGAAGGAAATAATAGTGTTAGTCATTTTTTGAATCATTCCTGAATATATTTAGTTTTTAGACTGTATATTAAAAAAAAAGATTTACTTTTCTATAATCTGGGTGATTAAGATAACGGACGTTCGAGAGCTACGAACTCTAAGACTGCGTGCACACTAAAGACGTGGCCGAGATTAGCTTGGTCCATATTTGATCCGGGTCAAATTGTGACCATACTAGGGGCCACGTTCATCCGCTTTAGGGTGGCCCACATTAAATTGCGTTCACACTAGTATGAACACGTCTTAATGAACAAAATCGATCCGGATCAACATCATCTCTTGCGTGTACGTAGTCTACTGTGAGCGGATTAGTTTGGTGCCTTGTAAGAACATAGTTTGGTACAGATAAACTTCACCAACTTAGTCCCAGATGTTAGCGCAATTTGATACAGATTTAATAAACAAACTCGGTTCCAAGTGTAAACGCAATATGATGCAGATCAACTTGACCAACTTGATCCCAAGTGTGAACGCAGTGTGATACATATTATTTTGATCGTCTTGGTCCCAAGTGTGGGCGCATTTTGATCCAGATCAACTGGATCAACATGGTCGCAAGCCGGTATGAACGCAGTTTGATACAGATCGACTTGACCAACTTTGTTCCAAGTGTGAACGCCGTTTGATACAAATCAGTTTGACCAATTAGGTCCCAAGTATGAACGTAATTTGACACAAATCCAACTTTGCCCAAGGTGTGAACGCAATTTTATACAAATTAACTTGACAACATTTGTGCCAAGTGTGGACGTAATTTGATACAGATTAACTTGACAGATTTTGTCCTAAATGTGAACGCAGTTTAATACACACTAACTAGACCAACATGTTCTCAAGTATGAACGCAGATTGATACAGATCGACTGGACTAACTTGGTCCCAAGTGTGAATGCAATTTGATACTGATTAACTTGGCCAATATTGTTCCCAAGTGTGAACGCAATTTGATACAGATAAACTTGACCAATTTGGTCCCAAGTGTGAATGCAATTTGATATTGATTAACTTGGCCAATATTGTTCCCAAGTATGAACGCAGTTTTATACAGATCGACTGGACCAACTTGGTCTCAAGTGTGAATGCAATTTGATACTGATTAACTTGGCCAATATTGTTCCAAGTGTGAACGCAATTTGATACAGATCAACTTGACCAATTTGGTCCCAAGTGTGAAAACAATTTGATACTGATTAACTTGGTCAATATTGTTCCCAAGTATGAACGCAGTTTGATACAGGTCAACTGGACCAACTTGGTCCCAGGTGTGAATGCAATTTGATATTGATTAACTTGGCCTATATTGTTCCCAAGTCTGAACGCAGTTTGATACAGATCGACTGGACCAACTTGGTCTCAAGTGTGAATGCAATCTGATACTGATTAACTTGGCCAATATTGTTCCAAGTGTGAACGCAATTTGATACAGATCAACTTGACCAATTTGGTCCCAAGTGTGAATGCAATTTGATACTGATTAACTTGGTCAATATTGTTCCCAAGTATGAACGCAGTTTGATACAGATCGACTGGACCAACTTGGTCCCAAGTGTGAATGTAATTTGATACTGATTAACCTGGCCAATATTGTTCCAAGTGTGAAAGCTATTTGATGCAGATCAACTTGATGAACTTGGTCCATAGTGTAAACAAAAATTGATACAGATCAGCTTGGCCATCTTGGTCCCAAGTGTGAACACAACATTATATAGATCAAATTGACAGATTTTGTACCAGGTTTGGACGCAGTTTGAAAAAGATCAACTAGACGACTTGGTCCCGAGTATAAACGCAGTTTGATACCGAGCAACTTGACCAACTTTGTCCCAGTTGTTGTCTCAATTTGATTCAGAGCAACCTGACCAACTGTACCATAAGTTTTGACGCAATTTGATACAAATCAACTTGACCAACTTGGTCTCGTGTGAGAACGTAATTTTATACTGGTCAATATGACAAACTTGGTCCCAAGTGTGAACAAAATTTGATACAGTTCAGCTTGACAAACTTGGTCCCAAGTGTGAATGCAATTTGATACTGAACAACTTGATCAGAATGACCCCGAGTGTGGACGCAGCTTTTATCCAGATGTATGTAACAGACAAACTTGGTCACATGTGTGAACGCAGTTTGACACAGATCAACTTGATCAAATTGGTCCCGAGTGTGAACGCATTTTAACACAGATGAACTTGACCAACTTTGTCCCAAGTGTTGACGCAATTTGATATTGATCATCTTGACGAACTTGGTCCCAAGTATGAACGGAATTCGATACAGATACTTCTGACCAACTTTGTCCCAAGTGCTGATGCACTTTGATAAAAATCAACTAGATCAACTTGGTCAGATGTGTTGACGCAGTTTGAAACATACCCGTTTTACCAACGTTGTCCCAAGTGTTGACGCCATTTGAGACAGATCAACATGACCATCTTAGTCCAAAGTGTGAATGCAATTTGAAAACACATCAACTTGATCTTCTAAGTCCCATGTGTGAAAGCAATTTGATGCAGATCAAATTGACCATCTCAGCCCCAAGTGTAAGCGCAATTTGATACACATCAAACTGGCAATTTTAGTCCAAAGTTGGACTAAAGATCAACTTGATCACCTTAGTTTCAAGTGTTGACACAGTTTGATACATATCAATTTGTCTAACTTTATCCTAAGTGTGAACCCAATTTGAGACAAATGCACATGACCAACTTGGCCCCAAGGGTGAACGCAATTTGATTCAGATCAATTTGACCTATTTAGTACCAGTTTGGACTCAATTTCACCTCATTGAAGTTGGTTGAGATCAAACCCTAGTGTAAACGTCAAGAAAAGTTGAGACTCGTTGGGACCACCTCCATAGAATGGTAATTTGCTTGTGCGATCATTTTCTGAATTTTTGATTAACTATTAGTATTTAGGAAACCTTCATTAAATCGCGATATATATGTGTCCGAAACCGTGCTTTAATGAATAGTGTAATAGAGAGGCATATGTTCAATAACAGCATAAAATAAACGAGTATTCATAATCTAGACTATAATTTTGAGGTAAAATTCTTTTGCATCACGAAAACACGCCAATATAATTTTGACCCCCCCCCCCACTTTGAACCCCACTTTTATATAGTAAAACTGGGGTTTACAGGGTAAAACCTTATTTTTCTTATTTCTGCTCTAAAATATAGAATGTGCGTACTCGTCAGAACAGCCTCGATCACAATTTTTCATCCTTACATTTTCATTTTTTTTCGGCGATAAAAATTTGCAATGTATTTGTATAGGCGTGTTTTTATAATGAACTGTTCGGCAATAATATTCGATTTAAAATCGTTATAAAATTATTGTTATAAAATCATTGATAAACATAATCTTACACTCGTGCTCATTTCATATGTGAGCCCCGCCAAGCGAATTTGTGTCTTCGAGCATTCCGTCATGACAAATTTTAACTGCGCATGCGCAGCCATTAAGAGGGGCCAGGGATATGGCTTTCTGTCTGAAGGTTCGTCTTGATTCACTGCTTGTATGATCGAGCAGCGAAGGTTCTGGCGAGACTGCGCGGATGCACAGGCTCGCCTGAACCATCGCTTTTTGCATAGGCGATAAGTACAAAAATCGCTTGACGGGGCCCATGTAATGTATGAAACTCTCCGAAGCTCGTTTCATAAATTTCATTTGAAATGACCACTCGTGTAAGATCCCCCATATCGAAGTTAAACCCTGTTACAGCAATCAGTGGTAACAAGATTTGTCTTCCTGTACCGTTTTATTCTGAACAATAGCTAAATTGCCGGCATCAGGTGATCATTGATTCGTAAATCACCTGTTGTCGACCAGTTTCTGTCTTAATTGAGACGTACATGAGTTAACAAACCTGTTTTACTGTATAATCATGAAAAAATAATGGGAAATATTTGGCCGCACGTGCTCTACCACATATCAGTTGCAGGCAGTTTTCAATTAAAATACAGAATATTAAAAGTTAACTAACTAGGATTTGGTTGCTGAAGTCATATTTTGCGGTAAAACTAATAAACTTAAATTGATACATGATCCAAAAATAAGCACTGCTGAGTTCTTCAGTTACCATATCAAATTATAACATTACCATGTTATGTTGAATCTTCGTTTTTAACTGTTTCTTCCTATTTAGCTGAAGACGTTTATGCTACGATTACATTAAAGAAATAGAGGATCTTACATGAGTGTCCATGTATTATTGAATTTATTAAATGAGTTGAGGAAAAGAGATAAAATGCATTTTATCCCTTTTCTTTTCCTCAACGAGTTTAATAGATTCAATAATACATGAGCACGAATGCAAGATTCTTTTTATCATATGACTTTTAAAACGCATTTTATTCCCCATTGTTTTACAAAAATATCAATATTCCGCCAGAAGTAAACGCGACGTCGTTAAGGACGTCGTACATGTAACGTTACGGGGCGCATCTTACTAATTTGCATATTTAATCCACTAGTGGATTACGGAATTTATTACATGGCGTTATTACACTCTCAGAGGCGACTACTTATGATAAATAGTTCATCTTCAGCAGTGAATTGTTGCGTAATACTCGTACTTCACAGTTTGGAGTTCTGTTGTTACGAAGACCAAAACATGAGCGCATTGCCCGAGTGATTTTTCTACTTACAACTGACCAATAGACTGTTGTATTTTACTCAACATTCCACTGCTAGAGATGATTTATTTCGATTTTTATACGCCCGTTTAAAAAATGGTCGTATTATGTTATGCCCCCTGGCGTCCGTTGTTACAACGCATAATGTAGTAATGTAGTAATTACTACATTTTGATTTTTTTTACTACATTATGCGTTGGCATAGTCGACGCGAAATGTAGTAAAAAAATTATTTCATTTCGCGTTGATATGCACCATATCGACGCATAATGAAGTAATGATGGTAGAACATAGCTGTCTTCGAAAAGACTTAGGAAGCAATACAGTTAAATTCCTACAATTTAGAAAACTGCTGCGAGTCGGCCCGTCCATGTATATAAACCCTATTGGTTTTATTGGGCGGCATCTCAATGTCGGGTAAAAGTCCCATGAAATTGGAAGCAACGTCTCCAAAATGACCTAAATAGTGTTGACGGGGACGTTAAACCTCAAATCAAACAAATCAAACAAAACACAGACAGGCAGGCAGACAGACAGACAGACAGACAGACAGAATGGACAAAAACTATATACCCCCTTGCATACTTCGTATGCCGGGGGTATAAATAGATGGGCTGCACGATGCTTCCACGCAGAGCTGATACCGCCCGTACATGAGTCCTCGTAATCTGCTTAGAAGGTCTAAGCCTGTCCAGGAAAACTGCTGCGAGTCGACCCATCCATGCATATAAACCCTATTGCTTTTAATTGGACGGCAGCGATTGAGATGTCATTTCATCTCAATATCGGGTAAAAGTCCCATAAAATTTGAAGCAATGTCTCCAAAATGACCTAAATAGTCTTGACGGGAACGTTAAACCTCAAATCAAACAAACAAACTGTTGACGCATAATGAAGTAAAATTAAGTATGCCACCCATCGCCGCAAAATGTAATAATTCTTTCATTTTGCTCAAACCTCTTAGTATCGACGCATAATGTAGTAAAAACGACATTTTATTTCATTTCGCGTCGACTATGCCAACGCATAATGTAGTAAAAATTTCATAATGTAGTAATTATTACATTACTACATTATGCGTTGTAACAGTCCGTCCGTCTGTCCGTCCGTCTGTAAACTTTTCGTTTCCGGATAACTTCTCCTACAGTTTACATCCGATCAAGCTGAAACTTCATACATAGTTAGACCACGATGTTGGGCAGCGCATATTGTTTCGAGGTTACGGTCCACCAAATAGTAATAGAGTTATGCTCTTTGAATTTGTTTTTGTAAACTATTCGTTTCCCGATAACTCCTCTTACAGTTAACATCTGATCAAGGTGAAACTTCATATATAGTTAGACCGTGGTGTGGGGCAGCGCACATTGTTTCAAGGTTACAGTCCACCAAATTATAATAGAGTTATGCCCCTTTAAATGTTTTTTTTTTTTGTAAATTTTTTCGTTTCCACAAAATTCCTCCTACAGTTTACATCCGATCAAACTGCAACTTCATACATAGTTAGACCATGATGTCGGACAGCGCATATTGTTTCGAGGTTACGGTCCGCCAAATATTAATAGAAATATGCCCCTTTGTAATTTTTGTAAACTTTTCGTTTCCGGATAACTCCTCCTACAGTTTACATCCGATCAAGCTGAAACTTCATACATCATTAGACCATGATTTGGGGCAGCGCATATTATTTCGAGGGTATGGTCCACCAAATAATAATTGAGTTATGCCCTTAGAGTTATGCCCCTTTGAACCATGATGTTGGGCAGCGCATATTGTTTTGAGGTTATGGTCCATCAAATAATAATAGAGTTATGTTCCTTCGAAAAATTCTGTAAACATTTTGTTTCAGGATAACTCCTCCTACATTTTAGATCTGATGATGTTGAAACTTTACAAACAGTAAGACCAAGATATGGAACAGTGCATATTACTTTGAGGTTATGGTCTGTAAAATATTACCAGGTTGTACCCCTTTCACAGATGTTTCTAAACATTCCGTTTCTTGATAACTCCTCTCACATTTTACATCTGATGAAGCTGAAACTTTACATATATAATAAGACCATGATATGGAACAGTGCATATTTTTTTGAGGTTATAGTCCGCCAAATATTACCAGAGTTATTTCCCTTTCACATATTTTTCTTAATATATTTTGTTTTCGGATAATGCCTCCAACTTTTTACATCTGCTGAAGCTGAAACTTTATTTATAGTTAGACTATGATGTGAAGCAGAGCATATTAATTCAAGGTTACAGTCCATCACTTATTGCCAGAGGTATGCCTATTATTTGGAGGTTAATGTCCACCAAATATTACCGACCATGGCAATTTGTTGGGAGACAGGTAGTTAGAGCCATTGAGGCTTATTAATAGTGCCAGGTAAAATATATTGTTTGTTTGATTTGAGGTTTAACGTCCCCGTCAACACTGTAAAGGTCATTTTGAAGACGTTGCTTCCAATTTTGTGGGACTTTTACCCGACATTGAGATGAAATTACATCTCAAGCCCTGCCGCCCAATGAAACCAATATGGTTTATTAGCATGGACAGTCCGCCTCGCACCGCGGTTCCTGGACAGGCTTAGCTCCTCTAAGCGGTTTACCAGTACTAGTGTGCGGGCCGGATTCAGCTCTGCGTGGAAGCATCATGCAGCCTTTATATTTCTTCAAGCCCCTATGGGCGGGTAAAATATATGGAGCACATATTGTTCCTAGGTTACATTCCACAAACCTAAACAGTGGAATTCGTTTCACTGACCGGTCCAAGGCGGTTCTTCTGTCGCTGTGTATTTTTGTTATGGTTTGTCTTTGGGTGTTTGTGTCACTTATATTATTTTGTTTTGGATAGCCAATTGGCCATTTTGTGGGAAAGTAACTGTCCTTTTGGCTTTCCGCTGTTGATGTTTCCATTAGGGTCTATAGTTGTTTCATGTTTGTGTTACTTTCGCTGTCGGTTAATTGAATCGATTCCTGATCATTGCCTTCACTTCTATTTTGTACAACAGTCAGTATATATATATATGCTCCATCTTACTAATTGCCACGGGCGTATAATGCCCCGCTTGCGGCGACGTCGGATTTGCTTCCTTTGTTGCAGGTTTTACAAAAAATTAAAATTCTTTATACAAATAAAGCGGACTCTTATCAGTTCTGTGGCGTCTGATTGGGGTTCAGACTCTTTGCCAATATCGTAGGCTTATTGGTTAACCTTTCGCAAGTGCATTTTCTAATAATACTTTCCATCTTTAAAAGGCAAAACGTTTAATCAATAATTTCCTTTGATCTTGCCAACAATGTTCTTGTTCAAGCAAAGTCACGTGGTCAATACTTCCTGTGCATACATTGTCTAAAGAGATAGGATCATGGTATTTATTTGCACATGTCAGTTACCAACGGACAAAAATCTTTAGCAATCCGTGTCTCGGTCTATACTTGTCCGGTCCGAATTAATTTTACCCGGGTCCTAATGACCATATCGTGGTAAGATTATATTTGCTTAATCATAGCATTGTTTACATTGTCGGCACGTGCGCCATATTAGGATTGCTTCGCTATAAATTTTATCACCCGCATATCCCGAAGTGGTCCCCAAAGGTGAAGAGTCATGGCGGAAATATGAGCTACAACACCGTATTGATACTTTATATGGGGATATTAATAAGACCTGAGCACTCCGGGGTCACAACTATTTGTACATAATGCAGAGTCGCACGGGCTAACCGAACGTCCAAAAACGTGCAAAGTTACTCTAGATTGCCTGCAAAACCAACTCATAGAAGCTGCTTTTACAAGACATGATTTCAGCACAATGGCTACAGCAACTGGTCCAACACTACAAAATAGTCCAATTGTCGTCTGCTTTGACGTCTGCAGTCATTTTTGACAGTGTGGACCCAAATCAGACTGCTCCTTTAGGAGCTGTCTGATTACGGTCCACACTGTTTGCCTGTACGCATTTTTATTTAAAAAACTTGCAAAAAGATTTAGCATACGACATAAGCAGACGACATTTTTAGTTTTCTCGGCGTCTTAGATAGGTGTAAATCGGCGGTTTATGGTCGGAAAGTTTGGTTTTGCGGCGACACATAAAAGGAGCCGTAAAACGGATTTTGCGATCATTAAACCGACGATTGACCCAACCCCCTCCCCCACCCCCAAATTACAATTTTCAACACAGTTATCCCCATTCAAATGCGTTCATTCACTTGTTTTGTTCAAAATGTGGTCTGTTGGAACAAAGCGGCAAGCGCGGTCAATAGCGTCGAATGAGAATCAGCGTTACGTTATGACGTCGAGTTTCGGGCAGAATGCCGCGGAATATATCGTCGCAGATTTTGACATTATCCAATCAGAAGTTTGTTACACACGCAAGTGCAGTAAAACATAATTAATAATAAGCGGTTCTAACGATAATCCACAATCTATGTTGTTGAGCCAGAATGTTTATCATACGTAAACCCCCACATTTCGTCTCCATTTATTTTTCATGGATATTCGTCCCAACTCAATAGGCCTATTAACTTTGTTGCTGGTGGGACGAAAACAAACAAACACGGGCTTATTTCTGTGGTGGTAGTAAACCAGTATAAAGGAACGCAGTGGTTATAGCCAGAATTTATCTATCATAGTTTGGAATGACCAACCGATTATCTGTCATTAAATGAAGTTTCATATTTCTAAAACTGGTTTACTTTGATATAGAGGGAGCTACTGGCATCATCGTTGTTTTGAATGTTTTCTAGGAGTCCCATACACATCTTTTGAGTATGAAGCTACTGTGAAAACATAAACCTTACATTCTTTTAATTGACAGGTTGCGTTGGCGACTTTAATGCAAGCATCCATGCTTACATTTCTTTTTGAGCGTTTTTAGCGTTTACCCCAATGGTCCAGACCATTTACCAAGAACTGTAAGAGCTTCATTAATGATACTAGATATAAACTTGCAGCTAGTGATGTCAACTTGAATGCAAGCATCTAAAATTGACTTTGACCTACATTTCATGATTCAGGGACTTTGTAAAAAGTACATCGACCCTAATGTTTAAGCCCTTTTCGTAAGTTTGTAACTATAAAAGCTATAATGGTGATACAAGGTACAAACTTGCATCTGCAAGGTTCAACTTGAATACAAGCATCCACGTATGACCTTGACCTGTCAGCGAATAGACTAGATTGACCGTAAAAAAGATTTCATGATCAATCTCCAACGAAAAATATCGCCAATCCGATAGGTATCGAACCCGCGACCTCATCACGAAAATACGTCTATATAATTTTGACCCCCTTGAACCCCACTTTTAAATAGTAAAACTGGGGTTTGTAGGGTATACCATATTTTTCTTATTTCTACCTTAAAATATAGAGTGTGGGTACTCGTTAGAACCGCCTCATCGAGGCGGTTCTAATGAGTACCCACAATCTATATTTCGAGGCGGTTCTAATGAGTACCCACAATCTATATTTTAAGCAGAAATAAGAGAAATATCACCCTTTTTAGCTTAAAATTTTCCTTTTTTTCGGCGGTAACGTTTGCAATGTATTTGTTTAGGCGTGTTTTCTTAACGTCCCCGGCATAGTTTAAGGAAATTGTATATTTAAGAATATTAGTTTATTCTGCTGAAGTGTGAACTTCGTGTGTGTTTAATACTGAAGATTCTCCTGTTTTGACATTGAAATAAACAAATTATGGACAAATATACCAAATATGGAAATGCCTTTCACGGCGCGTCAGTTTTAAAAGCCTCACTGATCATCATGTATAATTAAATGACTTTATTATGGCTTTTTAGTCGTCAGAAAGGAATTATAATCCATATAAATGCTATGAAATGGTCATAAACCATACGCCGTGAAAGGCTGTTCATATTTTGTTTGCAGATACCTACTGTCATAGGAGGACAGGTATTTGATGATAAGTTCGAGATAATTTTCGCCGATTCTGTATAAAACCCAGGCTGTTAGTATTAGTGACAATCGCCTCTGTTGGGCGATTCTGATGAGTACGAACAATCTATGATTTAATGGCAAAATAAGAAGAAACTGTACCAAACGATTGCCCCATTGTTCCTTTTCACGTTATCAGCTGTCATGATGTTTATTTCGACGTTAAAAAGGTGTGAAACATGATGTTGTCCTCGTAAACCCAACGCTTGACCAGCTCTAGAACTGGTGTCATATTTTCATGACTATCGCCTAGATGAACATGATCACTTTGAAGTTGAGCTTTGTGGTACATAAACGTAGGGCTGATCCTGAATGATTTATAACTTCAGAAAGGACAACTATTCTTGAAAATAGACAATGTGAATTTGAATTTTAGTACACAATTGCGGGGGTGCCGCCATTCAAAGTTTTGTAAAATAGAAAAAAAAATCGTTTCTCAGAAGATTAAAACACGAACTCAGAACAAAGCTTTATCCAAGAGATGATCTCAAATCATTACACTATATATTTTTTCTGGGATTATATTTCATATATTGAACAAATAAATATCTTGTATCATATGACGTCGCGCCATGATCCACATGCAAATCAGTTAAATACGCCGTCCTTAGCGTCTAATGGCAGAATATTGACATTTTTGTCATTGTTTTTTGTTTGATTTGATGTTTAACGTCCCCGTCAACACTGTAAAGGTCATTTTGGAGACGTTGCTTCCAATTTTGTGGGACTTTTACCCGATTTTGAGGTGAAATGACATCTCAAGCCCTGTCGCCCAATGAAACCAATGGGGTTTATTAGCATGCACGGTCCGCCTCGCTCTGCGGTCCCTGGACAGGCTTAGATCCTCTAAGCGGTTTACCAGTACTAGTGTGCGGGCCGGATTCAGCTGTGCGCGGACGCATCATGCAGCCCATATATTTCATAATGTCAGATGATAAAGAAAATCTTACATTCGTGCTCATGTAAAACGAGTTGAGTCAAAGCGCCTAGAATCAACATTAACATGTGAAATACCAGCTGGCATCAAGAAACACCATGCAAGCATACCGGATTTTAAGCAATCATGATACCCTGCTGGAACGACTTGAACCTTGAGAAGAAGCTATGTGCAATTTATCAGCTGTACCTGGAGTGAGCCCTTGATATCCTAAAGCGTATTCCTTGATTGGGAATACATCACGAAAACACGCCTATATAATTATGACCCGCTTGAACCCCAGTTTTATATATAGTAAAACTATGATTTACAGGGATATACATGTACCTTATTTTGCTTATTTCTGCTCTTAAACATAGATTGTGGGTACCGGTAAGAACCGCCTCATCGAGGCGGTTCTAACGAGTACCCACGATCTATGTTTTGGACAGAAATAAGAAAAATATCACAATTTTTCACCTCAACATTTTCATTTTTTCGGCGGTAAAACTTTCGATGTATTTGTATAGGCGTGTTTTCGTAATGAATAAATGCATCTGTATCACGGTTACTGATGCAGCCTAATTGGTCGAAAGTTGCTACACTGGTTTATTAAACTTCGTTTCGAAAGCGTATTCTTTGCTCTTGAGAAATTTCCATTTAGTCAGATACTTTGTGGTTTATAAAATTGCACTAATGTTTATGAATATTTGAGTGTGGGTATCGCTTATATTATTTTGTTTTGGATATCCAATTGGCCATTTTGTGGGAAAGTACCTGTCCATTTGGATTTCCGCTGTTGATGTTTCCATTAGGATTTAGTTGTTTCATGTTTGTGCTTCTTTCCCTTTGGTGTCTCTGATGGGAGCTGTGGGTTAATTGTATAGATTCCTGATCATTGCCTTTACTTCTATTTTACTGTGGTTGACAACAATGCATGCTTTTCTTTATACGAAAAGAACTAGTTGAAATATAACCATAGAAAACCACAAGTCAATCTGTAAAGCACTGTCTTGCAAAAAGATAGGAATTGTTGTGGTCAGAAAGCGCTGAAGACCGGGCTAGTCGTTTTTCTGCTGTCTGTACCAAGGTGGCCGTACTTTGTCACAGTATCGTTGGTACACACGTTGTCAGGTGTTTCTTTCTGTGTTTGCAGACCACTTAGCATCACACAAACAAGTCCGTGTAATGAACACCTTCTAAATCCCACTTTATGTAGAAAACCGGGGCTTACAGGGGTATATATTTTTTTCTTATTTCTGCTCCAAGACATAGGTTGTGGGTACACGTCAGAACCGGTTCTGTCGAGCATCCACAGCCTATGTTTGGAATATGAATAAGAAAACTATTACATTTTGGCCCCGTCAAGCGATTTTGGTACTTATCGCCTGTGCGATCAGCGACGGTTCAGGCGAGCCTGCGCATCCGCGCAGTCTCGCCAGAACCTTCGCTGCTCGCTCATACAAGCAGTGAATCAAGAGGAACCTTCAGACAGAAAGCCATATCCCTGGCCCCTCTGAATGGCTGGGCATGCGCAGTTAAAATTTGTCATGACGGAATGCTCGAAGACACAAATTCGCTTGGCGGGGCTCATTTCATCAGAAAAGTGACCGTTCTGGAGATATGAAAGAATCACTATGTCATACTGGTGTTGTATCGTAATGGGGCTTATCTTCTATCAGTGTCTTGAGACGCTATGTTCGCTTGTCGTGGCTTTTCGTTAGTAACTTTTTTTCTTTCTTTTTTTTTCGATATACGGATACACAGGAAGTATTGGCTCACCAAGAAAACATGTTAATGGACATTCTAATGTACTTGCGTATGTAACGCGACGTCTGATTGGATAACGTCAAAAATTTGCGACAGTATATTCTACGATATACTGTCGGAAACCCGACGTCATCGCGTAACGTCGCTTTTCATTGGCTGGCATTTGGTTTTACGCTGCTCACAGCGCTTGCCGCCTTGTGCAGAATAGTACAATTTTTAACAAAACACACGAATAAGTGCATTAGAATGGGGATAACTGTATTGAAAATTGTCATTTGGGGAGATAAATCGTCGGTTTTACGGTCGCAAATTACGTTTTACGGCTCCGCTGACGCGTCGCCGTAAAACGAAATTTCCGACCGTAAAACCTCCGATTTACCTCCCCAAATGACAATTTTCAGTACAGTTATCCCCTAAATCAAACTGTGGCTATAACATGGCCTGCAGCCGGGGCTCCCTTAACAAGAAGACTAATAAAACGAAGATGATAAGCTTTGATATTGGTATCTTTGAATGGTTCAACTTGCAAAATTTTACAGAGCTTTACTAGAAGTACCCATAAACAAACAAACGACGCGTTTTGATCAATGGTTAATGTTCTAGTCCTTTTTATTTGCCCGTAAAAGAACTTTCCCCTTTTTCTACAAGATTGTTATCTGCGCTATTCTAACCACAAAAAGGAGTTCAAGATCGCTGATTGAATTTACTGCATTATTAAATTTCATTGTAGTCGTTGTCTGTTTTACTACTCCGTTTTATACCTCGTCTTCGGCGTCAGCAGCTTCATTTAGTTCTGCCAGGCGTGATTTAGCATCAGCGATAAATGTCACAATATAGATGTTATCAAAGATCGGGCATATGACAAGGTGACAGAGCTTCAGACGGGAAACACGAGATGGAATAAAACGTCAGCGATGGTATTTAAAATATTATTAATTTACAAGTTATTATCTTCCTATTTGTCAATCATCTAAAGGATGCCACGCTGGAAAATGTTATCAAATATATTTTTGATGCCATTGAACGCTAATTGATTACGCATGGTTTTCAATTAACCCTTTTTGTACCTTATATATACCAGGAGTCCATTTCAAAATTTAGGGATGTCAGATTGTGTTTCCTTCAAAATTTACTTTGAAAATGGCTTAACTTTTTGCGAGCAGTGTAGGCCCTGATCAGACGCCGCGGTCTGCGGCGTCTGATCTGGGCCTGCACTGTTTGCCAATTACCCATTTTGGGGTTTCTGGTGCTCAATGGGTTAATAACTAAACATAGCGTATGTATAGCAGGGCTTCATGTTTCTTGCACGTGTCTGTGTGAACGCCGAAGCGCATGCTTCGATACACCCGGGTATAATAATTTGAAAGCAGTCTGAAATATAACAGACATTTATTGGTCAGCTATAATGGCTGTATGATTTTATGACATTTCTTCAAATAAAAATGGAATAATTTCGGCACTTTAATTTTTCACGTTTGTTCCTAATCATGCCACTAGTACGAGTATTCGACCATGCATTACAAAAATACGATGCTCGATGGATCATTTACTTTCAAGGCCTGGATGAATGCGGTTTATACATCAATACTTCCATTGAGTCACGATTTTAAAACATGGCCGTTACGTGACGTCAAAATATGTCTTGATTTCTCTTCAAAATGGTTGGACGAAAACACGCCTATACAAATACATTGTAATCTTTATCACCGAAAAAATGATATTCACCCCGTTACTATTATAAAAGTGGGGTTCAAGGGGGTCAAAATTGTATAGGCATGTTTTCGTGATGTAATATAAGAATCTGATATGGGGTCCTGTTGTAGATGGGCGTTTCTTGCTTTTTTTGTCGGGACAGAAGTTATGTTCTTACCCTGGTGCTCTTACCCAAGCAAATTACATAAGAATAGTACGCGTGAAATAAAACATCAAATAAAGTAAAATGAAAATTTTCAGTGTGGTGTTGTGCAAGACAAATAATCCAATATTGTAGATGAATGCTTCGCTTCCAACCCTCGTCATGACCCTGCTGAGCGGAACCTCGTTTTAGCCTCGGTTCCACTTAGCACGGTCATCTCTTGGGTGGAAACGTCCATCTTCAACAGAATCCCACATCAGATTCTTATATTCCAATACGCGGGGATGATCGTGCTGAGCAGAACCGAGGCTGTGCCGGTGGTTTTTCTTGCTCAATACCACCGAAAATTTTCATTTTACTTTAATGTTTTTGTTTCCGCGCATTATACATAAGTAGTTTGCCTGGGTAAGAACATCAGGCTAAGAATATAAGAATCGTACATGGGTGTGAGGGGTGGATAGAAAAATCCGCCCAGAGGGACACTGTCCGGCATCACTCGGCAAGCCTCGTGATGCCGGACAGTGACCCTCTGGACGGATTTTTCTATCTACCCCTCACACCATTGTAGGATTCTTCTTCTTGCATACCTTCCATTTCTGAGCGTGGGTTTTTAAAAGGGCAATCACTTCGGTTGCCGACGTCCGCCAGTGACCCTCTGGACGGATTTTTCTATTCACCCCTCACACCCATGTAGGATTCTTTTTCTTGCATACCTTCCATTTCTGAGAGTGGGTTTTTAATACTACAGTCACTTCGGTCGCCGACGTTCTCCATATTGTGATGTGTAATGACGTCACGTAACGTGCTGTGACGTCAACCTTAACGACGGCGCATATGAGGTCGTATTCAACCAGTGCATTTATCAAACACGCGAGAATATTCGATTTTGGGTAGGAAAACCAGGGTTAGAACAGAATTTCTATCCCAGGCTTAAACAAAGGATTTCCTTATCTGGAGTGCAAAAAGAACAAAATTTCTATCCCAGGCTAACACTACGGATTTCCTTATCTGGTGTGCAAGAATATGTTTTATGTCAGTTTTGTGCCAAAACTGTGTGATAGTTTTGGTTTCCGTTCGAACATAGATTGTGGGGCCACGTTTGACCCGCCTCAAACGATTCAAACGAGTACCCACGGTCTGTGTTTTGAGAAAGAACAAAACAAATAATGTAAACGCTATAAAAAGATTTTGCTTTGTAAGCACGGCTCAAAATTGTGAAGTGTACACGTTTATTTTTTGTTTTTGTTTTGTTTTGGTCAGACTAGCTAGTTTCGGCCAATTAGACCATCGACTCTCAACATTTTTTACAATTCCGCAATGAAATCGATGGTCCCAAAGGGCAAGAAAATATAATCTACGCAATAATGAAAACAACGTTCGGCTCTGTATTAAAAGAGATTTATTACATGACAACTGTAAGGTATTGTTATGAATAATTTCGGGAAAATAAACACGTCCGTGAAAACAACATGAATTCAAGCTAAGGTTACTCAGGCAGTTGCGCCAAAATTAAGGAACACATCCTCATGAGTGACCCTCAATAATTTTGTTTTAAAAACTTAAATCTGCTCATCCCAAAGACCCGGAACAGGAAGTCTACATTTTGTTTTATGCCCATTTCACAACAATTTACACCAGATGTATTGAAAGTAAATATGTTCTAAAAATATCCGATTAAACAGCAACTGGAAATGGTATAGCTTCGGTCAATTAGGCTTCGTCATTCACACTTCTGTAAACTATGACAGAAAAATGGGTCGAGGGTTGTGGCCACGTGGAGTCGAGTTTGGCCTTCCCCACCCACCCCGTAATAACTTTAGATTTTATTTCAAGAGGATAACATATTTGGTACGGGTGCCAGTCTAACACATACTCCTCATTGTAACACATGCGCTGTTGATAAAATTTTCCGCACCTAATGTTACAAACTGAAGTTAAAACATATTCACAAATATATACATTAAACGCTTTAAAGGACCTTCACTATCAAGTCTGGTTGTCTGGGACGAGAGGCGCGTGGCGGAAACCAATGTCCAATCAGCACGCCCCTGCTCTCATAAATCGCCGTCGTAGTCTAGAATATACGCCTTATTTGTTTGGCAAAAATTGGACTAGGCCAAGTAAGTCTTTTAAAGTTACGTTAGAACTTAACTCTTCAATCGCCTTAAACAAAAAGCCCCGAGGCGTGGGAGTAGAGTCACACGTACCGAGGCGTCGAAAAGGTGGACATGAAAGAATGAGGCGGTACCCGATAATTTGCGCCAGTCCAGGTGGTTGAGTGGGTGGGGGCGCATATCAGCAATTCCTCTCACGTCCCCGAACGAACAGAAGAAAAGGTAAAACATCGGACAGTTTGGACCCAAGATTATAGTTGGGCCAACCAGCCGAGATCGATTTAGTTTTGCGTCCAAACACAGCCCCAGTCAACCAGTCCAAGCAATCTATCGTTGATAACAACAGACATTCCATATTAAGTGCTATTCCAAATTTAGCATAGTTTCATCTCCATGGAGTAGATTGTGCTTGAGTGCTTTCTTAGATTGAAACAGGGTTTCAGTTTCCCTAATTTCATTTGAAAAAAAAACTGTTCCATAGCCAGGGACCGGTGGTGGAAAAGGTTTTGTCGTAATATGTGGTATGCGATTTTGTAACGTGCAGTTTATCTCGATCTGTCGACTTTATAAGTTTATCTCGATCTTGCCGTGGATCTCGTTCGCCGGTCATGGTGTTCTGAGACGAGCGTTGGCATAGATGAAACCTAATCCGGGGAGTGTCCATTTACAGTTGTACACCAAAGGTAAGTTTTACTGACAGTTCCAAGGCGTTGTTTCTGTTATTGTTTGTCTTTCCATGTAAGTCCTGGTAGGACAGCTGTTTGGTCATTTCTGTGATAGGAACTCTCTCATTGGCTTTCTTCTTCAAATGGTAATGTTTTTGTTGTGGTCGGCGTTGCTTGTTTGTGTTGTCCACGTTGGTGTCTTGGATGGAAGCTGAAAAGTACTTGTATCATTTCTGATCAATGCCTTCACTTTCATTTTGCAAATGCTTTTGAAGTTCAAAATGTCAATGTTATTTTAGTACTATGCTAATTGTGGACTAGGGTTGGCTATTCTAATGAGAAACCTCTGTCTATTTGTCCGATTCTTTCTTCCAGTGTTTCAAGGTCAGTTTTGTCAGTTACAACATCACGAAAATACGCCTATATAGTCTTCACCCCCACCCCACTTGAACCCTTTTTTATGGTAAAACTGGGGTTTACAGGGGTAAATCTTATTTTTCTTATTTCTGTTCTAAAATATAGATTGTGAGTACTCGTTAGAACCGCCTCGGTGAGGCGGTTCTAACATGTACCTTCAATCTCTATTTTGAGCGGAAATAAGAAAAATATCACAATTTTCATGGTAAAATTTTCGATTTTTCGACAGTAAAATTTACAATGTATTTGTATAGGCATGTTTTCGTAATGAGATCTGGCGGAGGAATATGCAAAACCATTGTCAGACCAGGAAAGGTGCAGTAAGGTACACTTTCTAGCTCGAGATGACCATTTTATTGTTGTATGTGTCACTAATCTTCAAATCAACCAACCATCATCCGCCCGATGAATCAGATTTTCAGAATCAGGGTTGGTGATTATTTATGCCATAAAACACACATTTTATAATCCACACGAATCTAGTGTAATTTTCCTTTTTTGTGTTTTAATGAACGTATGCAAATGCATTTTGTAATGAAATAAGGAATATAATGACGCTGATGGGTCAGTTTGTTTTCTAATTATAGTAATTTTAGCGTAAAAGCCGTTCCGTTGACACTCACGCTGTTGTTAAGACAAGTTTTGTTGTCAAATTTCGGATGATATATCGATAAAAGAAATTCTATATCGGCCGTATAAACGGTCTTCGGAATTTTGAACGAAGCAATCTATTAAAGAAACCGTTTCTTCATTTCGCATTACAGCAGGTGTGAGCGTATGTGTTTGTTTCTATGCGTCGTGGGAAAAGAGTTTTATTTCCTTCTGCCAGATTTTTTGAATGGTGGGAGGAATTTACATTAGCTTTTCATTCTTTCGAATACCCCGAACAAAACATTGACCAAACGCGTATTGTCTTTGGAGACCGAAACTGATACGGGTCGGATTACCAATATCGCCTGGATTTCGACGGGAAATTGTCGCTCTGGCTTTATCAATGTGTCCTTTTTAGATGAATAAAAAGTCGAGACAAAGAATGGGATGATGAATAGTTCTGTTGTTTTTTTCTTCATCAAATAAATGTCCATTTGTAGATGACATTTTAACAAATGTTAGGTCCAAATGCTTCTGTTTTTCACGCGATGTTTTCCGTTATTGCTTTGAAATTGATCGTCTCTGGATCAGTTGCATCTCTAAATATGCTTCTTAATATGCGGATTATACAGAATTGTAAGTCCATTTTATCATAATGCTTTTTAAGCATCTGTCTCTGGTATCCGTGCGGCATTGCTTGGCCTACATACAGTCGAACTTAAATGGCTCGAATACTTTTGTGACCTCGAAAATCTGTTCGAGACAGAGGTAGTTAGAGTCACTGAACTTTGCTGGCCCAAAGGTTTTTGGACACCTTTCCGGTGGTCTATAATAAAATGTATGCTGTATGTATTCATTAGAATCGCCTCGACCCTCATCGAGGCGATTCTAATGAGTTCACACAGCGTACATTTGCAAGATAAAAGTCGAACATTTCTTTTATTATGCCACACTGTGTCTTATGAAGCGGAATTCCCTAGGGACTCAAGAACGGGTTCGACTCAGCCATGGTAAATGAGCCACCGGTGTTCGAGCCTATTAAGTTCTACTGTTGGTTGTTTCTATCATTATTCCTTTACACTCACATCGGTATTATCTCTACGTTTTGCCAAGGATGCATTCCACAGTTTCGAACATCTGAACCTGGGCTAAAAAAGTAAATATTTGGGGGAAGGGCTAGAATCCAATCTGTAAATACTTGTTGCTGGACATTTTGGCAAAAACTAGAATCTTATGCTTGTCAATAATTGTAAATATTGGAAGAAATCCTTTTCTCGAGGTCACATAACCTTATTATTAAAGACTCTATGTGAAATTCAAAAGTGTGGATTTCTGTCTGGTGCTTGCTTTGACGCTGTAAAAAAAAAACAAAAAAAAAAACTGGCGCGTGCCTTGAGTAGCATTTTGTGCAGAAGCAACATGGCTCACAAGTACATATATTCATTTCTGTATACCAGTTATATATTCTCTGTCAAATTATCAACTGTTTCAGGGCAGTAAATTCCCTAGGAGTTCATGATGATCTCTTTGGGATAAAATTGTCCGCAGTCGGAGGTGGGTGGGGTATTGATTACATCAGTGCAAAAGAATATTTTCATGGATAGCAGTACGTTTTATGATGATTAAATGATTATTTGATATATTTGCAGTTTGTTGATATGGTACCAAATGGATGTCTGTTATATTTAGCTTGCTTGCATTCCGTTTGTGCGACGTCTATCCCGACGTCGAAATGAAAATAAATAAATGAGAAAATAAATAGATAAAACCTTGGAATGCAGCCCAAGTGATTGTAAGCACTACGTATTGTCCGTCGAGGAAAAGTAGACAGTGACGTCACCACATGTTTTTGTGAGAAACAGTACAAAGCTTATGTGTCTGACGGTAAAACTGACTAACATGCGTTGGTAATTTTGTTGATGTTTCCCTTATGCATATTCATTCTTACTTTTTAAATGCAAAAATGAATGCACACAGGGTAAACATAAACAAAATTTAAAATGCAACAATGAATATGCATAAGGTAGACATGAACATAATTTTAAATGCAAGAATGCCATGGGTAAAGATAACACTATTTAAATGCAAAAATGAATATGCATAAGGTAAACTTAAAAAAAAAAGCATGTGTTTCATTTGGTCAACTTGGAATCTTTAGAATGAAACCAATACTTATGAAATGAATACATGTATTATAATTTATTTGACGTTCATTGAAAAGTTCTTTAAAAAGGGGTAATCCTTTGGAAACAAAGACTACAGCACAGAACTGAAAACTTTTGAGTGTACATTTTTTTCTGGGCCAGAAGTATGAATAGCATTGGGTCGAAGTACCTTCGTAGTACCCCGAAGTATGAACCCCGAAGTGGTTCATTTAACTTTGCCGGGGACTCAATGTTGTTCATACTTCAGTGAACTTAGAATAAATTACCTTGGTCATTTACATTATTTTCATTGCATTATATATAAGGAAAACAATCTGGTTTGAAGACTAAAATTGAAAGAAGAAAATATCTGCACGCAGTTTTCCTTTTAACAGCGTAAGAGCGCCGTTGACGTCATAACGCCCTAATCGCCCAGTCATAATGGAGAAAACCACGGTTTATTTTTGATATCACGAAAAATACGCCTATATAATTTTCACCACCTTGAATCCCACTTAAATCTGGGGTTTTCAGGGGTATACCTTATTTTTCTTATTTCTGCTCTAAAATATGGATTGTGGGTACTCGTTAGAACCGCCTCGCTGAGGCGGTTCTAACGAGTACCCACAATCTATATTTTGAGCAGAAGTAAGAAAAATAATACATTTTTTTCCTCTTAAAATTTTCGTTTTTTTCGGAGGTAAAGTTTATAATGTATTTGTATAGGCGGGTTTTCGTAATGACATCGCTGAATGATCATGTGACTTGACGGGTGTCAATGTATTCATTATAGGAATTAATTTACAAAGCGATAAAATCCACAAATGTAATAATTCCAACTTTGTCAATGAAAAATTATAAGTGCCACCAAAATGGTAAATTTTAGGAATTGTTTCGAAAGCGTAAGCATGAACTTACCACCGCCACTTCGGAATGATTACTCAATTAGAAGCTGTCATCTGTGAAAGGAATCCAAGCGAACCGCTTCCACCCACCCCACCCCCTCCCCCTACCCCCCCCCCCCCCCCCACACACACACACACACACCAAATTAAAAACACAAAAACCGTCAAGTCTTTAAATTCAGTTTATTTGACTTGTAAAATTTACGTTTCAACAGTTTACAAACTTTTAATCGAACGCTGTTGACGTCACCTAATATGCAATGTAGCATTCCTAAACGTCCGCCATCTCTAAGTGTCCGACAAACTCTAAGATTTTCGGTAAGCTGTTGAAAACGTTGGGGAATACTGGTCAATTATGACATATAAGGTGAAAAATTCGCGAAAACAATTACTGTAAAATATTCAAAATTCAACCTGATTTGTTGTCTTGTCGGACACTTAGGGATGACCCAAGCATCCCTAAATGTCCACAATCCCTAAATGTCTGACAACCTGAACTTTAATTTAGAAAATGTTTGTTGTTGTGTTTATATCGATACTAATCAATTATTGTTAAATGAAAAGACAAATTAACGTTCAATTTATGTTAAAAAAGTTTACCTTCGGAAATAAGCATTCACATGCATACAATAGTGTTGGCAGCACCACAGCTCTTTAGACTTTCAGTTTTGTGCCAAGTCTGATTCCACTTCGATCCCAGACACTACCACGTAGTCGGCAAAATGCTGCACTTGCTTTGGCAATCCTGGTACTGACTTCGTCATCAATATGCCCGGCTCTTGACAATGTGCACAGGTGAACTTAGCTACCACTTGCTGTCTTTGACCTTTCACTGTGGTGGTTGGCTCCTTGGAAGACTTGCCAGGTGCTGGTTAATAGACCACCTCAGTCTTTTTGATGCTGATTGTAAGCTCATAACTGTCACAGGAGTCAGATACTTTATCTATTGTTTTGCACCTTCTCTTCTGTGGCACCCTTTGCCATGTCATCAGCAAAGATGAACTCGTCCAGCACCTCTGTTTGCACCTTGGATTTGGCTTACAACCTTCTAAGGTTGAAAGGCTTCCCATCAAAGTGATATCTAATAGATATACTATTGTCACCATCATGGAAAGCATCTGTGAACATGGCAGATATGCTGAACAGTGTTGAGGTTATTACACATCCTTGCTTGTCTCCATTTGTCACAGGGAATGCATTAGAAAACTCACAATCATTTTGGACCCGTGCAAGCATACCATTGTGGAAGTACCACGGCTAGCCAAATTTTGCCATAATTTTCCAAAGACTCACACGGTTGACTGTGTCAAATGCTTTGGAAAGGTAAATAAAGCTGATGTAGAGGTCCATGTTCTGTTCCTGGCATTTCTCTTGAAGCTGCCTTGCTGTGAAGATCTTCTTAAATGTTCCGCTGTCCTTTCTGAATCCACTCTGGTCTTTTCAGATTGTTCATTCATTCAGTCGGTTAAATAGGAATCTTGCAAGGACCTTTCCAGCAATTGACAATAAAGAGATTCCACGGCGATTGTCGCAGGCCTGATGATCCCCTTTCCGTTTGAACAGATGGATAATTGACACATCCTTGAATTCTTGAGGGATGGCTTCTTTTTTCCACATAATTTGAAATAACTCATTTTCGTTGCAACCTGGGTGCCTCCTGCTTTGTAGATCTCAACAGGGATTGTGCCTTGCCAGATAATAGAAATTTTATTGCTTTCATAGTTTCAGAAACGGTTGTGAACTCATAAAGCAGCAAATTACGTTCCACCTGAGGTAGTTTGTTGATAGCGTCATCTTATTGATAGATGATGACCGATTAAGAACCCTATCAAAGCGCTCGACCAATCTTTTCAAGATAGCCCCGTTGTCAGTCAGAAGACTAGTTCCATCTGCACTGAGAAGAGGGGTGGTTCTTGACCTCTGAAGACCATAAACTGACTTTAGTGCATCAAAGAATTTCTTCATATCCTTTCTATCGGCAAAGGACTCGATTCCATCAGCCTTACTGCTCAGCCAGGAGTCTTGCATATCTCTGAGTCTAGTCCGAACTCTATTGCATATATCCGAATAAGCAGCCTTATTATATACTGAACTGGAATCATTGAGGTATGCCTTGTGTGCTTTTGTGTTTTTCTTCAAGGAGTCCCTGGATTTCTTTGTCAAGCTTGTCAAACTAGTCTTGGTGTCTACGAGATATTGGTCCTAGGGAATTTATTGCTGAAGAGTGAATGGTGTCTCTGAAGACTGTCCCGTTCGCTTCTGGATCGTCTGAGCTTAGTTCCATTGCATCTTAACTATTGCTGATCTCATGGATGAAGGCTTGTCTCTTGCTGTCTTGTTTCAGCATAGAGACATCCAGTCTCTTGGGCACTTTCTTGCCTTGCTGTCGCCGTGCAGGCTGAATGTGCAGGCCGAGTTTGCTGTCAACCCGCCCATGATTTGTCAAGCACTCTGCACCACACACAGTCTTTGTCACTCTGACATCCTGTCTGTCCTTCCTTCTAACTATGACTTAGTAAGTGAGATGATGCCAGTGTTTGGAGCGAGGATGCATCACGAGTCGACAGACGGAAGACTGTGTGAGTTATCAGCATTGCACTTTCCTACTCCTTCAGTCCCAATCACTCCTTCTCAAATATGGTGGTCTGTGCCTACTTTAGCATTGAAAAGTAGAAGTAAAACAAAGATCAGGAATTGATACAATTAACTTACTCCATCCATAAAAGACACCAAAGGGAAAGAAATACAAACATTAAGCGACCAGACCATAATGGAAACCTAAACAAAGGAAGGCCATATGGACAGTTACTTTCCCACAAAATGGCCATATGGCCATCCAAAATTAAAAGACACAAGTGATACACACAGTAAGTAACAAACAACAACACAAACAAATCGCCACAGAAGAGCCGCCTTGGAACGGTCAGTGGAAGATTTCCACTGGGGGGCTTAAATCGATTTTACGTGGCCACAATCCTCGCCCTTACTTCCGCCGCGATTTAGACAAATAATTTGTTCAGTCCGCATGAAGGCCTCCTAACTCATCAGTGCAACATCTCCGTGAACACAGAAATCAAAGAACCACAGAGGTGAGACAACGGTGAGGACTCGACAGCAAGAAACCACTGAAATGCTGGAGCAAAAGAAAACCAACAGTTAGACTCCGATGAGCCCGACCAGAGACAGAGCATCAGGCACCAACCAACATTATCTCTTTAATTTTCAATAAGCCTTTACGTTGGAGCCGTCATAGAATCTGAGGCCTGACCCACCGGCGTGCAATTAAAGAGGGAAGCAAAGTTGCCAACCGTGATTGGGTTAACCACCATGCATGCAGTCTGTCGTATAATATCCATGTTGTACCCAATCTTTTTATATCGAAGAATGATTTTACGAAATTGGGTGCTGAAGTCATTGCGGTTATATATTTTTCTGAATTTATATACTAAGTCACCATAAAATTCGGGTTCCGATAGACCTTGTTGCAGAAGAGATTAAAGTCCAATATTGAATTTTGAAATTAAATCAGAATGGCGTCTATAAAATTTTGAAAAGGCTTTGCGTAGTTTATGGTACCGATAACCCTGATTAAGAAGTTTAGCCGTTAATAATTTATTACGAGTGTTGAAGTCAGTCACATGACTACACACTCTAGCAAATCGAATTAATTGCGAAATATAAACGCCATAGGATGGCGCACGAGGAACATCACCATCCAAAAAAGGAAAATTTACAATCTCAAAATCAAAGTCATCGCGTTTATCATAAATTTTGCACGAAACAAATCCATCTACAATAGATAGATGTAAATCCAAAAACGGGGCCTCGGTATCAGAAGAATTTGCGTTATTTAACTGAAGTTCTAGGGGGTAAATCTGACTGATCAAACCATCAAAATAGGTATTATCAATATTTAATAAATCATCTAAATATCTAGAAGTAGAGCTAAAAGCTTCAATAATTTCAGATTGGTTATCAATGAAGTCTCCGAGGAGGATGAGTTTGTCGGTCCGGGGTGTAACGGAAATCACAGAATACAGATTATCATAGAACTTGTCTTTTACCTCATCTGGTTTGGTCTTTGTGGGTGTATAGGCACGTACAATAGTTGCTTGTTTCATACCAGATAACTGAAGTCTCAGCATTATCAGGCGGTCATTTATGCCTTTTGGAAGTCATGAAAGCTTGCTGACAGGTTTAATTTGACGACGAAACCTATTCCTGCTTCACGCCGTTCTTCTTTCTTGCGTCCACTCCAGAAGAAAGTGTAGCCAGTGCCAACTTCTTTTAATAGCTCTTCCACTGCATGGTGTGGCTCACCTAGAGCTTCAATCTCGACTTTGTAGCGCTGAAGTTCTCCACCAACTATGTTGTTGTCTGAACAGGGATCTCACTTTCTATGCGCCGATTGTTTCAAGGTGTCACCTCTATCTTCTTTTTTGTCAGACCGCTAAAGGGGATCCCTGCTGATTGCGGTTAACCAGCCAGGGGTTTCGAAGCAGGCAATTGTTTAGGGCACCTTCTCTAGCCCCTTCCTCATGCTAAGGGGGTGAGCAGCGCGTCCTAGAAAGGTCTGACCAGTAATTACTCAGTTCGACTGCCGAATTCCCCATACTGAAAGCGACCATACAGAACCAAGCCGCCTGTGTGCAGGTCCACAAATACAGCTTCCAGTATTTCCTCACCTGCTGCTTCGCTGCCCGCCCATCGCCACAGGTTTTTTTTTTATTTTGTGTGTGTGTGTGGCTTGCATATGTGTACTTGCTGTGGCTGTGTGTATATGATTAAGTTGATATGCGCTGAGAATGAGATTGTAGTGAAGGAGGCTTGCGCAGGGTCAGGCTCACCCTCTCGTCCTGACCTAGCTGGAGACAGAGGCAAGACAGAGTCAAGACAGAGTCTAGACATCTGAAGCTAAACCCGGATTCATTGGATGACCATGACATCTTTAGTGCCTTGAATGCTCTCTATGCTCCACAACATGTCGCTGCATCGCTGTTTGGGCCGTTGAATCAGAGAGATAATTTTTCTGCCCCAGCTACCGAAGCCGACTTTCGGGCCCATCGGAGTCTAACTGTTGGTTTTCTTTTGGAGACGCCGCTTCCAATTTTCATGGACTTTTATCCGGGATTGAGATGAAATGACATATCAAGCCTTGCCGCCTAAACATACAATAAGGTTTATATATGCAGGGACGGTCCGACTCGCACCATTTTGCCGGGACATGCTTAGACCTTCGAAGCGGTTTAACAATACTCATGTCCGGTCAGCCCAATCTATTTTTCCAAGCCCCGATTGACGGGGCCATTGCGTCGAGTTCTTAGCATTCTAAAACTGAGCCAGCGCATGACAAAATCTACAAGAAGTCTTGAGCGACCAGCGAAAACTCAGATTAGCCTACGCATTCGACCAGTGTGATCAGAGTCTTCGCTGATCGCATGTAACTGCTATATGCTAATAGCTATGCACAGAGACGTAAGCAAAAGGACTTGTCATAGCGGATGGGTGCGCAGGTTGATTTGAGTCTGTGCTGGTCACACCTGTCTTATTGTAGGTTTTGTTGTGCGCCGGCTCAATAAACGATACTCCATCACGTGAACAAGTCCGCGAAATGAACACCCTAAACCCCACTTCATAAAGAGAAAATTGGGGTTTACGGGGTAAACATTATTTTTCTTATTTTTGCTCCAAGACATAGGTTGTGGGTACTCGTTAGAACCGCCTCAGTGAGGCGGTTCTAACGAGCAGCCACAACCTATGTTTGCAGTTTAAATCATAAAGAAAAATATCACGGATTTTCATCAGAAAAGTAGCCATTTTGGAGATGTGAAAAAATGCACTACTTCGCAAGGGTGTGTTATCATAATGAACGTGCATGCGTAGAAATTGCAGTAAAACCCCAATAACTGGAATACCCATGGGACCATGAAACAGGGCTTTCAAAATACTGGGTAATGTTATGAGACATGGGGATAAATTACGGATATCTTTTCGACCCTCTGTTTGTTTGTTTGTTTGGAGTATTTTAGGTCATTTTTTAGCCGGTCAGCACTAGGAAAAAGTGTCCGTGTGAAATAATGGCGTCCAACATAGTGTCAGAAATTACACATTTTGGGGAAAAAATGATAACATCTTAACTATTTTTGCCTTCAACGTCAATGAGGCGGTTCTAACGAGTACCCACAACCTATGTATTCGACCAGAAAGAAGTAAAATAATGTATACCCCCGGTAACCCCAGTTTTCTCTATATAAAGCGGGGTTAAGGGGGTGTTCATTTCTCGGACTTATTCACGCGATGTTACGGATATCTTTTCGATCCTTCTGTTAAATAAAGGAATATTGTGTATACTCATTAGAATTGCCCCATTGAGTATAAACACCATACCTTTGTAACACAAATTCAGAAGAAAGCTTCTAAATTATCTTAAATAGATGTGAATCTAGAGCTTTGGGAATAATTCTCTTAGGACCCCAGTATGAGTTCGAATTATCCATGGTTAATGTCCGTGTTCGAGTTATCGAAGTTTCACTGTAATACGGCTAGACGCATGATCTGTTTATAAAGCTTCTACATTTCTGTGATCACATCATATAATTTTAACCCCCTTGAACCCCACTTTTATATAGTAAAACTGGGCTTTACAGAGGTAAACCTTATTTTTCTTATTTCTGCTCTAAAATATAGATTGTGGGTACTCGTCAGAACCGCCTCGATGAGGCGGTTCTAACGAGTACCCTCAATCTATATTTTGAGCAAAAATAAGAAAAAATATAATAATTTTTCATCTTAAAATTTTCATTTTTTCGGCGGAAAAGTTTACAGTGCATTTGTATAGGCGTGTTTTCGTAATGAGATAAAGGCTCAGGCAAGGCTCGCCTGAGCCTTGTCTGACCACCACCTATGCGATAATGACCTCTCTTATTTTAGCTTTTTCGCGGGTCAGTTCATATCTATACAGATCTTGCAATTTTGACGGCGGCCAGGTCAATTTGACAGAGGTCAGATAGTTTAGATTCAGAGTCCGCTTATTTTGAAACCCTATCGCTATAATGGAGATGAACAGTTTGATTTGGTCAGCTGCCGCACCACTGAAGCGCAAACATTGTACTGATAAACACTGATATAAACTTTCACTCGTGGCACCCCCAAAACAATGATTAGAGGCCTCGCCCATCGGGGCTTGAAGAAACAAATTGGGCTACATGATGCTTCCACGCAGAGCTGAAACCGACCGCACATGAGAACTGGTAAACCGCTTAGATGGTCTAAACTTGCCCAGGCAAAGTGGTGAGAGTCTCTGCATTTGTTTGGCGGTAGGGCTTGAGATATCATTTCATCTCAATATCGGGTAAACGTCTCACAAAATTGGAAGCAACGTCTCCAACATGAACTAAATAGTGTTGACGGGGACTTAAAACCTCAATCCAAACAAACAAGTTAACATAGATTGTGGTACTCTATAGAACCAACTCTGTTTATCTTAGGTGGAATAATCAGTTCCCTTACAAACCCATAATTTCTCTACTTTCAAGCTATCCGTTGTTTTAGCGGGGGAAATCAACTTACTTTGAGGTCTTTTAGCCCTTTGATTTTGTATCTTGACCACAAAGCCATCGTCATCTGTGATTTTGAGCTTCGATTTCCTGATAAGTTGGAATGATAATAATAATAAAAAATATGTGCTCACACCAGTTCATCAAACAGCTAGAAAACACGCCTACCCCTTTAACCTGTAAAACTGGGGTTTACCGAGGTATACATTATTTTTCATTATGAAAACACGCCTATTCAAATACATTGTAAATTTTACCGCCGAAGCAAAAAATGAAAATTGTGATAAGAAAAATAAGGTTACCCCTGTAAACCACAGTTTTACTAGATAAAAGTGGGGTTCAAACGGGTCAAAATTATAAAGGCGTGTTTTCGTGATGCTTATTTCTGCTAAACCCAAAGATTTCGGGTACTCGTTAGAACCGCCTCGGCTAAGCGGTTATAACAAGTACCACTAAAGCCCTGCGGCCAAATGAAACCAATAGAGTTTATATGCATGGACGGTCCGACTCGCACCACTTTGCTTTGGCAGGCTTAGATCCTCCAAGCGGTTTACCGGAACTCGTGTGCGGTCGGTAGAAGCATCACTCAGCCTTGTCCATTTCTTCAGGCCCAGATGGGCGGGGGCGACCGAAAGTAAATACAACATTCTCTGTAACAGCTTAAGGTCAATGCCAGTGCAGATAGCGCACAGCGAAGACTCTGATCAGCCTGCGCGGAGGCTGATCTGAGTCTTCGCTGGGGGCTCATGTCCGAAGACATATTTCCCTAGTCCCTGGCTCCTATCTGTCTCATTACACACAAGGGTAGAATTGTTTACAGAATGTTTCCATGGCCTGAGATAGCCTATCATTATTCTTAAAGTTCAGTTTACCAGAATAGTCATAATATGTAGATAATAGATAGATATCTATTGTTTTCTGGCTGCCACCATGAGAACTATACAATCTGTAATTACACTGGAATTCTGATCACGCCCCCTTTGCATGTTCCAGATGTCAATGGCATGCGCTTTGCATTTTCGAAATTCATTCTAGAGGGCAACCGAGGATACGAGATGACATTTTATTAGGTTCGACGGAAACTCGCCGGCACCTGAATTTCACAATTGCTGACGGCGTCAAAATGAAACTGGATAAATTGGTACGACTGTTCGGCATAATTAGTCATTTCTGAAGCGAAAGTATGTTTTTACTTTAGTTTGCTGCAAATTGATACCTATTTTTCATCTCATCATGCTAACAAGCCCGTGAAATGAGCACCCCTCTAAACCCAACTTTATAAAGAGAAAACTTAGGTTTACAAGGGTATATAATAATTTGCTTATTTCTGTTCCCGGTAATAGGTTGTGAGTACTCGTTAGAGAGCACCCACAACTTAAATTATGAGTTTAAATAAAAAAAAATATCACAAAATTTCTTCGGAAAAGTAGCCGTATTAGACTCGGGCGTGTTACCGTAATGTAGCCGGAGACCAGGATGGGACCAAATCACATTGGAAGCACGCTACCTAACACTTATCCACTTGCGTGAAACATTGTTGAAAACCGGCCCCGACCATCGGGGCTTGAAGAAATAAATGAGCTGCAATGATGATGCTTCCACGCAGAGTTGAATCCGACCGCACACGAGTACTGGTAAACCGCTTAGAGGATCTTAGCCTGCCCAGGCAAAGCGGTGCAAGTCGGACCGTCCATGCTTATAAACCCTGTTGGTTTCATTGGGCGACAGGGCTTGATTTGTCATTTCATCTCAATGTCGGGTACAAGTCCCACAAAATTGGAAGCAACGTCTCCAAAATGACCTTTACAGGGTTGACGGGGACGTTAAACCTCAAATTTAACAAACAAACAAACAAACAATGGTACTTTTCCTGAAAAAAAAAAATGTGAGTGCCAGAGCAACTCATTTTTTTAGTATAGATGAAGTTTTAACATTATTATTAACGTTTTTGTTAGCTTTGAACCCCTGAATCCTCTCTACGATAACATTATCCCTGTTCCTCGCTCGGGCCACAGTTCTGCAACGGCAGGTCATGCTTTTTTTTTTTCTCAGGGTATTCCGATCTTCGCCCATCTCTGATTAACAATCGAATAAGTGAAATAATCTTGAAAAGGTCGTAAAACAAAACAAAAAACAAAAACATTATCCGTGTGCATCAAATGGAGCCTTACATAATTATGAAACTGTATGTCTTTTTTCCCTTATTTCTATTTCAAACATAGATTTTGGGCGGCCTTTAGAAACTGAGGCGGTTCTAACGAGCATCCACAATCTTTGTTTCTAAGCAAGAAAAAATAAAAAGTTTACAGTTTGCAGGCACAACATTTCTCCATAAAAAGTGGGGTTTTCAAGGATTTTTATAACACGGGAATTGTCGACGTATTGTAGTCATTTCATATGAAATGTACCGTCGGAAATTTGCCGAAGGCAAGGATCACTAGGGTAAAGGTTAATGAAGATGGAACGTTTCATCGCTAGGACCGTTAAAGCGCTTAAACTCGCAGACAATTTCCATCAAAATTCGCTTATCAATAATCATCAAAAGAAACAATTCAGAGAATTCTCTTGTTTGGTCATGACAAAGGCCTGATCAGACTCAGTGATCCAGCGAGGAAGTCAAAATGTTTCATGTTTACCAATGGCCCGTGTTTGCTTTTCGCACGGACTCCGTGTCTTTGGCACGTGCACAAGGTCTGTTGGATTCATTATTTTCGAGTGCAGTCCATAATGGTAGAATGGTCAAATATTTTAACCCCAAAATTGATGGATGTACTTGAAATCGTATGTACTACTATTCAATATTCAGTGAAATGCAATGTCTCGAACAGTGCTGGCTCGTTTACCACGGCTGATTCTGTGTTTGTTGTATTTGATGTTTAACATCACCGTCAACACTATATAGATCATTTTGGAGACGTTGCTTCCAATTTTTTTGGGACTTCTACCCGACATTGACATGAAATGACATCTGAAGCCCTGTCGTCCAATGAAACCGATAGAGTTTATAAGCATGGACGGTCCGACTCGCACCGCTTTACCTAGTTAAGATATTTAATTATGAAAAGGTAGGTATACTCAATATAAAATCTCGATATAAAAATGTGCTTTGTTGGCGAAACTTTGTTGGATTGGATTAGGAATACAGTCAGTCGCTTTTTATTTTCAACTCATTACGAAAACACACAACTATGCAAAACATTGTATATTTTATCGACGAAAAAGAATGACGAAAAATTGTGATATTTTTCTTATTTCTGCTCAAAATATAGATTGTAGGTACACGCTAGAACCGCCCGGTGGTTCTAACGAGTACCCACACTCTATATTGTAGATCAGAAATAAGAAAATTATGCTTCACTATATTAAGGGGGTGTTAAAGGGGGTAAAAAATATAGAGGTGTGTTTTCGTGATGAATATACAGAACACTAGACTTGCCCAAGTCCCTACATTTACATTTTTTATTTTTAAATGAAAGTCCCTTTAAATAAAAAAAATATGTAAAAGTCTCTTTAGTCTCTTTAGTCTCCATCTCTCAATGTTAATTTCACAATTTTCATAAAAGACTGTATTGCTATTTCATTTACAATGTATTTATTTTTTTATTTATTTATTTATTTTTTTTTTGTAAACAATTATTTCTACACCTAATTAACAGACTTGGGCAAGTCTAACAGAACACATGTTCCTTACACAAAACCAAAATAGCTAAATGAAAACGGGTTGGTTGTCCTTTAACCCATTTAGTACCAGAAACCCCAAAACGGGTACCAGGGCAAACAGTGCAGGCCCAGATCAGACGCCGCATTCTGCGGCGTCTGATCGGGGCCTCTGACACTGTTTGCGAAAAGTTAAGTCGGTTTCCAAATAAATTTTGAACAAAACACAACCCTAAATTTTGAAATGGACTCCTGGTATACATAAGGAGGAAGATTCCATTTGGTACAAAAAGGGTTGACACTTTGCAGGGCAAACGACATTTTCTTTTAATGACATTTTCCCTTTTATACGTACAACAAACATAGATTTTGGATATTAAATAGAACCGCCTCATTCCAACCAGTTTAGAACCGCCTCAATTAGCCGGTGGTTTTCCAACGAGTACCAACAGCCCATGTTTTGGCTTTGTCTTATGCAATGTTACTGGTTCTAACGAGTACCTACAACCTCAAAAATATTTCATCGTTTAATATAATTATAACATGCCTTCAAAAGACGATTTTCACCCAAGAAAAAAAAAACTGTAAAAAAATATCGTCTGTTTAAGTCGTCTGTTGAAACTCCTTGCAAATGTTTCAAACACTCTTTCGCATACAGGCAAACAGTGTGGACCAAGATCAGAGGTCCACACTGTTTGCAACAATGACGTCTAAAGTACACTGTAACTAGCAGACAACAAAGCAGACGACAATTGTCGTGATCGGCATGTAATTTCACCGTGATAAGTTGCGAAATTTAATCTGCACACTTATTTAATCAAGCCCGTCGATATTGCAACTATATTTCAAAATTCAAAGCAGACAGCTTGTCAAAAGTAAACAAGTGCGGCTTTCTTTAAGTTGTCAAATTGGCCGTTTTGTTTGGAAGAAATATTGCGATACCTGACAAAAATTATGGACCTTTATACGATAAATTTTATTTCTGGGTTTCAACCATTTTTTTCCTTTTGAAGCCGATAAAAATTTGCTCATATGCAGGAGAAAAAGATAAAAACTTGTTTGCTAATCTTTGAGAATTTATTTTACAATCCATCAAACGGGTTTTCTTCAAGTCAAGAGAAGGTTGTTTCGGTTCATCTGAGGTCATTTAAGGTGATTAAATGTTTCTACGGTTTATATCAGGTGCATAGGGTTAAATTCCAGACTGACCACGGTTTTATTTTACATTTTTATCTTGTGATTTTATTTATTCTTGTATTTCGATAGATGCAAAGATCAATAAGAAATGACATAGTTCGTCTAAGAATGTCTTTTGTTTGTTTGAATTGGGATTGTACGTCCCCGTCAACACTATGTAGGTCATTTTGGAGACGTTGCTTCCAATTTTATAGGACTTTTACCCGACATTGAGGTGAAATGACTTCTCAAGCCCTAGAGCCCAGTAAAACCAGAAGGCTTATATGCATTGGACGATCGGACTCACACCGCTTTACCTGGGCAGGCTTAGTCCTGCTAAGCGGTTTCCCAGTACTCGTGTGTGGTCAGATTCAGCTCTGCGTGGAAGCACCATGCAGCCCGGTCTATTTCTCCAAGCCCCGAAGGGCGGGG
This sequence comes from Lucinisca nassula, assembly GCA_963580285.1. Classification (NCBI taxonomy): domain Eukaryota; kingdom Metazoa; phylum Mollusca; class Bivalvia; order Lucinida; family Lucinidae; genus Lucinisca; species Lucinisca nassula. Next base: position 109,972,527 of record OY757012.1, on the reverse strand, counting down.
GCGAATGTCTGTTTCAGTTTTGAATCTTATTTAAATTTTACGTTAAAACTATCATTAGGCCACTATATGTCTGACACTGTCATTTTCTAACAAAAATGTTAAATATTTCTAGTGATGTTACTGCAGACAGAGATTGTTGGTCTCGTTAGGACCGCCTCGTTGAGGCGTCCCTAACAAGTGCCCCAATCTCTGTTTCTGACGCAATAATATAGAAAATGAACGCAACATTACGAAAACACGCCTTTTCAAATATATTGAAAATTTTACCACCAAAAATTTAAAATTTTCAGATAAAAAATTCTGATATTTGTCACATTTCCACTTGAAACAAAGATTGTGCGAAGTAAAGGGTATCCAGAATCTATTTATTTTAGAGCAGAAATAACAAAAATAATGTATATCCCTGTAAACCCCAGATCTACTATATAAAAGTGGGGTTTTATGGGGTCAAAATTATATAGGCGCGTTTTCGTGATGAACTCTTTGTTTTGCGTATACTTTTTATTATTTTTTTAAAGCTGTTCATATCGTGTTGGAGCGCCCTATTGCACCGTTATGATGCAGTGCCCTATTGCGTGGTTATGATATCGTGCTGAACGCAAGTGCAAGAAATGTTCAAACTGTTTGTCTAAAAATAGTTCTCTAGTTAACCATTGTGCCTGTTACATTATTTAAAATATAATTATCTTTTCCTCATGCCGATGGAATTATTACTGAATATTTAATTTCATATCAAAATAAAATTGACGTTTAATAGCTGGGATCAAACAAGGAGAATTTTATTGTGAAAATTAAACGAAAATAAATTTTTAATAGTATAAATAATTGAGACGCTAATTTTTATGTTGATGTAAGAATGAACAAGAAAAGCGGCTTCGTTGCCATTACTCAAACACGCCTATTCAAATACATTGTCACCTTTATCACCGAAAAATTGAAAATTTTATGATGAAAAATTGTGATATTTTTCTTATTTTTGCTCCAAATATAGATTGTGTGTACTCGTTAGAACCGCCTCGATGAGGCGGTTTTTTACGAGTGCCCACAATCTATATTTTAGAGCAGAAATAAGAAAAATAAGGTATACCCCCGGAACCCCCAGTTTTACTATATAAAAGTGGGGTTCAAGGGGGGTCAAAATTATATGGGCGTGTTTTCGTGATGCTACGTCATTTTCAGACTATCGTAGATAAGCAAACCTTCATAATTTTATATTATTAATATTATCACGTGATGGACACCCCACTAAACCCCGCTTTATACAGAGAAAACTGGGGTTACTGTGGTATACATTATTTTTCTTATTTTTACTCCAAGACATAGGTTGTGGGTACTCAATGAGGCGATTCTAACGAGCACCAACAACCTACGTTTTGGGTAATGATAAGAAAAGTATCACGGATTTTCCCCAGAAAAGTAGTCATTTTGGGGATGTGAAAAATGCACAATGTCGCACGGGTGTTTTATCGTAATGAAGTTATGGCTTATATAGATGAGATTTTTTATCCACAAGACGGGCACCATGGACATGTTGTAATGTTCATTCGTTTAAAATGACATGCCTGACATGGACGACTATTTGACAATGTGATGAAATTAGGGGTGATCAAATGCAAACATTACAGCTAAAAAAACAAAAAAAAAAACACCTTGGCGATCGGGTTATATGTTTGTGAGGTCAGGTGTTTTTTTTTTCTGTATTGCTGATTAACGATCGGCTCGAGAAATAATAATAATAATAATAATAATAATAATAATAATAATAATAATAAATAATAATAATAATAATACAACGTGGGGTGATAGAATTTAGTTGAAAGGGTGAGTAAACAAACAAACAAAAACAAACAAACAAACAAACAAAAACAAATAAACAAACAAATAAATAAATAAATAAATAAATAAATAAATAAATAAATGGCTTCTGATGCTAAACTCTTGTTAATTCAAAAGTTCAAGGATATATACATGTAACTCCATGTTTCCAAAAACAAAACAAAAAAGAACATATCAAAATTTCAATCTAGACAATGAAGAAACCTTTAATTAATAAATAAATAAATAAATAAATAAGCATTATTGGGATTTAGTGCGTACTTACTGAATGGGATTGCTACGCATGTACATTCGAATGTTAATTACATGAAATGCCATTAAGCACCAGTCATAATTTTAATGCAAAAAGCATAGTTAACTTTGCACTTTGCATAAATAAGAGTCGCTAGTTAAAGAATGCGACAAGTTTGACAAACGGTACTTAATCTTTCCAATGTATGTAGATTTCAGCCGCACTGCGAAAAAAGCAATCTTAAGTGATGCAGAAAAACAGCGAAGGTTCTGATCAGCATGCGCAATCTGATCAGAGCCTTCGCTGTTCACTTGAGGGACCAGACTTAGTTTCGAACCAATTTAGTCTTGTTTTTAGGCTTAAAGAGGGGCGTATGATCTCTTTAGTGTTTTGTCTTTTTTTTTTCCATCGCAAACCGAGACCCATTTGCCCTTCACGCTAAAACGAGCTTTATGACTGCTTCCGTCTTTTAGCAGTGACCTAGTGTTAGCTTCATTAATTGTTTATGCAAAAATCGTAGGCCCTGGGGGCTAATTAGCATCGCTCCCCGAGGCTGATGGAAGGTTAGTGTCACTATAAAGCTGTATAAACAATTGTTTTTTTTTAATGTTTTTTTTTCCTACTATTGTTTGTAGAATGACCTATTTATATATATACGCTATCACATTCTTTCCTTGATCTTTTATTGTTCCTTATCTTTCTGATTACTTAAAATCCATGTAATCAATTAAAAATCGAGTACTTAGTTTGGTATTTCAAACCGATTCTGAATTTGGGACCAATTTTTTTACGGTCTTTCTTTTCATTTGTTCGTACATTATTATGCATAGTTTATTATTTTTTTTTAAAAAAAAGAAAAAGAAAAAAAGAGTGTATTTGTTTCTCAAGGAAACGATCAAAGTTTCGAGACCTCATCAGGAGAGGCGCCAGTGGATATGAGGCAAAAAGAATCAGTTCAGCCGAGGAGAAACGAGCACAACGCAAACCAAGATCTGAGTCATCACCAACAGAGGTGTCGTGTTTTTCTCTCTATCTGCGACAGACATTTGTTTGTTTGATTTGAGGTTTAACGTCCCCGTCAACACTGTAAAGGTCATTTTGGAGACGTTGCTTCCAATTTTGTGGGACTTTTACCCGACATTGAGATGAAATGACATCTCAAGCCCTGTCGCCCAATGAAACCAATAGGGTTTATAAGCATGGACGGTCCGCCTCGCACCGCGGTTCCTGGACAGGCTTAGATCCTCTAAGCGGTTTACCAGTACTAGTGTGCGGGCCAGATTCAGCTCTGCGTGGAAGCATCATGCAGCCCATATATTTCTTCAAGCCCCTATGGACGGAGGCGATCTGCGACAGACAGTTTAAAGCTATAATCGGTCTAAGCAGTCATCATAGAACACACAAACTGTAGCATTTCTCGCTCTGCATGCTGTTTGTTTTCGCAGTAGACGACATTTTGAAATATTTTCCTAATTGTCCCAGAAAACAGGAAAAATAAGAAAAATATCAACAATTTATCGCGAATTAGCCTATAGAGAGCTAACGGTTAAGACTGGTCATTGTCAGAAAGTAGGGTTTACGGGGTTGTTCATTGCATGGACTTAACATGATTATTTACCCTCGTTAACTCAGACTACCAATCTGGAACAAAAATCCATAGGCCCAAAGGTATTGGAGCCCTCGCTAAATGTGTTAACTCTTATCATGCTGTTCACGACAACCCCTATCTTTGGAAACAGTGTAGATCCAGATCAGATGGCTTCTGTAGAAGCCATCTGATCAGGATCTACACTGTTTGACATTCAATTTATGAATTTGTAGGAATACATAACATCAAGAAATCTGATTGACTGACAAACAGAAGTGGGTGTGGCTTAAATGAATATTCAGCAAGATAAGGGTTAAAGACGACACGTGGCATGCCAATAGCGGCCATTCCGAAACTGACAAGTTCTGTAGTGATTAAATGTCGTACATTGCAATTTTAACAGATTACTGACACGTATGAGAATCTTTTATAGATATTCATTCTCCATATAACCGAGATATTGAAAAGACTGTGACGTTGAGCGAGTTCGATCAACAACCGACCTATGGTACCGGAAGTCAAAATGCACATGTTCCTTCACATGTTTGATGGAACGACCTCTGTTATAGTAGTCGCAGGCGGAGCTATCATTTGTACCTGCCTTAGGAATATCCCATTAACAAAAGGGTAAACCAAGTCACTCGATTGTGTGAATTCAACTGTAACACAAGAATAGCTATGGCGTATATGACCATTTCGTCCGCTTGTAAAAAGCGTGCGAAAGGCACTCTACCGAATCTTCTGGTGGACTCAGCGAATTTGACATATATTGACAACACCTGAATAGCTCCGCCTAGTCAATCTTATCTGCGACTACTATATATAGATATTTGGTAAATATGCACGATGCACCTCTATATGCACGATCGTTGTTTATATAGAGGATGTTTGATTTTTTTCAGTGTAAGATCGAATTTTATTTCATCAAATGAACACAAAAACTGTTATTTTCACGAGTGGCGTAGCCACGAGTGAAAATAGCAGTTTTGGTGTTCATGAGTGAAATAAAATTTGATCTTGCACTGAAAAAATAAAATTTTCTGTTTCTTACATGCTTCAAAAGGCAATATTTAGCGCCTTTAATGGTGTCGCTCACATTCGGAGAAAATTATCTTTGTTCCTGTTCGTTTCGCGTCAATTTAGTGGTGTCCATCGTGTTTAGTGGGTATACTATTGGGTGTAAACTGAAAGTTTGCACCTGAGAAATGGCCTGGGATGGTATTATTATGAATGATTAATGAAATAATTGAGAGAGTAGTTTTCCAAAGAAGTTGCTGGCAAGTCTAACGTCGCGCGACAAAAGACGTGACGTCAGCGTCATAAATGACGTCAGTAACGTCCCCGTCACACATGAACGGGTTATGCGTCAATTAGAACACATTTCGGTATTGTTCAGTTATCTGACAAAGATAAAATTGAAATTAGAGTTAGATTTGAAGAAAAAAGTAGTCCCAAACAGTGAAAAATAAAAAATCGTATTTTCACTGTTTGAAACAGTGAAAATATCGATTTATATTTCACTGATAAATCTCTATCATTCATTGAAAAGCATGTAAGAAAATGAATTTTTGGACGACGAGGAAGATAACCATTTAATAGCAGTGCCGATTATATATTCATATTGTGCTCATCTTACATCTTTGTTTTTAATATGAACTTAGGCACAGCCTAGATACGGACATGAGCATTACCAGTCAGTTAATGTTTAAAAGCAAAGATGCTAGTGTTTTAACCCACCTGAAGTTCGAACACTAGAGGGGAAGTGAATAAATGGTGACAACAAACCATTTTACCAATATACAGATAAGCGTTATCTTACGCCCCTTGTTAAAACAGACAGCGTTTTTGGTTTTGTATAGCTTTACTTGAGAGCATTCTTGCTGACTGAATAGCATTTCTGGGCATTCTTGCTGACTGTCAGAATCAGAAATGTTTACTGGTGACACGTCCAAAGACAATCCTTCACAAGTCAAGATGGTTTCTGAAGTCAAAGGTATTGCAAAATGCAACTACCGTATTCGACCTATTTACCGCACCGTGCGCTTAGTTTTTTCAAAATTGTATGAAAATATTGTGGTGAAAAATCTACCTAATAAGCGCACACTCAATACGAAAAAAAAAAGCTTCCGATATGATTATTTTATAAAGTTGAATTTCAGCATAGGGGTTCACCACATATACATATGATTTCCTCGGGTCAAAGATGCAGCAAAACTCAATATGAATTAGTTGGGAGGTTACTGTAAAGTGAGCGCTTGTGTATTTTTTTTCCAGAAAAAGCTTGGGTGTGCGCTTATAGGAGCATGTGCGGTAAATAGGTCGAATAAGGTAGTTCAATTTTACCATGACATTGTGGGGAATCTGGTTGGGGTCATAAATCGTGGTCACTTGACTAAGTTGACTGACTTGATCATCATGGACTTCGCAAAGGCCTTTGACAAGGTTGAAGGTACCTCACAGAGGGCTATTATATAAAGTGACTACTATGGGATAAGTGAATCCACACATAGGTGGATAAGCTCATGGCTCTCTGGGTGATCACAACAAGTTGTACTTGATGGCCAAGCACCTGATCAGTCCCTGTTTTATCTGGAGTCACCCCAAGGTTCAGTCCTTGGGACCAGTCTTCTTGGTTTTCATCAATGATCTGACTGTTAATATCAGGACATCAGTCAGTTTGTTTGCTGATGATGTGTCCTGTATATATTCTCCGTCTGACTGTCTTATTTTACAAGATGACCTGGATCAACTTGCAGAGTGGGAGGCCGATCGGCAGATGAAGTTCAATGTGGCGGGGGCATTTTTGGCCCCATGGCCATAATTTGAACAATCTTGGTAGAGGTCCAATAGATGAAGCTACACACCAAATTTCAAGGACCTGGGCCTTGTGGTTTCAGAGGAGAAGATTTTTATAGATTTTTCCTACCTAAGTCAATGTAAAACCAAGGGGCACCAGAGCTATAATTTGAACAATCTTGATAGAGGTCCACAAGACGAAGCTTCATAACAAATATCAAACACCTTAGTGAGTGAGTGTTTGGGTTTTACGTCCCACCAACAGCGAAGGTAATACGGAGACAGGACCTCGGTTTAAAGACTCATCCTAAAGTCTGGAGAAGCCCGGGATTGATCCTGCGATCCCTGGTTTACAAGGCGAGTAGCGTAACCACTACACCACAGAGGCTTCTGATCAAACACCTGAGCCTTCTGGTTTCAGACGGGAAGAGTTTTTAAAGCTTTTTCCTATGTAAGACTATGTTAAACCAATGGGCCCCGAGGCAGGGGCATTTTTGGCCCCAGGACTATAATTTGAACAATCTTGGCAGAGGTCCACTAGACTGAAGTTACACACCATCTATCGAAGGCCTGGTTTCAGATTAAGTTTTCATTAAAAAAAAATCTTTTGTTGGCTCCCGTGACCTTGATGTGCAGACTGGAACCATTTGAACAACTCTGAAAGGGAACCGCCTACGAATCATTTCTATGAAGTTTGGTCATAATCCGATCAGTGGTTAATGAGATGTCTTTTGAAGGAATTGTTTACGCAAGGATGGACGCACGGCGGACGAGAAGTGATCCCAAAAGCTCACCTCATCATTACATGACAGGTGAGCTAATAAAAACGAAAAAAATAGGCCTGACCCCCTTATATGACAAATGGACTTGTCCAATATATGGCAGTGGAAGAGTCTAATAGCATACAATGGGTTAATGTCCCCATCAACAATGTAAGATTTCGTTCCTATGAATTATTATTGTATGTATATATGTATTGCATGTCACAGAAATTGTGAAATAAATATGTATATTAAATTTTTACCAAGTAAATACAGGATTTTCTATGAAAAAGAAAAATGATATTATATCACAAAGAGAAATAGTTCCCACTGAGAAATATTACCCTGCCGGAACTTATTTTCTCACCTAAAAATCCTGTCTTGTGCCCCACAGAGTATCCCTGTACACCATAGTGCTAAAAATAAATTCCTAACCTAATTTTAGAACTAAATGATTAGACTTAATCTAAGGCAAAATTCACAATGGAGAAACAGTTCATTGGAGATACTAGTATTAAAATTGTCTTATCTGTCTCTAAAAGTATGAAGAGGGCCATGATGGCCCGATCCATAGGGTAACAAGTGAGCCCCTGGGAGAGGCATTACTGGCCCCGGGCTATAATTTCAATTATCTTGGTAGTGGTCTAAAAAGTGAAGCTTCATACCAAATATCAAAGACTGGAGCAGTCTGGTTTCAGACAAGAAGATTACAATTTTAAAGGTTTTTCCTCTTCTTCAGTTTAAAGTACAGGGCCCACTCTGTGGCGTTGACGTACTTGGATATATATATATATATTTATATCTATATTAATCTTGGAGTCCCTGGGGCGGGCCATTTTTGACCCCAGGGCTTTAATTTGAACAATCTTGCTAGAAATCCATAAGACAAAGCTTCATGTCAATTATCCAAGACCTTGGCCTTCTGCATTTGACTTGACTTCTATTTCCTAGGGCTATAATTTGAACAATTTTGATAGAGGTCCACTGGATGAAGCTTCACACCAAATATCAAAGATCTGGGCCTTGCAGTTTCAGAGTAGAAGACTTGTTTTTAATTTCCCTATATAAGTCAATGTTAAACTGAAGGGCCCCCGGGCGGAGGCATTTTTGGCCCAAAGGCTATGATTTGAACAATCTTGGTAGAGGTTCAGTAGATGTAGCTTCATGCCAAATAGCAATGACCTGGGCCTTGTGGTTTCAGTGAAGTAGATTTTAAATATTTTAACTACCGGTAAAGGGCCCGGGGCGGCAATTTTTTGGCCCTAGGGCTATAACTTGAACAGTCTTGAAAGAGGTTCACTAGATGAAGCTTCACGCCAAATACCAAAGACCTGGTCCTTGCAGTTTCGGAGAAAATTTCCCTGTATAAGCCTCTGTAAAACCAAAGGCCCCCGGACGGGGGCATTTTTGGCCCCATGGCTTTAATTTGAAGAATCTTGGTAGAGGTTCACTAGATGAAGATTCATACCAAATATCAAAGGCCCAGGCCTTGTGGTTTCAGAGAAGATTTTTCAAGTTTTCAGTGAAAAAATCTATTTTCGGCTCCTGTGACCTAGATTAGCAATGGACTGGAACCATTTGAACAACTTTGAAAGGGGTCCAGCTGAGGATCATTCCTGTGAAGTTTGGTCAAAATCCGATCAGTGATTTAGGAGGAGATGTCGTTGGAAGAATTGTTTACAGAAGCACGCATGGACGACGGATGAAAAGTGAACACAAAAACTCACCTTGTCACTATGTGACAGGTGAGCTAAAAGGAATGTTGTAGGTACTTGTTGGACCAGTCACAACATAGCATTTCACAGTTATCTATAACATCTTTTTCAAATAATCAAAAATATTATCCCCATTTTCCCATCTTTTCTCTTTATCTGAATTGCAAATACTTTCTGGCAACAAGAATGAGTTCAGATCGCATGGGCAGTAAATTTGTCTGTTAAAAAGGCTGACACGATTAATCGTATAATCGATTGATAAATTCTGCAAAAATGATAATCATTTCTGACTTGCTTTTAATCGATTACTTGATAGGTACAATTGAATTACTACCCGAAGTTATGCCTAAAACAGCTGGATGAGTGGCAAACAGTGCAGACCCTGATGATATGCTGCATTATGCGGCATCCGATCTTGGTCTACACTGTTTGCTCAGGCCTGTCTGTTCAAATATACATATGGTAAAGACCAACATATGGTAAGAGTCATGCTTAAACAAAAAGCCAGACAGGTAAAATAATGACAAAAACCTTAGCGATTACTAATCGATTATCGACCACAGTGACAGGACTGATAATCAATCATCCTTTCAGCTCCGATTAGCCAACCCTATCTGTTAACCAAGTCATCTACATCTACCATCCATGTGCTGCGCTCTACAGGGTTGTACGAACATCTGTCTCAATCTGGTTGTCCATGAACAGATCCAAATCAAATTAGCTGCCTTAATGGTACACAAGAGCATGTCAAAGAAACACTTCTTTAACTGACAATGTTTACAAAGACATGCAACCAGTGTCTTTCATGGATGTGTCCTGATCTATTGCCGTTGGTCCCAAGTCAGGCTCTAACTGCTCTCTTCTTCATCCAGATAATGAGTCTGCTGTACGAAAGGCTATCAATCGAATTTGCCATCCATTATACTCTCAGCTCCGTTTAGCCAACCCTATCTGTTAACCAAGTCATCTGGGCTCTACAGGGTCGTACGAACATCTGTCTCAATCTGGTTGTCCATGAACAGATCCAAATCAAATTAGCTGCCCTAATGGTACACAAGAGCATGTCAAAGAAACACTTCTTTAACTGACAATGTTTACAAGGACATGCAACCAGTGTTTTTCATGGATGTGTCCTGATCTATCGCCGTTGGTCCCAAGTCAGGCTCTAACTGCTCTCTTCTTCATCCAGATAATGAGTCTGCTGTACGAAAGGCTATCAGTCGAATTTGCCATCCATTATACTCAAATGCATCAAGCATGCATTGCAGCCGATCTATTTCTTCAAGCCCTGTTGTGTGTGTGTGTGGAGGGGGGGGGGGGGGGGGGCACAATTTTCAACAAAATTTGTACATATGATTTTTCGGTATTGATGCTTATGGAGAAATTCACATTAACAGCTACACTTTAAAAGAACCCTGAATTAATCAATACCTTCAGAACAGACTGGCTTCCTATACAAATGTGAGAGAAACAATGAAATGCGAAAGTGACAAGATAAACGATCAGCAGAAATGGATAGAAAAAAAAATGAATTAACTCTGTTTGCCTATGGAGCATGGTAGCTCAGTGGTTAGTGCACTTGCCTATCATGCTTATGCCAGAGGCCCCCAGTTCAATTCCGGGCAGCGGTAAGAAAATTGTGGTGTCTGAACTGCTACACTGGCATCATGAATGCCACAAGGTGCACTGTCCTTCGGATCGGGACGTTAACCGGAGGCCCCCTGTACAGGGAGAACCATCCCTGTGCAAGTAAAAGATCCCTACAAAAAATATCTATCTCTATTTTCTGCCAACCCCTCTCTCGAGTGTTACAGGCAGATTGCATGATTACTATGTAGGCTTTTATTCTGCAAACCTGGACTGTATTTGTTTGATTTGAGGTTTAACCTCCTCCTCAACACTGAAAAGGTAATTTTGGAGATGTTGCTTCTAATTTTTTGGGACTTTTACCCGATATTGAGATGAAATGACATCTCAAGCTCTGCCTCCCAATTTATAAGCATGGAAGGACGGTAGAGCATGGTAGCTCAGTGGTTAGTGCACTTGCCTCTGATGCTAGAGGTCGCGGGTTCGATCCCCAGCAGTGGCGATAAAATTTCGATGTCCAAACACGCTCCATTCACGGCATTGGCATCATTTGCAGGGATGAATGTCAAAATGTACACCCTGTGCAGGGAGAACCATCCCCTGTGCAGGTTAAAGATCCCTACCGTAATTATATGATTACTGTGCAGGCTGTCATCATGCAAACCTGGAGTGTATGTAATGTACACCTGCGGTAATGGTCAAATGTGACCGACACAGTATCAGTAGATAGATAGATAGGATGGGTCCGACTTGCACCGCTTTGCGCTGGCAGGCCTAGTTCCTGTAAGGGGTTAACCAGTTCTCATGGTCGGATACAGCTCTGTGTGGAAGCATCATGCAATTTCTTCAAGCCCCGATGGGAGGGGGCCATACTGGAGTACATGTAATGTACACCTGCAGGTAATCCTCGTGAGAGGGTGGTGCAGTAAAAGAAACAAAAGAATTCCAAGGCATTATGCTTGGTAGGACATAAAGCGAATCGGAATTACCATGGAAATACTGGAAATAAAAGAAAACTAGGATGTTGCTGTCGAACAGCCGAATAGAAACGCGGCCGGAAGGTAAATAGAAGACCGGTACTTGATGTTTTTATTTTGCGCCAACTGTCAAACAGTTTGTCTATGAAAATGCAATAAGCATCTCTGCAAAACGGATCAATAATAGAGAAGCAGTCATCGTGAAGTTTTTGAAAATCCCAATTTACAGTTTTTATTTATTTATTAATTTTTAGTTGGTCAGATACGACAAAAAGTAATACATACGTATATAAGTAGACAGCATTTAAGATCAATAACAGAAAATAAATAAAAAAAAGTGACAGTCATGCAGTGCGCCTCACCGGAATTCTCGCGTCTCGCGAGAAAATTGAATCACTTCAACTTTTTTCATAGGCAATGCCGCTGACAACAACAACATGTGCTCGTATACGCGTTACCTATAGTCGGATTACGGACGACATCGGCCGACAACATGTGCTCGTATACGCGTTACCTATAGTCGGACATGAGTCCGATGTCGTCCTTATGGACGACATCGGCCGATGCCGACGGCATCGGCCGACTCATGTCTGTATTATCTATCTTGTTGTTTTGTTCGTTTGATTTGAGGTTTACCGTCCCCGTCAACACTGTAAAGGTCATTTTGGAGACATTGCTTCCAATTTTGTGGGACTTTTACCCGACATTGAGATGAAATGACATCTCAAGCCCTGTCGCCCAATGAAACCAATAGGGTTTATTAGCATGGACGGTCCGCCTCGCACCGCGGTTCCTGGACAGGCTTAGATCCTCTAAGCGGTTTACCAGTACTAGTGTGCGGGCCAGATTCAGCTCTGCGTGGAAGCATCATGCAGCCCATATATTTCTTCAAGCCCCTATGGGCGGGGGCGGAACATCTATCTTGTTGTTGTTGTATAATATTATCTATAAGGTATTTTATCGCTGTCTATAATCTCCTGGTACTTAAGTAAGTCACTTGTGCATTTCCCTATGAGAAAAACACATGATGCTCCTACAATAATGCCCTTCAAAATATTTTAGTGCTGCTTTTAATTATCTATCTCTGTTTACTGCCAACCCCTCCTACGAGTGTAAGCCTCGTGTGAGGGTGTTGCAGTAAAAGAAGAAAGGGAATTCCAAGGCCCCCCTTAGGCATTAATTCATGCTTGATTGTATCACACACTGCGAGTCGGAACTACCATGGGAATACTGGAAATAAACGAAAACTAACCTGTTTCTGTCAAATAACGCGGCCGGAAGGTAAACAGAAGATTGGTACTCGATATTTTTATTTTGCGCCAACTGTCAGACAGTTTGTCTATGAAAATGCAATAAGCGTCTCTGCAACATGGATTAATAATAGAGAAGCAGTCATCGTGACGTTTTTGAAGAATCCGAATTTACAGTTTTTATTTATTTATTTATTTTTATTTGGTCGGATACGTCAAAAAGTAATACATATAGCGGGTTGAAATACGAAAATGAGAAAAAAGAAGCTTAAAAGATGAAAGTTGTACTAGACTGGGGACCGACTGTGTGAAAGGCAGACATTTTATTAGAAGGAAGAACGCGTGAACCATACACCGGAAGTTGTCTCGCATAGTCTCACCGAGAATTCACGTGATTTGACCATCAAAAAATATTTATCAGGGAAGCGAATTACGTTGTTATGACAACGCGTGCACCTCTTAGTCTATAGACGGACATGTTCATGTCCGTATAAATAAACATGCTTCAATGTAGGGATCAAGCGTCAACCATGGTTTTTCATGCATTAACATTTGCCGGATCCCGAGGAAGCTGGGGAGAGTTGCCGCTAAGGCGAGCGCTTTATTGTAGCGCTTTGTAGCGATTTGTCCGTGCTATGCAACGCTCCGCTTTCTGCCAAAATTGAACTATTTTCAAACCGATAAAATTCTTGGGAAAAGATGCGGTGGTTGCTTTTTTCTTTCTCTGTAGTCATTTCTGCACAATGCATCTCGTTCAGATAAAGAACAAAATAAAGGAAAAGTTACATAGTGGCTTAAAACGAAGTCTGAATAAATCGGCTACGTCGAGTGCGTCAGTTATATTTCAGACAGGGGGGCAGCGCACTGCGAAGCCGCGGCTACGAAGCGCGTTTTGGAAACGCACCTCTGCATAGCGAAGCGCTACAAAGCGGTCTGTAGCGCTCGCCTTATGCAACTTATGGTCGCCTGTTTTAATATAAGGTCGCTAGGCCGAATGTTCAAATATTCTCCGAGATCTGAGCCTAAAAAATGCAAGTAGTCCAATCGAATCGACGCACGATAATTTTGTTTTTAAATCTACCTGCGCAGGCCACTCTGATGCCCGATTCCGACAGCAAATTTTGACGAAAACGCACAAAGGCTCCATATAAACTCCATTAAAATTCTTCAACTGAGACAGGCAAACCAACATGGCGGTTAATTCAGAATGTTGTTTACGTCATCATAGAACTCTAATACGCTACGTTCAGGACGATACCGTTACGTCGCTCAACGTAACGTAAACAAAGCCATATCAAAAGCTCAAAATCCATGTTGAAACAGCGCGTGAATTTCATGATTTGAAAACGGCTTTGTTTCTTGAGCACGGCTTTCGGTCCATTTGGCAATGGCGTCAAACAGCCATGCGCATAGAGCTGAAACCGCAGGCAAAGTGGTGCGAGTCGGACTGCCCATGCATATAAACCCTATTGGTTTCATTTGACGGCAGGGTTTGGGATGTCATTTCATCTCAGTGTCGGGAAAAAGTCCCACAAATTGGAAGCAACGTCTCCAAAAATGACTTAAATATTGTTGATGGGAACGTTAAACCTCAGTTCAGTACAAACACGCCTATATAATTTTGACCCCATCGAACCCCACTTTTATATAGTAAAACTGGGGTTTGCAGGGGTGAACCTTATTTTTCTTATTTCTGCTCTAAAATACAGATTCTGGGTACTCGTTAGAACCGCCTTATTGAGGCGGTTCTAACGAGTACCCCCAATCTATATTTTGAGCAGAAATAAGAAAAATATCACATTTTTTCATCTTAAATTTTTCATTTTTTCGGCGATAAAGGTTGCAATGTATTTGTATAGGCATGTTTTCGTAATGTAAACAAACAAAAAGTAAAATGAATATGTAAACCCCAGTTTCCTCTTTACAATGTTTTTCCTAGTGTTTCCATTTCATCGACTTATTAAGATAGTGATGGTTTGGTCGGGCTATTTCTCTGTTATGTGAAAGCAAATTGGGCCCCGCCAAGCGAATTTGTGTCTTCGAGCATTCCGTCATGGCAAATTTTAACTGCGCATGCACAAGCATTCAGAGGGGGCAGGGATATGGCTTTCTGTCTGAAGGTTCCTCTTGATTCACTGCTTGTATGAGCGAGCAGCGAAGGTTCTGGCGAGACTGCGCGGATGCGCAGGCTCGCCTGAACCTTCGCTGCTCGCATAGGCGATAAGTTCCAAAATCGCTTGACGGGACCCATTTGATATTGGCTGTTGCCTTAGATTTTTAAAAATTCAAAATCGTTCTATGAAGCTATTGATAAACCATACTATTTGATGGCTATCTTATATTTTACGGCGTTTGGGTGTACAGGTGAGCTGCAAATAATCTGACGTAGGGTAACAAAAGTTGTTCATCGTTTATGATGGTATTCTGCCAGTCACAAAAATTGTCAGGGTCAACCTTGTTTGCCTGCATTCAAAATATATTATTATTTGAAACAAAGCAGACAAGCGTGATAGCTCAGTGGTTAGTGCACTTGCCTCTGATGCTAGAGGTCCCGGGTTCGATCCCCGGCAGCGGCGATAAAAGTTCGGTGTCCGAACACGCTTCATTGGTATAGTAGTCGCAGATAAGATTGACTAGGCGGAGCTATCGTTTGCACCTGCCTTCGGAATGTTCTGTTTACAAAAAGGTAAACCAAGTCACCAGATTGTGTTAATTCAAATGTAACACAACAGAGCTGTGGCGTATATGGCCACTTGGTCCGCTTGCATAAAGCATGCGAAAGGCACTCAGCCAATTTGACTGAATGACTGAACTGGTTTTTAAGGTAACCGGGCGCTATAAGCACATAGGGGCTACCCCCAGCCAATTTGACAAATTGACAACACCTAAATAGCTACCCCTAGTCAATCTTATCTGCGACTACTATATCATTACAGGGATGAATGTCATAAAGTGCTACGTCCTTCGGATCTAGACGTTACCTGGAGGCCCCCTGTGCAGGGAGAACCATCTCATGTGCATCTCATGTTACATATCCCTACCGTAATTACATGATTACTGTATAGGCTTTCATCCTGCAAACCTGGAGTGAATCTAATGTACACCTGCGGTAATGGTCAAATGTGACCGACGCAGAATCAGTAGAAAGAAAAGAAAGAAAGACAACATAAACAGACGTCATTTTCATATGCAGATTTTCTTGCTATCTTAAGGGTTAAATTATATATTTTCTACAAAATTAAAACTGGTAGCTCAGTCCTGGCGAGCCATGTGCCTCCTGGATGCTAGTGTATATTGCATGTTTCAAAGCGCACACGTGTAATACCAGACGGTTACACCGTCCGTGACAACCCTTTTTGTTCAACTTCTACAGTGATAATCGATCTATCTTGCATCACTGGGGCGTCCAACTGATATTAGCTTACAGTTGGGTAAGGCCTGCAGTCCTTGCAACAAGTAATGATAGAGGTGGGGGGGGGGGGGGTGTTGTTATTTCTTCTGTTTCTACACTTCCATTCATTTTCCTCCTTCTCCCCTGTCACTCACTTTCATGTCCATTACTACCTCTTCTATCTTTTTTCTCCCTTTCTCTAAGAGACGATACAAAATTACCCACGAAGGTTGACGTGTAACGTTGACATTTAGCCCAAAACAATCAATCTACTTACACTCGTACCAAAGACTTCCCGGAGGCTCGTTTCATACAATTTAACGTACAGGTGCAGAAATTAGTAAGATAGTAAATGAAGTTGGGATTATTACGAGCCAGGCGTAGCAGAAAGAAAAAGCAAACAAGCCTTTTTGAAAAAATTATTTACAAACTATCTTTAACCTGTAGAAGTAAGAAAATTATACTAAGCTCTTTTATGAAATATCATTGAATGAATCTATTTTCCTTGATCCCACAGAATTCACAGTCCGAAATGAAAAAATAATATCCTTTAACAATCCAACACAGAATTCAGAAATAACTTTTCTTATAGACCCAAACTTCAAACTCCTAAATCTGACTCAAAAAGAAAAATCTAGCTGTTTTATAGATCCTAAGATTTCTCTATAACGTTTCAGAGGGCTGTGCAATAAGATTAGGTAATTTTCTAAAAGTAATGCAACCCCGAACTTTCTTGAACATTCCAAAGAACTTTTCCGTGTGAACAAAATGTATACAAATTGAAATTAATCTGTAACTCATTTTTCCAGAAACTTCTTTAAGAATAAACAAGACATTAATAGAATTATTAGGTCACCCAGTTGGGTGGAAGTGGGAATCAGAAAAATAAATTCTTTTGCATAACAGGGCATACAAGGACCACCAGTGGCACTGAGAGGCAGAGCAGCTAGATTTAGAAACACACAGCACAAGATTTTCAGAACGCAGTATTGCACTATTGTCTTTGGTGCTGTTAGACAGCATGCAAACTGCAATATCTAGTCATAAAGGAGCACGACAAGTAAAACCAAAGCAAAGAGGGCATTGGTTGGTTGATTGTTTCTGAGTGAAAGCCGAAGAAAAGGGCCTGAAGTTCGACTTTGCCTGATTCCTATACATTACTACTCACTGTAGGGCTGGCTAATGGGAGCTGAAAAGATAATCGATTATCAGTCCTGTCATTGCGATCGACAATCGATTGGTAATCGCTTAGATTCTCGTCATTATTTTACCTGTCTGCACTGTTTGCCACTCATCCAGCTATTTTAGGCATAACTTTGGGTAATAAATTGTACCCATCAAGTAATCGATTAAAAGCAAATCAGAAATGATAATCATTTTTGTGGAATTTATCGATCGATTAATCGAGTATACGATTAATCGTTCCAGCCTTATACATTACCATAGCACATTCGTATACGAGTAACACAGTATATTCTTTCATACCGCCACAAAGCGGTTCATTTTCTGATGAAAAGGTGTGATACCTTTCTTATTTGTACCCAAAACATAGGTTGTTAGTGCTCGTTATAACCGCCTCATTGAGGCGGTTATAACGAGTACCTATAACCTATGTCTTGGTGCAAAAATGTGAAAATTAATGTTGCGGTTCTAACGAGTACCCATAACCTATGTCTTGGTGCAAAAATATAAAAATTAATGTTAACTCCCGTAAACGCAAGTTTTCTATATATAAAGTTGGGTTTAGAGGGATACTCATTACATGGACTTGTTAACATTATGTGGACCGTGAAAATCACATAGACAACCGAAGGAAAGAGTCTGGACGTTTAGTTACTTTGGATAGATTGATAAACAATCGACGCAAAAGTATTAGAACTACCGACCGAGAAAGGCACATTGCAAGCACTATAGATCCTCGTTGATTTACAGACAGACATCGCAGTGTTTTCTTTTACTTAGGGGATAACTGTTCTGAAAAGTGTCATTTGGCAAGGTAAATCGGAAGTTTTACGGCCGAAAATTTCGTTTTACGGCGACGCGTTAGCGGAGCCGTAAAACGTAATTTGGCGAGGTAAAACCGACGATTTATCTCCCCAAAAGACAATTTTCAATACAGTTATCCCCATTCTAATGCACTTATTCGGTTATTAAGTAAAACATTATACTATTTTGCACAAGTGGGCAAGCGCGGTGAACTGCGTAAAACCAAATGCCAGCCAATGAAAATCGACGTAACATGATGACGTCGGGTTTCCGACAGTGTATCGCAGAATATACTGTCGCAAATTTTAGACGTTATCCAATCAGACGTCGCGTTACATGCGCAAGTGAATTAGAATTTCCTTTGTAATCGTTTAGGCTAGCAAAGCCTCAAATCAAACAAACAAACAAACAAAGCCACTGATTTTCATATCAAAGACACACAAAGATTGGCGGCTATGAAATAAAGGGCTATTAGCTAGACTAGCCCGTAACCTGCGTCACCTATTTTGGACAGTTTTGATGGAAAATGCGACTTTTAAAAACTTGATCTAAACATTTCAATATAACTTCGCCCAGTATCTGTATTTCATTTTGTATTGACTGCGAAATGAAATATTCATGTCCAACAGATGAAGCATATCGGTATATTATAAAAGGTTTAATGATGTAAGAAATGCAAATTAAACTTTTTATTCAAATTGTGCTGTCATTTCGCAATATCGGCAGTTGTGTGGGCAGGAAATAGCATTTAGAGAACGCTGTTAGCTACGTTTTTCTCATGTTTTATTAATAAAATGTTGAAGAGTCATTGTTACAACCATGTTATGAATTGTTGTGAAATCAAGGACACCCATTTTAAAATGCCTTGTGTTCTTGTTACAAGTAGAATAGCAGAAAATATTAATATCACGCTTACATACCCCTATAAATAAACATGTTTCGAATAAAAAAAAGTAAGAAACATGTTCAGGAACATATCAAGAGAGAATTAGCCCGCGATCGATGCAACTGAAAGTACCAGAACAATCAAACAGACACACAACTGTTTATTGCATATATAATATGCATTTTACGCTTATTTTCATAAATACGAGGACTGTTCAAATATGAATGCAAGTAGAATGTTTTCTCATGCACTAATGCGAAAATCACCTGGAAATAAAGATCACAGCGTAGAAAAACATTTTACCTATACATTGGTACCAAACCTGTTAAAATCCGTCCACTTTAGCCATGTATATCGTTCGATAATCACTGTCTACTCTTTTATACTAATACAAAACATGGTTGGAAGAAGGCCAGAGTACGCCGTTGAAATACGGTCCTATATTAAGAATCGTTGTATTCTTGGTATACGGTGCAAATACATTTTTGATGAAATATGTTCGGTTTATGGGCACAATGAAATGTCTTTTCCGACAGTTTTTCGTTGGTGTAAGAAATTCAGCTGTGGGCTAGGCTCAACAGAAGATGCACCATATGATCGTTGCCGAAAAGAGCAACATCTGCCAAGATGGTTGCTAGAGTGAAAGAAATAGTTGCTACCGATGCACGATACACCACTAGGCAAATAGCTAGTATGGTTGGCATCTCATTAGGAGCAGCTCATACAATTCTGAAACGGGATTTGAAAATGAGAAAGATCTGTGCTAGATGGATTCCCCATCTGTTGATAGATGAGCAGAAAAAGACACGCGTTCATTGCGCCAAGAACTTGCTTAAAAAGTTTCCAAATTACAACGCTAATGTCGTCACAGGTGACGAGATATGGATTCACTTTTTTGAGCCAAAACGAAAGATTCAGAACAAAACATGGGCAACAAAGTATTGCAAAAGACGATGCATTGCAAAGCGGACCATGAGCGTCAAGAAGGTAATGTATGCCATATTCTTTTCAAATCAGGGCCCTGCTATTCAGGTTGCTGTGCCTAAAGGCAAATCTGTAAATGCGAAGTTTTACAAGAATAAAGTTCTTCGAAAATTGAAGAAATATTTCAAAGAACGAAGACCCGCAACTGGTTTGGCCAATGTCAGATTGCTACATGACAATGCGTCATCGAACAAGGCGTTCATTGTGAAAGACTATCTGAAGCAGGAAAAGGTTGTTGAAGTCCCTCACCCCTCGTATTCCGCTGACCTTGCCCCGTGTGACTTTTTTTTGTTCCCGCGGCTGAAAAATACCTTTCTGGTCGAAAATTTGTACAGCGCAAACACCTCGGTTCTGCAATATTCCAGTGCCTTCATAGTATACCCCGAAAAGACTACCAAAATGCATTCAATGATTGGATCAGAAGACTGAAAGTTTGTATATCTGTTAGACGGGAATACTTTGAGGGGACAAAATAAATTTTTCATCGAAATCTATCACGGAATCAGTTTTATTTGCTTAGTTGCATTCATATTTGAACTATTCCTCGTATACGAGAATAAAATGTTAAAACTAGTATATACAGAGGGCCCGCGTTATAACGACAGTATATGGTCGTTATAATGAATTTGTCCCAGTTAGGAATATAATAGGTTATAAAAGCTCTTTTCAACATCATTACTCCAAGAAAAAAATGTTATAGACTTTTATTAGAATCGCCTAACAAACATCTATAACATTTGTTTCTTGGAGTATTAAATTACAAGAATCTTTCATGACTGTGGATCCAATTTGGGCATTGCCAGACCGAGGGAAGCCCAAGTCGCTCGGAATCGAGGCAAAGCCTTGAGCTAAGACTTCATTCCATTGAAATTGTCGTTATAATGAGTTTTGTCTTTATAACGAATGTCGGTATAAAGAGGGTTTACTGTAGTTATTTTATGGCAGGTTGGAGAATAGTTAACACTATTGCCCCGAGGTACTATGGACGATTTGGTGCACTATTGCCCAAGGCCGAAAGACCGATACACTTTTCAATCATTAATGTGACTTTAATGGTATGTAAAAACAACACATATAAAGAACACATTTACTGTCTTTCAACTTGGCTCTTTATAAAATAGAAGTGAAGGCGATGATCAGGAATCGATACAATTAACCCACAGTTCCCATCAGAGACACCAAAGGGAAAGAAACACAAACATTAAATAACTAGACCCTAATGGAAACATCATTAGCGGAAAGCCAAAAAGACATTTACTTTCCCACAAAATGGCCAATTGGCTCTCGACAACAAAAATATATAAGCGATATGCACACTCATAGACAAGCCATAACCAAATATAAATCAAAGCGCCAAAGGCACTGAAATGACAGATTCTATGAGAAACCAAACATTAAAATTTAAGTTTTAACAATGCTACTGTCCATAAATAGTTTTTGTCTGGTCGGTTGTGGACACCTCTACCCAAAGATATTCTATGGGAAAGAGATCGGAGGAGAAAGGCTGGCTAGTCCAGTACATGAATTCCATTTGCTTGAAGACATTTTTGAGTAAGAACAGCACTATGAGCCCGCTCGTAATACTGATGGATAAGATATCCCAGATTCTGAGCGTAAACAAATAAATGGAACCATGTGAGGTCGAAGCACTTGATTGATGTAAAGTCTCGCTGTGCAATCCACTTCTCAGCTATGATCTGGAATATTCTTAATGACACTAAGCTGCGTTCGCTAAATTCACGCAATAGCTCGCCACACAATTACGGTTATTTCACCCGATATGTCATGCTCTGTTACGCACACGTCGCCTCGGCATACCTTACACCTATACGTCGAAACACCCGGAAACAACAACCGGCGTGATTCACGCTGAAGTGCGATTTGTCTCTGAAACGCATATGTCAGTCGCTTAGACGCCAATTTACGTATTTCATGCACTAGCGTAAGTGTTCCGTACTGTGTCGACGCGTGAACTTTGGTCACGACAGGGACATTTAGCTCTCAAACGTGAATCGCATAAGGGCGACGATCAGTGTCAGTGCTTATTAGTCTGTAGTTGCGACCCCTTGTTTATCTACAGTGTAGCAGCTGCCGGCGGAAATCTGTTTCGCATATGCGTCTGACGGTCGAATCGATATTGACTTACGGACGTCGGTCTTCCGCTACGTCGACGTCCACTAGCGTCTTCTGCATATAGAAAGATGTCGCTCCAATAGACGATAGATCACACACAAGTGGCACCCAAAATCAGAGTCAACGTCATCCGCTTTCCGACCAGCTGCTAACTGTCCAGGGGCACGCTTACGATCCTTTAATGAACAATGTTGCAATACGCTCTCACTAAATGCTTTTTTGAGAACAAATTTCAGTTTCTTCTTTTCTAGGCACGACCTTACATTACACATCAAAAGTTACATCCTGGTTTTGATTTATTTGATTTGAGGTTTAGCGTTCCCGTCAACACTGTAAATGTCATTTTGGAGACGTTGCTTCCAAATTTGTGGGACTTTTACCCGACATTGAGATGAAATGACATCTCAAGCCCTGTCGCCCATGAAACCAATAGGGTTTATTAGCATGGACGGTCCGCCTCGCACCGCGGTTCCTGGACAGGCTTAGATCCTCTAAGCGGTTTACCAGTCCTAGTACTAGTGTGTGGGCAGGATTCAGCTCTGCGTGGAAGCATCATGCAGCCCATATATTTCTTCAAGCCCCTATTGGTGGGGGCCGGTTTGATCCTGAACATGTGATTTCTATCCGTACTGGTGTGAGGGTGGTGCACAGGATCGACGTGGCCTGACTGGTAACCAGACGTCACGTTTGATTGATTTAACCTTTTGAGCTTAAGGGCATGGTGCCTAAACGTGTTGGAATCGTTTGGTTTCAGAATCAAAGCACCTAGAATTATATCACAGGACCTACACTAAGTATCTATACCATATTCCAGGGTTGAAAGGGGCAGCCTTGCTTTTCAATTTCTCCACGCAAAGTCAATATACACCTAAGTTGTAACTGACCTAAACTTGACATCGAAAGTCAGAAAGAAAACCCATTAATATGCTTGTCTACAGCTGACCTGTTCCAACAGCAGGCTGGTCTTTAAGGATTAAATATTGACAGCACTGATAGAAAACAGTGTAAAACCTGAGCAGACGCCGCATTGATTTGGGTATACCCGTCGCATGATGCAGCTGATTCATATGAAATGCTGAATCGTCAAGACGTCTGCTTCAAACGTTTGTATTACGCTTACAGGATAACTAATACGCTTGTACAATTTGGATTTCTGCGCCAAACCGGACTACATTTTGTGCGGACTCATATTTCTATGGCGGGCAAAGCCGGAAAAAAGCCTGAATTACTTTAAACGTGCAGCAGAGCAAGAATAGACAGATGGAATCTGTCATTAAAAATAGAAGTGAAGGCAATGATCAGGCATCGATACAATTAACTCACAGCTCCCATCAGAGACACCAAAGGGAAAGAAACACAAACATGAAACAACTAGATCCCAATGGAAACATCAGTAGCGGAAAGCCAAAAGGACAGTTACTTACCCACAAAATGGCCAATTGGCTATCAAAAAGATAAAAATACAAGCGAAACACACCCTCAAGGACAAACCATAACAAAAATAAACCGCCTTGTAACGGTCAGTGAAACGAATTCCACTGGGGGGCTTAAACCGATTTTACGTGGCCACAATCCTCGCCCTTATTTCCGTCGCGATTTAGACAAACAATTTGTTCAGTCCGCATGAAGGACTCCTAATCCATCAGTGCAACGTCGCCTTGAACAAAAAAAATCAACAACCACAGAGATGAGGACTTGACAGCAAGAAACCACTGAACTATTTGAGCAAAAGAAGACCAACAGTTAAACTCCGATGGGCCCGACTAGCGACAGAGCATCAGGCACCAACCAACATTACATA
Source organism: Lucinisca nassula (assembly GCA_963580285.1). Classification (NCBI taxonomy): domain Eukaryota; kingdom Metazoa; phylum Mollusca; class Bivalvia; order Lucinida; family Lucinidae; genus Lucinisca; species Lucinisca nassula. The sequence goes on along the minus strand of OY757012.1, from coordinate 109,948,604 downwards.
AAATTAGATACTCTCTAATTCTCAGTAAGCCTTTATGCTGGAACCTTCATTGAATCTGAGGCCAGACCCTCCGGCGTGCAATTAAAGATGGAAGCAGAATTGTCAACCGTGATTGGGTTAACTACATGCATGCAGTGTGTCGTATAACATTTATGCTGTACCCTATCTTTTTATATCGAAGACTGATTTTACGGAATTGGGTGCTAAAGTCATTGCATTTATATATTTTTCTGAATGTAAATTTTTCTGAGTCACCATAAAATTCGGATTCCGATAGACCGTGTTGCAGATTTAAGTCCAACATTGAATTTTGAAATTAGATCGGAATGACGTTTTTAAAATTTTGAAAAGGCTTTTCTGAAAAGGCCAAATCACTATTTTGGATATACCAATGTTCAAATATGTTTTCAAAAATGCATATATCATATAGACCAAAGACCGTCCAATAGAAACGTCCAATATAGTTCATCCAGGTTCAAACTGGTACAACAAAAAATACATCATATCACTTTATATAGTAGATTGGGTAATAACATTTACTATATCTTCCATAAAAACTACAAACAACTGTTTTGAACTAAAATTACAATTAATCGTTTTTATCTGGCCTAAAGTAATACTAAACATACTACTTGTACCCTCAATCTATATTTTGAGCAGGAATCAGAAATATATTACAATTTTTCATCTGAAAATTTTCTTTTTGTTCGGCGGTAAAAGTATAGGCGTGTTTTCGAAATGAAACTGAAAGATGAGCAGAAGGGACAGAATGACTGTAGATAAGATTTCATGATCAAAGCTCTAAGCAAGAATAAGAAAAATATTATATACCTATGTAAAACCCACTTTTCTCACTACAGTGCGGCCTACAAAGATATTTTTACCCCGATTTGTTAACGCTTTGCATGCTGGGTATTTTACAACAGACGACATTTTGAAACATGTTTCTTCCTTTCAAAGAAAACAGGATTGGATATTTTATGCAAACTGTCTCCCATGGAGACTATTTGCACGAGATGCCATATCCCGTTTTCTCGTAAAAATAAGAAAAAAAAAATACCAACATTTTAGCCCAGAGAGTGAAGGTTAAAGTGACATACAATAAACAAGCCGCACCGCATCATAAACAACGAATGTCGCTTTGGAATTGAGAACCAGTGCATCAAAGGCAATGGTAGTTGCCACTGGACTTAACAGCAATATTTCTCCCTTTGTATTAACCATCACCAGACCATAAACAATCAACATTTCCTTCTGATCAACATGATCAAGTGGAAACACCCTAGGCAAAAATATTGTCTCCGGATCAAGTAACAATGTGCCATATAACATTCGTATTGTTATCGGATGGGAGCACACTACCACGGGTAACAAAAATGTTCTTGGACCAAGTAACACTGCGCTTTGCATTTGGACCAAGCAGTACATATCACGGACAACATTTATTGCATTTTAAGCAATGTGCAATACGCATTGCCATAATTTAATACATCATGACATGATGAGCAACAATAGTACAGAAAACCCGCGTTATGAGTGAGTGAGTGTTTGAGTTTTACGTCCCACCAACAGCTAAGTCATACGGAGACGGGACCTCGGCTTAAAGACTCCTCCGAAAGTCTGGAGAAGCCCGGGATCGATCCTGCGACCCCTGATTTACAAGGCGAGTAGCGTAACCACTACACCACGGAGGCTTCTAGGACCCGCGTTATAACGATAGTATTTGTTCCCTATTATTGTGCTGTCATAATGAATTTGCCGTTATAAAGAATCCCATTTAGGATTATGAAAGGTCTTTTCCACATAATTACTCCAAGAACCAAATATTATAAACATTTGTTAGAATCGCCTCGATTAGGCGATTCTAACAAATGTCTATAACATTTGTTTTTGTAGTATCAAATTACAAAGATCTTTCATGAATATGGATTCGATTTGGGCATTTCCAACTCGAGGGAAGCCCAAGCCGCTCTTAATCGAGGCGAAACCTTGAGCTAAGAATTCATTCCATTGAAATTGTCGTTATCACGAGTTTTACCGTTATAACGAATGTCATTATAACGCGGGTCCTCTGTAACATTTATGCCCATTGTAAATTATGCATGGTTAACACTCTATTGGATCAAATCAGGTTACATGAAAATTAATGTTGTGTCCTAAATGTTAAACGGACTAAAACTAAGTTTTGAACTATGCGTGGAAACATTAGTAGGCTGAGAGGTGGTGCATAGTAGGTAGTATCTGACTTTGCAGCACTGCATGATAGAATTGGGCACAGCAAAACAAGATCCCATGTCAACTACATAGACTGGGAACGTCTTGGCAAACTGTTCAGACTCTTTCCTTAGCGCTCTATTGAAAACCAACCACATCCATAGAAGGCACAATCAAGCCATGGAAACGTCACACCATTTACAGTCAAATTTCATTGGCTAGAATCCCCGTTTGGATGTGGAAATTTGTTCTGGAAAACCGTAATTTGACCCACTGACGGTTAATCATACCAACAGGTCAAGGAGCTTAATGAAGATAATTAAGCGATATCTGTTCGATTTTTAAGAATAATGTAGACTGATACAGTAAAATTCCTATATTATGACAACCTTTGGGGCTGTTCAAAAGTGGTCTCTAAGACCACTTTTGAACAGTTCCATAGGTAGTCCTTTACTAGAGGACACTGGATGTAGAAAATGTTAAGAAAGAACAGCTAATACATCATAAATACGCTTTTAAGCGCAGAATTAGTCCTACTTTTAGCTGATTTTAATAGCGGAATTTTACTGTATATGAAATTATTATTAGCACAAACAATATAGTTAAAATGTGCATGACAAAATGGGGAAAATCTACAAAATATATCCCTAAAAATGGCTATTTGGAGCTAACCGAAGAATTTTGTAGGGATTTGTCAGTTTGAATAAGCCATGGTAGCGATAACGCAGTGGTTAGCGCGTTCGACTTATGATCGAGAGGTTGTGCGTTCGAATCCGGCCACCGGTATCGAGGTGTGTCCTTGGGCAAGACACGGTATGACACTGCCCCACTCCACCCAGGTGTAAATGGGTAGCAGTGGTGTAAAAGCCACTGCCTCTCTCTCGCGCGCGCGTGAAAACACCCGAAATGAGTGTCCGAGAGCGATTCAATAAGCTTGAAGCTTTCATCGCAATCGAACTAAAATAAATTAGTATAGACTAATAAGCCATGGTAAACTAGCCAGAGTTCCAGTTATTGAAGTTTAATTGTAGGATATTTCATCTCAATGTCGGGTAATAGTCCCATAAAATTAGAAGCAACGTCTCCAAAATGACCTATACAGTGTTGACGGGGACGTTAAACCTAAAATCAAACAAACAAATTAATTATAGGATAAGTACTGTCTTTGGAGAGATGAATGTGTTAAGTGGAAACAACCACACAGCAGGAACAAATGCACTTTTTATTGATGGAGAGTGGTAGCACTTCCCTCTGATGCTAGAGGTCTTGGGTTGGATCCTAGGCAAGTGGTGATGAAATTCCGGGCTCCGAACATACTCCACCGGTATTTTTCGCAGGGATGCGTCTTCCTTCGGATCGGGACGGTATCTCTAGGAAGGATAACCTGTTGTGCAGTCAACAAAAACACTTGACAGCATTTGCTTAACCATATATGACAACGGAATTTTCCACATAATAAGGTTGGAGTGGTCCATTTCTAATTATATGGGTGTCAGGTTTGTTTTATTTGTGGTAACTTTACCCAATCCAGTAGCTAAATCTTTTTCGTTCACCGAAAAAAATCTTCCACAAGATTCGCACTCGACGCCATTGTTGTTGACTGTATCGAAAGTCACGTGAGCTGGGTTCCGGCTTTTAAGCACCTAAAATAGTACCTGGATAAAAACCATACCGAACATGACTATTCGAGACCTGAAAGAAGGCCTTCGCGTTATCAAACCTCCGTATATAAGCTTCGGTTTGTCGTAGCGCGCATTACTTTGCCTTGTGAACGTGATTTTCGCAAACGAATAAATCCAAACATTCGAATTAAAGGAGACAAAAATAGCGTGCAGTCTTTGGAGACGGCAATAAAGGCCACTTAATTCCAGTTGAAGTTTTTCATTAATGGTAAATGTCCATCACATGTTCTGGAAACAGATTAGTTTTGTATTTTAATGTCTCGCACGCCTAGTCAGGGCGGAATATTTGACCAGAAAGTAAACTACATGATTATACTTATTTCATTCTTGATTAAACTTAATGACAATTCTGAGCTCACGCAAAAAATCTAAGACAAATGTCCCAAATTGCGATATCATAACATCGTAAGATTGGCAGAAATGGTACATTTCAGTGGACGTCTTATCTACAGAGCTTATCATTCGGCTGACATCTTAACAAGATGTCATGAGTACCACAGGCGGTCACTTGAGCGACGCAAGTCAAGTCAAGTAAAGATAGTAGCGTTGCCCAAGTGACCTTCTATACTACTGTCATGACTGGCAGTTGGTTTTGTAGATGGTACGGAGGTTACCTGTTTGAAAAATAAATTGTATAATTGGATTGATCGCAATAATTTGAAAAGAAAGCCTTTGAAAATACAGCATTCAAAGTTTCGAAAAAGGCAGTATCACGGACCGATGCGACATCTCTCAAAGATTAAGCTCATTTTTAATGCTCTTGACACGCTGTTTGTTTCTGTTGTTTTGTGGCCTGACTGGATGTGGGTGCTTTTTGATCATGTTTGTTTCCTGATTAACGATTGCTTACTACTCTGCAGCATTAAAAGACCCATAGCAACGTGAAATACATTTAGAAGTATGGGGGTGAATGTTTGGGTTGCAACACAGCACAGTCAGAGCTGTTTTGATTTGCTCATCAAATGCTTGAGAATATAGCATGCAATTTGAAAGTAACAGATAGTGAGAATTATTAAAAAGCCAGTTTTAACTCACTGTACAGTCAATATTCATATTTTCCTCGCGGAAAAAGGATAAACTGTGATTGTGACATGCCTATGTGTTATGGACTGCTATTTACACATTCATGCATTCATTTGTGTCTAATTTTGTAAATAAAAGTGAGCCAATACAGTTACCCCACACTTCCCATCAGAGACACTAATGAGAAAGAATCACGAACATGAAATAACTACACCCTGATGGAAACGTCACTAGCGGGGGTCCAAAAGGACAGTTACTTTCCCACAAAATGGCCAGTTGGTTATCCAAAGCAAAAAATGTATAGGCGATTCACACATTCGTACACGAACTTTAACAAAATAAACCACAACAGAAGAACCGCCCTGGAACGGTCAGTGAAAAGTATCCCACGCTGTGTGCGTGTGTGTGTGTGTGTGTGTGTGTGTGTGTGTGTGTGTGGTGAGGGGAGGGGTTGCTTACATAAATCGATTTTACGCGGCCGCATTCCTCGCCCATACTTCTGTCGTGGTTTAGAAGAATAATTTATTCAGCCCGCATGAAGTCACTCAGGAAAGGCCACAATCAGATAATGCAACCATCTCAAGTCACCTAAAGAAAGTTAGCGACATGGAGGCACACAAAACCATCAGTCGAATCAGAAACCAACAAACGAATAACACACTGCAAAAGAACGACCGCCTTGTGCGTTCTGCAGTAAAAATACTGGCGGACTCCTACTCTGGAGTTTATTAAAGTCCAACCCTCGCCCTCATTTCCAGTGCAGTATCAAACATAATAACAATAACAAATTTTATCATATGACGTCGCGTCTGAGAGTGTAATAACGCCGTGTATTATTTTCGATAATCCACTAGTGGATTAAATATGCAAATTAGCTAGATACGTCCCGTAACGTTACATGTACGACGTCGCGTTTACTAATGACGAAATATTGACATTTTTTTTAAACAGTCGCAAATAAAATGCATTTTAAGTTTCATATGATAAATAGAATCTTGCATTCGAGTTCATGTATTATTGAATCCATTAAACTCGTTAAGGAAAAGGGATAAAATGCTCAGCAAAGCCTCGCATTTTATCCCTTTTCCTCAACTCGTTTAATAAATCCAATAATACATGAACACTCATGTAAGATCCTTTATGATCCGTATAGAGTCTTCCTAGCTAAACAGTGATTCCTAGTAAACTACACAGTAAGACGATCATGTATAGATTTATACAATCATTGAATTAAAGTGAATCTGCCAAAACAAGTCAGAAAACATACGTTACGATTTTTTGAAGGAAGAAGAAAAAAATCCGGGGGTACGTTTTCCTTGAAATATTTTTCTAGGCGGTGGTCAGTTTCGTTCGTAGTTGTTACAATTATTGGAGCAAAACGGTTTGAAATGAAATACATACGAGACTGGATCTCGTTAGCAGGATCTTCATTTAACTCCGGGCTGATGAAACAAATTCCGGGCTTTCCGGATGGATGCTATTTGTATTATTTATGGTCAAGCTCAATGTTTTCCGGGTAACAATATATCCCGAAAAATCGAACGCCAGATCATAATGCTTAATTCACATTTTAATACCAGAAGGTAGACCCCCACCTCCTATGCTACTCGCCTGATAAACAGTGGTCGTTGGTTCGATCGCGGGCTTCTCTAGACTTTGGGATGAGTCTTTAAATCGAGGTTCCCACCAGCCTTAGCTGTTGGCAGGAGGTAAAACACAAACACATACATGTATAATATAGAAACCGGGCGTTATGCTCGTCCCAAAATACCCGTTGAACAACGAACTCGTTTCTGTTGTCCAGAAAAGGGGAAAATGAGATATATCTAATTGAATACCCCTTTTTCGAAGATTCCCTAACTAGGTTTCGAACACTAGTTAGATCTATTTTTAGTTCGTGACAAAAATAGAATCCCTATATATGACATTATGCGACGTTCATTTTTTGGCCTTGTTTGCTTAGGCCATGCCTGAATCGAAAAACATAGACGCTGAATAGCATGCCATAAGTAACGACACTCAGAGACGATACTGTCGCCATGTATGTGTAAAGTGACAGATTTATTTTTAGAACAGAAATTCCGAACACATGTTCAGAGCGAAGGGTAAACACGAATGAAAACGACCGTTTTCACAAAGTTCTGGAGCTGTATTTGGCTCCAAAAGTGTACAAATGACAAAGGAGTATGCATTGAAGATAAAAACCAGAAAATTTTTTTTAGACCCGGTAGCTGAACAATGCACCTTTAAATGAAAGTTCGACGTGTAACACAAATTTTAGTGGTTTTACACAGACAGATAAATTCATATTTTTGATAACAGTGTAAATATGCCGTTCCTTCTTGCAAGTAGCTTATTCATATATATTGGTGAAGTTTTTCACCAAAAAATGTTTGATTTTTTTTTTCGGATAAAAATCCTGATTTTTTTATATTTCTGCTCAAAACAAAGATTGTGAGTACTGGTTAGAACCGCCTCGGCGAGGCGGTTCTTACGAGTACCAACAATCTATGTTTTTGAGCAGAAATAAGAAAAATAAATATACCCTTGTAAAGCCCAGTTTTCCTATATAAAAGTTTGATTCAAGAGGGTCAAAATTATAAAGGCGTGTTCTCTTAATGCATTGTATGATAAGTGGCAAAGGAGAAAAAGAGTTACTAACTTATATATATGCAATCACTTGATATATCTTATATATATGCAAGTCACTTGATACATTCTATTTATTGGAAGTTTAAGTGAGTAGAAATATTGCAAGAAAGTCAATGGCTTAAATGACAAACAAATAAAAAAGAGTATGTTTTAACTTTGACATATATTTGGCCAACCTCATTTTAATTTTTATTTATATAGTGTATAATTTTTAGGTTGTCTGCTAATATGCGTGTCTCGTAAGCTGGTAACCCCAGCAGATTGTCTTATATTGCGTAGAATGCTTTTTATAATTACATATTTTACTCATCACGAAAACCCGCCTAAATAATTCTGACCCCCCCCCCCCTTGAATGCCACTTTTATATAGTAAGAATGGGGTTTTTAGGGGCAAGCCTTATTTTTTATAATTTCTGTTCCAAGATATTGATCGTGGGTATTCGTTAGAACCGCCTCAATGAGGCGGTTCTAACAAGTACCCACAATCTATACTTTGAGCAGAAATAAGAAAAATATTACAATTTTTCTTCTTAAAATTTTCGTTTTATCGGCGGTAAAGTTTACAATGTATTTGTAAAGGCGTGTTTTCATACTTTGCTTTACTCTCCTTTACTTACTGGCTTACTTAATTATACCAGAAGACAGTAAAATTACGTCATTAACAACTAAAAACTCCTAATTAAACAATATGTAATACATTTGCAGAAAATAGAAAAAAAAAGAAGAAAAATTTAAATTGTACAACTGAAATCAGTTCCCAAGCACATGTATTAAAGATATTCTTGTGGATGCAAAGCTCGCTTTCATTGAAGGAAAAAAGACAGTCCGAAGATATACATTGAAATTCCGCCATTGAGACCATCTAAAATTAGGACTAATTCTGCTATAAAAAAAACTTATTTTGAAGGATACACTTAATTTTTATGTCTATAATGTCCTCTGGTCAGGGATCACCTTTGGGACTGTTCAAAAGTGGTCTTTAAGACCACTTTTGAACAGCCCCAAAGGTGGTCTTAATATAGGAACTTTACTGTATTCTCAAATGATGAGTGAGATTTTATATAGGCATTTTATCTGAAGGTCATTTTTGTGTGTTCGCTTCTTTAGTTCTTTGCACGTCTTTAGCAACTGGAATGGTACTCAATCCTTGTTGTTAAACTCTCTAAAGCGTACGGGATGATATAATCGGTCGAACTATATTGATATAGCCAAAATAATCATTTTATTTTTCCTCGAATGTTTTAGAAACCTTCCTTTTGTAATCATTCTAGTTTTAGATTACAAGATTAAAGCTGTAGACGAGATTACCCGCATTTTGATGTTAACTTCGAAAATTGCATGAACATCAACATTTGTCAAAGCATCTGTCCATTTCAAAATTGCTGAGAACTCAGCCGCAAATGATCGACAAAATCCACTAAGGAATTCTTCCCTTTGATAAATCGCTGTGATTACTTGAAGCGTTCTTGTTTACATATAGTGTCCGTGAAAAAGTTCAAATTAATTGCAAGAGTTCCTTATAAAGATCACGGATCAATACGGCCAAATAGTTAAAACTCTGCTTGGATGTAATACATAGCCAATACCAGACGCTTTTCTTCTCCTGGAAAAACTGCAATCACGATTTTCTTTGACATGAGATTTACTTTCAGACTGAAAACCCGTGCATTCCATCGTATAATTGTAGGTTCGCTTTCTTCGAGAGCAAATAAGTTCCCATAATCAATCTTTACCCTATTATCAAGGATTCTTTATCGAAACGAATACGGTATCACGATCGAGAATGGGTCGTGTTAGGGAAAATCGTCAGTATAAAAAAATGTGCAAACTGCGCCCGACAAAACAGGAAGCAGTCTTGTTTGGCCACATGCTTAGGTTGACTAAAATAGTTCGACTATTTTATGTAATGAAACCTTAAATATATTAGTCAAACTTCGCAGATGAAAATATAAACCTTCTGAGAACGCATTATTCGCGCATACACATATACAATCAGACTAGTTTTATCAAGATATGAAAGAAATGAACACCGAACTGAGAAATTGGGAGAAGGAGAGATTAAAATTAATGAAACGGCTTTTGAGGCGTTATCGAACTTCAAAAGCTCAGATAAGAACCGTTTAAACAGATTAAGAAGAAGAATGTATTCCACAAACGATACAGTCTTCCTGACAACGCTACAGATATCGTTGCTGTGAATGATTTGGCTAAGGCATCTGGTAATGGTTTTCTTTTGTTGGTTGCATTAGGTGCAGCTTTCTATGTGCGATTTCTGTGGCACCGTGTATTCTATGGAGTGGAGTCTTGGAGTGAGTCTGGAACCAATTTTTTGAGTTAAGCTAATTTACACACTCTTGCTCTTATCTGGCTGCAGGATCCATTTACTTGCATGCAGATGATTGCTGTTCATACTTATTATCTCCTGACAGAACGGATCCGGGAGGTTATAGTGATCTGTGTGTCTATCCATATATGCAACATTGTGATTGCCATGACCCCTATATTCTTTGAAACATGTTAATTGGTCCCAGTTCCACGTTTACACAAGGTTAAAAAGGTGGATCATGTACTAGAATAACCGCTTTTGGTGTCATGGTATTTTCGCTATTCCCCTCCCCCACCCCTGACAATATAACCTTGTGATTCCTTAACTTTCAAAATGTGTGGCGATAAGATGATTATGACTTTTGCCTGGGCCAGATGAATTGGAACTTCATTGGAAATAATCTCCAAAATGTGACCCCAGACTCCACTCCGAACTCCACTCCACATTTCGCAAACACGCCTAAACAAATACATTGCCACCTTTATCACCGAAAAAATGAAAATTTTAAGATGAAAAATTGTAATATTTTTCTTATTTCTGCTCACAATATAGATTGTGGGCACTCGTTAGAACGGCGGTTCTAACGAGTACCCACAATCTATATTTTAGAGCAGAAATAAGAAAAATAAGGTATACCCCCGGAAACCCCAGTTTTACTATATATTTGTGGGGTTCAAGGGGATCAAAATTATAAAGGCGTGTTTTCGTGATGAAGACTCCAAGTCCATAAAATAAAGGTACCTGAGTATTCTATGGGGTGGAGTCTTGGAGTGGAGTCTGGAGTCATATCTTTGAGATTATGTCTTGCGAAACTCTCATCATTATACAACGTAAAATCAAGAACAAAACCTTTTGTCAGAATACAAAATAAGTCTTACTTTATGTAGCTGTACATCAATAAACACTGACAAAAACAACAGATCGCCAAAATAAATATAAAAACTGATTTTCATCTCATGTGAAGCATTTCGTTGCGAACTTTCGCTATGTAGGAGATAAGCAAGTAGACCTTGGCGTCTTGATCACTTCCCTGAACACCAAGCGTTGGGATGACTCTTGCTCTGACTATCTAACAACTTACAACCAGCTTAGCTGGGAAAATCACTTTTGAACCCATCCAATGAATATGGGATAGAATTTGCCAGCGGTGGATAAGTGAAAAAGATCAGCAAATGTTTGAGTAAGTTATATCACATATCGACTTTTGTGACCACAAATACACGTATTTTATTGCTGCAATAGAGTGATTTTTTGTATGTTTGTGTTTTGATACCATAAATTGAGCTGGTCATGATTTTAGCTTTTGATCGTTGGCATTTGAATGAAAGTTCATTCTACCACTTCATGTGTCCTCCACCTGCTGAGCAGTTTCTCAGAAAATGATGTTCTAATTCATCTGAAAGTCATAATCAATTTTGAAAGTAAAGGCGACCTCAAGGATATATGGTCAGAAGATAACTAAAATACCTTGGCACTAAAAGTGGTGATACATGCCACATTTTCATAACCTTGTGAACAATTGTTGCAAGTACTATCAAAATGTCTAAAAGGATATAGTAGTTTTGGCTAACATAATGTAGCATCTACAGCAGACAGACACACATCATGCTGATTCCTGTATCTCCCGGATCGATTCGGTCGGGAGATAATTGGTATGATCGACGATAATCTGCATGCGAAGCAGCCAGATAAGTGCAAGAATGATAAATCAAGCTTGACTCCAGAATTTGACTCCAAACTCCACTCAAAGACTCCACTCCATCACTCCACTCCATAGAATACACGGTGCCGATTTCGTTTGATTTGCGGTTTAATCTCCCCGTCAACACTGTAAAGGTGATTTTTGAGACGTTGCTTCGAATTTTGTGGTTCAACCAAGTATTTGTTTGGACCACGAGAAGGTTTTCAAAATCATCAATGAATCAACTCGGTACAAAAAGAAATCACAATTAAAACCAAGTTGACACAAGGATGAGGACTCGACAGTAAAACGCGCTGAACCATCCGGTGCAACACCCCAGGAACACTAGAGCGAAAGAAAACCAAGCAACAGACACAAAAGTTTCCGGCTCCCACCAACTAATAAATTAATAGCTTTAAGCCAAAGCCATCATGGAGTCCGAACTCCGATCCACCGGTGCACAATTAAAGAAGAAAGCATAACGTATGACCGTGATTGGGTGAAACACAATGCATGCTGACTGTTGAATAGAATTTCTATTATATCCAATGCATTTGTAATTAATAATATTCTGAAATTGTTCCGAAAAAATAGATTTGCCTTTTATTTTTGATGTCGCCAAATAACTCAGGCTGTGACATCCCCTGCAGCAAAAGTCTATTTAATCCAACCTTAAATTTAGAAATTAATTGATAGTGTCGGCTATAAAACTTAGAAAATGCTTTACGAAGTTATGATATCGATATCCCTGATGTAGCAGTTTAGCAGTTAAACTTTTATTACGGGTGTTAAAATCATCAACATGACTTGACACTCTTGCGAAGCGAATAAACTACGAAATACAAATACCGTAAGATGGCGAACGAGGAACATCACCATCTGAAAATGGGAAGTTAACTATATTAAAATCAAAAGACCGTGCTTATCATAAATTTTAGTTGAAACAAAACCATTTGAAATGTTCAAATGCAAATAAAAAACGGGGCTTCGGTATCAGAATTATTGGCTTTGTTTAACTGCAGCTCAGATGAATAACTTTGACTGACCATTCCTTCAAAGTAAGGGTTGTCAATATTTAAAAGACCATCTAAATATCTTGAGGTAGAGTTAAAGGCTTCAATAATGTCAGTTTGATTTTGACAAGAAAGTGACATCATAAAATCTCGTGCATAACAAAACAAAAATAAATCAGCTACAAGGAGAGCACAGTTTGTACCCATTGGGATACCTAAACTTATGTAGATATTATCTAACAGATAAGATAAAACGTCACACATAGTAAGACAAGACCAAAATGTACGAGGTATACCTTTTTAGTTTTGTATCTGATGTAAAGAAGGCACGACTGTCATTGCATGCAAGGACAGTAGTGTCCTCTCTCTGAAAAGTGCTTCTAATCAAATTAGCCCTTGTCCTGCTGAATATTTAATTATGTCACACCCACTACTGATTATCAGCCAATCAGATTACTTGATGCAAATTATTGCACCAAATTCATAAACTGGATGACAAACAATGAAGCTCCTGATCAGATGGCTTCTTCAGAAGCCATCTGATCTGGATCTACATTGTTTCAAAGATAAGGCATATCCGGGCTCAGCAGGACAAAGGTTAGTAAGCTTTTCCTTCATCAAGTTATGAGGTAAAGTTGTGTATAGAGTAGAAAAATCATATGTAGACAGACTAGTTTATTAAGTACCTCGCCAGAATTCTTTATAGACGAAAAGAACTTTTACCTGATCTTTCATAGACAATTTCACAATATCTAATAGCATGATTCTTAATAGAGGCGAGACACGAAGCTAATAATTTAGAAAGTTCAGTAGTCGAACACTGATTCTGAAAGTGTACACTTGTTGTCTGATACAGTGAAATTCCGCTATTAAGACCACCTAAAATTAAGAATAATTCTGCTTTAAAAAGCTTATTTTGAATGCTTCACTTAATTTTCTTTTGTCATTTCTGCCCACAGTGTCCTCTGGTCATGGACACCTTTGGTACTGTTCAAAAGTGGTCTTAAAGACCACTTTTGAACAGTCCCAAAGGTGGTCTTAATACAGCAGTTTTACTGTATTTGCCTCACAAAAGGGCACCTACAAAAATTCAGTGGTCCTTTCGCTTAAATGGGGAAACTAAATCAACGTCAACGTGCGGAGGCCTTTGGTATGCTTAAAGCTAGTTCGACCTTAACCACGGTTGCTAGACATTTCGCGACATACCAAAGTCGTTTAAAATGGTACTAGCTGCTCCTCGCTTGGCACTCAGATTTACGGGGTAGAGCTAGGACTGGTTGATCCAGTGTCAGGATAATGTGACTGGGTGTGGTATCATGTAATGTGTCTGGGACATGATACTTCAGTGAGGCAGCACTATAAACGTGAGCATTGAGCTCCCTGTCGCAACAAGACACCGTCGTGATATGACTGAAAAATTGTTGAAAGCGACGTTAAACCCAAATTCACACACATAGACATTTCAAATGCTCTAGAGATACTGTGTACAATTCGAGAAGACGTTACGGAGATGACTCCGATCGTCTGAGACCATGCCTCCCAACACTCAGAGACAATCGGTGTCGGTACATTGATTGCTGTGGGTCCCCGCCCATCTAGTTTTAGTTGCATGGTGCTTCCACACACGATTACTGGTAAACCGTTTAGGAGGACAGAGCCTGCCCAGGCGAAGTGGTGGGAGTCAATTGCATAAAGGCCCCATTCGTTTCATTGGGTGGCAGGATTTCGTTTCATCTAGATGTCGGGTAAAAGTCCCACAAAATTGGAAGCAAAGTCACCAATATGACCTAAATTCAAACACAAACCAACCAACCAACCAACAAACAAACAACAACAACAAAAAAAAGCATTGGTTGCTTTGCGTCTTGTTTGGAACTGTTTATGAAATGTACGCTTATGTGATTTTTATGAAAATATAACCAGGAAGCTGATTTGATTTGAGGTTTAACGTCCCCGTCAACATAATTTATGTCATTTTGGAGTGACGCTGCTTCCAATTTTTTGGGACATTTACCCGACATTGAGAAGAAATGTCATTTCAAGCCCTGCCGCTCAATGGAACCAACAGGCTTATATGCATTGGCCGGTCTGACTCGCAACACTTTACCTGGTCTGTCGAGTCCTCACCGTTGTCTCACCTCTGTGGTTGTTTGTTTATGTGTGTTCACGGAGATGTTGCACTGATGAGTTAGGAGGCCTTCATGCGGACTGAACAAATTATTTGTCTAAATCGCGACGGAAGTAAGGGCTAGGATTGTGGCCACGTAAAATCGATTTAAGCCCCCCCCACCCCCAGTGGAATTCGTCCCCGCTGACCGTTCCAAGGCGGTTCTTCTATCGCGGTTTATTGCACGACCCGCAGAAAAAGCGATTTTCTAAGAGTGCCCTAAAATCACCGTGTCATTCTGTCATTCGGTCATTATGTCAGTCTGTCTGTCCGTCCGTAACCCGTTTGTGAAAATTTGTGATAATGACTTAACCGCTTGGAATATTTAAACAATTTTTGGCATACTGATAGATATCAATGAGATCTAACCAATGAACTTGCGAAATATTACATTCCATTTAGTATAGCCTCGCCGACGCGAAAATGTGAACATTTTCGAACTGCTTCTCCTCGGAAACCGTTGGGCCGATTGAAGTCAAATTTCATATGGAGCCTCTATGGGATGGGGGAAATCAAAATTTGCTCATGGGGTCCAGGTCATATGACCAAAATGGCCGCCAAGCCATATATGGTCTGTCTGTCCGTCCGTAACCCGTTTGTGAAAATTGGTGAAAGTGACTTAACCGCTTGGAATATTTAAACAATTTTTGGCATACTGATAGATATCAACGAGATCTAACCAAAGAACTTGCGAAATATTACATTCCATTTAGTATAGCCTCGCCGAGGCGAAAAATGTGAAACCTTTCGAACTGCTTCTCCTCGGAAACCGTTGGGCCGATTGAAGTCAAATTTCATATGGAGCCTCTATGGGATGGGGGAAACCAAACTTTGCTCATGGGGTCGAGGTCACATGACAAAAATGGCCGCCAAGCCATATATGGTAAAAACCCATCAAAATAGTCTTCTCCAGAACCACTGGGCAGATTTCCACGAAACTTGATAAATAGCATCTGGGACGTAGGCTCATCATAAATTGCTAAAATGGTGACCCTGGGTTTACCTTGACCTTCTTTGTGCCTAGGTCAAACTTTGACACATATGTTTTTGTATTGGAATAACCCGTTTGTGAAAATTGGTGATTGTGACTTAACCGCTTGGAATATTTAAACAATTTTTGGCATACTGATAGATATCAATGAGATCTAACCAATGAATTTGCGAAATATTACATTCCATTTAGTATAGCCTCGCCGAGGCGAAAAATGTGAAAATTTTTGAACTGCTTCTCCTCGGAAACCGTTGGGCCGATTGAAGTCAAATTTCATATGGAGCCTCTATGGGATGGGGGAAACCAAAATTTGCTCATGGGGTCCAGGTCACATGACCAAAATGGCCGCCAAGCCATATATCGAAAAACCCTTCAAAAATAGTCTTCTCCAGAACCACTGGGCAGATTTCCACGAAACTTGATAAATAGCATCTGGGTCGTAGGCTCATCATAAATTGCTAAAATGGTGACCCTGGGTTGACCTTGACCTTCTTTGTGCCTAGGTCAAACTTTGACACATATGTTTTTGTATTGGAATAACACGTTTGTGAAAATTGGTGATTGTGACTTAACCGCTTGGAATATTTAAACAATTTTTGGCATACTGATAGATATCAATGAGATCTAACCAATGAATTTGCGAAATATTACATTCCATTTAGTATAGCCTCGCCGAGGCGAAAAATGTGAAAATTTTTGAACTGCTTCTCCTCGGAAACCGTTGGGCCGATTGAAGTCAAATTTCATATGGAGCCTCTATGGGATGGGGGAAACCAAAATTTGCTCATGGGGTCCAGGTCACATGACCAAAATGGCCGCCAAGCCATATATCGAAAAACCCTTCAAAAATAGTCTTCTCCAGAACCACTGGGCAGATTTCCACGAAACTTGATAAATAGCATCTGGGTCGTAGGCCCATCATAAATTGATAAAATGGTGACCCTGGGTTTACCTTGACCTTCTTTGTGCCTAGGTCAAACTTTGACACATATGTTTTTGTATTGGAAAAGTGAGAATGCATTTTATCCTGCAAACGATTCGGAATACAGTACTAAAGTATAAGATATATTTTTGCTCCTTACGATAAGGCGCATTTATTGGGGGAATCGTTTTAGGTCCAGGTCACATGACCAAAATGGCCACCATACCCATATATGGTAACACTCATAAAGCTAAAAGCATCCGGCGGGTCGTGCACTTCAGCTGAAGCACTGGTTTTTGTTACGGTTTGTCTTTGGGTGTTTGTGTCGCTTATGTTGTTTTATTTTGGATAGCCTATTGGCCATTTTGTGGGAAAGTAACTGTCCGTTTGGCTTTCCGCTGTCGGTGTTTCCATTAGGGTTTGTTGTTTCATGTTTGTGTGTCTTTCCCTTTGGTGTCTCTGACGGGAGCTGTGGGTTGATTGTATCGATTCCTGATCATTTCCTCCACTTCTAGTTTAGTCCTTCTAAGAGGTTTACCAGTACTCATGTGTGGTCAATTTCTGCTCTGCGTGGAAGCACCATGCAGCCCCGTCTATTTCTTGAAGCCCCAATGGGCGGTGGCAAACCAGGGCGCTGAATCATGCAGATTAATCATGTATATATGATATGGAAGTATGAATAACAGTACTTGTATCTTGATTTCCATTTTATATCTTTCTGTCATCTAATACACAATTTTAATTTGTGAAGAAGTTTAAATGCTGTTTTTGTCGTTTGACCTCAGCTGAAATTTCAGAAAAAAATTATTAGGAAAGTATAAAAAAATCTTAAAAGTTTGACTGCGGTTACCTGAGGCGTCAGATACTTTTCAAAGTTTTGATATAAAGAATGCATTCCAAAGTATGATTTCACTTTGATTGACAACTTTGTGTCAAATTTAAATCTACATTTTCAAATAATTTAAATTTCGCGGTGTACCCTGTAAATCATCTTGACAGATAAAGTCAGTGCTAATTTGAAACGTCTTTACACCCCATAATTAACGCAAATTAGAACACTTAAGATATATTTTGGTGTAGGATGCGAAAAAGCGATATTTTGACCACCTATGACTGTGCCTGGTATATTAAGGTTGCCAGGTACTTCCCAACCTCTTACAACATTTTAATAGGGTCAACAGCAGAAACCGTGTTACTTAAATAACCGTGTTATATGCAAACAACTATGTTTTTGATTACATTTGGAAAACCATCGATGTTGAAAAATCCAAGCTATGAACCACTATGAAATGCGATTTGCAGTGTTGCAGTTTCTTCTCCACCTAAAATAAAGACTAATTTTGATTAGTATAGGTTGCAGTTACTCTTTCATTTGTTTTATGCAT
The DNA here is from genome assembly GCA_963580285.1 of Lucinisca nassula. Classification (NCBI taxonomy): domain Eukaryota; kingdom Metazoa; phylum Mollusca; class Bivalvia; order Lucinida; family Lucinidae; genus Lucinisca; species Lucinisca nassula. The sequence continues at coordinate 109,930,548 of OY757012.1, read as the reverse complement.
ATAGTGTCTTCTGGTCATGGACCACCGTTGGGACTGTTCAAAAGTGGTCTAAAAGACCACTTTTGAACAGTCCCAAAGGTGCTCTTAATATAGGAATTTTGCTGTATGCTCGTTAGAACCGTCTCAATAAGATGGTTCTTAAGAGCACATACGCACACTCAGTTTTCAGACATAAGGTTCTGAGCCATCTTATATTTTTGTACGATTATGAATTAATAGAGGATCTTACACGAGTGGTCATTTAATATGAAATTTATGAAACGAGCCTTCGGCGAGTTTCATAAATTTCATATGAAATAACCACGAGTGTAAGATTCTGTTTATCATATGACCACTTTAAATTGGATTTTATCGCCTTTAAATTTGGCAAATTTTCCACAAAAATTGCATGGTTGACACATGGACGTCGTCATGACGTTACTTAATCGCGCCAAAGTGTTATTACACGTGTGGTCATACGATTTTTATTACACGACGTTATCTACGCTGCTTATCAGCGACGTCATATTATTAAACCGATTTCCAGCTCAGAAATAAGACAAAACAGATCATAAATTTTCAACTCATCGCGAAAACATGCCTATATAATTTTAGCCCCTTGAACCCCACTTTTATATAGTAAAACTGGGGTTTGCAGGGGTAAACCTTATTTTTCTTATTTTTTTTTTTTCAATTTACCCCTTGAAACCCACTTTTATATAGTAAAACTAGGGTTTGATTTTGTTTGATTTGAGGTTTAACGTCCCCGTCAACACTGTAAAGGTCATTTTGGAGAAAAACTGGGGTTTGAAGGGGTAAACATTATTTTTCATATTTTTGCTCGTAAATATAGATTGTGGGTACTCATTAGAACCGCCTCGATGAGGCGGTTCTAACGAGTACCCACAATCTATATTTTGAACAGAAATAAGAAAAATATAACAATTGTTCATCGTAAAATTTTCATTTTTTCGGCGATAAAAGCTACAATGTATTTGTATAGGCGTGTTTTCGTAATGTAAAATATCATTCCAGACAACAGTGTATTTATACATGGAAGTAATTTTGTGAATGTAAGTTCTTCTTGGTTTCCGAGCACGGCTGTTCAAGATGTAGTTAGTGATCTTGAAGTAAATTGGTAGTGATTAGTACTTCCAAGTATTTAGGCAATTTGCCACACTGTGACGGGAGATAACCATTGATGATTGACGACGCCATGTGCGTTTCTCGGCGTCGTGTCTGCTTAGCCATGATTAATGAAGCTGCAACGCGGTACGAGACCCGCATCGTTATGCGGCATTCACACCAAGAAGTACATTCCGCTAATTGCGATTCTTTTTTTTCAGACAGGGAAATTCGGAGAACCGGTCTACTCTAACAAATTGCGCTGCTGGTTCCGAGTTTAAGATTGTTTGGAATTATTGCTTGTTTACAATGGAATTTTAACACGCTGAAACCAGACTGGTAAATTGCTTTGGCAATCTAGAAATGGACCCTTTCTGAACGTTTTGACTTTTTATCGGCAGTTTAAGACGCAAGAAGCTTTTATGCCACGCAAAGAAGCAATGATTTGTGAAATGGATGTGTTAATGCTTTTTGGGTATACAGAGTGGTTTTGGACAATAATATGCCCGCTTCATTTCCTTTGCTGATCTTTATGGGCATTCAATGGAAGTTTTGGCATTTTGTCTTACTGTATGAGACAATATTTTAATGTTGTTTTCCACAAAATGTGATTCCTTCTCATGCGACCCTTTCCGTACCTTAAGGTGAAAGGAAACCCTTTTACAACCTTCACAGGCTGGCTTTAAACAGTGAAACTCCGCAGTTAGGACCAGCTAAAATTAAAAATTCTGTTTTCAACATGCAGTTAACCTTTCTTTGTATTTTATACGCCCAGTGTCCTCTTGTTTTCTATTGATTACCAATTTGATTGAGATTGTTGAAATGTACGCTGCTTTTTGTTTCTTTGAGAGCCTTGAGGAAGATTGGTCAGTCCAACTGAGTCACTTTCGGTAAAGAAAGACGTTACTTACTTAATTTGCAAGAGACCACCTTTGTGTCTGTTCAAAAGTGGTCTGACCACTTTTGATTCAGACCACTTTTGAATAATCCAAACGATGGTCTAACATAGGAATTTTACTGTTTAGACAAACTTGTGATAGGCAAAAAGTGTAAGAAAAAGTAGGGGCAACGCAAATCTCGAATTTGGAAAACGCAGGCATATGCTTCCGGAAAACGTTTAAGTATAAAAGCCTTGCAAGCTCTAATCTTATTGCTGATTAACAAGATGGCCACCAGAGCTAAAAATAGAATGTACTCGAGACAATGACACACAGGTGAGCGAACCAGGGTCCTCTGGTTTAATTTCGACTGTTATGTCTTATACGTCCCCGTCAACACTGTAAAGGTCATTTTGGAGACGTTCCTTCCAATTTTGTGGGACTTTTACCCGACATTTAGATGAAATGACATCTCAAACCCTGTCAACCAATGAAACAAATATGGTTTATAAGCACTGACGGTTTGACTCGCACCGCTTTGCCTGGACATGCTTAGATCCTCTATATAAGCAGTTTACCAGTACTCGTGTGCGGGTCAGTTTCAACTCTGCGTGGAAGCATCTTTCTGCAAGCCCCGATGGGCGGGGGCGTTATTTCTTATACGTAAAAAATAAATAAATTCTTTAGCTTACTTTTGAAGTATTGCTTATTTATTTTGCGATAACCCCGCTATAAAGTACTGTATTTTTCAAACCGCACTCTAATGAGTATTTTGTTTAAAGAGCACTTCGTTTATTACTTTACGTTAAGACAATTGGTTTTCAAATAAAATACAACACCAAATTGCATGTAATAATCATTTTCAAGAAAGCAATATCAGACAAAGTTGTGCCATATATAGCACAGTAGAAGTAATATATAATTTGGAAGAATTATGCAAACACTTTATTTTTCTGTTCTTTTCTTTGATCAGATGGCAACAATTTATGAGGTTTTTCAAAATTTTGACGACAAAAGAATCACACTAGACTAAAAAGTAGGTCAGAAAGGAAGACATATACAATGACGGACGATGCATTAAATGTGTTCCATAAAAGAGTTATCACTTGGAAGCAAAAAAAAAAAAAACACCGCAGAACTTTAAAGTATGGAGTGCACAAGTATCTCTGGGCCAGACTTGCTAGTTTCGGCCAAATAGACCTCATCAGTGACCCTTAAATCAACAACGGAATCAATGATCCCAAAGGACAAGAAAATACAACCTACACTATGATGAAGGGCAGGGAGACTTTTACGGACGCCACACATTCCGTTAACATCAGCTGTAGTGGCGTTATATTCTTTATACCGTAATCAGCCATTCTAGTAACCCTAAAAATTGGGGTCGAATAACTATTATCGGTAGTGCTCTGTTATACCGTCTAATAATAGTTTGACAATGGCCAATCTTAACCCTTATCTTGCTGAATATTCATCTAAGCCACTCCCATTTCTGTCTATCAACCAATCAAATTACTTGATGTAATTTATTGCTACAAATTCATAAACTGAATGCCAAACAGTATAGATCCTGATCAGATGGCTTCTTCAGAAGCCATCTGATCTGAATCTACACTGTTTCCATAGATATGGGTTGTCGTGAACAGCATGATAAGAGTTAATCATATTTGAGAAATGTTACTAGATGGCTGAGAGACCGATTCTATAGCTCTGAACTGTCTATTGCAAATAGAGCAACAGAGGCTAGAGGAAGACAGCTCTGTTGGTGATGACTTAGCTCTGGCTTTGCGCTGTGGGCGTTTCTGCTCAGCTTCACTGATTCTTTTTGCCTCATATGCATTGGCACCCCTTTTGATGAGACCTCGCCACTTCAGTTTGTTCCCACGATTCTGTTGGAATGTTGAAGTCCCTGAGGGAGGCTTTGAGTGTGTCCTTGTAGCGCTTCTTCTGACCACCTTGGGAGCGTTTTAATTAAATTAATTTTCAGAAATGTCAGATAGATTCTTTCCTTCTCGGGCTTTCCAGGTTTGAAGGGTCTGTTAGAATAATTGTGCACTGCAACTGCGGTTTCGACTTAACCTCCAAAATAATTTCCAAGCTTAAATTAACTATTTATTCACATTTTTTCATACAGAATGTAAAGTGCTAAGAAAAATTTAATTGAGCGGTCATGTTGTTTCTGACTTCTACGTGGCGCCGTGACGTCAGAAACGTTGCACTCTTTGACGTCACGTTGTGCTTTGTGGAGGCGCCAAGGCACTGAATTTTGTTTAACAAGCCACAATGCCTGCAGTCTTTTTTATTGGTAAAGTGTACTAAATTATTGCAAAACCGTATGACTGTAAACTAAATACAGATTAGTGTCTTTAACAATATACTTATAGGAACAAGGTAGAAGTTATGAAAATTCAGGCAGTATGGTCATGAAATCTGATTATTTACACAAGTCATTTTTGATGACCGCTGATGGGAGATTCACTACTAGATACAAGCTCCAGTTTTAACTCAGTGCTGTGGGTAATATATCTGCCTATAGGTGATACCATATCATTTATTCAAACAGTTGAAACAAACCACTACAACAACACTTCATGAATTATCCTTTGCATTCAAAAAGCAACTCTTTTGCATGTATAAACATCAAGTAAGTGATATTACAGATAAGTTCTTCAGCCATCAACTGGTGTTTATTTAACAAATTCTATCGGCTAATAACTTGAATTCTCTGATAAAAATAGGATCCTTCTGAGAAGGGGGTTCTAGTACTTTGTTCCCTATAGTAAATAAAATGTATTCGGTTCGCCCCGATAATTTTGAAATTGTGTAAGGCTCATCGATTATATTTAAAGACACTAAACATTTATTACATTAAAAGAGTTATCATTTGGAAGCAAAGAATACACCGCTGAACTGTACAAATATTTCTAGGCCAGACTAGCCAGTTTCCGCACCCTAACGTTTGCAGAAAATGCTCTTGTTTGCAAAAAATGCTGTTGGTCCTACAAAATGTATTTTGTATATTATCTACAAACTTTTAACTTTATGCACAAGTCGGGGTGTTAACCCTTTGACTGCTTATCAAGACCAGCAGCCGACATTTTCGAACATGAACAGTAAAATTCATATATTAAGACCACCTTTGGGACTGTTCAAAAGTGGTCTTTAAGACCACTTTAGAAGAGTCCCAAAGGTGGTCTCTGAGCAGAGGACACTGTATGCAGAAATCACAAAGAAAGAATATCTGCGGCCTACTAAATAAGCTTTTTAAAGCAGAATTAGACTGAATTTTAGGTGGTCTTAATAGCGGAATTTTACTGTTTTTTTTTTTTTCATAGAAAATACGTTTGACATTATATGTGAATCGTCTGCTGGGAAAAAGGATCGATTCACATGAAATGTCAAACCGTATTTTCTATGAAAAAAATGTTAAAAATCAGACTATCGTCTGTTCCAGGATTTTATGTGACAGCCGTTGGTTAAATAGGTCGTCATGAAAACCTGATTCATCTAAAGCTGTTACAGCCTGATGGGTTTATGTGTAGTTCTAGTAAAAACAGTTCTAGTTTTAGTGCCTTATTTTTTGTTGCTATCTACCCATGCACGGGCTGAGATTTCTGTTCTGTTCGGTTCAGTTCTTTTGGCTCACCGTCGAGCTGGGATTCGGATAAATAAGGGTTGTTTTGTTCCTTTAAATACAGGTTTAACGTCCCAGTCAACATTATTTAGGTCATACTGGAGACGTTGCTTCGTTCGCTCGTTGATAGTTTTTAAGGTAACCGGGAACTTTAAAGCACATAGGCCTGCACAGTGCAGTTTGGCCCCGGCACCAACGACAGATGTACGTAGTCCGCTTCCAATTTTGTGGGACTATTAATACAAACTGTGAAGACCTAGATCAGACGCCGCAGCAGATCGTCTGATGAGTGTCTTTAGTACAGGGACTGTTGGCATCACATAAACGCACCTGTATAATTTGGACCCCCTTGAACCCCACTTTTATATAGTAAAACTTGGGTTTACAGGGATAAACACTAGTTTTCTTATTTCTGCTCTTAAATATAGATTGTGGGTACTCGTTAGAACCACCTCATCGAGCCGGTTCTAACGAGTACCCACTATCTATATTTTGAGCAGAAATGAGAAAAATATCACGATTTTTATTCGAAAGTTTTCATTTTTTCGGCGGTAAAATTTATTTTCAATTATTTGAATAGGTGTGTTTTCGTAATGGCAAACTCATAACCATAACCCAAAACTATTTGTAGGAACATTCTAGCCTGCTGAATAAATTAATTTTGCACACCCATTTTTTATTATTAACAAATCAAATTACTTGATATAATTTATTTGTTGATAACAAACAATGACAGATGTCGTGTACCGTGCGTCACTGGGGCGTCCAACTGATATTGGCAAGGCCCGCAGTCCTTGCAGCAGGTATAATGCTGTTTATCACGAAAACACGTTTATATAATTTTGACCCCCTTGAACCCCACTTTTTTTAGTAAAACTGGGGTTTCCGGGGGTATACCTTATTTTTCTTATTTCTGCTCTAAAATATAGATTGTGGGTACTCGTTAGCACCGCCTCGATGAGGCGGTTCTATCGAGTGCCCACAATCTATATTTTAGAGCAGAAATAAGAAAAATATCACAATTTTTCATCATAAAATTGTCATTTTTTCGGCGATAAAGGTGGCAATGTATTTGAATAGGCGCGTTTTCGTAATGTTATTTTCCCTCTTTCTCCCCTGTCCTTTACGCTTATCTCCTCTACTGACTCTTCTCTCTCTTTTCTCTTTTTCTCTGGGAGACGGCACAAAATGGCCCACAAGAGTTGAAGTGTCGCTAAACCCAAACACCATCAACACAAACAGTGAGATCCGTATCAGATTGCCTCTTCAAATGCTGATCTGGATCACAGTATGAAAACACGACTATACAAATACATTGTAAATTTTTCCACCGAAAATCGAAATTTTTAAGATGAAAAATTGTAATATTTTTCTTATTACGTTAGTGAGGAGGTTACAACGAGTACCCACAATCTATATTTCAGAGCAGAAATAAGAAAAATAATGTTTACCTCTTTAAACTCCAGTTTTACTATATAAAAGTGGGGTTCAAGTGGGTCAAAATTATATAGGCATGTGCTCGTCATGAACTGTTTGCAAAGACAATAGTGTTCAGCAGGAAAGAGTTAAATGGAGTCCCGCACAAACTTTCACCAAACAATTGAGATGGATATCAGATGTCCAAATATGGGCCAAAACAATTTTATTTCCATACCATTTATTCTATCTTTTATTCAGCTTTTATGTACAAAACAGAAAATGATTTCGTGAGTGAAACCCATAAGCTTACGCAGTGCTTACAAGAACACAAATCATTAATTTTAGCGAACACCGCCGGAATTTTGCAGATTTGCGCCGAAACACATTAGAATAAATCACCGGCCGGGGACGAAGCTTGGCGTTCTGATAATAAACTACTCAGTATCGGTTGATATATGTACCCCACGAAATAGCGATTACAAGTGCTAGGTAAATATATACTACAGACATGTAATTTATTACTTGGGTGGGATAATTGGAGTCGGAGGGCGTTACTCTTGTGTCCTAATTTATTTTATTAAGTATTCCCTTTTATATCGTTTGATACTTCTATACTTACATAATTATTACAAAAAACATAAATCTGAAAGGAACGAACACTCTTGGTCATTCTATATGAAATAACGCGCCTATGCAAATTCATAAAAAAGAAACATTTCAGACAAAAAATATCACATTTTTCTTATTTGTGCTCAAAATATAGATGTGAGTACACGTTAGAACCGCCTCGATGAGGCAGTTCTAACGAGTATCAACAATCAGGGACGTTGCTCGTAAATTCGACAGTTTACGATCATACGCACCCTGGGAAAAGCCCAGTTCATTAAAGAAATCAGACTAGTTCTGCATCACGTTTTCTTAACTTGTGGAGTGTGAATAATTAGGCAGATCTCTACAAATATTAAATATATCTTTTTGCAGTCAGTGTCATTTGCATATTGTAATTAGCGAGACAAAGGATGCATTGTGTTGTCACAAACTCATTCATATTAAACTCTTAATTAATTAGATATACTTCTGTGGCGCGGTTTGTCCTATGCACGGCGAACATAAAACTGTAAAAGAAATTACCATATTTTTTTTGCAAAAGGTAAGGCCAGGACTTTTGGCTGCATCTTTTTGCACATAAAAGCCCCGTATGACAAAAAGACTAGCTTTAGACAGCTGCATTGCCAGTTTTAGGCTTTCCTGGTTTGTTTCTTTTTTAGTTCAGTATGCAAACACGCCTATACAAATACATTGCCACCTTTATCGCCGAAAAAAAATGAAAATTTTAGGATGAAAAATTGTTAAATTTTTCTTATTTCTGCTCCAAATATAGATTGTGGGCACTCGTTAGAACCGCCTCATCGAGGCGATTCTAACGAGTACCCACTATCTATATTTCAGAGCAGAAATAAGAAAATAAGGTATACCCACAGAAACCCCAGTTTTACTGTATAAAAGTGGGGTTCAAGGGGGTCAACATTATATAGGCGTGTTTTCGTGATGTGTACTACTAATCCTTTATATTAAGCAACAGTGTAGACCTTGACCAGAACGAGCGTGATAACTCAGTGGTTAATGCAATTATTTGTTTATATATAAACCCATATTTGTTTGTATAATGTATAAACCCATACATGACAATGGAATCTTCCACCAAATAAGTTTAGAGTGGTAGAAGCCACCGTGGTGTAGTGGTTACGCTACGCGCCTTGTAAACCATGGGTCGCAGGATCGACCTCGGGCTTCTCCAGACTTTCGGATGAGTTTTTAAACTGAGGTCCCGTCTCCGTATGACCTTAGCTGTTGGTGGGACGTAAAACTCGAACACTCACTCACTCACTCACTCACCCACTCACTCAGTTTAGAGTGGTCTATTTCCAATTATAGGGGTGTTAGGTGTGTTTTGTGTGTAGTATATTACATAAAAATGTATGCACTTTAAGCAAACAGTGTAAACTCAGATCAGACGCCGCGTTCTGCGTTCACTGTTTGCCAATGCACATATGCATATATGGGTTATCATGATTTATTAGTACATTTGCGTTTTCTTTAAAAAAAATGCCCAGTGATCCTCTATTCTAAAAGTAGACGTTATGCTTTTCAAAAGCAAACATTATCATGTTTTCCCTCCGGGACACACCGTTTACACAAGGTTGAACCAACTCGTTGTTATAAAGTTGATTATGATGGGTTCTTTTACTTGCATGTCATGTGAAGGACCTGAGTTCGTCTTAAAAAAGGATATTATTAAAATAAACAACAACAACAACAACAACAACAAAAAAAAAACAACAACAACAACAAAACATTCTGACACTGGTCGCATATGCAGCACATGTTGGCGGGAGTTCTGCAAACAATGGCGGAATTTGGAGATAATATGAAGGAAACAACAATATTTAGTTAACTTGCAGTGTGTTAGAATCGAAATAGATCAGCTTCATTGCGTGATTTGCTGGGTAATATATCACAGTTTGTCGGTCAGTTGTAAGTAGACAAATTGCTCGTGATTTGATCTACCTATTAACCGACCTCCAAACAGTGATACACTACTCAACAAATCACTGCAGGAGCTGATCTATTTCTTAAAAAAAAAAAAAAAAAAAAAAAAAAAAAAAAAATCACGGACTTGATGGCGTGATGGCTATCTGAAAAAATATATTACTTGTTAACTGGTCGCTTAGAGGATCTAAGCCTGCACAGTCAATGCTGTGCGAGTCGGCTCGTCCATGCTTATAAACCCTATTGCTTTCATTGGGTGTCAGGGCTTCAGATGTCATGTCATCTCAATGTCGGGAAAAAGTCCCACACAATTGGCAGCAACGTCTCCAAAACGACCTTTACAGTGTTGACCGGGATGTTAAAACTTCAATTCAAACAAACAAAAATAAAACAAGTTCCGTTATTATTTCTAGAGAACGTTTCAGCTTAAATAGTCATCACGAAAACAAGCATATATAATTTTGACCCCCTTGAACCCCACTTTTATATAGTAAAACTGGGGTTTCCGGGGGTAAACCTTATTTTTCTTATTTCTGCTCTAAAATACAAATTGTGGGTACCCGCAATCTATATTTTGAGCAGAAATAAGAAAAATATCACAATTTTTCATCTTAAAATTTTCATTTTTTCGGCATGTATTTGTATAGGCGTGTTTGCGTAATGTCAAATGTTTATGATGGCTACGGTAACAGGATTTATGTTTTCATTGTTTTACATTTCATAAGCATAAATTATAACGTTAAGACTCATTTTCATAAGGATTTAATGGCACGACATAAAAATAATTAATGTCATCTTAATTTCACATTGCCTCAACCGTACACTTTAGACTAAACGCAAATTACGCTCGACGCCAAATATACCACATTCAAAAATGGAAACAACGAAACAATTATGTAAATATCTAATAATTTGAGAAACATCATGTTAATGGTCATCCCTGTAAACCCCATTATATACATAGAATAACTGGGGTTTACTGGGGTATGCACCATTTTTCTTATTTCTACTCCAAGACATAGGCTGTGGGGTCTTAACCATCACCCACAACATATGGTTTGAGTATAATTTAGAAAAATATCACATTTGTTTTTAGAAAAATTAAGGACCGTGAATGCACGTATGGGTCCAGCTTTCAATTTTTATTGAAACAGCGCTTTCTTGTCAAGTCCAGGCGTAATTACGTAATCAGTACCCTGCATATATTTACTATGATTTTTATGCAACGGGTTCATAAACACTCAGACGAGGATAAATAAATAAATAAATAAATGATTTTTACAACGTTATAAAAACATCACGAAAACACGCCTATACCATTTTGTCCCCCTTGAACCCCACTTTTATATGATAGAAGTGGGTTTACAGGGGTATATATTATCTTCCTTATTTCTGATCAAAATCAGAGGCTGTTCTAACGAGTACCCGCAATCTATGTTTTGAGCAAATACATGAAAAAAAAATAAAAAAAAAAATAGAATTTTTATCCGAAAAAAAAAAAATATTTTTGGTAGTAAAGTTTTCATTATGTTTGAATGGGCGTGTTATCGTAATAATCTGTTTCATCAGCAAAACACGCCGATATAATTTTGCCCCCCCCCCCCCAACCTTGAACCCCACTTTTATATAGTAAAACTGGGGTTTACTGGGGTCTTCTTTTTCTTATTTTTGCTCTAAAATATAGATTGTGGATACTCGTTAGAGCCGCCTCATCGAGGCGGTTCTAACGAGTACCCACAATCTATATTTTGAGGAGAAATAAGAAAAATGTCACAATTTTTATCTTAAAATTTTCGTGTTTTTTTTTCGGTGGTAAAGTTTACAATGTATTTGTATAGGCGTGATTTCGTAATGAGTACAACAATGACGCGGAATGAGGAACCGTGACCTCAACAATAAAACAGTCAAGAACATATTAATTAAAGGAATGTACGTCGTTGCATATTCCACATGCATCTTGACTAGTTAACGCTAGAAATAGTGTATTTATTATTCCTTATAACTTCTTTCCTCATTTTGTTTTGTCCCTAGAACATTTGAATAAAACTGGTTTCAAGTTATATCTTCCTGGTCGTTATGCGGCCTCCGATCTGAGCATACACTGTCCCACCTCCTTTGGACACTAGTTACAATCTGATTAAAGAGGAAAGGACAGCACGAAATTAACAAATACGTCCTTATATCTCGATAACAAAACTGGAGTAAAATTCCTATATTAAGACAACCTTCGAACTGTTCAAAAGTGGTCTTGAAGACCACTTTTGAACAGCTCTTACGAGTCTCTTACGATGTAGCATTACATTTGTTTGTTTGTTTTGATGTTTAACGTCCCCGTCAACACTATAAATGTCATTTTGGAGACGTTGCTTCCAATTTTGTGGAAGTTTTACCCGACATTGAGCTGAATGACATCTCAAGCCCTGTCGCCCGATGAAACCAATAGGGTTTATAAGCATGGACGGTCCGACTTGCACCGCTTTGCCTGGGTCAGGCTTAGATCCTCTAAGCGGTTTACCGGTACATGAAGCATTACAGAAGTCCCACTTAGGACATGTACATGGTGTATGAGAACAGGGAGGAAAAATAGAAATGTTAAAGACAATTCAGTGACAATGTAAGTTTGTTTCGAATCGTTTAGAGTCAAGATTTAATAAAAATAAAATTTTACGCAAAAATGCAAATTTTAGCCAGTTCAGTTTCATTTCCGCAGTTCCAACACGTTGGTTCATTTGTCTTTCAAACAAAAAGTAAGTGCACAGTACATGTGGTACGCCACCTGTGAGTGGCCCGAGAAGCAGTTAGGGAGCGACCATTTGATTTTTATGGGGTTGGTTGGAGCGGACAAGTCCGTGAAATGAAGACCCCCCCAACCCCACTTTATAAAGAGAAAACCGGGGTTTAGGGGGGTAAAATTATTTTTCTTATTTATGCTCCAAGACATAGGTTGTGGGTACTCGTTAGAACCGCCTCATTGAGGCGGTTCTAACGAGCAGCCACAACCTATGTTTGCAGTATAAATAAGAAAAATATCAAGGATTTTCATCAGAAAAGTAGCCAGTTTGGAGATGTGAAAAAATGCACTATGTCGCACGGGTGTGTTATCGTGATGAGATTTTATGAAAAACAAAATAGCCAGGACACGGTAAAGCATGAAAAAATAGCCAGGATGACCATGCATCTGATTGACCAAAACACAGTTTATTCGTGTAGTGGGGAATAAAGTGTATAGGGTATAAATCTGTTGTGTACCATTGTTAAGGCATGCTATTACTCCACTTTTTATTAACCCAATTGTGTTTGTTTTTCTTATTTTGTTTCCAAAATAGGTTGTTGGTGCTGTTAGAACCCTCAGCGGTTCTCACGAGCACCCACCATCTATGTCTTGGAGCAGAAGTAAGCCAAATAATCTTTACCCATGTAAACCAAAGTTTTCTCTATATAAAGTGGGGTTTAGAGGGGTGTTCATGACACGGACTTGTTTACATGATGTAGAATTGCATTCATTTCTGCTAAGTGAGCCTACTTTATTCAGAAAAAATATTTTGTTTGCTCTCAGGCAATGCTGGGGCAGGCGTGGGCCCTGTCTCAACGAGGAGTTTACAATATCAAACAATCTCATGTTTGAAGCATAAGATGAAATAAACTAAGATTATCTGACAAAAACCTTGAAGAATTATTATATTGCCTATGTGTTTTATTCGAAGATTCTTTCAAAAAATAAAAAAAGAAGAAAAAAAAAGAAAGAAAAGAAATACATTATTTAATAAACGCGCACAAATGTAATAAATTTTTTCAGTGTCTTCAGTTTGACGGTTCTCTGAAAGAATAGTTCAGTGGTAACATGATAAAATAATGAATTGGGGGTAGCTGTTGTAAGCACTTGTAAATCGTTAGCCTGTTGTATTATCTGTCAGGTCACCGTAGCCATACATTTATTAGGGTGGACATGTATTGATAAGGAATCTTTTCGTTTGTCGGCGATACATATATCATGCAGCGTTTTCTGTAACAACTTGAAGAAATTTATAGTTGAGAAAAGGCACACCTCTCAATAATAAAGCCACGAGCCCAGTCAGTTTGTGTCAGTTGCATTGTCAGTTGAAAACTTGTTCATTTCAGTGTCGATTTCACGGAAATACAAGTCAAAAGACACTCATTCACATGTTTATTTTAAATTCTTGTTGGCAACGCGTGTGAGAAAAAGACATATATGGATGCGAATTACAAGAGACAAGAACAACGCCAATTTGACAGCGGCTGACAAAATGTCGTGTTTAAGAGACAGCTGAATTGTTCCGGAGATACCGAGTCACTTGCTACTGGAAAATTGTGAAAGGAATGTGTTTTTGTGTTTCATTTCAAAGAAATTTCAATAAACGGTATAATTCAGTCAGGGATACTGTTATATTCTGTGTTATATGATTTGGATATTTCTATGTTGCGCTAGACTACAAAACATATCTTTTGCGCATAAACATATATGATTGATGACGTAGTTAGAGACGGGAACCAGCCTAGTTTTTCCTGTTGTATATAAAAATAAATGGGCTTATCTGTTATCTGAGGTCTTTGATATCAGTAAAATTATTCAGACCAGGAAGAGTTCTCTTTACATGCCTATACAAATACATTGTAAATTTTACCGTCCAAAAACAAAGATCTTATGGTGAAAAATTACAATATTTTTTATTTTATCGCTCAAACTATAGATTGTGGGTACACGTTAGAACCGCCTCGATGAGGCAGTTCTAACGTGTACCTACAATCTATATTTTAGAGCAGAAATAAGAAAAAGAAGACTTACCCCTGCAAACCCCAGTTTTACTATATAAAAGTGGGGTTTAAGGGGGTCAAAATTATATCGGCGTGTTTTCCTGATGAAACAGATTATTACCAGAACACACCCATTCAAATATAAGAAAGTCTTACTACCAAAATGTCTTTCGGATAAAAATTCTAAAGTTCTGTAAACCCCAGTTTTACTATATAAAAGTGGGGTGCAAGCGGGTCAGATTTATATAGGCCTGTTTTCGTGATGTTAAACTTTTATTTCTTTTCTTTGTTTTATTTCTTTTATTTTTCTTCTGCTATTATTTTCTGATAGTTTGAAAAAATCGCCAGCTGGTAAACATGCTCAGATTCCGCAACTTTCAAGTAAACATGACCATGCAATGAATAGCCTTTTGGTTTTTTATACTAATGTTTGCAATGAAAGCTTCAAGCCTAATATTTGACTCATTCGGATGTTATCGCGCAAGCGAGAGAGAGGCAGTGACTTTTACTCCTGGGTGGAGTGGGGCAGTGACATCACGTGTCTTGCCCAAGGACACACCTCGCCTTCGATGGCCGGTTTCGAACCCACAACCTGTCGATCAAAAGTCGAAAAGATATCCTTTAAAATAGGTAAAATCATATTTACAAGGATATGCACCATCTTCTGCTCCAAAAGCGACATTATTATGAGTGAACATCTGCAATCTATATTTCGAGAAAAAGGAAGATCGTAATTATGATTAGACTTGCCAAAGTCTCTCAATAATTTGTCAATTGTAGAAGTGGTTTGCAAAACAAAACAAGAAATACCACCTTGTATGAAAACTTTGAAATACATTCAGAGATGAAGACAAAAGAGACTTTTACATATTTCTTGTTTAAAGGGATTTTCATTTCATATATAAAATGGCAAAAATAGGTAAAAATGTAAATTTAGGGACTTGGGCAAGTCAGCATTAAGAATTGAAAATAAAGTTATCGAGAATATATCCGTTATTCTATTAATTAATAAGCGCTATAAAATAAGGTAGCATTTAAGGTTTGTTTTAAGCAAAGTGTAACTGTAAATTTACCGCCGTAAAAATGAAAGATGAAAAATTGTGATATTGTTTCTTAATTGAGTACTCGTTAGAACCGCCTCATCGAAGCGGTTCTAACGAGTACCCGCAATCTATATTTTAGAGCAGAAATAAGAAAATAAGCTTTACCCCTGTAAACCCCAGTTTTACTATATACAAGTGGGGTTCAAGGTGGTCAGAATTATTAAGGCGTGTTTTCATGATGATTTCCGCACAGACTGACATTAAAAGTAGTATTTGGTGGAATAAAATTTCAATTGCTAATAAACACGAGTAAGTCGGACTCCCTTCCTTTGGAGAATATTTGTCGTACGATGCATCACGATAACAAGTCCGTGAAACGAAGACCCGCCTAAACTCCACTTTATATAGAGAAAAGTGGGGTTTACGGGGGTATACATTATTTGCTTTATTTTTGCTCCAAAACATAGATTGTGGGTACTCGTTAGAACCGCCTCATTGAGGCGGTTCTAACGAGCACCAACAATCTATGTTGAAAGCAGAAATAATTAAGGTGTCATCATTTTTACCTTATGTTTATCATCTTCTGACACCATGTTGGACGCCATTATTTCTTACGGACATGTTTTCCTAATGAATGTCTTTTTCAGATGAATTTTATTATGAATGTTTTATTACGAGCTCTAAAAAGTAATAGTTTCGATTAGATAAAATTAAAAATAATGAATACATATGAACTTTCTAGTTTTTATTTGTCGGTATCCTGTTCAACCACGTTCGCATCAAGTGAACAAGTGAAATGAACGCTCGCAAACCCCCACTTTATATAGAGAAAAAGGGGGTTCACAGGGTTATACATTAGTTTTCGTATTTCTGCTCCAAGACATTGGTTGTGGGTACTCCTTAGAACCACCTCAGGCGGTTCTAACGAGCACCCAGAACCTATAGTTGCAGTATAAATAAGAATATCATGGGTTTTTGTAAGAAAAGTAGCCATTTTGGAGATGTGAAAAATTGCACTGTCTTACGGATGTGTTATCAAAATGGGACCCAATATACTTAGTCCGAGTCTCACGCCATGGAGCAGTGGGATTCTGGGGCAGCGTTTTAACGAGATTTAAAACTGTAGTACAGACGGGCAATATATAAACAAATCCATTTTCAGTGTTTAAGTTTTTTTTTATATTATGTTTAGCTTTCCCGTCCTACATCACGAAAACACGCCTATATAATTCTGACCCCTTGAACCCCACTTTTAAATAGTAAAATCGGGGTTAACAGAGGTAAACCTTATTTTTCTTATTTCTGCTCTAAAATATAGATTGTGGGCACTCGTTAGAACCGCCTAACCGCCTCGATGAGGTGGTTCTAACGAGTACCCAAAATATATATTTTAGAGCAGAAATAAGAAAAATATCACAAGTTTTCCGCTCAAAATTTTCGCTTTTTCGTCGATAAGGGTGGCAATGTATTTGTATAGGCGTGTTTTCGTAATGTAAATGCAAACAGTGCAGAACTTGAACGCAAAACGCGGCATCTGAGGCTCTTTCGTTTTTGATCATAGGCATGAATATGACGTTGACATATAACATCGCGTCAACGTCGCTATTGAAAGTTGTTGTAGCGTTCCGTGCTTCATCGGTATTTTAGTTACTTATTTTTGTCTTTTATTTTATTCGCATAAATGGCTTGCAATTGGTTTAAGATTTTAATTTTGTTTCCCGGGGTTCATTGCCCGAGACGCAGAAACAGTTTTTCTTTGACCGTATGCAATGGTATAACATCAAATCATTACGATAACACATCCGTGTGATATAGTGCATTTTCATGCCTCAAAAAAGTATTTTTTTTCTGATGAAAATTTGTGATATTTTTCTTATTTATACTCCAAACATAGGTTTTTGGGTGCTCGTTAGAACCGCCTCAATGAGGCGGTTCTAACGAGTACCCACAACCTATGTCTTGGAACAGAAATAAGGAAAATGATGTTGAACCCCCGCTTTCTCTATATAAAGTGTGGTTTAGGGGGTCATTATTTCACGGACTTGTTCACGTGATGAGAATAATCCTGTTCTTTGGAGCTTATGGGGTATATAACAGTGACATAAACATGTATTACAGAGCAGTACCTATAACAAATAAACAAATAAATAAATAAATAAATGCTACAAGATACAACTTTCAGATTTTTGTTCAATTTCATGCAATATGTAGGTTAGCTTTATTATACAGTAATATTTCGAGAAAAAAAATGCCATTACAATGTTTTTTGTTTATTAATTTGAATTTATTACTACATGACTCATACAACCTGCAAATAAGTAAACATAAATTACAATATAGTCAAGTTGACAATTGGAAGTTTCGTCGAATTGTCATCTTGAATATATTGTTATTTATGTTTACTATTGAAATAAATTTAAAAGAAAATGAAATGAGAAAAGAAATGAAGTATCACGTGAACAAGTCAGTGCAATGAACACCACACTTAATTCTACTTTATAAAGAGAAACTGGAGTTTACAAGGGTTTACACAATTTTTCGTATTTCTGTTCCAAGACATAGTTATAACCGCCTCAATAACGAGCATCCTCAGCCTATGTTTGCAGTGTAAATAAGTAAAATATTACGTGTTCGTATTTTCATAAGAAAAGTGGCCATTTTCGAGATGTGAAAAATGCACTATGTCACATGGGTGTGTCATCGTAATGTACCCAGAAAACCCAAACTTCATAGAGAAAAGTGGCAAATACAGTGCCACAATCACACAACATAGGTAGTACCTAATTAATTACCAAACAAACAAAAAAGCAAAATAAAAAAAAAAATCAAGTAATCATTATAATAGGAGCCTTTGTAGCCCCCCCCCCTCACCTCCTCGGCACAAACAAAGTAAATGCAACAGAAAGTTACTACGAAGTGCCACATTCGCAGAACATAGAACCGCACTTTATATTATTTGCTCAAAATATAGATTATTGAAAGATAAGAAGGAAGGTTTAATAATAGTAATTAATATTATTATAGTAACTATAAGAAATAATAACTGTTATGATAATAATATAATAGCTAAATAAATAAACAATCTTTTTACAATTGTGTTTATTGTTATTATTATTATTCATTTGAACACTGTGTAATATAGCATATTTACATTTCCTGAGAATTGCATAACTTTTTGTATATATCATGTCTTACGTCAAACAAAGAGTGTTTTTTTTTTTTTTTGTTTTTTTTTTTGTTGTTTTTACAATTCTGGACGTTGGCGGATAAAGAGTGACGTTGAGACTGTTGATGTCTTTATAAATATATTTATGCGAACTGTCTTCAAATAAACCTTTCCCAGAACAGCCAGTAAAAATGTATTTGCAGCTACATAGTATACTAATGTGCCTTTTTCTGGGTAACATTTCCTTCTTAAATAATGACTTTTAACAAAGAATTGCATCATGTTCTGGATAACATACATAAAGCAAAAACAGGCGTATCTCTTAAAGCTCCAATTGCTTTATATGACGAAATATGATTTTTGGTTCATCTTTTGTTTGGTTTGATTTACTTCTCTCTGTGACGTCTCATTTGTTGAGCTAGGGGGGCCTCTACGCAAGCCTAAAATTATTACCATGATGAAGATAGCGGCACTGTGGAATCGACTAAAACCCGCCTGTTGTTGACGCTGTTGACAGTTCTAAGGCAGGCATGCTTGTGTTTTTCGGTAGATTGTTTATTAATCGAACCAAAGTTAATAACTAAAGAAGCTTCCCGCCTGGTATTGTCCACATGGCTATCGCTGACATTGTACAAACCTGGGTACCGGTTATTGCAGTACGCGGTGTCTGATCAAGATCCCAACTGTTTAAAGTACTTGCATTTAAGACTTACACAAAACATTATAAGTTGTATGTTTTGATGTACAGTATTGTTGTTTTTGTGACTCGAACTTAACATTGCCTTCACATCTTCATAGGGATTTTTATTTGATTTTAGGTAAAACATGTTGAACAATTCTTACACAAAGTTCTACACAAGTAGTTTCTGCTTTCTGCCAATAATAGCCGTTGATTATTGTTTTGAAGAAGCGAATTATATGTTCAGTTAGTAAATTTGAATCGTCCTACTTGCAGACATTTAATCAAATGCTACATCTTGTAAATTAAAGTTATGACACTATATTTCTCGCCGCACAATGTTCAGGAATGATTACGCGCATGAATACATGAAACTTAAAAGACATCTGCGGCTGGTTACTCTTTCGCCCCTTAGTTTCAAAAGTGGACTATTTGAAGAGTCAAATGTTACCGGTTCGTCCCTCAGTAGACAATGGCCCTTTCTTTGTTGAGTTCGGACACGTTCGCCGATTCCAGAAGATTTCAGTTTAAATCAGTTGTGAAATCGTGTAGGTCCTCATTCTGCACTGTTTGCGCTTGCAAACGTCGTTTTAGTATATGATCCATAATTTTAATGCATTTTTGAATAATAATAATAATAATAATACAGGCTCATTCTTGGCATTGAATACATAAAATAACCAGTGCGTAGAAGTCGGATAACCCTTTTATAGAACCTATTCATTCATCATAAGGTAGTTTATTTTGTTTGTCCTTTGGGATCTTGGATTATGTTGAATTTTGAAAATATTTGAGGGTCAATGATGAGGCCTAATTGGCCTAAACAAGCTTGTCTGGCCAAGAAAAATACATGCAAACTGCATACTTTTCAATCCTGCGGTGTATTCCTCGCTTCCAAAAGGAGAACCCATTCATAGAACATGTATAACGTCACTACTGCTTGTATTAAGGGAATGTACGGTGACCTGTGTGTATCACTTGTGTCTTTTTATTTTTGATGGCCATTTGGCCATTTTGTGGGAAAGTAACTGTCCTTATGGCCTTCTTTTGTTTAGGTTTCCATTATGGTCTGGTCGCTTCATGTTTGTGTTTCTTTCCCTTTGGTGTCTTTGATGGGTGGAGTAAGTTAATTGTATCCATTCCTGATCT
The DNA here is from genome assembly GCA_963580285.1 of Lucinisca nassula. Classification (NCBI taxonomy): domain Eukaryota; kingdom Metazoa; phylum Mollusca; class Bivalvia; order Lucinida; family Lucinidae; genus Lucinisca; species Lucinisca nassula. The sequence goes on along the minus strand of OY757012.1, from coordinate 109,910,153 downwards.
TTGTTTTACTTCTACTTAAAAGGTCTCAACGTCCTTCTTTGTGATCATTGATTCTAGTGTGGAATTTTGAAAATATTTGAGTGTCACTGATGACGCCTAATTGGCCAAAACTAGCTTGTCTGGCCCAGAAATAACCTTTACACTCCATACTTTGAAAGGATAACAATTTCATAGTAGAAGTGAAGGAAACGATCAGCGAATTCTAACAGCAAAGACTGGTTAGACTGTGGAATATGCAATATGAAATGAATCCCTGCCGATAATAAGTTGCATGGCCCCTTTCTGTTAACGCGGCTCATTAATAAAATAGCAATAATTTGAAATTCTATAATATTACGATATTAAAGATGGAAGATTTATACATTTGGCTGTCTCATAAACACACAGGAAAACTTAATGAAGATATTCTGTTAGACGAGACGTGGACTAATTTGAGACATCATAAATATTTAAGATTTTATTGATATTTTACTAAGATTTGTCAGTATACGAATGAATATAATAGAAAACTTGTATATTTATCTGAAGGACAAACAAAGATTTTTATGTTTGAGTTCGTTACGTTATTATGTAAGTTCAATGTACCACTCGGAAATACCATGTAACCGATATATGTCTTACACCCCCTTAAAGAGACAGAGTCAACCAGTGCAGCCCAGATCAGACGCCATAAAGCGAGTCTTCTCTTCAGAGTCTACACCCTTTGAAGTGGACATACATCTTTCCAAAGCTTTAAAGTGGAAGATTCTATGTGTCATACATATGGGGTAATGTCACACAAAGTTGGTAAATAATGTGGTTTCACACAACCGGGTTGTTTGACGCTTCCGAAGGGTTTTGATGCCTGAAAGTGTCTTAAATAGAAAAAGGGTTACTCGGAAAAAGTCATAATTTCTTTAAAATGCCACCTCCCATAGACATAGACATAGACATAGAAGTTTTATTTAGCGTCGAATATGTATAACAAGTAACATAAGCCCAGTAGGGCTTGTATTTCGACAAACATTGAGTAAAACAACAACGGGTTATAAATATATCACAGCATGCAGACATTACAAATAAAGGCACAAGTTAAGTCATCACACAGTAAGATAGTTACATAAGAAATAGGTGTTGTAAGATAGGAAAGAAATAATTAGTTACATGAAAACACAAATGACCAAACTGCTATCAATAATAATAATAATAATATTAATAATGATATTATTAGCATTACATACATTGGTTTTAAACAATATTTATTCATTTCATTTGACAAGTCAATTCGAACAGTACATGTACAATTTACAATGACAGGATTTGAAAACAAGCGAAATGCTTATACTAATCATCTCCTGTACATACATTCGATAAACAAAATCATAAGCACCGCCACGGAGCTTTCACAAACAAAAAATAAAGCATGAATTAATGTTCTCGTCATTTCTATTTCTTTTTCAGGTTGGTCAACGAACATCACTGACTGGCGCATGGACTCAGTAACGCACCGGCGACTTATCACGCATATAACGCTTGCTTATTTTCTGACCTAATCTTAGTTTTGATAATGATAAACACAACATTTAACCGGGTGATTGAGAAACAAAGGCTTCCCGCTTGCACATTTGCGAATTTAACACGAAGTCCGACTAAGAAACGTAAAAATGCGACAGTATATTAAGAGGATACCTGTTTTAAAAAATAATTGTCATTTGTGTGTGTGTGTGTGTGGGGGGGGGGGGGGGGTTAAATCGGCGGTTTTATGGTCGGAAATGTTTCGTTTTTCGGCTCCGCTGACCATTTTGGGAAGTAAATAGGCATCTTTCGACTGTAAAATCACCGATTTTCCTCCCCAAATGACAATTTTGCAATGCAGCTATCCCCATTCACATGCACTTATTCACTTGTTTTGTTTAAAATGTTTTTTTTTTTTTTTTTACTCTAAACCACACGTACAATCAAAAACACACCAGTTACTACAGTGGAAAGTGACGTTATATGATGACTTCGGATTTCCGACAGTAGATCGTAAAATATTCTATCGCAAATTTTGGACGTTATCCAATCAGACGTCGCGTTACATACGCAAGTGCATATACCGTCGAAAACCCGACGTCATCACGTGACGTGGCCGACAGCTGTAACTGACTGTGATAAAATACCATTCGGTGAATAGGGGCATTAAAATTGGGATAGCCGCATTGAAAATTGTCATTTGGGGAGGTACGTTTTCGGTTTTAGTGTCGCAAATTACGTTTTACGGCATCGTCGAGAAGGGTTCGGAAAGTATAAGAAATTTTCGAACATTAACAAAATTGCAAAAACAAAATCTTTATACTCAGAAAAGCAGAGAATGCTATTTATTCATTCTATAAAATTTTAAAATATCGAAAATGCTTGACATTTTAAAATTTATGAGCAGGACAAATATGATGTTATTGTGAGTTGTCTGTTGAGCATGAAAAGTGTTTTATAACCTTGGGGTCTGATTATCATGTATCATTGCAAGCATTGCTCATCCAATCACGCAACCACGCCTATATAATTTCCACCCCTTTGAACCCCACTTTTATACAGTAAAATTTGGGTTTATAGGCTAAACCTTAATTTTCTCATTTCTGCTCTAAAATATAGATTGTGGGTACTCGTTAGAACCGCATCGATCAGGCGGTTCTAACGTGTACCCACAATGTATAATTTGAGCAGAAATAAGAAAAATATCACAATTTTTCAATTAAAGTTTTCGATTTTTAGGTGGTAAAAATTTACAATGTATTTGTATATGTGTGTTTTCGTAATGCTAATGTGCAAGCTTCACGAAAACACGCCTATATAAATTTTACCCTCTTGAACACCACTTTTATATAGAAAAAGGTAAACCTTTTTTTCTTATTTCTGCTCTGAAATTTAGATTGGGGGTTCTCGTTACAACCGCCTCAATGAGACGGTTCTAACGACTACCCACAATCTATATTTTGAGCTCAATGGAACACGATATTTATTAAAATATCAGCATCTGTCGTTCGTTTATATTCATATATTTGTCCTGCTGATGACGCCTCCGTGGTGCAGTGGTTACGCTACTCGCCTTGTAAACCAGGGATCGTAGGACCGATCCCGGGCTTCTCCAGACTTTCGGAAGAGTCTTTAAACCAAGGTCCCGTCTCCGTAAGACCTTAGCTGTTGGTGGGACGTAAAACTCAAACACTCACTCACACTTGCTGATAAATATTAAAAAAACATCAACGACACCGTGCGACAGAGTGCATTTTTTTCAGCTCTCCAAAATGGCTACTGTTCGGAGCAAAATCCGTGATACTTTTCTTTTTTATACTGCAAATATAGGATGTGGGTGCTCGTTAGAACCGCCTCATCGAGACGGTTCTAACGAGTACCCACAACCTATATATTTGAGGAGAAATCAGAAATATAAGGTATACCCCTATAAACCCCAGGTTTCTCTATATAAAGTGGGGTTTATGGGGTGTTCATTTCACGGACTTGTCCACGTGATGGACTGTTATTGGCATTTTAATATTTATGAGCAGGACAAACCTTCAGGTAAGTTGAGTATGAAAAAAAAAAAAAATAAAAAAATAAATAAAAAAAAAAGTAAATAAAAAAAGGAACGGTAAAAAAATAAAAATCTCCACCACTGGTTCAGATAAATGAGCGACTAAAACGGACTTGGGAAAACTATGCCCCTACTACTATATATATATTTTTTTCCATGCGATGACCTACAATGATACCCTTTGGAGACAGAACCGAAAACCGTGTAGTGTACAAGTTTTCTGCATGGGCCAGACTAGCTTATTTAGGCCAAATAGGCCTCATCAGTGACCCTCAAATGTTTTCATTCAGCAGTGTTTTTTTTTTTTTTTTTTTTTTTTTTGGGTTTCGCGGCCGTTTCAAGATTATTTCACTAGCAGATCGTTAATCAGAGGTGGGCAAAAACCGGAGTGTCCGACGAAAAACCACCTGATATTCCGTTGCAGAACTTGACGTCTCACACGTTACCCGAGCGAGGCGCGATCCACAGCAGTGAGAGAACCAAAAATTAAGTCTAAATAAGTGTCGGCGCTCTCGGGAGCCCTTCATTCCGCATTGGAATCGACTAGAAATTAACGAAAGAAATGTGGACTTTTTACAAGCAGAATCGAGGCACTATTTCGTCCCGGACTTTTGTCCCTACCCAGACTTCGGAGGAAAATCTGATTATAGGGATTCTGTTCCAAACTTTCAGCTCACTTGCTTTTGTTGGTTGTGTGGATAGCTCTGGTTATATCGAGGTCATTTCACTCCGGTTTGTCTTCGGCTGCTATTTTTGAGACCATCACGAAAACCCGCCTCTCTTGAACCCCACTTTTATAAAGTAAAACTGGGGTTTACAGGGGTGAATCTTGTTTTTCTTATTTCTGCTCTAAAATATAGATTGTGGGTACTCGTTAGAACCGTCTCAATGAGGCGGTTCTAAAGAGTACCTACAATGTATATTTTGAGCAGATTATTTCTGCTCTAAAATATAGTGTGGGTACTCGTTAGAACCGCCTCGATGAGGCGGTTCTAAAGAGTACCTACAATGTATATTTTGAGCAGAAATAAGAAAAATGTCATAAGTTTTCATCTTAAAATTTTCGTTTTTTCGGCGGTAAAGTTTACAATGTATTTGTATAGGCGTGTTTTCTTAATGCTGTGTCGATCTGGGCTTTGATGTATTCTGTGCCCGCCTCTTCTTCTTCACGGTCCTGCTTAGTCCTTATCCTGCTGAATATTCAATTTAGCCACACCCATATCCGACTTTGAACCAATCAGATTACTTGATGTAATTTATTCCTACAAAGTCATAAACAGAATGTCAAACAGTGTAGATCCTGATCAGATGGCTTCTTCAGAAGCCATCTGATCTGGATCTACACAGCTTGCAAAGATAGGGGTGGTCGCGAACAGCAGGATAAGGGTTAAGAACTGCGGAAATTTTGCAGCTTATGTATTTTAGCATTATGTCTAGCCTGGGTAGCTGAAAATTCAGGTCAAAACAAAAATATCTGACTTCCCTCCTCCGGAAGAACTGAAATTAAAAATCGACCTCTTGCCTTTTCATGCACACATCTATCTTCTCCGATGCAGCAAGAAAAGTATTGCCTGAAATTTCAAAATGTGTTTACAAAGTTGACTAACAATCATAAGTCCGGCACACTCACCTATTTGTTAACATTTTTGAAGTCTCGTAAGTCATAACCGGAAGTCCCGTAAGGATTTTGAGTGCATAATCGCCGGTTACCCAGGCGTGGAAAAGGTACAAACTATTTTCGGGAGAATAATTATTATCTCCCATGGAAGAATGCTCATTTCCGATTATTGCATATTTTATCTTTTCATTTGACAAACTTTGCAGTTGCTCGTAATTTAAAGCTTAACTTACGGTTTGCAAATTTGGCGCATGACATTATCGCTGAATTTATTAGAATTTTACTGTAATATGGGTCGGGATATGAGCTATAAACCTTTCGTATAGGTATATCAAATCAGCCTTATCTAAGAATTTTGGGGTATTTCTTTCTTTCTGGCACGTCTGAGAAATCAGAGCAATGATTAATGATGACATTTTGAACAGCAGCAGACGTTAAATATTTAGGATAGTGTATCCACAGAAGATACGGCCAGTTCGGGAAGCAATTTGGCGCCAAATGTTGTAATGTATATTGCCACGATGAGATAACCGGATACATATATCTGGAAATCGAAAGTAAGGACCCGTATCCATTTTATCTGATTTCAAGGGGTAAATAGTAAAAAATAAAAAAAAAAAATAAAAAAATAGAAAAAATGAAAAAGAGAAATAGGGTAAAAATATACATTGCGTTATACGTACATGTATGTAAACGTATATTATACGTTTACATACGTAAAACGCAATGCATATTTTTAACCTATTTCTTTTTCTTCTTGGCCGAAGGCTCCAGGGGAGCATTAAGTATAGTCGTCCGTCCGTCAGCACATTTCACCAATTATATCTCTGCAGCCTGCTGGCTGGTCTCGGTTATTTCTTATCTGTAGCATGCCTCTGGAGGGGGATTGATGACATAAGCTTTTTATCAAAATTGAATAAAAACTTTGGTTGCTATGGCAACCGCAAGGTCCCATAGAATTACAATGGGAAAATGGTTGTCATTCTTGCGAACACTCTACAGGCCACACTTTTGGTCCAATCATCATCAAACTGTTTCAGAATGCTCATCTCGACAATATCTCGGTCAAGCTCGAATATGGTTCATGTCGGGTCAAAAAGTAGGTCAGTAGGTCAAATCATAGAAAAATATTGTGAACACACTAGAGGCCCCAGTTTTGGTCCGATCATCATCAAACTCGCTCAGAATGATCATATCTTCACAATATCTCGGACAATTCGAATATGGGTCATGTCGAATCAAAAAGTAGGTCAGTAGGTCAAATCATAGAAAAAAACTTGTGGACATACTAAAGGCCACAGTTTTAGTCCGATCATCATCAATCTTGCTCAGAATGATCATCTTGACAATATCTCAATCAGCTTCGAATATTGGTCATGTATTGTCAAAAAGGAAGTCAGTAGGTCAAATCATAAAAAAAAATCCTGTGAACATACTAGAGGTCACAGTTTTGGTCCAATCACCATCAATCTTACTCAGAAGGATCATCTTGACAATACCTTAATCAAGTTCGAATATGGGTCATGTCGGGTTAAAAAGTAGGTCGGTAGGTTAAATCATAGAAAAACCTTGTGAACATACTAGAGCCCGCATGTTCGGTCAGATCATCATCAATCTTGCTCGGAATGACCTCATTGACAATATCGCGGTCAAGTTCGAACATGGGTCATCTCGGATCCATAAGTAGGTCAGTAGATCAAATCACAGAGAGACTAGAGGCCACAGTTTTGGTTCAATCATCGAGAAACTTACTCAGAATGGTCATCTTGACAATACATGTATCTCGATCTGGTTCTAGTATGGGTAATGTCGTGTCAAAAAGTAGGTCAGCAGGTCAGATCATAGAAAAACATTGTGAACACTCTAAAGGCCACACTTTTGGTCCAATCATCATCAAACTTGCTCAGAATAATCATCTTCACAATTGCACTCTAGAGGCCACGGTTTGGGTCCAATCGTCTTCAAACTTGCCCAGAATGATTATCTCGACAATATCTTGGTAAAGTTTGAAAATGGGTCATGTCGGGTCAAAAAGTGGGTCAGTTGTTCAAATCAGAGAAAAACCTGGTGAACACTATAGAGGCCACTCTTTTGGTCAAATCGTCACCAAACTTGCTCAGAATAATCATCTTCACAATATCTCGCTCAAGTTCAAATATTGGTCATATCGAGTCAAAAAGTATGTCAGTAGGTCAAATCATAGAAAAACATTGTGAACACTCTAGAGGCAGCAGTTTTGGTCCAATTATCATAAGTCTTGCACAGAATAATCACCTCGACTATATCTGGGTCTAGTTCGAATGCGGGTCATGACGGAACAAGAGGTAGATTAGTAGGTCAAATCATAGAAAATCATTGTGAACACACTAGAGGCCACAGTGTTGGTCTGATCAACATCAAACTTGTTCAGAATGATCATCTTGACAATATCTCGGATAAGTTCGAATATGGATCATGTCGGATTCCAGAGAGATCAGTAGGTCAAATTATAGAAAAACCTTGTGAACACTAGAGGCCACAGTTTTGGTCCTATCATCATCAATCTTGCTCAAAATAATCATCTTCACAATATCTCGCTCAAGTTTGAATATGGGTCATGTCGGTTCCAAAAGTAGGTCAGTAGGTCAAATCATAGAAAAAGAAACTTGTGAACACTCTAGAGGCTACAGTTTTGTCCAATTTGGGTAATGTCGTGTCAAAAAGTAGGTCAGCAGGTCAAATCATAGAAAAACATTGTGAACACTCTAAAGGCCACACTTTTTGTCCAACCATCATCAAACTTGCTCAGAATAATCATCTTCACAATAGCACTGTAGAGGCCACGGTTTGGGTCCAATCATCATAAATCTTGCCCAGAATGATCATCTTGACAATATCTATGTCTATGTCGAAAGTGGGTCATGTCGGGTCAGAAAGGAGGTCAGTAGGTAAAAGCATAGCAAAACCTTGTGAACACTCAAGAGGCCGCACTTTTGGTCCAGGCATCATCAAACTTGCTCAGAATAATCATCTTCACAATATCTCGCTTAAGTTCGAATATGAGTCATGTCGGGTCAAAAAGTATGTTAGTTGGTCAAATCATAGAAAACCTTGTGAACACTGTAGAGGCAGTAGCTTTTGGTCCAATGCTCAGAATGATCAGCTTGACAATATCTGGGTCTAGTTCGAATGTTGGTCATGTCGAGACAAAAAGTAGATCAGTAGGCCATTTTGTCATAACTTGCTAACCTTTTGAGATAGTGTCTTCATATTTGGCATGTATGTTCTTTATAACAAGAACTTCCCATATATACAAAACAAAATTGACCTGTGACCTTGGTACGTGACCTACTTTAACATAACTTTTGAACCATTTGAGATAGAGCCGTCATATTTGGGATGTATGTTCCTTGTGACAAGTCTTCCCACCCATGCAAAATTATGATCTATGCCCTTGACCGTTGACCTACTTTGTCATATTTTTTTAAGCATTTGAGAAAAAATCTTCGTATTTGGCATGTAGGTTCCTTGTGACAAGGGCTTCCTTTTCATACAAAAATGACCTGTGAGCTTGAACTTGACATGTGACCTGCTTTATCATAACTTTTGAACCATTTGAGATAGAGCCTTCATAAATGGCATGTATATTTCTTGTGACAAGGACTTCCCACCCATTCACATATTTCGACCTGTGACCTTGTCCTTTGACCTACTTTGTCATAACTTTTGTACCATTTAAGATAGAGCCTTCATATTTGGCATGTAGGTTCCTTGTGACAAGGCCTTCCAACTCATTCAAACCTTTTGACCTGTGACCTTGACCTGTGACCTACTTAATCACAACTTTTGAACCGTTTGAGATAGATCCTTCAAAGGATTCCCTCCCATACAAAACGTTTGACCTGTGACCTTGTGTTTTGACCCACTTGATTATAACTTTTGAACCTTATGTGACATGTAAGTTCCTTGTTTCAAGGGCTTCCCATTCATACAAAAAATTAACCTGTGTCCTTGACCTTTGGCCTACTTTGTCAAAACTGTTTAACCATTTGAGATAGAGCCTTCATTTTTGGGATGTGGCTTCCTTGTGAGAAGGGCTTCCCACTCATACAATTGATCTGTGATCTTGACCTTGAGTGTGACCTAGTTTATCATTACATTTTTATATATAGCCTTCACATTTTGCATGTATGTTCCTTATGACAAGGGCTTCCCATCCATACAAATCTTTTGACCTGTGACCTTGATATGTGATTTGTGAAGTGGGCTTCCCAATCGCACTAAAAATATTGACATTGACCTTGTTCTGTGACCTTTTTTCATAACTTTTGAACCGTTTGAGATAGAACCTTCATATTTGCCATGTAGATTCCTTGTTTCCATTTTGAACTCTACATTGTGTAGGTCAACTAGGAGGCGAGCGTTTTTGGGGTCGATTTCTTATTCGACCCAAAGTTATAAAGTGCAACATTTATTCTAAATAAGGGCAGTTCCAGCTTCTGCGTGTTTATCAGAGCACCAGGCGGCATATCTGGGTTTCGATGTTCCTTTAAATAAATGTGCGGGTGTACGTGCTCGAGGTGTTTTTTTCGCCATATTTCTAATTTACGCTCACTCGGGCCATAGGCGAGATCCTAAAGTCAGTCGGTTTTGCCCACTTCTGATTAATAACGGCTCGAAATAGGTGAAATAATCTTGAAAGGTCCGTAAAATCCCCCCACCCCAACAAAAAATGGATTTTACGAATCTTTCAATTATATCGAACCGATCTCATTAATCAGAGATGGGCGAAAACCGGCGTACCCGGTGGAAAATCGCCTGACCTTCCATTGCTATACTTGATCTCTAACATATCCTTAAGATAATAGATCCGTTGGATGACTTTCATACCTGTAGAACTTTCATTTTTCAGCTGAAAATTTGTGACACTTTTCTTATTTCTGCTGAAAATTAGCTTGTGGGCACTCGTTATGGCCGCCTTAGTGAGGTAGTTTCATTGAGCACCACGATCTATGTTTTGAAACATAGATTGTGGTGAAAGTTAGAACCGCCTAAGTGACGCGGTTCTAACGAGTACCCAGAATTTATGTTTTGTGCTAAAGCCTTACGATAACTCGACCGTACGACAAAGTTCATTTTCCACAGCTCCAAAACATCTACGTTTCTGATGAAAATCCTTCATATTTTTCTAATAAATGCTCAAAACATGGGATGTGGGTGCTCGTTAGAACCGCCTCATTGAGGCGGTTCTAACGAGTACCCACAACCTATGTCTTGAGGATGTGGGTGCTCGTTAGAACCGCCTCATTGAGGCGGTTCTAACGAGTACCCACAACCTATGTCTTGGAGAAGAAATAAAAAATAATAATGAATACCCCCGTAAACCCCAGTTTTCTCTATATAAAGTTGGGGTTAGGGGGTCTTCATTTCACGGACTTGTTCACGTGATGGTAAGGGAAATATTAATGTATACCTTGTAAAACACACTTTTCTCAATTAGGTGGGGTGTACATAGACGTTTATTCACAGACTTGTTAACGTCATCGTCATAAGCGAGCCTCGAATTCATTTCAGTCCCAGGCCAAGTTGTTCAAAACTAAAGACATCTAATGTTAACGAATCATTAAAACTTTGATCATTTGATATGGCAAATATGCTAATATTTTGCTGAAAAAGAAATGTGAGCAGCTTTTGCATTGCAAAAAGCTGCTCTCATTTTTTTCAGCAAAAATTACGCTTTATAAGATACATGTGGGACAGTGGGAGGCCGATTGGCAAATGAAGTTCAATGTGGCCAAATGTCACTCAATGAGAGTGTCACGACACCCTCCGGACAAGCAAATTAAGTTTGACTATACTCTTCACCAGCAAGTTTTGGAGCATGTTCAATCCGCCAAATATCTTGGTATCACCATCACTGACGATCTTGATTGGGGTCAACATATCACAGAGATTACATCTAAAGCAACTAGGACTTTGGGATTCCTTAGACGGAACTTGGCTTTTGCACCTAGGCAGACAAAGGATGTTGCATATAAAACATTGGTTCGCCCTCAACTCGAATATGCATCACCCATTTGGCATCCCTATGTTAAAACTCAGACTCAGCAGGTGGAGAAGGTGCAGAGGACAGCTGCTCGATGGACCTGTAGGCGATGGCGAAATAGAAGTAGCGTCGGTGACATGCTTAATGAGCTAGAGTGGCCGTCCCTGGAGGCCCGTCGTGAGCAGTCCTCTTTAACCTTCTTCTACAAGATACACTCTGATTCAGTGTCTATTGATAAAGATAGGTACTTGACCCCTGTAACACTGTCGACCCAAACAAGGGCATCAAAAGTAAACGACTCACAATATCGTAGATACCAGTCCTATAGTGATGTCCTGAAGAACTCGTTTTTTTCCTAGAACTATTCCCCAATGGAATAGTCTTCCCTCCTCTGCGGTGAATGCCAAGCCCGCAGAAGAGTTCAAAGCCCGCACAGTGTAAGATTGGGACTCAGAGGTATGCGTTTTAGGATACCTCTGTTATGCAGATTGTAAATAGTTTTAAGGACGCATCCAGTGCCTCTCTTTTTTTTTTTTTTTTTTTTTTTTTTTCAGCTAAATTCTAAATTTAGCAACCCAATCAACTGAGGTAATGGCCAGATATGACCGACTCAGTATAAGAAGATAGATAGATAGATAGACATGTAGTGTACTTGCTAGAACAGTTAACAATTTGACCACTAACTAGTTCGTTAAGCTAACGATGCTTTGAACAACTGGACAGGCCTTACAGAAAAGCGAACAGGAAGTCCCGAAAGTTGTCTCCCTTTGAAAAATGGCGGAAAAATCTGCCGGGTGTTCCCATTACCCTTAAGATTTAATTTCTTTTCGATAACCCGTCTCGCCCATCGGGGCTTGAAGAAACAAACATTCTGGGCTGCATAGTGCTTCCGGGCTGGACTGAAACCGACCGGACTGGAGTACTGGTAAACTGCTTAGAAGGTCTAAAAGTGCGGGTCGGACCGTTTGTGAAACCCTAGCGGTTTCTTTGGGCGCTAGGGCTTGAGATATCATTTCGTATTAATGTGAAGTCAAAGTTCCACACAAATCCGAAGCAGTTTTCCAAAATGACCTAAATAGTTTTAAACGGACGTAAAAGTTCAACACAAACACAACACATTACGATAACACATGCTTTCCTATCCGTCAAAAGCGGGTTTTTATGAGTGTTTATTTTTCTTTTTTATACTCAAAACATAGGTTGTGAGTGCTCGTTAGAACCTCCTCATTAATGCCACACGAGTTGTGGGTGCTCGTTAGAACCGCCTCAACGACATAGGTTGTGGGTTGTTAGTGCACGTTAGAACCGTCTCATGAGGCGGTTCTAACGAGTACCTACAATCTATGTCTTGGATAAAAAAACATAAGACAAATAATGTATACCCCGTGTTCATAGTTCAGTAATAGCATATAATTTCGTCTTTAACCCTTTTTTGTACCAAATGGAATCTTCCTCCCTATATATAGCAGGAGTCCATTTAAAAATTTAGGGGTGTCGGGTTGTGTTTTCATCAAAATTTATTTGAAAATGACTGACCTTTAAGCAAACAGTGGAGGCCCTGATCAGACGCCGTCTGATCTGGGCCTGCACTGTTTGCCACCATCAGACGCCGTCTGATCTGGGCCTGCACTGTTTGCCACCTACCCCTGTGGGGTTTCCGGTACGAAATGGGTTAAATATATCGGACAAAACATATCTGGAACGTGTTTACTATGTTTGTTTCATGGTGTTAAAATTATTATGAGTAATTAAGTGTAGCAAAAGTTATAAACCGACAGAAACTTGCCTCTAACGACCTTTCAATAACTTTATTATTGTTTTTTAATTATGGGTTTTGCAAACAGTGAAGGCTCTGATCAGACGCCCCATTTCGTCGCCCTTTCTAATATATGTATATACATGTAAATAGTTTATAAATGATTGCGCTTAAAATCTTGCTCAATTATTATTGTAATGGGCGTTTGCTTATGTTCACATCTCGCGAGAGTCTCGCATACTCGGAGAAAATTAGGTTAAAATGAAAATACAAACTTGAAAAAAAAAATATGCATATTTGTGAAAGACGAAGAATCGAAATTCAATCATTTAATTAAACATCCTTTAAGGTATGTATCATTAACGTGTTTCAACTTTCTTGCTATGTGCTAATTTGACTTTGGGCCCCAAGATTAGACCGTACACTCAAAGGGGTTCATTCTGGGTGGTTTTCAATCTTTGTTAAAAATCCACAAATAACTGACATTTTGACACCTTGTCATTAATTATGTCAGTTTCAGATGGGCTGACAGCTGAAATCCTACACTTTTTACAATTAGACCAGAAAATTCACATGTAAAAATGAGCAATTGTATACCTGTTCAACGCCTGATAGCCTGTCAGCGCAGGCAAATTAACATTTGTCTGTGTGTTTTTGTGTATCCGTTTTGTGTTTATTTTCTTCTTTTGTAATTTATTATTCTGTTCTCTCACATGTAGGTATCTCGGGAGATTTAATAAATGGCACAAAACCGAAAAGTTTGTTTTAACGATTGTTCGATAACGTTTAGTTTTTGGCATTTCTAAAATTTTGTACTATGTGAATTCGAGAGGTATGCTGTTCTCTTTTGTAAAGTATATACATGTGGATATAATCACTAAAATTAATTAAGGATCATATATGCTTAGTACATCAGCTGGGAAATATAGACACCCTGGCATCCTTGTGACAGAGTACGTTTTTGATATCTGCAAAATGGTCATTTTTCTGATGAAACATTCTGATATTTCACATAGGTTGCAGGTGCTCGATAGAACCGCCTCTTTGAGGCGGTTCTATCTTGCACCTGCAACCTATGTTTTAGGAGCAGAATAAGAAAAATATACGCGTACTCCCGTAAAGCTAAGTTTTCTCTATATATGTATTAAGTAGGGTTTACGGGGGCGTCCATTATTTCCGAAGCCTTGATAAAATACATGAAATAGGGATCTGTAAACAAACAAACCAAAAAAATCAACAAACAACAAAAGCAACAAAAAAAAAGCAACGACAACAAACAAACAAACACGCAACAATCAATTACAGTCAGGTTAACAAGTCCATGCAATGAACATCCCTCTAAACTCCAATTTATACAGAGAAAACTGGGGTTTATGGGGGTTTATTATTTTCCTTATTGTTGCTCAAAACCACAGATTGTGGGTACTCGTTAGAACCATGAGGCCATTTAGGCGTTTATTACGAGCACCCTCGATCTATATTTGGACTAAAAATAAGAAAACTATTAAGCATTTTTATCTGAAAAATTCCAGTTATTGGTGATATGGTTACTGTTGTCCGAAGATAAGTTGAAAGTGACGTCAGCGAATGTTTTTGTTATAAAGCATTGTCCACTGTTGTCAAAAGGTAACGACGCTTCGGTAATGATGAATTATATCGGTATAGTCTGTCTTGCCAGCCAATGATGGGTATGATAATGATAACGGTGCAACCTGTCAAACCTACCTGTGGTGGTATACTCTTTTACGTCACTGTCCACTTATTCATCTATATAATATAGGTATGTTGTGTGTACTCAATAGAATTGTCCCACCGAGTGAGTGAGTGTTTGAGTTTTACCTCCCACCAACAGCTAAGGTCATACGGAGACGGGACATCGGTACTTTTTCGAGTTATATCTTTCCTTAACCCTCTCACGAGGATGGCGAGCAGGGGTACTTAATCTATACTCCAGACGGTAGGGATTTTTTACTTGCACAGGGGGCTTCCAGTCCCGATCCGAAGGACGATGCATTTAGTGGCAATCACCTCTGCAAATGATGCCAGTGGAGTTTTTTCATAATTTTATTACCGCTTCGGGGGTCTGTAGCATCATAGGCAAGTGCACTAACAACTGGGCTACCACTCTCCTTGTAAGTAAAATGTCCCACAATATCCCTAAATATATGTTACCAGGAGCACTTGGAAGAAATTCATAGGGACTCAAGAACGAATTTGGAATAACCTGGAGCACTGGGAAGAAATTCGAATATCCTGGAGCACTGGGAAGAAAATCCTATAGGGACTCAAGAATGAATTTGGAATATCCTGGAGCACTGGGAAGAAAATCCTATAGGGACTCAAGAATGAATTTGGAATAACCTGGAGCACTGGGAAGAAAATCCTATAGGGACTCAAGAATGAATTTGGAATATCCTGGAGCACTGGGAAGAAAATCCTAGGCACTCAAGAACGAATTTGAAATATCCTGGGGCACTGGGAAGAAAATGCTAGGGACTCAAGAACGAATTTGGAATAACCTGGAGCACTGGAAAGAAAATCCTAGGGACTCAAGAACGAATTTGGAATAACCTGGAGCACTGGGAAGAAACTCCTAGGCACTCAAGAACGAATTTGAAATATCCTGGGGCACTGGGAATAAAATCCTAGGGACTCAAGAACGAATTTGGAATAACCTGGAGCACTGGGAAGAAAATCCTAGGGACTCAAGAACGAATTTTGAATAACCTGGAGCACTGGGAAGAAAATCCTAGGCACTCAAGAATGAATTTGGAATATCCTGGAGCACTGGGAAGAAAATCCTAGGGACTCAAGAACGAATTTGGAATAACCTGGAGCACTGGGAAGAAAATCCTAGGCACTCAAGAATGAATTTGGAATATCCTGGAGCACTTGGAAGAAAATCCTAGGCACTCAAGAATGAATTTGGAATAACCTGGAGCACTGGGAAGAAAATCCTAGGGACTCAAGAACGAATTTGGAATAACCTGGAGCACTGGGAAGAAAATCCTAGGGACTCAACAACGAATTTGGAATATCCTGGAGCACTGGGAAGAAAATCCTAGGGACTCAAGAACGAATTTGGAATATCCTGGAGCACTGGGAAGAAAATCCTAGGGACTCAAGAACGAATTTGGAATATCCTGGAGCACTGGGAAGAAAATCCTAGGGACTCAACAACGAATTTGGAATATCCTGGAGCACTGGGAAGAAAATCCTAGGGACTCAAGAACGAATTTGGAATAACCTGGAGCACTGAGAAGAAAATCCTAGGGACTCAAGAACGAATTTGGAATATCCTGGAGCACTGGGAAGAAAATCCTAGGGACTCAAGAATGAGTCGCAATAACCATGGTAAACGAGTCATCCGTGATCGAGCTCGTATTGCAGTTTATCTGCACAGCAGAAAACAATACATCACAAAAGCACTCCTTTATAATTTTGACACCCCTCAAACTCCATTTTATATAGTAAAACTGGGGTTTACAGGGGTATACATATTTTTAGCTCACCTGACCGAAGGTCATGGTGTGCTTTTGTGATTGTGAGATGTCCGGCGTCGTCGTTCGTCGTCCAGTGCGCGTCGTCGGTGCGTAAACTTTTATTGTGAACACTCCAGAGGCCACAGCTTTGATCCAATCATAGTCAAACTTGGTCAGAATGATCACCATGACAATATATCGCTCAAGTTTGAATATAGGTCATGTCAAATCACACGATAGGTCAGTAGGACAAATCATAGAAAAACCTTTTGAACACAGTAGAGGCCACAGTTTTGATCCAATTATAATCAATCTTGCCCAGAATAATCATCTTGACAATAGCTCGGTCAAGTAATATGGGTGTTATCGGGGTCAAAATGCAGGTCAGTAGGTCAGATCATAGAAAAACATTCTGAACCCGCTGGTGACCAGAGTTTTAGTCCAATAATTATCAAACCTGCCCAGAATGATCATCTTGACAATATCTCGATCAGTTTCGAATATTGGCCATGTCGGGTCAAAAAGTAGATCACCAGGTCAAATCATAGAAAATCTTGTGGACACGCTAGAGGCCACAGTTTTGGTCTAATCATCTTTAAACTTGCTCAGAATAATCAGCTTGACAATATCTGAGATAAATATGAATATGGGGCATGCCGAGTTCAAATGTAGGTCAGTAGGTCAAATCATAGAAAAACATTGGGAACACTCTAGAGGCCACAGTTTTTGTCCAATTTGTCCAATTATCATCAAACTTGCTCAGAGTTATCATTTTGACAATATATGTACCAAGTTCGAATACGGGTCATGTCGGATACAAAAGTAGGTCTGCGGGTCATTTTTAGCTCACCAGAGCCGAAGGCTCCGGGGGAGCTTACAGTATAGGCATTGTCCGTCGTCGTCGTCCGCGTCGTCTGCGTCGTCAACATTTTCAAACAACATCTCCTCTGAAACTACTTGGCCATTTGAAACCAAATTACATGTGGTGCCTCTATGGGAAGGGGGAACGAAAGTTTGTTCGTAAGGACTGGATCACATGACCAATATGGCCGCTATGCCCATCTATCGTAAAAACCTTTAAAAATCGTCTTCTCAAGAACCGAAAGCCGATGATCTTGAAACTTGGTATGCAGCATCGGGGACTCGAGCCCTACCAAGATTGTTCGAATGATGATCTTTGGTTGACCTTGACCTGTTTTACGTCATAGTTAAATTTGGTCACTTAGACATTTATATGGAAAAAAGGCAAAACAGTGGATTTTTCTGATTGCATGGTAGCTAGTGGCATCAGAAATGGTAGTTGCAATCAGCTGAATGGAAGTTTATCAGTTCCAAAGGTCAAGGTCATTTACCAACCTTTGTCCAGGACGGCTCAGATTCAGTATTTTTATCTTCTTCACTTAATCTACTTGGACAATTGAAACCGAATTACACGTGGAGCCTGTATGGGAAGGGGGAACGAAAGTTTGTTCGTAAGGACTAGATCACATAACCAATATGGCCGCTATGCCCATATATGGTAAAAACCTTTAAAAATCTTCTTCTCAAGAACCGAACAGCCGCTGATCTTGAAACTTGGTATGCAGCATCGGGAACTCGAGCCCTACCAAATTTGTTCAAATGATGACCTTTGGTTGACCTTGACCTGTTTTACGTCAAGGTCAAATTTGGTCGCTTAGACATTTGTATGGAAAAAAGGCAAAACAGTGGATTTTTCTGATTGCATGGTAGCTGGTGGCATCAGAAATGGTATTTGCAATCAGCTGAATGGTAGTTTATCAGTTCCAAAGGTCAAGGTCATTTATCGACCTTTGTCCAGGACGGCTCAGATTCAGTATTTTTATCTTCTTCTTCACTTAAACTACTTGGCCTATTTAAGCCAAATTACATGTGGAGCCTCTATGGAATGGGGGAATGAAAGTTTGTTCGTGGGGACTGGGTCACATGACCAATATGGCCGCCATGCCTATATATGGTAAAAACCTTTGAATATCGTCTTCTCAAGAACCAAATGGCAGATGGTCTTGAAACAGGTCACTGAGACATTTATATGGAAAAAAGGCAAAACAGTGGATTTTTCTGATTGCATGGTAGCTAGTGGCATCAGAAATGGTAGTTGCAATCAGCTGAATGGAAGTTTATCCGTTCCAAAGGTCAAGGTCATTTAGCGACCTTTGTCCAGGACGGCTCAGATTCAGTATTTTTATCTTCTTCACTTAAACTACTTGGCCAATTGAAAACAAATTACATGTGGAGCCTGTATGGGAAGGGGTAACGAAAGTTTGTTCGTAAGGACTGGGCCACATGACCAATATGGCCGCTATGCCCACATATGGTAAAAACCTTTAAAATTTTTCTTCTCTAGAACCGAACAGCCGATGATCTTGAAACTTGGTATGCTGCATCGGCAACCCTGGCCCTACCAAATTTGTTCAAATGATGACTTGTTTGACCTTGACCTGTTTTCTGTCAAGGTCAAATTTGGTCACTTAGACATTTGTATGGAAAAAAAGGCAAAATAGTGAATATTTCTGATTGCCTGGTATTCTGTGACATCAACAATGTTATATGTAGTTAGCTGAATGGACGGTTATCAATTCCAAAGGTCACGGTCATCTAATGATCATGAAACTTGGTATGCAGCATCGGGGACTCGAGCCCTACCACATTTGGTCGAATGATGGCCTTTGGTTGACCTTGACCTGTTTTACGTCAAGGTCAAATTTGGTCACTTAGACATTTGTATGGATAAAAAGGCAAAACAGTGGATTTTTCTGATTACATGGTAGCTAGTGGCATCAGAAATGGTATTTGCAATCAGCTGAATGGAAGTTTATCAGTTCCAAAGGTCAAGGTCATTTACCGACCTTTATCCTGGATGCCTCTGATTCAGTTATTTTTTTTTATCTTTTTCGCCACTTAAACTGGTGGGTTGATTGAAACCAATTTACATATGGAGCCTCTATGGGTAGGGGGAATGAAATTTGTTCATAAAGACTGGGTCACATGACCAATATGGCCGCCATGCTCATATATGGTAAAAAAACTTAAAGAATTTTCTTCTCAGGAACCAAATAGCTTATGACCTTGAAATATGGTATGTAGCATTGGGGACTCGGGTCCTACCAAATTTGTTCAAATGATGATCTTTAGTTGACCTTGACCTGTTTTACGTCGAGGTCAAATTTGGTCACTTACACATTTGTATCGAAAAAGGGCAAGATAGTAGATTTTACTGATTGAATGGTAGCCGGTCGCATCAGAAATATCATTTACAATCAGATGAATGGGAGTTAATCAATTCCAAAGGTCAAGGTCATTACTGACCTTTGTCTTGGATGACTCAGATTCAGTATTTTTATCTTCTTCTCCAGAAAAAATAGTTTTGCTGATTGAAACCAAATTACATGAAAAGCTCCTATGGGGTTGAGGCAATTAAACATTATTTGTGGTATTGTGGTCACATGACCAAGATGGCACCTTTCCTGTATATGGTATAAACCACATGACCTCTGGTGAGCGTAGTGGCCCATGGGCCTCTTGTTTTTCATAACTTAGGAAAGTAGAAGTAAAACAAAGACCAGGAATCGATACAATTAACTTACTCCACCCATCAAAGACACCAAAGGGAAAGAAACACAAACATTAAGCGACCAGGCCATAATGGAAACCTAAAAAGGCCATAAGGACAGTTACTTTCCCACAAAATGGCCATATGGCCATCCAAAATAAAAAGACACAAGTGATACACTCAGTGATACATAGAGCATTCATATCTTGCACGTAGGTTCCTTGTGACAAGAATTTCAAACTGATACATACTTTTGACCTGTGACCTTGACATGTGACCTACTTTATCATAACTTTTGAACCATTTGAGATAGAGCCTTAATATTTGGTATGTAGGTTCCCTGTGACAAGGGCTTTTTACCCATTCAAAATAAATCGACCTATGATCTTGACATTGACCTTCTTTGTGATAACTTTTGAACCATTTGAGATATAGCCTTCATATTTTGCACGTATGTTCCTTGTGACGAGGGCTTCCCACCATACAAATTTTACACCTGTGACCTTGACCTTTGACCTACTTTGTCATAATTTTATGAACCTTCATATTTGGCCTGTAGGTTTCTTGTGACAGGACCTGTGACATTGACTACGAGCTGTGACCTATTTTATCATAACTTTTGAAACATTTGAGATAGATCCTTCATACTTGGCATGTGTGTTTGTTGTGACAAGGGCTGCCACCCATGCAAACATTTTGACCTGTGAGCTACTTTGTCGTATCTTTTTAACCATTTGAGATAGAGCCTTCATATTTGACATGCAGGTTGCTTGTGACAAGGGTTTCCCACTCATACATAAGTTTTAACATGTGACCTTGACCTTTGATCTACTCTGTCATAACTTTTGAACCATTTGAGTCAGAGCCATCATATTTGACATGTATTTGTCTTGTGAAATGGGCTTCCCACTCATACAAACAATTTTGACGTCTGACCTTGACTATGACCTGTTACCTTCTTTATCATAACTTTTTAACCAGTTGAGATTGAGCCTTCATATTTGGCATATAGGTTTCTTATGAGAAGGGCTTCCCACTCATACAAAAGTTTGGCCTGATACTTTGATTGGTGACCTACTTAATCATTTCTTCTGAACCGTTTAAGATAGAGTCTTCATATCTGGCATGTAGGTTTCATGTGGCATGGTCTTCCCACTCATACAAATTTTGAATTGTGACCTTGATCTTGATCTGTCACCCACTTTAATAGAACAATTTACCTCGACCAATGGACATGTCAGTGTTTCAAAACCACATCTTGTTCAGGTGACCCTTCTGTCAAAATTGTTCGAATTGTTCCACTCCACTGAACAAGATGGTCCCAGGAACACTATGGATCAGGTGAGCGATCCAGGACCTTCATGACCCTCTTGTTTCTTATTTCTGCTCGAAATCATAGGGAGGGAGGGAGGTCATAGGTAGGTAGGTAAGTAAGTTGGATCGTAGGTAGCTAGGATCGTAGGTATGTATGTTTTGGTAGGTAGGTTGGTATGCTTGTAGGTATGTAGGTGCGGGATGGCGATGAGGTAGATAGGTAGGTTTATAGGACGGTCGTAGGTAGTTTAGTAAGTAGGTAGGATCGTAGGTAGGTAGGATCGTGGTTATGTATGTTCTGGTAGGTTTGTTGGTAGGTAGGTAGGTATGTAAGAAGGTAGGTAGATAGGTAGGTAGGTAGGTAGGTAGGCAGGAATGTAGGTAAGTAGGTATGTACGTACGTATATCGATATGTAGTTAGATAGGTGTATAGGTTGGTAGGTGGGTAGAGTAGGTAGGTAGACATGCAGTAAGGAGGTAGGATAATAGGTAAATAGGGTGGTAGAGTGGCTGGGTAGGTAGTTACGTAGGTAGATAGGTAGGTACGTAGGTAGGTTCGGACTTACGACCGGACGGACAGACAGACATTAATTTTCTAATTTCGAACTTCTTATTTCTAACTTATAATCTTTAAAATTCTTTCTTCTAACTTCAATCTTCTGTCTTCTAACTTCGACGTTGTTGGTAGGTAGGCGGGTAGGTAAGTACGTACATAGATACGCGCGTTCGTTCGTAGAAAGGTAGGTTTTGTAGGTGTGAGGCTGGATGGGTAGATAGGAAGTTATGCATGTATGTGGTAGGTAGGTGTGGGTTGTTGGCGAGGTAGGTAGGGCTGTAAATAGGTTCGTAGGTAGGTAGGTTCGCAGGTAGGTAGGTAGGTACGTAGGAAGGATCGTAGATACGTAGGGAAGTAGGTACATATGTTTCGGTAGGTAGGTGTGGGATGGTGGTGAGGTAGGTAAGAGTGTAGGTAGATAGGTAGGTAGGTAGATAAAAATGTAGGTAGATAGGCAGGTAGGTAGGTAGGTAGGTAGGTAGGTAGGAAGGTAGGAAGGTATGTAGGTAAGTAGGATGGTAGGTAGGTAGGTAGGTAGGTAGGGTACATACATACATACGTTCTACATACATACGCACCTGCGTAAGTTTTCATTCAGTTTTATGTCCCACCGGAGACCGGACCTAGGTTGAAAGACTCATCCGAAAGTCTGTGAAAACCCGGGATCAAACGTGTGACCCTATGTATATGAGGTGAGTAACACAAATTCTACACCAAAAAGATTCTTTCCGTATGGAAACGGCGGTAAGACGTACATTTTCTTATTTCTACCTGCCTGACTGCCTGCCTGTGTAAAAGTCCAACAAAATTGGTCGCAATTGGTCGCAATGTATTCAAAATGACTTTAAGTGTTGACAGGGACTTTAAACCTCAAGTCAAACAAACAAACAAACAAACAATCACCTACCAACCTTTCCACCAAGATACACCCTCTCCTACCTACCTACCTAACAAGCAATACACCCTCCCAATACACCCTCCCATCCACCTACACAACATGCCTACTCCTCTCTCACTCCCTCCCTCCAACCCTACCTACCTACACGCATAAATCTACCCCGCCCAACCTACCTAGCCACCCACCCAGGCACCTAGCTACACAGCCAACTACCTACCTACCTACCTACCTACCCAGCCACCCACCTGCCCACCTACCTACCTACCTAGCCACACAAGCTCCTAACCTACCTACCTACCATCCCGTCTACCTACCTACCCAGCCACCTACCTACCCAGCTACCTTTCTACCAGCCACCTACCTACCTACCTACATAGCCACCAAAGCTTCTAACCTTCCTACTTACCTACCTACCTACACCTACCTACCTACCTACCTACCTACCTACCTACCTACCTATCTATCTATCTATCTATCTATCTATCTATCTATCTATCTATCTATCTATCTATCTATCTATCTATCTATCTATCTATCTATCTATCTATCTATCTATCTATCAATACACGCTCCCAAATAGACACTCCAATCTACCGACACGACCCCGCTACCCCTCCCTTCCTCCCTTCAACCCTATCTATCTAACAAGCAATACACCCCCCCCCAAAATACACCCCCAATCCACCCACACGACCTCCTTACTGCTCCCTCCCTCCAACCCTTCCTCCTACCTACCCATCTACCTACCTACCCAGCCACCTACCTACCCAGCCAACTACCTACCTACCTACCTACATACATACCTACATACATACCTAGCCACCCAAGCTTCTAACCTATCTATCTATCTATCTATCTATCTATCTATCTATCTATCTATCTATCTATCTATCTATCTATCTATCTATCTATCTATCTAGCTAGCTACCTACCATCCCGTCTACCTACCTACCCAGCGACCTACCTACCCAGCCACGTACCTACCAGCCACCTACCTACCTACCTACACTGCCACCAAAGCTTCTAACCTACCTACCTACCTACCTACCTACCTACCTACCTACCTACCTACCTACCTACCTACCTATCTATCTATCTATCTATCTATCTATCTATCTATCTATCTATCTATCTATCTATCTATGAAACAATACACGCTCCCAAATAGACACTCCAATCCACCGACACGACCCCGCTACCCCTCCCTTCCTCCCTTCAACCCTACCTGCCTACCTACCTTACCTATCTAAATCTACTCCGCCAATCGGGACTTGAAGGAATAGATGAGCTGCATGATGTCCGACCGCACATGAGTGCTGGTAAACCGCTTTAGCCTGCCCAGGCAAAGCTATGCGAGTCCATGCATATAAACCTGTTTTTGTTTTATTGGGCGGCAGGTCTAGAGATGTCTTTTCAACTCAAATTTGGGTGCCACGAAATTAAAAGCGTCGTCTGCAAAATGACCTATGTAGTGTTGATGGGAACGTTAAATCTCAAATCAACCTACCTACCATCCTACTTACCTACCTACCCAGCCACCTACCTACCTACCTACATACCTATCTACCTAGCCACCCAAGTACCTAACCTACCTACCTACCTACCTACCTAAATCTACCCCGCCCATCGGGACTTGAAGGAATAGATGGATTGCATAATGCCCGACCGCACATGAGTGCTGGTAAACCGCTTAAGCACGTCCAGGTAAAGTGATGAGAGACACACCGTCCCTGCATATAAATCCTATTTGTTTCATTGGGCGGCAGGTCTTGGTGGGGACATTAAATCTCAAATCAACGTAACTTTTTTACTCAGCCGGCTTGAAGAAATAGATGGGCTGCATGATGCTTCCATGCAGAGCTGAAACCGACCTCACACTAGTACTGGTAAACCGCTTAGACTATCTAAGCCTGACCAGGTAAAGCTGTTCCAGACGGACCATCTTTGTTTATAAACCCTATTGGTTTCATAGGGCGACAGGGCTTGAGCTTGAGATGTCATTTCATCTCAATGTCGGTAAAAGTCCCACCAATTTGGAAGCAACTTCTCCTAAAATGACATATACAGTGTTGACGGGGTCGATAAACCTCAAATCAAACAAACAAAACCTACCTACATGTACCTACCTACCTACCTACCTACCTACCTACCTAGCCACCCAAGCACCTTACCTACCTACCTACCTACCTACCTAGACAACGTCGAAGTTAGAACTGTCCTTAACGTTTTTTTTTCGTTATTTGATAATCAACACCACTATGAATACGGACCATCTCGACCCTTAGTTCAGTCGCCCTGAGTGATCTCGGATGTTGCAGTTTGGCCTAGATCAAGTCGGACCCCAATATAAGTTCAGCTTGACAGGTTTGTCTTTAATCAAGATAATATTCTTCTACGTTCTATAGTATCTGTTTTTCCTTGGGTCCCTGCCAGTCGGGACTTGGTGAATAAATAAATAAATAAATAAATTAATAAATGGTGATGATAATCATATGATAAAATCACTAGTAACACAGCTTAGTTTCCTGAGATAGGCTTCTCAAGCATAAAATTAAAGTTTATTTGCCAGAATAATTTATCATTTAATATACTTAGAGAACTGGCATGGTTGGCCTATTTAGCATAGAGTAACGTCCCGTTGATTGCTGAAAATGCCTATTTTAGACATTTGTCATCACCCTAGCCTGTTCAGTTTTGATCGAATCTTCCTGAAAC
This sequence comes from Lucinisca nassula, assembly GCA_963580285.1. Classification (NCBI taxonomy): domain Eukaryota; kingdom Metazoa; phylum Mollusca; class Bivalvia; order Lucinida; family Lucinidae; genus Lucinisca; species Lucinisca nassula. Next base: position 109,884,665 of record OY757012.1, on the reverse strand, counting down.
TTATATATAAGTCAGGGATAAAAACTCAGATGAGTATTAAAACCGGCGATGTCGGCCTATTTCTAATATAGTTATGCCCCCTTCGTTGCTGAAAGTGCCTACTTGGGACCTTGTCATCGACATAGGTCCTCACGTTTTAAAGTTTGAACAACTTCTGTTCCTAAACCAGTTGATGGATATTAGCTCACCTGAGCAGGTGAGTATGATGATCACCCGGTGACTACCATACGTTCGTCGTCAGTAGTTGGTCGTCCGTCATACATCATTAACATTTACCTTGTCCACGCTCTTTGCTTCAATCTTCATTAAACTTTAACAGAGTGTTCGACGAGGCTCGAACCACAGCGTTCAGAGACCTAATGATTAGGAGTCAGCGCTCTTATCCACGAGGCCACGGAGGCCCGTCATCTTGCTCAAGTTAAAATATGGGCCATGTCGAATAAACAACTAGGTCACTTGGTAATGTTTCTTTAAAACCTTGTTTACCCAGAAGAGGTCACAGTTTTTCATCAATCTTTATGAAACTATACCAGAATGTCTGTCTTGATTTTATCTTGGTCATTTGCGAACGTGGGTCAAAAGATCACTAGGTCAAATTGCTTTAACCCATAAAATGCCATCATATACTGTCAAGATTGGATGATTTGCAAGGAAAATCTGTTCTAGGTAGGTGTAGTTCTATCCCTTAAGATGCCAATCAGAACAACTGCCGTCTGCTTAGTTGTCTGCCGGTTACTATATAGTTTTAGATAGATTGCAAAAAGATTCAGCAGACGACATGAACAGACGACCTTTTCAGATGCAGTTTTGTTCTCGGTTAAAACCTTGCTCAGCCTCCGAGGCCACAAGTTTGACTCAGTCTTTATGACACTATAATAGAATATTTGCCCTGATGAAAAGTTGGTCATGTTTGAATGTAGGTCATGTCGGATAAAAAACTAGAGCACTAGATCAAATTGCTATAAAATCTTGTTCACCCTTTAGATGACATGTCTTCAGCCTCCTTGAATCTGCACCAGAATGTTTGTCTTGATGATATCGTGGTCTAATTTGAATGTGGGTCATGTCAGATAAAAAACCAGGTCACAAGGTCAGATTGCTTTAAAATCTTGTTCACCGTCTAGAGTCCATAATTTTGCTACTCTGCCAGGTTGTTTGATTTGATGTTATCTTGGTCAAGTTGGTATTTAGGTCATGTCAGCTCAAACACAATACCACTAGGTCAACTTGCATTAACCCTTTTTGTACCAGATGGAATCTTCCTCCTTATGTATACCAGGAGTCCATTTCAAAATTTAGGGGTGTCAGGTTTTGTTTTCTTCAAAAACTATTTGGATATTGCCTGACAAATTTGCAAACAGTGTAGGCCCTGATCAGCCGCCGCGTTCTGCGGCGTCTGATCTTGGCCTACACTGTTTGCCAGGGTACCCGTTTTGGGGTTTCCGGTACAAAATGGGTTAATACATTGTACATCCTCTAAAGGCCATAGGTTTGCATCAATCTTCATGAAACAATTCCAGATTGTTTGTCATGAATATATCTGAGTCAAGTTTGAATATGTGCCATGTCAGATCAAAAACTAGATCACAAGGTCAAATTGCTTTTATACTTTGTTCACCCTCTAGAGGCCACAGTTTTGCTTCAACCTTTATGCAACTTTGCTAGAATGTTTGACATAAGAATATCATGGTTATGTTAAGATACGGGTCATATTGAATCTAAAACTAGGTTACCAGGTCAAATTGTTCTAAAACATTGTTCACCCACTAGAGGCCACAGTTTTGTTTTAATCTTTATGAAACTGACAGCTGACTCAGAATGTTTGGTCAGTTTGGAATATGGGTCGTGTCAAGTGAAAAAGTAGGTCACTTTTCAAATTATTTCAGAATAATGTTCAGTCAAAGTTTTGCTTAGTCTTCATGAAACTTTGCCCGAATATTTGTCTTGATGATATTTCTATTTAGTTTTAATATGGGTTATACAGAAAACTAGAAATGCGTCCATAGGACAAGGATGCCCCAACCTGAAAAATCCATCCATGAACAACAACGATATTGAGTGGACACAAGAAAAAACAAACACTTTTCTTCACCTCTGACCTGTAAGTATGACCTTGACCTTGGATGTACCAACCTGGTCTTGCGTATGACACACTGACCCATGATGGTTAATCGGCCCCCGCCCATCGGGGCTTAAAGAAATAGATGGGCTGCATGAGCTAAAACCGACCCACAAACCGGTACTGGTAAACCGCTTAGAGGATCTTAGCCTGCCCAGGTAAAGCGGTGCAAGTTGGACCGTCCATGCTTATAAGCCCTATTGGTTTCACTGGGCGGCAGGGCTTGAGATGTCATTTCATTTCACTGTTTGGTAAAAGTCCCACAAAAGTGGAAGCAACGTCTCCAAAATGACCTTTACAGTGTTGACGGGGACGTTCAACCTCAAATCAAACAAACAAACAAACAAATCATGATGGTTAACATTTATACCAAGTAATTTTTAAATCCATTCAGAATAACCAGACACAAGAAAAAGACATTTTTCTTACCTCTTACGTCCAAGTATGACATTGACCTTGGCGGTACCAACCTGAGTCTTGGGCACGACGCATCGTCTCATGAAGGTTAACATTTCTGCCAAGTAATTTCAAAATCCATCCAGAAATAACTAAGTTTTTGACTGTGTTTAAGATTTGGACCCTTTTTTAATATTTGACGTCTAAGTATGACCTTGAGCTTGGAGGTAAGGACCTTGGTTTTATGTGAGGCAGATTGTCTCATAATGGCTAACATTTCTGCCCAGTAATTTCAAAATTCATCCAGAAATAAAAAAGTTATTGACCACGTTTAAGTTTGGACACTTATTTTTACCTTTGACCTCTAAGTACGACATTGACCTTGGAGGTATGGATATGGGTTTTGTGCATGACTCATCGTCTTATGATGGTTAACATTATTTTCTGCCTTGACCTTGGATATGGGTTTTGTGCATGACTCATCGTCTTGATGGTTAACGTTTCTGCCAAGTAATTTCAAAATCCATTCAGAAATAAGAAAGTTATTGACCATGTTTAAGTTTTGTACACTTATTTTTACCTTTGACCTCAAAGTACGACCTTGACCTTGGAGAAATGTATATGGGTTCTATGCATGACTCATCGTCTTATGATGGTTAACATTATTTTCTGCCAAGTAATTTCAAAATCCATCCAGAAATAAGAAAGTTATTGACCATGTTTAAGTTTCGGACCTTTTTTTTACCTTTTACATCTAAGTGTGACCTTGACCTTTGGGGTACGGACCTGGGTTTTGCACGTGACACATCGTCTCATGATGGTTAACATTTCTACAAAGTAATTTCAAAATCCACCCAGACATAAGAAAGTTATTGTCTGCGTTTAAGTTTCGGACGGACGGACGAACGAACGGACGGACGGACAGAGGCAACGCTATATGCCTTTCCACCATTCTTCGAATGGCGGGGGCATAAAACCTAGTTGACCAGATCAAATTTCTTTAGATAATATCTTGTCCACACTACTTAATATCTTGTGCGCACAAGATATTATCTTGTTCGCACCACATGTTATTTTGTTTGCACAACATAGATCTTTGGAAGTTATGCGAACAAGATATTATCACGCACAAGATATTATGTTGTCCGCACAAGATATTAAGTTGTGCGAACAAGATAATATCTTGTGCGCACAAGATATTATGTTGTCTGCACAATATCTATGTTGTGCAAACAAGATATCATGTTGTGCGACCAAGATAATAAGTTGTGCGCACAAGATCTTTGTTGTAAAACAAGATAATATGTTGTGCGAATAAGATAATAAGTTGTGCGCACAATATATTGTCTTGTTATAATATTAAAATGAATCGCATGTCCGTAACCACGAGAAAGTATTTTTATGTATTTATTTTATCCTTTTTTTGGGAATTAGTGGCCGTGGGTAAGAATGAATGTAGGTTAACATATTGATTCGTTTCTATAACACATTCGCATCTATCATTTTTATTTATTTATTTGTTTACTTTGAATAGCAATTTTTATTTTTATTTTTATAAATGAAAAATAATTTCCCAGTAATTATCCAGTAATTATCAAAAGTTTAAAAAAAAAATCTTACAGCCTCGATTAAAATTGCAGTATCTTTTTCCTGAAAAAGTTTGTACAAGTTGTGTCTTTTAAAACAATATCTCAAATGCTTTAAATAAAAATAAACAATCAGACTGCTCCTATTTCTTTAAAGTCCAATATCATTTATGTTTTAAAGGGCGGTATTAGATTTCATGTTGAAATAGAATGGCATTCATACAAGGAACGCTCTGAGATTGTCTTAAACTGAAAGATAAAAATTGATATCATTTTTATTCTTAAATGGCGGTAAAGGTCATTTTCTATTTACTATCAAGATCCTTCAGATCAATTCACAGAGACTTATTATCTCTTTTATGACCACAAATATCATAAGGAGAAAAACATATTCCTTCTTGCTTATGCATTGGTGATAAAACTGTCCTAAAACAAAGATTAGGAAATTCTTTGACCTATATAGATATGGCTGGAAGGAGACGACTTACAGCTGTATACCATAACTATTCTATGCAGAGATGACCTCACACGAGTTAACGTTTCATATGACTTTGGCGAGTTTCATAAATTTCATATGAAACGGCCTCTCATGTGAGATCCATTTTACCATATATCTCTTTTGTTTTGCATCTTCTCCCAGAAAATGGGTTAAATGTCTACAGGAGACAACGGCGAGATAACGTTTCACGTCTTTGCTATGCGATATTTGATACTACACACACGAAAGTACGCCTATTTAATTCTGACCCCATTAAACCCCATTTTTGTATAGTAAAACTGAGATGTTGCACTGACGAGTTAGGGGGCCTCCACGCGGACTGAACAAATTTTTTGTCTAAATCGCGACGGAAACAAGGGCGAGGACTGTGGCCACGTAAAATCGAATTGAGCCCCCCACCTCCCCACAGTGGAATTCGTTTAACTGACTCTTCTAAGGTGGTCCTTCTGTCGCGGTTTATTTTTGTTATGGTTTGTCTTTGAGTGTGTGTATCGCTTATATTATTTTGTTTTGGATAGCCAATTGACCATTGTGGGAAAGTAACTGTCCTTTTGGCTTTCCACTATTGACGTTTCCATTAGGGTCTAGTTGTTTCATGTTTGTGCTTCTTTCCCTTTGGTGTCTCTGATGGGTTATGGGTTAATTGTATCGATTCCTGATCATTGCCTTCATTTCTATTTTACAGGGGTGTACATTATTTTTTATATTTCTGTTCAAAAACAGAGATTGTGGGTACTCGTTAGAACAGCCTCGCCGAGACCGTTCTAGCGAGTATCTGAGCAGAAATTTGAAAAACAAAAAGACTTTTTATCTGAAAGTTCTCAGATTGTGGTGGTAAAATTTCCAATAAATTTGAATGTGCGTGTTTGCGTAATTACCTGCTACTTATGGCAAATATGTATTTGTCGAGGTGAGTCAAAAACATTGTTGTCATCCCGGAGAGAGTCGTTCATTAATTTCGCTGTTTCTCAGGTCAAAATATTTAATAGTACGTGAAATAAACCCCACTTTATATATTAAAGAAAACTGGAAGTAACCTGGTGTGCTGTTAATTGTGGAATGCAGTATCTTGGACAGACTAATCGTAGGTTAAAACAAGATTTGATGAGAAATAGAAGTGAAAGCAATGTTCAGGAATAGATACAATTATCCCAAAGCTCCCATCAAAGACCAAAAAGGAAAGAAACACAAAGATGAAATAACTAGACCCTAATGGAAACACCAATAGCGGAAAGTCAAAAGGACAGTTACTTTCCCACAAAATGGCCAATTGGCTATCAAAAACAAAAAATATAAGCGATACACACACTCAAAGACAAACCATAACAAAAATAAACCACGACAGAAGAACTGCCTTTGAAGGTTAGTGAAACGAATTCCACTGGGGGCTTATATCGATTTTACGCGGTCGCAATCCATTTGTTCAGAACGCATGAAGGCCTCTTAACTCATCAGTGCAACATATCCGAGAACACAAAAATCAAACAACCACAGAGATGAAACAGCGGTTAGGAATCGGCAGCAAGAAACCACTAAAATGCAGGAGTAAAAGAAAACCAACAGTTAGACTACGATGGGCCCGACCAGAGACAGAGCATTTTACTATCGTAGAATGAGAAATAGAAGTGGAGGCAATGATCAGAATTTGATACAATTAACCTACAGCTCCCTTCAGAGACACCCAAGGGAAAGAAACACAAACATGAAACAACAGACTCCAATTGAAACATCAACAGCGGAAAGCCAAAAGGACGGGTACTTTCCCACAAAACGGCCAATAGGCTATCCAAACTAAAATAATATAAGCGACACAAACACCCAAAGACAAACCATAACAAAAATAAACCACGACAGAAGAACCGCCTTGGAACGGTCAGCGGAAACGAATTCCACTGGTGGGCTTAAATCGATTTTACGTGGCCAGAATCCTCGCCCTTACTTCCGTTGCGATTTAGACAAATAATTCTGGACACATTATGAGAACACACCCGTGCGACATAGAGCATTTTTCACGTTTCCAAAAATGGCTAATTTTCTGATGAAATACTTTTCTAATAAATGCTCAAAACATAGGTTGTGGGTGCTAGTTATAACCGCCTCATTGAGGCGGTTCTAACGAGTACACACAACCTATGTCTTGGACAAGAAATAAGAAAAAATAATGTATACCCCCTTAAACCCAAGTTTTCTCTATATAAATTGGGATTTAGGGGGTTCTTCATTTCACGGACTTGTTCACGTGATGTCCAGGAGAATAAATCCTACGACATTATAATCAGTAATATGACGCAGCTCTCTTAACAAGAGGTTATACCCAACATGCTCTTCGTCCTTACATCGATTCTGAAATTAATCACAAACGTACTACACTGAAATAGCTTTCATAAATAAAGGCATGGATTGTATTGATTAGTCTAGTATGCTGCGGGACAGTCGGCGATTTCATCCATTCATACTTATTTTCAAAATACTGAAACACCGATAATTTGCTATATAAGTACAACAAACATGACTCTTTATTTACTGGAGGAAATAAAGAATACTTACTGTTCTAGCCATCACGTTTAACCCATATATGCCTATGGGCCCTTTTCTGGGACATCTGCAGACAGTGCAGACCCAGATCAGACGCCGCAGAACGCGGCGTCTGATCTGAGTCTACACTGTTTGCGTAAAGAAAATTCATGATTGTAAAGTTTCCCACAAACATAAATAAACCTGGCATCCCTAAACTTGGAAAGGGACCACTCCAAACTTACTAGGTGGAAGACTCCATTGTCATAAATGGGTTAATTTCGTTAAACTTCTTTAAGATCTTGATATTGATTCAAACACTCCTGATACCCAAGACTGTAAAGACTCAGTGAATTTCTATCCATCAGCTGGCCATGTAATTACTGTGAATTTAAAATCATTTCTTATTTTGGAATAAGAAATATAATTTCTAAAGGACCGAAATACCGATTTCCTGCCAATATTTGATTCCAATAGGTGAAGGGTAGAAATTGCTGCTGCCTTGAACGAATTCGGTAATCGATGGTGTAAGCAAGAGTATATTGAACACAAAGCCATTAAAGAATGGTAACTGAGCATTTGGTAAACTAATGATCAAACGCATTTCTTTCTGTTCTCAAAACACTAGTTTATACCCCCTTAACCAAAGACGGCTTAACGTCACCTTAAACTAGGTAATTTCATAGGAAGTGTGTTTTGGCTCCGGAAGGCAAGGCCGCAAACATGTCGGCTCTACTATGTTAACACTCTTCAACAAGATCTTTATGGCACAGAAGTTTGTGGGCTGCAGCCTTTGACTGACGGGAGGTATGTGGTTAATGATCATTCAGGTTGGCTGTATGTGTTAACAAAGGCCAAGTAGACTTCCTACGCTATATCGGTTACCTAAACGTCACAAAAGACCCGACAAGGCAGCGTTTATTGCAAATTTAAGTTCTTGTACCACTACTGAGCTTTCTGAATTATTCACCTATTGTCTTACTGCCAAAAAGCATGTAATCAAATCCTGCAACGAAGTCTATGAAAGATCAGAGAGAAATCTGTTTTGGTCTATTGAATATTCGAACGAGGTTTTAAGTAAACTAAAATCTAGACGTTTTCTTGAATTTAGTTTGTCAACTTATGATTATTCCAGGCTTTATACGACACTACCGATTGACCTCATAAAAAGAAAAAAAAAGAATGATTTAATTGAACGGATGGAAGTGGTAAGGCAATTGTATCGAATCACGATCATTGCATTCTCTTCGTTTTTGGTTTATTTTATTTTTATTTTTTTTTAGATTTTGTCAACATTCTTGTCCTGTTGAAAGTTTTTGTGGTTTTTGTGGGTTCATTCTTCTGTATATGTTTGTGTCTTATTATTTGGATTCTTTTGGAGGTTTTATGTCTCACTCTTTCACCTCTTTTATAGATTTTTTTCACTTCTTTTGAAAGGTTTGTGTCTCGTACGTTCACTCTGTTTGACATGTTTTAGTCTGTTTTTAGCTCACCAGAGCCGAATGCTCCGTGGGAGCTTATAAAATAGGCAGCTGTCCGTTGTCGTCGTCGTCTGCGTCGTCGTCAACACTTTCAAACGATATCGCCTCTGAAACCACTGTGCCGATTGAGCCTAATTTTTATCTGTAGTGTCCTTGGGCTAAGGAATTGAAAGTTTGTGCATTTTATTAAAATCGACTCATTCGTTTTGCTGCTATGGCAACTTAGAGTTTCCATGGACTTATAGTCGGGAAAATTGAAAAATGGCATTTACTGCCAAGCTTTTGAGGATATTTTGACAATACTTTCATAGAAATGTTCCTCGAGCAAGCATGCTTTTTTCGCAATATGATTTTAGCCTACTGGTCAAAAGTATTCTTTGTTCTTCCATCTGTCCGTTCTTCTGTCCTTCCGTTTGATCATTTTTTTTGAAAAAAAAATTCTCAAGTTATGATCCTTTGAAAATTTGAGCATTTTAAGTTTGTAAGCAGAATATCTCTAAAACTACTTCAGCTATTGCCTTGAAACTTTACAGGCTGATAGGGGATGGTGAGTAGATGACCTGATCTACTTTTGGAAAAAAATCACAAATTTTCTTCTTGGGTTATGGCCCTTTGGACAATTTGTCATTTTAACCTTGTAAGCAAGATATCCCAAAAACTGTTTGAGATATTGCCTTCATACTTAGCAGATTGATAGGGGATGATGAGTTGATGACCTGATTAAGTTTTGAAAAGAAATCTGAAATTTTCTTCTTGTGTTATGTCCCTTTGAAAATTTCGGCATTTTAATCTTATAAGCAAGATGTCTCAAACCTGTTTAAGTTATTGCCTTCAAACTGCATAGACTTACAGGGGAAGATGAGTGTATGACCTGATCTATTTTTGAAGAAAATAAGATTTTTTCCTGTGATTTAGCCCTTTGAAAATGTGGGAATTTTAAGATTGTAAGCAAAATATCTCTTGAAACTATTTGAACTATTGTCTTAAAACATGACGGCCTGACAGAGGCTGATGAGTAGATGATCTGATTAACTTTTGAAAAAAAATTCTTCTTGAGAAGTGGCCCTTTGAAAATTTCGGCATTTTATCATTGTAGGCAAGATATCTCAAAACCTAAGTTATTGCCTTGAAGTTTTACAGACTGATAGGGAATTGTAAGTAAATGACCTCATCAACTTTTAAAATGTCTGAAATTTTCATCTTGAGTTATGTCCCTTTGAAAGTTTGGGCATTTTAACTTTGTAGGCAAAATAACTTGAAAACAATTTGAGCTAGAAAAGCTAATAGGGGATGATGAGTAGACGACCTGATTAAGTTTTATTCTTGAGTTATGGCCCTTTGAACAGTTCGTCACTTGAACCTTATAAGCGAGATATCTTAAAAAATGTTTTAAGATATTGCCTTGGAACTTTACAGGATGATAGGGAAGGATGAGTAAAAGGTCTGCATTACGAAAATTCACCGCTGAAAAACGAAAATTTTAAAATGAAAATTGTGATATTTTTCTTATTTCTGCTCAAAATATAGATAATGGGTACTCGTTAGAACCGCCTCATCGAGGCGGTTCTAACAAGTACCCACAATCTCTATTTTAGAGCAGAAATAAGAAAAATAAGGTATACCCCTGTAAACCCCAGTTTTACTATATAAAAATGGGGTTCAAAGTGGTCAAAATTATAAAGGCGTGTTTTTGTGATGGTTAACTGGCTCTTCAGTTTGGTTGCTTTGACAACTTCGAGTTTCCTTAGACTTATAATGCGAACATTGAATAATGATATTCACTGGCAAGCCTTTGTAGTATCTGGAAACGTTCCAGGAGGAATGTTCTATCAACCATATGATTTTATACCCACTGCTCATTTTTAATGGTTGCACTGGAAACCAAAATAAAAAATCTCAGAAACCATTATGCTGTATGAGGCTTAGATTTTGTTTTAGATTTATCTGACCCTCAACAGGTTTTGTGCTTTTTATAAAATACGTCTTTTTAGTTTGGTTGCTATGGCATCTTAGAGTTTCCATAGACTTATAATGTTGAAAATCGAATACTGACATTTACTGACAAACTTTACAAACTTTCATAGAAATGTATCGTAAGCATCTTCTATTTGCTACATGATTAAAGGCCTGCTGCTCATTTTAATGGATCCATCGGAAACCAAAATGCAAAATAATAATAAGAATAATAATAATAATAATAATAATAATAATAAACAAACTTAAAAACCATCTCCTCAGAAACCATATGCAGCATGAGGCTGAGCTGGGTGGTTGGGTGAGGCAAATGCGTCCATCTGATATTGGGTTACAGTTGGGTTAGACCTGCTGTCCTTGCAGTAGGTAAGGGTGTTGTTGTTACTTAGTCTGTTTCTACTCTTTCATTCTCCTCATTCCCTCAATTGCATCTCCTCTACTATCCGTTCAATTTCTTTTTTCACTCTCTCTTGGAGACGACACAAAATCACCCACAAAGGTTGACGTGTCTTTAAACCCAAAACAATCAATCAAAGCATGAGGCTGAGGTTTTTTTAGTAATATTCACCATATTAGCCGTTACAGACATTACGATAACACACCCGTGCGGCATAGTCCATTTTTTAACATCTCCAAAATGGCCATTTTTTTCTGATGAAAATCCGTGATATGTTTCCTATAAATACTGCAAACATAGGCTGTAGGTGCTCATTAGAACCGCCTAATTGAGGCGGTTCTAACGAGTACCAACAACCTATGTCTTCGAGCAGAAATAAGAAAAATAATGAATACCCCCGTAAACCCCAGTTTTCTCTATATATAAAGTGGGGTTAAGTGGGGTCATCATTTCACGGACTTGTTCACGTGATGATAGGTGTTTTTTTTTGTTGTTTCTTTTTTAGCTCACTAGAGCCGAAGGCTCCGGGGGGGGGGGGGTGGGGGGTGCTGAAAGGATTGACAGTTGTCTGTTGTCTGGGGTTAACACTTTCAAAGGACATTTCTGAAGCCACTGGGCCAAGGGGATCCAAATTTCTTCTGTAACATCCTTGAGCTGATGCCTGCCATGGCTAATTATAATAAATGCCTGCCAGTGGACAGGGCCCACCTTAGCTCTGGTGAGCAAAGTGGCCCATGGGCCTCTTGTTTTATTTTCCATTAACCTATAATTCACTTCCGTTGGCAGTTTTTGTATTGCAATGTTTCGTCTCTTTATTTTTTATGCCCCGGGAATCTAGGATTCGAGGGCATATAGTTTTGTTCTGTCTGTCTGTCCGTCTGTTTGTCGTTTGTCGGTTAGTTTGCTTGCCTGTTTGTCTGTCCACAAAAACCTTTACATTTGGCATAATTAGTTTTGAATAGTAACTGATAGGGCTTTCATATTTCACATGTGCATTCCACGCATAAGACCTTTTTCAGTGGTACCATAATTTTTGACCTCGTGACCTTGACATGTACGTTTGACCTACATGTACCTTTTAAAAACTGTAACATTGGCCATACTTTCGATTGGTAAGTGGTAGGACTTTAATATTTCAAATGTGCATTCTATGTCACAAGACCTTTCCAAGAGTACCATAACTGTTTACATAGTGGCCTTGACCTTGACATTTGACCTACTTTTCAAAAACTTTAACAATGGCCTTTACTTTCGATTGGTAAGTGACAGGGCTTTCATATTTCACATGTGCATTCTCTGTCACAAGACCTTTCCAATGATCCCATAATTTTTGACCTTGTGACTTTGACCTTGACGTTTGATCTCCTTTTTAAAAACCTTGACATTAGCCATAACTTTTGATTGGCTAGTGATATGACATGTCACAAGACATTTCCAGCGGTACCATAAGTTTTGACCTTGTGACCTTGACCTTGACATTTGACCTCCATTTTAAAAACTTCATCATTGGCCGCACCTTTCGATTGGTAAGTGAAATGGTTTTCATATTTCACATGTGCATACCTTGTCACAATACTTTTACAGTGATACCATAAGTTTTGACCTTGTGACCTTGACATTTGACCTACTTTTTTACAAACTTAACATTGGCCATAACTTTCGATTAGTCAGTGATAGGGCTTTTATACATGTAACAGTATAGACCCCGATCAGACGTCGCGTTCTGCGACGTCTGGTCCGGGCCTACACTGTTTGCCAATGTCCCGCAAAATGGCACCCTGTGCATATATGGGTAAAAGAAGAATCTACACCTGCGGAGAAATAGTGGATTTTTGAATTTTTCAGTGTAAAAAAATATGTCATCGAATGATCAGCGAAACCTGTTTGCATTAAGAAAACACGCCTATTCACATATCATATATTGAAAATATTTTACCACCAAAAAATGAATTTTTTTTTCAGATAAAAATCCTGATATTTTTCAAATTTCTGCTCAAATCACAGAATATTGGTTCTCGTTAGAACCGCCTCGACGAGACGGTTCTAACGAGTACCAACAATCTGTTTTTGTGCAGAAATAAGAAAAATAATATATACACCTGCAAACCCCAGTTTTACTTTCTAAAACTGGGGTTTAAAGGGGTCAAAGATATATGACGTGTTGACGTGATGGGGTGAAATAAAATTTGATCTTTCACTCAACAAAAAAAATAAATAAAAAATCACATTTTCTGTTTCTTACATGCTTCAAATCGGCAAATTTAGCTCACCCTCGGAGAAAACTGACTTTGTTCCTGGTTTAGTAGTGTCCAACGTGTTTATTGGCTATAATATTGAGAGAAATAGCTTGGGATAGCAATAGTATGAATGGTTACAGAAATGATTGAGGGAGTAGTTTCCCAAACAAGTTGCGTACCGAGTAAAACGTCTCGCGGCAAAATACGCGACTTCAGCGTAAAAAAAGTCGTCATTCACGTACTCGTGACGTGTGAAAATCTGATTTGACGAAGAAAAAGAAGTCCCAAACAGTGAAAAATGAAACCGATATCAGTCACTGAAACAGTGACGATATCGTTTTCGATTTGACTGAGAAATATCTATATTTCATTGAAAAGCATGTAAGAAAACGCCATATCAAACAAATGATTTAACCTCACATGTTTTGTTTGTTTCTAGGTTAAACGTCCCCGTCAACAAGATTTAGATCATTTTGGAGGCGTTTCCAATTTGGTGGGACTTTTACCCAACATGAAATGTAATGAGATCTCATGCCATTCCACCCAAGCAAAACTGATAGGATCCTGTATATATTAGGTACAATGCATCACGAAAACACGTCTATATAATTTTGACCCCCTTGAACCCCAATTTTATATAGTAAAACTGGGGTTTACAGGGGTAAACCTTATTTTTCTTATTTCTGCTCTAAAATATAGAGTGTGGGTACTCGTAAGAACCGCCTCGATGAGGCGGTTCTAACGAGTACCTACAATCTATATTTTGAACAGAAATAAGAAAAATATCACAATTTTCATCTAAAAATTCGATTTTTCGGAGTTAAAGTTTACAATGTACTTGTATAGGTGTGTTTTCGTAATGGGTTTCTTCTTCGTTTGATAGAGCAGCCATTCTCTGACACTAAAACCAAACCTCGTTTGAAACGATGTTATAAAACATGTCTATTTTGAAATCACTAGGGACTGCAATGAAATTGTTTTATTTTTCCGACGTAAATTTTACGCTAATGGCTGCGTCTGTTTCAACTTCTATTTCCATGTTAACAGTGTTTAAATTCAAACCTCTCATATTTCGACCTTTACGAGATCTCGCGAGACTAGTAGTCATGGAATACTGATCAAGAAACCATTACCATACAGCGGGCACAGGACAAAACAAACAAAAACTAAACCCGCGAGTGATCTTATGTCCATTTAAGGCCCAAGCACCTTTTTGCTGCACCCGAGAAACTTTTAATGGATCGGTGCTACCAAAAAAGTAGAAATTCAAACGACTCTGTTTTTGTATTATCGTTGGCGTTCGTTCAGGCATCGTAGATACGCAAGCTGGTCCAATCGTAACTGGCAGTGTTTTTTCGACAAAGGCATTCAGATAAAATACAAAACGCATATTGGTTTTATAACCCATTCATGCTTAGAGTCTTTTATAAGAAACGTTGGCAGCAAGCCCAGAACCAGATCAGACGTCGCACAATGTGGCGTCTGATCTGGGTCTAGACTGTTTGCTAAAATTCATGAAGTTCTGCAAAACGTTTAGAGAAATAAAGTAAAGTAGGCCTCATTGGTATTGCAAATGGACTTGTCAAAGCCCACGAAACAAGATTCCGTTCGAAAATAATGGGTTTAAGACGAGAATTAGAGCTAAAAGCGAGAAAACACAATTTGGAAGCCCAAATAAAAATAAAACTTCCATTTATATATGACAGAGACTAATCTCCTTGGAGAAGTTATAACACAACGTTAAAAGCACTGTTGTTGTGCAAGCTAATGGCTGTCTTCCTCAAAAGAAAACGATAAAGAAGTAATGGTCAAATTAGCATAGTGTCGGCGTAGTTTCGTAAGAGGTGTATAGTGCTTTAGGATTGACCATGAACAGTCTGCAGAGAGGGATAATCGTGCCATCTTGATCACAACATCCAATCTCCTAGTGACACTCTGACTGATCTCTGCCATAAACGATTGTACACTTGTTTAAAGGTCAGCTTAATATATGCTAGAACCAAAGTAGCCTGCATGTAACTTGTTTTCTGAATTACATACCATGTATGTTACTTCTCATTACAAAAACACGCCTATACAAATACATTGTAACCTTTAACGCCGAAAAAACGAAATTTTTAGGACGAAAACTTGTGATAGTTTTCTTATTTCTGCTCAAAATAAAGATTGTCGGTACCCGTCAGAACCGCCTCATCGAGGCGGTTCTAACGAGTACCCACAATCTATATTTTAGAGCAGAAATAAGAAAAATACTGTTACCCCTGTAAACCTCAGTTTTACTATATTAATGTGGGGTTCAAGGTGGTCAAAATTATATAGGCGTGTTTTCGTGATGAAAATACTCCAAGCAAGAAAATTTCCAAAACGAATGTTGAACGTTTTGTTGTGCATATTTTTTATAATGCTGTTCTGTAAAATCACATTCAATTTGTTAATCCTGTGATTAAGTTGGAATCGAAAATTTAGCTATATTGACACATTTTCCAAACCACTGTCGAAGCCGAATTCACTGTAAAGTAACTGTGAATGTGAAAAAAAAGACAAAAAAAAAAAAAAAAAAATACACTGAACATAGAAAAGGACTAAGTTTGCACTTGCTTCAATTAACACTTACACGTCTGTAAAAAATTCCCGGTTTACTTAACCCAAGATTCTCAAGAAATACACTTTCGCATATGTGGTCTATAGTCTGATATGCGTTTTCGCTGTGTGTATGAGCATTCTATAATTTCTGGGCAGTCCTACGATCGATAATCGATAATCAAAACTTTGTCCATACAAGATCGATAATATGAATTAAATAGGTGTTATAGTAGTCGCAGATAAAATTGACTAGGCGGAGCTATTCAGGTGTTGTCAATATACATCAAATTCGCTGAGTTCAACAGGAGATCCGGTAGAGTGCCTTTCGCATGCTTTCTAAAAGCGGACCAAATCGACATATACGCCACAGCTTTGTTTGTGTTACAGTTGAATTCACAAAATCGGGTGACTTGCTTTACCTTTTTTGTGAAAGCAGGTGCAAACGATAACTCCGCCTAGTCAATATTATCTGCGACTACTATACCTATAAACGTGCGTTCCAAGATTTGCTTACCTTATATACAGAGTCTCTCTTTACTGACATTACACCGTTTCGTGTCCGTGTCCATACAACGATTAGTGTTCATGCTAATAATAATAATAATAATAATAATAATAATAATAATTATATAAATAATAATAATAATAATAATAATAATAATAATAATTGACATTATTTGAAGAGGACAACACATGAAGTAAACCAATACTAAAATTCCATGAGGCCCTATTTTACTGGGTAGCAACCAGTACTTAGCAATGTGGATAAAGTTTCTTGCTCAAGGAACTGTGGGGGTCGAACTGGCTACCTATCGATCTCAAATCTGATGCTTTACCACTTCACCACAGCGTCTCATGCTGGACAATAAGCGTTTCAATCGCAACGCTTTTTGTCAAACGTGAGCACTAAGTGTTGCAGTCACAATGTTTGGTATTCACATGGACATATAGTGTCGCGGATGTTCATATATGCGCTAATTGTTCACCGTGTGATGTTTACTTTGAAATACTTCAACTTCAAGGTGCTATGTTTTCTCAAAATTCCATATGTCAAATGGCACCTACTCACCAGAAAGCATTCATATTTGGACCAACTGTACCCAGGTGGTTAAGATTTCATGCCATGACTGATGACTCCAGGGCCCAGGATTACAATGCGTACTTAAATTTTAAGTACCTACTTAAACTAAGTATTTACTTAACAGGCGTATAAAGTGAACTACAAAGAAATTCGTTCGTTTAAGTCGATACTTAACCAAAGAAAATACTTAAATATTTAAGGTAACCCAGGTAGGTACCTTAACTTTTAAGATTTGACCTTGACACATGAATGTATATATCAATAACGGCAAACCTTAGGGCTTTTATTTGTTCGAAGTCACCAATGATGCTCGGTAGCTCAAACGATAGAGTGTTTTCTTGATATGCGAGAGGTCCTGGGTTCGGGTCCCGTTCGGGCCATTTTTTTTTACTCCCTGTGGGTCAAGTCTACTTGCCATATAGGTACTGGGATGTATTTCTCCTTTGATGTGTCAAAGTGTGCGACGAACAGAGCTGTGTAAAAACTTCCTTTTACATAATACTGTTTATCATATGACGTTATTGATAAGCAGTGCATAATGTAGTGTAATAAAAATCGTATGACCACACGTGTATTAACACTTTGGCGGGATTACGTAACGTCATGACGACGTCCATGTCAACCATGCATTTTCTGTGAAGAAAAGTGTCAAATTTGATGGCGATAAAATCTAATTTCAAGTGGCCATATGATAAACAGAATCTTACACTCGTGGCCACATCATATGAATTTTATGAAACTCGCCAAAGGCTCGTTTCATAAATTTCATATGAAATGACCACTCGTGTAAGACCCTCTATATAATACTGGTGACAGAGCAATAATTAATTGTTTGCTGCGGGAAGGTTATTATACGTGAGAGGGGAACCTAAATGGCGTGATTGTTTTTGTCAGTGTGTGTGTGTGTGTGTGTGTGTGTGTGTGTGTGTGTGTGTGTGTGTGTGTGTGTGTGTGTGTGTGTGTGTGTGTGTGTGTGCGGGGGGGGGGATTCGGCGCATATCACTTTTGTCTGTTAGTTAAAAACTGATCCTGTGGCACATCGGGTCCATGTTCCTACGCTTATGCTCTGCTAGTTTTACGTATACACTGTTCACAACGTTCATATGCCGTGTTTATATTCATTGTCATGAAATAGTATGATGCTACGTGCATTTATGAAATGACTTGTTTTTCTGCTGTTTATGAAAGTATAAACGAACAGGGTCGCCTGCAAAGTAAATGAACTCTGAAGGGGTTCATATAAACTTTGCTAGCGACACGCTGTCGTTCATACCTTCATGAACATCCGAAAAAATATTTCTTATATTTACATTCTTTTTTCCTCATCACTCGGCGAAAAAATTCTTATAAGGCAAACTGTTAAAGCTGAAAAACATTTACACGCTGTTTTTCTACAAAGAGCGGAACAGCATTGTCGTTGTCAACGCCCATTGAGATCATAGAGGACCATGGTTTAGGGTGTAGACTTGCGACACTTGACGTCATTGAAAATCATGTGATTCGATGCGTTCATGGAAGTATGAACAGGCGTATAGGTTTACAATAGGTTTTACATTTGAAATGTAAATATTAACTATTTTGGCATGAACAACTGTAACGTATGTCAACGATGTACATTTGTTGGGCAAATGGTCAAGGTAAAGGCAATAAAATCCTATTTAAAATCCAATTCGAAGGCCCGTTTCGTAACTTTCATATGAAAGGACCATTTGTGTAAGATTCTCGATATCAAAATTAATGAAATACAAAGAAGTTTTTTTTTTGATTGATTGATTGATTGATTTGAGATTTAACGTCCTCGCAACACTATTTAGGTTTGATTTTGGAAGTCTTGATTCCAATTTTGTCGGACTGTTACCCGACATTGATATGAAATTACATCTCAAGCCCTGTCGCCCAATGAAACCAACAAGATTTATATGCATGGACGGCCCGACTTGCACCACTTTGCCTTGGCAGGCTTAGACCGTCTAATCGGTTACTGGAGGTCGCGTGTGGTCGTTGGGTACTTGTTTGTTGAGGCGAAGGTGACGTGTATCTTGCGTCACTGGGGCGACCAGCTGATTGTGACAAGGCCTGCTTTCCTAGCAGCAGGTAATGGTAGAGGGGAATGTTGTTATTTCTTCTGTTTCTGCACATCCAATCATTTGCCTCTTCTCCCTACATGGAAATGCTCAATAAAATGAGTTTGAGGCGTTCCATCTCCCGTCAGCTCGTGCATGTGAGTAATAAAGTGTGTTTGTGAGTGAACGCTTTATGTCTCACCTCACTAATAAAAAGACGGGAAAATCCAAGATCGAATGTACAGTGGTTTTATATTCATGTTTTTTTTGTGGTTTTACTCCGACTGGAGCTACGGTTTTCTCCGTGTTTGTCTGTATGATGTTTGATCGTGTCCTTAATGACTATATCAGCTACATACATGTAATGATGACATCCGAAAACAATATCGTAGCTTGGGTAAAGTGTCGGAGTCTTCCGGGTTCTTCACCATAGCGCAGAATATGTTTATTTTCTTAATTATCGACTCTATCAGATTGTTTTGAATATTATTCAATGGCATGAGAAGGGTGGAATCATGGACAGACTCCATAAAACCGATTTCGCCCCCGCCCCTCGGGGCTTGAAGAAACAGATTGGGCTGCATGGTGCTTCCATGCAGAGCTGAAACTGACCACACATACAGTAAACACGCCTATACAAATACATTATAAATTTTACCTAAAAAAAAAAAAAGGAATTTTTTAAGATGAAAAATTGTGGTATTTTTATTATTTCTGTTCAAAATATAGACTTTTGGTACACGTTAGGCGGTTCTAACCGGTACCCACATTCTATATTTTAGAGCGGAAATAATTAAAAAAAAAGGTCGACCCCCCCCCCCCCCCCCCAACCCCAGTTTTACAAAATAAAAGTGGGGTTCAAGGGGATCAGAATTATATAAGCGTATTTTCCCGATGCCCTAGTACTTGTAAACAGCTTGGAAGGACTAAGCCTGCCTAGGCAAAGTGGTGTGAGTCACACCGTCCACTGCATATAAGCCTTTTGGTTTCATTGGGCGACAGGGCTTGAGGTTTCATTTCATCTCAGAGTCGGTAAACGTCCCACAAAATTGGAAGCAACGTCTCCAAAATGACCTGCATAGTGTTGACAGGGGCGTTAAACCTCAATTCAAATAAGACTCCATAAAACCGAGCTTTGCATATTCAAATATTGTACGAGTTCTTGTTTCTGAAGGGACCCCATAGAAACAGCGTTTTGAATATGTCGTGGTGCTACTTTGTGACCAATGTTTGCCTGCACAATTTGAGGTCAATTACACAGATTTTATAGTATATAAAACATTGCTTCTTGGTTTATGCAGTGAAATGGAAACTAAACCATCATATTTTCTATTGTCTCCATCCATTCAAGCAGAAGCAGAGATTTTTGACAGATCGCGGCAAAGTTGTGGGCCGCCTACATCAATGTGTAATTGAAACTTACGTGCTTATCTTCGTGAAAATTTCCGTCAAAATTACGACTTCATCCGAAGGTAAATATGAAATAGGTGGCTTTCGAATGCACTTTTTAAGGAAATACTTTACTAAGATAAGAATTCCTCCTTAAATCGTAAAGTCGACCTTAACTTAAGTAACGATTGTAATCCTGGGCCCAGTTGTGATGTCCCGGGATCGGGCTGGACATCAAAATCTTTTTAACTTTTTGATTTATGCACACCATAGTTCATGATTATGAACCAGTATGACACAGCATTTGGCCTCAAAATAATTGCAGGTCACTGTGACCTATATTCCATGGCCCATTTATTTTGCCTTCTACATGTAGCGTGAGGATTATGTGATGTATGAACATCATACTTCTGGATTATTAGTCAGTTTCAACGTTTAATGAAAGGAACATTTCATACGTCAAGATTGTCACGACATTGCTGTCAGGTGTCAGGGACAGAAAGTCATGAAATGTACATGCAATTCTGCTTTTACAAATTTACAACTCATGGTGTTCACTACATTTTAATGAATGTATTGAATATGGATTTGAGCAGCGTTTAAACAGCTTTCTTTAGGCGGAAAGAATAATAATGAATCTACCTTTATTGCTCTGTTACATTTGTGTGAAGGGGCCATTTTGCATGTTGATTCTAAAGGTGCATTATTGAGCTACCGGGTCTCAATTTTTTTTTCTGGTTTTTATCTTCAATGCATAGTCCTTTGTCATGTGTACACTTTTGGAGCCAAATACAGCTTCAGAACTTTGCGAAAATGGTCGTTTTCATTCGTGTTTACCCTTCGCTCTGAACATGTGTTCGGAATTTCTGTTCTAAAAATAAATCTGTCACTTTACACATGCATGGCGACAGTATCGTCTCTGAGTGTCGTTACTTATGGCATGGTATTCAGCGTCATATATTTTTCCGATTCAGACATGGCCTAAGCAAACAAGGCCAAAAATGAAAGTCTCATAACGCCATATATGGGGATTCTATTTTTGTCACAAACTAAAAATAGATCTAACTAGTGTTCGAAACCTAGTTAGGGAATCCCTCTCAAACTCGTTTACCTGTCATTATAATTTATAGCATTTTTGCATAAAATGCATTCATTTGTATTGTTTTAAAGAAAAATACCGGCTATATGTATTTTATTTTTGGAAGCATTTTTTCCAGATAGCTCAATAATGCACCTTTAAGGCAGGTGGATGAGAAAAATAATCAATGATGGGACAAGGGAATCTCAGACTTGTTTTCAGTTTATTTTAAACTGAAACCTTGCTAGAGATTTCCTTGTCTCGGTCTCTATATGAAGTGGGTTGCACAGAAAACTCTCTCTCTCTCTCTCTCTCTCTCTCTCTCTCTCTCTCTCTCTCTCTCTCTCTCATAACTCAAGGTATGCTGGATCTATAGAGGTATAGAGGTAACGACCTGTTCGGTGTTCGGGGGCCGAGATGGCAGTGGGGCAGAGATGAGGAAGGGACGAGGTGTCTAGGGGACGACCTGTCCAGGTAATATTTTAGCGGGCACGAGGTGGCATTGGAACCGAGGTATCTAGGGACCGGGTGTCTAGGGGACTAGGAGGCATGGGGACGAAGTGTTCTGTTACTATTGTTTAACGCACCGGTAGAACCTCACATACTGGACACCACCATACAAAAAATGACTGATTGGGGTTTTACGACACATCGACTCTTGTGGGTCATTTTGTGTCGTCTCCCAGAGAAAGGGAGAAAAGAGCTAGAAGAGATCGAGATGAAAGTGAGGGAAAGGGAAGAGAGGAAAATTAATGTGAGTGTATAGAAACAGGAGAAACAACAACAATTCCCCTCTACCCGTACCAGCTGCACGGCAGCAGGCCTTGCCCAAATATAAGCCAATATCAGTTGGACACCCGAATGTTGCAAGACACACGACACTTTTGCCTCACCCAATCATCTCCAGCATACAAGAAAGGGCGACAACACATTACATATATTTCAAGTCAAAATATCATATTAAAATCTGGGTTGGAAATTTATAGCAAACACATGCTTTACTGTATATAGAGAGGCTGGAACAACATACTTAGGCACCCAAATCTCGCCTGGAATCTCATTCAATTTCTCGCGAGAATTGTAATATCCAAAAATTGCTTCTCAAAACAAAAAGGAACCAAGTCCTATTCCAAAAGAAACACAAAACACCGTCGAAATAATTTCGAGGACCGTTGCATTAAACGCTGAAGTTCGATCGCGGGTAAGTTTCGAAACTACGTCACGCGTTTAAATGAGCTGAAACGTGCCGCACTGAACCGAAAATGTTAGCCGGTTAAAACCCTGCACCGCGCTTGAACCAACGAGCATTTACCGAGCTTCTCGGTAGGGTGGAAAGCGCTTCTCGCCTGGCCAAGCAATGAAAACTTTTCACAAACTATTACTCAGGGGTATAAAATAAAACCCTGGGAAAAGTAAGGGACACAATGAGCTATCTGGCTACCTGTGGATTTCTACTTTCCCAAGATTTACAAAGTGATTACGAGCCCCAAATCCATATCATAAAGCATGTGTTTCAGGATACTTTATCTGGCTACCTGCGGATTTCTACCATCCCAAGATTTACAAAGTGATGATGAGCCCCAAATCCATAGCATAACGCTAGCGCTTCAGGATACATTAAAGTGTCCATGCTGCAAACTAACTGGGTCATCCTATCTAATTTTCTTCCAATGAAGTGCACACAACACTGGTGCATCGTCATACTAAAACTATGTGCAAAGCGGAGGTGAAGCTCATACAATTGTTTTGGGTTTATTTTTCTTCCCATGAAGTGCACACAGGACAAACACTGGAGCATCGTCATACTAAGCCTATGTGCAAAGCGGCGGTGAAGCTCAAACAATGAGCTGGTGGGTCAGTTTGAGAACTGGACAAAAGAGACAGAAGAGGTAGTAGAGGAGAATAGAGACAGACAAACAGAGAGAGAGAGAGAGAGAGAGAGAGAGAGAGAGAGAGAGAGAGAGAGAGAGAGAGGGGGAGGGAGGGAGGCAGGGACAGGGGAGAAATGGGGGAAATGAATAAAAGTGTAAAAACAGAAGTAACCACGCCCCCGTCTACCCCTACCTGCTGCAAGGACAGCAGGCCTTGTCCAATATTGACATCTTGCCAAGGTGTTGAATCACCCCGGAGGTATTGCTGGTTGTGTGTTAAGCACCTCTGACAAACCGAGGTGCTCGCAGTTGTACCGTCTCGAGCTGCTGGATACTATAATATTATTTGGGTCCCATAATAACGTGACATAATCCAGGATAAGTCTAATCATGGTCTCCACCACCATGCTTTAACATATTCAGACCAGCTGATTATCTTCCTTCCAAAGAAACGCCAGACTGCTGTTTGCCTTTTTTACATGTGCATATCAAAATGGGATTCCCATGACATGTTTCTGAAATGAAGGATGCCCAGGTACTTTCAAGTCCCTAAGACTTTTCAGTTGACAATTCATGGCTTTGTATCTTGAACATGTGAGTTGCTCCAAATCTCCGACCGGGTTTCCCCGTTTTGTTACCCTGACAGTCGCACATTTGGTTGGGTTAAAAAGACTTTTGCCAGTCTGTTCACCATTATAGGCATTGTTGTAGTCTGTCAAGATCCCTCTGAAGTGCTGCAGTATCAGTCATGCTTGAAATCTTGTGATATAAAAGGCAATCATTAGCAAATAGGCGAGCTCCAGAGGTGACTTTCTGTGGCAGGTCATTTGTTTGCATGGGCAGAACAACAAATGTCTGAGCATGGAACCTAGCATCAAGATAACAAGTCCGTGAAAGGAAGACCCCCTCCAAACTCCACATTATATGGAGAAAAGTGGGGTTTACGGGGGTGCACATTATCTGCCTCATTTTCACCCCAAAAACCATGTTGGACGCCATTATTTCACACGGACATGTTTTCCTAATGGAGTGACACCTGATACAGCTTGTGTAATCGTGGTAATCAGGCCTTTAGCCCCTGTTGGTCAGGCAGCTCTGGATACACTGTAAGTGGTTTATGTTTTGTCGTGTCTTAGCTTGACATTGCTCAAGCCATTCATGTGGATCTTTGTCAAACACCTTGTTAAAGTCAAGAGAGACGGGGTCTATTTGTTGGCATTCATCTATTCCTGTTGCAAAGTGTTGGACTTTGATCAGAGTAAGCTGCCTTTCACACGAATGACACGTTTGAAATCCTTTTTTTCACAAACAAGATGCAAATGGTCTGCGTTGAGGGAACTCGGAGAAAATACTGCCAAAATAGTGAAAATACCATAGTAGAATGGTGTCAATGACTCCCCCCTAATACCTACTTACCATTACTACGATAGGTCACATTTGACTATTACTTGCAGGTGTACATACACACGGCAAGGATCTTTAACCTGAAGAGGGGCTAATTCTCCCTGCACAGGGGAGTGTGTGTGTGTGTGTGTGGGGGGGGGGGGGGGGGTCCAGTTAACGTCCCTCTCCGAAGGACGGTGTAGTCTGTGGCATTTATCCCTACAAAAGATGCCAATGGAACGTGTTCGGATACCAAACTTTATTGTCGCTGACGGGAATCGAATCGGGGATCAGAATCAGAATTGTTACTGGTGCCATGTCAAATGACATTCCTCTTTAACATCAGAAGCAAGTGCACTAACCACCGAGCTACAACGCTAGCACTATTGGTAATTTGATGTTCTACACCACTATTAACTACTTAAGGGGTGTAAAAGAGTTGTTTGCTCAAAAGGCAGAGCCTTTTTTCACAACAGCGGTTCGTTTTGTTTCAAGATGGCGGCAGGTTAACAATGCAAGAGGTAATAGCAAACACACGAAGTGTTTGCTTCATTGTAGAGAGGCTGGAACAACATACTTCGGCACCCGAATCTCACCTGAAAACTCGTTCAAATTTTCGCGAGAATCCACCATCTTTACAAACCAAAAGTAGTCAAGTCCTATAACAACAGAAACACAAAAAGCGTCGAAAAAAAAAACAAAACAAAAAAAAAAAAAAAAAACGTTTCATCAAACGCTGAAGTTTGATCACCGGACAGTTTCGAAACCAAGTCATTCGTTTAAATGACCTGAAACGTACCGTATTGAGCCGAAAAAAAAAGCCGGTAAAACCCAGCACCGCGCTTGGACCATCGAGTTACTGGAGCATTTACCGAAGCATTTACAGGGCGGAAAGCGCTTCTCGTCTGGACAAGCAATTTAAACTTTTCACAAACAACTGCTCAGGGGTATGAAATAAAGCCCTGGGAATAGAAAGAGACACAATGAGCTATCTGGCTACCTGTGGATTTCTACTTACCCAGGATTTACAAAGTGATGATGAGCCCCAAATCCATATCATAACGCTAGTGCTTCAGGATACTTTAAAGTGTCCATGCTGCAAACTAACTGAGTCACCCTATCTAGTTTTCTTCCCCAGAAGTGCACACAACACTGCTGCATCGTCATACTAAACCATTGTGCAAAGCGGAGTTGAAGCTCATACAATTGTTTTGGCTTTAACGACATGACAACCCTGGTCAGTCTTTTTGTGTCATCTCCCAGAGAAAGGGTCATAAGAGATAGAAGAGTTAGTAGAGGAGAAGAAAGGGATGTGCAGGGGAGAAAGAGGAAAATGAATAAAAGTGAACAAACAGAAGAAGTAACAACGCCCCCCCCCCCCCCTCTATCCCTACCTGCTGCAAGGACAGCAGGCCTTGCCCAATTATATTTTAATATCAGCTGGACTCCCGGCACCTTTGCAGAACAAATTAAAACGTTTGAAAAACAGTTTTTATGTAGTTTAGGGAAGATCCTTCTGGAAGCCCCAAAGGATCCCTGAAATGAAAATATTCTGTGTAAGTTGGCTCTTAAATCTGATGCCCGTGCCAATGAAGGAGAGCTGACAAAAGATGTCGGTCCATATACCCCAGGGAGTATCCTCTACTGTTCGCTGCTTTCGGGTCGGAGAACCTGCAAGCATGGTTGTCCACTTAGCCCAGAGATCAATCATGCCCAGCATTGACATGGTGAGTTTGCTGGCCAAGGTGTTGTATCACTCGGCCGGTAATGCTGGTTGTGTCCTTTGACAAACCCAGCTGCTCGCCATTGCACCATCTCGTGCTGATGGATACCATATGTTGGCCACATACTGATGTGGCATAATCCAGGATAAGTCTAATAATGGTCTCTACCATCATGCTTTAACATCTTCAGACCAGCTGGTTATTTTCCTTCCAAAGAAACGTCATGCTGCTATTTGCCTTTTTACAGTTGCATCAAAATGGGATTGCCATTACATATTTCTGAAATAAAGGGTGCCCAGGTACTTTGAAGTTTTTTTAGATTGACATTCCATGACTGTGTATATTGAATATGTTACTTCAAATCCCCGACCAGGTTTCTCCGTTTTGTTACCATGGCTGTCGCACATTTGTTGGATTGAAAGACTTTTGCCAGCCTAATTCCATTATAGGCATGCATTGCTGTAGCCTGTCAAGATCCTTCTGAAGTGCAGCAGAATCGGTCATGCTTGAGATCTTGTGATATAAAAGCTGTCACTATTAGCAAAGAGGGAACTCCATGCTGACTTTCTGCGGCAGGTCATTTATGCATGGGCAGAACAACAAAGGTCTGTGCATGGCACCTTGAGGGAACCCGGATACAGCTGTGGCAGTCGTGGTAATCAGGCCTTTGACCAAGTCTTGTTAGCCCCTGTTGGCTCGGAAGCTCTGGATCCACTGTGGGTGGTTTATAGTTTGTCTTGTCTGCTTCACAGTGCTCAAACCATTCATGTGGAATTTTGTCAAACACCTTGTTACAGTCAAGAGCGACGACCGGTGCCTATCTGTTGGCCTTCACGTGCGGTCTTCGACATTGGTCAGAGTAATCGGTCTTTCACTTTCTATCTATATATCTATCCTTACTGCGTTAGGTCACATTTGACTATTACTTGCAGGTGTACATACACTTGAGATTTGCAGGACAAACGTATACGTGGTAATTCCGGCCCGCTCACGGGCGGCCGGATATACGATAGGAATTTCGCAAAGAAATAGCGAAGAAACCAAAAACGTTCCAACTGGCAAAAGGAATTGGTTCCTGGCTCAGTCTCTTTCGTTTCTGTGGCTGCTGAAAACCTGTCACATGTTATTGGCTATGTTAAGCTCGGTCAATCAATTATGCTCTTTCTAAGTAGTTTAGGCTTATATTTGCAGCCACCTAGCGGAGGTTCTGGTAACATCACGATGGTTAAAACTGTAGACGTTACCAGGTCACAACTGCGTAACGCACATGAAACAATCATTGATACTCTTCGGGTGCCTCAGAAGCGGTTGGTCATGTTTAACTAGTCTGACCCAGAAATTTCACTTCACAATTTTAGTTCTGTGGTGCATTTCTTGTAACCCAGACTGAGTCTTGAGAATAATACAAAAGCTCAAACAGAGGCCATTATAGCCCGGAATGATGCAGAATGATGAATGATGTCCCTTTTACGCAAATGAGTCAGATAGTTTTTTAGATGCCGATGGAGAAATTGACACGATACACATATGATGTTTTAATAGAAACACGTTTTTATATACACGTTCTTAGAACTTGTTTCTTTATGTCAGTGCATTGCGGGTTTATCAGTAGCCAGTAAGGTTGGTTAGTTTTCCTATCCTGTCCTATCTTGAGTCGGTCTGTGAACTTTTCCTCGGTGAAGTGAATGGCTACATTTAGATTTTAGCTAAAATCACTGGTTGAGTCCTAGAAACTATTTCGAATGAATACTTATTTAGCAGATGTATGCTTTCCCAAATGTACGTACATCATACGGCATTTAAACTCCTTTGCAGTCTTGGCATCTACCATAGAAGGAAGTTAATCACAAGGAAGAACAGTCCTGGGGGGGGGGGGGGGGGGGGGGGCCGGTTGGCTGTGTGTGGGGGGGGGGGGGGGGGGGGGGGCATTATTCATGGCAACATGTAGAGGACTGGTTGGTACACGTACAAGCACCCAAAGAACAGTTTGTTGTTTTATTCTGATGCATCGTTTACACTACAACGACAAAATCATAGCAGAATCTCAATACTGGGTAAGAGTCCCACAAAATTAGAAGGGACGTCTTCAAAATGACCTTAATAGCCTTGATGGTGATTTCTACAGCGCCTAGCTGTGCTGTTGGAATGCCGGTAGCAGTCTTTATACCTTTGTATAACAGTATGAGTCTACTGTCTCTTTCCCTTTTCTTAAGAGACTCACATCTTAATTTTCCTAGTATTCCAGTCATACTCCCAGTTTCGAAGCCGTAATTGCTTGCTATGTAGTAACTCTATTTTGAACTTTTTCAGTTTCTCTATTGAGGTTCAAGATACAACTACCGCATTCCAAGATTGGGGGAACAAGTCCTTAATATGCTGCCTCTTTTACATCCTGAGGACACTGATGAAAATTTCGCCTCAGGAAACCAAGCGTTTTATTTGCCTTAGTATACATGTTGCTATTATGTGTATTCAATCTTAATCCGTGTGTGATTGTCACACCAAGATATTTAATTGAATCCACATTCTCGAGGGCCGTTTCCTCCAAGGTGTAAGAAGCCTCAATTTTGTTGGTTCACTTCCTAGTCATCTGAGTAATATTGCATTTAACGGGCTGAAATCTCATGCCCCATTTTCGTGCCAAACATCCTTGTTATGGCATTAAGGTAAGGATCTTTAACCTGCAGAAGGGAATGATTCTATCAGCACAGTGGGTCTCCATTTAATGTCCCGATCTGAAGGACGGTGCACTTTGTGGTATTCATCACCACAAATGATACCAATGAAACATGTTTGGATACCAAATTTTATTGTAGCTGCTGGGAATCGAACCGAGGGTCTCTAGCATCAGAGGCAAGTGCACCAACCACTGAGCTACCACGCTAGCACTATTGGTACTTTTGATTTTCTACACTACTATTAACTACCTAGGGGGTGTAAATGAGTGTGTTTGCTCAAAAGGCAGTGTCTTTATATCATATTATTGTCGCGTGATGGCCTCCACCAGTCAGGAAATAAAACGGAAAAATGGCGGCCTCCATCGTATCTGATCGGGGATGAATCACATAAAACGCTTTAAAAGCAGTATTGTCAAACACATAAGACGCCCGGACGACACTGAATCGGTCACCAACTAAAGAAATCCTTAGGTTACCACTACAGTGTTTTGTTTATTTTGTTTGATTTGATGTTTATCGTTCCCGTCAACACTGTAAGGGTCATTTTGGAGACGTTGCTTCCAATTTTGTGGGACTTTTACCCGACATTGAGATGAAATGACATCTCAAGCCCTGTCGCCCAATGAAACCAATAGGGTTTATTAGCATGGACGGTCCGCCTCGCACCGCGGTTCCTGGACAGGCTTAGATCCTCTAAGCGGTTTACCAGTACTAGTGTGCGGGCCGAATTCAGCTCTGCGTGGAAGCATCATGCAGCCCATATATTTCTTCAAGCCCCTTTGGGCGGGGGCTTACCACTACAGTGTATTGTCGTGCTGAAGCACAAGGCACATTCGTGCCTTTTGAACGCACGTATTAAAAGAGCTAACCAGACTGCAGGAAAGTACAGACTGGTCTGCGCTTTTACAGTTTGCAAAGGGCTAAACAGGGTTTCTCATGAGATGGATCACATGTTTTCCTATTTCTATTTCATCACAAAGACACGCCTATATAATTTTGAACCCCTTGAACCCCACTTTTTATAGTAAAACTGGGGTTTACAGGTGTATACCTTATTATGCTTATTTCTGCTCTAAAATATAGATTGTGGGTACTCGTTAGAACCGCCTCGATGAGGCGGTTCTAAAGAGTACCCACAATCAATATTTTGAGCAGAAATAAGAAAAATATCACAATTTTTCAGATTAAAAGTTTCCTTTTTTCGGCGTAGAGTTTACAATGTGTTTGTATAGGCGTGTTTTCGTAATGTGTTTCAAACATAGATTGTGGGTGCCAGTAGCACAAATAATAAAAATCACAGCACTGACAGCACTGGTGGGTTGATTGTCTTTCCTTGTAGATTGGGCCTAAACTGGGTACTAAGACCGTTTCGTTTAACCTTTAACATTACCGCGGCGTCTGATCTGGGTCCTCACTATTTGCCAGTCACACTACAAGAGCCAAATCCAGATTTTACTTTTTACACAGCGCTCTTAGGGGCATTCCACATTTTTTTGTGTTGTTTTTTGTCCATCTCGACTCTGCATGGACGTCGCACAAATGAAATGCAAGCAAATAAAATAAACAACACACGTCCATAGTACCATATCAACTAGCTGCAATCATCTTAAAACTCACTGCAATCTATGAAAATATGCTTTTGCACTTAAATAAACAATACCCTCCCACCGCCGACAGCGTCCAATTTATCCAAAAATGGCAGTTTTCTAGAGATTGTCCTGAACTCCATGGGAGTTCCCAGCCCTTGAAACCATGAAAATTTGACAGAGCACCCACAGAATATTAATTGCATGTAGAAATGAATAGCTGTAAGCCACGTTGCTTTTGCAGAAATTTTCACCAAATGTTGGCCCCAGTTTTGTTTTGACAGCGTAAAAGCCGGCACCAGACAGAAATTCACACCATTACGAAAACACGCCTATACAAATACATTGAAAACTTTAACGCCGAAAAAACGAAAATTTTAAAATAAAAACTTGAGATATTTTTCTTATTTCTGTTCAAAATATAGATTGGTAGGTACTCTTTAGAGCCGCCTCATCGGGGCGGTTCTAACGGGTACCCACAAGCTATATTTTAGAACAGAAATAAGAAAAATAAGGGTTAACCCCTGTAAACCCCAGTTTTACTATATAAAATTGGGGTTCAAGGGGGTCAAAATTATATAGGGCGTGTTTTCCCGATGTTTCATATCTCGTACACACAGTCTTTGATTATGACCTTCAGAATTTTTTTTTTTCAATGTTAACACTAACTGACAAGCATAATATTTTATATTCTGCCAAAATCTCCTAGTAACAATTATTTACAGACTGGTTTCTAGCCCTACCCCCAAATATTTATATTTTGTCGCCAGGTTCAGATGTGGGAAACTGAGTAATGCGCCCTAACATCGCAAGCTGCTACCTGAACCCCAGACATCGACTTTGTACATGGTCAGTGAACAGTCACGTGGACACCGACGCTGAAGAGCACTTGTGGTAAGTAACTTTGGGTCGATAACCGACCCAAAAAGGAAATTAAGGTATACCCGTGAAAATACCACCCTTTTCTATGAAATAGTGTGTTTATGAGAGGCGTTCCGTTTCTTCTGACTTTTTGTGAAACTTGAATACAGAACCTCTATGCATCCACGGAAATTATTTCTCCAGTTCTTAAGGCTAATTAGTGACTGGAGAGAAAGAAAAGCATATTGCCGTGGTTATATGGCTTCATCAGCCACGAATGCTGTAAACTGGAAACCTACACCAGCCAAACTTGTCACAGATGTCGTTAGCAAGTGAATTATGGGTAATTTACCCGCGAAAAATCCAGGAATGTTTCTATGGCCTCATTAAAGCGGAGATATTTACAACTGGCGTTTTCCGGAATAAAAGTGCAAAGATTTCACTTTGTCTAATCATGAATATATATATTTGATTTTTGTCGCACGCGAACACGGTTTCTATTGATGCTTCTGTATGTATAACTGTCATCAGCAGCTTCTCGAAGAAAGGCGAGGGAATATAAGAATCTTATATGGGTGTGAGGGGTGGATTGAAAAATCCGTCCCGAGGGACACTGTCCGGCATCACGAGGCTTGCCGAGTGATGCCGGACAGTGATCCGGAGGGACGGATTTTTCTATCCACCCCTCACACCCATATTGGATTCTTTTTCTTGCATACCTTCCATTTCTATTGCGAATTTTTAATGCTGCTGTCACTTCGGTTACCGACGTCCGCCATTTTGTGATGACACAACAGGACTGTTTAGTGACGTCACGCATGACGCCGCCGCACATGAGGTTGTAATCAACCAGTGTATTTATCAAACACGCGACTATATTCGATTTGGGGTCGGAACACCAGGGTTAGAACATAAATTTCTATCCCAGGGTAAAATCACGGATTTCCTTGTCTGGTGTGCAAGAACATAGTTTTCGCGTTTTCGGCTGTCCGTGATTCCGCAATTCCGCTTCGGACAGTATGTATATATTGTGTACACAAGTCTTGCAGAAGTGAACAATCGTTTTGAAACTTTTCATGTGTTTTCGTCCTGATTTGCAGAACAGAACAGAAAAGAACAGAACTTAATTCTCTTTAAACAGTATGTCGCTCAACGTTGCTCTTAAGATTTTATTTAAGAGATAGATCAGCTCTAACTGTGATTTGTTGAGTAATAAATCACAGTTTGTCGGTCAATTGTAAGTAGACAAATCACGCGCGCTACGCGCGCTGGTCATTTGGCCTACTATACAACTCGCCCCCAAACTACGATTTATTACTCAACAAATCACCGTTAGAGCTGATCTATTTCTTAAATAAAATGTAAAAGCAACGTTGAGCGACATACTGTTTAAAATTATATTGACATTTCAGTCCGATCACAAAAAAATAATATGTAAAATTAAGGTAAAATCAAAGACAACAAACTTTAAAGACAACCAGCCATGACAGAGACCTGGTGATGTGAGGCTATGGCCGTGGTACATACTTGACAAAAGTTTTGAATCTGAAAGCGGATGTCAGAAAACAGTCTGACTGGTACCCGCAGCAGAAATATGAACAAATATCAGGTTTTTATCTGAAAAAAAAATAAAAAAAAATCATTTTTGGTGGTTTTGATGGTACATGTAAACTTTTGCCAATATATTTGAATAGGCGTGTTTTCATTATTTGATGAGGGGTGTGCATGTTGACGTGATAGTATAAGATTCAGATTTTCATACTTAACCCTTATCTTGCTGAATATTCATTTAACCCACACCCATTTCTGTCTATCAACCAATCAAATTACTTGATGTATTTTATTGCTACACATTCATGAATTGAATGCCAAACAGTGTAGATCCTGATCAGATGGCTTCTTCAGAAGCCATCTGATCTGGATCTACACTGTTTGCAAAGATAGGGGATGTCGTGAACAGCATGATAAGGGTTAAGGGACATGAACGCTGTTCAGAAAAAAACAAAAAACAAAACAAAAAAAAAAAAAACGCTTCAATCATTAAGCACGCAGCCATCGTGAACAGGAAATCTTCTCCGGAACCCTGTACGGTGATAATCTGAATGGACTGAGACTATTGTCATTTGCTCGGCACAATTTGCACACTTCAAGTGTAAAAGACGACTAATTAAGGGTAACAGATACCTAAAGATAAAAATCCGAGCTTTACGGAACTGTCAACAGCTTCCTTTGATGGGATTAGATCACCATCAACGTCGTGGGATAAGTTGTATGGGACATGTGCGGTCAGCACAGGCTTAAAATCAGACTGCGTCTCATCAGAGCCTCGGCTTTTAGCCCAAAAAATCAGAATCTCTGATTATGTTTCAGTGCATAACAGGGACAGTGTTTAGAATTCGAAGACGTGCGCAATATCGTGGGAAACTGCTAGTCATGTGGTTTTTACTCATTTTCCCGCGGGGAGGCTCACGTCTTTGTCGATTTCCACACAACCACATAGCCATTAAGCCCGGAAGAGCACCATACGAATGCAAATAGAATCTTGCGTGAAGCGTTGCAATCAACAATTTAGCGTCTACATTTGCTCAGCTATATGGAAGAATTTAGTCCGAACCGAGTCACGTTAAGCTGTAAATTTTGGGACCAAATTGTATGGGAAAATATATGATGATTTTTAGATCCAACGCTAATCATGAAAACACGCCTATATAAATTTGACCGCCTTGAAGCCCACGTTTATATAGTAAAACCGGGGTTAACAGAGGTAAATTTAATTTTACTTATTTCTGCTCAAAAATATAGATTGTGGGTATTCGTAGGTTGTTCTAAGGAGTACCAACAAACTATAATTTGAGCAGAAATGAGAAAAAATGTCATATTTTTTTCGTTTCAAAAATTCCGCATCTATTCCCCTTCTTTTTAACCCTTATCTTGCTGAATATTCATTTAAGCCACACCCATTTCTGTCTATCAACCAATCAAATTACTTGATGTAATTAATTGCTACAAATTGATAAACTAAATGCCAAACAGTGTAGATCCTGATCAGATGGCTTCTTCAGAAGCCATCTGATCTGGATCTACACTGTTTGCAAAGATAGGGGTTATCGTGAACAGCAGGATAAGGGTTAACTTTCTCCTTACAGCCATAAGAGAGACGTTGTTTTATGTTCGTCCTATTTCTGTGGGTGTCTTTGACGGGAGGTTAAATAACTCCTCCTACATTTTACATCCGATGATGCTGAAACAGTACATACAGTAAGGCCATGATATGGAACATTGCATATTATTTTGAGGTTACGGTCCGCCAGATATTACCAGAGTTATACCCCTTTCACAGATTTTTCTAAACAGTCCGTTTCCGGATAACTCCTCCTTCATCTGATTTACATCTGATGAAGCTGAAACTTTACATATAGTAAGACCATGATGTGGAACAGCGCATATTATTTTTAAGGTAACAATTCGCCAAATATTATAAGAATTGTTCCCCTTTCACAGATTTTTCTAAACATATTTTGTAATTCCATCTAGTCTCCATCTTCATTACTTAGTAATCCATTATATTTTCCTTATTTCTGCTGTAAACAAATATTGTGGATACTCGTTAGGCAGGCCTTATTGCTTATTTCTGCTGCAAACAAAGATTGTGGATACTCCTTAGAAAGGAATTATTTCTTATTTCTGCTACAAACAAAGATTGTGGATCCTCGTTAGAAAGGTTATATTTCTGCTGCAAACAAAGATTGTGGATACTCGTTAGAAAGGCTTTATTTCTGCTGAAAACAAAGATTGTGGATACTCGTTAGAAAGGTTTTAGTTCTGGTGTAAACAAAGATTGTGGATTCTCGATAGAAAGGCTTTATTTCTGCTGCAAACAAAGATTGTGGACACTCGTTAGAAAGGCATCTGTCTTATTTCTGTTGCAACAAAGATTGTGGATACTCGTTAGAAAGGCTTTATTTCTGCTGCAAACAAAGATTGTGGATACTCGTTAGAAAGGCTTTATCTCCTGCAAACAAAAATTGCGGATACTCGTTCGAAAGGCCTGTTTTCATATTTCTGCTGCAAAAAAGATTGTGGACACTCGTTAGAAAGGCCCTTTTTTCTTATTTGTGCTGCAACAAAGCCTTGTGGATACTCGATAGAAAGGCCTTATTTCGGCTGCAAACAAAGATTGTGGATACTCGTGAGAAAGGCCTTATTTCTGCTGCAAACAAAGATTGTTCATACTCATTAGAAAGGGCCTTATTTCTTATTTCTGCTACAACGATTGTGGATACATGTCATAAAGACCTTGTTACTGCTGCAAACAAAGATTGTGGATACTCGTTAGAAAGGCCTTATTTCTTATTTCTGCTGCAAACAAAGAATGTGGATACTCGTTAGACAGCCTTAAGTCTTACTTCTGCTGCAAACAAAGATTGTGGATACTTGTTCGAAAGGCCTTATTTCTTCTTTCTGCTGCAAACAAAGAATGTGGATACTCGTTGGAAAGCCTCATGTCTTATTTCTGCTGCAAACAAAGATTGTGGATACGCGTTAGAAAGGCCTTATTTCTTATTTCTGCTGCAAACAAAGAATGTGGATACTCGTGAGAAAGCCTCGTGTCTTATTTCTGCTGCAAACAAAGAATGTGGATACTCGTTGGAAAGCCTCATGTCTTATTTCTGCTGCAAACAAAGATTGTGGATACGCGTTAGAAAGGCATTATTTCTTATTTCTGCTGCAAACAAAGAATGTGGATACTCGTTAGAAAGCCTCATGTCTTATTTCTGCTGCAAACAAAGATTGTGGATACTCGTTAGAAAGGCCTTATTTCTTATTTATACTGCAAACAAAGAATGTGGATACTCGTTAGAAAGTCTCATGTCTTATTTCTGCTGCAAACAAATATTGTGGATACTCATTAGAAAGGCCTTATTTCTTATTTCTGCTGCAAACAAAGACAGTGGATACTCGTTAGAGAGGCCTTGTTTCTTATAATAAAGATTGTGGATATTCGTTTGACAGGCCTTATTTATTATTTCTGCTGCAAACAAAGATTGTGGATACTCGTTAGACAGGCCTTATGCAAACAAATGTACTCGTTGGGGCGGTGCTAACCTAGCACAATAATGTATGTCTGAAACTGTCAGAATTTTCAAACGAATCAAAGCAATGACAGCGCTTGGGGGTGTGGGGGGGGGGGGGGTAAATTGCCCTTGAGTATAGGCGGGAAAAAATGGTCCTGAGTGAGTGAGTGTTTGAGATTCACGTCCCACCAACAGCTAAGGTCATACGGAGGCGGGACCTCGGTTTAAAAACTCATCCGAAAGTCTGGAGTAGCCGGGGATCGATCCTGCGACCCCTGGTTTACAAGGAGAGCAGTATAACCACTACACAACGGAGGCTTTTAGGAAGATGGTTCCGAACTTGTAAATTCCTCCTGTACTTTAAGCAAACGGTGTAGACCCTGATCAGACGCCGCATTATGCGGCGTCTGATCTGGGTCTGCACTGTTTGAAAGGCCAGCACAGCATTCCAGTCCAGATTCTATAGATAAGCGCCACTTACGCAGCACTCTTACCTCACAGCGATA
The DNA here is from genome assembly GCA_963580285.1 of Lucinisca nassula. Taxonomy (NCBI): domain Eukaryota; kingdom Metazoa; phylum Mollusca; class Bivalvia; order Lucinida; family Lucinidae; genus Lucinisca; species Lucinisca nassula. Next base: position 109,847,584 of record OY757012.1, on the reverse strand, counting down.
CGAATAGCGCGGCAATTTTTTTACAAAATAATAATTACCTGGCCAATAATAAACACGTGTACATCAGCTCTGAAGAGCTTTTGAGCTTAGTAACTTTGGGTCGATTGACAAACAATTAACCAAAAAAGGCCCAGACAGTTGGTTTGTGTATTCATTATGAAGGAGAATGCAGTCTTTCGATCTTCCAGAAAGAGAAAAAAATGAATGTCTAAAAAGCAAAACAAATCTGGTGGTATGTTTATTTATTTATTTATTATTATTTATTATTATTATTATTTAACAGGGCTTTAGATAAGGCTGCGTACCGCGTAAATTACGAAAATAATTGGGAGGATACTCCTTTTTTTTTTTAAATCTGCTGCGTATCAGGTACGAAAAACAAATTAGCATTACGCATTTAATATTTTTTGAGAGCGTATTTGAAACGCACGTGAAATAAATGACGTGTGTAATAAAAGGCGGGAAATTCTCACACGGGAAAATTATGCATTCATAAATTATCTCAAGGCTTAGGGAATCAAGTTTTATTGGGGTTGGGGTTACCGTCCTTTCAAGATTATATCACATATAGAGCCGATCCGATCGTTAATCAGGTGGGCGTAAACCGGAGTAATCTGAACTATTGAAAGACGAGCGAGCAGTGAAGTCTCGGATCTGTCAGCGCATGTACACGAGCCTTCATTAGCATTATTGATTGGGTGAGCAGGTCATTGCTCAACAGTATCGACGCGCATCCGTCTGCGCATCGCTGATTTTACAAGCTGGGTTATTCAAACGGACTTGCGTAGTTGTTGCGCATGTTGTTCTGACTTACGTAGTGGTTGCGCATGCTGTTCTAAGTCTTCGAGTATGGTGCGACCAGTGAAGACTCGGAGTAGCCTGCGCATCATTGCAAACTGCTCAGTCTTCGCTGACCCCAAGAGCCTTTTGCAGGGCTACTCAGAGATAGGTGAGAAAAAAGGTTGTCCGAGTTGCGCATGTTGATCTGGGTCTTTGCAAGGTGTTGTGCGACGCAGCTCGTTATACACACTGTTTACTTGTAATACTGTCGCAGACTGGTCAAGCTGCGGGGATATTGCAAACACTAGCTTCGCATTTTGATCAGAGTCTTTGCCGATCATTGGCAACCAGTGAAGACGCACGATCAGCCTGAGTTCTGAAACGTCAAATGACATGGATAATTATTGAGTAGTCTCCCTTGAACAGATTATTTATTCAGTCATCGGTTATTTTTTGTATTGCTTTAATAACACGCTTTCAGATGAATCAAACAAATTATTTTTTATTTAAATATAATTCTGTATTAAAAGATACCTAGAAGTTAAATGTTCAAATGTTTTTTAAATAATAAACGTTGCTATTGTTTCAACCCAGTACACTACTTACTTGTGAAATGCATGTACATATACATGTATATAATTCCGATAGGGATACCAGTACCATTAGCTTGGTACCAAAATGCTAAACTGCCCTGCCCAGCCTAGATGGAGCACTGCAATCCTCAATTTCTTTCCAGCTGGTCAGGCGCACTTTTTGTGAAAAAGATCCTGACAGATTTTTGATCGATTATAACATTGCCTGTAAGGAAACACGATTGGTCCCACGATCAAGGGTGGAAGAAAATAAATATCCATGGACAATATATGATGAAATTGAGATAATGGTTTTGAAAAGGAATTTTAAAAGTTTTAAAGAATATGAGTTTCACTCCATATCTTGGACAATAAAGTGAAGCTGATATTCTAAATTTTTAGAAACTCTTTGGCCACAATAATCAGCCATTGAAGTCCGGCTATCCGCCAAGACAACTGAACCCCAAAAGTTAGATTTCTCCGTCAACATACTGCTCAGAAGAGATTTCAATATGGCATTGTTTTGTCTGATTTGTGGCCAGGCATACTGCTTGTTTTCTAATAGACACACGTATTGAATATGTGTATATATAAGAAAACAAACAGTACACCTGGCCACAAATCAGTCCATAAAAACATTTTGTCGAGACTGCAAAATGAAGTTTTTTGGTTTATTTTTCAGTACTCTTAAAAATTTCTCGTTACTCCTTTTTTTAAAAAAGGACGAGTACTGTACTCTTTTGAAAAAAAAAAAAATATCTAAAGCCCTGTATGTTACAACAGGAAATGAAATAACGCCATCAAATGAAATAGTTCTTTCAGTTTATGTTAAGCTGCATGCAAACGCAACATCAAATGAAATAATATTCCATTTGATGTCCAGCGGCTGTTGAGCGGCATGGAAACATAACTTCAAATGAAAGAATCCTTCATTTGATGTTCAGTTGCAAACAAACGTAACATCAAATGAAATATCTATATATTTTTTCATTCATTTAATGTTGATATGATCAGTTTCATGTAAACATCACATCAAATGAAATAATACTTTCATTTCTATTCAGACAACATGCAATTGTAACATCAAATGAAAAACCACTTTCAAACATGTCTTTGTCTTTAATTTCTTTGTTGGTACTTAAGCCAACAAGTAATTTTTGCTGACCTTTTCAAGTCCATGCTTTGATTTTTGTTTTTTGTTGTCAGATTATGTGATGTCATGTTATCCGTCTTCCGTCCGTCCGTCCGTCGTCCGTCCGTCGTTAACTTTTCTTCACATTTTCGAATTCTCCTCAGAAACCGCTCGGCAGAATCTTCAAACTTCATGTGAAGACTTGTGTTAAAGGCATTTATTCTGAAACAGTAAAACACACCGTGTGTTCATAATTGTTTTATTGCCCCCTGTGGTATACTATCTATAGCAGATCAAAGGCGGTCCCTAATAGGGTGATTAGTAGCTCTTGTTGAATCCCCTGACTGAGGTACATAAGGGGAAAATCAATAATATACACTCCAGTCAACAGTTAGTAAATTATTGATTTTCCCCAGGGAGGCCCCTTACCTGTTGAAGACAGAGGACTTGTCTTCAGTCAGCACTGAGGGCTACATAATATTATGTAATGAAATGATAGTCCTCAATAATCAAGAATAAATGCCTTTAAAGGGGGTGGGATTAAAGATTTGTACAAGTTGGCAACTCTGGTTGTCATGTAAACTTACAGCTCCCATAGACTTATAATGGAAAAAATAAAAAAATAAACTTTTTCTCCGAGACCATGTTTGTTTTGTTTGATTTGAGGTTTAACGTCCCCGTCAACACTGTAAAGGTCATTTTGGAGACGTTGCTTCCAATTTTATGGGACTTTTACCCGGCATTGAGATGAAATGACTTCTCAAGCCCTGTCGCCCAATGAAACCAATAGGGTTTATTAGCATGGACGGTCCGCCTCGCACCGCGGTTCCTGGACAGGCTTAGATCCTCCAAGCGGTTTACCAGTACTAGTGTGCGGGACGGATTCAGCTCTGCGTGGAAGCATCATGCAGCCCATATATTTCTTCAAGCCCCTATGGGCGGGGGCGGTCTCCGAGACCATGAGGCCCAGACTTATTATATTAAGTATACAGTTGTGATGTTACGATTGCATGTTGTCTCAGCATCAAATAAAATAATTATTTCATTTCACTTTGTAGTTGCATGAAACTGAACATATCAACATAAAATGAAAGATTCATCATTTGATGTTACGTTTGCGTGCAACTCAACATCAAATGAAATGGATATTTCATTTGATGTTACGTTTGTTTGCAAGTGAACATCAAATGAAAGATTCTTTAATTTGATTTGATGTTTGCAAGCCGCTCAATGGCCGCTCAACATCAAATGAAATAGTCTTTCATTTGATGTTACGTTTGCACGCAACTCAACATCAAATGAAAGATTATTTCATTTGATGGCGTCATTTCATTTGCTGTTGTAACTGTTCTATCATTTTTTTTTTTTTTTTATTATATATAATGATTCTTTCGAAGGGCATATTTGTATTTTTATGTACAGGTTATTGACAATACATGGATGAATACATAAGGTGTTGATAAGTTTGTTTGAAATGAGGATTACATCCCGGTCAGTACTATTTAGGTCATTTTGGAAACGTTGCTGCCAATTTTTTGGGTCTTTTACCCGACATTGAGATGAAACTACACATCAAGCCCTGCCGCCCAAAGAAACTAAAGGGGTTAATACGTAAGGACGATCCGACTCGCACCACTTTTCCTGGCAGGCTAAGACCCTCTAAGCGTTTTACCAGTACTCATGTGCGGTCGGTTTCAGCTCTGCGTGGAAACATCATGCAGCCCAATCTATTTCTCCAATTCCCATAATCAAACCATGAAATTCACGTGCTGTATTAGAGGATTGGCATTGCTTTGTTTACGTTAGGTTGAACTACGAAACGTTATCGCCCTGAACGTAGCATTTTAGAATTTTATGGAGACGTATAATTGGCGTTATTGCGTAACTGGCGTCATCTGAACAAGCCGCCATGTTGGTTTGCCGTCGCATTTGAAGAGTTTAAATGGAGTTTTTGACATTGCACGACCCGCAGAAAAAGCGACCGACAGAAGTCGGTTGATTTTCTAAGAGTGCCCTAAAATCACCGTGTCATTCTGTCATTCGGTCAATCGGTCATTCTGTCAGTCTGTCAGTCTGTCTGTCCGTCCGTAACCCGTTTGTGAAAATTGGTGATAGTGACTTAACCGCTTGGAATATTTAAACAATTTTGGCATACTGATAGATAGCAATGGGATCTAACCAATGAACTTGCGAAATATTACATTCCATTTAGTATAGCCTCGCCGAGGCGAAAAATGTGAAAATTTTCGAACTGCTTCTCCTCGGAAACCGTTGGGCCGATTGAAGTCAAATTTTATATGGAGCCTCTATGGGATGGGGGAAACCAAAATTTGCCCATGGGGCCCAGGTCACATGACCAAAATGGCCGCCAAGCCATATATGGTAAAAACCCTTCAAAAATAGTCTTCTCCAGTACCAATGGGCAGATTTCCACGAAACTTGATAAATAGCATCTGGGACGTAGGCCCATCATAAATTGCTAAAATGGTGACCCTGGGTTGACCTTGACCTTCTTTGTGCCTAGGTCAAACTTTGACACATATGCTTTTGTATTGGAAAAGCGATAATGCATTTTATCCTGCAAACGATTCAGAATACAGTACAAAAGTATAAGATATATTTTTGCTCCTTACGATAAGGCCCATTTATTGGGGGAACCGTTTTAGGTCCAGGTCACATGACCAAAATGGCCGCCATACCCATATACGGTAGCACTCATAAAGCTAAAAGCATCCGGCGGGTCGTGCACTTCAGCTGAAGCACTGGTTTTCGTCACAATTTGCATAGGAAATCGTAAGTTATGCAAGAGAAACGATCATCCATAGTATTTCATTGCAATAACATTTGCCGGGTCCCTCGGAAGATTCTTAATGCTCGGTCTAGTGACCTCGTCTTCAAACAGCTTCCTCGGGTCCCGGCGAATGTTAATGTAAAAACATGGACGATTATATTTTGGCCCCGTCAAGCGATTTTGGTACTTATCGCCTATGCGAGCAGCGAAGGTTCAGGCGAGCCTGCGCATCCGCGCAGTCTCGCCAGAACCTTCGCTGCTCGCTCATACAAGCAGTGAATCAAGAGGAGCCTTCAGACAGAAAGCCATATCCCTGGTCCCTCTGAATGGCTGGGCATGCGCAGTTAAAAGTTGTCATGACGGAATGCTCGAAGACACAAATTTGCTTGGCGGGGCTCATTTGATATTGAAGTTTAACAGTAAAAGTCGTTTAAACTCTCTGAGGGTTCATATATTTCAAGAATTGATGATGCAATTAAACAGCTATGTAAATATAGTCTTGATGTGTCTAAAATGTCTTGGTGGCACTATTTGTGTATTTTCTCGAAATAACCAAACATAATTTTGTAAATTATTGACGATTACCCGCAGAATATATATTGGAACAACAAAAGAATCCATTAACGGCGTAGCTAATTTTCAAATTTCTGGCGGCGACTAGCTTTGTTTCAGACCTCTATAATTGTTAAATTCCCGCTGATTATTGCAAATTCTTCACAAACGCATCTGCTACTCATTTCTGGTTTCCTATCTGAAGCGATTTGTTGTAATTATTTGGGATGAATTATTAAATATATCCCATGATGGTCGCCTAAATATGATACATGTAGCAACAGCAATACCAGACTCTGTCTAGGAGTGCTGTGGTGCAGTGGTAAAGCATTGGATTTAGGATGGAGAGGTAGCCGCTGTTATCCACGCATGCGCCAAGTGTTGTTTCCAGTGTCATGAGCCCAGGACCGAAGAGGCCAGGGTCCTTGTCTCCGACCCACTCCTCAACTGCTACAACGACTTCTTCGTTGGATTGGAAAAGTGCTCAATAGTCATCAACGTGACTGCAGTCGCTAGCAAAACGGATGCGCTGTAACATAAATCCAGTATAGGGCATACCTCTTGGGATGTCACTATCCAAGAAAGTACAGTTGCAAAACCAAACTCGTCACTTTATTGTACATTACGAAAACATGCCCATACAAATACATTGTAACCTTTATCGCCGAAAATATGAACATTTTAAGAAGAAAAATTGTGATATTTTTCTGATTTCTGCTCAAAATATAGATTGTGGGTACTTGTTAGAACCGCCACATCGAGGTGGTTCTAACGAGTACCTACAATCTATAATTTAGAGCAGAAATAAGACAAATAAGGTTTACCCCTGTAAACCCCAGTTTTACTATATAAAACTGGGGTTCAAGTGGGTCAAAATTATATGGGCGTGTTTTCGTGATGAAATTAAAGATGAAATAGTGCCGTAAGAAATATAAAAATACAGTAAAATTCATAGTTTAAGACCACCTTTTGGACTGTTCAAAGTGGTCTTTAAGACCACTTATGAACAGTCCTAAAGGTGGTAAGACCACCTTTTGGACTGTTCAAAGGTGGTCTTTAAGACCACTTATGAACAGTCCTAAAGGTGGTTTCTTATAAGAAGACACTGGGTGTAGAAACACAAAGAAAGAATAACTGGAACCTTCTCAAAAAGATGTTTATTTAGATGTAAATAGGTAGCAGTGGTGTAAAAGCCATTGCCTCTCTCTCTCGCGCGCGTGAAAACACCCGGAATGAGTGTTCGAGAGCGATTCAATAAGCTTGAAGCTTTCATCGCAATCGAACTAAAATAAATTAGTATAAACTATAAGCGGATTTAGTCCTACGTTCTTTTGGTCTAACGGTAAGTCCTGCCGTATAAGCCTGCCAAGGAAAAGTGTGAATAGGTAAACAAACCGGCTAAAATGACCTAACTAGTGTTGGCTGGGCCGTTAAACTTGATACAAAACAAACAAAAAGTGCTCGCCAGCGACCGTAAGCTCTTTTAAGGAGTCTAAAAAATCGAGACTCCTTTTTTCTGTCTATGAATTCTTTTTCCAATTCCAATGGTGTTAAACGGTGGAACGACTCGCCTCTCCGTTTGTTTGTTTGTTTGTTTTGACGATAAACGGCCCAGTCAATAATATTTAGGTCATGTCGCGCCGGTCAGTTTACCTTCCACACTTTTTCTGGGATTATAAGCGGTTAACCAGTACAGTGCACAATCTTTCGCCAGAAACTGAAAGCAGTCCTTCCTGAATCAGCTGAAGGGAGAAAATGACCGTAGAAAAGATTTCATGATCAATTTCCATGAAAGAATGTTGCCGACCCCGGCAGGTATCGAACCCGCATCCTCCTGACCACCAGACGCGCATCCGACTGAGCTACCAAGCCTGGCTCTCGCCTCCCTGTACTTCCTAGTAATGCAATTTATATTTTTGTTGTCTTTGGAATTATTGCACCCACGGAAATAAAGAGCATTGGACGCGTAAGCAGTTTTGCCCGCCGGAGCCCAACTTATGTTTTTCACTTTGCCCTCATCGCTGTCTTATCTCTGAATTTTTAATTTTTATACTCTCGGAGATGTTGCGCGCATGAGTTATATTGTGTGAAGTACTATTTTAAGTAAGTTTGGAGACCATTGCTTTCGATTTAATGGGACTTTGAGAAAAATAATACCTTAAGCCCTACCGCCCTAACGAAATTGCTAGGACGGTCCGACTCGAACCACTTTGCCTGCAGGCTTAGACCTTCTAAGCGGTTTACATGTTATTAATGGAAATGGGAACACCTGGCAGATTTTTTCACAAATTTTCAAAGGGAGGCAACTTTCGGGACTTCCTGTTCACTTTTCTATAAGCCCTGTGCCACTGAAAAAGGGCTCTACTCTTAAAGGAAAGAATTTGCTCCTCAGGAGCAAATTCTTTCCTTTAAGAGTTGACCCCTATTGACATGGGAGACAAAAATACTTTTGCAGGAGTTGCATCCCCTGAATATGTTCCCATTCCCCTTAAATGCTCAGTCGGTTTCAGCTCTGCGCGGAAGCACCATTCAGCTCAGTATATTGCTCCAAATACAGTTTTTACTGCTCAAGTGGACGCTACAGGGCGTAGGCGAATTGGCAAATTACAATACTGCTTAGGACCCACGCCCGTAGGGGGTTTGAGAAAATAGATTGGGCTGCATGGTGCTTCCACGCAGAGCTTAAACCGAACGCACATGAGTACTGCTAAACCGCTTAGAAGGTCTAAGCCTGCCCAGGCAAAGTGATACGAGTCAGGCAGTCCAAGCTTACAAACCGTATTGGTTTCATTGGGCGACAGGGCTTGAGATGCAATTCATCTCAATGTCGGGTAAAAGTCCCACAAAATTGGAAGCAATGTCTCCAAAATGAGCAAATTAGTGTTGATAGGGACGTAAAACCTAAAAAAATCTGCTTATGAAGCATGCCAAAGAAAACCGAGACGCACATCTGTCTGTAATGTGTTATTGTTTCCGAAGGATAGATTGTCCTCAATAAGGACAACTTATCATGAGTTCTCAGATCATATGTAAGCAAATGTTTGCCATAAAAAACTTCGTTATTTGTGACTCTAGTCGTTCTAACGATTTGATCATTTTCTGTGCCTTCTCGTCGTTTGAACATTTCACAATGTTGAATTCTAAAGCCCTGGCTACATGATACAACTTTATTATGTATAACTTGAAAGGTGTATGATGATAGGTTATGTGGCTCATACTAAATCTTTGTAATATACTTTTTGTATAACTTTTTGAGGTTGAATCCAACTAAACATTTTGGAATAGGGCACAGCTTGATAGATGTAATGTTTTTCAAAGCCAGTCTCTTTGCCATTGCAAATGCAGGCCGTGGGGTCTTGGCTCAGCACACGTTTGTAAACATTTCTGAAACAATTCTAATTGCGAACAGGAAAAGAAGACGGAGGAGGCTGAAAAAAATGATACACCTGTACGAGAATGAGCCAATGCTACGCGACATCCTGACTTTTCAAATGAAGTCCTATGGCACGATATACATTACGATAACACACCCGTGCGACAAAGTGCGTTTTTTGACATCTCCAAAATGACCATTTTTCTGATGAAAGTACGTGATATTTTTCTTATTAATACTGCAAACATAGGTTGTGGATGCTCCTAAGAACCGCCTCATTGAGGCGGTTCCAACGAGTACCCACAACCTATGTCTTGGAGCAAAAATAAGAAAAATAACGTATACCCCCGTAAACCCCATTTTTTCTCTATATTAAGTGGAGTATAGGTGGGGGGGGGGGGGGATCTTCATTTCACGGACTTGTTGACGTGATGGGGACAATTTCAACTGCATAAGGAGTCTGTATTTTTGACAAATAGTGAGTGGGATTTAGCCCCCCCAGTGGAATTCGTTTCCGCTGACCGTTCCAAGGCGGTTCTTCTGTCGCGGTTTATTTTTGTTATGGTTTGTCTTTGTGTGTTTGTGTCGTTTATATTATTTTATTTTGGATAGCCTATTGGCCATTTTGTGGGAAAGTAACTGTCCTTTTGGCTTTCCGCTATTGTTGTTTCCATTAGGGTATGTTGTTTCATGTTTGTGTTTCTTTCCCTTTGGTGTCTCTGATGGGAGCTGTGGGTTGATTGTATCGATTCCTGATCATTGCCTCCACTTCTATTTATGACAAGGATACAAATTGTATGTATCAAGCTTGATTTACTGTGTAGCCCCAGGAGAAATATGGAACAAATATGTGTATTATACAACTTGTTCTGGGTATACATGCTCATTTTTGCAACATGTTGCGATTTGCACACATGCAAAGCACACATTTCACAGATTTCTATTTGCTTTTTAGACAATACAAAATATTTGCCGACTATGAATAATAATTCCTGACGGTTATCTCAATAACAGAAACTACTGTAGATATGATCCCAATCAAGATAAAAACATGTCTTCGTTTTGTTTCGATCAGGTAAGATTCAAACCAGTCTGTTCAGCTACAGAGACAAGCGAAAGGTGTGAAATTTTACATGTAGAGACTAGAGATGTTGTACTATCCTGGCAGCGAACACTAAAAGTGCTGATCAGACTGCGCGCATGTGCGCAGTCTGATCAACATCTTTAGTGTTCGGAAATGGTAAAAACACGTTTTCCCATCACGTGACTTGTACCATGCCTTAGTAATCCGAAATAACAAGGGGTGTCTATGGCTGTCAATCAGATGAAGTTTTCGATAACCCGTCAAAACGGCGAGCCTCGATTCCACAACTGTCACGGCCTAGAATTGGTATTGACATTTTATGTGCGATGTTGATGGAAACTGGATTCACTACAGGGATTTTATGGAGTGCAGATGCGGATATCTTAAATGCCTTACATCGAATTGAGAAAGATCATCGCAGTTTGTGGGATTTGCAAGCATATGATATTGTAAAATATCCGTGATAAGCACAGCTGGATTCCTCGACTTTGGTGGCATTTTGGACGGAAAAGTGACGAATCCTTATCGTGTAGATGACACATTGTTGATTTCAGATGTTTGGGGCAACAGTAAAATATTCATAACAAAAAAGATTCTTTAACCCCCAAAGCGCTAAGCAAACATTTTAGTCAGACAAAAGTCTTTTTCACTTTATCAGAGTAAATAATGCTTGGCTTATCACTATTGAAAATTAGGGTTCCTCCACGTGCGTCAGTTTTGTTTGTTTGTAGGAATAGGCCTCGGAATTGAGGATGGGTGTTGAATATTGGCAAAATAGAAGTGGAGGCAATGATCAGGAATCGATACAATTGACCCACAGACACCAAAAGGAAAGAAACACAAACATGAAGCAACAGACCACAATGGAAACATCAACAGCGGAAGGCCAAAAGGACAGTTACTTTCCCACAAAATGGCCAATAGCCAATAGGCTATATATCCAAAAGTAAAATAATTTAAATAAACTCTGGAGCTGCACACAACCCGGACTAGCAATATTTCACAGCTGTTCCACCTACGACGCCCATTCGTTTCCCGCCTGCTCGTGTCAACTTGACTATCGCTGACCATGTATAAAATCCAGGTAAAGGTTATTTATAGCAGCGCTTTTCTTCTACCCGTGACGTCAGAGCGCTGTGTAACATCTGGACTGGGCTTCGAGAACTGAGACATTGGCAAACAGTGTACATTACGAAAACACGCCTTTACAAGTACATTGTAAACTTTAACGCCGAAAAAACGAATATTTTAAGATGAAAAATGGTGATATTTCAAAATATAGATTGTGGGTACTTGTTAGAACCGCCTCATCGAGGCGGTTCTAACGAGTACCCGCAATCTATACTTTAGAGCAGAAATAAGAATAATAAGGTATACCCCTGTAAACCCAGTTTTACTACATAAAAGTGGGGTTCAAGGGGATCAATTATATTGGCGTGTTTTCGTGATGAGAACTAGATCAGACACCACAGAGCGTGGCGTCTGATCAGGGTCTACGCTATTTGCTTAAATTACAGGCTTTTTAAAGGTTAAACGTTCAGATCCATTTTCCCAATCAACACTCCAAAGACAATCGACCAACCAGTGCTGCCAGTGCTTTGATTGTGTATAACGTTTCTCGAGATGGCTCTTTGCAGTGCTAATGGGTTTCCTGAGTAATCTTTCTTTTTTAAATGACTTTTCATATAAATCGTGTCCCTACTATCCCAACCAATCAAAAAAAGACCGAACCAATGTCGGGCCGACAGCGATACGACGTCGGCCGGACGCTTGCCCGTTGTTAATAGTCGTAATAGGCGCTTCAAGAGTTAGCATTCAACTTACAACGAAAGAAACAAATCAAAGAACTGGTATGCCACCGCTGAACTTCGGCTTTTCTGCATTTCCAAATATTTTCATCACGAAAACACGCCTATATAATTTTGACACCCTTGAACCCCACTTTTATATAGTAAAACTGGGGTTTACAGGGGTAAACCCAATTTTTCTCATTTCTGCTCTAAAATATAGATTATTGATACTCGTTGAGGCGGTTCTAACGATGTCCCCCAATCTATATTTTGAGCAGAAATAAGAACAATATCACAATTTTTCATCATAAAATTTTCATTTTTTCGGTGAAAAAGGTTACAATGTATTCGTATAGGCGTGTTTTCGTAATGACTGGTTCTGTTAGCGTCGTTCTGACACCGTGTATCTCATGCATTGATACCTCTTGGCAGAAAGAAAAGAAGCTTGTGACTTAGCGACTGTCTTAACATGGTCTTCGATCACGAACCGTAGTTAACCATGGTTCTGGTAGTCTGGTAGCATGGCGGGAAAGTCGTGACGTCACTCTATTTCAACAAGACTAAAGCGTTGGTTTCTCTGTTATACAGTGTACAAGATGGCGGCGAAAAGAAAGAAAATATGTTGGCCCAAGGAAAATACACATTTAAGTGTTGTTAAGGCATGTTTATTTGTAAAAAGATGTAAAATATGCACAATTAAAAGATAGAATCGGCACTGCTATTTCTGCAGTGTTCAAAATGGTGATCTTCCTCGTCGTCCGAAAACACCGGTGAAAGAACATGCGCAGTTTGACTTCCAATACCATAGTATGGTCGATGATCGAATTGCGTCTATATAAATAGCATCACGAAAACACGCCAATATAATTTGGACCCCCTTGAACCCCACTTTTATATTGTATAATAGAAGTGCAGGCAATGCCCAGGAATCGATAAATCAACCCACAGATCCCACCAGAGACACCAAAGGGAAAGAAACACAAACATGAAACAACTGGACCCTAATGGAAACACCAATAGCAGAAAGCAAAAAGGACATTCACTTTCCCACCAAATGTCCAACTGGCCATGCAAAACAAAACAAAAAAATATAAGCGATTCACACACTCGAAGACAAACCATAACAAAAATAAACCGCGACAGAACGGTCTTGGAACGGTCAGTGAAACGAATTCGACTTGTGGGGCTTAAATCGATTTTACCCCACCCTTACTTCCGTCGCGATTTAGACAGTCCGCATGAAGGTCTCCTAGCTCATCAGGGCAACATTTCCGAGAACACAAAATTCAAACAACCACAGAGATGAAACAACGGTGAGGATGATAAACTGGGGTTTACAAGGGTAAACATTTTTTTCTTTTTCTGCTCTAAAGTATGGATTTTCGTACCGACAGTCTATATTTCAGCAGAAATATAAAAAATATCACAGTTTTTTCATCTTAAAATTTTCTTTTTTTTTTCAGCTCACTTACAGCTCACGTCAGGAGATAAAATACTAGGCGTTTATATGAACGAACACTTTCAATGGAATGACCATTTTCATTATGTCTGCAAAAACTTTTCATCTTATATTTGGCTTCTGACGAAAATAAAACTTTTCCTAAGCCTTGAGCACAGAACTTTATTCTATAAAGCTTACATTCAACCTCACTTTAGTTTAAACGTTTATTTATTTGTATAATACATGATATACATACATACAGATAAATCGACAAAGACAATATTATACAATGGGATTCAGAAGAAAGTCGAAAGACTTATGGAACTCTGTCTCCCATTTTTACAAAATATCAATGTACAATAGTAGCGTTATGACTTGTGATAATACAGAACAAGTGAAAATGACGTATGATATTATTATGGATATTCTTGTTAAACTCATTTCTAGATACTTATTCCTAGCGTCTAGCTGGATTGGCTCCACGGGGGACATGGAATGTAAAATACAATAGATGGATGTAGATAGTGTGACATCTTATGTTACACATTTAGCTTGTCTGGCTAAGTTAAGCTACTGTAATATAATCTGGGGAAATTCGTCCCACTACAATGTTTCAAAACTGCCTCGACTTCAGAGAAGGGTTTGTAAAATTAATCTTGAAAATGGTTAGGAGTGTTTAGACAGTGCAAGGGTAACATTGAATATTTTGTCATTTGATCAATGCGTGTTTGTCAACAAAGCCAAAACTAGGTTTAAAGTAGCAAATGGTCTACTTCCACAATATATAATTGATTTGTTTCAATCTAGAGCCGAAACCTTACCAGAAAGTTCACTACGATCTGTGACTATTCAAAATTTCACAATTCCGAAGCCGAAATCAAGTTTATATAAAGAAAGTCTGCATAAAATGATAGGCAAAGCCTACTTCTAAACTCGTTTAATAAATTCAAAAATGTAAGATCCTCTATGTGTACATGTAGTTCTCCTATTTGTACAGCTTGGACCAATTGTTCAAAGCATTGTTAGCTTAACGAGCTCGTTAGTGGTCAAAATATTAACTGCTCTGGCAAGTACAAAATGGAATAATCTTTAATTTTTGCTGAAAAAATGTGAGCAGCTTTTGCATTTGCAAAAGCTGCTCACATTTTGCCTGCAAAAGTATAAAAAATGTGAGCAGCTTTTGTATTTGAAAAAGCTGCTCACATTTTTTTTTCTGCAAACATTTTACATATTTGTCATATTAATGATCAAAGTTTTAACGATATGTTAGCTAACGACGCCGTTAGATTGGAACAACTGGCCCTGACCTTCAATTGCCTGGACGCCTTAAAGACCATGAAAATATGTTCGAGATAGGGTTAGTTCGAGTCAATAATGGTTATTTATAGTATCAGATCTCAGGATGCATTATAGGACACCCTTAATGAGGCGATTCCTATAACATAACAAAAAACCGCCTTTTCAAATACACTGTAAATTTTACAGCGCCTAATATCACGAAAACACGCCTATATAATTTTGACCCCCTTGAGACCCCCTTTTATATAGTAAAACTGGGGTTTACAGGGGTAAACCTTATCTTTTCATTTCTGCTATAAAATACAGATGGTGGGTATTCGTTAGAACCGCCTCATCAAGGCGGTTCTAACGAGTACCCACAATCTATATTTTGAGCAAAAATAAGAAAAATATCACAAATTTTCATTTAAAAATTTTCGTTTTTACGGCGGTGAAGTTTGCAATACATTTGTATAGGTGTGTTTTCGTAATGAAAACGAAAATTTTCAGATGAAAAACTGTGATATTTTTCTTTTTCCTGCTCAAAATATAGATTCTGGGTACACGTTAGAACCGCCTCATCAAGGCGGTTCTAACGAGTAGTCACATCTATATTTTGGAGAAGAAATAAGAAAAATAATGTTAACCCCTGTAAACCCCAGTTTTACTGTATAAAAGTAGGGTTCAAGGGGGCCAGAATTATATAGGGGTGTTTTCGTGATTAAGTACAGTACTGTTCACACCACGCCATGAAACAGACTATGTCTAGAAGTCAAAGGTAACTAAAGGTTTTATTTGTTTGTGTTGGATTTTTACGGCTCGGTCAACACTATTTAGCTCATATTGAACCAGTCAATTTACCTATCCACACTTTTCCTAGGCAGACTTATACGTAAGCGGTTAAACAGTACAGCTCACATTCTTTCGCCTGAAACTAACAACTGCCCTTCTTGAATGAGTTTTGGTTTTGGTTGTTTGTTTAATTTGAGGTTTGACGTCCCCGTCAACACTGTAAAGGTCATTTTGGAGACTTCTTTTTCCAATTTTGTAGCTTTTTTAGCCGACATTGAGATGACATGACATCTCAAGCCCTACCAATAGGGTTTATAAGCATTGACGGGCCGACTCGCACTGCATTGCCTGAGCAGGCCTTAGATCCTCTAAGCGGTTTACCAGTACTCGTGTGCAGGTCGGTTTCAGCTCTGCGTGGAAGCATCATGCAGCCCATTTATTTCTTCAAGCCCCAGTGGGCGGGGGCCGTTCTTGAATCAGTGGAAGAGAGAGAATGACAGTAGAAAGATTTAATGAACAATCTCGACGAAAGAATCATTACGAAAACACGCCTATACAAATATATTGCTAATTTTTTGGCAAAAAGTTAGAAATTTTAAGATGAAAAATTGTGATATTTTTCTTATTTCTGCTCAAAAGATAGATTGCGGGGACCCGATAGGACCGCCACAAAACGCTTATTTTGTGATATTTTACTTATTTTTATTCCAAACATAGGTTGTGGGTGCTCGGCGGTTCTAACAAATAGCCACAACATATACATCGGAGCAGAAATAAGGAAAATGATGTGCACCCCCGTAAACCCTAGTGTTCTTGGACTTGTTACATGTATGTTACATTGTGATGAACTTCTATCACGAAAACATACCTATATAATTTTGACCCTCTTAAATCCTACTTTTATACAGTAAAACTGTGGTTTAAAAGTTTTTTGCTCAAAAACATTGATTGAGGGTACTTGTCAGAACCGCATCGCTGACTTGCCGCAATTTATGGTTTGAGGAGAGATATGTAAAATATCAGAACTTTTTATCTGAAAATTTTCATTTTTTTCATTTTCAGTTTAGTGGAAGAGTGGTGGGGGGGGGGGGGGGGGCGGGGGAGGTTGTATAATTTTCAGTATATTTGAAAAAAAGGCGTGTTTTCGTAATCGGTGCTATTATTTGACCTGCAACTAACGTCTCAGACTGATTTCTGCTTATTCGATAGCAATTCGATTGATTAGGACACTGCGCTTCATACATGTACAGTCGAATTTCAAAGTCTTTGGAACCGCGATAGTTTGTTCGAGGCAAGGGTAGTTTAAGCAACTGAGATCCTCATACATTAAACGCAACCACGCATATTCAAATATATTGAGAATTTTACAAACAGATAATGAAAATTTTCAGAAACAAATTCTGATATTTTTATACATAGATTGTTCTAACGGGTACCAACATTCTATGTTTTTGAGCAGAAATAAGAAAAAACTAATGTTTAACTCTGCAAACGTCAGTTTTGTTACAAAAATGTGGGTTTAAGGGGGGGGGGGGGGCAAGATTATAGGCGAGTTTTCTTGATGTAGCGACAGGACAGGGGAGGCCTAACAGTGATGACTTGTGGCAAGTTGTTAAATTAACGACGTCGTTAGTTAACGAATCGTTAAAACTTTGATAATTTAATACGGCATATATTGTAATAGTTTTCCGAAAAACAAATGTGAGTAGCTTTTGCGTCGGTTTTTTTTCAGCAAAAAATAAAATTTTAGATATTGTATATGCCAGAATAATTAACAATTTGACCACTAATGTATAGTTCACATTGGGTGTACGATTGTTTTTGGTCGTACGATTTCGCACGCAAGGGGCGCCGTAGATAGATCGCACACAAAACCGCAGCATATTCTGAGAGGTCAGGACATCGCAAGGCAGTCGCACGATGCACGTACGGCTGTCGTCGTTCGCAGCTTGATCGTACGAAATATTATCAAACATTCCATACGGCTGTCCCACGATGGTCGTAAGACAGCAGTGCTAATTCACAAGACTGTCGAAAGACTGTCCTAAGAATTCGCTAACTTTCTTGCGGCCATCGCATAATATTCAAGAATTTGCAAGGCTGTCGTACGAAAGACTTACGATGCTCGCGCGTTCATCGTTCGAATTTGCCCTAGTTAAAGAATAAAATGCAAGAGCAGTGCCAACAGCCATCAGAGTTCCACCAGAGCTTGTCGGCAGCACATCTTTTCTTCTTTATGGCTGTATTTCCTCATTGTCCTTCCTACGTGTTGCCGATTTAAGAAGAAGGCTGCGAGAGGAAGAAGTGTGTCATGCAGCGATTCTGGCACTGTTAGTCCGCCTTCAAGAACGAAGAAGACACATGCGTTGGTGGGTTAAGCCCTGGATTGAGCGGTGTCGGCTCTTTGGCCAGTACCACACCTTGTTCCAGGAGCTGGAGAGAGAGTGCGACGGTGATTACATGAGTTATATCCGGATGAGGCGCGACATGTTTGCAGAGTTGTTGTTACGGGTCACCCCGAGCATCACCAAATCCACTAGGTAAGTAAGTACAACTCTTGACTGCATCATGAAATTTGTGAATTGAGAAAAACACAAACCAGGAACTGATACAACCCACTACCAACAATATTACTGGGGAAATATGTCCTTACACATACTTGAAAGGGTTGCAAGAACGTAAGACATATATATGATAGACCGAGTCAGCAGTTATTCCTTAAAAGATGGTGACTCATAATTCCGAAAGTAACTGTTTAATAGTTATACATAGGTAATAGCCGATGTCATATTGATATGCCGAAACATATATAGAACAGCAAGAAATTATGAACCGCATTATCTATAGCAAACTCTTATATATATATATATCTGTCTTATGCTTTATGGCTGCGGCAAATGTGGTTCTATAGAGCCCGGTGAAAAGTTGGTCATATACTTCGTTTTCTGGCCACAGGGATGGGTTTCAAGTCGTTACAGTACGGGTTTCGGGTCGCTTACAACAGAGTCCCCTTCTTTGTTCCCGGAGATGCCAGGCGATTTTTGAATGGTACAGAGGAGAACTCTTCTTCAGCCTACCCTCTACCAACGACCAATGGCGTGAAGTGGCACAGAAATTTGGCAGTAGTTGGAACTTCCACAATGCGTGCGGTGCTATTGATGGTAAATACGTTACCATTAAGAAGCCGCCTCAGTCCGGGAGCGAATACTTCAACTACAAAAGTTTTGTTCTATTGTCCTGCTTGGCGTGGTGGGTGCAGAGTACAAGTTCCTTTAGGCAAGTGTTGGAAGCAAAGAGTCGGCGTCGTATGCAGTGTTCGTCCTTGAATGCTCTCTACGGACCGGTATCGAAACAACACCATCGGTTTTCCTCCAGCCGAGCCACTCTCTCATGATGACCACAACATCCCTAGATGACGCGTCGAACATGGCTTATGAAACCTTATTAAGAGGAATAACACACGAACAGGGAGTGTTCAACTATCGGTAGTCCAGAGCCAGACGTGACGTGGAAAATGCCGCATCGTTGGAGATGCTTTCTGACGACCATGCAATGCGGCCTTGCCAGTACCATCATCATTGTGCGGGGTGCTCTAACTGGATGCGGACCAGAGCTACGCCCCTTCAGCTGGCCAACTTGGACCAGGAGGACGAGCAAGGCAACGATATCCCTAGTACTTGGCGTCAAGGACAACAGCTAATCAATGGATTTCAGCAGAGATGCCCACTCATAACACGTGATGCATAAGTACAAAGGGACTAACTATGTACCTATTACAACAGCCCAGTGGAGCGACTACCATTGCAGGACCAGGCCTTTATAAACTATTGAAGTGACACAATAATCGCTCGACAGCCGTGCGCCTTTCGTAGGACTGTCATGCGAATTCGTGTGATGCCGTACGATTCTCGACCTTCCTATGTCAGCCTGCGATCGAACGCAAGACAACCGTATAACGGTTGTACGGATGTCCTGCGGTCTACCCAATAAAACCGCAGCATTTGATAAACAACAGCTCCGCCCAAACAATCCCAACATCGTACGAAATCTTACGACAGCGTGCGGGATACGCAGGATGTTTTGTGGCTGTCGTGCAGCTGCCTTACGGCGTCCGAAAATCTTAGAAATCCGTAGAATGAATATGCATGTCGAGAATTTGACGCACGACGTTGCGGCTGTCGTGCGATGTTGCAAATTCATAGGACTATCTTGAGACTGCCATACGAAACCAAGCGAGTTTTACCGCAAACGTGGTCACAGGCATTCGTATGGCAGCAGCAAGGGTAATGTGAAACAGGCTTAACGAGCTTGTTAAGCTATCGATGCTTTGAACAACTGGACCCTGATCTTCTATAAAGCAAAGGCGTGCTGGCCATAGGTTGAATCAACTATGTTTTAACTTTGCATTGTTTATAAGTAGGCGTATACGGAAACGTGCTAAATTTTGGTCCTTTTAGTCTCATCAAGAAAATTTATTGGTTCGAGCAAACAAGTTCTTATTTGAACAAAGCTTTTTCATGATTGAAAATTGGTACTTGTTCATGCGATCATTTTCGGGCATTTGAAGTGAAAACGAAGTGGTCTCTTGTTAAATTTATTGCACCTGGCCCCTTTAATTATTGAGCCATTGGAAAATTTACTTTATAGCATTTGTTTCAGCCAAGACGCATATCTGCGCAGTCTGATCAAGGTCTTCATTGTCCCCATCAAGATTCATTGCGCCCGAATCAGGTTAACAAGTCCACGTAATAAACACCAATTTATATAGAGAAAACTGGGGTTGAGTACAAAGGTAAATGTTAATTTGATTTTCTCTGCTCCAAGACATAGGTTGTGGGTACTTGTCAGAACCACCTCAATGCGGTGGTTCTATCGAGCACCTTCAACCTAAGTTTTGTGTGAAAATAAGAAAAATAATGAACACCCCAAATTTATATAGAGAAAACTGGGGTTGAGTAAAGGGGTAAACGTTAATTTTCATATCTCTGCTCCAAGACATAAGTTGTTGGTACTTGCTAGAACCGCCTCAATCAGGCGGTTTTAAAGAGCTCCCTCAACCTAAATTTTGTGTGAAAATAAGACAAAATACGTTTTGGAGATAGATGTATGAAAGAAAGAATGCACTATGTCGCACGGATGTGTTATCGTAATGGCTTTACCTTTAGGGACAACACCGTTTGACGGTGGTTTCGCGCGGTGTGGCTTATTTAACGCTCTGTATGTTGATTTTGTTTTTCGCAGCAGACGACTTTTTGAAATATTTTTTTCTAATTTTCCCAGAAAAATGGATTTGACAACTCATGCAAATTGTCTCCTATGGAGACAATTTGCATGAGATGCCAAGTCCTGTTTTCTGGAAAAAATAAGAAAAATATCAACAATTTTTCGTCTGCTGAAATAACATAGAGCAAGTAACTTC
This sequence comes from Lucinisca nassula, assembly GCA_963580285.1. NCBI lineage: Eukaryota > Metazoa > Mollusca > Bivalvia > Lucinida > Lucinidae > Lucinisca > Lucinisca nassula. Next base: position 109,826,580 of record OY757012.1, on the reverse strand, counting down.
AATGAGGACACTTTAGCTCTTGCCTTGAGTGTGCTAAAGGTTAAAACGGCCCAAGACAATGGTCGAGCATATATGCGCGGCTACTAGCGGGTTCTTTTTTTATGTCCAATCATATGCGGGAGATATGCGCATGTGCAGGCTCGCCTTCGTCTAAAGTATATATGATAAGCGCATACTTATGTTATTTGGCGATAATTCTCATACCATAAATGGGCAATAAAGAACAATAAATTTAACCAAACAATTTGCGTAAACATTTTATTTGTCTATTTCTGCTTTGATCATTGTTTATTTTGTTTTAAAAATATTTGCATTTTAATATTGCTGTAAACTTAAAGCACTTCTGTCTTTTTTCGGTCCTTGTCAGTTTCAGTTAAAAGAACAGGCTATATTACGATGACAGTTCATTCCTTCTTACCTCAAAAACGATTATTTTTCTCATGCACCAAACATACGTTGTAGGTGTTCGTTAGAACCGCCTCATTGAGGCGGTTCTAACGAATACCCACAACGTATGTCTTGGAGTAGAAATAAGAAAAAATGTATACTCCTGTAAACGCCAGTTTGTTCTATATAACGTTGGGTTTACGGGGGTGTTCATTATACGGATTTGTTAAAATGATGTAATGAATTTTTGGGTCGATTGCTGATCAATCGACCGAAAGTTATAAAGCGTAGTATTGACCTGTCCGAAATCCAGGTAACGATTATTTATAGAAAAACGTTGCGCCATTCTTATCGCTGTGAGGTAAGGGTTGCGTTAGAGAGTTATCTATGAATCTGGACTGGTGTCGTATGTTGGGTTAGGAAAACAGTGTGGACCAAGACCAAACGCGGCATCTGATCAGGGTCTACACTGTTTGCTTACAAAGCAGGCATTTATGGGTTAAATGTAACATTCTAAGTCCTCGCTCAGGACAGCTCTCAGAGACACCAGTCCTGTCAGTGCTTTGATCAAGTTATTCTAGCAGGACCGCTGAGTTCTGTTTGTTTCTGTAATGACTGACTGATTGTTCATTACGAAAATATGCCTACATACTTTCTTTTTTTTTGATGACTTGTGTTCTTGGTTCGTGGTTGTCCTGGATAACGGTTTCTTTCTATTTTGAGATATCTGTCTTCTTCGCTTGTGACTTTTCCTGGACATTTTGAGATATCTGTGTTCTTCGCTTGTGACTTTTCCTGGACATTTTGAGATACTGATGATCTGTGTTCTTCGTGGCTTTCTGTATGACGTTTTCTTTTGTTTTGAGACGTCTGTGGTCTTCGTTCGTAGGTTTTCTTGTACAATCTATGTTTTAGAGCAGAAATAAGAAAATTAAGGTTTACCCCTGAAAACCCTCATCGAGGCGGTTCTAACGAGTACCCACAAACTATATTTTGAGCAGAAATAAGGGAAAATATCACAATTTTAATTCTAAAAGTTTCGTTTTTAGGTGGTAAAATTTACAATGTATTTGTATAGGCGTGTTTTCGTATTGCATAGGTATCTGTGTCAGTCTAGAGGGTTGAAAGGGTTAACCTTACATGCATAGCCTCCCAAGGCAACAAGTCAAATGGAATATTTGATTTAGTATTTTCGTGAAGGTATCACCCGGAGTATTCAGCGCTATTTAGATTTGATTTCACTTAATTAATCCTTATATAATATTCATCTACAAGAAACAAACAAAATTGTTTTATTGCACGAAACACTACAGGGAAATGCTACACCTTTTGGGGGACAAGCAACTCTTTCAGAAATGTCTGCTTTACTAAGAATGGAGAGACAACTGAGTCTGTTGAGGTTTGCCCACATTACAGAAAGATGGTGAAATATTTTCTACGGCCATGCTCTCTCGTCCGCTGATTCAAGAAGGCCATTGTCAGATTCTGGTGAAAGAACGTGCACTGTGCTGGTTAAGGCAGTAGAACACAGTTTCCAGCATGTGCACATGGGAAAATTTCTTCATAAGTAAGGACAGGGATCAAACTCAGTGTCTAAATACTGTTTGGCAATTATGAAAACATATCTTGAATTCAAAGCATTGTTTTTGCGTCATTGTGGAGAAATATGAATTAATTCATGGTCACATATACGGAACTGCCGCTGTGGGATACTTATCATTGCGCTTCCTGTTACATACAGTGTGTTGGCTACATTTGGTTATTGCTAAAAAGTAAACGGCTGGCAGGGGTCAATTTCTAGCCCCCTTTCATTTTTGGTAGGTCTACAATAGAGCTGAATGCTGACAATTGTCCTTGCAAAATGCAGTGTGCTGCCAGGGCTCCCTTGAAAACAGAGAAAATGGTAAAAATATTAGCAGGACTGGGTGGGGGTAGTATTTGTTTACATAGCCACTACATTGGCTGTACAGTATACAAGCTATTGAAACCAGCTTCAAATTATTCTGTGGCAAGTCACAATGCAGAGCTAACACAAAAAAGGAAGGTTGCGAAATGTACTATTTGTTACGGCTTAAAATACTTCGTCCGAGTCTCGCAGACAGCTTGGAATTGTGGTTTGCTACCCAACTGGCCAAGAAGTATGCTTAGGTAAACTGACAGGCACGGTGTCGACTGTTGAGCAAGTTATCTATACGCATTGGTTCTAATGAAAGTTACGTGCCATTAGTCAGCCTATGCATTGCTGTTTTTCGTTATTAGTGCTGTTGTTATTATTAAAAAAGTATACAGTTGTATTTGTACATCATGTAAGCGAGAGGTCTCCTCTTAATTGGCCTAAATACGGAATTTTCAAGTCCCAAACATGCAGAATGAGCACCTACACGGTTATCTACTTTGTAACTGAATTTAACTTAAATCCTTATAGGCATCAGTGCACTGAATCACAGTCCACTTTTGAAACTAAGGTGCGAAAGGGTAACTGACCACGCTCTTTCAACTAACCGTTCTGTTAGAATCTTCAGTCTATTTTAGAAACTAAGGGGCGAACGGGTATGTTTCGATATTGCGTATTCACCTTATTTGCATAATCTGCTGGTCCCTAGTTTGAAGGTTATCAGTGTTGGAAAAACAGGTAACCAGACCCCCTGACCTTGAAAGGTCAGGGGGTCTGGTTACCAGTTTTTCCAGTATTGACAATGTGCAAGCTTCGAGCCAGCAAATAATGCAAATATGATGAATTCATTACTGAACAATATCCGGCAAGAAATATACATAACTTTTATTTGTAGCATTTGGATAAATATCAGCAACTAGAACTATTCAAATTCACTAAATGAACACACAATTCACTTCTTCACTTCAATCATTAACAACCATTTCTAACAAAAACTGTTCAAATAAGAACTTTTAAGCATTTCAAGAACTACTTGTGTAAAACATTGTGTAAGAATGGTTGCGTGTAATGTATGGAACTATAGACACGTACCAGCACTGCGTCATCACTTGGTTCTACGATTTGCCGGAACTTATCGGTGGTGGGTTAAAACGTATATCGCCATTTATCTCCATTGTAAACAATGGACTTGCCTTTCATTTGGATATGAAACGACAAAACTGGCCTTTAAACTATCATAACTTACATATCGGAGCTAGAAAATCTGAGAATGCTTTGATGATATTTGCGTGTCGTATTTACACAAGTTACAAGGCGGGACAGTCTTGATTATTTTGTAATAAAGATACACAAAACCAATGACCAGAAGCAGAAAAATGCATTAACAACCACTAATATATATGTTTCACTATTCATTTCTAGTATATGTAATTTGACAGATTTTCTGTGATAGCCAAGTAAAATAAACCCATTTCCAAACATCATATATTTCGCAGGGAAGTAATTCGTGCATGCGCAATGTAATGTCTATAAGGTCACGTGTCAAAACATTACATCAGTCTGTAGATATAGTGCCTAATGAAACGGTTAGGTAAATGCGAGTCACAAAAAAGGGAAAGGTAACTCTTCAGAAACAGTAATGAAGTTTACGACACCGCCTATGTTCATTAGCGTATAAACTAAACAGGACTCAGTGGTCCGAAAGGTAACTGTTTATAGTATGTCTACTTACACCCTCTATAGCGGCCCCGCCCGTCGGGGCTTGAAGAAATAGATGGGCTGCATGATGCTTCCACGCAGAGCTGAATCCGACCCGCACACGAGTACTGGTAAACCGGTTAGAGGATCTAAGCCTGTCAAGGCAAATCGCTGCGAGTGTCGGACCGACCGTGCTATTGGTTTCATTGGGCGCCATGGCTTGAGATGTCATTTCATCTCAATGTCGGGTAAAAGTCCCACAAAATTAGAAGCAACGTCTCCAAAATGACATTTACTGTGTTGACGGGGACGTTAAACCTCAAATCAAACAAAACAAACAAAACACCCTCTATGCAGCGTGCACGAGACCTGTGTTCCAGTTTCAAAATAGTGATATGGGCTCTTTGACGCCAAAGGGAGATAAATCAAAGCACTAAGAGTCCTGTTGGGTCGATTATCTGTGCATGTAGCCTGTGAAAATAATCCTGATCTGAGATTTAAATTGTTTCATTTAACCCTTAACCCTTCTCCTGTTGAATATTCATTTAAGCCACACCCATTTCTGTCTATCAACCAATCAAATTACTTGATGCAATTTATTGCTACAAATTCATAAACTGAATGCCAAACAGTGTAGATCCTGATTAGATGGCTTCTTCAGAAGCCATCTGATCTGGATCTACACTGTTTGCAAAGATAGGGGTTGTTGTGAACAGCATGATAAGAGTTAATTTCGTTTATTAAGCAAACAGTGCCAAGCCCAACGCAGTCCAGATTCTGCAGATAACCCTCTTACGCAACACTCTGACCTCACTGCGACTGGATTCTATAAATAACCGTTATTCCGACAAGTCAGTGACAGTCACGTGGACTTTAGCACTGAAGAGCTTTTATGCTCTGTAACTTTGGGACTCGACCGAAAAATATGAAATAAACTAAGATTAAATGTGAAATGTAATGTTCCATCAACAGTACACCGCTTTTAAAGGGCGCAAAACTAGGAAGGCGGTAATATGTCAGGTGCTTTCATCCGCCTTAAAAAAAAAGACCCGTTCTTGGTGGCCTAAGCGACATATCTCTAAATAGACTACTAAGATCAAAAGAAAAAAGTATTCTATCTACATCACAAATCTTTACGCAGTTCCAAGGGTTGACGATTAATGTTTAATCGTTGTTCTTAGTGACACGCAAAATACCATGCAAGTGGGTGCGCCGCATTGCGTGCCGAGTGCTTTGCCCTTTCACCGCCTGTGGTTCTATAGTGCACTCTTCCATTTTTGAATTTGGACATAGCCATCTTTGTAAATAGCTATTAATAGGTTGGCATCACGATAACAAGTCCGTGAAACGAATACCCCTCTAAACCCGACTTAATATAGAGAAAATTGGGGTTTACAGGGGTATACATTATTTGCCTTATTTTTTGCTCTAAAACATAGATTGTACAGGGCATGAGATGTATAACGCCCCCACCCCCCCCCCCGCCCGTCGGGGGTTGAAGAAATAGATGGGCTGCATGATGCTTCCACGCAGAGCTGAATCCGACCCGCACACGAGTACTGGTAAACCGGTTAGAGGATCTAAGCCTGCCAAGGCAAATCGGTGCGAGTGTCGGACCGTCCGTGCTATTGGTTTCATTGGGCGCCATGGCTTGAGATGTCATTTCATCTCAATGTCGGGTAAAAGTCCCACAAAATTGGAAGCAACGTCTCCAAAATGACCTTTACAGTGTTGACAGGGACGTTAAACCTCAAATCAAACAAACAAACAAACAAAACATAGATTGTGGGTACTCGTTAGAACCACCCACAATCTATGTTGAAAGAATGAGCCGGTTCTAACGAGTACCCACAATCTATGTAAGAAAGACGTTTTGTATTTTATGTAATATTTGTCATTTCTGACACCATGTTGGACGCCATTATTTCACATTGACATATTATCCGAATGGAAACAGTCTTGATCCTGATGAGGTGTCTCGTCGTCATGGTAACAAGTCCGTGCAATGAACACCCTATAAACACCATTTTATATGGAGAAACTTGGGGTTTACAGGGGCATATAGATTACATTTCTTATTTCTGCTCCAAACCATAGGTTGTGGGTACTCGTCAGAACCGCCTCGCTGAGGCGGTTCTGGCGAGTACCCACAATCTATGTTAGGGGTAAACCTAAGAAAAATATCACGTTTTCATCAAAAAAATGATTGTTTTAGATGAATGAATGAGTGTACTATGCCACACGGATATGTTATCGTAATGTTTCTAGCCGTCTCATAGGGGTCTACACTTATTGTACCAGGCTACAGGGTTGAAAGGTTTAAGATGAATACACCCTCATGAAAGACTAATTCGCGAAAAATGGCATACGTTATTCCGGTTTTGAAAATGAGCTCCATTGAAACTTGAAGTTCGCATTTGGGGATTTCAAAACATACTGAGGGGACATCACGAAAACACGCCTATAGAATTTTGACCTCCTTAAACCCCAATTTTATATTGTAAAACTGGGGTTAACAGCGGTATACGTTATTTTTCTTATTTCTGCTCAATCTATGTTTTCAATAGAAATAAGAAAAATGTCAGATTTTTTTTTATATATGAGAATGTATTTTTTATAAGAATTGTGTGTTGTCAAAAGTAAAGGCACAGTATGAAAAAACGTAGACATGCAACGTGGTCTGTGTCTTATTCAAGATAACGCACCTGCTCACAAGTGTGTTGTCGTCCGAGAAAAAAGTTGTTCAGCTTATTCGCCAGACCATAGTCTCTGTGACTTTTTTCCTGTTTCCTCTTTCTGGCCCGAACTGCACTTGATAGTGCAATCCACCAGTCATCGGGGAAAAGACCTACATGTACGTCACTGCCTGTGTTAATACTTCGAAAGGTTGTGAATGAGGTAAATAACGCGCGCCCTGTAGAGCCCCCAATGACAACATTAAATGAAAGCCACTCGTAAAACCACCGGCGGAAATATATATATTTTTTTTTCAATTCTATTCTATCCGTGCACCTCCTCAAATCCAGATTTTCTGCAACAGTTCTAAACGTCAAAATTAATCATTGTTATAGCATGTCAGAGATGCCAGCATGCAAGAAATACGCCCTAACATAAGTTTAGATCAGACCGATTAGCTCATTTTGGCCTGGATGGAATCGTCCGCGTTATGTATAACAAGGCCCGTTTTGATGTTATAGGGGCGTGAGACTAAGCTAATTTTTGTTTTTCGTTTAAACGTCTCAAAAATTGATTGCGCTGATCACACAGCGCTTTCAGCGGCGTCTGGTCTGGCCATGCACAGTTTGTTAGTGTTCTGTTCTTGGAGTTTTCTGTATAAAATGGGTTAAAATTCTTGCTCTAGATAATGAACATAATCTCGAAGTGAAAGAGCAATAAAAATTCAAAGTATCATTAAAATAATTTTCGGAAATTAAAAGGTCTTGTTAGCGATAGCTTCTATAGCGAGTCATCCTGCCACAACCAATTACAGTAAAATTCCTTTATTAAGACCACCTTTGGAACTACTCAAAGGTGGTCTTTAAGACCACTTTTGACCAGTCCCGAAGATGGTCTATCATCAGGAGACACTGGGTGTAGCAAACACAAAGAAAGAAAAACTGAGACATACTCAATTAGTTTTTCGGTCGGTGAATTTATTCACAAGACCTTAGTCATCGTCCGATGACACTTTTCAGCTTCCTTCTATTCAAATGCTTTTGAAGTTATAGTGGTCGGCGGTTGTCTACGACTTATTACTACTTATATCCCTCCGCCCACTGTGTAGTCTTTGCAGTTTTATCTGAGATCTGAAAGCCTTGGCGTAGAATTGTTTGATTTGGGATACACCTATGATTTTATGTATTTACAATTCATTAACACAAACAGTTTAATATATTTACGATATTAAAATTTTCTGGCGGATAAATACAATCGGTCGGAGGTCAAGATTGTTGTGTTTCGGTACGGAAAAGTAAGAAAAAAAATACAGTAACATTCTTTTCTATTTCGAATAATTTTTGCGGGTTTGATATTCGTACATGCTTTCAATACTGGATAATGTATATAAAATTAGTCGAGTCCAAGTTGTATGATTGCAGTAGGCATATCTATAAAATGAGTCAATGACTGCAGAAGTCAAACAAATCAAAGCTCTAGATAACAGGACAATGAGTAGAAATAATTTCGCATTTGATCCTTCTTTATTTATAATATAATATACTGCCACACCCTCTCATGAAGAACGAAGATTACGTGCAGTTGATCATTTGTCAGTTTTCTATACTATAGATCTAATTTTCCAACATATTTGTTGTGGGTATTGGTTAGAATCGGCGTGGGGGTGGGGAGGGGGTGCAATTCTAACGATTATCATATAAATAGACTGCATCAGTCCGTTTGTGTTCGTGGTAGATACTGCATTTTGTCTTTGATACAAGAAGACCCCTGTCGGGTGACACGTCAAATGACATTCCTGGTCTATGAATGCCATTGTAACATTTCTGATTCGATTCTAAGCAAATAAAATTATGGCGTCCGAACATGCGCAACAGGGATGGTCGCCACTAAGTGCACCATTAACTTCAGCCCCCATGTGCAGGAGAACCACCCAGGTTAACGACCCCAACCCTAATTAGCTATACAGGATAATATGTATGCACCTGCAAGTAATGGTCAAATGTTACGGATATACATGTATATGCATTAAATATCCTTATTATCTGGAGCTTTATATTCGGTTACAGCTACACCAGCCTCTTGTTTTGTCTGCTGATAACAATAAAATGCGATAATTGAAGATCAAGTAACAGGTAAACTGCTCTCATTATCCCCAGTCCGTGTAAGAAGATTGATGTTTTTTAATGCCCCTGTCCTTTAAACTAGAGGCATATTAAATAATACTTCGCTGATTTAACCTTTAACCACAACCTTTGTCTTGGAGCAGAAATAAAAACAAATAATGTATACCCCAGTAAACCCCAGTTTTCCCTATATAAAGTATACGGTTTAGGGGATGTTCCTTTAACGGACTTGTTCTCATGATGAATGTAAAGAGCACCCCTGTCCACCCGCTTACTACAAAGAAAAATAGTGTCTACAGGGTATACACTATTATTACAAAGATTGTGGGTACTCGTTAGAACATTTTTATTGAGACAGTTCTAACGAGCACCTTCAATCGATGTATGAAGAGAGAAAAATAATATATATAGAAAAAACCCTCGGGTTAAGAGCTGTTAAAAGAATGCGCCTGCTATGTATGTTATGTGTAAGCGCTATAATATAACGTTTCCTTACAAAATCAAAGCACTGAGAGTACCGGTGGGTCGATCGTCTCTGAGTGTATGTTGGGAAAATAGTCCTAAACTGAGAATCGGAATGTTCGTTTACTTTTAAGCAAGCGCAGTAGATCTGATCAGTCATCGCGTTATGTGGCGTCTGATTATGTAGATTCTGCTTGCCAATGTTCAAGTGCATAAGCACAGTCCACCCGCCCCCGCCAAGCGGGGCTTGAATAAATAGATGGGCTGCATGATGCTTCCACGTAGAGCTGCAACCGACCACACACGAGTACTAGTAAACCGCTTAGAGCATCTAAGCCTGCCCAGACAAAGCGGTGCGAGTCGGACCATCCATGCTCATAAACCCTATTGGTTTCAACTTGCGACCGGGCTTGAGATGTCATTTCATCTCAGTATCGGGTAAAAGTCCCATAAAATTGGAAATATCGTCGCCGAATGACACGTCAAGTGTTGACGGGGACGTTAAACCTCAAATCAAACAAACAAACGAGCACAGTCCATATTTTTTTTCTTTTGCTGCGCTCTGAAGTCTTTGGAATGCCAGTTCAGGATCAACGGCAATCAGATGGTCAGTGATAGTCCCGCGGACAATAGCAAGCAACATATTCTCTGTTTTATAACGTAGACTGTGGGAACCCGTTAAATCGCTTCATTATAAGAAAAGTATTTAGTCATTTTTTGTCTGAAAAAAAAAAATATGGTAGCATTTTCCGTCAAATTATTTACATGTACTTTTCATTTGTTAATGTGCTTAATTATTTCCCTTCTGTATATCGATTCATCTTTCTGAATTTCGAGTATTTCACTGCTAATGCTTAACCTCATATGCAACACAATCTGTGCTGAATATTTTATGTCGCAGCTGCAAACAGTGTAGATCCATCGATCAGCATCTACAATGATTATCATAGTTTCTCCTCTCTCTTTTCTCCTCTGTAATAGAGCCCCCTCAGCGATATGTTTAAACAACAACAAAATATCATTTCACCGGTTAATGCAGGTCCGCACACAGTTGGGAAGGTGTAAACGCAGCGTCTCCCCGCTTTTGGAAATTATCTCAGATTCATGCAGTTTTTTATCTTCTGCAAAATATCTGAAATTCGCACCGTCAACCGCCCCTTTTCAGAGTTTGCGTACAGGCCTGAATCATGTTCAAAACTGTTGCTGCATACATATGTCGAACAGTGCCCACCCTGATAAGAAGCATTATTATATACCCAGAAAATGTCCCGTTTACTTTCTACAGAAGTTACCGGTCAATATTTTTCCATACTGCCCGTAGTCAAGTTCATATTGCCCGTAGATAAGCAGTCACGTTCACAATAGAACTACATGTACTTTCAAATTTGGTCATTTCGATACTAAAAATCGGCAGCCATCTTGTCGTGCGTATCGACTGATAGAACGTAAAACAAAACGAATATAGGTTCTGGCAAAGTGCATAAACCGCATTTTATGCTGTCAAATATGACCTACCTGCAATCTGTTTAGATTTTCAATACTATCTTCTAAGAAATCAGGAGTATTTAGAAAGAAATATAACCCGCGCTTCGAAAAAAATGGCGTCCTGTGTTTGGAAACGTCAATGTCCTTCGCCATATGAACGCGTGCCGAATATTTCACAATATAAAGTCAATAACCTATAAATCTACTGTCTATCCGATCTAGGTCTACGCTGTATATCTAATAACGGTACCACATATAAATAAAAATCAAAAATGAGTTCCTTTAAAGTCTGAGCTACTCATGTTTGCTCTTAAACATTTCAGGGTTCTCAACAGAAGTGCAAAAAGTCTATGTTTACTCGACTTGGAATACTTTATGAATGAAATGTTCCGTAAGACGTCACATGACAGCGTGTTACCTGAGCAACCTGGCATTCTTATACTATTTCGTTTTACCCTCAAATGCCACAGTGTAGTCCCTGTGCAACCTACTGAGCAGACGCCACATTCCGCGGCGTCTGCTCTGGGTATTCGGTGTTCACACGATTCCTGTCAAGACTCTATAGATAGCTCTGACCCATATGTTGCATCGATAAAAATAGCACGTTTCAAGTTCTATTAATATTGGTTTTCCCAAATCAGTGATGGTCACGTGAACAACTGCATGGATTCCGTTTTGCCATTTAGTAAATTTGTGTCTATCGTACACGATCCAAAGCACGTTAATTTACGCCTGTAGGGTACTGGTAAACAGTGTAAGTCCGGATCAAACATGTAAAGTGTTTCAAATGCAGCTTTTGTAATTCACCGACTTTGAGGCTTCTCAAGCCTTTGATTTTAAAAGCAGATATAGTCTTAATTTTATGTGGTCTTACTGTATATATAACTTATATGTGGCTTTAACAGATTTGGACAGGCCCATTTTTTAGTCTCAGGGGCGTTAGACTGGTTTTATTTCTTGTTAGTTTTAACAAATAATCGTCATAGACTCCGTGGCGCATTCCGACCGAGACGTCACTGATTGTCAATTCCCTATTACGTGACGCCAGGCAGGCATATATGTGTTTTATGCGCCTTGTACACCATATATGGAAATCCTTAATTTCATCCTGGGTCAGGGATTCTTATCCTACGTAGGTTATCCTACCCAGGGTCAGGAAAAAAATCCAGTAATACGTATGATGCCCACTGATTGAATAAGAAGCATGTTCACAGTCGTTAATGTTGACGTCATTGTATGTTACGGGACGTCAAAAACACCATTAAGTCGAGATTATAATATGGCGGAGGTCGGCATCTGTTCATGTAAATTATGCGGAAGTGGTTGTTCTTATTTATGATGCCACATATATATGTAGAGAGGGAGACATTGGGACGCAAATCGGCGTTCAGTCCATGTATACTTACTTTTGTCTCTCAGTATATTTACCTTACCAGTGTAAAGTATAGTTCGAACAATTTGACATGAGACTGACCTTTATGTAAGGAATAAATTAGTCAATGTGATCGCATAATACGTCGGCTTTCGTTAACTTCTCGTGAATTTTCGGCATCTCGTGAATTGCGACCCATTTACCGACCTCTATGTATTGAATAGCAATATCGCCATTTTCTGGAGACGGCGAAGATAAATACACGCATTCAGTCGGGTGTAAAATTATGTTAATAGAGGTCAATTTGTTCGAACTATATAATGTAAACCTATAGAAAACAATGTAGTTCATACTTCCATGAACACATCGAGTCGCATGATTTTCAGTGACGTCAAGTGACGTCAGTTTAAAAAATGGTTCTCTAAGGACGTTGGTGACGTCAACGCTTTTCCGCTCTTTGTAGAAAAACAGCATGTAAATGGTTTTCATCTTTAAAAGTTTGCCATATAAGCATTTTTTTCGCCCAGTGATGAGGGGCAAAGAATGTCAATATAAAAAATAAACTTAATTGTTCTCCTTTTCATGAAAGAATGAACGACAGCGGATCGCTAGCAAAGTTTACATGAACCACTTCGAGGTTCATTTACTTTGCACGCGACCCGCTGCGTACAACAGAAAAATAAAATTCATTTCTTAAATAAATTCTGGCGTTCACAGCATCAGGCATTTGTATATACATGTACATACTGAAGTTTTCATTGGTACCTGGATATTTCATTTATTTATTCATTTAATTATTCGCCATTGCACAACTTTATCAAATATTACTTTGAATAAAAAACGAGATCTTTCTTTACGTCAACTTAACAATGCAAAGTCTGGAGATAGCGACTGTACAAATCTATCAAATGCAGTTAAAATCCTATATTAAGACCACCTTTTGGACTGTTCAAAAGTGGTCTTAAGACCACCTTTGGGACTGTTCAAAAGTGGTCTTAAGACCACTTTTGAACCGCCCCAAAGGTGATCTCTTATTAGCAGACGCTAGGTATAGAAAACACAAAGAAAGAATGACTGAAACATTCTCATTAAGCTTTTAAAAGCAGATATACACTTAATTTTAGGTGGTCTTTATAGCGGAATTTATTGTATTACTTTGATTAAACTTGCCTATGCAAAGTGTTGAGCACGGTTCTTGAGATCACGTACGACTTTCATCAGCTTTAGACAGATGTTAAGGAAGTGATACCCTACAAATACCGATAAAAAGGGGTGTCTATAGCTGTCAATCAGATGAAATTTACGATAACCCGACAAACTCGAGCCTCGCTTTCGTTACTGTCACATTTTCTAATAGGAGCTGACGTTTATGGGAAAAATAAATGGAACTGGGGATATCGATAGGGATTTTATGAAGCCCAGCTGTGGATATCTTTAAGACATTACACATTAGCTTGATCACGCGAAAACCAATGACATTGCATCATAGAACAGCGAAGACTCTGATCAGACTGCGCGTATGCGCGGTCTGATCAGAGTTCTACTGTTCTTATGAGCTTACCATGGCATGACTGCGTTGTAGACGTACGTAAGTAGAAAAAATAGTTCTGAATAAGACATAGATCTGAGTCTTCGCTCTCTGCGCATGTCATTTTGCTGAATTTGCTGGTTACGAGCTCTTATGATCTGAAAGATGCCTTTAGCGGTTTGGAACTTTCTCTTCTAACTACAGAAAAATTCAACAAAATATCATGAGGCTTAACTCTTTTTGTACCAAATGGAATCTTCCTCCTTATATATACATGTAGCAGGTGTCCATTTCAAAATTTCGGGGTGTCAGGTTGTGTTTTCATCAAAATTTATTTGGGAAAGGACTGAACTTATAGCAAACAGTGGAGGCGTCTGATCTGGGCCTGCACTGTTTGCCAAGGTACCCCTTTAGGAGTTTCTGGTACCGAATGGGTTAATGGCTTCATGCAAACCTTTTCGCGCTACCACTGTTTTCGCCAAGAGTTTGCACAAGAGCATTGGTTGTTTTTGGGGTTAACGACACGTAAACCCTTCTTGTTGTTTTTTTTTTTTTGGTCATCCTGTGTCGTCTCCCAAAGAAAGGGAGAACAGTGATAAAAGAGATAGTAGAGGACATAATAGTGACAGACTGGAGAGAAATAGGAAAAACTGAAGTGCAGAAACAGAAATAACAACACCCCAACCCTAACCTGCTGTAAGGACTGCAGGCCTCACCCAACTGTAACCAAATATCAATTGGACGCCCCAGTGAGGCAAGATACACGGCACCTTCGACTCACCCATCTACCCTGAATGAACACAAGCCAAGACAATCTCGTGATACAGATTACCATCATATAAATCTGATCCCCCCTCGATCCCCACTTTATATTGTGAAACTGGGGTTTACAGGTGTTAACCTTATTTTTTCTTATTTCTGCTCAAATAAAGAATGTGGATACACGTTAGAAACGGTTCTTTCTTATTTCTGCTCTAATATATAGACTGTGGGTACTCGTTAGAACCGCCTCGATGAGGCGGTTCTAACGTGTACCCACAATCTATTTTTTGAGCAAAAACAAGAAAAAATATCACAATTTTTCACCATAAAAAATTTCGTTTTCGGCGGTAAAGTTTACAATGTATTTGTATAGGTGTGTTTTCGTAATGTACCTGTGCGGAAAGGCAGTGACCAAAATGTAAGCTGTTCTAGTAAGTACACTATCTAAAACAGCGGCATTTTTGCTGAAAAATAAATTGTGAGCAGCTTTTGCATTAGACATCGAGCACACTGCAGTACTTAAAGGACATGTCTTCCTACTTTGCTTTTATGGAGTCGGAATTTGTGATGCTTTCGACATAATGTAAGAGCTGCACCCCTATCCATAAGGTTTTGGCTGCTAAGTACTTCCCCGCAGAGGCGAAACGGACCGAACTTGAGTACTAGTGTCTCAACCTGCCCAGGTAAAGTGGTGCTGCGAGTCGGACCGCTCCTTATACCCTAGCGGTTTCTTTGGGCGGTAGGGCTTGAGAAGTCATTGCATCTCAATGTCGGGTCAAAGTCCAACAAAATTGGAAGCAAACTCAATTGAATTGGCAACTGGCAACTGGAAACCGGCAGCCAGCTGCCAATTCGATTTGAGAGGTTATTAGAGCATAACAACTGAATAGGCAACAGGCAAACGTCAACCAGATGCCAGTTCGCAAATTCTATTGAATTGGCAACTGGCAACTGACATCCTGCTGCCGTTTGGATCTTAGACGGGTTTAGAGTATAAGGACTGAATAGGCAACTGGCAAATGGCAACCAGATTCAACTCTAAACCCGTCTCAAATCGATTCGGCAGCTGGATGCCAGTTGCCAGTTGCCAATTCAATTGAGTTTGCGAACTGGCATATGATTTCCGTTTGCCAGTTGCCTATTCAGTTCATATACTCTATATCCCTCTCAAAACGAATTGGCAGCTGGCTCCCAGTTGTCAGTTGCCAATTCACAAGAATTTTCGAATTGGCATCTGGTTGTCGTTTGCAAGTTGCCTATTCAGTTCTTATACCCTAAACCCGTCTCAAATCGAATCGGCAGCTGGATGCCAGTTGCCAATTCAATAGAATTTGCGAATTGGTATCTGGTTGCCGTTTGCCCGTTGCCTTTGCAGTTAGTATGCTCTAAAACCCTCTCAAATCAAATTGGCAGCTGGTTGCCGGTTGCCAGTTGCCAATTGAATTGAGTTTGCGAACTGGCATCTGGTTGCCGTTCGCCAGTTGCCTATTCAGTTCTTATACTCTAAATCCGTCTCAAAACGAATTGGCAGCTGGCTGCCAGTTGCCAGTTCACTAGGATTATCGAATTGGCATCTGGTTGCCGTTTGCCAGTTGCCTATTCAGTTGTTATGTTCTAAAACGCTCTCAAATCGAATTGGCAGCTGGCTGCCGGTTGCCAGTTGCCAATTCAATTGAGTTTGCGAACTGGCATCTGGTTGCCGTTTGCCAGTTGCCTATTCAGTTCTTTTACTCTAAATCCGTCTCAAAACGAATTGGCAACTGGCTGCCAGTTGCCAGTTGCCAATTCACTAGAATTATCGAATTAGCATCTGGTTGCCGTTTGCCAGTTGCCTTTTCAGTTGTTATGTTCTAAAACCCTCTCAAATCGAATTGGCAGCTGGCTGCCAGTTGCCAGTGGTCAATTCAATTGAGTTTGCGAACTGGCATCTGGTTGCCGTTTGCCAGTTGCCTATTCAGTTCTTATACTCTAAAACCGTCTCAAAACGAATTGGCAGCTGGCTGCCAGTTGCAAGTTGCCATTTCCCTAGAATTATCGAATTGGCATCTGGTTGCCGTTTGTCAGTTGCCTATTCAGTTGTTATGTTCTAAAACCCCGTATTGAATTGGCAACTGGCTGCCGGTTGCCAGTTGCCAATTCAATTGAGTTTGCGAACTGGCATCTGGTTTCCGTTTGCCAGTTGCCTATTCAGTTCTTATACTCTAAATCCGTCTCAAAACGAATTGGCAGCTGGCTGCCAGTTGCCAGTTGCCAATTCACTAGAATTATCGAATTGGCATCGGGTTGCCGTTTGCCAGTTGCATATTCAGCTGTTATGTTCTAAAACCCTCTCATGTCGAATTGGCAGCTGGCTGCCGGTTGCCAGTTGCCAATTCAATTGAGTTTGCGAACTGGCATCTGGTTGCCGTTTGCTAGTTGCCTATTCAGTTCTTATACTATAAATCCGTTTCAAAACGAATTGGCAGCTGGCTGCCAGTTGCCATTTGCCAGTCCACTAGAATTATCGAATTGGCATGTGGTTGCCGTTTGCCAGTTGCCTATTCAGTTCTTATACTCTAAACCGTCTCAAATCGAATCGGCAGCTGACTGCCAGTTGCCAGTTGCCAAATCAATAGAATTTGCGAATTGGCATCTGGTTGCCGTTTGCCAGTTGCCTATTCCGTTGTTATCTCAAATCGAATTGGCAGCTGGCTGCCGGTTGCCAGTTGCCAATTCAAATGAGTTTACGAATTGGCAGTCGAAGTGTGAAGTTAGGTGCCATTTGCCAGTTGCCGATTGAATAGGCAACTCTTCACGGACATAAGCAACGTCTCCAAAATTACCTACATAGTGTTGACGGAGACGTAAAATCTCAACAGAAACCAAACAAAAGAATATGAGGGCTAGTTACAACCGTTGCGTTGTGGCAGCTCTTATGGATACCACTATCTTTATTTTGAGCACGAATAAAGAAACGAATGTACAGTAAACCAACTTTTCTGTATATCAAGTGGGATTTAAAAGGGCATTCATTACACGGATTTGTCATTATGAAAATAGAGGACCTTACATGAGTGTTCGTGTATTACTGAGTTTATTAAACGAGTTGAGGAAAAGGGTAAAATGCGAGGCTTTGTCGAGCATTTTATGCCTTTTCCTCAACGAGTTTAATAAATTCAATAATACATGAGCACGAATGCAAGATACTTTTTATCATGTGATATTTAAAACGCATTTTACGTATTCACGATTGTTTAACAAAAATGTCAGTATTCCGCCATTAGTCAACGCAACGTCCTAAAGGACGTCGTACACGTAACGTTACGGGACGTATCTAGTTAATTTGCATATTTAATCCACTAGTGGATTATCGAATTTATTACATTGAGTTATTAAGTTCTCAGACGCGACGTCATATGATAAACACGCATATTCAAATAAACTGAAAAAAAAAAATTATCACAAAAAAAATGAAAATTTTCAGATAAAAAATTCTGATATTTTTCACCTTTCTGCTCGAAACATAGATGGTGGGAATTTATGTTTTTGAGCAGAAATACGAAAAATAATGTTTACCGCTGTAAACCCCAGATTTACAAAATAAAAGTGAGGTTTTATGGGGTCAAGTTATATAGGCGTGTTTTCGTGCGTTATGTCGAAGTTGTGAAACTTATAAAATTGCTAGAATTTGGACCACAAGTTATGTCCCATTGTCGCAAGTTAACGTATAGTTAAAACTTCGGTCATTAACCCATTTTATACCAGAAACCCCCAAACGGGTACCCTGGCAAACAATGCATGCCCAGAACGCGGCGTCTGATCAGGGCCTCCGCTGTTTGCTAATAGTTCAGTTACATGTATTTTCCAAATAAATTTTGATGAAAACACAACCTGACATCCCTAAATTTTGAAATGGACTCCTGCCATACATACGGATGAAGATTCCATTTGGTACAAAAAGGGTTAAAAAAGGCATTTATACCACAATCAGCCACCTAATAAAGGGGGTCGAATAACTGCACGCTATAATCGGTAGTGACCTATAATACCTTCTACTGATCTGTTATACACCCATAGTCAGGGCCTGCTTTTGCAATTATAAACGATAACATCCGACCCTTTGTACCCAGAAAAACTATCAATCTTTGCTATATTTTTGGAAATTAATTTTCAGAAATTTCAGCTAGATTCTTACATTGTACGCTCTCGGGCTTTCCTGGTTTGAACAGTAGAAGAGAACCCCCGATCGGAGTCAGGGTAATCCCCTTTTACAGTTATATTTTCCATATTTAGTAACTTGTACCCTGATCGGAGCACAAAAAGGCCATTTTTGGGTATGTTCACAGAAATCAGTCTGTGAAAAGAGTTAGTCATCCAATCAAATAGCTTAAAACATCAACTTTTAAAACACATAAATGTCTAACGTTTTACCGATCAGATTTAAAAAAAAAAATGGTTTTGTTGAAAAAGTTATTGATCCCCGAAGTTGAATGATAAAAAACTTTCATGACCCCGATCGGGGTACACAGGACTCCGATCGGGGTCTTCAAAAACATTCAGGCCCAGTTTGGGGTATCTGTCAAGGTGAATTTCCTTCATATGTGTCATTGTTGTCCCGAATAGAGATAACTTAGCATTTCAAGGTTTCATGACTTTGTCATCGGCTGTAAAGTTCTCCAGTAAAAACATTCAACAAAAGAAAAAACATGCTACGAAAACACATCTCAGGAAAGTTTCGAACCCCTATGGTCGCATGCCTGTGAACACGAGCATGGTCCAATGATGAGAAAACAATGTACAATCCTGACACTTATACTGAATGTTAGTGTTTGACCAGTAGTTAAGTGTCCATTTGACTAGTAGTTTAGTGTCGATTTGACTAGAAATCCACACATAAATACCTGGTTACTATAATGTTGTCACTGTAGCTCCCACAGAGGTCCAAAATATCCGGACATGTGAAGACTGTGTGTGTACAGCCACAGAAAAGACCATTCGATCGACAGTCTGATCCATGTTTATAAACGCTAACAGCACAAGTCCAGACCAGACCGAACCAGGAAGAACAACCTATTCTGAACCTGCATTATGAACCATGAGATCATGGAAATCCTTAGGCTGTTATTTATTCAGTCCATCATCACACCGCCTTATTATTAACAATAAATGGCATCAAAGATCCTGTAATTTAACCAATTTAAATGTTCATTTTAGTAGATAACAACAAAAGTTCCAAACTTCAGGAAATAGACTACTGCTGCAAATATCAGAATAAGATACCAAACACAGCATACATCCCCCAACCACACTTCCCCAAAGAGGCCAGATCCAGGTCTTTTCCCATGCGAGCAGTGCAGGCCAAGGTCCAGGCCAGTGTTACAAAGAAAAATCTGAACCGGAACCATTCACAATGTCAAGCATGCCCTAAAACCCGTGAGTTCCCACCCCCCCCCTTTTTTTTGACATGTTAAAAATTTAGTGCGTCATCAAGGAAGCCTGGACATCAATCATGAACTGCATTTCCTATAAACAAGATTAAATGTTCTTAATATTTTTCTGAAAAGTTTCACAAGCACGTTGCAGAATTTCGCAACTTTATTCACAGACCGTTCCGAGGCGGTTCTTTTATCGCGGTTTATTTTTGTTATGGTTTGTCTTTGAGTGTGTGTATCGCTTACATTGTTTTGTTTTGGATAGCCAATTGGCCATTTTGTAACTGTGCTTTTGGCTTTCCGCTATTGGTGTTTCAATTAGGGTCTAGTTGTTTCATGTTTGTGCTTCTTTCCCTTTGGTGTCTCTGATGGGAGCTGTGGGTTAATTGTATCGATTCCTGGCCATTGCCTTCTCTTCTGTTTCTCTTCTGCAACAAGGTCTATCGGAACCCGAATTTTATGGTGACTTAGTATATAAATTCAGAAAAATATATAACCGCAATGACTTTAGCATCCAATTTCGTAAAATCATTCTTCGATATAAAAAGATTGGGTACAACATAGATATTATACGACAGACTGCATGCATGGTAGTTAACCCAATCACGGTTGGCAACTTTGCTTCCCTCTTTAATTGCATGCCGGTGGGTCAGGCCTCAGATTCTATGACGGTTCCAACGTAAAGGCTTATTGAGAATTAGAGAGATCTAATTCAAGGTACTGTTGGTTGGTGCCTGATGCTCCGTCTCTGGTCGGGCCCATCGGAGTCTTAACTGTTGTTTTTCTTTTGCTCCAGCATTTCAGTGGTTTCTTGCTGTCGAGTCCTCACCGTTGTCTCACCTCTGTGGTTCTTTGATTATTTGTGTTCATGGAGATGTTGCACTGATATGTTAGGAGGCCTTCATGTGGACTGAACAAATTATTTGTCTAAATCGCGACGGAAGTAAGGGCGAGGATTGTGGCCACGTAAAATTGATTTAAGCCCCCCATCCCCCCCCCAGTGGAAATCTTTCCACTGACCGTTCCAATGCGGTTCTTCTGTGGCGATTTATTTATGTTGTTGTTTGTTACTTGCTGTGTGTATCACTTGTGTCTTTTTATTTTGGATGGCCATATAGCCATTTTGTGGGAAAGTAACTGTCCTTATGGCCTTTCTTTGTTTAGGTTTCCATTATGGTCTGGTCGCTTAATGTTTGTGTTTCTTTCCCTTTGGTGTCTTTGATGGGTGGTGTAAGTTAATTGTATCGATTCCTGATCTTTGTTTTACTTCTACTTTAAAAGATAACTGACAATCACTACTATTTGAACTCATGATATTCTCAATTTTTATAGAACATATCTTTTGGCAATAACATATTTATTTTCGAAAATCTTCGAAATAAGTGTACTCCAACACATAATTGTATTCACCTACAGGTCTATGAAGTGAACATAGCTCACAGATTCTGTCGTCTCTTGCAGTGCCAAGGAATCTTCCCCTTTCGATAGGCATTTCATGGTTGATAGATCATAAGTAGTACAACGGAATAGAAAAAGCTGTTGGTAAAAGGTTGAACTAGTTTTGATGGGAGGTGCGAGGTAATTGTATCAATTCCTGACCATTGCCTTCACTTTCATTTGACACTGTTACTCCTTTATAAATACCTTATAGTTTAAACAGTTAGGAGCTTCATAAACAGATTTCTCTCAGGTCATTAAGATAACATACCCGTGCGACATAGTGCATTTTTACACCTCCAAAATGGCTATTTTTCTGATGAAAATCCGTGATATTTTTCTTATTAATGCTGCAAACATAGCTTGTGGGTGCTCGTTAGAACCGCCTCATTGAGGCGGTTCTAACGAGTACCCACAACCTATGTCTTTGAGCAAAAATAAGAAAAATAATGTATACCCCCGTAAGCCCCAGTTTTCTCTATATAATGTGGGGTATAGGGAGGGTCTTCATTTCACGGACTTGTTCACGTGATGTTAACTTGCAAGTCTCTGTTAGTTTGCGCTTAATGTTTTTTTTTTGGTAATATTTATAGGGACTTCTTGTTGCAACCACACTTCTGCCTTATCACATTCCTGAAAATGTTCTTTATTCTAAAAAAACTTATTAGAATGAAAAAGTTGGGTGGGAGCTTAAATCAATTTTACGTTTCCACAATCCTTGCCCATGGTTCTGTCGTGGTATAGACATATAATTTGTTCAATCCGCATGAAGGTTTTCTAACTCATCAGTGCAACATCTCCGAGAACATGAAACGCAAACAACTACAGAGATGAAACAACGATGAGGACTCGACAAGCATGAAAGAACTGAAATGCTGGTGCAAAAGAAAACTCACTGACTCCGGTGGGCCCAACAAGATACAAAGTCCACACTTGCTAACTCGATAACTAATCACCTACCAATTGTAATCTATCTATCTATCTTCATATACTGAGTAGGTCGTATTTGGTCATTACCTCAGTTGTGGTTTTTTGTCACTGGGTCTCTGTGCTTATGGACTTATGTACATGCATATAGTTTCTCATAGATTTCATAGTGAGCCACTCACTTATGAAAGTTTTGACTGACATTATAACCTTTATTTGTTATAGCGAATAATCACTAGGAACAATGCCCGAAATTGGATAACCGTTGTAAGGCAGAGAGCTTCATAGTCTTAGAACATTTCAAAAATGCATTCAAAATTAATTCAGAGGCACAATCAAGCCAAATAGGGTACTCCTGATTTCTATTGTTCATTTTAAGTTTTTATCTTTAAAACATGCTGCTTGCGTTGAAGAACCTGGTAAGCCTTACTTTTTTCTTTATATAGGAAGAACCTGGGCTTGCAAGCCTTGCAGGATTATATCTTATTATTACAGCTTGTTGATACTGAATATATTAATCTTACCTCTGCTTTAGATATCCATAAACCGATGTCATAATCTTAAAATCTGGCCAGCAATAACTCGTGTTCAGAATATGCAGATGAAATGGCAAGAGATAAACAGTCAGACTATACTTGGTATTACGCAAACATACCTGTGCAATATACTGTAAATTAGAATGAAAACAAATCAGACGAATAGTGTTGTATTTTCCTTATTTCTGCTCAAAGCAAAGATTGAGGGCTCAGTGAAATTCTTTTCACTGATCGTTCCAAAGCGGTTCTTCTGTCGCGGTTTATTTTGTTATGGTTTGTCTTTGAGTGCCTATATCGCTTATATATTTTTGTTTTGGACAGCAAATTGGCTATTTTGTGGGAAAGTAACCATCCTTTTGGCTTTCCACAATTGATGTTTTCATGAGGGTCTAGCTATTTCATGTTTGTGTTTCTTTCCCTTTAGTGTCTCTGATGGGAGGTGTAGGTTAATTGTATCGATTCCTGATCATTTCCTTCTCTTGTATTTCTTGTTTAAATGGCATCCTAAAGGCGTTTCTACTGAGTACCACAATCTATATTATGTATGTTTAAGAGCAGAAATAATAAAAATGCATGTACTACGTAATCCTGCTAGTCCAAAGTTTTCCTTTGTAAAGTGGAAAGTAGGGTTTACCAGGACCTTTAACGCATATGCAGGATACAGAATAAATGGGATCGCATTGATGGTTATTTCCTGCTGAATGCATTATATAGGCATTGTGCCAGACAAAGAATATAAACAAAGGTGCTTTTTTAAAGATAAAATTTAAATTGCATAACAGATTGCACAACAGACTAAGATGCTATAAGATGTCCCTGTTCGGGAACAAAAATAACACATATAAAACAACTCTAACTTTAAAGAGACCCAAAACGGGGTCAGAATATTTTTGGAGGCTCCAATAGGAGTCATGTGTACCCCGATCAAATTGTCAATCAATCAACTTTGATGATCAATAACTTTTTAACAAAATCATTTTAAAACATTCTGAACGGTAAAAACTAAGACTTTTATGTTTTTAAAAAGTTTGAGTTTGAGTTTTTTGATGGAAGAAGTAACTTTTTGCACAGACTCAATTCTGTGAACCCACCCAAAAATGACCATTTTACCCCCCGATCGGGGTACAAGTTACTAAATACGGAAACAAAATGCGACAGGTAAAAGGGGATTGCCCTGACTCCGACCCCGGGTGTTCTATTGTACTGTTGAGGGGTTCTTGGAATAATTGCGCACTGCTACTGCGGTTGCCTCTTAACCTCGAAACTAATTTCTAAAGCCGAAATAAACTATTTATTTGCATATTTTCATACAGGGTGACTTTTTAATCGAGCGACCACGTTGTTTCTGATGTCTCTGAGGCGCGGGAACGTCAGAAACGTTGCATGGGAAAGAAGATTCTTTCCATTCCTCTGAGTGTAGACTCCTGTTGTCAAGGGAGGCAAAAAGGTTATGAAAGATTTGTATCTGTATATATTGTCCTTAATAAGAAAACACAAGGAGTAATTCTGAGATACAATTATTAAGTTGAAGCTCGAAAGAACATTAGTGCCAAACATTATGCAATTTGGGCACTAATTTAAGAAACTGAATCACTTTGAAGAAAACCACCCTCACAGAATATTCATTCAAAAACATCTAGCCATTAAAACTATTATAAATAAGACCGACTGGGCTGATAAAGCAGCCCCTTGTCCCATTTACCAATCAGTAAAAATAACAACTACAAAAAATCATATTATACTGGGTGTGTTTTCATTCATTAAATATGCATATTAATCCAAATTTGCATATTCTCTGATGGTACATATTCTACTGATGGTACTGCTTCTACATATTCAATTGCTGACAGGTAAATGATTGACCACGATACTAAATGGCTTCACACCTAGTAACTGACTTATACAAGGGAGTTGTGTGGCCATGATGCAAAGCAGTGTCTAGTCTCTGGTCTACCACTATGTAATTTCAATGGCCTAAGTGCTCATTTAAAACAAAAAGACAAGTCTCTGGGATTTACAGTTAATTTTCCATTTCTTTTAATTACATGCTTATTAAAAGGACAGAAAGCCAGGCTTCTGGTTGGGCCCATCGGAGTCTAACTGTTGGTTTTCTTTTGCTCCGACATTTCAGTGGTTTCTTGCTGTCGAGTCCTCACCGTTGTTTTATCTCTGTGGTTGTTTGATTTTTTGTGTTCACGGAGATGTTGCAATGATGAGTTAGGAGGCCATCATGCGGACTGGACAAATTATTTGTCTAAATCGCGACGGAAGTAAGGGCGAGGACTGTGGCCACGTAAAATCGATTTAATTGGCTTTCCGCTGTTGATGTTTCCATTAGGGTCTGTTGTTTCATGTCTGTGTTTCTTTTCCCTTTGGTGTCTCTGATGGGAGCTGTGGGTTAATTGTATCGATTCCTGATCGTTGCCTCCACTTCTATTTTAACACAAGATGGATTTAGAAAATGTAATCTGTGGAAAAAGCAGAAATATTTATACCATGCTGTAGTCTACCCTAAAAGCGGACAGCAAAGTTGTTCACCTTGATTGATCGAGGCGGTTCTAACGAATACCCACAATCTATATTTTAGAGCAGAAATAAGAAAAATAAGGTTTATCCCTATAAACCCCAGTTTTACTGTATAAAAGTGGGGTTCAATTGGGTAAAAATTATATAGGCATGTTTCAGTGATGTTTTCGGACGAATATCTGTGATATATTTCTTATTTATATCGCAAACATAGGTTGTTTGTGCTCGTTAGAATCGCCTCATTGAGGCGGTTCTAACGAGTACCCACAACCTATGTATTGGAGCAGAAATAAGAAAAATAATATATAGCCCCGTAACCCCCAGTATTCTCTATATAAAGTGGAGTTTAGGGGGTTGTTCATTTCTCAGAATTGTTCACGTGATGTGTGCAGCTTAGCAGGCCGACATGTGCCTTACCTGATCGCATTCCAAGTTATTATATGCTCCTGTCTTAAGTAAAAACTATCATTTTGCACAGCCAAGAAGTGAGCCAATATGTACGAAACATGTTTCCTTGACCAGCATGTCGCAGTTAATTTTCGATATAAAATTCAGCAGAAAAACACTTAGTTCTTTAAGGAACTAAATGTTTTACGACACAAGATCGCACGTGATCGCCAAGTTAATTGAAGTTCTGCGACACTATGAAAGACAGGAGATGTGACATCTGTCTCATAAAACAGGCGATTGGGGCTCCCTAGATGGCGCTCCAATTTATGTCCACTTCTATCACATGTCTGGGACCAATAAATCTTCAGAAATAATGTCTCCGGGGTCCGTCACAATTGCATGAGTGTCAGAAAAGACAAGAAAAAGTCTTCACTAATTACAGTCATATTATTATACATTTTCTTGCAAAGACAGTCCTGTGTTTTAGTCCGAGATTTCCTTGACAGTGCGTATTGCTGATTCAGCTGAAGCCAATTATGTATAAAGGATCATTTGACTAGAGGAGCGAATTTCCATTACGCAAACACGCCTATACAAATACATTGCCACCTTTATCGCCGAAAAAATTAAAATTTTATGATGAAAAACTGTGATATTTTTCTTATTGCTGCTCAAAATATAGATTGTGGGCACTCGTTAGAACCGCCTCATCGAGGCGGTTCTTACGAGTACCCACAATCTATATTTTAGAGCAGAAATAAGAAAAATAAGGTATACCCCCGGAAAACCCAGTTTTACTATATAAAAGTGGGGTTCTTATATAGGCGTGTTTTCGTGATGATTTTTGTGCATTTTATCAATGTGTAAACTACGGCGAATCACTTACAAACTTATCATAAAGCCAATCGATACACTCCACAAAAAAAAGATAGTTCATTCTCCTTATAATTCCAACTTTGTCATAGATTTGTTTAAAATGCCACGAAAATGGTAAAGTTTCAGGAACTCTTTCAAAAGTGTAAGAATGGACCTAGCATCGGCTACGGCAGAATGATTATTCAGATTATTCAATTAGAAGCTGCGATCTTTGAAAGAAATTTATGCGAAAAAAAAGTTTTTTTAATTCGGTTTATTTCTCTTTTCAATAGTTTCCCATTTTTATTCAAACGCAGTTGACGTCGTTTCACATACAATGACGTAACGCGCGGGTCCTAAACGCCACATTAACTATATTACTACCTGTCGCTGTGTAATTAAGGCGTAACTATACCTAATTTAGTGACACAGAGGCCTTTCTGATATTTAATTTTCATCAGTGTGTCTCAACCCCAAAGTTCTGAAACCGAAACGGATGATGGACAAGACCCGGCAAACACAGCACATCCCCCTCCGAGCACACACCGACCGACGTAGCTCGTGAGACAGGTCAACTGGAGGCATCAGGCAAGAGACGCCCACCCGCGGACTTATAGGCGTCCCCCACTCAGCCAACATCAGCAAACATGGCCAACGCTCCACGGAAGTCCCGGGCATCAGGAAGGAAATGTCCAAAGTAGCGAGACTTGCAAAATTTAAAATATAACAAAAAGTGGCAACCAAATCCGCTAAGATACATGTCTCACCCGACAAGTCAGTCTTAGTTTTAGAAACATTAGAATTTAAACTGCAAAAATTAAAAATATAATATAGTTATTTAAATCAGTACCTGAGTACTGACGTCAACAAAATAGTTCTGATATTCTTGCTCATGGAATTTATCGAAGTATAATTTTTTTTATTTCAACCAATTAAATCGCTCGAAATGTACATGATGCTGGACAACAGGAATATATATAAAAAGATAAACGATCAGGAACTGATACAATCAGATCCCTAATTCTCCCCACAATATCACTTGGAAAAGAAGTGGAAACATGGATTGACCACAGTAAACAAAACGGACCATAGGTAAACCGAGTCAGCAGCTCTTTCCCAAACAGGTGGTGACTCAGAATATCCAAACCTAACTAAAAAGGAGCAATATACATAATGGGGGAAAGCAGCAGAATCACCAATATGACAAACAAACTTTTTCCATGGCGATTTCGCGTCGATGTAGAGGTTTTCAGCTTGTTTACAGGGTATAATAGTTGGTGTAAACTCTGCAACTGCTAAATAGCTTGGAATGACATTTTATCAAATGGTTCACTTGTAATTTGCATTCAAATAATATCCCCAGTTGTTAAGATTAATCTGGCGTCTTGTGCATTAATGACGTTACGTCCGGCTAAAAGTGACGTAACCAATAATTATTAATGACATGCGAACGTAAGTGACATAATTTCTGACACACATTATTCACGAGGGCTAATTGACATCGACAATTTTTTTGATGATACAACGAATTCACAAACAGTGAAATCCAAAAATCTTATCTTCACTTTTTCAAGTGATAACATCTGAGAAGTCATTATAACAGAAAAGAACAGAACAGGGGTTTACAAGGGTAAAACTTTATTTTCTTATTTCTGCTCAAAAATATAGATTGTGGGTACTCGTTAGAACCGCCTCGATGAAGCGTATCTAACGAGTACCCGCAGTCTATATTTTGAGCAGAAAAATATCACACTTTTTCATAATAAAATTTTCTTTTTGCGATGTTTACAATGTATTTTCGTGATGTACGATATTGTATGTACAGTGTATATAAAGTATGAGCATTCTGTAATTGTTTGAAAGAAATAAATATTGTTTAAATAAAAGGAAATAAACATTTTCACCTGAAAACTTTCTAAAGTTGCGGAAGATGGCATTATTGTGCATGGGTCTGGCATCGTTATGTGAAACAATAACGAATTTTCATTTTCTGCAAATCAGTTGAATAGATATTATTTATATAGGCTTTGTTTGACATGCTCATTTACAGAATCCACAAAAAAATCGAATGACACCAATGAGCAAACCACTATCAGCGAACGTTTCCAGCTAAAACTATGAGGAACCTGTCAAAAATGAAAGATGGAGAGAGATGTTTTTTTCTTGAAAAGATATTGGACCCCACAAATACCTAAATTTACCATACTGACAGGCGCCTGCTTGTCTGCGAGGAAGAGAAAATCGACAGCAAAAAATGTTGATTACGCACAGGAATTACCAGAAAAAAGTGGCAATCAAGCACGTCAGGGATAACAACCTCCATAACAAGAACCTTCCATTTTTTTCTGCATCTTGTTGAAAGACAATTTCTCACTGTTGGTGCATAATTTGTGTCAGTCGTGTACTCGTACTTCGACAGGCAAAGCAAAACTGGTACAATCATATAATGTTAAACCCCTTAAGCCCCTATTGTATCATAGTAAAACTGGAGTTTACAGGGTATTCATAGAAGCCTCCGTGGTGTAGTGGTTACGCTACTCGCCTTATTAAACCAGGGGTCGCAGGATCGATCCCGGGCTTCTCCAGACTTTCGGATGAGTCTTTAAACCGAGGTCCCGTCTCCTTATGACCTTAGCTGTTGATGGGACGTAAAACTCAAACACTCACTCACTCACAGGGTATTCATTTTTTATTTTTGCTAAAACACATTGATTGTGGATACTCACAGTTTTCACAGTCTATGTTTCGAGCAGAAATTTGAAAAATATCAGACTTTTCATCGGAAAATTTTCATTTTCTGGTGGTAAAATTTTCAATATATTTGAATAGGCGTGTTTTCGTAATGGCTACATCATTTGAACAAAACACCCATTTTTCACTTGCTCTAAAATCAAATTGGCCATTTTAATGTACATGTGTGGCATTTTTCTTCATTTTTTGTCTGTGACCTTTGAAGCCGCCTTCCATAATGTGAAAACTTGCCCGAGATTTCCCTGTTTCAGTCTCATTACGAAAACAGGCCTATACAAATACATTGTAAATTTTACCACAAAAAAAAAACACGAAAATTTTAAGGTGAAAAATTGTGATATTTTTCTTACTTCTGCACAAAATATAGATTGTGGGTACTCGTTAGAACCGCCTCATCGAGGCGGTTCTAACGAAGGCGGTTCTAACGAGTGCCCACAATCTATATTTTAGAGCAGAAATAAGAAAAACAAGGTTTACACCTGTAAGCCCCATTTTTACTATATAAACGTGGGGTTCAAGGTTGTCAAAATTATATAGGCTTGTTTTCGTGACGCAACTCCATCTCACGTTCTATTCACTAACAATTTACCGAAAGTTTCTTGGTCATTTACCAATTCCATTGAAATTACATGTATAGTGTGATGTAAGAAAGCAATGTTTCACTGTCTAGTCACAACACAAGTCAATTTGTCATTGTAAAACTGTAAATCATTTCTACATGTAAAATAGAAGTGAAGGCAATGATCAGGAATCGATACAATTAACCCACACCTCCCATCAGAGCTACCAAAGGGAAAGAAACATAAAAATGAAATGACTGGACCCTAATTGAAACATCAATAGCGGAACGCCAAACGGACAGTTACTTTCCCACAAAATGGCCAATTGGCTACCAAAACAAAAAAGATATAAGCGATACACACATTCAAAGGCGAACTGTAACAAAATAAAGCGCGACAGAAGAACCGCCTTGGAACGGTCAGTGAAAAGTATTTCACTCAAAGTAAGGAACGGTGAAAAGCAATTGTAAATGCAATCCCTGTCTTCCATTCCATATCATTACGAAAACACGCCTATATAAATACATTGAACACTTTACCATAGAAAAACATAAAATGTTTAGATGAAAAATTGTTATATTTTTCTTATTTCTGCTCAAAATATAGATTGTGGGTACTCGTTAGAACCGCCGCGATGAGGCGGTTCTAACGAGTACCCACAATATATATTTTAAAGCAGAAATAAGAAAAATAAGGTTTACCCCTGTAAACTCCAGTTTTACTACACAAAAGTGGGGTTCGAGGGGGTCAAAATGATATAGGCGTGTTTTCGTGATGCCCTGTCTTCCATTCCATATAATCCTTACGTTCCTTCAAATTTACTCTCGATTCTCAAACTCCTGAATTTTCTTTATGTCTTCCAAGGGGCTTTCCTGATATTTACTCAATAATTCATGCCAATTATACGAAACCTACTTTTGTGCTAAAACACATATAACAAGCAGCAATAACAACACTTGATTCGGCTTAATCAGACGGAATCAAGCAATTTGGAAGAAAATTGCAGAGCTGTGGGCCGTCTTGGAATTTGTAAATTACCGGGTCAACGCCGAACTAAATGACTAAGTCTGTAATTGTCCGTCATTACTGAAAGATTCCTACGGGTAATCAATCAGAGATTTCTCTTGTTTTTATGAAATATTAAGCATGTAATTCCTGCTAGACTGTTGTTGTAACAAAGATTATTGGCATCCTACCTACCAGGACCCAATATCAATTATTTCAGTCTTTGCGATTTCTGTAACTTTTTCTTCAGATATTTTTTGTAACTTTTCTTGAGATAACCAATATGAATGAATAAAAAACCGCCACTGCAAAAGGAAGAGAAGAATGTAATAATACGCAGTTATTGCACTGATATAATTCGAATTTTGTGGATTTCCCAAACTGCATGAAGCCCGAAGGGCTTTTTGCTAAGTTTGAGTGATTCGCTGGTGTTTTCACATCAATGAAATCCACATAAATGATACTTCATTCCTTATAATTCCAAATTTGTCATCGAAATATTTAAAATGCCACCAAAATTGTAAATTTTAAGGAATTCTTTAGAAAGCGTAAGGATGAACGTATCAACGGCCACGTGGGATGATTATTCAATTAGAAAGCTCGCTGCCATCCATCACGAAAACACGCCTATATGATTCTTACCCCCTTGAACCCCACTTTTATATAGTAAAACTGGTGTGTTCAGGGGTAAACCTTATTTTCCTTATTTCTGACCTAAAATATAGATTGTGGGTACTCGTTTGAACCGCCTCATCGAGGCGGTTCCAACGAGTACCCACAATCAATATTTTGAGCATAAATAAAAAAAAATATCACAATTTTTCATCCGAAAATTGTCGTTATTTTGGTGATAAAACTTATTATGTATTTGTATAGGCGTGTTTTCGTAATGTCTGAAAGGAACACGAGCGAAAAACAACAACAAAAAAAACAACAACAACAACAAAACAATCAAGTCGATCCATTGAGTGTATTAAAATGACCGTTTACAGTGTTGATGGGGACTTTAAACCTCAAATCAAACAAAAAAACAACAAAAAAACATTCAGTGTATTTGACTTCTAACATTTACATTGTCAGTAGTTTGAAAATTTTAATCGACCGCTGTTGACGTCACTTCAGATAAAACGACGTAACGCGCGGGTTCTAAATGTGCTTTTTGACATCATAACTAAAATACGCCTATACAGTTTTGACCCCTTGAATCCAACTTTTATATAAGTAAAACTGGGCTTATCAGGCATAAACCTTATTTTTCTTATTTCTGTTCTAAAATATAGATTGTGGGTATTCATTAGGACCGCCTCGATGCGGCGGGTCTTACTTGTACCCACAATCTATATTTTGAGCAGAAATAAGAAAAAATGATACATTTTTCATCATAAAATCTTCATTTTTTTCAGCGAAAAAAAATACTATGTGTTTGTATCGGCGCGTTTTCGTAATGTATAGTAAATACATTGTTAGTGTCTTTCATAATAAAATATAATCGATGAGCCTTCGACAATTTTATAGGTGTCAGCTTCAGGGAGCCCCTATAAAATTGTCGCGGCAACCTGATTATGTTATTAAACATATTTTATTTTAAGACACTAATCATGTATTTAGTTTAAATCACAATCCAAATAATCAATGGGTTTTGCAAAAATTTAACAAATTTCAACCAAAAAGCCTGCAGACAGTGTGGCATGTTGAACGACATTCAGTGTCATGTTGCGCATACGTGGCGTTAAGTGACGTCAAATAAAGCAACGCTTCTGACGCTCGAACGAAAGTTTCTCGGCATGAAAATCTGCAGATAAATAGTAGAACTTATTTTCGCGGCTTAGACGCAACCACAGTAGCAGTGCGCAAATATTCCAACGGACCATTCAAACCATAAACTACCGAGAAGGTTTAGCTGAAAAATAGATAGTAAATATACTGCTCAAAACAATTAGAGGAACAAACCTTTAAGCCTGTATAACATCACCGCTTGGCAATTTTCAAACTCAAGGAAAGGCGCTATTTTAAAGTGACATCTCTTAACAAAGTTCATGCAAACGTCAAGAAGCAAGATTCCCGTGCAAAGCAAGAATTTGAGCTACAGTATGGATACCCCTATAAAACGGCTGAAATTCGGTATGGGGCGATCTGTTCAAAATTTTAGTTTGGGTCAGAAACATGTCAATCCTTCGGTTATGCGTTATTTTTGGCTTCAAAGTTACTTCATATGGTGTTAGGCGGTTCTTGGGAAGAAGTTGAGGTCGCTCAAATTGTCGCTTTGCTTGAAAGTGGGTACACCCAAAGGATCGTTGCTGAACGCTTTGATGTATCAAGAAGTAATGTTGCCAGGCTATGGAGACGCTACCAGGAGACGGAGAAGGGCAAGGCTGGCACCGCACAACGTCACAAAGGGAAAATCAATATCTTCGAAATATAGCGCTTCGAAATCGGCAGTTCACCGGCAAAATCCTACAAATCGATTTCCAACATGCAATTGGTCAAAGGATATCCGATCAAACAATACGTAACAGGTTATCCTCCCCAGGCAACATCGTGCACGGCGATAGGAGTTTGCCCAAGAACTCCAGAACTGGCGATTGCAAGACTGGCGTACTGGCGACTGTTCATGGATGAAAGCAGATTTCACCTGAGTGCATGTGATCGACGTG
This sequence comes from Lucinisca nassula, assembly GCA_963580285.1. Classification (NCBI taxonomy): domain Eukaryota; kingdom Metazoa; phylum Mollusca; class Bivalvia; order Lucinida; family Lucinidae; genus Lucinisca; species Lucinisca nassula. The sequence continues at coordinate 109,793,141 of OY757012.1, read as the reverse complement.
TTCGAACCAGGAGACGACCCGGAGAACGATACGAGGACTGCAACATTGTGGAACTGCATCATTGTGGAACAGACAGATATGGAGGGGGTCAGTGATGGTAAGGGTAGGAATTTCTTATCAAGGCCGAACGGACTTGTACGTGATAAACGGAGGTACATTGACTGCATTACGGTATCGAGATGAAATTCTAGATCGGCCTCGGTGACAATTTCATTCTGATGCAGTGTAATGCGCGCCCCCCATACTGCTAGAGTGTGCATGGATTACCTTAATCGTGAGACTATTGAAGTAATGGTCTGGTCGGCACGTTATCGTGACTTAAACCCAATAGAACATGCGTGGGACATTCTTTACAGAAGTATCTCACAGGGCGATCATCCACCAATGACTATTTAAGAACTTACATCCTCAAACATGAATGGGAAACACTAGCTTTACAAACTGTTCAAAATTTGGTTCGTAACATGCCTCGGCGATGTCAGGAGTGTTGTGCTGCTCGAGATGGTCATATACATTACTGACAGGAAAAAGTGACCGATTTGCGCATGTCTATGACATTTGAAATAATCTTACGTAAACATATATGCAAATTCTTCCTTAACAGGTTACAGGCCGTGATTTGTGAACTGGTTGCCAATGTTAGCCATTTCAACATCTTTATACTACGAGGAAATATGTGTTTGGTCCGTTAATTGTGGTGAGCAGTGTACATAGTTTCTTTAATAATAAAATATAATCGGTTCAACGCGACAATTTTGTAGAGGCTCGCTTCTTTACGCTTCTTTACAATTCTAAACACTCAAGGGGATTTGCAATTATTTAGCAAATCTAACCATACATTATATACCTAGCGGCCCTATTTTGGGACATTGGTAAACAGTGCAGACCCAGATTATACGCCGCAAAACACGGCGTCTGGCTCTACACTGTTTTCTAGAAGTACATACATTTATGCTTAAGTTACCGCAAACAAACAAACCTGACACCCCTATAAATCATCTCGAAAACACGCCTATATAATTTTGACCCCCTTGAACCCCACTTTTATATAGTAAAACTGGAGTTTCGGGGGGTATACCTTATTTTTCTTATTTCTGCTCTAAAATATAGATTGTGGGTACTCGTTAGAACCGCCTCGATGAGGCGGTTCTAACGAGTGCCCACAATCTATATTTTGAGCAGAAATAAAAAAATATCACAATTTTTCATCATAAAATTTTCATTTTTTTCGGCGATAAAGGTGGCAATGTATTTGTATAGGCGAATTTACGTAATGTGGAACTGAACCACTCCAAACTTATTAGGTGGTGGATTCAACTGTTGCAAAAAACGACATTCATTGCAATAGCGCACACATTGTATAACGTGACGTCAAAGAGTGCAAACTTTCTGATGTCACCGCAAACCAGAGACGTATGTTGCATCCCTAAACGTCCGACATCCCTAAGTGTCCGACAAAATTTTAATTTCTCGCAAAATTGTTGGAAACGGTGGGGAATGTTCAATTATGACATTTTAAGTGAAAATTTCGAAAAAAAATTTTTTGGAAATACTCGAAATTTAACTTCAATTTTTTCTTGTCGGACATTTCGGGGTGCCCCATGCATCCCTAAGTGTCCGCCATCCCTAAATGTCCGACAACATGAAAATTGACTACGAAAGCATTTTTATTGTTAATAATCAATCAATGATAAATAAAAAGACAAATTTAACGTTAAACCTATGTTAAAAATGTTCACCTTTGGAAATAAGCATTGCAATATATGGATCCGAATATACCGGCATCCTTATATGTCCGCCAGCATGACAAAATCTTAGTTTCTTGGGAAGATGTCCGAAACGGTGGGGAATGATCAATTGTGACATTTTAAGTGAAAATTTCGCTTTTTTTCTCGAAAATATTCGAAATTTAACTTCATTTTTTTTTCTTGTCGGACACTTAGGGATGACCCATGCATCCCTAAGTGTCCGCCATCCCTAAATGTCCGACAACATGAAAATTGACTAAGAAAGCATTTTCATTGTTAATAATCAATCAATGATAAATAAAAAGACAAATTCAACGTTAAACCTATGTTACAAATGTTCACCTTTGGAAATAAGCATTGCAATATATGGATCCGAATATGTCCGCAATCTCTAGATGTCCACCAGCATGACAAGTAACTTGGAAAATAGTTCTTACCGCTAATAATGAATAATGATTTATAAAGAAAAAGGTGAAGTAATTAAACCTATGCTAAAAAAGAATACCTTCGGAAATAAGCATCTTGATAAGGGATCCAAATATGGTCATCCCTAAGTGTCCGCCATCCCTAAATGTCCAACAACGTAAAAATTGGACGAGAACGCATGTTTTTTTGTTTATTAATTTTCAAATAATATTAAATAAAAAGACGTTAAATCCATGTTAAAAATTTTCACCTTCCGAAATAAGCATTAGAATATATGGATTCGAGTATGTCCGCAATCTCTAGAAGTCCGCCAGCATGACAAGTAACTAAGATCTTTTTTTTTTTTTTTTTTTCTTCTTCTTCTTTTTTTTCGCCAATTATCAATTATGATTATAAAAAAAATAGACATCTGAATGGTTGGCAAATCCCCCGACCAAAAGGCAGTATTGCCTTCAGAAAATTTTTTCACAAATAGAAAGCGCATTACACACATTCTCCCATAGGGGCTTGAAGAAATATATGGGCTGCATGATGCTTCCACGCAGGGCTGAATCCGGCCCGCACACTGGTACTGGAAAACCGCTTAGAGGATTTAAGCCTGTCCAGGAACCGCGGTGCGAGGCGGACTGTCCATGCTAATAAACCCAATTGGTTTCATTGGACAACAGAGCTTGAGATGTCATTTCATCTCAATATCGGGTAAAAGTCCTACAAAATTGGAAGCAACGTCTCCAAAATGACCTTTACAGTGTTGACGGGGACGTTAAACCTCAAATCAAACAAACAAACAAACACACATTCTCAACCATGTGAACAATTATGCCAAGTATTGTCAATAGATCTTGAAGGGTTTTGGAGTTATGGTGATCACGAGATAGTCATAGTATTTTATTGGAAGGGGATATAACTCTTAAACCATGGTACCAAGAGTTGTGGTTCTTACGCATAACACGCCATCTCAACCTTGTCTACAATTATGCCAACTATCATAAATATACCTTGCAGGGTATAGGAGTTATGGCGATCACAAGATAGTCATTCTATTTTATTGAAAGGGAAGATAACTAAAAAACCATTCTTACGCATGACACGCCGTCTCAACCTTGTGTACAAGTATGTCAAGTATCACCATTATATCTCAAAGGGTATTTAAGTTATGGCCATCACAAGATTGCGTATACGGACGGACGCCAGGCTGATCGCTTTATCCCCCGAACCTTTTCGGTCGAGGGATAAAGACAAAAATATGTTATACCTGTGCTAAAAACTTTACCTTAAACTACACAAACGCCTACTTAAACATATTAACAAATTTACCTGAAACAAAAAAAAAAAAAAAAAAAAAAATGAAAAATTTCTGTTGAAAAAAAAAGGATTTGTTTTTATTTCTGCTCTAAACAGATGTCGCGGGCACTTGTTCGAAACGCCTCGCCGAGACTGTACTAACTAGTACCAACGATCTATGTCGTAGAGCAGGAGTTAAGAATATAAGAATCTTATATGGGTGTGAGGGGTGGATTGAAAAATCCGTCCCGCGGGACACTGTCCGGCATCACGAGGCTTGCCGAGTGATGCCGGACAGTGTTCCCGAGGGACGGATTTTTCTATCCACCCCTCACACTCATATTGGATTCTTTTTCTTGCATACCTTCCATTTCTATTGCGAATTTTTAATGTTGCTGTCACTTCGGTTACCGACATCCGCCATTTTGTGATGACACAACAGGAATGTTTAGTGACGTCACGCATGACGACGCCGCGCATGAGGTTGTAATCAACCAGTGCATTTATCAAACACGCGATTATATTCGATTTGGGGTCGGAACACCAGGGTCAGAACATAAATTTCTATCCCAGGGTAAAATCACGGATTTCCTTGTCTGGTGTGCAAGAAAATAATGTATAACCAAGCGAACCCCACTTTTACTTTTTTAAATGTGGGGTTTAAGGGTAAAAATTTTAGGCGTGTTTTATGTGATGGAAAATAAGCATCTTAATAGCGGGTCCCAATTATTATGGTCACCCAAAATGTCTGCCAACCCAAAATGTCTGACAACATTAAAAAAAAAATGAGAAACATTTGTGAGATGCCAAGTTCTGCAACGGAAATCATGTGGTTTTTCTCCAGGTACTCCGGTTTTCACCAATCTCTGATTAACGATCGGCTCGATATGAGTGAAATAATCTTGAATGGGCCGAAAAACCATAAAAACCAAAGAAAAAAATATTTTTATCGTTAACAATCATAACACATACAATATAAGAGCCGGCGCATGACAAACTCTACAATTAGACCGGTGCGACCAAATCAACCTGTGCAATCATCCTCTATTACAATAGGGGGTGACAATGGGATGCGCATGCTGATCTGAATCTTCGCTGGTCGTTTAAGACTTCCTATTAGGTTTCGTTATGCGCTGGCTCATATGTAATAGACGAAATAACGTTGCCATTTTATTATATGAGCCCGCGCATGAAAAAGTCTACAAGGTTTGAGCGACCAGCGAAGACTCAGAACAGACCCTTTTTTAGGGTTTACTGCATCTTCCACGTTCAAGAGACACAACTGACAAAGTTTAAATTATACGTTGTCATGGATGAGAGACATCTCGCAATTCCTATGTAAGATCCTCGTATTGGTTTGTTGTGTGTAATATCAGTAGCTTATTTGCTAATAGACATCATCTTACCCCACATCGACTGAATGATATACCTTAATATACATGAAATTCAGACTGAAATGTGTCACCTGGACCCGAATAAACAGCAAAAAAAATTCTCGCAGATGGCGTCAATGCGCTTTACCGTTTGTTCAGGTCTGGTGTAACTATAACATTTCTGTTTCAAACAAATAGTGTATATCTTGATAAGACGCCACGTTCAGCATCGTCTGATCTGGGTCTACACTGTTTGCTCATCCTGTCATTCCATGATAACCCTTTTAAGTCTTACGAAACACTCTGACATCACCGGCTCTTTTCTATAAAAAGAGTTACTCTGTGATATTCACGTTGACTTTTAAAAGCAATAACGCTTTTCGTACTAATGGACAGTCGACCCAAACAGAGCCATGTTATTGTCACTACCCTGATGTCCGAAGAGAGTCATAAGTAAACAACTGTTGGGCTTGGCCGACAGTGTAGACCCAGATCAGACGCCGAAGAACGCGTAGTCTTATCAGGGTGTATACTGTTTGCGTAAGATGGAAGATTTTAATGATTATATAAAATAGTCCGACCCATTTCCCATCCTGCACTCAAAGACAATCGGACAAACACTCTTGTTTTGCAGACACCAACTTTTGCAGTGTTATATCAACGTTGGAGTAAAGTTAAAATTTTACAACCAAACTGGTCTGTGATCCTACATGTAGATCGCACAAAATTAAGGGTGTATGTTATTTGTAGGTAGCATGAAAACTTATATTGTGAAAGACAATGTTCACTTGCATGCTATTCTTCACCTATTTGTATGCACGCTGAACTGTATATGCCTTTCATGCTGTTCTTCATCTATTTGTATGCACGCTGAACTTTATATGCCTTTCATGCTGAAACTGACCGCGCACTAGTACAGGTATACCTGATGAGTTTGTGTTTAACGACGCGGCAACCCTATATGTGGGTCATAAGCGTCAAACTAAACCGCTTGGAGGGTTTCCGCCTGCAAAGGCAAAGCGGCTCGAGTCGTACCGTCTATGCTGATTTACCCTATTGGTATAATTGGACTACAGGGCTTGAGAAGTCATTTCATTTCATCTTCGGTGGGAAGCCCTACAAAATCGCAAGTAACGTTTCCAAAAATGACCAATACCGTGTTGACGAGGACGTTGATATTTAACCTGCTGAATATTCAATTAAGCCACACCCATTTCTGACTTTGAACCAATCAGATTACGTGATGCAATTTATTTCTACATATTCATAAACTGAATGTCAAACAGTGTAGACCCTGATCAGATGGCTATACTGTTTGCAAAGAAAGGGCTTGTCGCCAACAGCAGGCTAAAGGTTAAACCTCAAATCAAATACATACCCCACCTAAGTCTCGTATCCATTATTCATTCTTGGTGAATTGCAGGCCGGGGGCAGGGCGTGGGGCTGGGGCTGATATACAACCTGCATATTGTCATTGCGTTTACTGTCACATTTACTTCTGTAGCAATTTTCACACCTTTACCTGTGATGCCGGTATGACACCGAACTTCAGTTAGACCTAAGCAGAAATTCGATTTTCCATAACACATTTTACACAATACGAAGTTATTTGAATCTGAACTACCGCTGCATTTGACCCATAAACTGATAGCGGACTCATGCTAGCGGAATCCATTTTTTGGGCGTTTTATGATCTCACTAATTTGGTATCAACCTTTTTTGTCGTTCAAATAGTTTACACGACTATATAAAATATATGTGTATCATAATTTTAATGCTGATGAATACGGGCATACGACTTTAAACTAGTTTTGGTCCAACCAAGGTACTGAGTCAAGTTTGACATCACGCCTATTCAATCATATGCGTAAGATCCCCCACCCCTAAAAATCGAAAAAAAAAAAAAAAAAAAAGATTATAACCCAAAGCATGAATTGTGGGTATCCGTTAGAACCCGCGTCAGGGGTACGGCTATAACGGATATCCACGAGCTTCTTTTTTGTGAAGAGGTAAGAAAACTAATTTATCATATGGCGTCGCGTCTGAGAGTGTAATAACGTCATGCAATAAATTCCGTAATCCACTAATGGATTAAATATGCAAATTAGTTAGAAACGCCCATAACGATACACGTACAACGTCCTTAACGACGTCGCGTTTACTTACTGCGGAAATATTGACATTTTTGCATACAGATTTTGAATAAAGTACGTTTTATAAGTCATATGATATATAGACTCTTGAGACGGGCCTCCGTGGCCGAGTAGATAAGAGAGCTGACTCTTAGTCATTAGGTCTCTCACCGCCCTAGGTTCGAGCCTCGTTCGGGTCACGAGTGACGGAAGGTCAGGTGGTGTTTCCCGGGTACTCCGGTTTTTCGCCCACCTCTAATTAACGATCGGCTCGATATGAGTGAAATAATATTGAAAGGGCCGTAAAATCCAAAACCGAAAATAAATTTAATCTTGCATTCGTGATCGTGTATTGTTGAATTTATTAGGCTCGTTGCGGGGAAAGGCATAAAATGCTCGGCAAAGCCTGTTCCTAAACTCGTTTGATAAATTCAGTAATACATGAGCACTCGTTAGATTCTCTATGTATGCCACATGGAACTCCAGTTATAAATTATAGGTTTCACGTTTTAATTTGACTTTTCAAATTAATAATATTTGATTATTAATGATAAAATTACTTTATCAGCCGTTTTTCATGTTAACGGCTACTTAGGTGTATATCAATCAAGATGCATATGTCCGAAGGTATTCTTTTTTAGCATAGGTTTAATAACTTCACCTTTTTCTTTATAAATCATTATTCATTATTAGCGGTAAGAACTATTTTCCAAGTTACTTGTCATGCTGGTGGACATCTAGAGATTGCGGACATATTCGGATCCATATATTGCAATGCTTATTTCCAAAGGTGAACATTTTTAACATAGGTTTAACGTTGAATTTGTCTTTTTATTTATCATTGATTAATTATTAACAATAAAAATGTTTTCTTAGTCAATTTTCATGTTGTCGGACATTTAGGGATGGCGGACACTTAGGGATGCATGGGTCATCCCTAAGTGTCCGACAAGAAAAAAAAATGAAGTTAAATTTCGAATATTTTCGAGAAAAAAAGCGAAGTTTTCACTTAAAATGTCACAATTGATCATTCTCCACCGTTTCGGACATTTTCCCGAGAAACTAAGATTGTGTCATGCTGGCGGACATCTAAGGATGCCGGTATATTCGGATCCATATATTGCAATGCTTATTTCCAAAGGTGAACATTTTTAACATAGGTTTAACGTTGAATTTGTCTTTTTATTTATCATTGATTGATTATTAACAATAAAAACGCTTTCTTAGTCAATTTTCATGTTGTCGGACATTTAGGGATGGCGGACACTTAGGGATGCATGGGTCCTCCCTAAGTGTCCGACATGAAAAAAAATGAAGTTAAATTTCGAATATTTTCGAGAAAAAAAGCGAAGTTTTCACTTAAAATGTCACAATTGATCATTCTCAGCCGTTTCGGACATCTTCCCGAGAAAATAAGATCTTGTCATGCTGCCGGACATATAAGGATGCCGGTATATTCGGATCCATATATTGCAATGCTTATTTCCAAAGGTGAACATTTTTAACATAGGTTTAACGTTGAATTTGTCTTTTTATTTATCATTGATTGATTATTAACAATAAAAACGCTTTCTTAGTCAATTTTCATGTTGTCGGACATTTAGGGATGGCGGACACTTAGGGATGCATGGGTCATCCCTAAGTGTCCGACAAGAAAAAAAAATGAAGTTAAATTTCGAATATTTTCGAGAAAAAAAGCGAAGTTTTCACTTAAAATGTCACAATTGATCATTCTCCACCGTTTCGGACATCTTCCCGAGAAAATAAGATCTTGTCATGCTGCCGGACATATAAGGATGACGGTATATTCGGATCCATATATTGCAATGCTTATTTCCTAAGGTGAACATTTTTAACATAGGTTTAACGTTAAATTTGTCTTTTTATTTATCATAGATTGATTATTAACAATAAAAATGCTTTCTTAGTCAATTTTCATGTTGTCGGACATTTAGGGATGGCGGACACTTAGGGATGCATGGGGCACCCCGAAATGTCCGACAAGAAAAAAATTGAAGTTAAATTTCGAATATTTCCAAAAAAATTTTTTTCGAAATTTTCCCTTTAAATGTCATAATTGAACATTCCCCACCGTTTCCAACAATTTTGCGAGAAATTAAAATTTTGTCGGACACTTAGGGATGTCGGACGTTTAGGGATGCAACAGACGTAGGTGTTTGAGTTTTACGTCTCGCCAACACCTAAGGTCATACGGAGACGGGACCTCGGTTTAAAGACTCAACCGAAAGTCTACAGAGACGTAGGAAACAACATGGTAGATTTGTTTTTATCTTCTTTGCCGTGTTTTAGGCGATATTTTTTTTTAGTATAGATTTTGATCAACACATCCAGCGAGAAAGTTGTATAGGAGAAGCTAGGCAAACTTCTCGTTCCAGAATTGTATACCTCTGCTCTAATCTACGGAACCCGGGAAGGGACATCAATTTTTGTTTTATTATGTTTTGCGAACAAGATATTAAGTTGTGCGAACAAGATATTATCTTGTGCGCACAAGATAATATGTTGTGCGGACAAGATATTATCTTGTTTGCACAACATAGATCTTGGGAAGTTGTGCGAACAAGATATCATCTTGTGCGGACAAGATATTAAGTTGTGCGTACAAGATAATATCTTGTGTGCACAAGATATTATCTTGTGTGCACAAGATATTATCTTGTCCGCACAAGGTCTATGTTGTGCGGACAAGATATTATCTTGTGCGGACAAGATAATATCTTGTTCGCACAACTTAATATCTTGTCCGCACAAGATAATATGGTGTGCGAACAAGGTATTATGTTGTCCGCACAAGATAAACAAGATAATATCTTGTGCGAACAAGATAATATCTTGTCCGCACAAGATAATATCTTGTCCGCACAAGATAATATCTTGTCTGCACAAGATAATATCTTGTCCGCACAAGATAATATGTTGTCCGAACAAGATAATATCTTGTCCGCTCAAGATATTATCTTGTTCGCACAACATAATAAAATAGATAACCATGTCCCTTCGCGGGTTCCGTACTAATCAGCTGGACATTTTATAATTTTCGAAATTTTCGAAAAAAGGACTAAGTCCGTTTCTGTCAAAATAAATAAGTAGCCTATTTAAAACGATATCTTTATATAGATGAATATCGTGCAGACAACGAAGCGTCCAAAAGAAGGGCATTACTATAACACACCCGTGCGACATAGTGCATTTTTTTCATCTCAAAAATGGCCAGTTTTCTGATGAAAATCCGTGATATTTTTCTTATAAATACTGCAAACATAGGTTGTGGGTGCTCTTTAGAACCGCCTCATTAAGGCCCTTCTAACGAGTACCCACAACCTATGTCTTGGAGCAGAAATAGGAAAAATATAGAATACCCCCGTAAACCTCAGTTTTATCTATATAAACTGGGGTTTAGGGGGGTCTTCAATTCACGAACTTGTTCACGTGATGGACATTGTACCAAGCATTGCCAGCATTGGTGTGCAGACAGTCAAAAGCATGAAATGCGATGTTTTAGTCAGCAAACCTCAAGTTCAGACAATACCGATCTATAGATAAGAGCGCTGACTCTTAGTCATTAGGTCTCTCACCGCCGTGGGTTCGAGCCTCGCTCGGGTCACGTGTGAGACGCCAAGTTCTGCAACGGAAGGTCAGGTGGTTTTTCTCCGGGTACTCCGGTTTTCGCCCACCTATGATGAACGATCGGCTCGATATGAGTGAAATAATCTTGAAAGGGCCGTAAAACCCAAACCAAAAAAAAAAAAAAAACCATTTTTCATCATAAAATTTTCGATTTTTCGGCGGTAAAATAGTCAATTTATTTGTATAGGCGTGTTTTCGTAATGGTGGAACCTTTTTGAGAAGTTGGCGGAGCTTCATTTCGACAACTTTTTCGCTGAATGTGTTGATCAAAAGTATGAAATAAAGAAAATATCGGCGAAAAAAACGCGGCAAAAAGATAACAAAATCAACTTTAGTCGGAATGGCGCTTTTGGAGCTATAGAAAATAATAAACACTATCTCCTTGGGTGCACAAGGTATCGCAATGCCAGGGATGAAATGTTAATCATGATAATGGGTCACTCAAATATATCAGTTGATATTTTACTGTTCGGAAATGCAAATCTCCCAGCAAGTGTTAATGAATAAAATTTTAATGATGTACAAACTTTCATCCGTAAGACGATGCGGTTTAACCCTTATCATGCTGTTCACGACAACTCCTATCTTTGCAAACAGTGTAGATACAGCCATCTGATCCGGATCTACACTGTTTGGCATTTAGTTTATGAATTTGTAGTAGTAAATTGCATCAAGTAATTTGATTGGTTCAGAGTCAGAAATTGGTGTGGCTAAATTGAATATTCAGCAAGAGAAGGGTAAAGAGTCTCAATCTGATAGATCACTACTTGCATTTCTCCAGCTCAGCTCTCTCTCTCTCTCTCTCTCTCTCTCTCTCTCTCTCTCTCTCTCTCTCTCTATTACGAAAACACGCCTATACAAATTCATTGTAACCTTTACCGCCGAAAAAATGACAATTTTTAGATGAAAAATTTTGATATTATTCTTATTTCTACCCAGAATATAGATTGTGGGTACTCGTTGGAACCGCCTCATCGAGGCGGTTCTAACGAGTACCACAATCTATATTTGAGAGCAGAAATAAGAAAAATATGGTTGACCACTGTAAACCCCAGTTTTACTATATAAAAGTGGGGTTCAAGGGGTCAAAATGATATAGGCGTGTTTTCGTGATCTCTCTCTCTCTCTCTCTCTCTCTCTCTCTCTCTCTCTCTCTCTCTCTCTCTCTGTGTGTGTGTATATGATTAAAAAATTCTCAACAATTCATCTAGTTCTAGTTTTATTTTTTACATTTTATTATTTTCATTACAGTCGAACTTCAATGACTCGAACACCTTTGGGGCCACGAAATTCTGTTCGAGACAGGGGTAGTTCGAGCCACTGAGTGTTACTGCCAGAAGGCATAAAGGGGATAATTTTGAGACTTCTTTTCGGTGTTCTACAATATAAATGTATGCTGTGTGTACTTATTAGAATCGCCTCTTTGAGGCAATTCTAATGAGTACACACAACATACTTTTGCAAGATAACAAACGAAAATATCCTAAATTTTTCTCTCACTATTTCGTATGTAGATAAACTGCCAGGGACCCAAGAACAGGTTCGACTGAGCCGTGGTAAACGAGTCATCGGTGTTCGAGCCATAGAAGTTCTACTGTACTTCAGAAGCGGTGTACTATGCCCAGTTTAATATTGCAGGAGATGATTAGTTTAAGCAACTTATGTTACATCCTTGTTAAATACCTGTGTTTAAAAAGAAGTTGATAAAATAGTGTTTACATTAATACCATAAACAATATAAAAAGCCTTGTAGGAGTAGGTTTACTTGTATGTCAACATCTGTATAAAATTGTATCTGCAAAACAATACACATGGAAAAAAACATCAGCCTTATAGAGATTATGAATACAAGCAAAATACAAAATAAAGAAAAATCATCCAATCAACTTTTAAACAATAATTCTGAAATTAACTCGAATCACGCAATGGCCACAAAGCGCAAGAATTTCTTGGCGCTAGAGTAAATTGGCTTTACAGTTAGTTGCTTTAAGAATATTCATTTTGCATTACCTCGTTAAAACATAGTACCGCATGAGAACACGCGATAGTGTTAAGGGAAATTGATACAGCTGATCATTTATCCGCCACGTTTCCAAGGGAGGCAAATTTAATGACTATCTGTTCACCTCATGTAAATTAAAAATCCCATAAAAAGTGTTGACTCTAACGTGAAGAATAATAATCTACTATTCAGGAACAAATTCTTTCCTTTTAAATGCGGCCCCTGTAGACAGGGGAGACAAAGTAATTTTGAAAAAGTTGCCCTCCCTGAAGGTGTATCTATCCCTCCTCCAAAAAGGAAATCCTCGTCGGAATTAGCTTTGGTCATAAACACAGTTGTGTAAGAATCAGCACTTACTCAAGCCAATTTGCGTCTGGGACCAAGAAAACCTGCAAATATAACCATTAAATGTAAACATCGACCTGCGCACGCGCAGACTGGTGTAAGAACGCGCTGTTAAAATTTTACTTTCTGAATAATGTCCAGCGTACCGCCATGTTAAGACCTTCAAAAGCTATAACGTGTGCGCCGTCTTGCGCTTTCCAAGACACCATGATTTTTTGTCGTGGCCAACCGCGTTTGTGAGACCAAACATAATGAAGAAGACTGATGATTAAAGGTGATGGATATCACAAGATAAGGATTTAAGTTTTACGAAACTGTCAAAGACTTCCTTTGAAAGGATTAAATGTTCTTTCTTACAAGTCCCCAACGACAGTGAGCTATCTGCAGATCCATTAGCTCAGGAAAAGGCAGCAATGATAATAAAATCGGGTAATGCGTGCGTTACGATAACACACACACACGTGGGCAACAATGGTGTCTTTCATATCTGTGAAGTACATTTTTTTTCATACCTCAAAAAAGGGTAATTTTTCGGATGAAATTTTTCTGATTTACACTCAGAACATAGGTTTTGGGTGCTCGTTAGAACCGCCTCATTGAGGCGGTTCTAACGAGTACCCACAACCTATGTCTAGGAGCAGAAATAAGGAAAATAATGTTTACCCAGGCAAACCCCAGTTTTCTCTATATAGGGTGTGGTTTAGGGGGTCTTTATTTCACGGACTTGTTCACGTGATGAAACTAGCACTTTTCAGTTGATGTTTTGAATATATTTTCCTTTTTGTTTCAAACATAGATTGTGGGTGCTCGTTAGAATCGCCTCAATACCTTTTGCAATTACTGCTTAAATATAGCCATCATACAAAGAAGACAGTTAAACGAGTTGTCATTTCATTTTTTGGGTCGATTCTGTATCAATGAATCCAAAGTTATTAAAACCCCCTGAAACCTCCCATCTATGCCATTGTCCACTAGACTATCGCTGATGATGTACAAAATCTAGTCGGCCCCCGCCCACCGGGGCTTGAAGAAACAGATGGGCTGCATGATGCTTCCACGCAGAGCTGATTCCGACCGCACACAAGTACTGGTAAACCACTTAGAGGATCTAAGCCTGCCCAGGCACAGCGGTGCGAGTAGGACCGTCCATGCTTATAAACTGGGCGACAGGGCTTGAGATGTCATTTCATCTCAGTGTCGGGTAAAAGTCCCACAAAATTGAAAGCAACGTCTCTAAAATGTCCTATACACTGTTGACAGGGACGTTAAACCTTAAATCAAACAAAACGAACTAAACAAAATCTAGCAATCTGATTAAATCCCGATCTAAGCAGAACCGTGTACGTCTAGCTGCGGCAAGATCGGATATTTAATCAGATTGCCAAATCCAGTTAACGGTTATTTATATCCGCGATATACTTGTCGCCGTGGCGTCAGAGTGCTGTGCAAAGAGGGTTATCTGTAAAACATGGACTGGGCTCATGTGCTGAGACACTGGCAAACAGTCTAGACCCTGATCTGATCAGAGTCTACACTATTTGCACACACGAATCGAAGGGTTAAACCAAACAGTGAAAGTCCCGGTTCAGGGCTATTAGTAAGCCTATCTTCAGGGAGAGACAATCAATCAATCAATCAATCAATCAATCACTCAATCAATCAATCATTCAGTGTTGTCAGTGCTTTGATTATTTGCTTTGAGATCATCAATATTACGCGCGCGTCCTGAAAAGGTGATATGAGGGCTACTGATGGGGTCTAACTGACCGAAACTAGCATGTCTGGCCGAAAAAATCATGTTCCTGTGTATGCGTTGTTTCCAAAGCAACCTTTATAGCGTATACATGTGAATCCTGGCCCCCGCCTATCGGGGCTTGGAGAAATAGATTTGGCTGCATGTTGCTTCCAATCAGAGCTCTCTCTCTCTCTCTCTCTCTCTCTCTCTCTCTCTCTCTCTCTCTCTCTCTCTCTCTCATCATTTGGTTTATATTCACTGCAAAAAAGCCATTCATACGAGAAACAAGCAGAGCTGAAACCGACCGCACATGAGTACTGGTAAATCGCTTAGAAGGTCTAATATGTTCTATAAGAGGGTTATCCTTTAGAAGCAAGGAATACACCACAGAACTGAAAAATATGGACTGTACATGTTTTCTGGGCCAGACTAGCTAGTTTCGGCCAAATAGGCCTCATCAGTGACCCTCAAATTTTTTCAAAAATCCACAATGGAATCAATGATCCCAAAGGACAAGAAAATATAAACTACACTGAGACTTTTTACGGCCGCCACACATTCCCAAACACCAGCTGTAGTGACGTTAAATGTGTTCTATAAAAGGGTTATCCTTTGGAGGCAAGGAATACACCAGCGAACTGGAAAATATGGAGTGTACATGTTTTCTGGGCCAGACTAACACTGTCCAGACAAAGTGGTGCGAGTAGGACTGTCCATGCGTATAAGCCCTATTGGTTTCATTTGGCGGCAGTACTTGAGATGTCATTTCAACTCAATGCCGGGTAAAAATCCCACAAAATTGGAAGCAACGTCTCCAAAATAACCTAGTGTTGATGGGGACGTTAAACCTCAAATCAAACAAAACAAAACATATGAAAGCTGATGATTTATTTTTTCCCTCCGAAAAACCTCTGTACGGATCCTAAAATATGAAAATATGATATCAGTCATATAACTTATTTATACGATGCTAACGAGCTCATAAAAATGGACGAATGTTAGAAGTACGTCAGAATCCAACTGCGATATGGAAAACAGAATGATCACCCCGCCGCCCGAGATGGCTTCAATAAAACACAAATCAATCATCTGATCAAATGGACTTAGATACGTAAAAACTCATGCAGGGCGTTATCGTCAAATTCACACCTTATGCGAACAGACTTGACAGGTAAGATGGTTTTACAACAGCCTCTAACTGTGTTAAGACCGACGAGCTCTGAGGTTCTTGTGATATAAAATTAAGTGTCGGACAAGTTTTGGCTGATCAGATGATCCTATAATCCCTATGTCTTTGGGTTTTTGACCAGGAAAGACAAAAGCAGGCCTGCTGAGCTCCACAGAGAAGGAACAGTCTTCGATTTTTTTTATATAGAAACTACATATATTGTAGTATACAAGCAGCGAACACAAAGGTACAGATCAGACTGCACGCATGCGCAGTCTGACCTGTACTTTTGTTGTTCGCAAATGCTATAAAACAGATTTTCTCATGACGCGGCTCATATTAATTCCAGTAACTGTATCTGAAATGTGTGAAGTAGTAAAATCATCGTGCGGGGTTCTTCTACCCAGAGATAAAACGCAAAGGGTCGACTAAAGTCCATCATTCTGGTTGGATTTCAATATTAGCACATGTCCCCTCGCGTTAAATACGTTCAATAGCAAGGCTATCCTGTGGAAGCGAAAAGTACACCACAGAATTTAATATTGTGGAACGTAACAGTTTTTCTGGGCCAGACAAGATGGTTTCGGCCAACTGGGCTTCATCAGTGAACCTAAAAGATTTCAAAATTCCACAACGAAATCAATGATCCCAAACGACTAGAAAGAATAACGACCACTGTGGTGATTCGGCATCGGTATGCGACCGGGCACTGTTTGTCTATCCAAAGATGGTGGTTTTCGTTTGAATGCATCCATCATACCAAACCACAATCCGAGTCTATTGCGCGTCTGATTGGTAATCACGGTGGCACTGGTTAGATTTCCGCCGGGCCGGCAACATTCTTTCGTGTGGATTATTCATGGCATCTTTCCTTGGGTCATTCTCTCCCTTCTACTGATTCAAGAAGGGCAGTTGTCAGTTACTGGCGAAAGAATGTGCACGGCACTGGTTAACCGCTTATATACAAGCCTGTCCAGGAATAGTGTGTTTAGGCTCGATATAACCTAAATAGTGTAATCACGGCCGTTAAACTCCAAACAAAACCACAAAATGCCAACATCCGCGCGGGTTTAGGTTCGGTGGAGGTTTACATATAATGACGAACACAGCGGATGTTAAAACTGATTATCAAACACATGTTGCACCTTTTAAAAATATTCCTTAATTCGATGGAAATTGCTGAAAAATTATTGGCGTCCGTAGGCAATCCGCGATCTATAATACCATTTTTCATATTACAATTATGGAGAAAAAATATAATCCATTAAGAAATGTTTACTCTTAAGGCTTGAAAAACATCGCTGCTTTGCAGATTCACGATAAATCAAACCCGCCTATACAAATACATTGCCACCTTTATCACCGAAAAAATGAAAATTTTAAGATGAAAAATTGAGATTTTTTTCTTTTTTTCTGCTCAAAATAGAGATTGTGGGCACTCGTTAGAACCGCCTCATCGAGGCGGTTCTAACGAGTACCCACAATCTATATTTTAGAGCAGAAATAAGAAAAATAAGGTATACCCCCGGAAACCCCAATTTTACTATATAAAAGTGGGGTTCAAGGGGGTCGAAATTATATTGGCGTGTTTTCGTGATGACCCCCTTGAACCCCAATATTGTGTTTTTTCTTATTTCTGCTCTAAAATATAGATTATGGGTACTCGTTGGAACCGCCTCCCCGAGGCGGTTCTAACGAGTACCCCTAGTCTATGTTTTAAGCAGAAATATGAAAAAGAAAAGATATGACACATATCAAGTGACTCGATTGTGATTGCATTGATCCATTTCGGAAAGAAAAAGGCAATCAGATCTCATTATTAAAGCCGTTTAGTTATAAACTTATAACTAGAATTACATGAGCACTGAATTTGCAGTATCAAATGCCGGTTGTACATTTTTTTATTTTATTTTATCTTTTTTTTTTTTGTTGAATTCAAAAGGTTGAATATCTTAACTGACGTGGAAACCGGTGTTGGATTTTAACAATGTATATTTCACAGGGTTGTATTCGATCATGATTGATCAGCGAACACAGCCTTTGCGAAATTATAAACCGACAAGCAAAATCAGCAAAACGTCAGGTCTTATTTATACTTAACACCCTCCATTCCAACATCAAGAACAACACATTATTATCATTATTATTATTATTATTATTATTATTATTATTATTATTTGTTATCATTATTGTCAAATGTTCTTTCCTACAAGCAATATTAGCTTCTTTTTTAGTGTTTAGCCACTTTATTTTCATCACATTTAATTATAACAATAATAGCTGAAGTAGTGGTAGTAGTACAGTGATAGAAGCAGTAGTGCTAGTAGTAGTAGTAGTAGTAGCAGCAGTAGTAGTAGTAGCAGTAGTAGTAATAGTAGTAGTTGTAGTAGCAAGATATAATTATTATTACCATCGTTTTGCTTATTATTTCTATTATTATTATTATTATTATTATAATTATTATTATTATTGTAAAACTGAGTTGTAGTAGTGGGTGTAGTAGTTTGAGTATAATTATTATTATCATCATTTTTTTTAAGATTATAATTTTCGTTATTTTAAGCAGTATCACCAGTAGTAGTGGTCTGTTTGTTTTGAGATTTTTATTTTTCCGACAACATTATTAAGGTCATTTTGGAGCCGTTGCTTCCAATTTGTGAGACTTTAACCCGATATTGAAATGAAATGGCATCTCAAGCCCTGCCGCCCAAACAAACCAAAAGGGTTATATATAGGGACGGTCCGACTCAAATCACTTTGCCTGGGCGAGCTAAGACCTCCTAAACAGTTTACCTGTACTCATGTGCGGTCAGTTTCAGCTCTGCGTGGAAACATCTTGCAGCCCAATTTATTTTTCCAAGCCCCTGTCGGCGGTAGCAGTAGTGGAAAAAGTAAGTAACGGTAGCAGCAGCAGCAGTAGTAGTAGTTATATTATTATTATCATTAGCATTATTATTATTATTTATATATGTTCCAACAGACCATATATGCTAGTTTTATCCAATTTTATTTTCATCAAGTTAACATGCTCATGTAAAACCCTATGTCAAGAAAAATAAGGTTTATATTTCAACCCGCAATTTCGTTAGAGAAATGCCATTTCCACAGGATAATTATGGGTGAATACCAAATTGTTTTCAGTCCCTTTCAATAAACTGTTATAAGCTTCATTTGAAACAAATAAACTAAACAATATTACAAGAAACATAATTAAAAAATCTCTTGTGGACAGCTATATATTTATCTTTGTCACTAAAGTGCTACATTTTATATGTAAGCATCCAAAGTCAGGGCACAGAGAAAAATGCACATGTTGGCAAGTTTGAAACCCAACTTCCCATACAAAAAAGCCAATGGTACTGAGTCCACTACATTCCTTACACACCCTCATAATATCCATCAAATGATCTTTTAATATTCTATCCAAAATAATCAGACCCAATCTTATTTTTATTTCACAAAGTGTCTATGGAAAAAGTTTTAATTGCTGTCAATAAATGTGACATACAAATCCTTTTCTCTTTCTGAACTGCAAGGAAAATACACAGTTCAGCTAACAGATCGTGTAAGCAATTCGTGTTAGAATTAATGTGTAGAAGTATTGAAGAATAGTATTAGAGACCAGAAAAAATTAGGAAGTCAACAGCTCGAGTGAAGTCATAAAAATATCAGGATTGGTTTCTGAAAAAATTCATTTTTGGTGGTGAAATTTTACCATTATATTTTAACAGGCGTGTTTTTCCTAATCAAAAGTATGTGTGAATATATCTTATAACTTCCATCTCCAATAATAATACTAATATTTCAAAAACATACCTGCATGTCCCAAAATGGAAGTGAAGGCAATGATCAGGAATCGATACAATTTAGCCACAGATCTCATCAGAGACATCAAAGGAAAAGAAGCACAAACATGAATCAACTAGACCCTAAACGGAAAGCCAAAAGGACAGTTGCTCTCCAATTGGCTATCCAAACCAAAATAATATAAGCGATACACACACTCAAAGACAAACTGTAACGAAAATAAACTGCGACAGAAGAACCGCCAATTTCACTGGGTGCTTAAATCGATTTTACGTGGCCATAATACTCGCCCTTATTTCCGTCGCGATTTAGACAAACACTTTGTTCAGTCCGCATGAAGGCCTCCTAACTCATCAGTGCAACATCTCCGTGAACACAAAAACCAAACCACCACAGAGATGAAACAACGACAAGGACACGACAGCAAGAAACCACTGAAATGCTGTAGAAAAAGAAGACCAACAGTTAGACTCCGATGGGCCCGACAAAAGACAGAGCACCAGGCACCAACCAACATTACACACTCGACTTAGACTGTACAAACAATTAGATATTCTCTTATTCTCAGTAAGCCGTCACAGAATCTGAGGCCTGACCCACCGACGTGAAATTAAAGAGGGAAGCAAAGTTGTCTGCAATATAGGTAACATTATTTTAAAACAGGACAGTCCCTGTTTGGTTGCCAAAACACAAATCAACGATTTTCTTGGAATATTTTCGCTGTTGTATTCTGCTAGACTGTTGTCCAAATGTTACGATGAAATTAAATTTTATATTCAGCTAATTTAGATTCGTGCAGTTATGAAATCTCGGTAAGTGCACATTACGAGAATAGTTTTGTCTGCTGAAAAACAGACAAACAACTCAGTTATGGGTCAAAGATATTTCCCCCGAAAATTCACGATTCAATCTGTTCGGCGACTATGAAGGAAAAAGTTCGGTAAGAGGTCATTTGTTTTCACAATGTAACTTAAAGTTCAACTTTAATGAAAATTATACTTTATACTTATATATTTAGCTTAAAGATCTTAAATAACTGACCAGTGTGTTGAAAACCGCACCAAAAACATCCATTTCGTTCAGGAGTTATGACCTTTCAAAGTCGATCATCACTATTATGATTTCAGAAAAGGGTTTGTTACTATAAATAGATTTCTATCCCACAATGCATTATTTTGTGATATCATATGAAGTTTAAAATCTTACTGAAAATTATCTTTTTAATTATAATACAAATATAATTGACATAAATACAGAATAATAAAAACACTAATAACTACAATAGATAAATGTTGTCAAATTCAAATTTAATCAAAATATCACCATCTAAAATATTTGTTTTTTAAAAGTTTAAACAACAACAAACTTATATCAAAATAATAACAAAAAAACTTTAATTCCTTTGTGTATGAACAATCAAAAAAAAAAAAAAAAAAAAAAAAAGAAACCTCGAGAAAAATATAAACTGGAGCCCCAAAATGAAATTTAATTTCTTTGACAGTGAAGTTTAAATTAAAAACAAAAATCATAATCATTACATTTTGAAGTTTACTTTAACGGTGGACATTCTTAAAGACAATAATTACAATGGCACTAGAATATGTCAGTATATGCTTTAAAAATAGAATTTAAGCGTTTTAAACATTAAACAATTTTAACTGTTTCAAAAGACTCATATGGCACCATAAAAGCTTCATGAATATTTATGAGCAATGCAAAATAGAAGTGAAGGAAATGATCAGGAGTCGATACAATTAACTCATAGCTCCCATCAGAGACACCAAGGGGAAAGAAACACAAGTATGAAATAACTAGACCCTAATGGAAACATCCAAAGTGGAAAGCCAAAAGGAAAGTTACTTTCCTACAAAATGACCAATAGGCTATCCAAAACAAATAAAAAAAAAATTAAGCGAAAAACACACTCAAAGACAAAACATAACAAAAATAAACCGCGACAGAAGAACCGCCTCGGAACGGTCAGTGAAACGAATTCCAGGCTATCCAAAACAAATCAAGATACACACACTCAAAGACAAAACATAACAAAAATAAAAAGCGATAGAGGAACCGCCTTGGAACGGTCAGTGAAACGAATTCCAGGCTATCCAAAACAAAACAAGATACACACACTCAAAGACAAAACATAACAAAAATAAACCGCGACAGAAGAACCGCCTTGGAACGGTCAGTGAAACGAATTCCAGGCTATCCAAAACAAATCAAGATACACACACTCAAAGACAAAACATAACAAAAATAAACCGCGTCAGAAGAACCGCCTTGGAACGGTCAGTGAAACGAATTCCAGGCTATCCAATACAAAACAAGATACACACACTCAAAGACAAAACATAACAAAAATAAACCGCGACAGAAGAACCGCCTTGGAACGGTCAGTGAAACGAATTCCAGGCTATCCAATACAAAACAAGAAACACACACTCAAAGACAAAGCATAACAAAAATAAACCGCGACAGAAGAACCGCCTTGGAACGGTCAGTGAAACGAATTCCAGGCTATCCAAAACAAAACAAGATACACACACTCAAAGACAAAACATAACAAAAATAAACCGCGATAGAGGAATCGCCTTGGAACGATCAGTGAGGGGGGTTGATGACAAAAGGCCATTTTCAAAACTTTGTATCTCTGGAACCGTTTGGATTTTTTCAGCGCAGTTTTAAGTGCCATATTCTTCATCACGAAAACACGCCTATATCATTTTGACCCCCTTGAACCCCACTTTTATATAGTAAAACTGGGGTTTCCAGGGGTAAACCTTATTTTTCTTATTTCTTTTCTAAAATATAGATTGTGGGCACTCGTTAGAATCGCCTCGATGAGGCGGTTCTAACGAGTACCCACAATCTATGTTTTGAAAAAAAGCAAAATATCACAATTTTTCATCATAAATTTTTTTCGGCGATAAAGGTGACAATGTATTTGTTTGTATAGGCGTGTTGTCGTAATGTTGAAACAAGGTCTTTACTTTCGTTTACATTTTGAAGGAATCAAGAAAGCACGCCTATATAAATTTGATCCCCTTGAAACCCACTTTTATATAGAAAAACTGGGGTTTACCGATGTAAACCTTATTTGCTTATTTCTTCTCTAAAATAGAGTTATTTGGAGAAGAAATAAGAAAAATATCATAATTTTTCATCTTAAAATTTTCGTTTTTTTCGGCGGCTAATCAAAATCTTTTCATTTGAACTTTAAATGACACGAGCATAGATGGCACGCGTTTACTGTGAGTGAGTCGAATAAAATGGATTTTAGATATGGCGTACAAAAATGGCTTAGAATATTCACGAAGACTGTTCTTTCGTCATTGCATCTTTGGTATTCCATGAAAAAAATGTTTTATTGTTTCAATGGCTCTACATATGCAGTGAAGGTCGTCAATGATATTGTTCGAAACAGATGTTGTTTTAAAATACTGCAGTTTGTGCTATATTTGTAAGTTTCTCCTGCCTTAGTTGTTTGGCCTTATTTTTACGGAGAGAGTGGATTTGAGACTAGAAAGTTGAAGATGCTTCTTTCCACAACCATTTACTGCCAATAATAACTATTGTTCAGCTTTCAATAATAACTCACTCCAGTCTAAACACGCCTATACAAACAGATTGTAAATTTTACCGCCGAAAAAAAAAAGATGATAATAGTGATTTTTTTTCTTATTTCTGCTCAAAATATAGACTGTGGGTGCCTCGATGGGTACACATTAGAACGGTTTCATCGAGGCGGTTTCTTACGAGTGCCCACACTCTATAGTTATTTTAGAACAGAAATATGAAAAATAAGGACTTCCCCTGTAAACCCCAGCTTTACAAAATGAAAGTGGGATTCAAGGGATCAAAATTATATAGGTGTGCTATCGTGATGTACAGATTTCTTTATCTCAACACTAACGCGGTTAATATTAACGAAAACAGTGCCAAACCATTTACCTATTTAAATTCACAGAGACACGAATCCTGACAAATTAAACATTTTCCGACTCCCAAGTGCAAAATCCTGCGTGCAATATTCATCGGCAAGTACTCACTATTAATCTGATCTATTATATCCAAATTTGATCGGACAAATAGCGAGAAACAATACTCAAGGGTTGGAGGACTTTGACCCACATGATTCCAAACTAGTTTATCCGTTCTTTGAGACTTAGCGCCGCGTGAATTAAGATCTATTTCAAAGCGTTTGTCTCAAATTTGTTGTGACACGTGCGTGGAGACGCCAGCCAGGGCTGTAATTCAGGGATAATTATTTTACTGGGTTTTCGAATGCAGACGAAATGGGGCTGTATATTAATAAATCGCATTGCCGAGGAACAAATCAAGCCGAAAAACGATTTGTTTCTCCGTTGTTTAGTTAATGCTAGTAATGGAAGGGGTGGCACTTTTACAGAAAATTATGGGGATTAGTTTCATGTTAGAAATTCCATGCTTTTGCTTAGCCATGTACTCAGTTATTACATGGCCCACGATAGGTGAAAAGGGGTTTCGCGCATGCGCGTTCAGCGAAGTTTCAAAATGAGAATACAACTTTTTTTGTCTTCATGAAGTAGCCTTAGGGGCAAATGCCATCCTTTCAGCGCACAGCGAAGACTCTGATCAGCATGCGCAGATGCGCATGCTGATCAGAGTCTTCGCTGGGCGCACATGCTAGAATGACTCTTTCCTTTTGGCGTGACCAATTATTTAGTAGAAATTATGGAAATTGTTCATATTCTGATGTTACTTTAAAATGCTTTTTGTTTTTTTAAAAGACATACAATACCTTAAGAACCTCAGCCAGCGAAAACCTGTCTTTCGAAATTGGGTGCTCGGCGAAGGCTCTCATTATCATCTAAATCTACTCACTCGGCCTCCCTGGTAGTTTGAAGGGCTAACGGGCATTCAGATTGACCACAGCAATGACTATGATCAGAATGCATGGACAAGACATCTGCTGGAAAACGTCTTTACTTTTGTCGCATCTCAAAAGATTCTTACGTTCTTATTTAACATGAATAGCTACAAATCCAAGGAAGAATACTCTTGAATAGCTCTCCTTTCGGGTCGAGATTTTGCCGATTGAATCAAAATAGGAGCATACAATTCTTTTTTCTTCAGCAATAATATAAGCATACCTGACATACAGAGGATCTTACATGAGTGTTCATGCATTATTAAATTTATTAAACTCGTTGAGGAAAAGGGATAAAATGCGAGGCTTTGCCGAGCATTTTATCCCTTTTCCTCAACGAGTTTAATAAATTTAATAAAACATGGACAAGAATGCAAGATACTATTTATCATATGCCATTAAAACGCATTTTATTCACTATGTCAATATTCCGTCATTAGTAAACGCGACGACGTTAAGAACGTCGTACGTGTAACGTTGCGGGACGTATCTGACTAATTTGCATATTTAATCCACTAGTGGATTATCGAATTTAATACATGGTGTTTTTACATTCTCAGACGTTACGTCATATGATAAAAAACTACATTATCATTTTTTACGAATATGTTACTTTTGAACAATCTGGACCTTCTTATATTTCCTGTCGTTCGTTGAGTCCCTGCTCAAAGATAACAAATGCTAGCCTATTAAAAGGTATATATTGCTGTTGCCAATGTGTTTACCACTGACTAATAAAGATATACCACGCGAAAATTAGTAGTTTTGTGTAATGTTCATCACGATTACAAGTCCGTGAAATCAACACCCTCCTAAACCCCACTTTATATAGAGAAAACTTCGGTTTACGGGGGTATTTATTATTTTTCTGATTTCCAATACATAGGTTGTAGGTACTCGTTAGAACCGCCGCAATGAGGCGGTTCTAACGAGCACCCACAATCGATGCTTGGAGTATAAATACGAAAGATATCACTGGTTTTCATAAGAAAAGTAGCCATTTTGGAGATATGAAAAATGTACTATGTCCCACGGGTGTGTTATTGTAATTTTAACTGACAGGGTATTATAAGAATAAAGGACAGCAAGTATTGGAAATACGACTCGATTTTTGCATTGACCTAACATGTCCAATAGGCAATATATCTATAGTTCCATACATTACACGTAATAATTTATTCACTGGCTGTTCAGCAAGAAAAGGATTTGCATGTCAACGTTAAAGATTTTGGATATTTTTTTTTATTGACCTTTGTGAAAAATAAAGCTTGGTTCTGATTATTTTGCATACAATATTAAAAGATCATTTGACGGATATTATATGTTTTATTTGTATTGGAAGTTGTGTGTTTCAAACTTGCGAACTTGTATATTTTGCTGTGCCCTTACTCATATCTATCATTAGAACCAATGTACATTTGTCAATATTGTAACTTAGAAGATGAAGTACAAAAACATATATATGTAGTTGTCTTATTATGTTTCTTGTAACATTTTTCAATTGAAAACATATTTATAATACATCCATAATAATGCTGTGTTTCTGAACTGTAAAAAGGCATATTTTTCTGATGGTTAAAATGTAGGTTGAGGTTTGAAAAATTGCCAAACATATTTAAAATAGAAGTGGAGGCAATGATCAGGAATCGATACAATTAACTCACAGTTCCCATCAGAGACACAAAAGGGAAAGAAACACAAACATGAAACAACAGACCCCAACGGAAACGCCAACAGCGGAAAGCCAAAAGGACAGTCACTTTCCCACAATATGGCCAATAGGCTATCCAAAGCGACACAAACACCCAAAGACAAACCAGAACAAACATAAACCGCGACAGAAAATCAGACTTTTCGTGACATAAAATGGGATTTTCACGGACTTTACACGATTTTGTTGACTTGATGAAAATAAACTGGATAAACACTGTAGGCGTGTACATATTAGGACTTTATCATTGTTGTTAACCCCCGTTTCATCCATTTTACATATTTCTTGACTTTTTCTTATTTCAACTGGCAATTTTATTCCAAATTAAAACACCTGAGAGTGATAAACTGTTTTTAAACGTTTAATTTTGACCTTTATACCTTAAAGTTTTGATTAGAATCTGAACTTTAGGGCGTTGTATCATCACTATTACAACACTGACTGACCACTGAACATTTCATTTGAAACATTTCCGAATTATATATTGAAGACCTTAAACATTACCTTGGCTTTGTTGAGAAAAAATAATTTTTTCAAATGACAACCTATTCAGTTGCTTACGAGCATCTTCCAGTGAAGGGATAGCATTTTACAGGCTCTTCACTACAATTTTTCGATCTTATTCGCATTCGACTTCAACGAGCTGCCCAAAATTACACAACAAGATTCAAAACGTGATATTATATAAGCATTGTAAAATAGAATCCTGTGTTGAAAAGGAAGATATGTTTTTGTCTGAGTCAAAAGCCAAAGGTATGATAAAATCATTTTAGAAGTGTATTGAAAATGATCACTCCATGTTAAGTTGTCATCGAAATGGAAAGTAGAAGTAAAACAAAGATCAGGAATTGATACAATTAACTTACTCCACCCATAAAAGACACCAAAGGGAAAGAAATACAAACATTAAGCGACCAGACCATAATGGAAACCTAAACAAAGGAAGGCCATAAGGACAGTTACTTTCCCACAAAATGGCCATATGGTCATCCGAAACTAAAAGACACAAGTGATACACACAGTAAGTAACAAACAACAACATAAAATAAATCGCCACAGAAGAGCCGCCTTGGAACGGTCAGTGGAAGATTTCCACCGGGGGGCCCAAATCGATTTCACGTGGCCACAATCCTCGCCCTTACTTCCGTCGCGATTTAGACAAATAATTTGTTCAGTCCGCATGAAGGCCTCCTAACTCATCAGTGCAACATCTCCGTGAACACAAAAATCAAAGAACCACAGAGGTGAGACAACGGTGAGGACTCGACAGCAAGAAACCACTGAAATGCTGGAGCAAAAGAAAACCAACAGTTAGACTCCGATGAGCCCGACCAGAGACAGAGCATCAGGCACCAACCAACATTACCTTGAATTAGATCTCTCTAATTCTCAATAAGCCTTTACGTTGGAGCCGTCATAGAATCTGAGGCCTGACCCACCGGCGTGCAATTAAAGAGGGAAGCAAAGTTGCCAACCGTGATTGGGTTAACTACCATGCATGCAGTCTGTCGTATAATATCCATGTTGTACCCAATCTTTTTATATCGAAGAATGATTTTACGAAATTGGGTACTGAAGTCATTGCGGTTATATATTTTTCTGAATTTAAATACTAAGTCACCATAAAATTCGGGTTCCGATAGACCTTGTTGCAGAAGAGATTTAAGTCCAATATTGAATTTTGAAATTAAATCAGAATGGCGTCTATAAAATTTTGAAAAGGCTTTGCGTAGTTTATGGTACCGATAACCCTGATTAAGGAGTTTAGCCGTTAATAATTTATTACGAGTGTTGAAGTCAGTTACATGACTACACACTCTAGCAAACCCTTTAAACTTTTTCAAAACGTGTTGCTTACTGTTTAAAGTTATTATAAACAAGTTTGAAGTTATCAGCTTTAATATTATTTTTCTTTTTTCGAATCGATAATAGAATCAATTTTGTTTTGTCATTATTTATGACCATATCGTTTTCTAGACACCACATTTTTAATTTGTCTAAAGCATGTTGGAGATTTCTTTTTCAACCATATTTTTATCAGAACCAATATAATACAATGCAGTATTTCCCTAGTGATATTGTGGGAAGAAATTCGGATCTGATTGTATCAATTCCTCATCGTTTCTCTTTTTACATTTCGCAAACCCGCCTATACAAATACATTGCCACCTTTATCGCCGAAAAAAAAGGAACTTTCTATGATGAAATATTGTGATATTTTTAGCTCACCTGAGCCGTAGGCTCATTGGTGAGCTTATAGGGTGGTCATGCTGTCTGTATGTATGTATGTCAACATTTTCAAACATCTTCTCCTCTGGAACCGCTGGGCCGGTTGAAGCCAAATTTCATGTGGGGCCTCAGTGGGATGGGGGAACGAAAGTTTCTTCGCGGGGTCCAGGTCACATGACCAAGATGGCCGCCATGCCCATATATGGTAAAAACCCTTCAAAATCTTCTTCTCCGGAACCGCTGGTCCGATTTTCACCAAACTTGGTATGTGGCCTCGGGTACTCAGGCCCATCATAGTTTGTTCAAATTATGGCCCTTGGATGACCTTGACCTATTTTATGCCAAGGTCAAATTTGGTAATATAGGCTTTTGAATGGCAAAAAGTGAAAATGGTGGATTTTTCGGAAACTGTTGCAGCCTTTGGCCTGAAAGTTGGTAGATGACATCAGCTAAATGAGTTAATAAGTATATATGAGATTTAAAGGTCAAGGTCATTCCGTGACCTTGGGTCAAGTTTTTTAATATGTCAAACTTGAAACTTATTTTTCAGGGAAACTACTTGGTCAATTTTGACCAAATTTCATATGCAAGCTTAATGGGAGAAGGACATGTAAATTAAGTTGATGATGTTGGGTCACATAACCAAGATAGCCGCCATGCCCATATATTGTTAAAAACCCTTCAAAAATCTTCTTCTCTGAAACTCCTGGACGGATTTCTATGAAACTTGGTATGTAGCATTTGGTACGCGGGCCCATCATAAATTCTTAAAATGGTGACCCTCGGATGACCTTAACCTATTTTATGCCAAGGTAAAATTTAGTCACATATGCATTTGTATGGGAAAAAGTGAAAATGCATTATATCTAACAAACCGTTCAATATTCCACCACTAAATCATATATATTCTTGTTCCTTAAGATAGGGCGCATTTATTGACATGGGGTCCAACTAGGTCCCTTAAAAAAACTTCAAAAATCTTCTTCTCCGGAACTGCTGGGCCGATTTCCACCAAACTTGGTATGTAGGCTCGGGTACTCGGGCCCATCATAGTTTGTTCAAAGAATTGCCCTGGGATGACCTTGACCTATTTTATGCCAAGGTCAAATTTGGTCACATTGGCATTTGTATGGGAAAAAGTCTAAATGTCTGATATCTTGCAAATGGTTGAGAATACCACCCCTAAACCATATATATATTCTTGTTCCCTGTGATTAAGCATGTTTAATGACATGGGACCTAAATCGAGGCCAAAAAGATTCCAGAATCAAAACTTTATGATCATGGATTATCTCCCCTTTCAATGTAAAATCTCTATTCAAATCTTATTTTGGTCATAATTTTTTTTATTTGTGAACCGATTTTCAAAATTTTTGTGGCACATGTTTCAAGAAATTTATTAGCAACTTTTGCTAAAGAAATCATCAATCCTTGCCTTTGTTTACTACAACGAATATCCGAAATATCATTATCAGAGGACAAAACACGTTTGGTGACATGGATCTTAGATCCATAAGAGGTCTAGAGGGACCTTGGGTGCATGTCCCTTAGCCCTTTAGACCTAATGCTGTCAGGTGAGCGTCTTCAGGACCAATGGTCCTCTGGTTCTTATTTCTGCTCAAAATATAGATTGTGGGCACTCGTTAGAACCGCCTCAATGACCACTTTTGAACTGTCTCAAATGTGGTCTTTATATTGGAATTTACCTGTATTGCTTCCTAAGTCTTTGGTCAGCCATGTTCTTCCATCATTACTTCATTTTGCGTCGATATGCTGCATATCAACGCGAAATGAAATATTTTTTTTACTTCATTTCGCGTCGACTTCGCCAACGCATAATGAAATATAAAAAAAAAATCAAAATGAAGAAATTACTACATTACTTCATTATGCGTTGTAACACAGCTTGTATCCGTAACTGTTGTGACATTTGGTACATGTACCTTTGCATGTTAATCAACAGGAAAGAACATTAAGCATGTAATGCAAACCTAAAAATGCGAATCATACAGCATATTGCACAGGCAAGTTAAAACAATGTTCAAACACCAAAACTTGTTTATCGCGTGTAGAGTTTTTATACCATCCCCGCATTAACACTCTACCACATGTTTTCGTCGATAATCGTAAATCTTCTATTTTAGCGGGGAAACGATAATAAAGTTTTCGATTAACCAACCAATCATTGGTCTATCTATAATTCATGAACATAAAAACGCATTATGCAAAATGCCCAGAGGCGATTTTTTCTCTCTATCTCCTCGCAGCGATGCACAGGGCAAAGAATATTGAATCATTTGCCAATTACTGTCACTTGGACAATATCGTTATAGCGAGTTGCCCGATCCGATTTCGTGCTGGTGGAAATATGGTGATGAATTATTTATAGTGAATCGCGAAAAGGAAAATACATCTATTATACGACCAGCTGAACTGACTGAACTGCAGTAAAATTCTTCTATTAAGACACCTTTGGGACTGTTCAAAAGTGGTCTTAAAAAGACACCTTTGGGACTGTTCAAAAGTGGTCTTTAAGACCAGTTTTGAATAGTCCCAAAGGCTGTCTTTAAAGACCACTATTGAACAGTCTCAAAGGTTGTCTTTAAAGACCACTTTTGAACAGTTCGAAAGGTTGTCTTTAAAGACCACTTTTGAGCAGTCCCAAAGGTTGTCTCTGACCCGAGGATACTGTATGTCGAAAAGACAAAGGAAGAATGACTGAAAAATACTAAATAAGGTTTTCAACCAATCAAAATTGGTCTTAATTTTAGGTGGTCTTAATAGCGGAATTTCATTGTTTCTCAGTGGCTCGATCACTTTTTGGGAACACGGAAAGCTGGTCTTGAGAGGGTTAGTTCAAGCCATATATAGAAGGTTGATCACAATGCCATGTCAGAAGGTGAAATTGTTATATAATTTTCTCTGAACTCATTCGTTTGTTTGTTTGTTTGTTTGTATTGGAGTTTAACGGCCCAGTCAACACTATTTTAGGTCATTTTTGAGCCGGTCAGTTTACCTATCCACACTTTCCTGGGCAGGCTTATACGTAAGCGGTTAACTAGTACAGTGCACATTCTTTCGCTAGAAACTGACAACTGTCCTTCTTGAATCAGCGGAAGGGAGAAAATGACCGTAGAAAAAGATTTCATGATCAATCTCTACGAAAGAATGTTGGCGACCCAAGCAGGTATCGACCCCGCGTCCTCCTGATCACCAGTCAGACGCGCAACCGACTGAGCTACCGAGGCCGGCTGAACTCATTTGAGTAAACCCGATAAAATAAGAAAAATCTCCCTAAACTTTTGAAGGGGACATAAAATCTCAGCACAAATATGCATATTTATGCTGCTTTTTTTTCACAGATGCTGCACAAAGAAGAAAGAAAATGGGGATCGAGATGGAGAAACATATCTTGTAAAGCATGGAATATCATCAGACACACTTCTGGCAATACAACAGAGTGAATAATTAGTAGTTATATCTTTTTACCCTGCACAAAATCCTCAAGAAACGACTCTGTCTTTGTTTCTTCTTCTATTACAGTCAACGAATGCTGTGATGAAGCTTCAGTTGCTGATGACATCAACGTTTTTATCACATTGAAAATATTTTCCATCACATACAATCACAAAAACACGCCTATATACTTTTACCCCCTTTAACCCCACTTTTGTGTAGTAAAACCGGGATTTTCAGGGGTAAACATTATTTTTCTTATTTCTGCTAAAAACATAGATTGTGGGTACTCGATAGAACCGCATCGTCGAGGCGGTTCTATCGAGTCCCCGCATTCTATGTTTTGAGCAAAAAAAAAAAAAAAAAAAGTAGAAAAATATCGGAATTTTTGTGCCTTGGATTTTTCATTTTTGGGTGGAAAAATCTTCCTATACATTTGTATAGGCGTGTTTTCGTAATGGAGTATGATAAAAAGTTATCCCAGTATGAAGTGTTTAGATTTCTGTTACTCAGACATTTAGTTCTATCTACATGATCAAGACTACATGTCTTTTGGAATATGCTTCCCCCATTTCAACACATATCCATTACTGGAAAGCCCTCACTGGGTATGTTTGAATACACACCCATATCCTCTCGTACATCTTCCTCCAGTTTGGTCTGCCATTTGTTTTCCCGATCATTCCATACAGACGGTCTGGGCAATGCTTATTTGTAAGAATTGCCCAATCGGACAATAAAGAACGAGTCAAAACTCTTGGAAAATGCATATCTTCAGGTCTTAATATCTTTGGACCCACATAGTTTTTAAAAATTGCACACGGCAGGATTTTACAAAAATTCAATTGTCTTTCATTCCATCAAAACTAATTAATGAAAATACGGCATTTCT
The DNA here is from genome assembly GCA_963580285.1 of Lucinisca nassula. Lineage (NCBI taxonomy): Eukaryota > Metazoa > Mollusca > Bivalvia > Lucinida > Lucinidae > Lucinisca > Lucinisca nassula. The sequence goes on along the minus strand of OY757012.1, from coordinate 109,760,273 downwards.
TTTTGTTTTCAAAATACATTTTTCTCAGACTACTATCAAAATAAGCGTTTTATTTCAGGCAATGAAAATGAGGGTAATTTCCTCTTGCCCGATCGGGCAATCTCCGCCAGTGTTAAACAGCGTATTGAAAAACACGGCATTATTATTATTATTATTATTGGATAGGCATTCATTGTCCGTGAGGCTTCGTGTCATTTTCTGTTCTGTCTTTTTCTTGAGATGACTGTTTGGTTGACTTTTCCCAAGAAACATTATACTTTTGCAGCGATTAGTTTGAGCCGGCCTTTAGACTGTATCTAAGCTGTCAAACCCTGACATATTGCCAACTTGTATACAGTTCCTGAAAAGACAAATGCTTAAACTATTCTCTATTCAGCTAGCACCAATCTTGTGCAAGCACATTTTGCTTGCTTAATACAGGCTGGACACTGTATGTCTGGTTTGATGTACCTATTCTGAGAAACACAAAAACACAATGGCCAATGGTTTTGGTGAACAGAAAGATACATACATAAAATACACTGGTTTTCTTTCCGCACTACACTTGAATTGAATTCAAAAAGCTCCTTCAATGAAAACTGTAAACTGAGAAATATAAAAAAAGTCATAAAGAAAATACAGCGACTCTTGGATAAATCGCACACATCTGGCTGGTTTAGCACGGCTGTTTCAAACACGCTTTAGACTCTAGAAAAATGTACCATTAGGAAAGATATTAAGTACTATTTGGAATAATTCAGGAGAAGATTCTCATTGTGTTGATTTATGTTGTGTGCACTTATTAAAATCGCCTCGCAGAGGCGATTTTAATGATTACACACGACATACCTTTATTTTAAAGAAATCCCCTATGAAATCCCTTTTGGTGCTATGATTAACCCTAAGGGGCTGGAAATACGCCTGTCTCGAACAAATTTCAGTGGACCCAAAGGTGTTCGAGCCACTCAAGTTCGAATGTATGTTTACGAGGGCGAGTCAATAAAAACAGCCTAACTTATTTCTGGGTGAGTTCGATCTCTTCTTTTTCGATGTAATTGCCCTCTAGAATGATAAGCATGGGCCAAACGCTGTTCCAGAACTGCCACCACGACGTCTTCATTGGACCGGAAATGACGCCCACTGATATCCCTTTTCCCAGTTTTGGAATAGAAAATAGTCACTAAGAGCTTAGTCCGGAGAATAGGCGGGGTGTGGTATTGGCTCGTATCCATTTCGCTTGACAGCATCCATTGCAATTTTGCAAGTGTGGACTCATGCAGAATCCCTTTGGAGAGTTCCAGTGCCATCAGTCCAGAACTGAAGAAGCCAGGGTCCTTGTCTCCGACTCCTCAACTGCCACCACGACGTCTTCATTGGACCAGAAATGACGCCCACTGATATCCCTAATAGAAAATAGTCACTAAGAGCTTAGCCCGGAGAATAGGCGGGATGTGGTATTAGCTCGTACCCATTTCGCTCGACAGCATCCATTGCAATTTTGCAAGTGTGGACTCTTGCATTGTCATGTTGGGTCAGAATCCCTTTGGAGAGTTTACCTTGGCGTTTTTCACGGATCGCAGTTCTCAGTTGGTCGATGCACCTGTTATTGTCCTTTTCTTTGCTAGAAAGTCCAACATGATAACGCCTTGTGCGTCCCAAAAGACAGTTGCCACCACCTTGCCAGCAGAGGGTTGCGTTTTGAACTTCTTTGGCCTCGGAGACCAAGGCCCTACCCACTGGCGACTTTGGAGTTTATTCTTTGGCTCATAATAATGAACCCAGGTCTTATCTACAGTCACCAGACTTGAAAGAAAACCATCCTCTTTTGACCTAAGCCGCTGCAACAATGCGCTGCATACTGATGCTCTGGTTACCATTTGTTCGTCGCTAAGGGATTTTGGGACAAACCGGGCTGTTAGCTTGCGCATACCCAAGTGATCATGTAAAATTGTTAAAACGCTACCATGAGGAATGTGAAATGCATTCACTATTTCTTCCACCTTAATTCGCCTATCAGAGTACACCAGATCCCGTACTTTGTTACACATTGCTTCATCGGTGGCATCTGATGGGCGGCCAGACCTGGTTTCGTCCTCTAAAGACGTTCTACCGCCTTTGAATTCCCAACATAGAGTTTAACTTATGCATACGATGGCGCAGAAGACCCATAAATATTGGTCAACTCGCAATGTATTTCCTACCTGTTTTCTCTTTTAAATACAAAAGAAGCCGCCTTGGTGTAGTGGTTATGCTACTCCACTTGTAAACCAGGGGTCGCAGGATCGATCCCGGCCTCCTCCAGACTTTCGAATGAGTCTTTTAACCGAGGTCCCGTCTCCGTATGACCTTAGCTGTTTGTGAAACGTTAACACTCACTCAAACACTCAAATGCAAGTACCGAATAACAGCACGGTACTCAACTTTTGACGAAAAGCTTGCTTTTGCATCGCTAGCCATGTCTTATGAGTGAATGACACGATAAGGTGCAATTTTGCCATCATGCCTAAAACATTTATTGAAACAAGGCATGAAAATCTTGGTTGTCTCGGTCAATTGGAAATGTGATAGGCTGGTTACTTATTGACTTGCCCTCGTATTTTAGGAATCAATCAATCACTTAACCCTTATTTTGCTGAATATTCAATTTTGCCACACCCATTTCTGACTATTAACAAATCAAATTACTTCACATATATAATTGTCATTTAAATTCACAAATTGATTATAAACAGTGCAGCGCCTGATCAGGTGGCTATCTGATCTTGATCTACGCTGTTTGCAAAGATAGGGTTTGTCGTGAACAGCAGGATGAGGGTTAATTTAACACATATCGAATATACTTTCCGAAGCTTAAACCTGTTGTTCTGGCTGTGGCACAAATACTCCTTATCCTTGCGTCAAAAACCTGATATTATGCATCTTGCATATAACTGTAGTGTAAGCAAGACTTCCATTGGTTAATTTTGCAAATATTTGAGAGTCACTGATGAGGCTAATAGCCGAAACTAGCTAGTCTGGTCCAGAAATACGTGTACACTCCATACTGACAGTTTTGCGGTGTATTCTAAGCTTCCAAAGGATAAGCCTTACGGAAGTAAGGGCGAGGATTGTGACCACGTAAAATCGATTTACCCCCCCCCCCCCCCCCCCGGTGGAATTCGTTTCCGCTGACCGTTCCAAAGCTGTTCTTCTGTCGCGGTTTATTTTTATTATGGTTTGTCTTTGGGTGTTTGTGTCGCTTATATTATTTTATTTTGGATAGCCTATTGGCCATTTTGTGGGAAAGTAACTGTCCTTTTGGCTTTCTGCTATTGATGTTTCAATTAGGGTCTGTTGCTTCATGTTTGTGTTTCTTTCCCTTTGGTGTCTCTGATGGGAGCTGTGGGTTGATTGTATCGATTCCTGATCATTGCCTCCACTTCTATTTTACAGATCATATTTAACGTCACTACAGCTGGTGTTAAGGAAATGTGTGGCGGCCGTAAAAAGTCTCCCTGCCCGGCATCATATTGTAGTTTGTATTTTCTTAAATTTTGGTATCATTATTTCCATTGTGGAATTTTGAAAACATTCGAGAGTCACTGATGAGGCCTACTTGGCTGTCCCAGAAATACGTGTACGCTCCATATGTTTTAGTTCTGCGGTAAATGTTTTTGCCGCCAAAGGAAAAACCTTTTATAGAACAATTTTTTTTATATTTAAAAACAAAATCCATGGTGACATGCTGGTATGAAAACTATCCATGGACTTCTTCATTAAACATTACCTTATCAAAGTTTTCTATTTGTTTATTTGTTTGTTTGATTTGAGGTTTAACGTCCCCGTCAACACTGTAAAGGTCATTTTGGAGACGTTTTTTTCCTATTTTGTGGGACTTTTACCCGACACTGAGATGAAATGACTTCTCAAGCCCTGTCACCCAATGAAACCAATAGGGTTTATAAGCATGGAAGGGCCGACTCGCAACGCTTTGCCTTGGCAGGCTTAGATCCTATAAGCGGTTTGCCAGAACTCGTGTGCGGTCGGTTTCAGCTCTGCGTGGAAGCATCATGCAGCCCATCTATTCTTCAAGCCCTTTCTATTTGTGGAAAGATAAAAATTATTTGTCGGTCACGTGACGAAACAATGACTGCGTAACAGGCTAAAGCATTGAGGATTAATAATACATAGACCAGTCCGTTGTCAGATGTCTCATCTTTACAAAGTCATCAGGTTATGTTACCAAATCTGTAATAAATGTATTATTCATCACATTAAACCTTTTTGTACCAAATGGAATATTCCTCCTTATATATGGCAGGAGTCCATTTCCAAATTATGGGGTGTCAGGTTGTGTTTTCATCGAAATGTATTTGGAAAATGACTGAACTTTTAGCAAACAGTGGAGGCCCTGATCAGACGCCGCGTTCTGCGGCGTCTGATCTGGGCCTGCACTGTTTGCCAGGGTACCCGTTTTGGGGTTTCCGGTACTCAATGGGTTGACTGTGAGATCACGAAATAAGTCTGGGAGGCATTGCATGACAAGAGGAGAATGGGGCATCTAAATTTCGTGCAGAAGAAAATGCAAGGATGAAAGCAAACGGAAAATCTGCATGGCATTTTTGTCAGATATCTTTATTGTTATGAATTATAGATTTTTTGTTGATTGATCTTCCGCAGAATCTGCGTGTGGATTTTAAGGAAAGCTGTGGTACATTCATTATCCAACTTGACCTATTTTCACTTTAAAGTCGTCTTTTATTATTACTATAACAAATCCGTGTGCCATAGTGTGTGTGTGTGTGTGTGTGTGTGTGTGTGTGTGTATTCGGGTTTAACGTCGCTTTCAACAATTTTTCAGTCATATCACGACGGTGTCTGGTTGCACGTGTGCCATAGTGCATGCTTTCATATCTCCAAAATGGCTACTTTTCAGATGTAAATTTGTGATTATTTTTTTATTTATACTCCAAACATAGGTTGTGGGTGCTCGTTAGAACCGCCTCATTGAGGCGGTTCTAACGAGTACCCACAACCTACGAGTCGTATGTCTTGGAGCAAAAATAAGAAAACTAATGTATACCCCCGTAAACCCCAGTTTCCTCTATATAAAGTGGGGTTTAGGGGTGTTCATTTCACGGACCTTGTTCGCGTGATGGATATTTCGCTTTCCGCCATCACCGAATTGGATTGTAAGCTGTATAGCGGCTAGATTTATGAAAGGGCCTGAATTTTCGGGCTCAGATAAATGAAACAAAACATAATAACGGTGCATGGTACTCGGCATATTTGATTCTATATGTAGAGCAATGTCGCTAATTCCATCGCAATACTAACCCACGTAAAAAACAACAACAAGAAAACAAATCAAAACAAAAATAAAAACAAAAACAAAAACAGAATTTATCGTAATGTTTATTGTAGATGTCATTTTCTACTGACAAAAATAAAATCAGTTTCTAAACAAGTGCCAGCAAAATAGAAGTGAAGGCAATGATCGGATATCGATACCATTAACAGAGACACATCAAAGGGAAAGAAACACAAACATGAAACAACAAGACCCTAATGGAAACACCAGCAGCGGAAAGCAAAAAGGACAGATATACTTTCTCGCAAAATGGCCAATAGGCTACCCAAAAATAAAAAAGTACAAGCGACACACACGCACACACACACACACACACACACACACACACACACACACACACACACAAAGACAAACCAACAAGAACCAACAAAAAGAAAGTATGTGAACTGAACATCTCTTAAAACGCTATTCTATATAAAGAAATCATTACGCAAACACGCCTATACAAATACATTGCTACATTTATCGCCGAAAAAATGAAAAATTTAAGATGAAAAATTGATATTTTTCTTTTTTCTGCTCCAAATATAGATTGTGGGCACTCGTTAGGACCGCCTCATCGAGGCGGATCTAACGAGTACCAACAATCGATATTTTAGAGCAGAAATAAGAAAAATAAGGTATACCCCGGAAACCCCAGTTTAACTATATAAAAGTAGGATTCAAAGGGGTTAAAATTATACAGGCGTGTTTTCGTGATGATGGGACAAAAGGGTATACATGATTTTCCTTGTGTTCGTAAAACATAGACAATAGAACCGCTTTGATTAATGTTTGAGACGCAAATAAGCAAGCATATCACACATTTACATAAGCAATATGTTCAAAAAGCATAGTCGCAAATAGATGTGTTTTGCTAACAAACAGTACATTGCCTGATCTCTTGAAACTTCTTCGGATGCTGTAACCTACGAAATAAGGGCGATGATTAAACTTGTGTAAACAATCGGAGTTATTGCATTGATGAAGTAAAACCCCTTCATATGGACTGAACAAATTACTTGTGCAAACCACAGTTGACCACGAACGGCATGGGGTGTGGCCGCGTAAGATCGCTTAAGCGCACCCTCCCCACCCCAAGTAAAGAATTTGTCTGGCCATTCCAAAGTAGAAGTAAAACAAAGATCAGGAATCGATACAATTAACTTACTCCACTCATCAAAGACACAAAAGGGAAAGAAATACAAACATTAAGCGATCAGACCATAATGGAAACCTAAAAAAAGGAAGGCCATAAGGACAGTTACTTTCCCACAAAATGGCCATATGGCCATCCAAAATTAAAAGACACAAGTGATACACACAGTAAGTAACAAACAACAACATAAATAAATCGCCACAGAAGGCGGTGTTTCTGTTGTGTTTATATTGCCATTGTTTGTATTTGTACAGTCAACCCTCATTATACCGACATTCCTTAAAACGGCAAAACTCGTTATAACGACAATTTCAATGGAATACGTTCTTAGCTCAAGGCTTAACCTAGATTCCGACCGACGTGGGCTTCCCTCGGGTTGGAAATGCCCAAATCGAATCCTTAGTTATGAAAGATGCTTGTAGTTTAATACTCCAAGAAGATATTTGTTAGAATCGCCTCACCGAGGCGATTCTAACAAATGTCTATAACATTTGTTTCTTGGAGTAATGGTGAGGCGATTCTAACAAAAATCTAAAACATTTGTTTCTTGGAGTAATGATGTGGAAAAGACCTTTTATGACCTATCATATTCCTAACTGGGATTCTTTATAACGGCAAATTCATTATAACGACACAATAATAGGGAACAAATACTGTCGTTATTACGCAGGTCCTCTGTATGTGTGTACTGCTGGTATCGCCATTAGATCATTCTTTTGGAAACTGTTCTTTCGCTTCCTGCTTGTAATATTTAATTACGGTACCATTGCTTTATGCTTCTTTCCCTTTGATGTCTTTGGTGAAAGTTTTGAGATATTGTATACATTGCTGATCATTGCATTCACTTCTATTATAACCCACTGAGTATTTAATATTTTTCGATTGTTTTCGATCGTTTTTTTTTCTGTTTCGTAGCATTATTTTTTCGCACCACATTGACCCTAAAAGCGACAAGACAGTGCCGTGTTTCAAAATCGTAGTTGGCGTATATGCAGATGACGCAATGCTGTATAAATTCTGCTGCTGCTGTTTTAATGGAAACTAATGATTTGTGTTGATACGTCTTTGATCTCTCATCTTCTAGCAATCGTTAACATTGTGAATCGTCTCTTTGTAGCAATTCATGCTTGGAGACGCTGATGAATATTTTGTTAAATACAAAATATGTTACTCCTCAAACTTGCATCAGAAGTATAAAAATGATCTAAAAAAATGAAAATAAAATCAAGAATCAAGTTTTCTGGGCTTGACTGATAGTTTCGGTCAACTAGGCCTCATCACTGATCCTCGTATTGGAAATAAAGATAATGAAGACGGCACTTGATAAAAGATGCAAAGAAGGGAAAAAAAGCTACATGTGTAAATGGTTACCTTTAGATACAAAGAACATACACTAGAATGCAAATCAAGAATTAAGGTTCATCAAGTTGATAAGTTCGTGAAATGGACACCCCTCTAAACCTCATTTTACACAGATTAAAATGGGATTTGCAGGGGTATACTATTACTGCCTTATTTCTGCTTCAAATACATAAATTGTGGGTACTTGTTAGAACGCCTCAATAAGGTGGTTCTAACGAGCACCAAGGATCTATGTTTAAAGCATTATTCTAACACAGCGCGCCTATATAGGCAGTGGAAAACAACTGTGTTTTATTCTGCAACAAATCACAGCTCGGAAGAGCGTGACGAGTGACGTCATTAAAACTGCAAAGTTATGACGTCACTAGTCGATTTCCTTGACGTTGGACGGTGTAGCGTCATTTTCTCGCATCGACAACGTTAGAAAAGGACGTAAATGCATGTGTTTCAGTCGATACTTTTAGCGGGATTTCTTCTAATAATGGCGGAAAGTTGTGAGATTTTGAAGGAAACAACAACATTATTGCCGATTTTCAGCGTGTTAGAATCGAAATAGATCAGCTCTAGCCAGTGATTTGTTGGGTAATAAATCACAGTTTGTCGGTCAGTTGTAAGTAGACAAATCACGCGCGCTACGCGCTCGTGATTTGTCTACTTTACAACTGACCTCCAAACTGTGATTTATTACACAACAAATCACAGGTAGAGCTGATCTATTTCTTAATTCTAACACAGCGCGCCTATACAGGCAATGCAAAAGAACTGTGTTTTATTCTGCAACAAATCACAGCTCGGAAGAGCGTGACGTGTGACGTCATTAAAAACTGCAAATTTATGACGTCACTAGTCGATTTACTTGACGTTAGACGGTGTAACGTCATTTTCTCGCATCGAAAACGTTAGAAAAGGATATAAATGCATGTGTTTCAGTCGATAATTTTAGCGGGATTTCTTCTAACAATGGCGAAGAGTGGTGAGATTTTGAAGGAAACAACAACATAATTGCCGATTTTCAGCGTGTTAGAATCGAAATAGATCTGCTCTAGCCAGTGATTTGCTGTGTAATAAATCACAGTTTGTCGGTCAGTTGTAAGTAGACAAATCACGCGCGCTACGCGCTCGTGATTTGTCTACTTTACAACTGACCTTCAAACTGTGATTTATTACACAACAAATCACAGTTACAGCTGATCTATTTCTTAAATAAGAAAAATATCCTAAAGTTTCATCAAAAAAGTAACGAAAGACTGCACTATTTTAAAATATGAATTGCAGTACTTGTTCACAACTGGAAATACATTAGGAAGTGTAGACTGATTGAAAATAACAATAAAACGAAAACAAAAGTAAAACAGGAATGTTGTAATCCATTATTCTTTCTGCATCTCCCAGCGTCCTGAACATTTGATTTACTGTTCGGCCGGTCTAAATCCAGATAGAAAAAGATATTCTATTTCGAATCTATAACACACTTCCTTAATGATCTCTACATTTTCTTCATTATCAAAACATTAAAACTGATTCATTTCTGGCTATATCGAAATGGTGTAATAACAAAACATTTGTTTTATTACGTAGGAATGAAATGGGATTCCTCACATTACTAATGGAAAAGGGCGAGAAGATTATTATACTTGTAAATTACGCGAATTTTCGTCTCTTTACAATTGCCGTGCATGTCACGTTCTGATAGATTAATTTCTTTGATTATAATAACTTTGTATTCTTTGGGTTTGAATCACTATTGATTTAGCTCGGACGATATTAAACTGATAGCATCATACGTAATGTAGGGAAATGGAAAACGATGCAATCATAGCTGAGGTTTTAAACATGCATTAGGATAAGCAATCCATGTCAGATGGTGTTTTATATCCTACTTCTAAAATTATATGTTTCTGTTGAAAGATTGTCATATTTTCTGATTTCTGCTAAAAACCTATGTTTTAGCTAAGCTAAGCATCACGTGAACAAGTCCGTGAAATGAAGACCCCCTAAACCCCACTTTATATAAAGAAAACTGGGGTTTACGGGGGTAATAATTATTTTCCTTATTTCTGCTCCAAGACATAGCTTGTGGGTACTCGTTAGAACCGCCTCAATGAGGCGGTTCTAACGAGCACCCTCAACCTATGTTTTGAGCATTTATAAGAAAAATATCAAGGGTTTTCATCAGAAAAGTTGCCATTTATGAGATGAGAAATATGCACCATGTCGCACGGATGTGTTATCGTAATGGGAACATAATATTTACAGCCTGGTTAACCCCTGTTTTTTTCTTATATAAAATGGAGTTTGGCATTGTGTAATGGACTTAGTAACATGATGTGGGCAAGCTGAAAAGACACTGTTATTAGTGGTACAAACATATACTATGTGATTATATATCTAAATAGAAATGTTTGTCATACCTTATTTGATCAAACCTTCAAACACATATAACAGTTCTTATTATGAATTAACCAAAGACTGGGCAGGCCTACCTAGTCTACGCTCAGCCTTTGTTTAATTCATAGATTGTGCGTGTTACCTAGAACCACTTCATGAAGTGTCAACCCCAATATTTTAGCAATTATTAAGGTGACGTGGCTTGCACGTTTTACCAAATTGTTTTTGTAGATTTCCTTGGTCCTGTCTGTCTGATCTATCTGATTTGAGGTTTAACGTCCCCGTCAACACTAAAAAGGTCAATTTGGAGACGTTGCTTCCAATTTTGTGGGACTTCTACACGACATTGAGATGAAATGATATCTCAAGCCCTGTCGCCCAATGAAACCAATATGGTTTATAAGCATGGACGGTCCGACTCGCACCGCTTTGCCTGGGCAGGCTTAGAACCTCTAAACGGTATACCAGTGTGCGGGCCGGATTCAGCTTTGCGTGCAGCCCATATATCCCTAGGTCCAGTATCTTGCAAACATCAAGACTGGCTTGAAGAGAAAGATGAACAAATCCAGGGACTTCTTGAAGAAGAGAAGCACCAAAAACACAGGACATGCCTCAGTGATACCAACTCAGTATCTTACAAGGCGGCCTATTCAGATATATGCAAGACAGTCCAAACAAGACTCAAAGACATACAAGACTTCTGGCTAAGCAACAAGGCTGATGAATTCCAGTCCTTTGCAGACAGAAAGGATATGAAGAACTTCTTTGATGCACTAAAGACAGTTTATGGTTCCCAGGGCTCAAAAACCACTCCTCTCCCCAGTGCAGATGGAACTAGTCTTCTGACTGATAAAGAGGCTATCTTGAAAAGATGGCCTGAGCACTTTGATAGTGTTCTTAATCGGCCATCCTCTATCAATGATGATGCTATCAACAGACTACCACAGGCTGAATGTAATCTGCTGCTTGACAAGTTCCCAACCGTTACTGAAACCGTGAAAGCAATAAAACTCCTGGCATCTGGCAAGGCCCCAAGACCAGATGCAGTACCTGCTGAGATTTAAAAAGCAGGACCCTCAAGAGTTTAAGGATGAGTTAATTATCCACCTATTCAAACGGAAGGGAACCCTCAGATCTGTGACAATCACCGTGGCATCTCTTTATGGCCAAGTGCTGGGAAAGTCCTTGCAAGAGTCCTACTTTACCGACTGAATGAACACCTTGAACAGTAAGGGCCAGTGTGGGTTTAGGAAGGACAGAGGAACAATTTGCATGATCTTCACAGCAAGGCAGTTGCAAAAGAAATGCCAGGAGCAGAACACGGACATATACGTACATGACCTTTGTTGACCTCACCAAAGCATTTTACACAGTCAGCCGTGAGGGCCTTTGGAAGACCATGGTGAAGTTTGGACGTCCAACCAAGTTCATAGCAATGGTGAGGAAGTTTGCACGGGTCTAAATGATGATGAGCGCTGTGGTGCAGTGGTAAAGCATCGGAGTTTAGATCGAGAGGTAGCCGGTTCGATCCTCGCAAGCGCAAAGTATTGTTTCCTTGAGCAAGGAACTTTATCCACATTCCTTAGTACTGGTTCCCACCTAGGAAGAGGGCCACATGGAAGATTGGTACTAGTACTAAATGTGTTACCCTCTATAAATAAGGTCGATTATTATTATTATTATTATTATCATTATTATTATTATTATAAAAACGGAGTCTAGCAATCGGACAAACGGAGCCAAGAAAGGCTGTATGTACAGCATGATGTTTTCTGCCATGCTCACAGATGCTTTCCAGGATAATGACAATGGCTATTAGGTAATAGATATCGCTTTGATGGGAAGTTTTTCAATCTCAGAATCCAAGGTGCAGACAGAGGTCGAAATGAATTCCTCTTTGCTGATGACATGGCAAAAGGTGCCCAACAGAAGAGAAGATGCAAAAAGTTATAGATCAAGTACCCGACTCCTGTGATAGCTATGATCTCACAGTCGACATCAAAAAGATAGAAGTAGTCTATCAGCCAACACCTGGCAAGCCTTGCAAAGAGCCCACAATCACAGAGAAAGGTCAAAATAGAAGTAACACCAAAAGGAAAGAAGCACAAACTTGAAACAACTAGACTTTAATGGAAACATCAATAGCGGAAAGCCGAAAGGGCAGTTACTTTTCCACAAAATGGCCAATTGGCTATCCAAAACAAAATAATAAAAGCGATGCACACACTTAAAGACATACCATAATAAAAAAACCGCGACAGAAGAACCGCCTTCGAACGGTCAGCGAAACGGATTCCACTGGGGGGCTAAAATCGATTTTACGTAGCAACAATCCTCGCCCTTATTTCCGTTGCGATTTAGACAAATAATTTGTTCAGTCTGCATGAAGGCCTCCTAACTCATTAGTGCAACATCACCGTGAACGCAAACAGAGATGAAACAACGGTGAGGACTCGATAGCGAGAAACCACTGAAATGCTGGAGCAAAAGAAGACCAACAGTTAGACTCCGATGGGCCCGAAAAGAGACAGAGCATCAGGCAGCAACCAACATTACATAAAATTAGATACTCTCTAATTCTAAGTAAGCCTTAACGCTGGAGCCGTCATAGAATCTGAGGCCTGACCCACCGGCGTGCAATTAAAAAGGGAAGCGACGTTGTCAACCTTGATTGGTAAACTACCATGCATGCAGTCTGTCGCCTGTCAAAGACAAGTTCACCTACCTTGGGAGCACACTGTCGTGCACATTGATGATTAAGTCAATGCCAGGATTGCCAAAGTTAGTGCAGCATTTGGCCGACTAAGTGGCAATGTCTGGGATCGAAGTGGAATCAGACTTGACACAACACTGAAAGTCTACAGAGCTGTTGTGCTGCCAACACTATTGTATGCATGTGAAACATGGACAGTTTACCTATGGCACGCAAAAAGACTGAATCACTCCCATACAAGCTGTCTTAGAAAACTCTTAACGATTAAGTGGCAAGACAGGATTCCGGACACGGAAGTCCTGAACAGGGCAGGGATGCAAAGTGCACATACTCTTCTGTAATCAGCACAGTTAAGATGGACAGGCCATGTCACCAGAATGCCTCAGGAACGTTTGACAAAGAAAATTCTGTATGGAGAACTAGAAATGGGCAAACACTCCCCAGGCGATCAGAAGAAGCGCTACAAGGACACCCTCAAAGCTTCCCTCAGGGACTTCAACATTCCAACAGAGTCGTGGAAACAAATTGCACCGGACATAGCAAAGTGGCGAGGTCTCATCAGAAGGGGTGCCAATAAATATGAGGCGAAAAGATTCAGTGAAGCTGGGCAGAAACGTTGACATCGCAAAGCCAGAGCTAAGACATCACCTACAGAGCTGTCTTCCTCTAGCCTCTGTTGCTCTATCTGCAACAGGCAGTTCAGTGCTAGAATCGTTCTCATCAGCCATCTTAGAACACACAAATAGTAAATTTCTCAAATATGATTAAGATTGGCAATTGTCAGTAATGACAGACGAACTGTGATGTGGCTTGCGCGTTTTAGCATATTTCTTTTTTTTATTTTGATATAAAGATGGTTCTGGCTCTGATAGTGACACAATATGGAAGTGGTGCAATTAAGAAATGAAGGTAAATGTCACCATTCCTGTAAATATGGAAAACATCTGGTCACGCAAGTTTTCATTTAAACTTTGCTCGTAACGCGATGTTGTTCACACTTCAATGAACATACGTAATGGTTCAATTAACTTTGCTCATGACCCGAACTTGTTCATACTTTAAATTACCTTCAATACTTATACAGTACAATTCCTATATTAAAACCACCTTGCGGACTGTTCAAAAGTGGTCTTTCAAACCACTTTTTGAACAGTCTCAAAGGTGGTCTCTTACTAGGAAACACTGGGTGAAGAAACCACAGAGAACAAAAAACAACCCTGAAACCTTCTCAATAAGCTTTTAAAAGCAGATTTTTGGTCTTAAATTTTGGTGGTCTTAATAGCGGATTTTTTTCTGTATTAACATTATTTCCCATCGATTAGAAAGAAAATTTCTGGTGTGAGAGCTGAGATTTAAACAAGAAAACAATAGCGCATAGTTTTGTTTTTCTGTTAATAGCGGCATATGGTTGTTGACGTCAGTCCAGTAATATTGGAGAGCCCAAATAATTTATTTTGACATCAGACATGAACAACATTGATTTACTGAATAGAAAGATGTCCATGAAGTTGGCTGACAGTTGCCAGTTGCCTATTCAATCGGCAACTGGCAAATGGCATCTAACTTCACACTCTGGCTGCCAAATTGTAAACTCAGTTGAATTGGAAACCGGCAACCGGCAGCCAGCAGCCAGCTGCCAATTCGATTTGAGATAACAACTGAATAGGCAACTGGCAAACGGCAACCAGATGCCAATTCGATAATTTATAGTGAATTGGCAACTGGCAACAGGTAGCCAGCTACCAATTCGTTTTGAGACGAATTTAGAGTATAAGAACTGAATAGGCAACTGGCAAACGGCAACCAGATGCCAGTTCGCAAACTCAATTGAATTGGCAACTGACAACCGGCAACCAGCTGCCAATTCGATTTGAGAGGGTTTAGAACATAACAACTGAATAGGCAACTGACAAACGGCAACCAGATGCCAATTCGATAATTCTAGTGAATTGGCAACTGGCAACTGGTAGCCAGCTGCCAATTCGTTTTGAGACGGATTTAGAGTATAAGAACTGAATAGGCAACTGGCAAACGGCAACCAGATGCCAGTTCGCAATCTCAATTGAATTGGCAGCTGGCAACCGGCAGCCAACTGCCAATACGATTTGAGAAGGTTTAAGAGCATAACAACTGAATAGGCAACTGGCAAACGACAACCAGATGCCAATTCGCAAATTCTATTGAATTGACAACTGGCAACTGGCATCCAGCTGCCGATTCGATTTGAGACGGGTTTAGAGTATAAGAACTGAATAGGCAACTGGCAAACGGCAACCAGATGCCAATTCGATAATTCTAGTGAATTGGCAACTGGCAACTGGCAGCCAGTTGCCAATTCGTTTTGAGACGAATTTAGAGTATAAGAACTGAATAGGCAACTGGCAAATGGCAACCAGATGCCAGTCCGCAAACTCAATTGATTTGGCAACTGGCAACCGGCAACCAGCTGCCAAATCGATTTGAGAGGGTTTTAGAACATAACAACAGAATAGGCAACTGGCAAACGGCAACCAGATGCCAATTCGATAATTTTAGTTAATTGGCAACTGAATAGGCAACTGGAAGCCAGCTGCAAATTCGTTTTGAGAGGGATTTAGATTATAAAAATTGAATAGGCAACTGGCAAACGGAAACCAGATGCCAGTTCGCAAACTCAATTGAATTGGCAACTGGCAACAGGCAACCAGCTGCCAATTTGATTTGAGAGGGGTTTTTGGAACATAACAACTGAATAGGCAACTGTCAAACGGCAACCAGATGCCAATTCGATAATTCAAGTGAATTGGGAGCTGGAAGCCAGCTGCCAATTCGTTTTGAGACGGATTTAGGGTATAAGGACCGAATCGGCAACTGGCAAACGGCAACCAGATGCCAGTTCGCAATGTCAATTGAATTGGCAACTGTCAACCGGCAGCCAGCTGCCAATTCGATTTTAGAGGGTTTTAGAGCATAAGAACTGCAAAAGGCAACTGGCAAACGGCAATCAGATGCCAGTTCTGCAAATTCTATTGAACTGGCAACTGGCATCCAGCTGCCGATTTGATTTATGACGGGTTTAGAGTATAAGAACTGAATAGGCAACTAGCAAACGGCAACCAGATGCCAATTCGAAAATTCTTGTGAATTGGCAATCGGCGACTGGCAGCCAGCTGCCAATTCGTTTTGAGACGGTTTAAGAGCATAACAACTGAATAGGCAATTGACAAACGGTAACAAGATGCCAATTCGCAAATTCTATTGAATTGGCAACTGGCAACTGGCATCCAGCTGCCGATTCGATTTGAGACGGGTTTAGAGTATTAGAACTGAATAGGCAACTAGCAAACGGCAACCAGATGCCAATTCGAAAAATCTTGTGAATTGGCAATCGGCGACTGGCAGCAAGCTGCCAATTCTTTTTGAGTCGGTTTAAGAGCATAACAACTGAATAGGCAACTGGCAAACGGCAACAAGATGCCAATTCGCAAATTCTATTGAATTGGCAACTGGCATCATGCTGCCGATTCGAATTGAGACGGGTTTAGAGCATAAGAACTGAATAGGCAACTGGCAAATGGCAACCAGATGTCAAGTCTAGTGAATTGGCAACTGGCAACTGGCAGCCAGCTGCCAATTCGTTTTGAGACGGATTTAGAGCATAAGAACTGAATAGGCAACTGGCAAACGGCAACCAGATGCCAGTTCGCAAACTCAATTGGATTGTACTGGCAACCGGCAGCCAGCTGCCAATTCGATTTCAGAGGGTTTAAGAGCATAACAACTGAAAAGGCAACTGGCAAACGGCAACCAGATGCCAATTCATAAATTTTATTGAATTGGCAACTGGCATCCAGCTGCCGATTCGATTTGAGATGGGTTTAGAGTATAAGAACTGAAAAGGCAACTGGCAAACGGCAACAAGATGCCAATTCGAAAATTCTTGTGAATTGGCAACTGGCAACTGGCAGCCAGCTGCAAATTTGTTTTGAGACGGATTTAGAGTATAAGAACTGTATAGGCAACTGGCAAACGGCAACCAGATGCCAGTTCGCAAACTCAATTGAATTGGCAACTGGCAAGCGGCAGCCAGCTGCCAATTCGATTTGAGAGGGATTCAGAGCATAACAATTGAATAGCCAACTGGCAAACGGCAACCAGATGCCAATTCGATAATTCTATTAAATTGGCAACTGGCAACTGGCATCCAGCTGCCGATTCGATATGAGACGGGTTTAGAGTATAAGAACTGAATAGGGAACAGGCAAACGGCAACCAGATGCCAATTCGATAATTCTAGTGAATTAGCAACTGGTAACTGGCAGCCAGCGGCCAATTCGTTTTGAGACGGATTTAGAGTATAAGAACTGAACAGGCAACTGGGAAACGGCAACCAGATGCATGTTCGCAAAAACAATTGAATTGGCAACAACTGGCAACCGGCAGCCAGTGGCCAATTCGATTTGAGAGGGTTTTAGAACATTACAACTGAATAGGCAACTGGCAAACGGGAACCAGATGCCAATTCGATAATTCTAGTGAATTGGCAACTGGCAATTGGCAGCCAGCTGACAATTCGTTTTGAGACGGATTTAGAGCATAAGAATTGAATAGGCAACTGGCAAACGGCAACCAGATGCCAGTTCGCAAACTCAATTGAATTGGCAACTGGCAACCGGCAGCCAGCTGCAAATTCGATTAGACAGGGTTTTAGAACATAACAACTGAATCGGCAACTGGCAAACGGCAACCAGATGCCAATTCGATAATTCTAGTGAACTGGCAACTGGTAACTGGCAACTGGCAGCCAGCTGCCAATTCGTTTTGAGACGGATTTAGAGTATAAGAACTGAATAGGCAACTGGCAAACGGCAACCAGATGCCAGTTCGCAAACACAATTGAATTGGCGACTGGCAACCGGCAGCCAGTGGTAAATTCGATTTGAGAGGGTTTTAGAACATAACAACTGAATAGGCAACTGGCAAACGGCAACCAGATGCCAATTCGATAATTCTAGTGAATTGGCCACTGGCAACTGGCAGCCAGCTGCCAATTCGTTTTGAGACGGATTTAGAGCATAAGAACTGAATAGTCAACTGGCAAACGGCAACCAGATGCCAGTTCGCAAACACAATTGAATTGGCAACTGGCAACCGGCAGCGAGCTGCAAATTCGATTTGACAGGGTTTTAGAACATAACAACTGAATAGGCAACTGGCAAACGGCAACCAGATGCCAATTCGATAATTCTAGTGAATTGGCAACTGGCAACTGGCAGCCAGCTGCCAATTCATTTTGAGACAGATTAAGAGTATAAGAACTCAATAGGCAACTGGCAAACGGCAACCAGATGCCAGTTCGCAAACTCAATTGAATTGGCAACTGGCAACAGGCAGCCAGCTGCCAATTTGATTTGAGAGGGTTTTAGAGCATAACAACTGCAAAGGCAACTGGCAAACTGCAACAAGATGCCAATTCGCAAATTCTATTGAATTGGCAACTGGCTACTGGCATCCAGCTGCTGCCGATTCGATTTGAGACGGGTTTAGAGTATAAGAACTGAAAAGGCAACTGCCAATAGCAACCAGATGCCAATTCGATAATTCTAATGAATTGGCAACTGGCAACTGGCAGCCAGCTGCCAATTCGCTTTGAGACGGATTTAGAGTATTAGAACTGAATAGGCAACTGGCAAACGGCAACCAGATGCCAGTTCGTAAACTCGATTGAACTGGCAACTGGCAACCGGCAGCCAGCTGCCAATTCGATTTGAGAGGGTTTTAGAGCATAACATCTGCAAAGGCAACTGGCAAACGGCAACAAGATGCCAATTCGCAAATTCTATTCAATTGGCAACTGGCAACTGGCATCAAGCTACCGATTCGATTTGAGACGGGTTTAAAACTGAATAGGCAACTGGCAAACGGCAACCAGATGCCAATTCGATAATTCTAGTGAATTGGCAATTGGCAGCCAGCTGCCAATTCGGTTTGAGACGGATTTAGAGTATAAGAACTAAATAGGCAACTGGCAAACGGCAACCACATGCCAGTTCGTAAACTCGATTGAACTGGCAACTGGCAACCGGCAGCCAGGTGCCAATTCGATTTGAGAGGGTTTTAGAGCATCACAACTGAATAGGCAACCAGATGCCAGTTCGCAAACTCAATTGAATTGGCAACTGGCAACCGGCAGCCAGCAGCAAATTCGATTTGACAGGGTTTTAGAACATAACAACTGAATAGGCAACTGGCAAACGGCAACCAGATGCCAATGCGCAAATTTTACTGATTGATCCGTCTCGAAGCGAATTGGCAGCTTGCTGCCGTTTGCCAGTTGCCTATTCAGTTGTTATGTTCTAAACCCCTCTCAAATCGAATTGGCAGCTGGCTGCCGGTTGCCAGTTGCCAAATCAATTGAGTTTGCGAACTGGCATCTGGTTGCCGTTTGCCAGTTGCCTATTCAGTTTTTATACTCTAAATCCGTCTCAAAGCGAATATGCAGCTGGCTGCCAGTTGCTAGTTGCCAATTCACAAGAATTTTCGAATTTGCATCTGGTTGCCGTTTGCCAGTTGCCTATTCACTAGAATTATCGAATTGGCATCTGGTTGCCGTTTGCCAGTTGCCTTTTCGGTTGTTTTGTTCTAAACCCCTCTCAAATCGAATTGGCAGCTGGCAGCCAGTTGCTGGTTGCCAATTCACAAGAATTTTCGAATTTGCATCTGGTTACCGTTTGCCAGTTGCCTATTCAGTTCTTATACTCTAAACCGGTCTCAAATCGAAGCGGCAGCTGGATGCCAGTTGCCAGTTGCCAATTCAATAGAATTTGCGAATTATCATCTGGTTGCCGTTTGCCAGTTACCTATTCAGTTGTTATGCTCTTAAACCCTCACAAATCGAATTGGCAGCTGGCTGCCGGTTGCCATTTGCCAATTCAATTGAATTTGCGAACTGGCATCTGGTTGCCGTTTGCCAGTTGCCTATTCAGTTGTTATACTCTAAATCCGTCTCAAAACGAATTGGCAGCTGGCTGGCGGTTGTCATTTGCCAATTGAATTTAATTTGCGAACTGGCATCTGGTTGCCGATTGCCAGTTGCCTATTCAGCTCTTATACTCTAAATCCGTCTCAAAACGAATTGGCAGCTGGCTGCCAGTTGCCAGTTGCCAATTCACAAGAATTATCGAATTTGCATCTGGTTGCCGTTTGCCAGTTGCATATTCACTTCTTATACTCTAAACCCGTCTCAAATCGAATCGGCACCTGGATGCCAGTTGCCAATTCAATAGAATTTGCGAATTGGCATCTGGTTGCCGTTTGCCATTTTTTTTTTCAATTGTTTTGCTCTAAAACACTCTCAAGTCGAATTGGCAGCTGGCTGCCGGTTGCCACTTGCCAATTCAATTGAGTTTGCGAACTGGCATCTGGTTGCCGTTTGCCAGTTGCCTATTCAGTTCTTATACTCTAAATCCGTCTAAAAACGAATTGGCAGCTGGCTGTCAGTTGCCAGTTGCCAATTCACTAGAATTATCGAATTGGCATCTGGTTGCTGTTTGCCAGTTGCCTATATAGTTGTCATGTTCTGAAACCCTCTCAAATCAAATTGTCAGCTGGCTGCCGGTTGCCAGTTGCAAATTCAGTTGAGTTTGCGAACTGGCATCTGGTTGCCGTTTGCCAGTTGCCTATTCAGTTCTTATACTCTAAATCCATCTCAAAACGAATTGTCAGCTGGCCGCCAGTTTCCAGTTGCTAATTCACTAGAATTATCGAATTGGCATCTGGTTGCCGTTTGCCAGTTGCCTATGCAGTTCTTATACTCTAAACAAGTCTTAAATCGAATCGGCAGCTGGATGCCAATTGCCAGTTGCCAATTCACTAGAATTATCGAATTGGCATCTGGTTGCCGTTTGCCAGTTGCCTATGCAGTTCTTATACTCTAAACCCGTCTTAAATCGAATCGGCAGCTGGATGCCAATTGCCAGTTGCCAATTCAATAGGACTGCGAATTGTCATCTGGTTGACGGTTGCCAGTTGCCTATTCAGTTGTTATCTCAAATCGAATTGGCAGCTGGCTGCCGGTTGCCAGTTGCCAATTTAATTGAGTTTATGAATTGGCAGCCGGAATATGAAGTGAGATGCCATTTGTCAGTTCCCTATTGAATAGGCAACTGGCAGCCAACTTCACGGACATCTGAGAAAGTACATACATGTAACGTTTTGGAATCATTTAAAAAATCAATGACTTAGTGCGTTTTCATATTATCTAGTTTGGTTTAGATACGAAACACTTATATGAAATTTACTCGTCGACTTACTTTTATAAAGGATCCTGCCCCATCGGTACTTGGAGAAATAAATTGGGCTGTATGGTGCTTCCTCGCAGAGCTGAAACTGACCGCATATGAGTACTGATAAACCGCTTAGAAGGCCTAAGCCTTCCTAGGCAAAGTGGTGCGAGTCGGATACGACATATTGGTTTCATTTTGCGGCAGGGCTCGAAATGTCAATACATCTCAATGTCGGGTAAAAGTCCCAAAAAGTTGGAAGCACGTCTCCAAAATGACCTAAATTGTGTTGACGGGGACGTTAAACTCAACTCAAACGTACAAACAAAACTGTTATAAAACCTTAAAACATCTTTAAATTCTATAGTTTAGAAATCCGTCATTTTTGTCATTAATTGAGATATATACATGATTAAATCTGACGCCCATCAATTATAGAATAATTTTTTTGCTCTGAACGTGTGAGTTTTGAACGTGTGTCCTTCTGTTTTACTTAAACTCAATAGGGTTCCCCAGGCAGGGGTCTGGACCAGGTGTTTCTATATCTAAATTTTGACACGCTGGATAAAAAGCAGTTCTGTCTTCAGCAAGAAATTCAAAGAATTTTAACCCTTATCTTGCTGTTCACGACAACCCCTATCTTTGCAAACAGTGCAGATCCAGATCAGATGGCTTCGATCTGATCAGGATCTTCACAGTTTGGCATTCAGTTTGTGAATTCGTAGCAATAGATTACATCAAGTAATTTGATTGGTTGATCGGCAGAAATGGGTGTGGCTTAAATGATATTCAGCAAGATAAGGGTTAAATGATAAAAACAGTAGAACATGATCAGTGTTTTTCTCGGCAGGGAAATGAACAGTGAAACTTCGATGACTCGAACACCGATAGGTCAATTTTGCCATGTCTAACTTGAAATATTTCTTGAGTCCCTAAGACAGTTTCCTGATAACTGCCGACAACAGATACAACGAACTTCGAATCAATCACGAAAACACGCCTATAAAATTTTGACCCCTTGAACCCCACTTTTATATAGTAAAACTGGGGTTTCCGGGGGTATACCTTATTTTTCTTATTTCTGCTCTAAAATATAGATTGTGGGTCATCGAGGCGGTTCTAACGAGTGCCTACAATCTATATTTTGAGCAGAAATAAGAAAAATAGCACAATTTTTCATCTTAAAACTTTCATTTTTTCGGTGATAAAGGTGGCAATGTATTTGTATAGGCGTGTATGCGTAATGACTTTGGGACCATGAAAATTGGTTCGAGAGAGCGGTAGTTCGAGGCACGTAGGGTTACTATTAGTGCCATACCTGGAGGCATACATGTAGTGGAGAAAACTGTGGAATATCTTTACGTTGTTCTATATTATAAATCTATGTTGTGTTTTCTCATTAGAATCGCCTCATCGAGGCGATTCTAATGAGTAAACACAGAATATATTTACAAGATAAAAGAAGAAAATATCCCTATATTATCCCTATACAGTATCTGGAGGAATTCTCAGAGGACTCAAAAACAGGTTCGAATCATCCATGGTAAACGAGCCATCTGGGTTCGAGCCATTGAAACTCCACTGTATTAGGGGGCATGCTAGGGATACTTTTCTTATCTAATCATGCAAATATATGCTGTCTGTACACAATAAATTGGGCTGCATGGTGCTTCTGCGCAGAGCTGAAACCGACGGAACTTGAGTACTGGTAAACCGCTTCGAAGAGAAAAAGTGGTGCTCGTCGGACCGCTCCTTAAACCCTAGCTTGTGATGTCTCGGATAAAAGTCCCACAAGCTTCAGTGACTCGAACTACTTTGCTTCGAACACATTTTCATGGCCCCAGAGGTGTTCGAGCTAACGGTGCTCAGCTGTATTTTGATTGCGAATATAGTGGTTTGTTGATCAATCGATTTACTCTGGGAGTATGGCTACCCCGCTAGGTTTTTAGTTTGATTTGAGGATTAACGTCCCCGTCAACACTGAAAAGGTCATTTTGGAGACGTTGCTTCCAATTTTGTGGGACTTTTACCCGACATTGAGATGAAATGACATCTCAAGCCCTGTCGCCCAATGAAACCAATAGGGTTTATTAGCATGGACGGTTCGCCTCGCACCGCGGTTCCTGGACAGGCTTAGATCCTCTAAGCGGTTTACCAGTACTATAGTGTGCGGGCCGGATTCAGCTCTGCGTGGAAGCATCATGCAGCCCATATATTTCTTCAAGCCCCTATGGGCGGGGGCGGGCTACCCCGCTAAGATGATTGAAGCTATTTCTGTTCATCGTCCTACGGTAATGGAAGACCGTCTCATCAGATTTCGAAGGTGATGGAAGGCCGTTGTAGCAGATAATGGTGCTGATCCTTCTAAGGTGATGGAAGACAACCGCAGTAGATATTGCTGCTGACCCTTCTAAGGTGATGAAAGGCAGCCCCAGTGTTCTATGGTGATGGAAGGCCGTCACAGTAGTTATTGCTGCTGACCCTTTGAAAGTGATGGAATTATTGCTGCTGACTCTTCGAAGGTGATGGAATTATTACTGCTGACTCTTCGAAAGTGATGGAATTATTGCTGCTGACTCTTCGAAGGTGATGGAATTATTGCTGCTGACTGTTCGAAAGTGATGGAATTATTGCTGCTGACTCTTCGAAGGTGATGGAATTATTGCTGCTGACTGTTCGAAAGTGATGGAATTATTGCTGCTGACTCTTCGAAGGTGATGGAATTATTGCTGCTGACTGTTCGAAAGTGATAGAATTATTGCTGCTGACTCGTCGAAGGTGATGGAATTATTGCTGCTGACTCTTCGAAGGTGATGGAATTATTGCTGCTGACTCTCCGAAGGTGATGGAATTATTGCTGCTGACTCTCCGAAGGTGATGGAAGGCCGTCACATTAGTTATTGCTGCTGACTCTTCGAAGGTGATGGAAGGCCGTCACATTAGTTATTGCTGCTGACTCTCCGAAGGTGATGGAAGGCCGTCACATTAGTTATTGCTGCTGACCCTTCTAAGGTGATGATAGTTAATGCTGCTGACACGAAACAACAAATGAAATGCTGAAGTAAAAAAAAAAAAAAAAAAAAAAAAACAATAGATCGACTCTTGTGGACCAGGCATCAGGCACTAACCGTCTTATTTTTCAAGTCTTTTGGCCGAAGCCGTCATTGAGTCTCAGGCCCGACCCACCGACGTGCAATTAAAGAGGGAAGCCAAGCTATCAACCTTGATTGGGTCAACTGCCATGCATGCTATTGAGACTACCTAAAATTTAGACTAATTCTCCTTTGGAAAACTTATTTTTTATACATCTGAATAAAACTTTGGACTTGTGTCTATCAGCATACCAAATATGGAACAAATCCATTGCAGGGTTTGGAAATCATTTTAACGTAAATGTGAGTGCCAACGTCATTTCCAACATCAACGCCAACGTCAACGCTGACGCCGGGATGTCCGTGAAGTTGGTTGCCAGTTGCCAGTTGCCAGTTGCCTATTCAATCGGCAACTGGCAAATGGCATCTAACTTCACAGTGTGGCTGCCAATTCGCTAATTCTATTGAATTGGCAACTGGCAATTGGCAGCCAGCTGCCAATTCGATTTGAGAGATTTTAAGAGTATAAAAACTGAATAGGCAACTGGCAAACGGCACCCAGTTGCCAATTCGACAATCCTAGTGGATTGGCCACTCTCAACTGGCAGCCAGCTGGCAATTCGATTTGAGACGGTTTTAGAGTATAAGAAATGAATAGGCAACTGGCAAACGGCAGCCAGCTGCCAATTCGATAATTCTATTGAATTGGCAACTGGCAACCGACAGCCAGCTGCCAATTCGCTAATTCTATTGAATTGGCAACTGGCAACTGGCAGCCAGCTGCCAATTCGATTTGAGACGATTTTAGAGCATAAGAACTGAATAGACAGCTGGCAACCGGCAGCCAGCTGCCAGTTCGCTAATTCTATTGAATTGGCAACTGGCAACTGGCAGCCAGCTGCCAATTCGATTTGAGACAGTTTAAAAGTACAACAACTGAATACGCAACTGGCAAACGGCAACCAGTTGCCAATTCGACAATCCTAGTGAATTGGCAACTGGCAACTGGCAGCCAGCTGCCAATTCGATTTGAGACGGTTTTAGAGTATAAGAAATGAATAGGCAACTGGCAAACGGCAGCCAGCTGCCAATTCGCTAATTCTATTGAATTGGAAACTGGCAACCGGCAGCCAGCTGCCAATTCGATTTTAGACTGTTTTAGAGCACAAGAACTGAATAGGCAACTGGCAACCGGCAGCCAGCTGCCAATTCGCTAATTCTATTGAATTGGCAACTGGCAACTGGCAGTCAGCTGCCAATTCGATTAGAGAAAGTTTAAGAGTACATAAACTGAATAGGCAACTGGCAAACGGCAACCAGTTGCCAATTCGACAATCCTTGTGAATTGGCAACTGGCAACTGGCAGCCAGCTGCCAATTCGATTTGAGACGGTTTTAGAGTATACGAACTGAATAGGCAACTGGCAAACGGCAACCAGATGACAATTCGCTAATTCAATTGAATTGGCAACTGGCAACTGGCAATTCGATTTGAGAGGGTTTAAAGGTATAAAAACTGAATAGGCAACTGGCGAACGGCAACCAGATACTTATTCGACAATCCTAGAGAATTGGCAACTGGCAACTGGCAGCCAGCTGCCAATTCGATTTGAGACTGTTTTAGAGTATACGAACTGAATAGGCAACTGGCAAACGGCAACCAGATGCCAATTCGCTAATTCTATTGAATTGGCAACTGGCAACTGGCAGCCAGCTGCCAATTCGATTTGAGACAGTTTAAGAGTACAACAACTGAATAGGCAACTGGCAAACGGTAACCAGTTGCCAATTCGACAATCCTAATGAATTGGCAACTGGCAACTGGCAGCCAGCTGCCAATTCGATTTGAGACGGTTTTAGAGTATAAGAAATGAATAGGCAACTTGCAAACGGCAACCAGATGCCAATTCGCTAATTCTATTGAATTGGCAACTGGCAACCGGCAGCCAGCTGCCAATTGACTTATTCTATTGAATTGGCAACTGGCAACTGGCAGCCAGCTGCCAATTCGATTTTAGACGATTTATGAAGCATAAGAACTGAATAGACAACTGGCAACCGGCAGCCAGCTGAAAATATGCTAATTCTATTGAATTGGCAACTGGCAACTGGCAGCCAGCTGCCAATTCGATTTGAGACAGTTTAAGAGTACAACAACTGAATAGGCAACTGGCAAACGGCAACCAGATGCCAATTCGACAATCCTAGTGAATTGGCAACTGGCAGCCAGCTGCCAATTCGATTTGAGATGGTTTCAGAGTATACGAACTGAATAGGCAACTGGCAACCGGCAACCAGATGCCAATTCGCTAATTCTATGGAATAGGCAACTGGCAAACGTCAACCAGTTGCCAATTCGACAATCCTAATGCATTGGCAACTGGCAACTGACAGCCAGCTGCCAATTCGATTTGAGACGGTTTTAGAGTGTAAGAAATGAATAGGCAACTGGAAAACGGCAACCAGATGCCAATTCGCTAATTCTACTGAATTGGCAACTGGCAACCGGCAGCCAGCTGCCAATTCGCTAATTCTATTGAATTGGCAACTGGCAACTTCCAGCCAGCTGCCAATTCGATTTGAGACGATTTTAGAGCATAAGAACTGAATAGGCAACTGGCAACCGGCAGCCAGCTGCCAATTCGCTAATTCTATTGAATTGGCAACTGGCAACTGGCACCTGGTAGCCAGCTGCCAATTCCATTTGAGACAGTTTAAGAGTACAACAACTGAATAGGCAACTGGCAAACGGCAACCAGTTGACAATTCGACAATCCTAGTGAATTGGCAACTGGCAGCCAGCAGCCAATTCGATTTGAGACGGTTTTAGATTATACGAACTGAATAGGCAACTGGCAAACGGCAACCAGATGCCAATACGCTAATTCTATTGAATTGGCAATTGGCAACTGGCAGCCAGCTGCCAATTCGATTTGAGAGGGTTTAAAAGTATAAAAACTGAATAGTCAACTGGCAAACGGCAACCAGTTGGCAATTCGACAATCCTGGTGAATTGGCAACTGGCAACTGGCAGCCAGCTGCCAATTCGATTTTAGACTGTTTTAGAGTATAAGAAATGAATAGGCAACTGGCAACCGGCAGCCAGCTGCCAATTCGCTAATTCTATTGAATTGGCAACTGGCAACTGGCAGCCAGCTGCCAATTCGATTTGAGACAGTTTAAGAGTACAACAACTGAATAGGCAACTGGCAAACGACAACCAGTTGCCAATTCGACAATCCTAGTGAATTGGCAACTGGCAACTGGCAGCCAGCTGCCAATTCGATTTGAGACGGTTTTAGAGTATACGAGCTGAATAGGCAACTGGCAAACGGCAACCAGATGCCAATTCGCTAATTCTATTGAATTGGCAACTGGCAGCCAGCTGCCAATTCGATTTGAGACAGTTTAAGAGTACAACAACTGAATACGCAACTGGCAAACGGCAACCAGTTGCCAATTCGACAATCCTAGTGAATTGGCAACTGGCAACTGGCAGCCAGCTGCCAATTCGATTTGAGACGGTTTTAGAGTATAAGAAATGAATAGGCAACTGGCAAACGGCAGCCAGCTGCCAATTCGCTAATTCTATTGAATTGGCAACTGGCAACCGGAAGCCAGCTGCCAATTCGATTTTAGACGATTTAGAGCACAAGAACTGAATAGGCAACTGGCAACCGGCAGCCAGCTGCTAATTCGCTAATTCTATTGAATTGGCAACTGGCAACTGGCAGTCAGCTGCCAATTCGATTTGAGAAAGTTTAAGAGTACAACAACTGAATAGGCAACTGGCAAACGGCAACCAGTTGCCAATTCGACAATCCTAGTGAAATGGCAACTGACAGCCAGCTGCCAATTCGATTTGAGACGGTTTTAGAGTATACGAACTGAATAGGCAACTGGCAAACGGCAACCAGATGTCAATTCGCTAATTCTATTGAATTGGCAACTGGCAACTGGCAACCAGCTGCCAATTCGATTTGATAGGGTTTAAAAGTATTAAAACTGAATAGGCAACTGGCAAACGGCAACCAGTTGCCAATTCGACAATCCTAGTGAATTGGCAACTGGCAACTGGCAGCCAGCTGCCAATTCGATTTGAGACGGTTTTAGAGTATAAGAAATGAATAGGCAACTGGCAAACGGCAGCCAGCTGCCAATTCGCTAATTCTATTGAATTGGAAACTGGCAACCGGCAGCAAGCTGCCAATTCGATTTTAGACGATTTTAGAGCACAAGAACTGAATAGGCAACTGGCAACCGGCAGCCAGCTGCCAATTCGCTAATTCTATTGAATTGGCAACTGGCAACTGGCAGTCAGCTGCCAATTCGATTTGAGAAAGTTTAAGAGTACATAAACTGAATAGGCAACTGGCAAACCGCAACCAGTTGCCAATTCGACAATCCTTGTGAATTGGCAACTGGCAACTGGCAGCCAGCTGCCAATTCGATTTGAGACGGTTTTAGAGTATACGAACTGAATAGGCAACTGGCAAACGGCAACCAGATGACAATTCGCTAATTCAATTGAATTGGCAACTGGCAACTGGCAATTCGATTTGAGAGGGTTTAAAGGTATAAAAACTGAATAGGCAACTGGCGAACGGCAACCAGATACCCATTCGACAATCCTAGAGAATTGGCAACTGGCAACTGGCAGCCAGCTGCCAATTCGATTTGAGACTGTTTTAGAGTATACGAACTGAATAGGCAACTGGCAAACGGCAACCAGATGCCAATTCGCTAATTCTATTGAATTGGCAACTGGCAACTGGCAGCCAGCTGCCAATTCGATTTGAGACAGTTTAAGAGTACAACAACTGAATAGGCAACTGGCAAACGGTAACCAGTTGCCAATTCGACAATCCTAGTGAATTGGCAACTGGCAACTGGCAGCCAGCTGCCAATTCGATTTGAGACGGTTTTAGAGTATACGAACTGAATAGGCAACTGGCAAACGGCAACCAGATGCCAATTCGCTAATTCAATTGAATTGGCAACTGGCAACTGGCGGCCAGCTGCCAATTCGATTTGAAAGGGTTTAAAAGTATAAAAACTGAATAGGAAACTGGCAAACGGCAACCAGTTGCCAATTCGACAATCTTAGTGAATTGGCAACTGGCAACTGGCAGCCAGCTGCCAATTCGATTCGAGACGGTTTTAGAGTATAAGGTATGAATAGGCAACTGGCAAACGGCAACTAGATGCCAATTCGCTAATTCGATTTGAGACGGTTTTAGAGTATACGAACTGAATAGGCAACTGGCAAACGGCAACCAGATGCCAATTCGCTAATTCTATTGAATTGGCAACTGGCAACTGGCAGCCAGCTGCCAATTCGATTTGAGACAGTTTAAGAGTACAACAACTGAATAGGCAACTGGCAAACGGTAACCAGTTGCCAATTCGACAATCCAAGTGAATTGGCAACTGGCAACTGGCAGCCAGCTACCAATTCGATTTGAGACGGTTTTAGAGTATACGAACTGAATAGGCAACTGGCAAACGGCAACCAGATGCCAATTCGCTAATTCTATTGAATTGGCAACTGGCAACTGGCGGCCAGCTGCCAATTCGATTTGAAAGGGTTTAAAAGTATAAAAACTGAATAGGAAACTGGCAAACGGCAACCAGTTGCCAATTCGACAATCTTAGTGAATTGGCAACTGGCAACTGGCAGCCAGCTGCCAATTCGATTCGAGACGGTTTTAGAGTATAAGATATGAATAGGCAACTGGCAAACGGCAACTAGATGCCAATTCGCTAATTCTATTGAATTGGGAACTGGCAACCGGCAGCCAGCTGCCAATTCGATTTGAGAGGGTTTAAAAGTATAAAAACTGAATAGGCAACTGGCAAACGGCAACCAGCTGCCAATTCGACAATCCTAGTGAATTGGCAACTGGAAGCCAGCTGCCAATTCAATTTTGGACGGTTTTAGAGTATAAGAACTGAATAGGCAACTGGAAACCGGCAGCCAGCTGCCAATTCGCTAATTCTATTGAATTGGCAACTGGCAACTGGCAGCCAGCTGCCAATTCGATTTGAGACGGTTTAAAAGTACAAAAACCGAAAAGGCAACTGGCAAACGACAATCAGTTGCCAATTCGACAATCCTAGTGAATTGGCAACTGGCAACTGGCAGCCAGCTGCCAATTCGATTTGAGAGGGTTTAAGAGTATAAAAACTGAATAGGCAACTGGCAAACGGCAACCAGTTGCCAATTCGACAATCCTACTGAATTGGCACCTAGTGAGTTGCCAATTCACTAGGATTGTCGAATTGGCAACTGGTTGCCGTTTGCCAGTTGCCTATTCAGTTTTCATACTTTTAAACCCTCTCAAATCGAATTGGCAGCTGGCTGCCGGTTGCCGGTTGCCAATTCAATAGAATTAGCGAATTAGCATCTAGTTGCCGTTTGCCAGTTGCCTATTCATTTCTTATACTCTAAAACCGTGTCAAATCTAATTGGCAGCTGGCTGCCAGTTACCAGTTGCCAATTCACTAGGATTGTCGAATTGGCAACTGGTTGCCGTTTGCCAGTTGCCTATTCAGTTTTTGAACTTTTAAACCCTCTCAAATCGCATTGGCGGCTGGCTGCCAGTTGCCAGTTGCAAATTCAATAGAATTAGCGAATTGGCATCTGATTGCCGTTTGCCAGTTGCCTATTCAGTTCGAATACCCTTAAACCGTCTCAAATCGAATTGGCAGCTGGCTGCCAGTTGCCAGTTGCCAATTCACTAGGATTGTCGAATTGGCAACTGGTTGACGTTTGCCAGTTGCCTATTCAGTTGTTGTACTCTTAAACTGTCTCAAATCGAATTGGCAGCTGGCTGCCAGTTGCCAGTTGCCAATTCAATAGAATTAGCGAATTGGCATCTGGTTGCCGTTTGCCAGTTGCCTATTCAGTTCGTATACGCTAAAACCGTCTCAAATCGAATTGGCAGCTGGCTGCCAGTTGCCAGTTGCCAATTCACTAGGATTGTCGAATTGGCAACTGGTTGCCGTTTGCCAGTTGCCTATTCAGTTGTTGTACTCTTAAACTGTCTCAAATCGAATTGGCAGCTGGCTGCCAGTTGCCAGTTGCCAGTTGCCAATTCAATAGAATTAGCGAATTGGCAGCTGGCTGCCGGTTGCCAGTTGCCTATTCAGTTCTTATGCTCTAAAATCGTCTCAAATCGAATTGGCAGCTGGCTGCCAGTTGCCAGTTGCCAATTCAATAGAATAAACGAATTGGCAGCTGGCTGCCGGTTGCCCGTTGCCAATTCAATAGAAAATGCGAATTGGCATCTGGTTGCTGTTTGCCAGTTGCCTATTCATTTCTTATACTCTAAAACCGACTCAAAT
The DNA here is from genome assembly GCA_963580285.1 of Lucinisca nassula. Taxonomy (NCBI): domain Eukaryota; kingdom Metazoa; phylum Mollusca; class Bivalvia; order Lucinida; family Lucinidae; genus Lucinisca; species Lucinisca nassula. The sequence continues at coordinate 109,728,644 of OY757012.1, read as the reverse complement.
CGAATTGGCAGCTGGCTGCCAGTTGCCAGTTGCCAACGCATTAGGATTGTCGAATTGGCAACTGGTTGCCGTTTGCCAGTTGCCTATTCAGTTTTTATACTCTTAAACTCTGTCAAATCGAATTGGCAGCTGGCTGCCAGTTGCCAGTTGCCAATTCAATAGAATTAACGAATTGGCAGCTGGCTGCCGGTTGCCAGTTGCCAATTCAATAGAATTAGCGAATTGGCATCTGGTTGCCGTTTGCCAGTCGCCTATTCATTTCTTATACTCTAAAACCGTCTCAAATCGAATTGGCAGCTGGCTGCCACTTGCCAGTTGCCAATTCACTAGAATTGTCGAATTGGCAACTGGTTGCCGTTTGCCAGTTGCCTATTCAGTTTTTATACTCTTAAACCCTCTCAAATCGAATTGGCAGCTGGCTGCCAGTAGCCAGTTCAATTGAATTAGCGAATTGGCTGCTGGCTGCCGGTTGGCAGTTGCCAATTAAATTGAATAGCGAATTGGCATCTGGTTGCGGTTTGTCAGTTGCCTATTCATTTCTTATTATACTCTTAAACCGTCTCAAATCGAATTGGCAGCTGGCTGCCAGTTGCCAGATGCCAATTCACACGGATTGTCGAATTGGCAACTGGTTGTCGTTTGCCAGTTGCCTATTCAATAGAATTAACGAATTGGCAGCTGGCTGCCAGTGGCCAGTTGCCAATTCAATAGAATTAACGAATTGGCAGCTGGCTGCCGGTTGCCAGTTGTCAATTCAATAGAATTAGCGAATTGGCATCTAGTTGCCGTTTGTCAGTTGCGTATTCATTTCTTATACTCTTAAACCGTCTCAAATCGAATTGGCAGCTGGCTGCCAGTTGCCAGTTGCCAATTCAATAGAATTAGCGAATTGGCAGCTGGCTGCCGGTTGCCAGTTGCCTATTTATTTCTTATACTCTAAAACCGTCTAAAATCGAATTGGCAGCTGGCTGCCAGTTGCCAGTTGCCAATTCACTCAGATTGTCGAATTGGCAACTGGTTGACGTTTGCAAGTTGCCTATTCAGTTTTTATACTTTTAAACCCTCTCAAATCGAATTGGCAGCTGGCTGCCAGTTGCCAGTTGCCAATTCAATAGAATTAGCGAATTGGCATCTGGTTGCCGTTTGCCAGTTGCCTATTCAGTTCGTATACTCTAAAACCGTCTCAAATCGAATTGGCAGCTGGCTGCCAGTTGCCAATTCACTAGAATTGTCGAATTGGCAACTGGTTGCCGTTTGCCAGTTGCCTATTCAGTTGTTGTACTCTTAAACTGTCTCAAATCGAATTGGCAGCTGGCTGGCAGTTGCGGGTTGCCAATTCACTAGGATTGTCGAATTGGCAACTGGTTGCCGTTTGCCAGCTGCCTATTCAGTTGTTGTACTCTTAAACTGTCTCAAATCGTATTGGCATCTGGCTGCCAGTTGCGAGTTGCCAATACAATAGAATTAGCGAATTGGCATCTGGTCGCCGTTTGCCAGTTGCATATTCAGTTCGTATACTCTAAAACCGTCTCAAATCGAATTGGCAGCTGGCTGCCAGTTGCCAGTTGCCAATTCACTAGGATTGTCGAATTGGCAACTGGTTGTCGTTTGCCAGTTGCCTATTCAGTTGTTGTACTCTTAAACCGTCTCAAATCGAATTGGCAGCTGGCTGCCAGTTGCCAGTTGCCAATTCACTAGGATTGTCGAATTGGCAACTGGTTGTCGTTTGCCAGTTGCCTATTCAGTTGTTGTACTCTTAAACCGTCTCAAATCGAATTGGCAGCTGGCTGCCAGTTGCCAGTTGCCAATTCACTAGGATTGTCGAATTGGCAACTGGTTGCCGTTTGCCAGTTGCCTATTCAGTTGTTGTACTCTTAAACTGTCTCAAATCGTATTGGCATCTGGCTGCCAGTTGCGAGTTGCCAATACAATAGAATTAGCGAATTGGCATCTGGTCGCCGTTTGCCAGTTGCCTATTCAGTTCGTATACTCTAAAACCGTCTCAAATCGAATTGGCAGCTGGCTGCCAGTTGCCAGTTGCCAATTCACTAGGATTGTCGAATTGGCAACTGGTTGTCGTTTGCCAGTTGCCTATTCAGTTGTTGTACTCTTAAACTGTCTCAAATCGAATTGGCAGCTGGCTGCCAGTTGCCAGTTGCCAATTCAATAGAATTAGCGAATTGGCAGCTGGCTGCCGGTTGCCAGTTGCCTATTCATTTCTTTTACTCTTAAACCGTCTAAAATCGAATTGGCAGCTGGCTGCCAGTTGCCAGTTGCCAATTCACTAGGATTGTCGAATTTGCAACTTGTTGTCGTTTGCCAGTTGCCTATTCAGTTGTTGTACTCTTAAACTGTCTCAAATCGAATTGGCAGCTGACTGCCAGTTGCCAGTTGCCAATTCAATAGAATTAGCGAATTGGCAGCTGGCTGCCGGTTGCCAGTTGCCTATCCATTTCTTATACTCTAAAACCGTCTAAAATCGAATTGGCAGCTGGCTGCCAGTTGCCAGTTGCCAATTCACTAGGATTGTCGAATTGGCAACTGGTTGCCGTTTGCCAGTTGCCTATTCAGTTTTTATACTTTTAAACCCTCTCAAATCGAATTGGCAGCTGGCTGCCAGTTGCCAGTTGCCAATTCAATAGAATTAGCGAATTGGCATCTGGTTGCCGTTTGCCAGTTGCCTATTCAGTTCGTATACTCTAAAACCGTCTCAAATCGAATTGGCTGCTGGCTGCCAGTTGCCAGTTGCCAATTCACTAGGATTGTCGAATTGGCAACTGGTTGCCGTTTGCCAGTTGCCTATTCAGTTGTTGTACTCTTAATCTGTCTCAAATCGAATTGGCAGCTGGCTACCAGTTGCCAGTTGCCAATTCAATAGAATTAGCGAATTGGCAGCTGGCTGCCGGTTGCCAGTTGCCTATTCAGTTCTTATGCTCTAAAATCGTCTCAAATCGAATTGGCAGCTGGCTGCAAGTTGCCAGTTACCAATTCAGTAGAATTAGCGAATTGGCAGGTGGCTGCCGGTTGCCAGTTGCCAATTCAGTAGAATTAGCGAATTGGCATCTGGTTGCCGTTTGCCAGTTTCCTATTCATTTCTTACACTCTAAAACCGTCTTAAATCGAATTGGCAGCTGGCTGCCAGTTGCCAGTTGCCGATGCATTAGGCTTGTCGAATTGGCAACTGGTTGCCGTTTGCCAGTTGCCTATTCAGTTTTTATACTCTTAAAGTCTCTCAAATCGAATTGGCAGCTGGCTGCCAGTTGCCAGTTACCAATTCAATAGAATTAGCGAATTGGCATCTGGTTGCCGGTTGCCAGTTGCCTATTCAGTTCGTATACTCCAAAACCATCTCAAATCGAATTGGCAGCTGGCTGCAAGTTGCCAGTTGCCAATTCACCAGGATTGTCGAATTGGCATCTGGTTGCCGTTTGCCAGTTGCCTATTCAGTTGTTGTACTCTTAAACTGTCTCAAATCGAATTGGCAGCTGGCTGCCAGTTGCCAGTTGCCAATTCAATAGAATTAGCGAATTGTAAGCTGGCTGCCGGTTGCCAGTTGTCTATTCAGTTCTTATGCTTCATAAATCGTCTAAAATCGATTTGGCAGCTGGCTGCCAGTTGCCGGTTGCCAATTCAATCGAATTAGCGAATTGGTATCTGGTTGCCGTTTGCCAGTTGCCTATTCAGTTCGTAAACTCTAAAACCGTCTCAAATCGAATTGGCAGCTGGCTGCCAGTTGCCAGTTGCCAATTCACAAGGATTGTCGAATTGGCAACTGGTTGCCGTTTGCCAGTTGCCTATTCAGTTGTTGTACTCTTAAACTTTCTCAAATCGAATTGGCAGCTGACTGCCAGTTGCCAGTTGCCAATTCAATAGAATTAGCGAATTAGCAGCTGGCTGCCGGTTGCCAGTTGCCTATTCAGTTCTTGTGCTCTAAATCGTCTAAAATCGAATTGGCAGCTGGCTGCCGGTTGCCAGTTGCCAATTCAATAGAATTAGCGAATTGGCAGCTGGCTGCCGTTTGCCAGTTGCCTATTCATTTCTTATACTCTAAAACCGTCTCAAATCGAATTGGCAGCTGGCTGCCAGTTGCCAGTTGCCAATTCACTAGGATTGTCGAATTGGCAACTGGTTGCCGTTTGTCAGTTGCGTATTCAGTTGTTGTACTTTTAAACTGTCTCAAATCGAATTGGCAGCTGGCTGCCAGTTGCCAGTTGCCAATTCAATAGAATTAGCGAATTGGCAGCTGGCTGCCGGTTGCCAGTTGCCTATTCATTTCTTATGCTCTAAAATCGTCTCAAATCGAATTGGCAGCTGGCTGCCAGTTGCCAGTTGCCAATTCAATAGAATTAGCGAATTGGCAGCTGGCTGCCGGTTGCCAGTTGCCTATTCAGTTCTTATGCTCTAAAATCGTCTCAAATCGAATTGGCAGCTGGCTGCCAGTTGCCAGTTGCCAATTCAATAGAATTAGCGAATTGACAGCTGGCTGCCGGTTGCCAGTTGCCAATTCAATAGAATTAGCGAATTGGCAGCTGGCTGCCGTTTGCCAGTTGCCTATTCATTTCTTATACTCTAAAACCGTCTCAAATGGAATTGGCAGCTGGCTGCCAGTTGACAGTTGCCAATTCACTAGGATTGTCGAATTGGCAACTGGTTGCCGTTTGCCAGTTGCCTATTCAGTTTTTATACTCTTAAAATCTCTCAAATCGAATTGGCAGCTGGCTGCCAGTTGCCAGTTGCCAATTCAATAGAATTAGCGAACTGGCAGCCACACTGTGAAGTTAGATGCCATTTGCCAGTTGCCGATTGAATAGGCAACTGGCAACTGGCAACTGGCAGCCAACTTCACGGACATGACGCCGGGGTAGTGCAATAATTCTGCTTGGACTTCAGATAAAAAAACATGAGCCGAGTCCAGCCACTTCTTTTGACTTTCTGACAAAGAGTAGCTGGTCATTTTCTTCATTCAACACAAGATAAATTGTCTAAAAAAATTAAGGTGATTTTAAGCATAAACAGTTCATTGAAGAATTCACACCATCGAGTCACGAGTAAATTAGGGAAAGCGATGCCGAAATAAAGACCCCCTAAACCCCACTTTATACAGAGAAAACTGGGGTTTACGGGGGTAAACATCATTTTCCTTATTACTGCACCAAGACCTAGATTATGGGTACTCGTTAGAACCGCCTCATCGAGGCGGTTCTAACGAGCAACCAAAAACCTATGTTTGGAGTATAAATAAGAAAAATATCACAAATGTTCATCAGAAAAAAATACCTTTTTTTGTGGTATGAAAAAATGCACTATATCACAGGGATTAGTTATCGTAATGACTGGTCATGTGACGCCGTGTGAGTCATCGGAGCACGTGATTATAGCACCTATTCTCAGAATTGATGTTCATCTGTATGTTTTTTCTGTCTTTTGTATTTTAATCATTACAAACTGGAAAGCTTTTACATCTTAACCATTATCTTGCTGTTCACAACAACCCCTATCTTTGCAAACAGTGTAGATCCAGATCAGATGGCTTCTGAAGAAGCCATCTGATCAGGATCTACACTGTTTGGCATTCAGATTATGAATTTTTAGCAATAAATTACATCAAGTAATTTGATTGGTTGATAGACAGAAATGGGTGTGGCTTAAATGAATATTCAGCAAGAGAAGGGTTAAGGTATACATTATGGCATAAACACAATTTATTCTTATCCAGTTTGGCCATGATTTCCATGGATAAAGTCGTAATTTTATTCATAGACAGTAAAATTCCTATATTAAGACCACCTTTGGGACTGTCCAAAAGTGGTCTTAAAGACCACTTTTGAACAGTCCCAAATGTGGTCCCTGACCAGAGATCATTGTAGGCAGAAAATACAAAGAAAAATTAAAGTGTGCTCATCAAAGTAAGCTTTTTATAGCAGAATTAGTCCTAATTTTAGGTGGTCTTAATAGCGGAATTTCACTGTTTTAATAAAGAAATGTTGCTGAAAGTTATATGTTAGGTGTTTTTTTTTTTTTTTTTTTTTTTTTTTTTTTTTCAAATTCAGCTTCTGCTTGAAAAAAAAGGTTTTATTTCGATTATCTGATTCAGTTTGTTGCTTTTTCTTTGACTTTTATGGAAAATGTCCAACGTTGCAGTGTAAGCTACACTATATGAATAATAAGTCGAGACACAATGTGTTATTTTTGACTGACTGACATCTAAAGTTTATATCGGTGTAGGGGCTATTCGTTTCCATACAGCAAATATGTATAATATGGATAAGGATGTAAGCTGCGTTACTTCAATACCAGGAAAACGTTAGTAAACACGCTAAGTCAATCATCGTTTTCCTTTATACATGAAAGATAAGTGTTGTTATGTTTCATATGATATTTTATATTGCCCGTACTAACAATGCAACGTTTCTTCAAACCCTTGAAGTAAGCTACGCGATAAGTCAATTCCACGGCCATAAACCATCCGAACTTTAAAATGTACTTTTGGATGGATTTACCGTCCTTAATAAATGGATGGAATGATTGATCAGCGAGCACAGCCTTAGCGAAAGCACAATCAGCAAAAAGTCTGGTCTTCTTCATACTTTCCAACATCAAGAACAACTCGTTATTATTACCATTATTATTATTATTATTATTATTATTATTTGTTATCATTATTATTATTGTTAAATGTTCGTTCCTACAAGCAATATTAGCTTTTTTTAGGGTCTGTCCAATTTATTTTCATCACAGTAATAACAATTAATAATAGAAGTAATACTTATTATAATAGTTGAAGTAGTGGTAGTAGTACAGTGATAGAAGCACTAGATCTATTAGTTGTAATAGCATTTGGAGTAGTAGCAAGATATTATTATTATTACCATCGTTTTGATTAATATTATTATTATTGTAGTACTGAGTTGTAGTAGTGTGAGTAGTAGTAAGAGTATAATTATTATTGTCATCGTTTTTTATTTTTAAAATTATTATTTTCGTTTTTATCAGTAGTATTGGTTTGTTTGTTTGTTTGTACATGTATTGAGATTTTATGTTCCCGACAACATTATTAAGGTCATTTTGGAGATGTTGCTCCCAATTTGTGAGACTTTAACCCGACATTGAAATAAAACGGCATCTCAAGCCCTGCCGCCCAAACAGACCAAAACGGGGATGGTCCCACAGTGAAAAATGAACAAAATAAGGACAAATACGCAATGCGAATTTACACCAATACATACTGATACACTGGCAATACAGTACGTATTTACGTCCGTCTTGTGCGCAAATACGGAAATAATAAGCAACTCGTGTGACAAAGTTTACGCAACAAAACGCGTGCGTATTGGAGAACGTATTTTTGAAAAATACAGAAGAAATAAGCAGCGGATGCAACAAATGTTACGCAGCAAAATGTGTATGTATTGAAGGACGTATTGTTTAAAAATACAGAAAAAATACGCAGCGTGTGCGGCAAACCTTGCGCAAAAAAACGCATGCATATTGGTTTATATACATTTGAAAAAATACGGAAAAATACGCTGGTGGTTTGACAAAGAATTCGGTGCGTGTTGACATGTGTATTTATGACAGAATAGAAAAGAAAAACTAGCCTGTCAGTTACACGTTGTGCAGCTATTCGCATACGTATTGTTTATATGGATCACAGAAAGTAACTATACATGCATATTGTCCTAGCCTAGGCTGGGAGTATTGTACTTTTAGGCCAAGATTTTGCAGAAACGTACATATTTTGTGTATTATTTAAATACAATGCATGTCCGACAAGAATTTCACAGCAATATGATCATAGTCTACATGTAGACAAGGAACACCCAAAGATTCTTGGTTCATTCTGATTCAACATTACATCACGAAAACACGCCTATATAATTCTGACCCCCATGAACCCTCCTTTCATAAAATAAAACTGTGGTTTACAGGGGGTAAGCCTTATTTTTCTTATTTCTGTTCTGAATTATAGATTGTTGGTAATCGTTAGAACCGCCTCATTGCGGTGGTTCTAACGTGTAGAACCGCCTCATTGCGGCGGTTCTAACGTGTACTCACAATCTATATTTTGAGCAGAAATAAGGAAAATATCACAATTTTTCATTTAAAATTTTCGTTTTTAGATGGTAAAATTCACAATGTATTTGTACAGGCATGTCTGCGTAATGAAATCCAGAGTCAGGCCTACTAATGAAGCTGAAACTATTAAACAACAAGAAGCAACCTCTAGTCCTTTCTTTGTATGCGCAGCTTAGTAACGCCCCGTCAAGGAAGTTAACTCTGTTGTTGTCGACATTCTATTGTTAGGTTAGCTTGTCTAAGATTTCGGCGGTTAGCAACCGCCAACAAACGATCGAACTATTGGCTTGAAAACCTGTCAATCAATTCTGGCGCAGGACTAAATAGGCCCACTCCGGTTATAGCTGATAAGACAGGGGTGCAGATTGCCTGCGGTCAAAAATCTTCAAGTTTCAGAGCCAATACACTATATCTGGCATGGGGTTACATTGAGGTTAACTGCATTTATTACATATTAAAATCCATTCCTGGAGTGAAAATGAAATTGTGCAGATTTGGTTTGTAAAATGCTTTAACAGTGGTTACAAAAGATAGGTCTGGAGAAAATGTTGAAGTGACAATAATATGCCACATATGTAGGGTGTGACCTTCGTTCTTTTCCCAAAACCAAGTGTAGACTATGAAAATTGTAGCTTTAAAAGATTAAATAATGGAATAGTCTGTACTGTTTCGACTGATAGATTAAAATGACAATTTGATATAGTATCCACATTTTTCATCACTTTACAACCAATCTTTGATCAACGTCGAACTAACATCGATTCGATGTTTAGTTTGTTTCTTTGATTTGAAGTTTAACGTCCCTGTCAACACTGTAAATGTCATTTTGAAGCGGTTGCTTCCAATTTTGTGGGACTTTTACTCGACATTAAGATGAAATGACATCTCAAGCCCTGCCGCCCAATAAAACCAATAGGGTTTATAAGCATGGACGGGCCGACTCGCACCGCGTTGTCTAAGCAGGCTTAGATCCTCTAAGCGGTTTACCAGGACTCGTGTGCGGGCGGGTTTCAGCTCTGCGTGGAAGCATCACATCACGTGAATAAGTGAATCCACCTAACCCCCACTATATATAGAGAAAACTGGGGTTTACGGGGTATACATTATTTTTTTCTTATTTCTGATACAAGACATAGGTTGTGGGTACTCGTTAGAACCACCTCATTGACCGCCTCAACGAAGCGATTCTAACGAGCACCCACAACCTATGTTTGCAGTTTAACTATCATGATACGCGCCGGAATTTGGAAGAAACGCCTGTAAAATGACCTAAATGATGTTTGCAGGGGTGTTAAATATCAAACCAAACAGCAGAAAAAAGAAAAAATAGTGTATACCCGCTTAAAGAGTGACCCCATTCTTCCAGGGTGAATATCAGACAGACCCATAAATTACTCTCCGAACGGTCTGCACACCTTCCATGAGACTCATTGCTGGCCATAATTTACCTGCAAATGCCTGAGTTGTAAAATTAACTCCACCACTTGTGTTATCTTCTAGGTTTTCAGAAAGTCAAAGGGGAACTTGAATACAATTTGCCCACTCTGTATAGCTACCATTTTCTTATTGATAACTTGAAGTGCAATATCATTCCATGATAATCATATGACTATGTGTTAAACACACACACACGCACGCACGCACGCACGCACATGCACGCAGAGAGAGTGAGAGAGTCTTGCAATTAAAAGAAAAATAGAAACTAGAGGCAATATACAATCTAATCAGCAAAAAAACAAGGGTGCTGATCAGACGGCATGGATGTTCAGGTTGATCTTCAACTTTTTTGGCGTTGAAACCAAAAAAGCCTGTTTTTATATTTAGGTTATTATTCTATCACCTGTGTAACATACTGGTGAAAATCTTTTCAAACATAAATTGTAAGCGCTCGTCAAAACTGCGTAAACGAGGCGGTTGTCATGGGTACCCACAATCTAGGATTCCAAAACTCTTCGTAAATTTGGGCATAGGTACATTGTATGATTTGTGATGCATAGCATATCTTTAGAGCCATTATGCTATTTTTTTTAAGTTTATATATGGAATAGATGACATGTGTTTTCTCTCTCTCTCTCTCTCTCTCTCTCTCTCTCTCTCTCTCTCTCTCTTCTCTCTCTCTCTCTCTCTCTCTCTCTCTCTCTCTCTCTCTCTCTCTCTCTATCTGATTATGTCCCTTTCATGAAATATGGCCCTTGTGAAATTTTTTGATGAAATCTCGTCGGCAATATAACTCAAAAAGTATCAAAGCTGCGCCTTGAAAGTTGATGAATGGATCTCACTTTAGCCATGTGAAGTATTACCTTTTCAACTAGGAGCAAGCAGTGTTGGGGGCATAGTGTTTCATAAACACAGGCTCTAGTTTCTCTTATTTCGACCGGAAAACCGGAGTATTCGGAGAAAAACCACCTGACCTTCCATTGCAGAACTTAGCGTCTCATGAATGGATTGGAAGTGATGGGTAGACATTACGCTAACACATCCTTGCGACATAGTGCATTTTTTACATCTCCAAAATGGCTAGTTTTCAGATGAAAATCCCTGATATTTTTCGTATCTATACTGCAAATTTCTCTAAAATAAAGTGGGGTTTATTGGGGTGGGGATGGTGTTCACGTGATGTTGACATTGTAGGTGTGTGTGTGTGTGTGAATTCGGGTTTAACGTCGTTTTCAACAATTTTTCAGTCATATCACGACGGTGTCTGGTTGCGACAGGGAGCTCAATGCTCACGTTTATAGTGCTGCCTCACTGAAGTATTATGTCCCAGACACATTACATGATACCACACCCAGTCACATTATCCTGACACTGGATCGACCAGTCCTAGCTCTACCCCGTAAATCTGAGTGCCAAGCGAGGAGCAGCTAGTACCATTTTTAACGACTTTGGTATGTCGCGGCCCGGAATCGAACCCGATACCTCCCGTTCCCCGGAGCGGACACTCTACCATCTGAGCTATCGGGGCCGGTTTGACATTGTAGGTACCGATCCGAGTCTTGAACACATCGTTTCATGATAGTTAACATTTCTGCCAAGTAATTTTAAAATTCATTCAGGAATAACAAAGTTGTTAACTAACCATTTTTAAACTTTGACCTCTACGTATGACCTTGGACCTCGATGTACTGACTGAGTCTTGTGCGCGAAACATCGTCTCATGATGGTTAACATTTCTGCAAAGTGATCCGGGAATAAATCAAAGCACTGAGAGTTCTGGTGGGTCGATCGTCTCTGAGTGTAGGTTGGGAAAATAGTCCTGAGCTGAGAATCGAACTGTTCGTTTAACTTGAGCTAGCACAGTAGATCTGATCAGACATCGCGTTATGTGGCGTCTGGTTATGTAGATTCTGTTTGCCAATGCCCAAGTGCACGAGCATAGGCCACCCGCGCCCGCCTATCGGGGCTTGAATAAATAGATTGGCTGTATGATGCTTCCACGCAGAGCTGACAGTCCCGTAACATTGGAAGTGACGTCTCCAAATGACCTATACATTCTTGACGGGGACGTTAAACCTTAATCAAACAAACGAGCACAGTCCAGAATTTTCTTCTTACGCTGCGCTCTGACGTCTAAGGGTAGTACTTGGGTTTTGTTCAACAGAGTGGGGAGGGTGCAAACGCAGCCCCACCCATCTTTTGGAAATTATCTCAGATTCATGCAGTTTTTCACCCTCTGCAAAATACCTGAAATTCGCATCCTCAACCTGCCCCTTTTCAGAGTCTGCGTACGGCCCTGAATCATGTTCAAAACTGTTATTGCATACATACATGGCGAACAGTGCCGACCCTGATCAGAAGCAATATACTCTAAAGCCGATCTTGGTCTACGCTGTATGTCTAAAAACGGTACCACCTATAAAGTCTGCGCGACTCATTTTTGCCATTAAACATTTCAGGGACGGGCCTCCGTGGCCTAGCGGTAAAGAGCGCTGACTCTTGATCATTAGGTCTCTCACCGCTTTGGTTCGAGCCTCGCTCGGGTCATATGGGACTGAAGGCCAGGTGGTTTTTCTCCGAGTACTCCGGTTTTCGCCCACCTCTGATTAACGATTGGCTCGATATGAGTGAAATAATCTTGAAAGGGCCGTAAAACAAAAAAAAAACAAAAAAAAAAAAAAAAAAAACATTACGGGGCTCTAAAATTAAGTTCTTAGCAGAAGTGCGAAAAATTTATTTTTACTCGACTTGGCATACATTTGTGTAACAGTTTAAAAACGGAGTTTCCGAAGGACGTCACGTGACAGTGTGGCCTGGATTAAGTTATTGTTTTTCTCTCATTACGAGAGCAACCTGGCAATTTATACTATTTCGTTTAACCCTCAAATGCCACTATTTAAGCAAACAGTGTAGTCCCTGTGCAACCGGCTGAGCAGACGCCACATTCCGCGGCGTCTGATCTGAGTATTATCCAGCACACGATTCCTGTCAAGACTATAGATAGCTCTTGTTATAGCCTAGCCACTAGGTGTTAAATGAATAATATGGAATTAAAATCATCTTTTGCATTAAAATGAACAGTGTATAAAAGTGTAGCTAGTCTAGTCTCTCTGGCTCAATTTTAACCTAAGATTTGAGACTCTACCAAATAGACTTGCCATTACTAAGAAGGTGATAAATTTTTAAACCAATAAATAATACCAACAAAAAATGATCAGACTTTTATTATCAAACTAGTAGCTAGTCTTCTCTTGTTACATAGATAAAAATAGCGCAACGTTTAAAGTTCTATTAATAAAACATAATATTTGTTTTCCCAAATCAGTGATAGTCACGTGGACAACTGCATAAATACCGTTTGCCATTTAGTAAATTTGGGCCGATCGTAAACCGATCGATCCAAAAAGCTATTGACTGAACACGAAAAATAACCTTTTTTGACATTTGACCACTGTGACCTTGACCATGGATGCACCGACCTGGGTCTTGCGTGCGACAAATTGTCTCATGATGGTCAATATTGCTGCCAAGCTATTTTCAAATCCATCCAGGAATAACAAAGGTATTGACAGGACACAAGAAAATACCTTTTTCTTTACCTTTCACCTCTATGACCTTGACCTCGGGGGTACCGACCTGGGTCTTGCATACGACACATTCTCTCATGATGGTTAACATTTCAGCCAAGGAATTTCCAAATCCATCAAGAATAGCAAAGATGTTGACGGACGGACGGACGGACAGTCGGACGGACAGCGCAATGTCATAATACATGTACTTCCTTTTTTCCATTTGTCGATTGATTTGATTGATTGATTCGAGGTATAACTTCCTCGTAGACACTGTTAATGTCATTTTGGAGACGTTGCTTCCAATTTTGTGGGACTTTTACCCGTCCTTGAGATGAAATGACATCTCAAGCTCTGTCGCCCAATGAAACCAATAGGGTTTTAAAGCATGGACGGACCGACTCGCACCGCTTTGCCTGGGCAGGCTTAGCGGTTTACCAGTATTCGTGTGCGGGTCGAATTCAGCTCTGTGTGGAAGCATCATGCAGCCCATCTATTTCTTCAAGCCCCGATGGGCGGGGGCCATATTGTCGATTGTATTGGAGTTTAACGCCAAATCAACACTGTTTTAGGTAATTTCGGAGCCGGTCCGTTTACCTATCCACCTTTTTCCTGGACAGGCTTAAACGAAAGTGGTTAACCAGTACGGTGCATAATCTTTCGCAAGAAATTGACAACTGCCCTTCTTGAATCAGCGGAAAGGAGAGAATGGCCGTAGAAAAGATTCCATGATCAGTCCCTAGAAAATAGTTGCCAACCGTGGCAGGTATCGAACTCGCGTCCTCCTGATCACCAGTCAGACGCGCATCCGACTGAGCTACCGAGGCCGGTTTTTTTTTTTTCAAAACTGGCGTATAAAAATCAAAGCACTGAGAAATCTGGTTGGTCGATTGTCCCTGAGTGTAGGTCGGAGAGATAGTCCTGGACTGTGATTTAAATTGTTTCATTTAACCCTGAAATTCTTGATTTTAAGCAATTAGTGTCGATCTTGATCAGATGCCGCTTTCTGTTGCGTCTGGTCTGGGTCAATGTTTGCCAAGTCAAACCTATGATTCTTAGATAACCCTCTTTCGCAACCCTCTGACCTCAAGGCGGCTACTGTAAAACCTGGTATAGTGGCCACCTCTATTTAACAAGCAAACCCGTCTTAAGCAAGCATACCCTCGGTTCCCAAAATAGGAAAATGCATTAAAATTCACCTGTATTAAGCAAGCACCTGTCCTAAGCAAGCACATTCTGATAATCTTCTCTCTCTCTCTCTCTCTCTCTCTCTCTCTCTCTCTTTCTCTCTCTCTCTCTCTCTCTCTCTCTCTCTCTCTCTCTCTCTCTCTCTCTCTCTCTCTCTCTCTCTCTCTCTCTCTCTCTCTCTCTCGTGACAATATGATGACAAAAAATACTGGCGAGAATATGCATTCTTTCATATTTCCAAAACGGTTTCTTTACTGATTAAATATTGAGGCACTTTCCTTTACTGGTACAAATGTTTTGGGTTCTCGTACGAACCGCCCGCCTCATTGAGTGCTCACCATTGTGATACGGTTGATAGAAAAAGAAAATGTACTCACTCAGTAAAATGTCATTTATACGAACCTGTTAACGTTCTCTCTCTCTCTCTCTCTCTCTCTCTCTCTCTCTCTCTCTCTCTCTCTCTCTCTCTCTCTCTCTCTCTCTCTCTTTCTCTCTCTCTCTCTCTCTCTCTCTCTCTGGATGATCATAATCTACTCCTTTCGCATAAAGTATAGCTATTTAAGGGTTCGACGAAAGGCGTTCAAGCTTAGGATCCCTTTTCGAGCCTAAACGCAGAGACAATCAGCCATCCCATGCGTTTAGTAATTTGACTTCAAAAGCTGGTAAGAAGAAGAAGAAGGCAGAGCTGCAAATGTGATATTGCGAGAAATCAGTTGTGTGTTACTCTATCTGCCATAGAGAGTTTAATAATTGAGAGCCCCCGCCCATCGGGGCTTGAAGAAATAGTTTGGCTGCATGATGCTTCCACACAGAGCTGAAACCAAACGCATATATCAGTACTGGTAAACCATTAAGGTCTAAGCCTGCCGAGGCAAAGTGGTGCGAGCCGGCCCGTTCATGCACATATTATTTATCGGTTTGATTGGACGGCAAGGATTGAGATGTCATTTCATCTCAATATCGGGTAAAAATCCCACAAAATTGGAAACATCGTCTCCGAAATGACTTTAATAGTGTTGACTGGGACGCTAAACCTCAAATCAAACAAAGCAAACAAAGACTGAAAGTTTGTTAGATTAATTTTCATTGCACATTGAACTGATCATTACGGTAACACATCTGCGCGGCATTTTCCACATCTCCAAAATGGCCACTTTTGATGAAAACCCATGATATTTTTCTGCAAACATATAATAACGAGTACCCAGACCAAATTACAGAAATGTTTATCCTTGTAAACCCCAGCAGATGCCGGTCCCGGTAGCTCAGTCGGATGCGCGTCGGCAGCATTCTTTCATGGAGATTGATCATGAAATCTTTTCTACGGTCATTCTCTCCCTTCCGCTGATTCAAGAAGGGCAGTTGTCAGTTTCTGGTGAAAGAATGTGTAGAGTAATGTGTAACTTTAAAATCTGGACTGGACTTGTGTACTTAGACATTGTTCAAGCCTAGGAAACTGATTAGAGGTTCTAAGCCTGCCCAGGAAAAGTGGCGCGAGTTGGCTTGTCCATGCATATAAACCCTTTTGGTTTTATTTGGGCTTGAGATGATGTCATTTCATCTCAATGTCGGGTAAAACCCCTACAAAAATGGCCTATGAAGTGTTAACAGAGAATTTAAATCTCAATTCAAACGAACAAATTGTTCAAGCCTACTCTCAGAATCAATTGCAGTTACATCATACATTTGGTTTAGAAGCCTCCGTGATGTAGTGGTTACGCTACCCGCCTTGTAAACCAGGGGTCGCAGGATCGATCCCGGGCTTCTCCAGACTTTCGGATGAGTCCTTAAACCGAGGTCCCGTCTCCTATGACCTTAGCTGATGGTGGGACGTAAGACTCAAACACTCACTCACTGATTTGAGGTTTAACATCCCCGTCAACACTGTATTAGTCATTTTGGAGACGTTGCTTCTAATTTTATGGAACATTTACCAGACACTGAAATAAAATGACATCTCAAGCCCTGTCGCCCAAAGAAACCAATAGGGTTTACAAGCATGGACAGTCAGACCCGCACCGCTTTGCCTGGGCAGGCTTAGATCTTCTAAGTAGTTTACCAGTACTCGTGTGCGGTCGGTTTCAGCACAGCATGGAAGCATTATGCAGCCCATCCATTTCCTCAAGCCAAGATGGGCCAGGGCCGGTTACATCATAGAACCCCCAAAAGTGTAAACAAGTCGACAATAATGTTAGCGAGCCGATGGGTGGGTAGGTTCCACTAGGAACAAGATTGAAATAAAGAATTTATGAGCATTAAAACACAAATTGGAACTCGGAAGTAATTTTTATTGTTGCATTCCTCATGTTAGTTTTACGTCCACCAACAGCTAAGTCATACGGCGACGGGACCTCGAGTTAATAATACTCATCCGTATTACGAAAACACGCCTATAAAAATACATTGCAAACTTTACCGACGAAAAAACGAATATCTTAAGAAGAACAAGATGTGTTTGTGAAACACGAATATGTCCCAGGGCATGGTCATTTTTTCTTCGAAGCTGATCACGGGTCAAGATCAAGGTCACAGGTCAAGATCAAGGTCACAGGTCAAGATCAAGGTCACAGGTCAAGATTTTTTGTTTGAGTAGGAAGACATTGTCACAAGGAGCCTACATGCTCAATATAAAGTTTCGAACTCAACAGGGTCAAAAGATATGACCAATATTACTTTTATCTTTTGGTTGGATGTTGTCGGTCGTCGTCGTCGTCTGACGTCGTATGTCTTCTGACGCCAACACTTTCAAACGACATCTTCAAATGACAACTCCTCCTGTACCCTTTGCCCAATTTCATTCAAACTTCACAGGAATGTTGGCTAGGTGACTCCCTACCAAAATAGCTAAAATTGTCCAGATGGTCCCCAGAGCTAAAAATAGAAAAAAATTCAAACGACAACTCCTCCTGTACCCTATTCCCAATTTCATTCTTACTTCATAGGAATGTTGCTTTGGTAAACGTGTACCAAAATAGCTTAAACGATCCCGCTTCAATGAACAAAATGACCACCAGAGCTAAAAACTAGAGAAACTATTAATAAAGGTGATGATTAATACCCCCGCCTCAATACTCGACACAGAAAGCAAACATAAACAGTGTCCTCTGAGTCCATTCAGGGGCAATAACTCCATAATTGTTGGACAGATTCTCCTGAATTTTGCGTCTTGCACATCTACTTATCCTAGTGAATAAGTACGTCAAGTATCCATTGAATCCGACTGATAGTGAAGGAGGAGTTCAGCGGACAAATTTTTGCAGCAACCACTTTTCAGTGATTCAGGGGCAATAACTCTATAATTGTGGGACAGATTCTCCTGAAATTTGCGTCTTGCACATCTACTTATCCTAGTGAATAAGTATGCCAAGTATCCATTGATATCCGACTCATAGTGACTCATAGTGAAGGAGGAGTTGAGCGGACAATGTTTTTTAGCACATTTTTTAGCAAATCAAGGCCCATAACTCCGTAATTATGGGACAAACTTTAGTGAAATTTGCGTCTTGCACATCTACCCCTCCTGGTGAACAATTATGGCAAGTTTCAATTGAATCCGACTGATAGTGAAGGAGGAGTTGAGCGGACAATGTTTTTAGCACATTTTTTTAGCAAATCAAGGGCCATAACTCCGTAATTATGGGACAAACTTTAGTGAAATTTGTGTCTTGCACATCTACCCCTCCTGTTGAATAATTATGGTAAGTAACAATTGAATCCAACTGATAGTGAAGTAGGAGTTGAGCGGACAAAATTTTGCGGGCAGACCACACGACCGCCCGACAAACCAACCGACAGGCTGATTCCAGTATACCCCCTTCAAACTTCGTTTGCGGGGGGTATAAAAAGAAAATCATCGTAAATTTGCTTCAGAGCGAACTCCTCCTAAAGCCTTAGGCCAATGTGATTCAAACTTCATAGGAACGTTGCCTAGGTGACTCTCTATCAAAATAGCTAAACTCGTTTCGCTCTGACAAACAAGATGACCACCAGAACTAAAAATAGAAAAATCTTGAAACGACAACTCTTCCTTTACCCTTGGGCGATTTCATTCAAACTAATGCCAAGATGACCATCTACCGAAATAGCTAAAACGATTTTGCTCGGATGAACAAAATGACTGCAAGAGCTAAAAATAGAAAAACATCGTAAATTTGCTTCAAACGCGAACTCCTCCTTATCCCTTGGGCTAATTAGATTCAAACTTCCAAGGAATGTTGCCTTGATGACTCACAACCAAAATAGCCAAAATCGTTATGCTGTGTCAAACAAGATGGCCGCTAGAGCTAAAAATAGAAAAAATCTTCAAACGACAACTCCTCCTCTACCCTTGAGCCATTCATACAAACATCGTAGGAATATAAATGACCTTCTACCAAAATAGCTTAAATGGCCCCGCTCCGGTGAATAAAATGGCCACCAAAGCTAAAAATAGAAAACATTGTAAATTTGATTCAAGCCAGAACTCCTCCTAAACCTTTCTGCCAATTTGATTCAAACTTTGCAGGAATGTTACCCAGGTGACTCCCTTTCAAAATTGCTAAAATCATTCCGCTCTAAGGAAAAAGATGGCCACCAGAGCCAAAAATAGAATGTACTAGAGACAGTGATACTCAGGTGAGCGAATCAGGGCCCTCTGGGCTCTCTTGTTCATTAGACCTACAACTGTTGACTGGGTGGTAAAACCACAACACACATATTGAGGCGGTTATAAAAAGTACCAACAATCAATTTTTAGCAGAAATTTTCATAATTACACCAAACCTTAAGAGCCTTACCTGAGCAGTTTCGGGATATTTTGCTCACAAGCTTTCCCTGTGTTAAAATGCCAAAGTCCAATGACGGAGGCTGCCATACTATAAGCACCCCCCCCCCACACACACACACCCGGAGCCGTCGACACAGGTGAGCTAAAAGCTTCATGCGGATGCAGATGACAGATGCCGTCAAGGCCAGAAATTACCCCACCCCACCACCACGGCAGCTCCTGCAGGGAGCACAATGAGCCAAGACAGCAAACTCCACATGACTGTGTGCACAGTGAATATTGAAAATAGCCTGCACACGTTCACGTTTTGATCAAAGGCTTCACTTGTCTTCTTCATGCTGACAGTGAATACCCTGACCGGACTGTGCCCATGTGCAAGCTGATGTGTGTTTACAGAAAAAACTTCAATATTGTATATATAGATTTTGCTGCACCCCCGCCCATCGGGGCTTGGAGAAATAGATGAGGCTGCATTGTGCGCCCAAGCAGAGCTGAAACCAACCGCACCTGAGTATTGGTAAACCGCTTTGAAGATGGAAAATAAAAATCAAAAATGAGTTCCTTTAAGAGCAATGAAAACATTCATAAGAAAGAAGATGGGTCATACTACGTAGTTTCGGCTAATAAAACCTCATCAGTGACCCTGTAATAGCCCGGTCACACCTTTACGTTTCTGCTACGTTTCACCACGTTTCTGACAAAAACCCAAAACGTGGCCAAACGTCGTAACCTGCTGCGTTTTTTATGCAAATTAGATGTCTTGTTGTGTACATTGAGTATGAGCTACGTTTCTACTGCGAAGCTGCGGCGTAAGACCCACGTATCGCGGCGTTTGCGTGACGTAAGTGCTGCGTATATCGCGTTGCTGTTAAGTAGGAGCTGCGTTTCATTCTGACCTGCGACGTTGCTGTTGCGTAACAGCGGCGTTTTAAAACGTATGTGGTAATAGTATTGTTGTCATTCATTCAAGTGACATCGAAGTATCAACATGACAAGGAAGAGAGGAAAGGCAACTTGCAAGACCGGGGCAAAGAGAACTCTAATCGCTTGCAGCCTCCTGCCCACTTGCCGTTTCTTTTCAGTCTCGATTAAGGTCCATAGTAAACCAACAACAACAATCTGTTCTTCAGAATAATAATCCATGATAGCTTTGACATGAATGCGAAGGACCCGAATGCTTGCTGTTGTAAATATATAATTTATATATGAGACCACTTGATCGAGATTAAAATGTATTATGCGATGCCACTTGACCTCATTTGAAACGCAACAAAAGCCACAATCGTCGCTATTACGCCGCAGGTAAACTTGAAACGCCACAGCTATTTTTACTACGTCGTACATACGCAGCAATAACGTCGCACATACGACAGCTACGTAGTACTTACGCCATGCTTACGTTATGATACGCCGTGGAAACGGCGTATTTAAAATTAAAACGTAACAGATACGCCGTAGATACGAAAGGAACGTCGCTGTTACGCAGCGACAACGTGTCGTACGCCACACTTACGTGGTAAGTCTTGAGTGGCGTATGTGCGGCGTAAGAGGCGTTTGTGCTACGCTGCTGCTGCGTTCCTTTCGTTTGCACTGCGTTTCTGCTACGTATGTACGACGTTTCGAACCTGCCACGTATGTGCGACGTAAAGAAGTTGCATGCAACTTCTTTACGTGGCAGCCTCGCGTAAGAGGCGTTCCTGCTACGTATCTCGGCGTAAGAGCTACGTTCCTGCGGCGTACCTTTCGTTTCGCCACGTATTGAGAAACGTAGCGCTTACGCGGGTCGAAACGTAAAGGTGTGACCGGGGTATAATGATCCGGCAACGAAAGCCAGAGGAAACATACTGCAATTTTGCGAATTTCAAATAATCAGTCGATTCAAAGACTGATATAAATCAAAATGGGGTCCAAATAATTAAAAACCTGTCTAGAATATGAGTCTAAACCAATAATTTATTTCTGATTTCTGAGAATATTCACGCTGATCTCAAAGGACCAAAAGTAAAATATAAACTGCACTATGGTTGATGTACGGAGAGACGATTTACGGCCGCCACGCGGCACAACACCAGCTGCAATGAAGGCAAATAAAAATCAAAAATGAGTTCCTTTAAGAGCAATGAAAACATTCATAAGAAAGAAGATGGGTCATACTACGTAGTTTCGGCTAATAAAGCCTCATCAGTGACCCTGTAATGATCCGGCAACGAAAGCCAGAGGAAACATACTGAAAGTTTGCGAATTTCAAATAATCAGTCGATTCAAAGACTGATATAAATCAAAATGGGGTCCAAATAATTAAAAACCTGTCTAGAATATGAGTCTAAACCAATAATTTATTTCTGATTTCTCAGAATATTCACGCTGAATAAGCCTGCCCAGACAAAGCGGTGCAATTCTGACCGTCAATGTATGTAAACACTATTGGTTTCATTGGGCTTGGGATGTCAATTCAAAGTCCCAACAAGGGGACAATGATGGCCCTGGGTCGCTCACCTGATTCATAGTGTAACAAGTGGACCCCGGGGACAGGCCCCAGGGCTATAATTTGCATAATCTTGGTAGAGGTCTAAACGGAGATGCTTTCATACTAAATACCGAAGACCGGAGCCTTCTGGTTTGAGACATACAGATTGTTAAAGGTTTTCCATACATGAGTCTATATAAAACCTGTGGTCCCCGGGACTGCGCCATTTTGGCCAAAGGGCTATAATTTGAACAATCTTGGTAGAATTACACAAGACGAAGCTTCATACCAAATATCAAAGACCTTTGCCTTCTGGTTTCAGATAATATTTTCAAAAGTTTTTCCAATATAAGTCTGTGTAATCAAGTGGGCCGTGGGGTGGGCCCATTTTAGCCCCAGGGCTATAATTTGAAAAAGGTTGGTTGAGATCCACTAGATGAACCTTCATACCAAATATCAAAGACCTTGGCCTTCTGGTTTCAAACAAGGGCATTTTCAAATGTTTTCCCTGTATAAGTCTATGTAAAACAAGTGTGCACCGGCATGGACCCATCTTTGGACCCAGGGCTATAATTTGAACAATTTGACTTAGGCTTTGTGATTTCAGACAAGAGTGGGCCCGGGGCAGAGCCATTTTTGGCCCCAGGGCTATAATTTGAACGATCATGGTTGCGGTCCACTAACAAAGCTTCATATTAAATATCAAAGAACTGAGCCTTCTGGTTTCAGACAAGAAGATTTATTAAGATTTTCCCAATATAAGTATATGTAAAACCAGCGGGCCCAGGAGATTGGGCATTTTTGGCCCCGGGTCTGTAAATTGACAATCTTGATAGAGGTCCACTAGACGAAGCTTCATATCAAATATCATATACCTGCTACTGCTGTTTTAGAGAAGAAGGCTTTTAAAGACATTTCCTATCTAAGTCTATGTTTAACCAAGGGGCCCGGGGCGGGGGCATTTTTTACATCAGGGCTATAATTTGAACAATCTTGATAGAGGTCAACTACATGTAAATGAAGCTTCACACCAAATATCAAACACCTGGTCATTCTGTTTTCAGACGAGAAGTGTTTTAAAAAGGTTTCCCAATAAAAGTCTATGTAAAACCGGTGTACCCCGGGACGGTGGCAGTTTTGTCCCTAGGGACATAATTTGAAAATCTTGGTACAGGTCCAGTAGACACAACTTCATACCAAATATCAAACACCTGGGCCTTCTTGTTTCAGACAAGAAGACTTTTAAAAGTTTTCTCCCATTTAAGTCTATGTAAAACCGGTAGGCTCTGGCGCCGGCGCATGTTTTGCCCCAGGGCTGTAAAGTGAACAATCTTGGCAGAGGACAACTAGATACAACTTCATACCAATTATCAAACACCTGGGCCTTCTGGTTTCAGACAAGAAGATTTTTAAAGGTTTTTCCCTATATAAGTCTATGTGGGTTGGTCTATTGGTGGGCCCCAGTGCGGGGGCATTTCTGGCCCAAGTGATATCATTTGAACAATCTTGGCAGAGGTCCACCAGATACAACTTCATACCAAATATCAAACACCTAGGCCTTCTGGTTTCAAAGAAGATTTTTAAAGATTTTTCCCTATATAAGCCTATGTAAAACTGATGGGACCCGGACCGGGGGCATTTTTGGCCCAAGGGCTATAATTTGAACATACTTGGTACAGGTCCCATAGATGAAGCTTCATACCAAATAACAAAGTCCTGTGCCGTACGGTTTCAGAGAAGAAGATTTCAGAAAAAAAAATCAATTTTTTGCTCCTGTGACCTAGATGTCCAGCGGACCAGAACCGTTTGAACAACTTTGAAAGGAGACCACCTAAGGATAATTCCTGTGAAGTTTGGTCAAAATCCAATCAATGGTTTAAAGAAATTGTTTACGCACGCCCGGACGCACGACGGACGACGGACAAAAAGTGATCCTAAAAGCTCACGTCGTCACTACGTGACAGGTAGCTATTTTCGAAGAGGGTTTAGAGATGAACCCCTAAGATGCCATGAAAAAAATATATCGGAAAATGTTGTCTGTTGCATCTTCTTGCAGGTTTTGCATCCTGGCAAACTGCATGTGTGGACCCTGATCAGACTGTACCTCTAACAGCGTGGACATTGATCAGACTTCTAGCATACTTTGCTTCTAATTTTTTTACGTTTCCTTACCTAGGTCGATAGTTGCTAAATGCAGTATTTGAGTCTACAATGTATGGCTACAAAAGATTGAAATTATTATTACTGTCAGATTAACCTTAAACTGGAAATGGCTCTGCCCACTCAGGAATCAGAGGTGGGCGAAAACCGGAGTACCCGGAGAAAAACCACCTGACCTTCCGTTGCAGAACTTGGCGTCTCACATGTGACCCGAGCGAGGCTCGAACCACAGCGGTGAGAGACCTAATGATCAAGAGTCGGCGCTTTTAACCACTAGGCCACGGAGGCCCGTTTCTGAATCATGTACACGTACTTTCATTTCGTGACTATTATATCTAAGGCATGATCACACAATGTGCTAGTAACTCATCCTGTCTAGGAACAGTGAAGGGAACTGACTGGCCCAACATGACATTAGCTGTTGACTGGGTATTGAAACAAAAACGGTATCAGAGAACCCTTTTATTCTGTTTATTCTGTTGCAGTGTGTTGGAGTTTATCTGACTTAATATCAGGGAACTTCAATTAAGAAGGGCAAGAGGTTATTCCCTACTGTTTAATTGCTTCAAGCCTAGCTGACACTAGAATTTACTGGAATTTAATGATGCATCAATTTAGCTAAGAATCTGCCTACATGTACGAGTATAGTGCATCTTGCTTGGTTGAAGAAGAAGAAGAAGAAGAAGAAGAAGAAGAAGAAGAAGAAGAAGAAGAGAGAGAGAGAGAGAGAGAGAGAGAAATCCAGATAAAAATAGGGGCTAAATTGCCCTTTAGGATACATTATCACTGTACTGGCTAAGAATGAAGTAAAATTTATTTATCTGTTTATTTATTTTGAGTTTGTTCGTTTCATTTGAGGTTTAACGTCCCCGTCTACATTGTAAATGTCATTTTGGAGACGTTGCTTCCAATCTTGTGGGAATTTTACCAGACGTTGAGATGAAATGACATCTCAAGCCCTGTTGCCGAATGAAACCAATATGGTTTATAAGCATGGACGCTCCGACTCGCACCGCTTTTCCTGGGCAGGCTTAGATCCTCTAAGCGGTTTTCCAGTATTCGTGTGCGGGTCGTATTTAGCTCTGCGTGGAAGCATCGTGTGCAGCCCATCTATTTCTTCAAGCCCCGATGGGCGGGGGCCTTATTTATTTTAAGTATAATGGCCCATTGCGAGGCGGTTGAAACCAGTACCCACAATCCATCTTTTTTGCCGAAATAAGAAAAATAATGTATACCCCTGTAAACCCCAGTTTTACTGTATACAAGAAAAACGCCAAATGGCATTATGGACGGTTTTTTTAAAAAAGGTTTACCAAAAGGTAAACCGAAAATGGTAAACCGGGACGCAGACGCCCGGTCGCCCGCCCGCCCGCACGGACATCGCTATTCTAAAGGACGGAATTTTTCCTTGAAAAACCCCGTCCAAAAAGTGGGGACAAAATTATATAGGCGTGCTTTCCTGATGATAAAATGTATTCGCTAGATGGCAAACGGTGTAGAAGCCATCTGATCTGGACCTACATTGTTTGCAAAGGTAGACATTTTCGTGTTCAACGGGATAAGGACTATCAAAGGACAGACAGACGCACAGAACCGTAGCAAAACAATGTGTCTCCTCCCCTTTCAGGGGAAGGGGCATAATGATAATAATAAAATAAATAAATAAATAAATAAATAAATAAATAAATAAATAAATAAATAAATAAATAAATAAATAAACTGTCAATGAAAAAAATGAACCTATAAATTCCGTCGTTGAGACTGATCTTGAAATCTTTTCCTAGTCATTCTTTCCCTTCCTCTGATTCAAGAAGCGCTTCTGGTGTGCACGTATACTCAAAATAAATAAATAGATAAATAAACTTTGCTTCTGTTATCGGCCCCGCCCATCGGGGCTGGCTGGATGATGTTTCCATGCAGAGCTGAAACCGACCCGCACACGAGTACTGGTAAACTGCTTATAGGATCTAAGCCTGCCCAGACAAAGCGGTGCGAGTCGGCCAGTCCATGCTTATAAACCCTATTGGTTTCACAATTTGGCGCAGGGCTTGAGATGTCGTTTCATCTCAATGTTGGGTAAAAGTCCCACAAAATTGGAAGCAACGTCTCCAAAATGACCTTTAAAGTGTTGACGGGGACGTTAAACCTCAAATCAAACAAAATTACTTCTGTTACTAGAGATATTCTTAGCCAATGGCCCAATGCAGTGATAATGTCTCCCAAAGGGCAATTAAGCCCCTATTTTCTTCAAGACCGACTCTAGCTATCTAATTGCTTAATCAGTGGCATTCGAGAGAAATGGCCATTAATCTGACTTTAATATAATTTATGTTGCTGTACTGGTCAGTTGTAAGTTGATTTCTTACACAATGTGATGTCAATGGCATGTACTTTGGTTTGTGTTTTACGGCCCTTTCAAGATTATTTCACTCATATCGAGTCGATCGTTAATCAGAGGTAGGCGGAAACCGGAATGCCCGGAGAAAAAACACCTGATCTTCCGTTGCAAATTTTGGCGTCTTGTACGTGACCCCAGCGAGGCTCGAACCCACAGCGGTGAAAGACCTAATGACTAAGAGTCAGCGAGGTAAGTACAAGATAGCCTGCTCCCAACAAAACGACTTAATACTTTTTTTGTATGTACATGTCTGGGCAAACAATGCAGACCAAGATCCGAGAGGAGCAGTATAAGGATCTGCATTCTTTGACATATGACGCCTATTCAAATATATTGGTAAAATGTTTGCACCAAAATAAATAAATAAATAAATAAATAAATAAATAAATAAATAAATAAATAAATAAATAAATGAATAAATAAATAAATAAATAAAAATAGAACCAAACTTTTCAGATAAAAATCGTGATATTTTTCATGTTTCTGCTCGAAATACAGACCGTGGGCACTCGAGAGAATCGCCTCGGCGAGGCTGTTTTTATGACTACCCACAATCTATGTTTTTGAGATAAAAATCCTGATAGTTTTCATGTTTCTGCTCAAACCACAGACCGTGAACACTCAATAGAATCGCCTCGGTGAGGCTGTTTTTACGATTACCCACAATCTATGTTTTTAAGCAGAAAAAGAAAAATAATGCTTATCCGAGTCAACTCCAGTTTTACTATTTCAAAATGGGGGTTAAGGGGTCAGAATTATATAGATGTATTCGTAATTTGTGACAATATACAGACCGCGAAGGTAAAGAAAATAAAAGCCAAATGTGAGTCAAGCCCCCCCCCCCCCCCTCCCCCACGACCCACACACAAAAAATAGCCGTGTTTTCGCTAACCCAACGACCCTGCTTCAGACACTGACACTACTAGTTTTATCAATAAAGAACAAAATAAAAATTAAAACACCAACCCTACCATTTTCAATATCCGATCCTACCCAGTGTCGTCTTTGCATTTTCCCATATTATTTTTGCGTTTTAAGTACATTTTTTTATTTTTTGTCATTTAGTACCTTCAAAAATACAGAGCTGACTTTTTTGAGCATTTAAAATGAATTATGATATACAATCAAAGTCTCAACATGACAACTTTATTGACAAAAAACACGTACAAAAACAAAAATACATAAAAAAATACAAGCCCGATCCTGTATTTTTCGAGGGAAAAAAAATAAAAGAATAAAAAATAGTTTCTCGCACCTACTGACCAAGCTTTTTTTCAGCATGATGGTCGAAGCACAACTATGTTTTACGTCTAGGTCAAGATATCAAACACTTTTTCTTAAACATCGAGGCGGCTGCGTTTTTGTGATTGTCGTATTTCAAATCCGCAAAACGCGTTTGTGTCACACACTCAATGCGTATTGTTTTTCAATAAGTCCATCTGCGTCAGCATGCATACGCAATGTGTATTGTTTATCGATACGCTCAATGCGTCTGCATGATTAAAACTTCACAATACGCGCATTGCGTATTCGTTTCATATACGCACAATGCTTTTGCACACGTAAACTTTGTCACACACGTATTTGCGTATTTTTGTTTATTTTGGCGACTTTTTCCTGTGTCCGACTCAGATCACTTTGCCTAGGCAAGCTAAGACCTCCCAAGCAGTTTACCTGTACGCATGTGTGGTCAGTTTCAGCTCTGGTGGAAGCATCTTGTAGCCCAATTTATTTCTTCAAGCTCCTATGACATCGGCGGGGGCCCAATGATAGTAGCAGTAGTGGAAAAAATAGAAACAGTATAATATTTATCATCGTTTTATTATTAAAATTATTATCAGTAGTATTAGTGGTAGAGGTAGCAGTAGCAGTAGTAGTAGTTATATTTTTATTATTATTTATGTATATTTCAACAGACCATATTGGCTAGTTTTATCCAATTTTATTTTCATCACGTTAACATTCTCATGTAATACCCTTATGTCAAGAAAAATAAGGTTTACATTTCAACCCGCAATTGCCATTTACACAGAATAATTATGGGTGAATAGCAAATTGTTTTCAGTCCCTTTCAATTAACTGTTATAAACTTCATTTGAAACAAATAGCTTAAAAAAATATTACAAGAAGCATAATAAAACGATATCTTGTGGACAACTATATATTATCTTCGTGACTAAAGTGCTACATCTTATAAGTAAGCATATTGTATCGCTTCTCCCCTAAGTCAGGGCACAGCAAAATGCACATGTTGGCAGGTTGGAAACACAACTGCCCATACAAAAACGCCAATGGTACTGAGCCGACTACGTTCCTTACGAACCCTCATAATGTCCGTCAAATGATCTTTAAATATTCTATCCAAAATAATCAGTCCTAATTTTATTTTTTTTTCACAAAGAGTTAATGGAAAAACTTGCAATTGTTGTCAACAAACAAATCCTTTTCTCTCACTGAACTGCAAGGAAAATGCACTGTTCAACTAATAGATCGTGTAAGCAACTCGTGTTAGAATTAATGTGTTGAAGTATTGAAGAACAATATTAGTGACTATAAAGAGTTAGTCAACAGCCCGAGTCACAAAAAAATACCGGAAAGTCAACCCGAACATGCCATAATCACCGAAACAGTGCAATGAATAAGCGGAGACGGTTTTGGACCGCTTTTCCTCCCATAACATGCGGATGGTTTACGGTCTTGGAATAGACTGGTGATGTAAGCTACGATATCTTACTTTCGAAATTCGGGCTGAAACTGCAATTGCAATAACAGATATTATATGTTTTAGTAATAATATTTGTTTTGAATAATAATAATGATAATTATTATTATTATTTTGGTGGAAGGGTTCATATTTTCCCTTAAGGATAGCCTACATACGCCTTGCGGCATTGGCCATCTGTAAATGACAATGTCTCCACTATTACTTACAATATTTCAATAATATCAAGCTAAATGTAAGACATTGCAGTTTTTAACAGGCATTTTTGACGTTTATTCAGTTCAATGATGTAAAATACGCATCTTAGCAACGGTTTACTTTTAAGGATTCATTTTTTATGAAACCATCAACAAGATGACCCTTGAAAAATACATCAGGGATCTCCTATAAAATTCTGGAAATACATATATAACAGTTTTTATACCAAAATTAGTTGGACACACAGAACAAAAGCTTCCTTTAAACGAAACCAAACAGAATACTAAAAATATGTGATACATGTTTTTGAGCCCAGTCCTCAAGGAACCTAAATGCCATTAATTTTATCATTCCGTCGCAAAAATGGAAATGAATCTCTTCAAACACAGTGTTGGACATCAAAAGTTCACTTTCCAGAAAGTCTGAAAATTGGTCTAAACGAATCAATGCTTTCGCCGACCTGAATGATAGGAACGGCCTTTTGTTTGTTTGATTTGAGGTTTAATATCCCCGTCAACACTGTATAGGTCATTTTGGAGACGTTGCTTCCAATTTTGTGAGACTTTTACCCGACATTGAGATGAAATGACGTCTCAAGCCCTGTCGCCAAATAAAACCAATAGGGTTTATAAGCATGGACGGGCCGACTCGCACATCTTTGCCTGGGCAGGCTTAGATCCTCTAAGCGATTTACCAGTACTTGTGTGCACGTCGGTTTCAGCTCTGCTTGGAAGCATCACATCACGTGAACATGCCCGTAACATGAACACCCCACTAAACCCCACTTTATATTGAGAAAGCTGAGGTTTACAGGGATTTTCATTATTTTGCGTATTTCTGCTCCTAGATATAGGTTGTGGGTACTCGTTAGAACCGCCTCAATGAGGCGGTTCTAACGAGCATCCACAACCTACGTTTGAAGTAAAGATAAGAAAACTATAACACATTTTCATCGGAAAAGTGGCCATTTTTGAGATATGAAAGAATGCACTATGTCCCACGGGTGTGTTATCGTAATGATGCAGCCCATATATTTCTTCAAGCCCCGATGGGCGGGGCCGTACTATACTCTACTCAGGATTCGCAAAGTGGATTTTTACTTTTAAATGACCCTTCTATACTACTGGCCAGTAATAATTATTTTCTTTTACATACAGCAACTGCATACATCTATAGCAGAGACTATTTATGGTCTGCGAAATGTGGTGCTTAGACGATACTTTACTGGCTGTGAAAATTTTATGGCCATTGAACAACATGCTTGAGTTGATAGCAAAAACATATCCAACCATTTACTGTAAAGTTTTCCACCCCCGCCCATCTGGGCTTGAAGAGAAAGATGGTCTGCATGATGCTTCCACGCAGAGCTGAATCCGACCCGCACACGAGTACTGGTAAACCACTTAGAGGATCTAAGGCTGCCCAGGCAAAGCGGTGCGAGTCGAACCGTACATGCTTATAAACCGTATTGGTTTCATTGGGCGACAGGGCCTGAGATGCCATTTCATCTCAATGTCGGGTAAAAGTCCCACAAAATTGGAAGCAACGTCTCCAAAATGATTTATACAATGTTTACGGGACGTTAAACCTCAAATCAAACAAAATACTGTAAAGATTTTACACATTGCACTGCCTAAAATTCTGTGTAACACCAGAATGGTTAAATTGTCAATGAATAATCACTTTTTGAAAAATTCATTAAAATTGACAAATCATGGTGTACTTAACTTTAACTCAACCTTGAAATATATAAAACAATAAAACTATTGTCGATGACGAACTTTCTCCAGTAGGACGTACTTTCTTCAAACAGTGTAGAGACCCTGATCAGACGCTGCGTTCTGCAGCGTCTGGTCTGGGTCTACACTGTTTGCAAACGAATCTACACCATTTGCTAATGTCCCGATTTCTAATAAATAACCGTTACCTGGATCTTCTACAAATCAGTGATAGTCACGTGGACATCAACAACGGAATGCTACTGTGCTTAGTAACTTTGAATCGATTGACAAACATTCGACCCATTTTTTTTTTTATTTTTTTTGTTCTTGGTTTTGCCATTTCGAATGGTGCAGATGTCAAGTTTCCCCTTTTGTCATACGCAGACGCAAATATAAAGATCTCGGCATGGCAAATTACTCATGGTAAATTGTTTGAAAATGCGAAATGTTATTCAGCCGGGTGCATGGTGCAAGGGAAGTTATAAATGTTTCTTTGCATTGTACAAAACCTTCGAGGTTGTCCTCTCAATTTTAGCCCACTGCGTTTGTTAGTAAAAAATGGCATTTAAGCAACGCAACATCAGCGTCGATACTACGTCATGAGTTGCAGCGATGTTAAAACGATGATAGCCATATCTTGTGTGCCGGGTATCGCTCCCGCCTACAGAAATAGATGGGCTGCACGCAGAGCTGAAACCGACCGCACACGAGTACTGGTAAACAGCTTAGAGGATCTAAGCCTGCCCAGGTAAAGTGGTGTGAGTCGGCCCATCCATACTATTGGTTTCATTGGGCAACAGAGCTTGAGATGTCATTACACCTCGATGTCGGGTAAAAGTCCCACAAAATTGGAAGCAACGTCTCCAAAATGACCTATACAGTGTTGACGGGGACGTTAAACCGCAAATCAAACCAACAAAATCGCCCCGCCCATCGGTGCTTGAAGAAATAGATTGAACTGCACGATGCTTCCACGCAGAGCTGAAACCGACCGCGCACATGAGTACTGGTAAACCACTTAGAAGCTCTAAGTCTATCCAGCCAAAATGGTGCGAGTCGGACCATCCATGCGTATAAACCCTTTTGGTTTCATTGGACTGCAGGGCTTGAGATCTTATTTCATCTCAAGGCCGGGTAAAAGTCCCACAACATTTGAAGCAACGTCTCCAAAATGACCTAAATAGTGTTGACGGGGACGCTTAACCCCAAATCAGTCAATCAATCCGTGCCGGGGTGTACCCTGTTAAAAACAAACAATCACACAAAAATTAAAAATAATACTTCTGAAAAAATAAATTGTTTGTACGCATGGGTTGGTTTCTGTAAATAGTGTTGACGGGGACGTTAAACCTCCGAACAAACAGACAACCAACCAACCAACCAAACAAACAAACAAACACACAACTTACGGTTTTTATTGTTGTTTTTTACATGGAAACGCTACCCTCATTTCGCCTACTGATCAGTCGCTATAATCAACACTCTGGATCGAGGTTATGTAACGTTTTTTTTTTGCACTCAACTAACTTGAACGTGAAATTTTCCAGCTCAGAAATTTTGAAACGCCAACAACTGTTGGCATTTTTAAATGTGTGAGCAGGAGAAATAGCATTCTCTCCTGAACTGAGAAGAAGGAAAATAGCCCTATATACTACCTAGCAGGCAAATGACGCAATTGTGACGTCACACCGACGTCGTTGCAACGTCATGGCGTTTATGCAACGTCATATCTACGTCGGTGCAACGTGACGTTGCACCGACGTTGATTTGACGTTGCCTTTGCGACGTGTGCCTGCTGGGTTATTTGTATTTTGATTTTTTGACCCCTCCCATCGGGGCTTGGAGAAATAGACTGGGCTGGATGATGCTTCAAAGCAGAGCTGAAACCGACCGCACATGAGTACTGGTAAACCGCTTAGAAGGTCTAAGCCTGCCCAGGCAAAGGGGTGAGTCGCACCATCCGTGCATACAAACCCTATTGGTTTCATTGGACTGAGATGTCATTCAATCTCAATGACTGGTAAAAGCCCCACAAATCTCCAAAATGACATAATTAATGTTGACGGGGACGTTAAACCCAAAATTAAACCGACAAACGAGCATTACACATTTCATGCTCAATTAAGTTGAGCACGAAAAAAAGATTTATAACCGTTGGGCCTGGCTTCCACTACCTTTATCACACTCATTTTCATGGTCACCAATTTTGAAACGCCAAAATTTATGCCTAGCGGCCCTTTTTTGGGACAGTGGCAAAAAGTGTCCCAGCAGGCACATGACGTAATTGTGACGTCATTTCGACGTCGGTACAACGTCATGACGTTTATACAACGTCACATCGACGTCGGTGCAACGTCATGACGTTGCACCGACGTTGATTTGACGTTGCCTTAGCGACTTGTGCCTGCTGGGTGTAGACACAGAATGGGTCTACACTGTTTGCTCAAAGGACATTCATTTTTGTAAAATTTGCCACAAACAAAAACAAATTTGACACCCCTATAACTGGAATGGACTACTCCAAACCCATTAGGGGGAAGATTCCATTGTCAAACATGTGTTAAAGATATTCGAGTCATTGAACTTTGACTGTACATAAACTTAAGATTGGTCATTTTCTTTGTTTGTTTGTATCCCGAAAACAAGTCGGTATAATCTGACCCCCTTAAATCCCACTTTTATACAGCGAAAATGTGGTTTACAGGGGTATACTTTATTTTATTTCTGCTCAAAAACATAGATTGTGAGTACTCGTTAGAACCGCCTCGGCGAGGCGGTTCAAATGAGTACCCAAGGTCTATTGTTTTGAACAGAAATATGAAAAAAGTATCAGCTTTTTATCTGAAAAACTTCATATTTTGGTGGAAAAAAAATTTCCAATATATTTGAAAAGGCATGTTCTCGTTATTATGCCCCCAACTTCGAAGAATTGGTTTTGCCCTGTTCGTCCGCCTGTCATTCCGTCAGTCCCGCTTTTTTTACTGCATAGCATAACTTAAGAACTATGGGTGCTAGGTTTTTGAAATTTAATATATGGATTCCTTATGAAAAAATAATTGACCCGTGTTTTTTTTTTTTTTTTTTTTTTTTTCGTCAGGATTATGCCCCTTTCTTGAGTTATGCCCCTTTGCAAAAAAAAAAAAAATACTTTGAAATCTTGTAAGCAAGATATCTCAAAAACTGTTGAAGCTTTTGCCCTGAAACTTTACAGACCGGTTTGGAATGATGAGTAGATGAACTGATTAACTTTTGAAAAAAAAATCCGAAATTTTTTTCTTGAGTTATGGCCCTTTGAATTTTTTTTTTGCGTTTTAAGCTTGTAAGCAAGATAACTAAAAACTGTTTGAGCTGTTACCCTGAAACTTTACAGAATGGTTGGGGATGATGAGAAGATGAACTGATTAACTTTTGACAAAAATCATTTTTTTTTCTTGAGTAATGCCCCTTTGAAATTTTGCGCGTTTTAAGCTTGTAAGCAAGATATATCAAAAACTGTTTGAGCTATAGCCCTGAAACTTTACCGGCCGGTTCAGGATGATGAGTAGATGAATTGATTAACTTTTGAAAAAAAAATCAGATTTTTTTCATGAGTTATGGCCCTTTGACTTTTTTGCGTTTTAAGCTTGTAAGCAACTGATTAACTTTTGACAAAAATCCATTTTTTTTCTTGAGTTATGCCTCTTTGAAATTTTGCGCGTATTAAGCTTGTAAGCAAGATATCTCAAAAACTGTTGGAGCTATTGCCCTGAAACTTTGCAGGCTGTGATACAACGCATAATGAAGTAATGTAGTAATTTCTTCATTTTGAAATTTTTCTTCATTATGCGTTGGCATAGTCGATGCGAAATGAAATAAAATGTAGTTTTTACTTCATTATGCGTCGATACTAAGAGGTTTGCGCAAAATGAAAGAATTATTTCATTTTGCGGTGATAGGTGGCATACTTAATTTTACTTCATTATGCGTCGACAGTTTGTTTATTTGATTTGATTTTCATTCGGCCTAGTAGTTTCAAGGGAGATGTTTGAAAATGCTGACGACGCAGACGACACACAGACATCGCAGACGCAGATGATGACGGACGGACCAATGACCCCCCCCCCCCCCCCATCTTTGGGACTGGTCAATTGTGGTCTTAATGACCACTTTTGAACTGTCTCAAATGTGGTCTTTATATTGGAATTTACCTGTATTGCTTCCTAAGTCTTTGGTCTCCTTTCGTAGACAGCTATGTTCTTCCATCATTACTTCATTTTGCGTCGATATGGTGCATATCAACGCGAAATGAAATAATTTTTTACTTCATTTCGCATCGACTACGCCAATGCATAATGAAATAAAAAAAAAATCAAAATGAAGAAATTACTAAAATTACTTCATTATGCGTTGTATCAAGGCCGGTTCAGGATGATGAGTAGATGAACTGATTAACTTTTGAAAAAAAATCCGAAGGATTATGCCCCTGTCTTGAGTTATGCCCCTTTGCAAAATATTTTGAAATCTTGTAAGCAAGCTATCTCAAAAACTGTTTGAGCTTTTGCCCTGAAACTTTACAGACTGGTTTGGGTTGATGAGTAGATGAACTGATTAACTTTTGAAAAAAAAGTCCGAAATCTTTTTCTTGAGTAATGGCCCTTTGAAATTTTTTGCGTTTTAAGCTTGTAAGCAAGATTACTTAAAAAACTGTTTGAGCTATTGCCCTGAAACTTTACAGAATGGTTGGGGATGATGAGGAGATGAACTGATTAACTTTTGACAAAAATCCAATTTTTTTCTTGAGTTATGCCCCTTTGAAATTTTGCGTATTTTAAGCTTGTAAGCAAGATATCTCAAAAACTGTTCGAGCTATAGCCCTGAAGCTTTACAGGCTGGTTCGTGTTGATGAGTAGATGAATTGATTAACTTTTGAGAAAAATCCGATTTTTTTTCTTCAGTTATGACCCTTTGAAATTTTTGTGTTTTAAGCTTGTCAGCAAGATAACTCAAAAATGTTTGAGCTATTGCTCTGAAATTTTTCAGAATGGTTGGGGATGATAAGATGAACTGATTAACTTTCGACAAAAAATCCATTTTTTTTTTTGTTCTTGAGTTATGCCCCTTCGAAATTTTGCGCGTTTTAAGCTTGTAAGCAAGATATCTCAAAAAACTGTTTGAAATATTGCCCTGAAACTTTACAGGCTGGTTCAGGATGCTGAGTAGATGAACTGATTAGGTGAATTTTAATGCTTTTGCATTTTTTAGGAAACGTAATGCATGCTTGCTTAAGACAGGTTGCTCGCTTAATAGAGGTGGACACTAAGACAGGTTTGACTGTATCTCTAAAACTGTATGAGCTATTGTCCTGTAACTTAAAACACTGGTATGGGGTGATAAATAAATGACCTGATTAACTTCAGTTTTTCTTGTGTTATGTTCCTCCTAAAATTTCAGCATTATGGGGTGATATATAAATGACCTGATTAACTTCAGTTTTTCTTGTGTTATGTTCCTCCTAAAATTTCAGCATTATGGGGTGATATATAAATGACCTGATTAACTTCAGTTTTTCTTGTGTTATGTTCCTCCTAAAATTTCAGCATTACAGCCAAATTTAAAAAAAAGATATCTCAACTAGAATTTGACATTGGAGGTATTGAGCTGGGTCTTGTGTGCAACACATCATCTAATGACGATGAACATTTCTGCAAAGTAACTTTAAAAATGTTCATAGAAAAATAAAAAAATTATTGGCCGTATACAAAAAAGCCCTTTTTTACCTTTGACCTCTAAATATGGCCTTGACCTTTGAGGTACAACACATCGTCTCATGATGGTTAACATTTCTGCCAAGTAATTTCATAATCCATCAAAGAATAAGGAAGTTATTTACTGCCCCTTTTTTACCTTTGACCTCTAGGTATGACCTTGACATTGGAGGTATGGACCTTGGTCTTGCACATGACTCATGATCTAATGACGGTGAACATTTCTGCATGGTTACTTTATATATAAAGTCCATCCAGAAATAAAAAGTTATTGACTGGACACACACAAAACACTTTTTTACCTCTGACCTCTTAGTATGATCTTGATCTTGGAGGTACCGACCTGGGTGTAGCGTGCACCACATCGTCTCATGATGGTTAACATTTCTGCCAAGTAATTTCACAATCTATCCAGGAATAAGAAAGTTATTGATTGAACACTAAAAAAGGCCCCTTTTTGTCCTTTGACCTCTTAGTACGACCTTGACATTTGAGGTACCAACTTGGGTCATGCACGCAACACATCGTCTCATGGTGGTTAAGATTTCTGCAAAGTAATTTCATAAATCCATCTAAAAATAAGAAAGTTATTGACAGAACACAAAAAGGCCTCCTTTTTATCTATAACCTCTATGTATGACCTTGACCTTTCAGGTACCAATCAGGGTCATGCGTGCAACACATCATCTCATGGTGGTTAATCTAAAAATAAGAAAGTTATTGACCAAACACGAAAAAGGCGCCTTTTTGAACTTTGACCTCTATGAAAGACCTTGACATTTTAGGTACCAAACTGAATCATGCATGCAACACATCGTGTCATGATAGTTAACAGTTTTGCCAAGTAACTTTAAATTCTATCTAACATAAGCAAGTTATTAACAAAACCCGAAAAAAGGCCCCTTTTTTACCTTTGACCTCTAACTTTAACCTTGACCTTTGAGGTACCAACCTGGGTCATGCACGCAACACATCGTGTTATATTGGTTAACATTTCTGCCAAGTGATTTCAAAATCAATCTCAAAATAAGAAAGTTATTGACCAAACACGAAAAAGGCCCCTTTTTGACTTTGACCTCTAAGTATGACCTTGACTTTTGAGGTACCGACCTGCCTCATGCTCACCACACATCGTCTCATGGTTGTTAATATTTCTGCCACGTAATTTTAAAATCCATCTCAAAATAAGAAAGTTATTGACCAAACACGAAAAAAGGCCCCATTTTGACATTTGACCTCTAAGTATGACCTTGACCTTTGAGGTACCGACCTGCCTCGTACGCACCACACATCGTCTTATGGTTGTTAATATTTCTGCCAAGTAATTTTAAAATCCATCTGAAAATAAGAAAGTTATTGACCGGACACGATTTGCCCATACATATACATATCGACAAACTTCCAAGGGAGATAATTCAAAAATATAAATGCGAGAGTTATAGTTCTTGCGCAGTGCACGTCGTCTAATGCTGATTAATATTTATATGAAGTTTCGAGAAGATAGCCCGAACGGTTTTCAAGTTATAGAGTGGACAGACGGACAGACGGACGGACGGACGGACAGACAGACGGACTGACAGACGCCCGGGGGAAAAACAATATGTCTCTCCGAAAAAACTTTTTTCGGGGGAGACATAATTACTGTTAGGGACAAGCAGTGTTAGGGTCAAGCAGTGTTAGGGTCAAGCCATTGGGGGCATTGTGTTTCATAAACACTGGCTCTAGTTGATTTCAGAGTTAATGTCCCTCTCAACACGGTATAGGTCATTTTGGAGACGTTGCTTCATAAAGATGGACTTTTACCCGACATTGAGCTGAAATGACATCTCAAGCCCTGCCGCCAAGCAATAGGGTTTAATATGCATGGACTGTCCGTCTCGCACCTATTTGCCTAGCCTAGGTTTACCAGTACTCGTGTGCAATCGGTTTCAGCTCTGCGGAGAAAAATCCAGATGGGCGGGGCCGAGGTCATGGTCAGTAATGACATACGAACTGTCTTTCTGTCAGTCTGGCTGTCCGTCCGTAACCCGTTTGTGAAAATTGGTGATAGTGACTTAACCGCTTGGAATATTTAAACAATTTTTGGCATACTGATAGATATCAATGAGATCTAACCGATGAACTTGCGAAATATTACATTCCATTTAGTATAGTCTCGCCGAGGCGCAAAATGTGAAAATTTTCGAACTGCTTCTCCTCGGCAACCGTTGGGCCGATTGAAGTCAAATTTCATATGGAGCCTCTATGGGATGGGGGAAAACCAAAATTTGCTAATGGGGTCCAGGTCACATGACAAAATTGGCCGCCAAGCCATATATGGTCTGTCTGTCTGTCCGTCCGTAACCCGTTTGTGAAAATTGGTGATAGTGACTGAACCGCATGGAATGTTTAAACAATTTCTGGCATACTGATAGATATCAATGAGATCTAACCAGTGAACTTGCGAATTATTACATTCCATTTAGTATAGCCTCGCCGAGGCGCAAAATGTGAAAATTTTCGAACTGCTTCTCCTCGGAAACCGTTGGGCCGATTGAAGTCAAATTTCATATGGAGCCTCTATGGGATGGGGGAAACCAAAATTTGCTCATGGGGTCCAGGTCACATGGCCAAAATGGCCGCCAAGCCATATATGGTAAAAACCCTTCAAAATAGTCTTCTCCAGAACCACTGGGCAGATTTCCACGAAACTTGATAAATAGCATCTGGGGCGTAGGCCCATTATTAAGTGCTAAAATGGTGACCATGGGTTGACCTTGACCTTCTTTGTGCCTTGGTCAAACTTTGACACATATGCTTTAGTATTGGAAAAGTGAGA
The DNA here is from genome assembly GCA_963580285.1 of Lucinisca nassula. Classification (NCBI taxonomy): domain Eukaryota; kingdom Metazoa; phylum Mollusca; class Bivalvia; order Lucinida; family Lucinidae; genus Lucinisca; species Lucinisca nassula. Next base: position 109,689,381 of record OY757012.1, on the reverse strand, counting down.
ATTCATTTTATCCTGCAAACGATTCAGAATACAGTACTAAAGTATAAGATATATTTTTGCTCCTTACGATAAGTCGCATTTATTGGGGGAACCGTTTTAGGTCCAGGTCACATGACCAAAATAGCCGCCATACCCATATATGGTAACACTCATAAAGCTAAAAGCATCCGGCGGGTCGTGCACTACAGCTGAAGCACTGGTTGGTTTACCTTTTTGTTAATCGAGTTTTCCGATGGCAGGTGCTGACAATAGCGCCGCCCTGCAAAACCATACACCCCCACTTTGCATCAACAACATCTTGATTGAGCTGTTCAGAAACATAATCAGAGTCATCAAGGCAACATTCAGATTCAGAAGTGCTTATTTCTACTCCGAGACAAAAGTTGTGGGTACTGAGGCATGCACAACCTATAGTTGGAGTGAAAATAAGAAAAACATCACAAATGTTTCATCAGAAAAATAACCGTTTTGGAGATATGAAAGAATGCACTTCTGTTTTGGAGATATTAAAGAATATAAGAATCTTATATGGGTGTGAGGGGTGGATGGAAAAATCCGTCCCGAGGGACACTGTCCCGCATCACAAGGCTTGCCGAGTGATGCCGGACAGTGATCCCTCGGGACGGATTTTTCTGTCCACCCCTCACACCCATATAGGATTCTTTTTCTTGCATACCTGCCATTTCTATTGCGAATTTTTAATGCTGCTGTCACTTCGGTTACCGACATCCGCCATTTTGTGATGACACAACAGGAATGTTTAGTGACGTCACGCATGACGACGCCGCGCATGGGGTTGTAATCAACCAGTGCATTTATCAAACACGCGATTATATTCGATATGGGGGCGGAACACCAGGGGGAAATTTATGTTCTGACCCTGGTGTTCCGACCCAGACAACAAATATAAATGCGCTTCAATTCTATTCAACTGCCGGAACTACTTCCGCACTACCAATATATGCGCGAGCTGTCAAAACTAACCGGCAAAGCAGCGGATGAATATTGTCAAATAAAAACATGAAAAGCATGGTGCACAAAAAATGAAACGTTAAAAAAAATAATAATAATGATAAAAATAAAAATGAAATGTTTTGGAGCTGTTTTGCAAGAAAAAGTATTCTGTTGTAGATGGGCGTTTCCAACCCTGGGGATGACCATGCTGAGCGGAACCTCGGCTCAGTCATCCCTCGGGTTGGAAACGCCCATCTACAACAGAACCCCATACCAGATTCTTATAATGTCACACGGGTGTGCTATCGAAATATATAGTTTCGTCGGCAGTGCGTGTTTGTCCGAAGTTTCCTAGGGCCCGCTAACACCGGAACAAATTGTTATCTATAAGAGTGTTTTCCGATTCCCACATTTAACCCATTGGACAGTTTTCTTTCACAAGTGAACAAGTGCTTGATATGAATACCTCCGTAAACCCCACTTCACACAGCGACGACTGGGGCTTAACGGGATATTCATTATCTTTGAAGTTTCCTATTACTGTTTCAAGACATAGGTTGTGCGTACTCGTTAGAACCGCCTCAATGGGACGGTTCTAAAGAGCACCATTACCTATGTTTGCAGTATATCACGGATTTCCATAAAAAAATTGCAATTTTGGAAATGTGAAAAATGCACCATGTCGCATGGGTGTGTTATCATTATGTATTCATTTTTTATTGTGAGAGAAAAGATCTGAACAATGAGACAGAGACCAGCAACTCTTGTTTACAAGAAAGGGATTACAGAACAATCCAGACATCACGCTAACTGGTCCGTGAAATAAACAACCGTTTATATAGAGAAAACTGGGGTTTACGGGGTTATACCTTATTTTCCTTATTTCTGCTCCTAGACATAGGTTGTGGGTACTCGTTAGAACCGCCTCAATGAGGCGGTTCTAACGAGTACCCACAACCTATGTTTTGAGTAGAAATAAGAAAAATATCACAAATTTTCATCGGAAAAGTAGGAGATATGAAAGTATGCACTATGTGTCACACGGATGTGTTATCGTGTTGTCTTTCTGGACCCACATCCTTTTTAGTATATGAGCAAATTGCTTTCTACCGGGTTATAGAATCTTCACTGAATCTATTCAAGGATTTTCCTTTAGTTCAGTTCGTAGGTTTAAAAAAAATCTGTGTTGGATTACTAAAGGACTGTTATTCATTTAGGACTTAGTGCTTATATAGAGAATACCTGATATCAAGTTTATCAGGCAAGGCTTCGGGACCGCTTGTACAGTCGCGAGCCTGATAAACTTGATATCAAATGACACGAATCTGGTATTCTATTGATCAGTTTATCCCCTTGTAAACTCTTTAAATTGGCAATTTTCGATCTCTTACCGATTGTCTTCAGTGCGTCCCAACATTCCGGTGCTGAATATAATCGACCAATATATTTACTATCATCTGACCGTTATTTTTCTTTTGATAATTTTCTATGTAATTTTTTTTTCGATTTTTCTAGTAATAAAATCATTTTGGCTATTTATCCGGTTGTCCGGTTCATTCAAAAACTGCAATGTCACGTTGACGTGATAAAGCTCACTTGTCCTGAGATAGCGTATCTTTATCAGGTCAGTGTGTTACAATGCACTATACATAGGGGGTAACCGATAAATTGTGGGATAAGGCAACAGAATTTTAAGGACATCTGAAAACAGAGCTAAGTAAAAATTTGTTCATTTCTTACGTCATCACAGTAGTAATAATTAGGTAAAATATTTTGTGAATAAATTTTGTTAATTTTTAAGAAGTGGTTGCTGGTTTGCTTTAATATACTTTCTGCTTCGCTTGGCTTGTAACAAAATGCATTTCGCCTGCGATACCAACAGCCCTTTAAGGCTGGTGTTAAGGGAATGTGTGTCGGCCGTAAAAAATCTCCCTGCCCATCATCGTAGTGTAGTTTATATTTTATTGTGGAATTTTGAAAATACCTGAGGGTCACTGATGAAGCCTAATTGGCCGAAACTAGCCCAGTCTGGCCCAGAAAAAAACAAATATGCACACTCCATTATTTCCAGTTGTTCTGTAATCCTTGCTTCCAAAGGATAACCCTTTTATAGAACATTTTAACCTCAATACAGCTGGCGTTAAGGGAATGGGTGGCGGCCGTAAAAAGTCTCCCTGCCCTTCATCATAGTGTAGTTTATATTTTCTTGTTCTTTGGAATCATTGATAGCATTGATTCCTTGTGGGATTTTGACAATATCTGAGGGTCACTGATGAGACCTTACTGGCCGAAACTAGCTTGTCTGGCCCAGAAAAAAACTCTGTGCACTCAATATTTTCTAGTGATGTGGCCTCCAAAGGATAACCCTTTTAAAGGACATATTTAGTGAAGGCCCCGCCCATCGGGGCTGGAAGACACATATGGGCTGCATGATGCTTCCACGCAGAGCTGAATCCGGCCCACACACTAGTACTGGTAAACCGCTTAGAGGATCTAAGCCTGTCCGGAAATCGCTGTGCGAGGCTAATAAACCCTATTGGTTTCATTGGGCGACAGGGCTTGAGATGTCATTTCATCTTAATGTCGGGTAAAAATCCCACAAAATTGGAAGCAACTTCTCCAAAATGACCTTTACTGTGTTGGCCTCAAATCAAACAAACAAACATAACATATTTAGTGATGCTTTATGCCGTTGTTCAGGTACTCACAGTGTAAACAGAGTGTCACAGAATGTCTTCAGTTCGGCCCCAGGCGGTTTTAGACCTTATGCAATCCCCATCAAAAGAGAAGGGGGGCATATTGTTTTGGTGTGGATCCCGTTTTCATCGACGTTGGCTGTTTAAAGTATTGTATCTCCTGAACAAAAGATGGATTCTAACAAACGTGCATAGTTTCATCATTGAAAATGGGTGAAAACAGGTCATCACGTGAGCTCGTATTTTGAAATAATAATGTAAACTTCCGTTATTAAGACCGCCTAAATCTAAGGCAAAATCTGCTTTTAAAAGCTTTTTGAGAAGGTTTCAGTTATTCTTTCTCTCTGTTTTCCCCACTCATTGTCTTCTTATAATAGACAACCTTTGGGATTGTTCAAAAGTGGTCTTTAAGACCACTTTTGAACAGTCCCAAAGGTGGTCTTAATATAGGAATTTTACTGTACAACTTATAAAAGACTGGATAACATTTCGTTGACATTGTCCTACTTTGAAGGGCAAAGGGTCCAAAGATGTTTCATATTTCTTGTCTGCACTACATCTCTCGAACCGTTTGAAGAATTCTGGCCAAATTTTGTGCAAAAAACAAAGTCTTGATTGTGCTTTGGTGACAGTGACCCCATTTTCCAGGTCGCAGAGTTTTTGTTTTGTTTGTTTGATTTGAAGTTTAACGTCCCCGTCAACACTGTATAGGCCATTTTGGAGACGTTGCTTCCAATTTTGTGGGACTTTTACCCGACATTGGGATGGAATGACATCCCAAGCCCTGTCGCCAAAGGAAACCAATAGGGTTTATAAGCATGGACGGACCGACTCGCATCGCTTTGCCTTGGCAGGCTTAGATCCTCCAAGTGGTTTAACAGTCCTCGTGTGCGGTCGGTTTCAGCTCTGCGTGGAAGCATCATGCAGCCCATCTATTTCTTCAAGCCCCGATGGGCGGGCATACTTATGCTGGGGATAGTCTTTTTCGCGCATGGGTGGCAGGGAGTTTATAGTCATTTCAAGAATATGTTGAACGTTGTTTCAATGCTCATTCACCGCCAAGCAAGTAGATGGAGGACCGTGTTGATTATCAGTAGTTCATGCTCTGCATATTTCCAAAAGATGAGGCGGCCGAAGGTGTTACACTTTCCTACCCCTTCCGTTCTAGTCACTCCTTGCCAGGTCCACTCTGGCATTAGGGTTCTCGATGGGGACGAGTTTGTCTGTCAGAGGTGTTGAAGAAATCACACAGTGCAGTCAGAACTTGTCTTTAACATAACACATTTTGTACCAGAAAGCCAAAACGGGTACCCTGGCAAACTGTGTAGACCCAGATCAGACGCCACAGAAAGCGGCGTCTAATCAGGGCCTACACTGTTTGCAAAACGTTCAGCCAGTTTCCAAATAAATATTGAAGAAAACATAACCTGACACCCCTAAATTTTGAAATGGACTCCTGCTTTATATGTAACGAGGAAGATTCCATCTCGTACTAAAAGGGTTAAACCTCATCTGAGTTGGTCATTACGGGCACTAACAATAGTTGCATGCCACTTACCAGATAATGAAAGTGTCAGTGCCATCAGGCGGTTGTTTGTAAATGCTCTTTGGAGATCGTGGGATCTTGCTGAAATGGTGTTACTTGATGGCAAATACTACTTCTGCTTCACGCTGCGCTTAATTTTTACATTCACTCCAGAAGAAAGTGTAGCCAGCACCAACGGCTTTTAAAAGTCCTTCCGCTGCAAATCGCGTTTACTCAGAGCTGCAATCACCACTCAGGGCTGTTCATCACTTAGGCTCTGTCACAACCAACACTGACGGTCCATTTGATAGCGAACATGCCATATTACCTTCGTCTTCTTTTTTGCTCATCTGTCACGTAGTGACAAGTTGAGCTTTTGTGATCACTTTTTGTCCGTCGTGCGTCCTTGCGTGAGTGCATATACAATTTCTTCAATTAAAACACTAATTGTATTTTGACCAAACTTCACAGTAATGATCCTCAATTGGTCCTCTTTTAAAGTTGTTCATACGGTTCGGGTCCATTGCACATCTAGGTTTCAGGAGCCAAAAATAGAAGCCAAAAATAGATTTTTTAAACTTAAACCTGAGAACCAATGGTCCTGTACCGCTCACCTGAGTGCTGAGCATTCATGGAGCCATTTAATTTATGCAGCCATTTGTTTTCTGAGAAGATTTTTGAAGGGTTGTTACCACGTCATCCATCATCGTCAGTTGAACACTTTTGTTCCTCCATCCTTAAAGGTTTCATAAATTCGTAAATTTCGTAAATTTCGTAAATTTGGCCTAGATATGCCCATTTGTTCTTCCAAATATAAATAAAAACGTTCGGCATGGCCGCTGTATTTGATTTCCATTTTATTGTTCCTTAAAGCTTTCATATGATATCTGATTACAAATGGACCAGTGCTCTCTGACAAAAACATCTTTTTTCATTTTCATATTAAGATGGCCTTGATCTTGAATGCTCATGTAGTTTCATTTTCCCATTTAGCTCCCTTCATCCACAAATTTTGCGAAAAATACACAGTTTTGACTTTTTCCCATATAAAAGTCTATTTGACCAAGTTTGGCCTCGACCTAAAATAGGTCTAGGTCATCCAGGGATCATCATTGGAAAGAAAAACTAAGGTTGGTTGAGTTCCAAATGATACATACCAAGTTTCAGGAAAATCAACCAAATGGTTTTTGAGAAAAAGATTATTGAAGGTCTATTACCTTATATGGGCATGGTGGCCATACAGATCATATAATTAATTTTCAATCCCTAGTTCTAAAGGCTTTCATATGAAATTTGGGTACAAATGGCGCAGTTGTTCCTTTGGAAAATAAGTTTTAAATTTCATATCCAAATGACCATTGGCCAATGTCATTGAAAGACCTTGACCTTGAATATTCGTGTAGTTTATTATACTCCTTAATCTAACTGTATCTACCAATTTCCAGATCACAGGCTGCAATTGTTTCCGAAAAATATATGGTTTTGACTTTTCCTCATGCATAAGCCCATGTGACCAAATTTGACCCGGGCGTAAAATAAGCCAGGGTCATACAGGGGTCAACATTTGAACAAACTATCACTAGCTCGAGACCCGAATCCTACATACCAAGTTTCATGATAATCGGCGCATTGTTACCGGGAAGAAGATTTTGATGGGGTTTTACCTGATATGAGCGGCCATATTGGTCATGTAACCAACTCACGAATTATGTTTCATTCCTCCTTCTTGTTCACAAGCTTGGATACAAAATGCTCAGTGGTTTCTGAGGAAAATAAGCTTCAATTTTAATAACTGAATGATCTTGGGCCAATGTCAAAGAATGACCTTGACCTTAAATACCCGTGTAGTTTCATCCACGCATTTAGCTAACTGCGAAACTTCCGGCCCACTGGTTCCGGAGGAGAGTTTTGAAGGGTTTTTACCTTGTTGTGGCCATAATCGTCATGTGACCTGGACCCCGCGAATAAACTTTCGTTCCCGCATCCCATGGTGCTCCACATGAAATTTGACTTCAATCGGCCCAATGGTTTCAGAGCAGAAATTGACAGACGACGCCTAATAGACAACGGAGCCTTGCCATACTCTAAGTTCACCCATGAGTGAGCTAACAATCATCTTTTTTGAAACCGCAAAGCCCAGGTCTTTGATATTTGGTATGAAGCTTTATCTAGTGGACCTCTATCCAGATTGTTCAAATTATAGCATTGAGACCAAAAATGGCTCCGCAATGGGGCCCACATATTTTACACGTATAGACTTATATAGGGAAAACATTTAAAAATCTATTTGTCTGAAATCAAATGGAACAGGTCTTTGATATTTGGTATGAAGCTTCATTTAGTGGACCTCTACCAAGATATAGCTTTGGGGGCGAAAATGGCCCCGCCCCGGGGCTCACATGTTTTACATAAACGTATATAGGGAAAACCTTTAAAAATATTCTTGCCGGAAACCAGAAGGCCCGGGCCTTTGATATTTAGTATGAAGCTTCATCTGGCGGACCTCTACCAAGACTGTTCAAATTATAGCCTTTAGGTCCAGAAATGGTCCCATCCCGGGCCTACATATTTAACATAGACTTATGACGGGGAAATCCTTAAAAATCCTCTTGTCTGAAACCAGAGAGCCTAGGTCTTTGATATTTGGTAAGAAGCTTCATCTAGCGGAGCTCTACAAAGATTGTCAAATTATAGCCTTGATGCCAAAAATGGTACCGCCCCGGGGTCCAAATGTTTTAAAGGGAACACCTTAAAAATCTTCTTGTCTGAAACCAGAAGGCCCAGCCCTTTGATAGTTGGTAAGAGGCTTCAACTAATGGACCGCTACCAAAGTTGTTCAAATTATAGCCCTGGGGCCAAAATTGGCCCCGACCTGGGGCCCACTTGTTTTACATAGACTTTTAATGAAAAAAAAAAAAAAAAACAACTTTTAAAATCTTCTTGTCTGAAACCAGAAGGCCCAGGTCTTTGATACATGTAGTTGGTATGAAGCTTCACCTAATGGACCTCTACCAAGGTTGTTCAAATTACAGCCCTGGGGCCAAGACTTTTAATGAAAATACCTTGAAAAATTTTCTTCTCTGAAACCAGAAGGCGCAGGTCTTTGGTATTTGATATTAACGTTTCAGCTAGTGGACCTCTACAAAGATTGATCAAATTATAGCCTTGGGGCCAAAAATGGCTCCGTCCCCGCCCACATGTTTTAAATAAACTTTAGCAAGGAAAACCTTCAAAATCTTTCTATCTGGAACAAGAAGGCCCAGATCTTTGATAATCGAAGATAGCTTAAATCGTTCTGCTCAGATGAACAAGATGGCCACTAGAGCTAAAATAATAATAATAAAAAAACTTTTAACAACAAATGCCCCTATAGCCTTTGGCCAATTTTCACAGTTATGTTGCTTAGGTGACCCTCTACCAAAATAATTCAAATCGTATGGCTCGGATGAACAAAATGGCCACCAGAGCTGAAAAAAGAAAATCATCAACAATTTGCTTTAATGCCAACATCTTCTAAACCCGTCAACCAATTTCAATAAAACTTCATAGAAATGTTGCTAATGTAACCCTCTACTAAACTAGCTAAAATCGTTTGGCTTGGTTGCATAAGATGGCCACCAGAGATAAAAACAGAAAAATGGTCAGGCATTTGCTTTAAATGCCAACTTCCCCTAAACCCTTGGGCAAATTTGATTCCAACTTCACAGGAATGTTGCTTAGTTGACCATCTACCATTTTACTCAAAATTTTTATGCTCTGATGAACACGATGGCCGCCAGAACTTTTGAAGCACTGTGACATCTTGAAATCAGGTGAGCGATTCAGGGCCATCTTGGCCCTCTTGTTTCAAAACATACCTAATGATTTTCAGGTCCAGCGGTGAATTATGGATATCCATAATTCGAATTATGGATATCCATAAATCGAATACTGATTAAATAATAAAACGACACCCCATACATTTGGAGCATAAGCCCGGGTTGCGCGGATGGTTATGCTTAGGCATGCCAATCATACCCCACAGCATGCTACTGCTGAGTGCTGCATCGCCGTTTGGGCAGTTGAATCAAAGTAATGTTTTGTTGCTGTTTTTTTTTTCGACCAAGCTGAAGAAGCAGACCTAAAGGACTTGAGAGCTCCAGCTATCCGGATTAGTGGTCCACAGGCTTTAGTGAATAAACGCATTTCTTTCTATTATCAAAATACTAACTTATTACCTCCTAAGCCTAAGACGTCTTTACGTCTTTACATCATCTTAAACTAGGTATTCAAGAATTTCATAAGAAGTTTGTTTTGGCCCCTGCAGACAAGGCCGCTAACAACGTCGTCGTTGTGTGACGGCTCCACTATGTTAACACGCTTAAGCAGGAGCTTGGTGGTACTAAGGCCTATGAACTTCAGCCTTTAGCTGAAGAGAGATATAGTAGATGAAAATATTTGTCATTCAACCACCAAGTTTGTTGTGTGTGATACAGAAGGCCAAGACAAGCTTCCTACGCTATACTGGTTACCAAAACTTCATAAAAGACCTTACAAAGCACGGTTTATTGCAAATTCTAGCTCTTGCACTACCACTGAACTTCCTAAATTATTAACTTCCTGACTTACTGCTATTAAAACGCATGTGAAATCTGTTTTGGTCTATAAAAAAATTCGAATGAGGTTTTAAATAAATTGAAATCCAGACGTTTTCGTGCTTCTAGTCTGTCTACTTACGATTTTTCCATTCTTAACACTACACTTCCTCATAATCTTATAAAAGAAAAGCTTAATGATTTAATTGAATGGACTTTTCACAGAGAAGATTATCTCTATCTTGCATGTAATGTCAGACATGCATTTTTCACTTCTAAAGAGCATAAGAATTATACACTTTGGTCATGTCAGAAAGTGTGTGATGCCCTCACCTTTCTACTTGACAATATTTATATTAGATTCGGTACTAAGTTATTTAGACAAATTGTGTGTATTCCGATGGGTACGATTGCGCACCTCTTATGGCTACTCTGTTCTTGTATTGTTATGAAAGAGACTTCATGTTGTCGCTTTCCATTGATAACCAATCTGAAATTATTGAAGCTTTTAGCTCCACTTCTAGATATTTAGATGATTTATTAAACATTGATAATACTTATTTCGATGGTTTGATCAGTCAGATTTACCCCCAGAACTTCAGTTAAATAAAGCAAATTCTTCTGATACCGAGGCCCCGTTTTTGGATTTACATCTATCTATTGTAGATGGGTTTGTTGCGTGCAAAATTTATGATAAACGAGATGACTTTGATTTTGAGATTGTAAATTTTCCTTTTTTGGATGGTGATGTTCCTCGTGTGCCATTCTATGGCGTTTATATTTCGCAATTAATTCGATTTGGTAGAGTGTGTAGTCATGTATCTGACTTCAACACTCGTAATAAATTATTAACGGCTAAACTTCTTAATCAGGGTTATACTGTACCATAAACTAAACAAAGCATTTTCAAAATTTTATAGACGCCATTCTGATTTAATTTCAAAATTCATTATTGGACTTAAATCTCTTCTAACAAGGTCTATCGGAACCCGAATTTTATGGTGATTTAGTATATCAATTCAGAAAAATATATAACCGCAATGACTTCAGCACCAAATTTCGTAAAATCATTCTTCGATATAAAAAGATTGGGTACAACATGGCTGTTATACGACAGACTGCATGCATGGTAGTTAACCCAATCACGGTTGGCAACTTTGCTTCCCTCTTTAATTGCAAGCCGGTGGATCAGGCCTCAGATTCTATGACGGTTCCAACGTAAAGGCTTATTGAGAATTAGAGAGATCTAATTCAAGGTAATGTTGGTTGGTGCCTGATGCACTGTCTCTGGTCGGGCCCATCGGAGTCTAACTGTTGGTTTACTTTTGCTCCAGCATTTCAGTGGTTTTTTGCTGTCGAGTCCTCACCGTTGTCCCACCTCTATGGTTCTTTGATTATTTGTGTTCACGGAGATGTTGCACTGATGAGTTAGGAGGCCTTCATGCGGACTGAACAAATTATTCGTCTAAATCGCGACGGAAGTAAGGGCGAGGATTGTGGCCACGTATGTTACAACGCATAATGTAGTAATGTAGTAATTTCTTCATTTTGAAATTTTTACTACATTATGCGTTGGCATAGTCGACGCGAAATGAAATAAAATGTCGTTTTTACTTCATTATGCGTCGATACTAAGAGGTTTGAGCAAAATGAAAGAATTATTTCATTTTGCGGCGATGGGTGGCATACTTAATTTAACTTCATTATGCGTCAACAGTTTGTTTGTTTGATTTGAGGTTTAACGTTCCCGTCAAGACTATTTAGGTCATTTTGGAGACATTGCTTCAAATTTTATGGGACTTTTACCCGATATTGAGATGAAATGACATCTCAATCGCTGCCGTCCAATTAAAAGCAATAGGGTTTATATGCATGGATGGGCCGACTCGCAGCAGTTTTCCTGGACAGGCTTAGACCTTCTAAGCAGATTACGAGGACTCATGTACGGGCGGTATCAGCTCTGCGTGGAAGCATCGTGCAGCCCATCTATTTATACCCCCGGCATACGAAGTATGCAAGGGGGTATATAGTTTTTGTCCATTCTGTCTGTCTGTCTGTCTGTCTGTCTGTCTGCCTGTCTGTCTTTTGTTTGATTTGTTTGATTTGTGTTGAGCCTTAAAACACAAATGAGGGAAAGACATCAGGCATGAGACCAAAATAGCGCAAGGCGTACGATTTTAATTCTACTGGCTTAATCAAATACAATGAAATTCCACTATTAAGACCACCTAAAATTAATACAAATTTTGTTTTTAAAGCATATTTGGAAGGTTAAAGCTACATTTTCTTTGTGATTTTGACCTTCAGTGTGCTTTTGTGGAAGACCGTCTTTTGGACTGTTCAACTGTGGTCTTAAAGACCACTTTTGAACCGTCTCAAATGTGGTCTAAATTGTAGGAATTTAACTGTATTGCTTCCTAAGTCTTTTCGAAGACAGCTATGGTCTACCATCATTACTTCATTATGCGTCGATATGGTGCATATCAACGCGAAATGAAATATTTTTTTTACTTCATTTCGCGTCGACTATGCCAACGCATAATGTAGTAAAAAAAATCAAAATGAAGAAATTACTACATTACTACATTATGCGTTGTATCACACGTAAAATCGATTTAAGCCCCCCCCCCCCCCCCCCCTCCCCCAGTGGAATTCTTTCCACTGACCGTTCCAAGGCGGTTCTTCTGTGGCGGTTTATTTATGTTGTTGTTTGTTACTACTCATTGTGTGTATCACTTGTGTCTTTTTGTTTTGGGTGGCCATTTGGCCATTTTGTGGGAAAGTAACTGTCCTTATGGCCATCCTTTGTTTGGGTTTCCGTTGTGGTCTGGTCGCTTCGCGTTTATGTTTCTTTCCCTTTGGTGTCTTTGGTGGGTGGAGTGGGTTAATTGTATCGATTCCTGATCTTTGTTTTACTTCTACTTTGTTAACACCTAAAAAGAAGATGTAGCCTTGCAAACAGTGCAGGCCTAGATCAGACGCCGCAAGACGCGGCGTCTGATCAGAGCTTACACTATTTGCAAAAGGTTCAGCCATTTTCCAAATCAATTTTGGAGAAAACAAAACCTGACACCCCTAAATTTTGAAATTGACTCCTACTATATATAAGGAGGAATGTTCCATTTGGTACAAAATGGTTAGGTGTCTTATGTAGTTATTCTGTACACAAAACGTGGTGGACCTTGAACACATGCCGCGTTCTATGGCGTCTGAACTGGTCAACACTGTTGACAGCGAGCGACTCAAGAATGGAGCGCTAGGCATCGTTGCTTCCAATTCTATGGGACTTTTATCCGACGTTGAGATGAACACATACTCCCCGAACAAACCAGTAGGGTTTATATGCAGGGACAGCCCGACTCGAACAACTTTGCCGGGGCAGTCTTAGACCTTCTAAGCTGTTTACCAGTAGTACTACTCATGTGCGGTCGGTTTCTTTGTTTTTTTTTTTTTTTATTATTATTATTTAAGGTTAAACGTCCTCGTCAACACTGTAAAGGTCATTTTGGAGACTTTGCCTCCAATTGTGTGGGACTTTTACCCGACATTGAGATGTAATGACATCTCAAGCCCTGTCGCCCAATGAAACCAATACGGTTTATTAGCATGAGCGGTCCGCCTCGCACCGCGGTTCCTGGACAGGCATAGGTCCTCTAAGTGGTTTACCAGTACTCGTGTGCGGTCGGTGTCAGCTCTGCGTGAAAGCATCATGCAGCCCATCTATTTCTTCAAGCCCCGATAGACGGGGCGCGATACGTTTTCGTATGACGAGACTTGTGTTATCCTCGTAACCCCGTAACAAGCTCGGATGCGAGTCTGAATGGTGATCTGGCGGTCGCACGTTCGATACACGTCGGGTCGGCAATAATCTTTCGTGGAGTCTACAATTCTCTCTCTTCCGCTAGCAGGTCTCGGTAGCTCAGTCAGATGCGAGTCTGAATGGTGATCAGGAGGACTCGGGTTCGATACCTGCCGCTGTAGGCAACAAACATTCGTTTAGATTGATCAAGAAACCTTTTCAGCGGTTATTCTCTCTCAAGAAGGACAGTTTTTAGTTTCGGCGAAAACATGTGCACTGTATGATTAACCGATTATGTATTCACCTTATTTGCATAATCTGCTGGTTCCTAGTCTGAAAGTTATCAGTGTTGGAAAAACAGGTAACCAGACCCCCCGGGGGTCTGGTTACCTGTTTTTTCCGGGGTCTGGTTACCTGTTTTTTTCCAATATTGGCAATGCGCAAGCTGAGAGCTAGCAAATAATGCAAATATGGTGAATAAGCCTGCCCCAGAAATATAGCTAGGTGAAATGACCGGCTCGATATGATCTAAATAGTGTTGACTGGGCCAGAACAAACAAACTCATCTGCTGATTCAAGCAGTGACGTTTCTGGCGAAAGAGTATGCACTGTACTGTAAAAGCACGCCCATCGGCCCCCGCCCATCGGGGCTTGATGAAATAGATGGGCTGCATGATGCATCCGCGCAGAGCACACGAGTACTGGTAAACCGCTAAGAGGATCTAAGCCTGCCTAAGCAAAGTGGTGCGAGTCGGACCGTCCATGCTTATAAACTTTATTGGTTTCATAGGGCGACAGGGCTTGAGATGTCATTTCATCTCAATGTCGGGTAAAAGTCCCACTAAATTGGAAGCGACGTCTCCAAAATGACCTCTACAGTGTTGACGGGGACGGTAAACCTCAAATCAATCAATCAATAAGCACCCGCATGCAGGAAAGTGACCGGTTCGATATGACCTAATTAACGCTAAACTCCAAACAAACCAACCCCTATTATTATTATTATTATTATTATTATTATTTTATCTTTGGAAGACTGATCATACTGCGTGGTTCGAGTGCACATACTAAACTGCGTCTTCGATGGGCGCACAAAATATTTCACATTTGCGCATGACATCCCAGCAGGCACATGACGTAATTGTGACGTCACATCAACGTCCGTGTAAAGTCATGACTTTTATGCAACGTTACATCTACGACGCTGCACCGACGTGGATTTGACGTTGCCCTTGCGATGTGTGGCTTGTGTGTCTACTCGGATGCATCACGAAAACGTGCCTAAATACGAGGGTAGGCTGAAAAGTTCTGAGCCTGACCAAGATCCAATGGTTTGTCCATGCTGAAAGTGCCTCATTTTTCAACAGTAGTCTCCCTTCCTGTCCACACACTTCCTCCAGCATCTTCCTCCAGCGATGCCGGAGTCCTTGGATCCCAGGTTCAGTCTGGTCAACTTTTGGTCAGACGTCAAAAGCCGTGGCACCCATCTGGCGGAAACCTTCGACATTCCTAATTCACTGTGTAGAATGTTCTCTACTCGTTCACGGGAAGGCCCCCGCCCATAGGGGCTTGAAGAAATATATGGGCTGCATGATGCTTCCACGCAGAGCTGAATCCGGCATGCACATTAATACTGGTAAACCGCTTAGAGGATCTAAGCCTGTCCGGGAACCGCAGTGCGAGGCGGACCGTCCATGCTAATAAACCCTATTGGTTTCATTGGGCGACAGGGCTTGAGATGTCATTTCATCTCAATGTCGGGTAAAAGTCCCACAAAATTGGAAGCAACGTCTCCAAAATGACCTTTACAGTGTTGACGTGGGCGCTAAACCTCAAATCAACCAACCATCTACTCGTTCACGGGAGATGCCAACAGTGTAAACTAGCTGACTGATTCACAGTTAAACGCCGGTCATCCATCACGGTCCTGTGCACTTGGCTGATGGTTTCCTCAGTTGTTGCCGTTGTGGGTCGTTCACACCGGTCATCATCTTCGAGGCTGTCCTTGCCCATCTTAAAATTTGCTGCCCACCTTTTCACGGTTGCATACAGAGGAGCATCACCCCCAAATGTAGCAACCATATCGGCATGAATGTCCTTAGGAGCTAACCCCTTTTTATGTAGGTACTTGCTGACACAACGATGCCAGATTTTGTCCATTTTCTCAAAAACGTGCCAGTATCAATTTTCAAAGTCTAGAATTTCTAAGTTATTGCAGGTAAACTTGAACTCATTTGAGTCAAATCAAGTAATAAAGGTTTGGATTTAATGAATACAAAATTTCATGGCTCTTCGATGCCTGCTTCTTGGTCAGGCTTAGAACTTTTCAGCCTACCCTCGTACTTTTGACCCCTCAAACTTAAACCACACTTTTATGTAGTAAAACTGGGGTTTACGTTTTTTTTTTCTCTTTTTCTGCCCAAAACCAAATAAGTGGATACTAGTAAGAACCGCCTCGCCGAAGCGGTTCTAACGAGTTTCCACAATCTCCGTTTTGAACAGAAATATAAGAAAAAGCAGATTTTTTCATACCGACCCGCACACCAGTACTGGTAAACCTCTTAGACGATCTAAGCCTGCCCAGGCAATGTGGTGCGAGTCGGCCCGTCCATGCTTATAAACCCTATCGGTTTCATTGGAAGGCAGGGTTTGAGACGTCATTTCATCTCAATGTCGGGTAAAATTCCCCCAAAATTGGAAGCAACGTCTCCAAAATGTTTACAGTGTTGACGGGGACGTTAAACTCTCCCTCAAATCTCCGTCCCTCCCTCCCTCATTTTATGGTGGTAATATATTTGAACAGGCGTTCTCAATATTAATATAGCAATATACAATTGAACTTCAGTAACTCGAATACATTTAGAACCATCAAAATTTGTTCGAGTTAGGGGTAGTTCGATCTAGAGAGAGTAAACTATAGCCCCAGCAGGCACATGACGTAATTGTGACGTCACATCGACGTCTGTTCAACGTCATGACGTTTATACAACGTCACATCAACGTCGGTGCAACGTCGTGACGTTGCACCAACGTTGATTTGATGCTGCCAAAGCGACGTATTCCTGCTTGGGCCTATCTAACTATCTTTATATTCTATCTATCCGGTCATACAGTTGAGGTAACATGTCATCCTCACTAAAGAATATCTTTACACTCTTCCATAAAATAAAGAAATGTTGTGGATAATCATTAGAATCACCTCGTCGAGGCGATTCTAATGAGTACATACAACATTATTTCAAAACTTCAAATCAGGAAAAACCTCGCCAAAATAGTCAGGGAGCAACGGGAAAAAATCTCTAAGGATAGATCAAAAGCGAGTTCGAATTACCCGAGGAAAACGGGGCCCCCGCCCATCGGGCTTGAAGAAATAGATGGGCTGCATGATGCTCCACGCAGAACTGAAATCCGACCACACACGAGTTCTGGTAAACCGCTTCGAGGATCTAAGCCTGCCCAGGCAAAGCGGTGCGAGTCGGATCGTCCATGCTTATAAACCCGGCGACAGGGCTTGAGAAGTCATTTCATCTCAATGTCGGGTAAAAGTCCCACAAACTGGAAGCAACGTCTCAAAAATGACCTATACAGTGTTGAAGGGGACGTTAAACCTCAAATCAAACAAAACCCGATGTAAACGAGCCACCCGTGGTTTCATTGTACATGTAAATTTAATAGAATGACTTTTCTAAAAAAAAACAATAAATCATTTAGTCTTTTTAAGTTGAAATAATTACATTTTATACCGAAAGTCTAATATCGGTTAAAATTTCTGCGCTATTTTCTTTCTTTGCATTGCCCTGCCTCCCCTCGTTATATTTATAGGTTTTATATCAAAGAACGGTATGAGTGAATCCCGAAAAAAAGACAATGGTATTACATAAAAATAGGATAAATTTTAGTAAATAAACAAAAGAATCAAAAGTAAAATACCAAAAGCTAGGATATCCTTCATTATTGTGAAACGCATGCGCAATGTAGCGACCTAATCACGTAAATAAAATCCATCGAGTCTAAATATAGACATCTTCAGACACGCTACAAACAGGGGAAGACTGGATAAGTACATACGTACGTATGAACACTAGTTCTTTTTTTTTCATCTGCAATTGATATTGGCCTAGTTTCGCTGCAATCTAGATTTACATTTTGTATAGTCGTACATCATTTTACATGTTTGTGTAGAATTATTTGCAAACACATGCTAGTGCACTTTTATTTGTAGGCCTATATACTCAGTATGCCCAGGACACTGGTCTATTAGGCCCAATGTTACAGTTGTAAAAGAGAATCAATCTAGCAAACGGACTAAGTAATGCCTTAGTATAGGGGACCCAAGTGACATGCTTTGTTTACAAGTTTGTCTAAAAATAAACGAAATGCGCATCATCAACAGCAAGTTTGTGTGCACAAAATCAATAACATAAAGATTGAATAAAAAGTTGATCTGTACTTCTGGTACGAATGAATACGTTTTCATGGGAATTAACTCTTTTTTGCCCCGACTAGTTTTGGCTCCCTCCTAGCCAGCACACAGTGACGGTGACATCGATACGACGTTGGCACATCAACGATGTTGGCCTAACGTTCGCCAGCTGGGCCGTTTATCAGTGGGTACTGGGTATCAAAGAATTTGTTCCTATTAAAGGAGAAAATTCTTTTCTTCGAGAAATCGACGCTTTGAGGTAAGTGTTTACGCCCTTTTCAAGGGACAAGGAAAAAACAGGATGTCACCAAAGTTGTCTCCCTTGCAACATGGCGGACGGGACGGGGAGGAACATTTTAACCCATATATGCCTAGCGGCCCTTTTCTGGGACATTTGCAAACAATGCAGATCCAGACCAGACCCCGCGTCTGATCTGGATCTACACTGTATCCTTAAAGAACATTCGGGTTTACAAACAAAAACAAACCACACCCCTACCAACTCCAAACTATAAACTAGGTGGAAAATTCCTTTGTCTTATGGGTTAAGGCATCTGAGGCAAGCGACCACATCATGATTTCATGATCGAGATGCGAAGAATTGCACGTCTAGGTCTGGACTTCGCTTTGGCTTGTTTACTAAAAATTCTCATGCACGAAAATGGCGAACGATGAGTAATGACTGTATTTTCATAATGACTAATACAGTAGTCATTATGAACCGCATAGCTTAGTATATTATTACCGCATAGCTTAGCGGTAGGAGTAACGACTAACGATGATAATGTTTTGGGGTTATACCCGAGGCTAGGACTGGACAGCGAAAATATAATTATGTAGACCAAAATATCCCGCTGCTCACTCTACAGCACAAATGGAGCAATTTCAAAGACCCCCTCTTCAAAGACGATTTGGAATCCCATTGGTTACACGGAACGGAGCAGTTAATGATGGGTATATATATAACGTCGCCATTGTGATTACGCGGAACGGAGCAACAACGTGTTATTATATCGCGCCCGCCCATTGAGTTACGTGGTCCTGTGTGGGTACATATCACGCCCACCAATTGAAGGAGTGCTCGGAACGGAACAGTTTCGTGGGTGGGTACATATCTCGCTCGTCAATTGAACGATTGCTTGGAATGGAACATGTACCTTGGTGGATACATATCGCCCGCCCATTGATTGCACGGAATGGAACAGTTAAGTGTGGGGGTGTATATCACGGATGTATGCATTGATTGAGCGCGTGTGGATAGTACATGGTATGCAGATGGCAGTGGGCTACTTTTTTGTGACCTTGACCCCAACATGGCCCCAAGGTCAAAGGTCAAAAAGTATGACTTTTCCATATCTTAGGTTACAGTTTTGAAACTTTGCACGTGGATAGTATATGGTATGTAGATGGCAGTGGGCTACTTTTTTGTGACCGTGACCCCAACATGGCCCCAAGGTCAAAGGTCAAAAAGTAAGACTTTGCCATATATTTAGTGTCATTCAAAGAAAAAGCGGGTATTTGCGATGGTATACCATCGACTGCGCAATCTAGTTATTAATATTATTATCAACTCAGTCATCGTTTTCTATATTTATTATTATTACTGATGAATTTTCAGCAAGAGTTTATTCATTTTTTCCCAACACATATATAACAATAAATAAAAATAAATAATAATAATAATAACTAGATCGCGCAGTCGATGGTATACCATCGCAAATACCCGTTTTTTCTATTCTGACCTTTGACCTTGGGGCCATGTTGGGGTCAAGGTCACACAAAAAGTAGTCCAATATGTTCTACATTCCAAGGGCTAGCCACTAATCCAGTTTCGGAAGTGCAATCCCAACAGTTTAGAAGATATGATAAAGTCATACTTTTTGACCTTTGACCCTGGGACCATGTTGGGATCAAGGTCACACGAAAAGTATTCCAATATGTTCTACATTCCAAGGGCTATCCACTTATCAAGTTTCGGAAGTGCAATCCCAGCAGTTTAGAAGATATGATAAAGTCCTACTTTTTACATTTGACCCTGGGGCCATGTTGGGGTCAAGGTCACAGGAAAAGTATTCCAATATGTTCAACATTCCAAGGGCTATCCACTTATCAAGTTTCGGAAGTGCCATCCCGACAGTTTAGAAGATATGATGATGTCCTACTTTTTGACCTTTGACCCTGGGGCCATGTTGGGGTCAAGGTCACAAAAAAGTAGCACACTGCCATCTACATACCATGTACTATCCACATGCAAAGTTTCAAAAGTGTAACTTGAACTTCAGTGGTTGCAGAGGAGATCCATTTACAAGAAACGTGACGGACGGACAGACGGGCGGATAGACGGACTGACGCCCACTCAACTCTGGTACGAAAACAATATACCCGATTTTTCTTCGAAAAAGCGGGTATAATAACAACACTAACTAGATTGCGCAGTCGATGGGAAATCATCGCAAATACCCGCTTTTTCTATGAATAACACTAATGACTATGTTTTAGCTGGCCAAAAGTACATGTTAGTAAAAAAAAAAAAACTAGATGCAGTCGATGATATACCATCGCAAATACCCGCTTTTTCTATGTATAACACTAATGACTATGTATTAGCTAGCCAAAACTACATCCGCCCCCGCCCATAGGGGCTTGTAGAAATATATGGGCTGCATGATGCTTCCACGCAGAGCTGAATCCGGCCCGCACACTAGTACTGGTAAACCGCTTAGAGGATCTAAGCCTGTCCAGGAACCGCGGTGCGAGGCGGACCGTCCATGCTAACAAACCCTATTGGTTTCATTGGGCGACAGGGCTTGAGATGTCATTTCATCTCAATGTCGGGTAAAAGTCCCACAAAATTGGAAGCAACGTCTCCAAAATGACCTTTACAGTGTTGACGGGGACGTTAAACCTCAAATCAAACAAACCAAAACTACATGTTATTTAAAAAAAAAGTTGCAAAGAACATTCTAACTGATAAGCAAAGTCATACTTTTTAACCTTTGAACTTGGGGTTATGTTGAGGTCCACCAAAAGTATCCCAATTTATTCTATATTCCAACAGCCATCCAATAACCAAGTTTCAGAAGTGTAACTCTTATAGTTTAGAAGATATGGCAAAGTCATACGTTTTTACCTTTGACCTGGGGTCATGTTGAGGTCAGGACACACCAAAAGTATCCAGATTTATTCTATATTCCAAGGGCCATCCAATAATCACATTTTTAGAGTGAGTGAGTGTTTCAGTTTTACGTCCCACCAACAGCTAAGGTCATACGGAGACGGGACCTCGGTTTAAAGACTCATCCGAAAGTCTGGAGAAGCCCGGGATCGATCCTGCGATCCCTGGTTTACAAGGCGAGTAGCGTAACCACTACACCACAGAGGCTTCTCACATTTTTAGAAGTGTAACTACAATAGTTTTGAAGATATGGCAAAATCATACTTTTTTACCTTTGATCTTTGGGTCATGTTGAGGTCGAGGTCACACCAAAAGTAGCCCAACATATGCTATATTCCAAGGACAATCCAATAAGCAAAGTTTCAGAAGTGTAACTCGAATAGTTTAGGAGATATGGCAAATCATACTATTTGACATTTGACCTTGGGGCCATGTTGGG
This sequence comes from Lucinisca nassula, assembly GCA_963580285.1. NCBI lineage: Eukaryota > Metazoa > Mollusca > Bivalvia > Lucinida > Lucinidae > Lucinisca > Lucinisca nassula. The sequence continues at coordinate 109,667,796 of OY757012.1, read as the reverse complement.
GTCAAGGTCACAAAAAGTAGCCCACTGCCATCCACATATCATGTACTATCCACATGCAAAGTTTTAAAAGTGTAACTTCAGTGGTTGCAGAGGGAATCCATTTACAAGAAACGTGACAGACGAACGGACGGACAGACGGACTGACGCCGGACTCAACTGTGGTACGAAAACAATATACCCGAATTTTCTTCGAAAAAGCGGGTATAACAAGTTGCAAAGATAAGCAAAGTTTCAGAAGTGTAACTCCTATAGTTTAGAAGATATGACAAAGTCATACTTTTGAACTTTGATCTTGGGGTGAGGTTGAGGTCGAGGTCACACCAAAAGTAGCTCAATTTATTCTATATCACAAGGGCCATCCAATAACCAAAGTTTCAGAAGTGTAGCTCCAATAGTTTAGAAGATATGGCAAAATAATACTTTTTGACCTTTGACCACGGGGTCATGTTGAGGACGAGGTCACACCAAAAGTAGCCTAATATATTTTATATTCTAAGGGCCATCCAATATGCAAAGTTTCAGAAGTGTAACTCGAGTAGTATAGAAGATATGGCAAAATCATACTTTTTGACCTTGACCTTGGGGTCATGTTGAGGTCAAGGTCATCCCAAAAGTAGCCCAATTTAATCTATATTCCAAGGGCCATCCAATAAGCAAAGTTTCAGAAGTGTAACTCACATAGTTTAGGAGATATGGCAAAAGTCATACTTTTTGACCTTTGACCTTGGGGCCATGTTGGGGTCAAGGTCACAAAAAAGTAGCCCACTGCCATCTACATACCATGTACTATCCATATGCAAAGTTTGAAAAGTGTAACTTCAGTGGTTGCAGAGGAGATCAATTTACAAGAAACGTGACGGACAAACAGATGTCCGAACGGACGGACGGGCGGACGAACGGACGGAAAACCGGGCGCCTATTTCGAGCCATGCTAATAGCAGGCGCGACAATGACTTATACGTCTAAACAACTAGACTGTTTTTGAAATAATTTCAAAAAAAAATTTCCTTTTGGTCAGTTGCTCAAATTTTTCAATTCACAACATATTACCAACTATTTCATTTGTACAGAATTGATTAAGAGAGCGATGCAGGGCCATCATGGCCCTCTTGTTTTTAGCTCACCTGGACAATGCTCAAGGTAAGCTATTGTAATCACCCTTGGTCCGTCGTACGTGCGTCGTCAACATTGACCTTGTTCACGCTTTAGAGGTCACAGTTTTGTTTCAATCTTCATGAAACTTTACCAGAATGTTTGTCTTGATGATATCTGGAACTAGTTCGAATATGGATCATGTCGGATTAAAAAGTAGGTCACTAGGTCAAATTTCTTGACTACCTTGTTCACCCTCTAGAGACCACAGTTTTGCTTCAGTCTTCATGAATCCAGAATGCTTGCCTTGATGATATCTAGGTAAAGTTCGAATATGGATCATGTCAGATCCAAAACTAGGTCACTAGGTCAAATTTCTTTAAAACCTTGTTCACCATCCAGAAGCCATCATTTTGCTTTAATTTTCATGAAATTTTAGCAGAATGTTTGCCGCAATGATATCTGGGTCAGGTTTGAATATGGGTCATGTCGGGTCAAAAACTAGGTAACCAGGTCAAATTGCGTTAAAACCTTGTTCACCCTCTAGAGACCACAATTTTGCTTCAGTCTTCATATGACTTTACCAGTATGTTTGTCTTGATGATGTCTGGATCAGGTTTGAATATCGGTCATGTCGGAGAAAATATAGGTCACTCGGTCAATTTTTTTGAAAATTTTGTTCACCTTCTAGCAACCACAGTTTTGTTTCAATCTTCATGAAACTTTACGAGAAAGTTTGCCTTGATGTCAAGTTTGATTTTGGGTCATGTCAGATCCAAAACCAGTTCAACTAGGTCAAATTTCTTTAAAACCTTGTTCGCCCTGTAGAAGCCATAATTTTGCTTCAATCTTCATGAAACTTTACAAGAATGTTTGCCTTGATAGGTCATGTCAAGTCAAAAACTAGGTCACAGGGACAAATTTCTTGAAAACCTTGTTTATCCTCTGGAGACCACAATTCTGCTTCAATCTCCATATAACTTTACCAGAATGTTTGTCTTGATAATATCTGGACCAAGTTCGAAAATGGATCATGTCGGATCAAAAACTAGGTCACTAAGTCAATTTTTTTAAAAACCGTGTTCGCCCTCGAGAGACCACAGTATTGCTTCAGTCTTCATGAGAGAATGTTTGCTTTGGTGATATCTAGGTCAAGTTCGAATATGAGTCATGTCAGACCACAAACTAGGTCACTAGGTCAAATTTCGTTACAACCTTGTTCACCCTCTAGAGGCCTAAGTTTTGCTTCAGTCTTTATGAAACTTTACCAGGCTGTTTGCCTTGAAGATATCTGGGTCAAGTTAGAATATGGAGCATGTCGGGTCAAAAACTAGGTCACTAGGACAAATTTCTTTAAAACCTTGTTCACCATCTAGTGGCCCCAGGATTGCTTCAATCTTCAGTCCGTGGTTTGTTTGTTTGATTTGAGGTTTAACGTCCCCGTCAACACTGTAAAGGTCATATGGAGACGTTGCTTCCAATTTTGTGGGACTTTTACCCGACATTGAGATGAACTGACATCTCAAGCCCTGCCGCCCAATGAAACCAATACGGTTTAAAAGCATGGACGGGCCGTCTCGCACCGCTTTACCTGGGCAGGCTTAGATCCTCTAAGCGGGTATACCAGTACTCGTGAGCGGGTCGGTTTCAGCTCTGCGTGGAAGCATCACGTAGCCCATCTATTTCGTCAAGCCCCGATGTGCGGGGACCTCTTCAATCCGTGGAGGTGCCCAGGTCTTTGATATTTGGTATGAAACTTCATCTGGTGGACCACTGCTAAGATCGTTCAAATTATAGCCTTGGGACCAAAACGGCCCCGCCCCAGGGCCTACTGGCTTTACATAGGCTAATGTAGGGAAAACCTTTAAAACGTCTTGTCTGAATCTCCGTCTAGTGGACCTCCTCCAGGATTGTTCAAATTATTGCCATGGGGTAAAAAATGGCCCCACCTCGGGACCCAATGGTTTTACCTAGACTAACTTATGGCAAACATTTGAAGAGGGCCCAGGTCTTTTATATTTGGTATGATGCTTCATCTGGTGGATCGCTACAAAGATTGTTCAGTTTATGGCCCCGGGGGCCAAAAAATACCCCACTCCGGGGGCCAAAGCATAGACTAACATAGGGAAAACCTTTAAAGAATTCTTGTCTGAAACCAGATGGCCCAGGTCTTTGATATTTGGTATGGACCTCTACCAAGGTTCATGGGGCCCAAAATGGCCCCACTCTGGGGCCCACTGGTTTTGCAAAGACTTACATATGAAAACTTTTAGAAATCGTTTTGTCTGAAACCAGAAGGCCCAGGTCTTTGGTATTTGGTATGAAGTCTGGGGCCCACTGGTTTTACATAGACTTTTATGTGGAAAACGTCTAGAAATCTTTTTGTCTGAAACCAGAATGCCCAGGTCTTTGATATTTGGTATGAAGCTTCATTTAGCCGACCTCTACCAAGATTGTTTAAATTATAGCCCTGGGGCCAAAACTGGCCACGCCCCGGAGCCCACTGGCTTTACAAAGACTTACATCAATATAGTGAAAACCTTTGAAAATCTTTTTGTCTGAAGCCAGAAGGCACAGGTCTTTGGTATGAAACTTTGTCTAGTAGACCTCTACCAAGATTGTTCAATTTATGGCTCTTTGGCCAAAAATGACCACACTCTAGGGCCCACTGCTTTTACATAGACTTACATGTGGAAAATGTTTAGAAATCTTTTTGTCTGAAACCAGGCAGCCCAGGTGCTTGACATTTGGTATGAAGCTTCATCTAGCGGTCCTATACCAAGATTATTTAAATTATAGCCCTGGGGCCAAAAATGGCCACGCCCCGGGGCCCACTGGCTTTACATAGACTAACATAGTGAAAACTTTTAAGAATATTTTTGTCTGAGACCAGAAGGCCAATGCCTATGATATTTGGTATTAAGCTTCATTTGGTGGACCTCTACCAAGACTGTACATATTATACACCTGGGGCCAAAATTGCCCTGCCAGGGGACCCCCAAGCTCAGGTGAGCGATATAGGACCACCATGGCCCTCTTGTTTAGCTAACCTGACCGAAGGTCATGGTGAACTTTTGTGACCGTGATATGTCCGGCGTCGCCGTCCGTCGTCCGTGCGTAAACTTTTCTTGTGAACACTCTAGAGGCCACAGTTTTGGTACAGTCATCATAAACTTGGTCAGAATGATCATCATGACAATATCTCGGTCAGGTTCGAATATGAGTCATGTTGGATCACATTGGATAGCATTGGTCTTAAGTTTTGATCCGTTTGAGATAAAGCCTTCATATGTGGCATGTAGGTTTCTTGTGAAAAGGGCTTCCCATTCATACAAAAATTGACCTGTGACCTTGATATGTGACCTACTTTATCATAACTTTTGTTTTGTTTGTTTGATTTGAGGTTTAACGTCCCCGTCAACACTGTAAAGGTCATTTTGGAGACGTTGCTTCCAATTTTGTGGGACTTTTACCCGACATTGAGATGTAATGACATCTCAAGCCCTGTCGCACAATGAAACCAATACGGTTTATTAGCATGAACGGTCCGCCTCGCACTGCGGTTCCTGGACAGGCTTAGATCCTCTAAGCGGTTTACCAGTACTAGTGTGCGGGCCGGATTCAGCTCTGCGTGGAAGCATCATGCAGCCCATATATTTCTTCAAGCCCCTATGGCCGAGGGCTTATGAACCGTTTGAGATAGAACCTTCATATTTGGCATGTAGATATTTTGTGACAAGGGTTTTCCAATCATACAAGAAATTTTGACCTTTTGAATCATTAGAGATAGAACCTTCACATTTGGCATGTGGGTTCCGTGTGACAAAGGCTTCCAGCCCATACAAAATCTTTGACCTGTGACCTTGACATATCCGGTGTCGTCGAGCGTCGTGATTCGTACGTGCGTAAATTTTTATCATGAACACTCCACAGTTTTGATCAAATCATCGTCAACTTGGTCAAAATAGTCATCATGACAATATCGCGGTCAAGTTAGAATATGGGTCATGTCGGGTCAAAAAGTAGCTCTGTAGAACATACCTTAGAAAAACCTTGTGAACGCACTAGAGGCCAAAGTTTTAGTCCGATCTTCATCCAACTTGCTCAGAATGATCATATTGACAATATCTGGGTCAAGTATGAAGATGGACCATGCCGGGTCAAAAAGGTCAGCAGGTCAAATCATAGAAAAAACTTGTGAACACTTTAGAGGCCACAAGTATGGTCCGATCATCATCAGACTTGCTCAGAATGACCATCATGACAATATCTCGATCTTCATGTCCGGTCAAAAAGTAGGTCCGATAGGCCAAATTATAGAAAGAAAAAAAACAACAAACTTGTGAACACTCTATAGAGGCCACAGTTTTGGTCCGATCATCATCAAACTTGCTGAGAATGATCATCTTGACGATATCTCGGATAAGTTTGAATATGGGTAATGGCAGGTCAAAAAGTGGGTCAGTAGGTCAAATGATAGTAAAACCTTGTGAACACTCTTGTGGCCACAGTATTGACCCAATCATCATCAAACAGAATGATCATCTTGACAATATCTTGGTCAAGTTTGAATATGAATCGTGTCGGATCAAAAAGGAGGTCAGTATGTCAATTCAATGAAAAATCTTATGAACACTCTAAGAGGCCACAATTTTGGTCCAGTCATCATCAAACTTATTAACGCCCTCGCACAACGAAGAATTGAGGGGATATAGTATTTTTCTGTACGTAAGAATATATGCGAGTATGTTCGTACGGGCGTACATACATACGTACATTTATTTATGGATTTTAATAACAATTCACACAAATGTGACCCAGCTGGAAGCCAGTATCATTAGGTCGCCACAATTACGCAAAACCCCAAATCTTCGCATCATTCAACGGGTTTATAAGATGTTCTGCAGGCAGGCTTCGTGAACATGATGTAAACCATACCTTGTTCTGTTTTCATTTCAGGTTAACCGGTTGAAGCTTAAACCAGCCAACGAAGACAGATGTTCTCATAGCTAAAGTTTAGTACCCGCCAAGCAGACTCCCCACCGAGACGCTTTACTCCATATAAACAGACTGAATTTACCATAATTATTTACGTTCTATTTGTACAAGATTGTACTGGCGAATAGGTGGAAAATATGAACACCAAAACCATATTCAGAAATCTAGTAACTAACCAGTTTATGGAAGACTTCGATTATGTCCATACACGATTTTCCTTCCAAACCCTTTTTCATAAATCTGCATATTCCTATTGCTGCTGTCCATGTGGCTATGAACACGAGTATTTTAAATACATAATTGATGCCAATAATGTGGATGAAGAAATGTATCAGAAAGTTTTGCACAACATTCTCAGTGAAAAATGTCCGCATGTTAACGGACAGCCACCAGAATATATATCAGAGACCAATGTTTATGCTGTACAGATTGCAGCAGTTGTTGGTACCGAGGAAGCAGTTGAAGAGCATATGAAAGATTATCTGAGAATCAGAGGAGGAGGGATATTTAAATTAAGGGCTTGTGAAATAGCCACGTTGAGAGAAAAATACCAAGACTTAGTGCGGTGTTGTAAGGAGCTTCCAAAACTTTCTGGAATAATGAGTGGTTGGAAGACGCCAGTTCCTCCGGTTTTGCTGCCTGTTACAAATGGTTCTAAGAACGAAAATGGAACTACAATTGAATTAGCATTTCTTGAACACATAGAGTACTTCATTCGAAGCAGGAATATCACCGTACTGAAAAGCATTTTGTTGCCGTCCATTTGTCATGAACACTTAGAGAACGCGTTCAAGATGATCTTTAGGAATAACCTTGGAGACATGAGTGACTCATTAGTGGACTATTACATAGACCTTTTACAACGAGGGGTGTTTGACTTTCCAGACAGCTGTGCTGAGACTGCAATTATGTATAATCAGCCCAAGGTTTTACACAAGATTTTGAGTTCAAGATCGAGATGGAGCAGCGAAACGCAGCGTCGATTGCAGGAAGCATGTCAGTTAGTGGACAGGACAGAGTGTGAAATAATTTTGTCTCAGCACGATTTCCAGATGACTGAGCTTGGCTCAGAATCGAAACAAGTAAGTAGATTACTCGTTCTGCTGGCTGATTTTTATGATGACTTTAAGGATGAAATTGTTGATAAACTAAATACCATTCCAAGCTTACAAGAAGTTATAAATAAGCCAGTGACTCAGAGCTTTCCAGAGAAACGGTACTGGATTGTGACGCCACTGGCTCCCTTGCAGTATTACCTGGAGAAAAGTATTAGTGTCAGAAAACTTGATTCTCGCGTAGTTGAGACTATGTTGGAACTGGGAGCCAGCATTGATACATGTGATGCAATTATCCCGCCAAATGGACACGCGCTTCATTCAGAATATTGGAGTACAGTGTCCACTGGGGATCCACTTCACTACCGTAAATCCCTCGAACTTTTGTTATATGAAAATCCAAATACGGAATTAAACCAAGAGGCCGTGAAAACTGGCATTCAGCTGGACGTGTTCTTGAAAATGCCAAAAATGCGGGACAAATCAGACTTAACAGGCGACTATGTGATGGATGGTAAGGAACATTCACTGTTTGGTCATGACGGGAAAGACAATTATCCATTTAATTTCATAGCTCCTCTACTTATAGAAAGTGGGTTCCCCTATACTAGGGATACTCTGCTCTTTGCTCTGGAGAAATCGCTGCATCCCGCGGAGCGTGCATACATGCAAGACTGCTTAGAAAACCCAAGAACTCTCAAACTCAGCTGCCGTGACGCCTTACGGAAACACTTTCCAGGGCGCAAGATCCACGATTTTGTTGAGACGACCAACATTCCAGTGTTGATTCAAGATTTCATTCTCATGAAATTATTATTGCGTAACATTTGAGCCTCTTCACTAGAAATCTGGGCCAAGTTGTCCAGAGCATTGGTAGCTTAACGAACTCGTTAGCGGTCTAACTGTTATCAGTTCCGTATCCTTAGTAACCAATAAGGCGAGTGAAGGATACATTTTGTTAATTCTCCATAAAAACCTATGTTGTGGGTAGCCTACTCATTTGAACTGCCTCGCCGAGGCGGTTCAAATAAGAACCCTCAATATAGGGTTTTTTATGGATAATTGACAAAAACTATCCTTCAGTTATCACAATATACTTTATCTATGTACAGTATTTAAGTAAATATACAATAATCTGTACTGGAAAGGTGTTAGTAACGTTAGCAAATGCAAAAGCCGCTCACATTTTTGTTTCAGCAAAAAAATACCACTGTTTACTAGAACTGTTGACAATCTGGCCATAAGCCAGTCCTCTGCTCGTTTAGCTAACAACGCTTTGGACCACTCGGCCTAGGAGCCAGGTCTTTGTTGAGGACTAGGATCACGCTGTGCAACTGTAGAGTCAGATAGGAACCATTCCTAAATGCCATGTGGATACACCAGGTTTCGGCATGCGGACAGCAAAAGCTCTGATTAGACTGTGTAGAAACGGAAGCTGATTCGAGTTTTAGCTGACCGCACCATGTTGTACAACACATTTTGCTCACGAAAGGCTCATTTGAAAATCAGTGATATCATGGAATTAATGTGTTGTTTTGTCTAAGATGGGCAAATGTTTGGGGCTATCAGTTGCAGTGGCATTGCCAGCCCTAGTGAGATTTATCTGTTGGATTGCATCATATTGACAAGTCTGTGTTTATTATTTTTATATATGAGCCGGGGCACAGCATTTCCTACAATTGACATGTGCGCCCAGCGAAGAATCTGATCAGTCTGCATATCAATATAGTCTGACCAGACTTCTCTTGCTGCATAAAGGAGCATTGGGACCTTAGCTAACCCTAGTGCACAGCGAAGACTCTGATCAGACTGCGCGGATGCGCAGGCTGATCTGAGCCTTCGCGAGGCGCACGTCTTATTGTAGGCTTTGTCGTGCGCTGGCTCATATAGAGAAAAATTAGGCTTTAGGATGGCAAGCAATAGATACCATATTCTTGCAGCTTGCTCAAATCATAGATTGTGGGTACTCGTTAGAACAGCTCCATTGAGGCTGGTCTAACGAGCACACACTGTTTGAAGCAGAATTAAGGAAACTATCTCAAATAACATCAGCTATTAGAGCCATGAAAACAGTACTATACATGTACATTTGAACTGCAATGGCTCCAGCAATTTTGGGTCCATTATTTGGTTTGTTGATTTGAGGTTTAACGTCCCCGTCAACACTGTAAAGGTCATTTTGGAGACGTTGCTTCCAATTTTGTGGGACTTTAACCCGACATTGAGATGAAATGACATCTCAATCCCTGTCGCCCATTGAAACCAATAGGGTTTATTAGCATGGACGGTCCGCCTCGCACCGCGGTTCCTGGACAGGCTTAGATCCTCTAAGCGGTTTACCAGTGCTAGTGTACGGGCCGGATTCAGCTCTGCGTGGAAGCATCATGCAGCCCATATATTTCTTCAAGCCCCTATGGGTGGGGGCCTTTTGGGGCCATGAAAATTTGTTCAAGTCAGATATAGTTCGAGCCACTGCGGGTTATAAGCCTAGTGGCAGGCCAGGAGGCATAATAGATTTTCTTTAATCCTTTTTGTACCAAATGGAATCTTCCACCTTATAAATAGCAGGAGTTCATTTCAAAATTTAGTGGTGTCAGGTTTTCTTTTCTTCAACATTTATTTGGAAAATGGCTGAACGTTTTGCAAACGGTGTAGGCCCTGATCAGACGCCGCTTTCTGCGGCCTCTGATCTGGGCCTGCACTGTTTACCAGGGTACCCGTTTTGGGGTTTCTGGTACCAAATGGGTTAAAATAAAGGTATGTTGTGTCTACTTATTAGAATCACTTCATCGAAGCTTGAATGTTTATTGCTTGGATGAGTTCATCACGAAAACAAGTGTATAATTTTGAACCACTTAAACCCCACTATCATGTTGTAAAATTGGGGTTTACATGGGTATACGTTATTTTTCTTATTTTTGCCTAAAACATAGATGTGGGTACTCGTTAAAACCACCTTTTGAGAAGAAATATGAAAAATATCACATTTTTTATGTTTTTAGTTTTTTTTTTGTTTTTTTTTTTTTTGGTGGTAAAATTTTCAGTATATTTGAATAGGGGGTTTACGTAATGTATACTGATGAAAGCCCAGCAGTTCCAAAGGTGGTCTTAATATCAGAATTTTACTGTATTTCTGTTAGTTTGTTTGAAGTTTAACAGCTCAGTCAACACTGTTTAGGAAATATTGAGCCAGTCAGTTTACCTATCGCACTTTTCCTGGGCATACTTCAGTGTTTAACCAGTGAGTGAGTGAGTGTTTGAGTTTTATGTCCCACCAACAGCTAAGGTCATACGGAGACGTGATCTCTGTTTAATGACTCATCCGAATTTACAAGGCGAGTAGTGTATCCACTACACCACGCAGGCTTCTAAGTGTTTAACCATTACAGTTCAAATTATTTTGCCAGAAACTTACAATTGCCATTAGGGAGAGAATGACTGTAGAGAATATTCCATGATCAGTCACCAAAGAATGTTGCCGACCTGGTTGGTATGGAACCCCGGACCTGCTGATCACCAGTCAGATACGCATACAACTGAGCTACTGAGGTTACCAGACTCAGTGCACATAAATTGATTTGTTGTTGTCAGTCGACCCAGTTACAAAGCATAGTAGCGTTGCTTTGTTGATGTCCACATGACTCTCACACATTTGTTGGAAAAAAAGGTAACAGTTATTTATAGAAAATTAACTGCTATTCTCATCTCTGTGAGGTCAGAGTGTTGTGTTAGAGGGTTATCTATAGAATTTGGACTGAAAGCATGTGTTTGGTTTTTGCAAACAGTGTAGACCCAGATCAGATGCCACATTCTGCGGCATCTGATTAGAGTCTACACTATTTGCCAACAGTGCAGACATTTTAGTGTTAAAGGAAATTGTCCAAGCCCCCATTCAGAATCATTTTGTTTTCAGCCTACTCTAAGAGACACTCAGCCAATCAGTACTCATAGTGCTTTGATTCTTCTTGTAGCTTTGCCTCATGTATCATTGGAACACACCTTTAACTCGATACATAAATTGTAGCAACAGATAAGGTGGTGTATTTTGTGATAATTGAAGGATAGTTTTCCTTATTTCTGGATATAAACCTATGTTGTGGGTATTCATTAGAACCGCCTCGTCGAGGTGGTTCTAATGAATACCCACAACATAGGTTTCTATGGAGAAGTGACAAAAACTATCCTTCAGTTATCACAAAATACAAACCCTATCTGTTGCTATGCATGTGATAATTTTTTTGAACTGTTTGGGAGATATTTGCCATTTTGATTAAGAAGATTCTTAACAAATGTAAAGAAGCTAAAGAATATATAGGGAAATTCTCAATTCATAAGGGGAGACACCAAAATTTTGGCATTGTTTGGGCAAAAATTAGCGTCAAAATGAGGGAGTCCCCCTGCTGATGAGTGAACAAACTTTTGCTTGTGATTGGATATTGTTAATACTTCAGTTTAATGAATGTTAGATGAATTACCTTTAGATCTACTGCTTAAATTAACATTATTTTCCGTCCACTACCGGTATTTGATAGAAAAATTCTGTTTTGACAGCTAAAATTAAAGAAAACAGTTGCACACATTTTTTTCAGTGCTGGAAAATTCCAGTTGTCCACTTGTCATATTACTCTCATTACGAAAACACGCCTATACAAACACATTGGAAACTTAACAGCCAAAAAAAAAACAACAAAATTTTAACCCTTGTCCTGCTGAATATTTATATATGCCACACCCACTACCTATTATCAACCAATTAGATTACTTGATGCAAATTATTGCAACAAATTCACAATCTGAATGGCAAACAATGTAGATCCTGATCAGATGGCTTCGTCAGAAGCCATCTGATCTGGATCTACATTGTTTCAAAGATAAGGCATATCCGGGATTAGCAGGACAAGGGTTAAGATGATAGTGATATTTTTCTTATTACTGCTCAAAATATAGACTGTGGGTCCTCATTAGAACCGCCTCAAAGAGGCGATTCTAACGAATACCCACAATCTATATTTTAAAGCAGAAATAAGAGAATTAAGGTTTACCCCTGTAAACTCCAGTTTTACTATAAAAGTGGGGTTCAAGAGGGCCACAATTATATAGGCGTGTTTTTGTGATGCTGGCTCCCCGGCAATTCTAACTAAGATATCATACTCCTCCTTGACTAGTTTTCTGCACATATTAACTCCCATACCTGTCAAAAACTCATAACTCATCAGCCAAATCGGTGAGAAACCCATTGCTTTTGCTAATGAAAGATTTTACAGTGATTAAACTATCAGTTAGTCTAGCTTGCCATGACGAGTAAATGTTTTTGGGCGAGAAGTAAAAATTTTGTCTATTCCCTATAAAACATGCCCTTCATCATGCAGGGCCAATGGAATTTTGAAGAATTTTCTACTAACAGCGTCATCACCATCAACCAATAGTATTGGAGACAACTTTGGTTTATTTTGATGTCACTTTATGATCATGTGAAGTTGGTCGACATTATGCCTCAATCGGCCCCCGCCCATCGGGGCTTGAAGAAATAGATGGGCTGCATGATGCTTCCACCCAGAGCTGAATCCAACAGGCACTTGATGTAATTGTGACGTCACATCAACGTCTACAACATCATGACGTTTATACAACGTCAAATCTACGTCGGTGCAACGTCATGACGTTGCATTGACGTTGATATTACATTGCCCTAGCGACAAGTGCCTGCTGGGTTAATTATATCATGGGATTTTGGGTGACAACATTATGCCTCAATAGTTAACTATAGGATTTATTTTTCTGTAAAGGGCACGGATAATGTATATATTTGTGATATTAATCCACATTAATTAATGTGATATTAATCCACATTATTGTCTCTCAAACCAGTAACGTCTCAGATAATGTTAATCAACCCTTTCACCTCTGAGTTTCCATCGTTTAAATTGGACTTGTCAATAGAGAACAAAAGATTTTCTGGTAAACTGAAAATGTTTGTTTGCACTTTAATTTTATGCGCAGGACAAAGTCCATGCATGCTCTGTTACATGTAGTTAAGCATGAAAAGTTAAAAACTTGCGACTAGTTGTTGTTTTTGATGTATTCCCTAACTTTTAAATAAATTGATGCTCCTTTTAGAAATGGTACTTTACCGCCAAAGTTTGCCGGAGAGAAGAAGGTAGAAGAGGGAAGGGTAGAATTTCATGGCTCTGAAGAATAGACAGATTATGACAATCTATGAATCAACCTTAAGAAAAATATCAATAATTTGTCATCTGCTGATTTGGCCTAGAGAGTGATAAAGTAACATTCTAATTCAATGCCTGCTATAGTCAAGAAGAAAGATTCCATCATCACGAAAACACGCCTATATAATTTTTACCCCCTTGAACCCCACTTTTATACAGTAAAACTGGGGTTTACAGGGGTAAACCTTATGTATTATTTCTGCTCTAAAACATAGATTGTGGGTACTCGTTAGAACCGCCTCAATGAGGTGGTTATAACGAGTACCCACAATCTACATTTTGAGCAGAAATAAGAAAAATATCATAATTTTTCATCTAAAATTATCGTTTTTTTTGGTGGTAATGTTTACTCTGTATTTGTATAGGCTTTTTTTTTTGTAATGTTCAGTACAAGAAGGGTAAACACATTTTGTACCAGAAACCCCAAAACAGGTACATGTAACTGGACAGCATTGCTGGCCCAGAACAGACGCTGCATAATGCCATTTCCCAATAAATTTTGAAAAAATAAAAAAAACTAATTGTGTCCACAGGACACGAATGCCCCCATCATAGGACATGGGACACAGAAGTATGTTATGCAACAGACTGAGTACAACATTTTTGTCTTTGAACTTGAAGGTACTAATCTGGGTAATGTAAGCGACATATTGTCTCATGGTTTTTAACACTTCTGCCAATCAATTTCAAAATCCATCTAGGAATAAGAAAGTTATTGACCATACACAACTAGAACTGTCAGAGGATCTGACTATAGCCCCGCTATAGCGCTATCAGAAAAATAAATACAAGAACAAACAAATGTTTTCAGCTTTCAGCCTCTAATTAAAGGTGGTAAAAAGGCAATCCAGAGTTATGGTTCATGTGCTCTGCACATCGTCTCATGGTGCTTTACATTTGTGTGAAGTTTCATGAAACTATCTCAAACCGTTTTTGCATTATTGAGCGGACAAGGTTAAAATTGCCATTTTTCAATGTTCAAAGGGCAATAACTCCAAAAGTAGGCAATCCAGAGTTATGGTTCATGCACTCTGCACATCGTCTCATAGTGCTTTACATTTGTGTGAAGTTTCATGAAAATACCTCAAACGGTTTTTGAGTTATCATGAATAAGGGAATTACAGAATTACTGAATCACAGAAGGACAAGACAAGTCCAATATAGCCCCCACTTTTTCAAAGTGGGACTATTAATAAAAGACCCTTTATTTGACCATTGACCTCTTGATATGACCTGGACATTGAAGGTACAGACCTGGGTATCATCTCATGATGGTTAACATTTCTGCCAAGATACTTCAAAATCAATCTAAGAATAAAAATATTATTGACCGGACATGAAAAAAGACCCCTTTTTACCTTTGACCTAAATATGACCTTGACATTGGAGGGACGGACCTGGGTCTTGCGTGCAACACATCGTCTAATGATGGAGAACATTTCTGCAACATAACTTTAAAAAGTCCATTTATAAAGAAGTTATTAACCAGACACAAAAAAAATGATCTTTTTTTTTACCTTTGACCTCTTAAGTAAGACCTTGACCTTTCAGGTACAGAACTGGGTATTGCACACGACACATCGTCTCAAGATGGTTAACATTTCTGCAAATTAATTTCAACCCCTCCCCCGCCCCAGCCTGAAGCCCTAAATTTTGAAATGAACTTGCACTATATACATGTATATGGTGAAAGATTCCATTCAGTACAAGATGGGATAAACCATAAAAGTTCTATGTCCATTACCTTGACCTCCCTTGAGAAGAATTATTGTAATGGAATAATAAGGCAATAAACAAACAAACAGAGACATATTAAAGTGTTTTATTGTATGCAGAAATTGTGACAAGAATCAGAAAACTGCAAATGTATACCAAGTATGTGTTAGCAAGTATGTGTAACAATTTTCATATTGCAGAATAACAGATTATTGACAAGCATGCAAAATAACTTTCAAACACTGTACATGCTGTAGCTGAATATCAAGGAGAGTGAAATTCCGCTATTAACTCCACCTAAAATTAAGACTAATTGAAAAACAGAAAGCATAACTGCAACCTACTAAATAAGCTTTTTAAGCAGAATTTAATTCTGCTTAAAAAGCTTATTTAGTAGGATGCAGTTATTCTTTCGGTTTTCTGCATACAGCGTTCTCTGGTCCGAGACCAACTTTGGGACTGTTCAAAAATGGTCTTAAAGACCGCTTTTGAACAGTCCCAAAGGCGGTCTTAATATAGGAATTTTACTGTATGTGTAACAAAAAGCCATCACAACAACTTTCAACTGCAGCTTAATACCAAGCATGCACAACAACTTTCAACTGCAGGTTAATACCAAGCATGCACAACAACTTTCAACTGCAGCTTAATACCAAGCATGCACAACAACTTTCACACTGCAGATGAATACCAAGTATGCACAACAACTTTCAACTGCAGCTTAATACCAAGCATGCACAACAAGTTTCACACTGCAGATGAAAACCAAGTATGTGTAACACTACTCACTACAGATGAACACCATTATGTGTTTATGTTTAAACCAAATATGTGCAACAACTTACATACTGCAGATGAACACCAAGTATGTGTTAGTATGCTCATACTGCAGTTGAATAACCAAGCGTGCACAAATTTCATACTGCAGTTGAATACCAAATATCTTATACCACAGATGAATACCAAATGTGTGAATTTTCACACTCCAGATGAACACAGGGTATTGTAAGAATGTTCATACTGCAGTTGAATACCAAATATGGCTCAATGTTTTTAACACAGATAAATACAAAGTATGTGTAACAATGTTCATACTGCAGTTGAATAACCAAGCATGCTTTCATGCTTCAGTTGAATAACCAAGTATGTGTAACAACTTCAATACTGCAATTAAATAATAACCAAATATGTGTAATAACTTTCATACTGTAGATGAACAGTGTGCACAACAACTTTCACGCAGCAGATGAATAACAATTATGCATAATTTTCAGACTTTCTTTGGTTTTGGTTTTACGGTCCTTTCAAGATTATTTTACTCATATCAAGCCGATCTTTAATCAGAGGTGGGCAAAAACCGGAGTACCCGGAGAAAAACAGGACCTTCCATTGCAGAACTTGGCGTCTCGCATGTGACCCGAGATAGGCTCGAACCACAGCAGTGAGAGTCCTAATAATTAAGAGTCAGCGCTCTTATCCACTAGGCCACGGAGGCCCGTATCTTTCAGACTCCAGATTAATATAAGTTACTATATTTGCCATAAGGAGTGTGCTTAGGTATTTCTTTCTAATCATAGAAACAAGCCCTAGAGAGCCCTTATGTTAAGAGCACAGTCAGCTCCTTATGCCTTCTTTGGACAGTTTGAACGAAACAAATTAAAAATGTGTAAATCACAATTAGTTCAAATACAAGTCAGCATGTCCAAATTTGACATTAGATTTTATATATTGAAACATACGGAGTTCCTTAACCTTTATCATTCTCTGGGCTAATCCAGCAGACAACAAGTTCTTGTTAGCCCCCGCCCATAGGGGCTTGAAGAAATATATGGGCTGCATGATGCTTCCACGCAGAGCTGAATCTGGCCCGCATACTAGTACTGGTAAACCGCTTAGGGGATCTAAGCCTGTCCAGGAATCGCGGTGCGAGGCAGACCGCCCATGCTAATAAACCCTATTGTTTCATTGGGTGGCAGGACTTGAGATGTCATTTCATCTCAATGTCGGGTAAAAGTCCCACAAAATTGGAAGCAACGTCTCCAAAATGACCTTTACAGTGTTGACGGGGACGTTAAACCTCGAATCAAACAAACAAAACAAGTTCTTGATATTTTTACCAGAAAACAGGACTTTACATAGGAGACAATTTGCATGAAATGTCAAATCCTGTTCTCTGATAAAATCCTGTTGTGTGCTTCAAAAATACCCAGCATACAGAACATTAATAATAAAAATCAAAAATGAGTTCCTTTAAGAGCAATGAAAACATTCATAAGAAAGAAGATGGGTCATACTACGTAGTTTCGGCTAATAAAGCCTCATCAGTGACCCTGTAATGATCCGGCAAAGAAAACCAGAGGAAACATACTGCAATTTTGCGAATTTCGAATAGGCAGTCGATATAAAGACTGATATAAATCAAAATGGGGTCCAAATAATTAAAAACCTGTCTAGAATACGAGTCTAAACAAATAATTTTTTTCCGATTTCTCAGAATATTCCACTGATCTCAAAGGACCAAAAGTAAGAGTGAAGTCTGCATTAGAAGCATGCATAATAAACACAGTAAGTTCATTAATATACACAAGCCAGCAATTTGTCCCACTTTGTCACAAAAGCATATTAATCTATATATAGCATTGTTTTAACAGTTTCACCAGACTGCAAACTCTAGCACTCCCGGTTGGGGTCAACTATACTTCTTGAAAAAATAGTGTGCACCTGTCAAGGCATGCACACTAATTAGAGCAAATATGGTCCCATAAAAATCCTAAAAAGTCAGACACATTCAGAACTTAATTGTTATTCTCCTAGAAATTTAATAAAATTGTTTCACGATCCAGTGTTAAAAGTCACAACACTGCAGACGGAATGGCAAACAGTGTAGAGCTTGATCAGATTGCTCCAGGAGTTTGCAGTTTGTAGGCGTATCTGCCCCAATACTTAGGATCATTATGGTATGCATAACAGCTTTCATACTGCAGATAAATACTAAGCATGCATTTCAGATTTCAAGCTGTAGATGAATACATTCATACTGTACAGTCGAACTTCAATGGCTCGAACACCTTTGGGAGCTCGAAAATCTGTTCGTGACAGGGGTAGTTCGAGCCACTGAGCTAACTGTCAGGAGGCATAACGAGATACTTTTCGACATCTTTCCGGTGTTCTATAATAAAAAATATATGCTGTGTGTACTCATTAGAATCGCCTCATCGCGAGCGATTCTAATGAGTACACACAGCATACATTTGCAAGATAAAAGACTAAAATATCCTTAATTATCCCCCAATATTTCTTAGGTAGAGGATTTCGCTAGGGGCTCAGGAATGGGTTTGACACATCCATGGTAAACGAGCCATTGGTGTTCGAGCCATCGAAGTTCTACTGTATGAGTATTTTCACTTCATTGCATGGTCACAGAAAAATGTATAAAATATAGACGAACAAATAATGCATTCACAGCCTTATCTTTTCTTTCAGCATAAAAAGTCAACCAATATTCTTTCAAGTGTGTGATTTGTTTCATTGGTTTTTGTTTGAGTTATCCCAGTCAACACAATTTAGGTCATTGAGCAGGTCAGTTTATCTAAACCTCACTTTTCCTGTGTAGGCTTATACATAGCGATTAACCAGAACAGTGCACACACTTTGGCCAGAACAAGAGGGCCCACAGGGCCCTGGTTCGCTCACCTGTCTGTCACTGTCTCAAGTACATTCTATTTTTAGCTATGGTGGCCATCAGCAGTGATTTTAGCTTATTTGGTAGGGAGTAACCTAGGTAACATTCCTGTGAAGTTTGAATCAAATTGGCCTTAGGGTTTAGGAGGGGTTCACGTTTGAATCAGATTTACAATATTTTTCTATTTTTAGCTCCGGTGGCCATTTTTTTCATCAGAGCGGGATCGTTTTAGCCTTTTTGGTAGAGGATCATCAAAGCAACATTACTTCAAAGTTTGAATGAAATTGGCCCAAGAGTACAGTAGGAATTGTCATTTGAAGATTTTTTTTTTTATTTTTAGCTCTGGCAGCCATCTTGTTCATTGGAGTGGAATATGGTTTAACTATTTTGGTAGGTAGTCACCTAGGCAACATTCCTGTGAAGTTTAAAATCCAATTGGCCCAAAGAATTAGGAGTTCGCATTTGAAGCAAATTCACAAGGTTTTTTCTATTTTTAGCTCTTGTGACCATTTGTTAATCGTTATGCTATTTTCCTAGAGGGTCATCTACACAACATTCCAATGAAGTTTAGAAGCCTTCATGGTACTGTGGTCATGTTACTTGCCTTGTAAACCAGGGGTAGCAGTATCGATCCCAAGCTTCTCCAGACTTTCAGATTGGTTTTTAAACAGAAGTCCCATCACTGTATGACCTTAGCTTTCGGTGAGACTTCAACTCAAACACTCACTCTTATGAAGGAACCTGTATGCCAAATATGAAGGCTGTATCTTAAATGCTCCAAAAGTTATGACAAAGTAGGTCAAAGGAAAAAAAAATGAATGATTGGGAAAACTTTGTCACAGGGAACATACATGCCAAATATGAAGGCTCTATCTCATATGGTTCAAAAGTTATGATAAAGTAGGTCACAGGTCAAAGTCACATGTCAAATCTTTATATGAGTGGGAAGCCCTTGTCACAAGGAACCTACATGCCAAATATGAAGCCTCTAACTCAAACAGTTCAAAAGTTATGACAAAATAACCTACTGATCTACTTTTTGATTTGACATGACCCATATTCTAACTGAACTGAGATATTGTCCAGATGATCGTTCTGAGCAAGTTTTATGATGATTTGATTAAAACTGTGGCCTCTAAGAGTGTTCAAAACTTTTTCTATGATTTGACCTGCTGACCTACTTTTTGACCCGACATGACCCATATTCAAACTTGACCCAGATATTCTCAAGATGATCATTCTGAGCAAGTTTGACGATGATCAGACCAAAACTGGGGTCTCTAGTGTGTACACAAGGTTTTTCAGCAATCTGACCTACTGACCTACTTACTGGCCAGATATGACCCACATTCAAAATTAACTGAGATATTGTCAAATGATAATTTTTAGCAAGTTTGATGATGATCAGACCAAAACTGTGGCCTCTAAGTGTGTTCAGAGGGTTTTTCTATGATTTTATCTACTGACCTACTTTTTTGGACTGACATGACCAATATTTGAACATGACTCAGATATTGTCAGGGCATGTTTGATGATAATCGGACCTAATCTGTGGCCTCTAGTGTGTTCACAAGGTTTTTCTATGATTTGACCTACTGACCTACTTCTTGACCTGAAATGACCCATATTCGAACTTGACCGAGATATTGTCAAGACTATCATTCCGAGCAAGTTTGATGATGATTGGACCAAAAATGTGGCCTCTAGTGTGTTCACAAGGTTTTTCTCTTATCTGACCTACTGACCTACTTTTTGACCTGCCATGACCCATATTCGAAGTTGACCAAAATATTATCAAGATGATCATTCTGAGCAAGTTTGATGATGATTGGACCAAAACTGTGGCCTCTAGTGTGTTCACAAGGTTTTTCTATGATTTGACCTACTGACCTACTTTTTAAACCAACATGACTCATATTCGAAGGTGACTATGTTATTATCAAGATGATCATTCTGAGCAAGTTTGATGATGATTGGACATAAATTGTGGCCTCTAGTGTGTTCAGAAGGTTTTTCTATGATTTGACCTAATGACCTACTTTTTGACCCGACAACACCTATATTCGAACTTGACTGAGATATATTAAAGATGATTATTCTGGGCTAGTTTGATGATGATCGGACCAAAACTGTGGCCTCTAGTGTCTTCACAAGGTTTTTTTCCTGATTTGACCTACTGACCTACTTTTTGACCCAACATGACCCATATTCGATCTTGACCGAGATATTTTGTGGTGGTACAAAATGTGTGCAAGTTAAGTTAAAATCAAATCATAAATGAAACAGCTATCATGCAGACAAGACCAAAATAGACAATTTTTGCCCTTTCAGGGGCCGTAACTCCGTAACACATAATGGGGTATGGCTGGTTCAAGAAAGGAACCCAGATCCCATGGTGGTACAAGTTAAGTGCACGTCTGGTTAAAATCAAATCATAAATGCTATCGTGCGAACAAGACCAAAATTGGCAATGTTTGCCCTTTCAGGGGCCGTAACTCCAAAGCAAATGATGGAATATGGCTGATTCAAGAAAGGAACCCAGATCCCATGGTGGTACAAGTTGTGTGCAAGTCTGGTTAAAAACCAATCATTAATGAAGATGCTATCGTGCGGACAAGACCAAAATAGGCAATTTTTGCCCTCTCAGGGGCCGTAACTCCGAAGCACATGATGGGATATGGCTGATTCAAGAAAGGAACCCAGATCTCATTGGGGTACAAGTTGTGTGCAAGTCTGGTTAAAATCAAATCATAAATGAAGATGCTATCGTGCGGACAAGACCAAAATAGGCAATTTTTGCCCTTTCAGGGGCCGTAACTCAGTAACACATGATGGGATATGGCTGGTTCAAGAAAGGAACCTAGATCTCATGGGGGTACAAGTTGTGTGCAAGTCTGGTTAAAATCAAATCATAAATGAAGACGCTATCGTGCGGACAAGACCAAAATAGGCAATTTTTACCCTCTCAGGGGCCGTAACTCTGTAGCACATGATGGGATATGGCTCGTTCAAGAAAGGAACCCAGATGCCATGGTGGTACGAGTTGAGTGCAAGTCTGGTTAAAATCAAATCATAAATGAAGATGCTATCCTGCGGACAAGACCAAAATAGGCAATTTTTGCCCTTTCAGGGGCCATAACTCAGTAACACATGATGGGATATGGCTGGTTCAAGAAAGGAACCTAGATCTCATGGGGGTACAAGTTGTGTGCAAGTCTGGTTAAAATCAATTCATAAATGAAGATGCTATCGTGCGGACAACAAATTGTTTACGGACGCACGGACGCACGGACGCACGCACGCACGCACGCACGGACGACGGACGACGGACAAAATGTGATCACAAAAGCTCACCTTGTCACTACGTGACAGGTGAGCTAAAAAGACAACAGCCCTTCTTGAAGCAGTGGGAGAGAATGACCAAGCAGGCATCTTGAAATTCTTCAAACAACATCTCCTTCTGAACTGACCAAAAGTCAGAATGAGCTGAAACTTGATGGCTAGCATTGGGCAACATGCTAAAATTGTTCTGTTCCTATATCCAAGATGATGGCCATCTTGGTCTCTATGGTGGCCCTCTTGAAATCTGTCAAAAAAGCCCCTAAACTTAAAGTCAGAATGGGCTGAAACTTGTTGGGTCATTGGGGCTACACGAAGATTCAGAATTCCTAAAATTGTTCCATTCCGATATGCAAGATGGCCGCCATGGTGGCCATGAAATTCAATCAACATCTCCTAGCATACCGAAGGTCAGAATGAGCTGAAACTTGATAGGTGGCATGGATATTCAGGACTGCTAAATTTTTTTTCCCCGCCATTCAAGACGGCCACCATCGCTGCCATTTTGAAATTTTTAAATGACATTTCCTCCCAAACCAAGTCTGATTGATCTTTTACTTGATGGGAGGCATCAGGCTGACCCAGAGATTCAAAATTGATAAATCATCCAAGATGGTTGTCATGGTGGCTAATATGAAATTCTTCACATTACATTAACATCTCCCTAACAGAAGGCCAGATTGAGCTGACCTTGATTCAAGGCAGTAGGGCAACATCGACAATCAGAACTGCTTAAAAAATTCCACCTTCTTGAATATCTTCAGAGGACATTCTACATTCTCTGCACCATCATCACCTCCTGAATCCATGTTCAGAAACCTTATCAATGGCATAAAGGCAACATGACTGAAAATTCAGAATCTCTAAGGCAGCTCTGAGTCAGAGAGATGGGATGGATGGAACAATGTAACATATTTTAGCCTCAGCCAGGTGAGCAATATCTGTCCCACTTTGGCCAGTTATTTTACTTTTTTCTGATTATTACTTGTTTGATGCAAAGGAGTACAATCTGGTTATTCCCATTTTCAGCCTTTAACTGACTAAGTGCCGGCTGTTAAGAAACAGAAAGTACACGAAATCTTGTATATCTGAGTGATGTGAGCATTACTGATGTTTGTAATCAAGATACACATCCACCGGCCCCGATAGCTCAGTTGGTAGAGTGTCCGCTCCGGGGAACGGGAGGTCACGCTTCGATCCCGAGCCGCGACATACCAAAGTCATTAAAAATGGTACTAGCTGCTCCTCGCTTGGCACTCAGATTTACGGGGTAGAGCTAGGACTGGTCGACCCAGTGTCAGGATAATGTGACTGGGTGTGGTATCAAGTAATGTGTCTGGGACATGATACTTCAGTGAGGCAGCACAACAAAATTGAGCATTGAGCTCCCTGTCGCAACCAGACACCGTCCTGATATGACTGAAAAATTGTTGAAAGCGACATAAAACCCGAATACACACACACACAAGATATACATCCATTTGCATGTACTTAAAGTCTTTCAAATGTACATGTAAGTAATAATGGTACGCCATTAGCTATCTTAACTCTTATCCTGCTGTTCACGATAACCCCTATCTTTGGAAACAGTGTAGATCCAGATCCGATGGCTTATGAAGAAGCCATCTGATCAGGATCTACACTGTTTGACATTCAGTTTATGAATTTGTAGGAATAAATTACATCATGTGATCTGATTGGTTCAAAGTCAGAAATGGGTGTGGCTAAACTGAATATTCAGCAAGAGAAGGGCTAATAATAGAACAGCCTACACGAGGTGGTTCTAACGAGTACCCACAATCTATATTTAAGAGCAGAAATAACATAACAAGAGGGCCCAGAGGGCCCTGGTTCGCTCACCTGTGTGTCACTGTATCGAGTACATTCTATTTTTAGCTCTTGTGGCCATCTTGTTCATCAGCAGAGTGATTTTAGCTTATATGGTAGGGAGTAACCTAGGCAACATTCCTGGGAACTTTGAATCAAATTGGCCTTAGGGTTTAGGGGGAGTTTCCGTTTGAATCAAATTTACAATATTTTTATATTTTTACCTCCGGTGGTCATTTTGTTAATCCGAGTGGGATTGTTTCAGCCTTTTTGGTAGAGGATCATCTAAGCAACATTGTGGCAAGGATCCTACATGCTAAATATGAAGGCTGTATCTCAAATGCTTTAAAAATTATGACAAAGTAGGTCAAAGGTCAAGGTCATGGGTCAAAAGTTTTGAATGGCTGAGAAAACCTTGTCACAAGGAACATGCATGCCAAATATGAAGGCTCTATCTCATATGGTTCAAAAGTTCTGACAAAATAACCTACTGATCTACTTTTTGATTTGACATGACCCATATTCGAACTTAACTGAGATATTGTCAAGATGATCATTCTGAGCAAGTTTTATGATGTTTTGACTGAAACTGTGGCCTCATAGAGTGTTCAAAACTTTTTTCTATGATTTGACCTGCTGACCTACTTTTTGACCCGACATGACCCATATTCAAACTTGACACACATATTGTCAAGATGATCATTCTGAGCAAGTTTAATGATGATCGGACCAAAACTTGGGCCTCTAGTGTGTTCACAAGGTTTTTCAACAATCTGACCTACTGACCTACATAATGACCAGAAATGACCCATATTCGAAATTAACCCAGATATTGACAAATGATCATTTTCAGCAAGTTTGATGATCGGACCAAAACTGTGGCCTCTAGTCCGTCACAAGGTTTTTCTATGATTTGACCTGCTGACCTACTTTTTGACCCGACATGACCCGTATTCAAACTTGACCCGGATAATGTCAAGATGATCATTCTGGGCAAGTCTGATGATGATAGGACCAAAACTGTGGCCTCTAGTGTGTTCACAAGGTGTTTCTAAGATTTGACCTACTGACCTACTTTTTGACCCTACATGACTCATATTTAAACTTGACCGAGAAATTGTCAAGATAATCATTCTGAGCAAGTTTCATGATGATCAGACCAAAACTGTGGCCTCTAGTATATTCACAAGGTTTTTCTATGATTTGACCTACTGACCTACTTTTTGACCCGACATGACCCATATTCAAACTTGACCGAATTATTGTCAAGATGATCATTCTGCGCAAGTTTGATAATGATTGGACCAAAACTGCAGCCTCTAGTGTATTCACAAGGTTTTTCTATGATTTGACCTACTGACCTACCTTTTGACCCGACATGACCCGTATTCAAATGTGACCAAGATATTATCAAGATGATCATTCTGAGCAAGTTTGATGATGATTGGACATAAATTGTGGACTCTAGTGTGTTCAGAAGGTTTTTCTATGATTTGACCTACTGACCTACTTTTTGACCCGACAACACCCATATTCGAACTTGACTGAGATATTGTCAAGATAATCATTCTGCGCAAGTTTGATGATGATTGGACCAAAACTGTGGCCTCTCGTGTCTTCACAAGTTTTTTTTTCGGATTTGACCTACTGACCTACTTTTTGACCCGACATGACCCATATTCGAACTTGACCCGAGATTTTGTGGTGGTACAAATTGTGTGCAAGTTTAGTTAAAATCAAATCATAAATGAAACATCTATCATGCAGACAAGACCAAACTAGGCAATTTTTGCCCTTTCAGGGGCCGTAACTCCGTAACACATGATGAGATATGGCTGGTTCAAGAAAGGAACCCAGATCTCATGGTGGTACATGTTGTGTGCAAGTCTGGTTAAAATCAAATCATAAACGAAGATGCTATCGTGCGGACAAGACCAAAATAGGCTATTTTTGCCCTTTCAGGGGCCGTAACTCCGTACACATGATGGGATATGGCTGGTTCAAGAAAGGAACCTAGATCTCATGGTGGTACAAGTTGTGTGGAAGTCTGGTTAAAATCAAATCATAAATGAAGATGCTATCGTGCGGACAAGACCAAAATAGGCATTTTTTGCCCTTTCAGGGGCCGTAACTCCGTAACACATAAGGGATATGGCTGGTTCAAGAAAGGAACCCAGATCTCATGGTGGTACAAGTTGTGTGCAAGTCTGGTTAAAATCAAATCATAAATGAAGATGCTATCGTGCGGACAAGAAATTGTTTACGCACGCACGGACGCACGCACGCACGACGTACGACGGACAAAAAGTGATCACAAAAGCTCACCTTGTCACTACGTGACAGGTGAGCTAAAAAAGGTTAACCCCTGTAAACTTTGCTATATAAAAGTTGAGTTAGAGGGGTCAGAATTATATAGGCATGCTTTCATGATGAGGTCCACCAGCAAGGACCAACTTTCCTATCATTTCCAACCAAAATCAATTATTTAACAAATGCAGGGCTGGAAAATTCCACTTATCCAATCGCCATGATGAGTAAAAATTTTGGAGGACAAGTAAAATTTTGTCACTTCCCTAAAAAATTTAAATGCAGGACAAGAGAAATTTTGAAGAATTTTCTGGCCCTGAAATAAATGAAAATATAAACAAGACCTGTAACAAGGGATATATAAGAATTTAGTAAATGTGTGTGTGACTCTTTTTCACTCCAAAGTCACATGACATTTTTAATTGCATATCTGTCCTTGGTGTTTACATATGAAAAGTGCTGGGCCCAGTTGTAACAAATATAATATCAGGGGAGGCAACTCCTGCAAAAGTATTTCTGTCACCCATGTCAATAGGGGTCAACTCTTAAAGGAAAGAATTTTTCTTTGCTCCTAAGGAGCAAATTCTTTTCTTTAAGAGTAGACCCCTTTTTCAGCAGTACAGGGCTTATAGAAAAGCGAACAGGAAGTCCCGAAAGTTGTCTCCCTTTGAAAAATGGCGGAAAAATATGCCAGGTATTCCCATTTCCCTTAATACAGTTGTAATTTTGCTCAGAAAATGCATAGCTCAGGACTGGAAAATTCCACTTGTCCGCTCGCCATGATGAGTAAAAATTTTGGAGGACGACAGAACTTCGTCTAACCCCTATTCACCATATTTGCATTATTTTCTGGCCCCCAGCTTGCACATTGTCAATATTGGAAAAACAGGTAACCAGACCCCCCTGACCTTTCAAGGTCAGGGGGGTCTGGTTACCTGTTTTTCCAACACTGATAACGTTCAGACAAGGAACCAGCAGATAATGCAAATAAGGTGAATGAAATTTACCAAAATCTTCATGCCCTTGGTCATGCAGGACAGGTGAAACTTTGGAGAGTTTTCCAGCCCTGAAAACTCCAGATATGGTTGTTGTTTTTTTCATCCAAAAAAAGACTGATATTTTTCTTATTTCTGCACAAGAAACAAAGGTTGTGGGTACTCATTAGAAGCGCCTTGGGGAGGTGCTTCTAATGAGTACCCACAACATATGATTTCGTGCTGAAATAGAAAAATACTATGTGGATACCCCCTCTTATCTAGGCTGATGAAAATGTCACATTTTTCAGCAAAAAAAAAAAAAAAAAGTGTATATGCCATATTTAACCCATTTAGTACCAGAAACCCCAAAACGGGTAGTTGGCAAACAGTGCAGGCCCAGATCAGACCCCTCAGAATGCGGTGTCTGATCAGGGCCTACACTGTTTGCAAAAAGTTCAGCTGTTTTCCAAATAAATTTTGAAGAAAACAAAACCTGACACCCCTAAATTTTGAAATGGAGTCCTGGTATACATAAGGAGGAAGATTCCATTTGGTACAAAAGGGTAAATAATCAACGTTTTAATGATACGTTTAGAAGTCGTTAGTTTTGAACAACTGGACCCTCGTTTATGTATGGGCAACGCCACAAGAAAAACTGTCTTCTGGGTTGCTTCTGGGTAAGAAACAAGCGGGTCTGCTCAGCTACACAGACTAGCAGGAATCTTGAACTTTAATATGAGCCCCGCCAAGCGAATTTGTGTCTTCGAGCATTCCGTCATGACAAATTTTAACTGCGCATGCCCAGCCATTCAGAAGGGCCAGGGATTTGGCTTTCTGTCTGAAGGTTCCTCTTGATTCACTGCTTGTATGAGCGAGCAGCGACGGTTCTGGCGAGCCTGCGCGGATGCGCAGGCTCGCCTGAACCTTCGCTGCTCGCATAGGCGATAAGTACCAAAATCGCTTGACAGGGCCCATATGAGCTGGCGCATTACAAAACTTATAATAAGACCGGTGCTATGGTCGAAGACTCAGTTCAGCCTGGTCAGGGCAGCCTGGTCTGAGCATTCTCTTGTTGCCCTGTGAACAGTCCAGAAGCTATAGAAGGCTCATGCGAACACTCTGATCAGACTGTACGAATGTGCAGGCTGATCTGAGTCTTAGCTGGTCGCACATGCCTTATTGTAGAGCGCTGGCTCATATAGAAACTACAGCAAAAGTGCTGATCAGAGTGTGTGGATGCACAGGCTGATCTGCCCCCTTTATTCGCAAATTCCAAAATATATTCTCATGACGCAGACAATACCGTCTATGTCTGAGTTTTTATGGATATCAACCTCCAGGGGCCAGTTGTTAAGAACTAACCCCACCAGGTATATGTCACTAGGGCAACGTCAAATCAACGTCGGTGCAACGCCATGCACTGACGTAGATTTGACATTGCATAAATGTCATGACACTGTAGCGAGGTCGATGTGACATCACAATTACGTCTTGTGCCTGCTGGGACAATGGCTTTAGTTCATGAATTGTTAAAACTCAGATAATTTATAAGGCAAATATACTAATATTTTTGCAGAAGAAATGTGAGTAGCTTTTGCGTAAACTTGAGATATTTACTTGCTAGAACAGTTAATAATTTGACCACTAACCAGCTTGTAGAGTTAATGAGGCTTTGCACAACTGGACCCAGATGAATAAAAGAATACAAGAAGGTTGATTGTCTTTGACAGTAGGTTGGGAAAATGGGCCTGAACTGGGGACTTAGACCATTTTATTTAATCTTTTCAATTAAAACCCCTTTACTTTCAGCAAACAGTGAAGACCCTCAGGGCCTGACAAATCTATGCCCGGTTATTTCTCTAGCCCAGAAAAATGTATAGGATATATTAGGAAAATTGTAATTCCAAGAAGTTTCCAAAATTATGTTGACTGCCGGGCAAGTGGTTGAACTTTGGATTTGTCAGGTCCTGGCCCTGATCAGATGCGACATTCTGTGGCATCTGATCTGGGTCTACACTGTTTGTCAATGTCTAGGTACAAATGCCCAGTCCAGATTTTAAATTTTACACAGTGCTTCAACAGCACAGGGGGAAATAGCACTGCTATAAATAACAGATATCTGGACTTTGTGCATGGTTGGAAACTTCTGTAGTTAGCAACTTTGGGTCGACTGATAAACAATCCACAAAAAAAAAAATATCTCCCCTAAGCACATTTTCACAATCAAATCATTTATGTGTTGTCTTAAACTTGCATTAGAGTAGACAATGGATAAAATTATAATGTTTGTAAATTATTGTCAGCCTCTATATACCGTGGAATTCCGCTATTAAGACCCCCTATAAGTTAAACTAATTCTTCTTTAAAAAGCATAACAAAAAAAAAAAAAAAACCTCCCCTAAGCACATTTTCACAATCAAATCATTTATGTGTTGTCTTAAACTTGCATTAGAGTAGACAATGGTTAAAATTACAATGTTTGTAAATTATTGTCAGCCTCTATATACCGTGGAATTCCGCTATTAAGACCCCCTATAAGTTAGACTAATTCTGCTTTAAAAAAAATATTTAGTAGGTGGCAGCTATTCCGTCTTTGTGGTACATGTATCTGCTTACAGTGTCCTCTGGTCATGGACCACCTTTGGGACTGTTCTAAAGGTGGTCTTAATATAGGAATTCTTTCTGTATTTTGTCTTGTGACTTTGTGGTTTATTATATGTTAAGTCTTAAATCTAAATAAAATTCTGTTCTATTCCTGTAACAGTTATTTATTTATTTATTTTTTTTTGGTTTTACGGCCCTTTCAAGACTATTTCACTCATATCGAGCTGATCGTTAATCGCAGGTGGGCGAAAACCGGAGTACCCGGAGAAAAACCACCTGAGGCAATTCTAATAAGTACCCACAACATACATGTCTATCAAAATGCTGAAAATTTATCTGTTTTTTTTTTATCCTTGTTACTCCAGATATGGATAAATGAGGATATTGTGGAGATAATCTTTCTTATTTCCCCATTAAAACGTATGTTGTGGGTACTTATTAGAATTGCCTCAATGAGGCCATTCTAATAAATACCCACAGCATAAGTTTCTGTCAAAATTTTGAAAAATTATCTGTTTATTATCTTTGATCTCCAGATACATGTATTGATAAATGAGGATATTGTGGAGATAATTTTTCTTATTTCCCCATCAACACATATGTTGTGGGTACTTATTAGAATTGCCTCATCGAGGCAATTCTAATAAATACCCACAGCATAAGTTTCTATCAAAAATTATCTGTTTGTTATCCTTGTTATCTTGAGCTGCACTTTCTTTTCTCTAGTACCAGTCAAACTGATCCAAAGGATAATCGTCATCCCAATAATCAGAGTACATTTCTTCCTCGTCGTAAGATATATCCTCATCCTCATCATCTTCCGGGTATTCAATGTGATACGATGCCTGACTTCGTACTGTATTGAACATGCAGTGCGGACAGTCAATATGGCACCGAATGTGCTCCTCGGGAATTGATGCCACAACTATGCCACTGTTTGTAAGCGACTGAGGAAGCGCCTGAATATTTGTCCAGCTCTTGTCCGTGAAACTGTACTGACAAGAGTTATCTATTTGCTTCTTTGTTGACGGACTTTTCCCACCAAATACAAAGAAATGATCTTTGTGAGTTGTGTAAATGTAGTCCGTCCTGCCTGGTTCTTCCTTTGGATGAGACAAGTACAATTCCTTCAATGTTATCCATTTCCTTGTATTGAAATTGAACTTCCGTACTCGGTAATAGCCGGGCTTTGCAAAATATAGTTCTCCTTTTATTGGAAACATTATGGGTTCGTAGATAGCTCCCTTGGACATGTCAAATTTCTTACCAGTTCTTGCATCTATGTATATAAACCTTGCCATCCTGCGAGTTTTTCCGGCACCTTTTGTTGCACATTTGAATCCCATAATGCAGAGATACTTATCATCCACTGTGCACACGTTCATAATGGTTTTCAATGTCCTTGGGAAAAGCTTGCACCTTAAATCACAGCGAGACATATCTTCACTCACTTGCAACAAACATGCCTGCCATTCAATATGGGCAGCATGTGTTGCGCAGTCATCTGCAAATCTCCCTGAGGCAATCAAATACAACCTCCCATTACAAAACTGTATGTTGTGAACTGTGAGGTCCTCACATATTATTTCACTTGCTATTCTAACACTTGTCCAACTTTTCTCGAGTAGATTGAATTTAAACAAAAGAACCACATCGTTTTCAGTAGGTCCACCTGAACTAGCATCATACACATATAAACATTTTGTTTCCTTGTCGTAAGTCACTAGGGGACGCCTCATCTGATAAGGCAGGGGAGCTAACTCTGTCCATCTGTCCTCATCTATAATGTATCCATACACATTATTTACTGAAATCACATCAGACAAGGGAAAGAAAGGCAAAAATCTGTGAAAATACTCCCCTTGTCCACATCCCCCAACCAGTAGTATAACATCTCGATTGTTATCCTGTGCCAGTAAGCCAGCCATTATTTTCATCTTGAAATTCAGCAGATGTAGAGTACACTCCTCAGAGTTCTTTACTAAAGGATACACTTCCACTGTCTTCTCAAGGAATTCCTTTGGCACTTTTTTCAAGTCTAACGTACAGAACAGTTCATTGAAATATTTTTCTCTCGCATCCTTGTCACTTTCTACCCATTTCACGATGAATTTAAAGAAGTCTTCTACGGAGACATAATTTAATGCTCTATCATTCAGAAGCCCTATAATGGAGTCTGTAGTCAATGTCAATGCCTCTTCCTGCTGCATGACCTCTGGCAGATGACCTCTTACAAAATCATATACCTTATTGTAAATATCAAGATCATACAAACTGGCCAATAAGCTTAAACTGATACAATTCTCCAGGT
The DNA here is from genome assembly GCA_963580285.1 of Lucinisca nassula. NCBI lineage: Eukaryota > Metazoa > Mollusca > Bivalvia > Lucinida > Lucinidae > Lucinisca > Lucinisca nassula. Next base: position 109,635,661 of record OY757012.1, on the reverse strand, counting down.
CTACATCTATAGAGGAAAGATAATCAGAGCAGGCTTTTTTAAGATCCTCAATTTGGAAGTAATCTGCGACTTCAAGTAATGATTTTACAGTTTCGTATGTCACTTCCAGTATGCCGTTGTACAGGAAGGAGATGGCCGACCGTACAGCTCCTGGCTTTCCGACACTGATTCTGATCTTACCTGTGAAACAAACAAGAGAAAAAACTGAAATATGCAAAAGTGTTTCTTCCAACCACGCCTTTAGAAATAGCAAAATTTTATGCTTGTCCATAGAAAAACTTCTTGTCCAAAACAACATTGAACTTGTCCAAAAAAAAGTGCAATGAAATTCTGCTTTTAAGGTCACCTAAAATTTAAGGCATATTGTGATTTTAAAAGCATATCTAGAAGGTTTCAGTTACATTTTCTTTGTGTTTTCTACAACCAGTATGTCCTAGTGGGAGACCACCTTTGGTAGTGTTCAAAAGTGGTCTTAAAGGCCACTTTCAAACAATCCCAAAGGTGGTCTTAATGTAATTGAGAACTGAAAAGTTGCTTCTGTACTGTCATTATGATTGAGTGGATAAGTCAAATAAATAAAGCCATTCCTGGAAGGGAGAAAAATTCAAGAAACAGGGAGTGGCTTCTGTGCTGTGTGGTATTTGAACCCAGTTCAATATGGGGCTTACTCTAGCTGTCTTGAAACAAAGAATCTGCTCCCAACTTGTCTGAAAAAGGAAACTGAGAAAAGCTGCTTCTGAACGGAAAAACAAGAGGGCCATGATGGCCCTGGATCGCTCACCTGATCCATAGTGTAACAAGTGGGCCCCAGAGAGGGCCATTATTGGCCCCAGGGCTTTAATGTACATAATGTTGAGGGAGGTCTTAAAGGTGAAGCTTCATACCAAACATCAACAAAGGCTAAAATTTGAACAATCTTGTCAAAGGTCCACTAGATGAAGCTACACATCAAATATCAAAGACCTGGGCCTAGCGGTTTCAGAGAAGAAGATTTTTAAAGATTTTGCCTATATAAGCCTATGTAAAATCAAAGGGCCCCGGGACAGGGGCATTTTTTGCCCCAGCACTATAGTTTGAACAATCTTGGTAGGGGTCCACTAGATGAAGCTTCATACCAAATATCAAAGTTCTGGGCCTTGTGGTTTCAGAGAAGAAGATTTTTAAAGATTTTCCCTATATAAGCCTATGTAAAACCAAAGGGCCCCGTGGCAGGGGGGGATTTTTTGTCCCAGCACTATAATTTGAACAATCTTGGTAGGGGTCCACTAGACGAAGCTTCATACCAAATATCAAAGTCCTGGGCCTTGTGGTTTCAGAGAAGAAGATTTTTAAAGATTTTCCCTATATAAGCCTATGTAAAACCAAAGGGCCCCGGGGCAGGGGCATTTTTGGCCCCAGCACTAAAATTGGAACAATCTTGGTAGGGGTCCACTAGATGAAGCTTCATACCAAATATCAAAGTCCTGGGCCTTGTGGTTTTAGAGAAGAAAATTTTTAAAGATTTTCCCTATATAAGCCTATGTAAAACCAAAGGGCCCCGTGGCGGGGGCATTTTTGGCCCCAGCACTATAATTTGAACAATCTTGGTAGGGGTCCACTAGATGAAGCTTCATACCAAATATATAAGACCTGGGCCTTGTGGTTTCAGAGAAGAAGATTTTTAAAAATTTTCCCTATATAAGCCAATGTAAAAGCAAAGGGCCCCGTGGCGGGGGCATTTTTGTCCCAGCACTAAAATTTGAACAATCTTGGTAGGGGTCCACTAGATGAAGCTTCATACCAAATATCAAAGTCCTGGGCCTTGTGGTTTCAGAAAAGAAAATTTTTAAAGATTTTCCCTATATAAGCCCATGTAAAACCAAAGGGCCCCGTGGCGGGGGCATTTTTTGTCCCAGCACTAAAATTTGAACAATCTTGGTAGGGGTCCACTAGATGAAGCTTCATACCAAATATCAAAGACCTGGGCCTTGTGGTTTCAGAGAAGAAGATTTTTTAAGATTTTCCCTATATAAGCCTATGTAAAACCAAAGGGCCCCGTGGCGGGGGCATTTTTGGCCCCAGCACTGTAATTTGAACAATCTTGGTAGGGGTCAACTAGATGAAGCTTCATACCAAATATCAAAGACCTGGGCCTTGTGGTTTCAGAGAAGAAGATTTTTAAAGATTTTCCCTATATAAGCCAATGTAAAACCAAAGGGCCCCGTGGCGGGGGCATTTTTTGTCCCAGCACTATAATTTGAACAATCTTGGTAGGGGTCCACTAGATGAAGCTTCATACCAAATATCAAAGTCCTGGGCCTTGTGGTTTCAGAGAAGAAGATTTTCAAAGATTTTCCCTATATAAGCCTATGTAAAACCAAAGGGCCCCCGTGCGGGGGCATTTTTGGCCCCAGCACTATAATTTGAACAATCTTGGTAGGGGTCCACTAGATGAAGCTTCATACCAAATAACAAAGACCTGGGCCTTGTGGTTTCAGAGAAGAAGATTTTTTAAGTTTTTGGTGAAAAAAATCTGTTTTTGGCTCCTGTGACCTAGATGTGCAACGGACCGGAACCATTTGACCCATATTCAAACTTGACCAAGATATTGTCATGATGATCATTCTGAGCAAGTTTGATTAAGATTGGACCAAAATTGTGGCCCCTAGGGTGTTCACAAGGTTTTTATATGATTTGACCCGCTGACCTACTTTTTAACCCGATATGACCCATATTCGAACTGGACTGAAATATTGTCACAATGGTCATTCTGAGCAAGTTTCATGATAATTGGACCAAAACAGTGGCCTTCAGAGTGTTCACAAGGTTTTTCTATGATTTGACCTACTGACCTACTTTTTGACCGGACATGACCCATATTCGAACTTGACCAAGATATTGTCATGATGATCATTCTGAGCAAGTTTGATTATGATTGGACCAAAATTGTGGCCTCTAGGGTGTTCACAAGGTTTTTCTATGATTTGACCCGCTGACCTACTTTTTAAGCCGACATGATCCATATTCAAACTTCACTAAAATATTGTCACAATGATCATTCTGAGCAAGTTTGATGATGATTGGACCAAAATTGTGGCCTCTCGAGTGTTCACAAGGTTTTTCTATGATTTGACCTACTGACCTACTTTTTTACCCGACATGACCCAAATTCGAACTTGACCGAGATATTGTCATGATTATCATTCTGAGCAAGTTTGATGATAATTGGACCAAAACTGTGGCCTCTAGTGTGTTCACAAGAAAAAGTTTACGCACGACGGACGACGGACGACGCACGACGACGCCGGACATCTTACTGTCACAAAAGCTCACCATGACCTTCGGTCAGGTGAGCTAAAAATATGTGGATAGAGCCATTTCTTGAAGGAAAAAAGAAGAAGTGGCTTCTGTGTTATAAAAACCCATAAATTCAAAACTGGACTTACTCTTGAAGGGAAGCATTTGCTCCCATAGGACATTTCACTTGTGTGAAAAAAGGTAACTGAAGAAAGCTGCTTCTGAATTGAAAACAAGCAGGCCATTATGGCCCTGGATCGCTCACCTGATCCATACAGTAACAAGTGGGCCCCGGGCAGGGCCATTATTGGCCCCAGGGCTATAATGTGCATAATGTTGAGGGAGGTCTAAAAAGGTGAAGCTTCATACGAAATATCAACCAAAGGCTATAAATTGAACAATCTTGGCAAAGGTCCACTAGATAAAGATACACCCCAAATATCAAAGACCTTGGCCTTGCAGTTTCATAGAACAATTTTTTTTTTATAGATATTCCCTACTTAAGCCTATGTAAAAACCAACAGCCCCTGGTTGGGGGCATTTCTGGCCTCAGGGCTATAATTTAAACAATCTTGATAGAGGTCCACTAGATGAAGCTTCACACCTGAGCCTTGCTGTTTCAGAGAAGAAGATTTTCAAAGATTATCTCTATATAAGTATATGTTTTGTTTGATTTGAGGTTTAACGTCCCCATCAACACTGTAAAGTTCATTTTGGAGACGTTGCTTCCAATTTTGTGGGACTTTTACCCGACATTGAGATGAAACGACATCTCAAGCCCTGTTGCCCAATGAAACCAATAGGGTTTATTAGCATGGACGGTCCGCCTCGCACTGCGGTTCCTGGACAGGCTTAGATCCTCTAAGTGGTTTACCAGTACTAGTGTGCTGGCTGGATTCAGCTCTGCGTGGAAGTATCATGCAGCCCATATATTTCTTCAAGCCCCTATGGGCGGGGGCTTATAAGTATATGTAAAACCAGGCCCCAGGCCAGGGGGTATTTGTGGCCCGAGGGCTATAATTTGAAAATCTTGGTAGAGGTCCACTAGATGAAGCTTCATACCAAATATCAAATACCTAGGCCTTGTGGCTTCAGAGAAGAAGATTTTTCAAGATTTTCCCTAAATAAGTCTATGTAAAACCAAAGGGCCCCCGGAGCGAGGGCATTTTTGGCCCCAGGGCTATAATTTGAACGATCTTGGTAGAGGTCCACAAGATGAAGCTTCATACCATATATCAAAGACCTGGGCCTTGCAGTTTCAGAGAAGAAGATTTTTAAAGATTTTCCCTGTATAAGCCTATGTAAAACCAAAGGGCCCCGGGGCGGGAGCATTTTTGGCACCAGTACTATAATTTGAACAATCTTGGTAGGGGTCCACTAGATGAAGCTTCATACCAAATATCAAAGACCTGGGTCTTGCAGTTTCAGAGAAGAAGATTTTTAAAGATTCTCCTATGAAAGCCCATGTAAAACCAAAGGGCCCCGTGGCGGGGGCATTTTTGGCCCCAGGGCTATTATTTGAACAATCTTGGTAGAGGTCCACAAGATGAAGCTTCATACCATATATCAAAGACCTGGGCCTTGTGGTTTCAGAGAAGAAGATTTTTTAAAGATTTTCCCTGTATAAGCCTATGTAAAACCAAAGAGCCCTGGGGCAGGGGCATTTTTGGCACCAGCACTATAATTTGAACAATCTTGGTAGGGGTCCACTAGATGAAGCTTCAAACCAAATATCAAAGACCTGGGCCTTGCGGTTTCAGATAAAGATTTTCCCTATATAAGCCCATGTAAAACCAAAGGGCCCCTGGCGGGGGCATTTTTGGTCCCAGCACTATAATTTGAACAATCTTGGTAGGGGTCCACTAGATGAAGCTTCATACCAAATATCAAAGACCTGGGCCTTGCGGTTTCAGAGAAGAAGATTTTTTAAGTTTTCGCAGAAAAAATCTATTTTTGGCTCCTGTGACCTAGATGTGCAACGGACCCGAACCATTTGAACAACTTTGAAAGGGGACCACCTAAGGATCATTCCTGTGAAGTTTGGTCAAAATCCGATCAGTGGTTTAGGAGGAGATGTCGTTTGAAGAAATTGTTTATGGACGGACGGACGCACTCACGGACTGAAGACGGACGAAAAGTGATCCCAAAAGCTCACCTCGTCATTACATGACAGGTGAGCTAAAAAAATGATGCACGGATGTCAAATAAAAAGAGCCATTTCTTGAAGGGAAGCAGAAAGTGGCTTCTGAAGTATTTGAACCGGTTTCAAACTGGGGTTCACTCTTGAAAGCATTTGCTGGGGAGCAAATGCTTTCCCTTTCCTTAACCCTTATCCCCCTGCATAAATTAATTAAGCCACTCCCACTGGTGATTATCAACCAATCAAATTACTTGATATAATATATGTTCAGTTCACAAACTGTATTACAAACAGTGTAGACCTATTCAGATGGCTTCTTCAGAAGCCATCTGATCTGGATCTACACTGTTTGCAAGATGGGTTCGCCATCTGATCTGGATCTACACTGTTTGCAAAGGTAGGGGTTATCATGAACAGTGGGATAAGGGTTAAACAAAAGCCACCATGTGAGAAGGGAGCCAGATCTTTTTTATGCTATCTTCTGGAGCAGCTTCACTTATACTAATCATCTGAAGAAGACTACATGTACCTGCAAAGGAGCAGTCTCTATAAGGCTATTTTCACGGCCACAACCGATTTCCTTTAAACTTTGTAGCTTCAAATTGGTACATATTGGCTGTCAAATGGTGAATTTTTAGACTCTTTGGTCCACTGGTTTTTGTTGTATACACTATTAAAGTGGGTGGGGTAATGTCACCCCATCAAGGGTATACCAACAAAAATGCTATTATTTTTGTTCAACGTGCATGACTGGAGGCGATGTTTGCCGTATGCTTACTACCCTTTCAGGCAAAACAGCCGGTGATAACTGTCTTATAAATATCCAATAAGAGAAGAGTTTATACGCGCTTGTAAGTTGTACCCAAATATTAGTAATTTTTATTCCCCAACTTTACGAAAAACCACAACACCTTTACAGTTTTCAACTTATTTCAAAGATCTTTCACAAATATAATGTTGATGTAATAGGCATTCTAGGTATATGTCAGAATTATTGTTAGTTCATAAAACTTAAAGAGTTACCTGCCCCTGAAATAATTTATTGGATTTACCCATTTTTTTTAAATCGGAGTGCATTTATCCGTTTGCAGTTCTAACAACTTCATTTGAAAGTGAATAAACCGATTCTATGCAAATATTAAATAGATGTGGACAAGGAAGTCATTTGATTTAATAGTGCATGCTAGTATTTCCTTTATTTTGGTTATTTATGAACTCTTAATTTCAAGGTGCAAATGGAACATTTGTCAACTGTCATACATTTTTGACCACCAAAGCAGGCTTTGCTCATGTTGTGGAACCACATTTTAGACAGATACTTTGCTTAAATATAAGCCTGTATGGTCTCACCACATGTTTAAGAGTTACCCGCCCCTGAAATTGGATTTTACCCATTTTTTAATTTTAAAATCAGGGTGCATTTATCCGTTTGTAGTACTCACAACTTCATTTGGAATTGAATAAACCGATTCCATGCAAATAAAATTAAATAGATGTGGACAAAGAAGTCATTTGATTTAATAGTGCATGCTAGCAAGCACATGTTCACAACATCCCACGGTACGAGCACCACTTCTTCACCAACAGTACCATCCAGTGATTGGGTTCAGTCCTTGTGGTCTAAACACATTGCAAAACGAGCAAAAACAATTCTTACATAGTCGCCAACATATGGTATTTTACTATTGGATATTTTGTTGCTAAGGCCTTCCACTTTGTAATTCTCCAATTAGCTGATTCGACAATTTATCTCACTTGTACCTAGCCTTGAATCATTCGCCTCTTCAGTCGTATATTGCTTCTGAGATTTGGTTAGGAAGTGAAGCATATGAGAATTGATTTCATAACCCTTTAGTATTTCTCTAACAGCCCTGAATCATACATCAACTTTTGCAAATGTCCTATTTGGGGATTCAAATTCTGATGTTGCAATCGCAGTGGCTGACGGAACGTACATATATGTTGAGAAGAGTGGAAACTACTCATATCAGAGAAGATCTTATTCCGTACATAAAGGACAGCCTTTGCTGAAACCTATGATGCTTGTGGCCACTGATGGTTACATTTTGACTGTGATGGGACCATATTTTGCAGATGGGAAAAACACAGATGCTAAGATCACCGAACACATGTTAAAGACTAATGCAGAAAATATTACTGACTGGTTTGAAGAAGATGATGTTCTCGTTGTAGAATGCGGCTTCAGGGATGCTATAGATATACTAAAGGATTTTGGAATCAATTCTCATATGCCTCACTTCCTAAACAAATCTCAAAAGCAACATACGACTAAAGAGGCGAATGAGTCAAGGCTAGTTACAAAGGTGAGATGGGTTGTCGAATCAGCTAATGGGAGAATTAAAAAGTGGAAAGCCCTTAGCAACACAATGCCCAATAGTCAAATACCATATGTTGGCGACTATGTAAGGATTGTGTATTATTGTGCAATGCATTTAGACTACCTTTGGTAACAAGCAAAGATTCAGGCAAAGTAATTGCTAGAAGAATGATGGCCATAGCAAAAACTGCAAATAAGCTGCAGGATAAGGTTGTAACAAGAATTCCGCCGAAGGCTATGACGCGCCTGTGGGGGCGCAAAGTCATCGAACCATGATATGTAGGTCAACGTCAAACATAGATGCTTGCTCAAAAGATCCCATTCTCAAATGCAAGCTTGTACCAAGTATTATTAATGAAGCTCTAATAATTCTTGAGAAATGAACTTAACCATTAGGGTGACACAATATTTTACAAAAGCAGTGAACCATGAAATTTAGGTCAAGGTCAAATATGGATGCTTGCATTTAAGTTGCCATCCCCAGATTCAAGTTTGCACCAAATATCATTAATGAAGCTCTTATAAATCTTGAGAAATAAACTTGACCATTAGGGTGAACGCTAGGGTGGTCGCAATATTTTACAAGGTCAGTGAACCATAAAATATAGGTCAAGGTTAAATAGGGATGCTTGCATTTAAGTTACCATCCCCAGATACAAGTTTGTACCAAGTATCATTAATAAAGCTCTTATAGTTCTTGAGAAATAAACTTGACCATTAGGGTGAACGCTAGGGTGGTCGCAATATTTTACAAAGTCAGTGAACCATGAAATATAGGTCAAGGTTAAATATGGATGCTTACATTTAAGTTACCATCCCCAGATACAAGTTTGTACCAAGTATCATTAATGAAGCTCTTATCGTTCTTGAGAAATAAACTTGACCATTAGGGTGAACGCTAGGGTGGTCGCAATATTTTACAAAGTCAGTGAACCATGAAATGTAGGTCAAGGTCAAATATGGATGCTTGCATTCAAGTTGCCATCCACAGATAAAAGTTTGTACCACATATCATTAATGAAGCTCTTATCGTTCTTGAGAAATAAACTTGACCATTAGGGTGAACGCTAGGGTGGTCATAATATTTTACAAAGTTAGTGAACCATTAAATTTAGGTCAAGGTCAAATATGAATGCTTGCATTTAAGTTACCATCCCCAGATTCAAGTTTGCACCAAATATCATTAATGAAGCTCTTATACATCTTGAGAAATAAACTTAACCATTAGGGTGAACGCTAGGATGGTCGCAATATTTTACAAAGTCAGTGAACCATAAAATATAGGTCAAGGTTAAATATGGATGCTTGCATTTAAGTTACCATCCCCAGATACAAGTTTGTACCAAGTATCATTAATAAAGCTCTTATAGTTCTTGAGAAATAAACTTGACCATCAGGGTGAACGCTAGGGTGGTCGCAATATTTTACAAAGTCAGTGAACCATGAATTGTAGGTCAAGGTCAAACATGGATGCTTGCATGTAAGTTGTCATCCCCAGATACAAGTTTGTACCAAGTATCATTAATGAAGCGCTTATCGTTCTTGAGAAATAAACTTGACCATTAGGGTGAACGCTAGGGTGGTCGCAAATGTTGACGCCTCGACGAACGGACGAACGAACGGACGGAAAACCGGGCGCCTATATATCGTGCCATGCTAATAGCAGGCGCAAAAAAAATGGCTGGGATAAAAAAACGGGTCAGATCCTTTGAGATCAGCGTGAATATTCTGAGAAATCGGAAATAAATTATTGTTTAGACTCATATTCTAGACAGGTTTTTAATTATTTGGACCCCATTTTCCTTTATATCAGTCTTTGAATCGACTGCCTATTCGAAATTTGCAAAATTGCAGTGTGTTTCCTCTGGCTTTCTTTGCCGGATCATTACAGTGTCACTGATGAGGCTTTATTAGCCGAAACTACGGTGTATGACCCATTTTCTTTCTTATGAATGTTTTCATTGCTCTTAAAGGAACTCATTTTTTATTTTTATTATTTGGAAAAAGATCGATGATGAGAAACTTGAGAATTTCCCAGAGATGACTTAGGATGAACTCAGGGATTTGAAACTGGGTATTTACCAGCTGAAACAATCCAAATCATCATGGATCATATGAGATAATGGCACACAAAGAAGAAGATGGTGTTCTCAAAGCACAGATACTTTCTCGCCACACGTCTAGTAAATCATATAACATATGTGTTGAATATACACAAGGACTGAACCCAATCACTGGATGGTATTGTGGGTGCAGAAGTTAAGCTCGTACCGTGGGATGTTGCGCACATGTGGCTTCTGTTCTCTGATATTTGGGATATTACCGGAACAAAACAGAAAATAGTGAAGCAAAAACAAGCCGGTAACATATTGATTTTGTTTATGATGCTTTTGTTGACACATGGAGTACATCTAGCGATTCAGAGGAAGATCAGTAAATTAACAAACTCTTAAACATGTGGTGAGACCATACAGGCTTATATTTAAGCAAAGTATCTGTCTAAAATGTGGTTCCACAACATGAGCAAAGCCTGCTTTGGTGGTCAAAAATGTATGACAGTTGACAAATGTTCCATTTGCACCTTGAAATTAAGAGTTCATAAATAACCAAAATAAAGGAAATACTAGCATGCACTATTAAATCAAATGACTTCCTTGTCCACATCTATTTAATATTTGCATAGAATCGGTTTATTCACTTTCAAATGAAGTTGTTAGAACTGCAAACGGATAAATGCACTCCGATTTAAAAAAAAATGGGTAAATCCAATTTCAGGGGCAGGTAACTCTTTAAGTTTTATGAACTAACAATAATTCTGACATATACCTAGAATGACTATTACATCAACATTATATTTATGAAAGATCTTTGAAATAAGTTGAAAACTGTAAAGGTGTTGTGGTTTTTCGTAAAGTTGGGGAATAAAAATTACTAATATTTGGGTACAACTTACAAGCGCGTATAAACTCTTCTCTTGTTTGATATTTATAAGACCGTTATCACCGGCTGTTATGCCTAAAAGGGTAGTAAGCATACGGCAAACATCGCCTCCAGTCATGCACTTTGAACAAAAATAATAGCATTTTTGTTGGTATACCCTTGATGGGGTGACATTACCCCACCCACTTTAATAGTGTATACAGCAAAAACCAGTGGACCAAAGAGTCTAAAAATTCACCATTAGACAGTCAATATGTACCAACTTGAAGCTACAAAGTTTAAAGGAAATCGGTTGTGGCCATGAAAACAGCCTTATAGAGACTGCTCCTTTGACCATAAACATTATCTCTTCTTGTCTAAGGACAAGTAACCTAGAAACAGAGATTACCAGATTTGTGTCTTTTGATATCAAGTTTATCAGGCCCGGCTTCGAGAACACATGTACAATCGCTCGGCACTTTTGATATCAAGTTTATCAGGCTCGGCTTCGAGAACGCATGTAGAATCGCTCGGCAAGCCTCGCGATTCTACAAGCATCCTCAAAGCCTTGCCTGATAAACTTAATATCAAATGACACGAATCTGGTATTCTAGTTATCCGTTAATCCCCTTGTACAATCTTACATTTTGGCATTTTTTTCCAGCAGTCAGTTCATAGAAGTGCAATCTCAGGTTGACCTGATAAAGCTCACTTGTCCTGAGATAGCATATCTTTATAGTATAGGGGGTAACTGATAAATGAGTGGAATATGAGACAATCTGGTCAAGTCAGGTGTGGTATTTCCACAGCCCTGTTCCAACAAGTGCGCTGGACAAAGACTTCAATCATCATGTGTACCAACCAAGTCAGAAACAAGTCTTCCAGTCTGCACCAATAACCTGGCCTTCACATTTAAGTGATTTTTTTTTTTTGGTTTGGGTTTTACGGCCCTTTCAAGATTATTTCACTCATATCGAGCCGACCGTTAATCAGAGGTGGGCGAAAACCGGAGTACCCGGAGAAAAACCACCTGACCTTCCGTTGCAGAACTTGGCGTCTCACACGTGGCCCGAGCGAGGCTCGAACCTACGGCGGTGAGAGACCTAATGACTAAGAGTCAGCGCTCTTATCCACTAGGCCATGGAGGCCCGTACATTGAAGTGATAATACATAGCCCCGGATAAGAGGGGGTATCGGCAAATCATTTTTCTTATTTCTGCAACAAAACATAAGTTGTAGGTACTCATTACAAGTGCCTCACTGAGGCTCACTGAGGCACCCATAACGAAAATATGTTGTTTTGTTTGATTTGAGGTTTAACATCCCTGTCAACACTGTATAGGTCATTTAGAGGGCCACACTGAGGCACTTCTAATGAATACCCACAACATATGTTTTGGTGCAGTAATAAGAAAAATATCAGTATTTTTCAGATGAAAAGAGTGCCTTATCTGGAGCTATGGACTGTGAAGCCTCTGAGCAGACAGTGTGGATGCTCAGGCTGATCTGAGTCTTCTCTGGGTGCACACAGCAGGCTGTCCAGCACTTTCCGACAAAATAATTACCCTTATTCTGCTAACCAAATTATTTTTGTCACATCCATTTCTGACTAACAGCCAATCAAATTACAGCCGAACTTCTATAGCTCGAACCCCTTTGGGACCAATGAAATTTGTTCGAGACAGCGGTAGTTCGAGCCACTGTTGTATACTTCCAGAAAACATAACGGGGGTATTTTTGGACTTCTTTTCGGTGTTCTGTAACATAAATGTATGCTGTATGTACTCATTAGAATCGCCTCATTGAGGCGATTCTAATGAGTACACACAGCATGCATTTGCAAGATAAAAGTCGAAAATCTCCTTAATTATCCCACACGTTTTCTTATGCAGAGGAATTCCCTTGGGACTCAAAAACGTGTTCGACTCAGCCATGGTGAACGAGCCATCGGTGTTCGAGCCATCGAAGTTCTACTGTACTTAATGTATTTGTTCACATTCACAAACAACATAACTGTATAGCTCCAGATCAGATGGCTTGATCTGGATCTACACTGTTTTCAGAGGTAGGGGTTGTCATGTTCAGCAGGATAAGGGTTAAGGCAAATTTTATGGCTATGTTTTGAAAAATATAGGGGCAAAAGAAGGAATTCATTACAATTTCATTGATGTTTTAGGGCTAAAATTAGGAATTTTACTAAGATATGGCAAGAGAGACAGAGACATATACCGGAGAATAAGGAAAATTGAAATGGAAGAAGAGAAAAACTAGAAATGCGTCCATAGGATACGGATGCCCCCGCCTGAAATATGTCTATGTTCGTATTCATCCATAGAAGGTTATTGACCGTGTTTAAGTTTTGGACCCTTTTTATGCCATTTGACCTCTAAGTATGACCTTGACCTTGGAGGTACGGATCTGGGTTTGCAGGTGACACATTGTCTCATGATGGTTAACATTTCTTCAAAATAATTTCAAAATCCATCCAGAAATAAGTAAGTTATTGGCTGCGTTTAAGTTTCGGACCCTTTTTTGACCTTTGACCTATAAGTATGACCTTGACCTTGAAGGTACCGACCTGCGTTTTGCATGTGACAAATCGTCTCATGATGGTTAACATTTCTACAAAGTAATTTCAAAATCCATCCAGAAATAAGAAAGTTATTGACTGCGTTTAAGTTTCGGACCCTTTTTTTGACCTTTGACCTCTAAGTATGACCTTGACCTTGGAGGTACGGACCTGGGTTTTGCATGAGAGATGGTTAACATTTCTACAAAGTAATTTCAAACTCCATCCAGAAATAAGAAAGTTATTGACTGCGTTTAAGTTTCGGACCATTTTTTTTACCTTTGACCTCTAAGTATGACCTTGACCTTGGAGGTACAGACCTGGGTTTTGCATGTGACACATCGTCTCATGATGGTTAACATTTCTACAAAGTAATTTCAAAATTCATCCAGAAATAAGAAAGTTATTGACTGCGTTTAAGTTTCGGACCCTTTTTTTTTACCTTTGACCTCTAAGTATGACCTTGACCTTGGAGGCACGGACCTGGGTTTTGCATGTGACACGTCGTCTCATGATGGTTAACATTTCTGCGGAGTAATTTTAAAATCCATCAAGAAATAAAGAAGTTATTGACCGCGTTTAAGTTTCGTCCGCACGGACGGACAGGGGCAACGCTATATGCCCTTTCCACCATTCTTCGAATGGCGGGGGCATAAAAAGAAAATAAAAGCATCCTCCATCTGTTGGAATGACAGCAGGCCTTGCCTACCTGTATGGAGTCAGTGCCAGGTTCCCATGTGTTGTGTTCAGTTGTGTTTTATGGCCCAGTCAACAGCTATGGTCATGTTGGGCCTGCCAGTTACCATCACTGTTCCTAGACAGGCTTTGACCCTTAAGCAGTGTACCAGTACTTAGTGACATTGCCACCCACCAGTTACTGACAACAGTCAAGTCCTCCAGCAATTGTCACTCTCAAGCCATCTCTCAGGAGACAGGGCATAAGAAAAAGGAAAGATAGGACAGTGTAGAATATAGAATCTTATATGGGTGTGAGGGGTGGATGGAAAAATCTGTCCCGAAGGTCACTGTCCAGCATCACTAGGCTTGCCGAGTGACGCCGGACAGTAATCCAGAGGGACAGATTTTTCTGTCCACCCCTCACACCCATACAGGATTCCTCTTCTTGCATAGCTTCTATTTCTTAGCGAGGATTTTTAATGCTGCAGTCACTTCTAACCACTTAATGCTGCAGTCACTTCTCTCCACTTTAGTGGAGCACTGTGGTGCAGTGGTAAAGCATTGGAGTTGAGATCGAGAGGTAGCCGGTTCGATCCTCGCAACCGCCATGTTGTTTCCTTGAGCAAGAAACTTTATCCGCATTGCTTAGTACTGATTCCTTTCCAGGAAAAGAGGGCCACATGGAAGATTAGTACTGGTACTAAATGTGTTACCCTCTATAAATAAGGTTGATTATTAGTACTTCGGTTACCGACATCCACCATGTTGTGATGGCACTACAAGAATGTTCAGTGATGTCACGTAACATGCTGTGAGGTCAACCTTAATGACGGCACATATGAGGTCGTATTCAACCGGTGCATTTATGAAGCATGCAAGAATATTCAATTTTGGGTAAGAACTCCAGAATTAGAGAAGAATTTCTATTCCAAGCTAAAACTATGGATTTCCTTGCCTGGTGTGCAAGAAGAATAAATAACAGGTTCACTCCCATCAGCACCTGTTGCAAGCACGACAGACCCGAAGCCAAAACCAGTACAACATCCTGGCACTGAAAGCTTCACAGCACCTTTACATTGACCTATCCTCCCATCATACCAACCCTAAAAACTTTTGGAAATTATGGGCAACCAGACCTGATGGGAAACTAATGAATGTTCTCTAATTTTTCATCAAATATGCCCAATATGATCTGTGCCCCTGCCATACCTTCTCGTTTCTCTGTCATTCCACTATCATACAAGGACTGAAAGTATGGACAGGATACCAGCACACACCAGTGAGCCTTCATCTCCTAGAAAATAAAGAATACTGTAAAAATCTTAAAATTCCGACACCTTGAAGAGATGGAATTGCTGTAATTCTCCTAAAATTTCACGATCAAGCAAATTGTCCAAAAAGTGCAGATGACATGGCAAACAGTGTAGACCCTGATCAGACTGCTCCTTTAGGAGCAGTCTGATCTGGGTCTGCACTGTTTGCTTTGTCCTGTCTGCCCCAATACTTAGGATCATTACAGTATGCACCATCAACCAAAACGTTTTTTTCACAAATGACCATGCAATTTGTCCTGCTAAAAAAACTTTTCCAACAAATGCTGGCTTTGTTTTCGCTTGTAGCTAAAAGCCCAGTAAACTTGTTTTAGGTCATGTTGAGCTAATCATGTTAAACTAACAACACTTTTCCCGGTACATCAGCTGTTTACCATTATCCTGCTTAATAAACTGATTTAGCCACACCCATTTCTGACATTCCACCAATCAAATTACTTGATATAATGTATTTGTTCAATTCGTTAACTACACAACAGTGTAGATCCTGATCAGATGGCTTCTGAGAAGCCATCTGATCTGGATATACACTGTTTGCAAAGGTAGGGGTTGTCATGTTAAGCATAATGAGGGTTAACCAGTGTATAGGGCTCGTTCTTTTTGTAGAAGTTCTGCACTTCTTGAGTCAGTGGAAGGGAAAGAATGACTGTAGAAAAGGATATGAAAATTTATGAGGACACACACCAACCTTTTCTGATCTGAGGAAAAAATCAACATACACACTTTTTATGTTTTATAATATTTTATGAGCAATATCAATTTCATTCAGAAGTGAACAAAGTACACCACAATCTCATTATAACACAGTTGGTTATAACAGGGTTTTGGGTATAACATGGTTTCAAGATGGATCCCAAAAATATGAAGATTATATAGAAAAATGACCATTTATGGTCATTTTTCTATATAATCTTCACATTTTTGTTTGGATATAACACGGTTGTTTAACTAACAAGGTTTGTGCTTTGGACCCCAACAAGAGTGTTATAAAGAGGTTGCAGTGTATGAATAAAAAGTTTCATAAACTTGGGCACTGACCTTGAGAATAATAGATTTTTTATCATGCTGAAGTCAGTTAAGGATAGATTTTGTTCTGCTCACTAATATAAAAGTGCCAACAATTGCTGTCATTTTAATATTTATAAGCAGGGCAAAATTGTTGGCATTTCAAAATTTGAGCAAGACATATTGCATTTTCTGCCTACCAAAGGATTAACATTTGCAAGGAGTGTTTACATATTTTGACATAAATTTTACAAGCAATAATAAAGCAATGCTCAACTGAGTTAATATTGTGAAGTTTTATAAACTTGACATCTGATTTCAGGGTACTGATAATCTGATATGGCAAATACACTAATATTTCTGCTGAAAAAGAAAGAGTGACTTTTTCAATGCAAAATTTATTCATAATTATAAACACATCACGAAAACACGCCTATATAATTTTGACCACCTCTAACCCCACTTTTATATAGTAAAACTGGGGTTTCCGGGGGTATACCTTATTTTTCTTATTTCTGCTCAAAAGTATAGATTGTGGGTACTCATTAGAACCGCCTCGCTGGGGTGGTTCTAACAAGTGCCCAAAATCTATATTTGGCGCAGAAATAAGAAAAATATCACAATTTTTCATCATAAAATTTTCTTTTTTTCGGCGATAAAGGTGACAATATATTTGTATAGGCGTGTTTGCGTAATGAAATTGGTTTTGTTTGGTTTGGTGTTTAACAGCCCAGTCAACATTATTTATGTCATGTCAAGCTGGTCAGTTTACCTGGAAACATTTTTACTGGGCAAGCTTATAATAAGTGTCAACCAGTAGGGCTGGCTAATCGGAGCTGAAAAGCTAATCAATTATCAGTCCTGTCATTACGATCGATAATCGATCAGTAATCGCTATGGTTTTTGTCAATATTTTACCTGTCTGGCTTTCTGTCTGAGCATGACTCTTACCATATGTTGCACTTTACCATATGTATATTTAATTAGACAGGCCTGAGCAAACAGTGTAGACCCAGATGAGACGCCGCATAATGCGGCGTCTCATCAGGATCTCCACTGTTTGCCACTCATCCAGCTATTTTCTGCATAACTTTGGGTAGTAAATTGTACCTATCAAGCAATCGATTAAAAGCAAATCTGAAATGATAATCTTTTTTGTGGAGTTTATCGATCGATTAATCGTGTTAGCATTATCAACCAGTACAAAGAACAACTGACAACTGCCCTTCTTGAATCAGCAGTAGAGACAGAATGACTGTTGGAAAGAGTTCATCGTCAATCTCTATGAAAGAAGGTTGCAGACACAGCAGAGATCGACACAAAATCTCCTGATTGCGAATCATCCCATAGATATTGTCACCACAACCTCTTTATAACTATTGTTGGAATCCATAGCAAAAATCAAGTGAACAATAAAGAAAAATGATCATTTGTGAACCACCCTTGAAATGTTTTATATAGCCCCAGATAAGAGCCCGGGTATGCACATATTATTTTTCTTATTTCTGGATGATAACATATTTTGTGGGTACTTATTAGAAGCACCTCGTCGATATGTATGTTTTCTTGCAAAACAGTTATAAGAAAAATATCAGTACTTTTTGGATGCAAAAAAAGACCTTATCTGGACCTATGGCTTTATATCCCAAACTGTTATAATGACCAGTACTATAAAGAGGTGTACCTACATTCATTTAATTATCCAACATACCGCATTTCCAAATTCCAGTGTCACATCGCAGAACTCAGACTGGGATAGCAGTTGGTCATACAAATGCTCCTGAAGTTTCAGAGAATATGCTGCTTTATTTCCCATCTGTCTTGCAAATGGCATCTCCATTATGTCGATGGTTCTGGAAGTCTTCACTGACAGAGCTTAATCTTGTTTAGCTTAACAGCTTTCAACACATGACACTGAAATAAAGACCAGAAATTCAACTTCGGTGAAGTTGATGTAGCGCCTGCTCCCCACCTGCCCAACACAAAAATAAATTTTATTTAAGGCAGAAGAAATGAATATAGGGCTTTGAGAAGAATCCATAGCCTATATATGTGAGGTAAAAAACTGACAAAGTTCACAACATGACAAAATGAACTAAAATGATCCAAGAATTACATCCAAAGCATATGAACATCCTCATATCATGGAGAAAACACAAGCTATGTTTCAAAATGATTGGTATAAAACTATAAGAGGAGTTGCAATGACGAGGTACCTATCATATATCAACTGAATGTTAACAATCACTAAGTTCACAATGTGGAAAAAGTGACAAAAATTGATCTAAAGATTAAGTCCAAACCACATGCAGAGCCTCATGCCATGGCAAAAACACATGCAAAGTTTCAAAATGATTAGTATAAAACTATAAGAGGAGATGCGGTGACAAAGAGGTACCTCCTGTATATCAACTGAAGGTTAAAAATGACTAAATTCACTATGTGCAAAAAGTAGAATAAAATATTCCGAGAATTATGTCCAAACCACATGCACATCTTCATACCATGGTGACAGCACATGCAAAGTTTCAAAATGATTGGTACGTATAAAACTGTAAGAGGAGTTGCGATGACAAGAGGTACCTATGGTATATCAATTGAAGCTCAAAAATGACTAAGTTCACAATGCGCAAAAAAAGCGAAAAAAAATATTCTGAGAATTATGTCGAAATCACATGCACATCCTCATACCATGGCAAAAACACATGCAAAGTTTCGAAATGATTGGTATAAAACTGTAAGAGGAGTTGCGATGACAAGAGGTACCTATCATATATCAATTGAAGGTTAACTAGAAAAAGTGTCCATAGGACACGGATGCCCCCGCCAAATGACATTCATAAAAAATATTACAAATTGACTTCAAATCAATCATAAAATATATGCATCAAGGGCAGATAATCCAAAAACCAACTAGAAAAAGTGTCCATAGGACACGAATGCCCCCGCCAAATGCCATTCAAAAAAAATATTACAAATGTACTTCAAATCATCATAAAATATATGCATCAAGGGCAGATAATCCAAAAACCAACAATGCAAGAGTTGTCTTCCTTGTTCATGACACATCATCTTAGTGTGATGAATGCACCTGTGAAGTTTCATGAATATATTCCATACGGTTTAGGAGTTATGGCCCGGACACGGTTTAATATATGGTACTAAGTCAAGGGCAGATAATTCAAAAACCAAAAACGCAAGAGTTGTCTTCCTTGTTCATGACACATCGTCTAAGTGTGATGAATGCACCTGTGAAGTTTCATGAATATATTACATACGGTTTAGGAGTTATGGCCCGGACACGACATACCATTTGACTATATATGGATGTAAGTCAAGGGCAAATAATTAAAAAACTAAACAAGCAGGAGTTGTCTTCCTTGTTCATGACACATCGACCAAGTATGATGGATGCAGCTGTGAAGTTTCATGATTATATTCCATACGGTTTAGAAGTTATGGCCCGGACACGGTTTACTATATGGTACTAAGTCAAGGGCAGATAATTCAAAAACCAAAAATGCAAAAGTTGTCTTCCTTGTTCATGACACATCGTCTCAGTGTGATGAATGTACCTGTGAAGTTTCATGAATATATTCCATACGGTTTAGGAGTTATGGCCCAGACACGGTTTACTATATGGTACTAAGTCAAGGGCAGATAATTCAAAAAACCAAAACTGCAAGAGTTGTCTTCCTGGTTCATGACACATCGTCTAAGTGTGATGAATGCACCTGTGAAGTTTTATGAATATATTCCATACGGTTTAGGAGTTATGGCCCGGACACGACATACCATTTGACTATATATGGATGCAAGTCAAGGGCAGATAATTCAAAAACTAAACAAGCAGGAGTTGTCTTCCTTGTTCATGACACATCGTCCAAGTATGATGGATTCTCCTGTGAAGTTTCATGATAATATACCATACAGTTTAGGAGTTATGGCCCAGACACGGTTTACTACATGGTACTAAGTCAAGGGCAGATAATTCCATAACCAAAAATGCAAGAGTTGTCTTCCTTGTTCATGACACATTGTCTCAGTGTGATGAATGTACCTGTGAAGTTTCATGAATATATTCCATACGGTTTAGGAGTTATGGCCCGGACACGGTTTACTATATGGTACTAAGTCAAGGGCAGATAATTCAAAAACCAAAAATGCAAGCGTTGTCTTCCTTGTTCATGACACATCGTCTCAGTGTGATGAATGCACCTGTCAAGTTTCATGAATATATTCCATACGGTTTAGGAGTTATGGCCCGGACACGATGTCGAGACGGACGAACGAACAGACGGACGAAGGAACGGACGAACAGGGGTAAAACTTAATGCCCTTCCGCTATTCTTCAAATAGGCGGGGACATAAAAATGCAAGAGTTGTCTTCCTTGTTCATGACACATTGTCTCAGGGTGATGAATGCACCTGTGAAGTTTCATGAATATATTCCATACAGTTGGACACGGTTTACTATATGGTACTAAGTCAAGGGCAGATAATCCAAAAACCAACCAGTACATGGCCTGGACACCATTTGGATCGGAGGAATGGAAGGATGGACAGATAAATGGACACACAGACAGGGGTAAAACATAATGCCCTTTCACCATTCTTCGAATAGGCTGGGACATGCATAGATCTGTGAAGTTTCATGATTATATTTGATACAGCATTTGGATCAGACAAATGAAAGGATCGACAGATAAATGGACACACAGACAGGGGTAAAACATAATGCCCTTTCACTATTCTTCGAATAGGTGGGGACATGGACACACAGACAGGGGTAAAACTTAATGCCCTTCTGGTATTCTTCGAATAGGCGGGGACATGCACCTGTGAAGTTTCATGAATATATTCCATAAGGTTTAGGGGTTATGGCACGGACATGATGTCGGGACGGACGAACGAATGGACGGACAGGGGTAAAACTTAATGCCCTTCCGCTATTCTCCGAATAGGTGGGGGCATAAAAATGACTAAGTTCAAAATGTGGAAAAAGTGATAAAACCACATGCACATCCTCATACCATAACAAAAACACACACAAAGTTTCAAAATGATCAATATAAAACTGTAAGAGGAGTTGCGATGACAAGAGGTACCTGTTGTTTGTCAACTGAAGCCTAAAAATTGCTATTAAGTTCACAATGTGCAAAAAGTGAAAAAAAAAAATTCCAGTGTTATTGATAAGCTTTTGCCCAAGGAGTACTGTTACTCCTTCAACCAAAGACTATAGGCTTATCCTGTGATTCTTTGAGAGTATCGGTACTCCTAAATTAAAAACTAGGGTCGTATCTTCATCTGTCATCACAGGATGGTTGCTAAGTGCACTTATATTAATGTCAGACGTGGCAATGGCCATATGTAAAAACATTAAACACATATTCTATCATCGTAACATACCAATATACATTTTCATGTTAATAAGCTGGTGGAGAGCAAAATGAAAAATTACTTTTTCTTTTCTAAAGAATGTAAATCCAGCCAATGTGGTTGTAGTCTTCGCATGTGTTTTTTGGAATTTCCCAGACGCCATTAAGGCTCGTTTTGATCAGACTGTGCAGGCTGGTCGGAGTCTTCAGCCGTCACACAGATCATATTGTCATCAAAACGTTTTCAAACCCAGGTTTTGTGTCTGCACCAGCCTTATGTACTACGCGTTCAAACGTGGGAAATCTCCACTAATTGTGGCAACTGCATGCGATTGGAAAAAGGCGAGAAATTCAGCGCTCAGCAAAAATACAATAAAACGTGCGGCCAGTGAATCAGTCTGTCCCGTTGCTGTGTTTGCGTTCTTTTATGATGCGCTGCCAGTCATTCTGCTTAATGTTCAAAGACGCCGGCGAGACATCTTAGGGTGTTAATTTAATCGGCTACTTGATAGATAGCGGTAAATAAGCATGCACTGCATGCTGACCACCTGTGATTCACAATTAGATATAAGACATAAGAATATTTATTTAACGTCGGTTTTCAAGTATACAGCATTCAAACATTAGCTCTAAAGCTATTTTACCAACAAACAAATTTAAAAACTGTACAAGTATATGAACAAGGACATCACAGAAAAGTTCCAACATATCACAGACTTTTTACATATTTTACATTAAAAGTAGAAGTAAAACAAAGATCAGGAATTGATACAATTAACTTACTCCATCCATAAAAGACACCAAAGGGAAAGAAATACAAACATTAAGCGACCAGACCATAATGGAAACCTAAACAAAGGAAGGCAATATGGACAGTTACTTTCCCACAAAATGGCCATATGGCCATCCAAAATTAAAAGACACAAGTGATACACACAGTAAGTAACAAACAACAACATAAATAAATCGCCACGGAAGAGCCGCCTTGGAACGGTCAGTGGAAGATTTCCACTGGGGGGCTTAAATCGATTTTACGTGGCCACAATCCTCGCCCTTACTTCCGTCGCGATTTAGACAAATAATTTGTTCAGTCCGCATGAAGGCCTCCTAACTCATCAGTGCAACATCTCCGTGAACACAGAAATCAAAGAACCACAGAGGTGAGACAACGGTGAGGACTCGACACATAACAGGTAGAATAAATAAGACAACATAAATAATAGAACATAAAACATAAGAGCTATTGTCACATAACTTCATATCACAGACAATATAATGCATATTTTTCTAAAAGGTAATAGCTCAATATAATATTAGGATCATTCTTAGTAGAATTATATGTAGAATTATATGCCTTTGCATGACAGCTAACTGGAGAACAAGGACGAAACCGAAAGGGGAGTAGTGTAACAGGTTCTCTTGACATAAAGTTTTTGCAAGAGTCCTGCCTCGAAAAACGAAAGACCAATTAGCCGGCAAGCAAAGCCATAAATACAGTTTAATTCCTGGTTGTGGTCGCCAGAGCCCCGGCAGCCCATGACCCACCAGGGGAGAGACACACATTAATCCAACATAGTTATGAGAAGAGGTCTCCCCCCATGAAGCATGTACCACCGATCGACCCCAGGAACCACGATCAACACAAAAGGAACAAGGGAGGTAAAGGTTTCAAGCACATGCTTTTAAAACAGGGAAAAATAACTAAAACAAACAAACAAACAAACAAGTTTATAAATTATACTTGCATAAGGAACCCTTGCCTGAGGCTCCTCCCCAGGTCTGGATCAGCCTTACAAACTCACCGTACTTACTAGTAGTTCTAAGATGATTTGGAAGACTGTTCCAGACCTGAGCGGCCTCAAAGCGAAAGGTAGCCTTACCGTATCGACTTGTGCGGACTCGCGGTATCTCTACCAGGTTTTCAACCATAGTGTAGTTTATATTTTACTTTTGGTCCTTTGAGATCAGCGTGAATATTCTGAGAAATCAGAAATAAATTATTGGTTTAGACTCATATTCTAGACAGGTTTTTAATTTTTTGGACCCCAATTTGAATTATATCAGTCTTTGTATCGACTGCCTATTCGAAATTTGCAAAATTGCAGTATGTTTCCTCTGGCTTTCTTTGCCGGATCATAACAGAGTCACTGATGAGGCTTTATTAGCCGAAACTACGTAGTATGACCCATCTTCTTTCTTATGAATGTTTTCATTGCTCTTAAAGGAACTCATTTTTGATTTTTATTTGCCTTCACTGCAGCTGGTGTTGTGCCGTGTGGCGGCCGTAAAACGTCTCCCCGTACATGTACATCAACCATAGTGTAGTTTATATTTTACTTTTGGTCCTTTGAGATCAGCGTGAATATTCTGAGAAATCAGAAATAAATTATTGGTTTAGACTCATATTCTAGACAGGTTTTTAATTTTTTGGACCCCAATTTGAATTATATCAGTCTTTGTATAGACTGCCTATTCGAAATTTGCAAAATTGCAGTATGTTTCCTCTGGCTTTCTTTGCCGGATCATTACAGAGTCACTGATGAGGCTTTATTAGCCGAAACTACGTAGTATGACCCATCTTCTTTCTTATGAATGTTTTCATTGCTCTTAAAGGAACTCATTTTTGATTTTTATTTGCCTTCACTGCAGCTGGTGTTGTGCCGTGTGGCGGCCGTAAAACGTCTCCCCGTACATCAACCATAGTGTAGTTTATATTTTACTTTTGGTCCTTTGAGATCAGCGTGAATATTCTGAGAAATCAGAAATAAATTATTGGTTTAGACTCATATTCTAGACAGGTTTTTAATTTTTTGGACCCCAATTTGAATTATATCAGTCTTTGTATCGACTGCCTATTCGAAATTTGCAAAATTGCAGTATGTTTCCTCTGGCTTTCTTTGCCGGATCATTACAGAGTCACTGATGAGGCTTTATTAGCCGAAACTACGTAGTATGACCCATCTTCTTTCTTATGAATGTTTTCATTGCTCTTAAAGGAACTCATTTTTGATTTTTATTTCATACCTGAAAGAATACTTTGTGGTTTTAAAAGATAGTAAATCATGTAAATATTCAGGTGATTGTTTGTATAAAATTTTAAAAACCTCAGTAGCCATAGTCCTAATTCTATTTACATGTAAGGTAGGCATATTTGCTTTCTCTAGCAAACTTTCATAGGAACTTTGAAAGTCACCGAACACTAGTCTTAGTGCTCAGAGCTGCAGCTTTTCAAGCTTATTTGTGCTCGTTTTTGAACAAAAATGCCATACCAAGGGACAGTAATTGAAATTTGATTTTATAAAAGTTTTGTAAATTAAAATCTTTGTGTCAGTGTTTAATACATTACATAACCTGGAAAGGACATTAATTTGTTTAGCTGCCTTCTTGCAAATATTTGCTATGTGTGCTTCAAAGTTTAACATATAATCAAATGTAACACCTAGCAATTTTACAGTCTCTTCACATTTGACTTCACTTCCACAGATCTCTAGTGTTTTACAGTTCTCAAAACCTGACTGGCCTAACATAATAGCCTGAAATTTATCTGGATTTGCTTGCATTTTATTGGTCACAAACCAGTCAATAACTCTGTTACTTTCTTCTACAAGAACTGTTTTTGTAGTTTGCAGACATTTACTACTATATGACAATGTGTTATCATCTGCATAGTTGTATAATTTAGACGTTTTGACAAAATAAAATATGTCGTTTATAAAAACATTAAAAAGGAGTGGGCCTAAAATTGAACCCTTGGGAACTCCATTGATGATTCCCAACCATTCACTGTAATTATCACCTAGCTTGACTCTTTGTTTCCTGCTAGACAAGTAACTCTGCAGTAGCATACAGGCTGTTTCAGAGAGGCCATAGGCTCCCAGCTTGTCCACTATGAGCCCATGCGGAAGACAGTCGAAAGCCTTGGACAGGTCCATAAGAACCGCACCAACATAAAGTTGATTGTCCAAGTCCCTCTTCCAATCCTCCGCAAGCCTCAAAAGTGTCGTCTGGCAGCCGAAACCCTTTCTGAACGCAGCCAAGTATTTATCAAAAATACATTCAAAGTGCTCGGTGAGCTGTTTATGAATAAGGCCCTCAAAAACTTTCGAGTGAGAATTTAGAATACTTACAGGCCTGAAATTCTTTTTCATAAAAGGGTCATCTTTTTTGTAAAGAGGACTGACCTGAGCATCCTTCAGGTCATCAGGGAATTTTCCTGTTTTAACACTTTTGTTAAATATTAAGGAAATGGGAATTGAGACCGCCCATGCAGCCACCTTGAGAACCTTAGGAGGCAGGTTATCAACACCCGTAGCTTTTTTTGGGTTTAACATTTTTAGTGTTTTATAGACCATGCTATGGTCCACGGGTTTAAAATTGAAAGTACCATAGCCCTCAGTGGGGGCAGTTTTCCTGAATAGCTACAAGGCTAGGATGACTACTAACATCATCACCCTGGCTATCAATACCAATTTCTCTTGCTATGTTTACATAGCCAGATATATGAGTACCCAAGTATAACAGGTTAATCCTGCAATTGTGACTCAATAAATATAATTTTGGTCAAATGTACACGGACCACGGCGGACAAAGAGATCAGTCTGTGCAGCGGTGAGTCTATCTCAGACGTGCATTGACGACAATGTTGCGAGAAAAAATACGTTGGGATGATAAAAGTATGAAAAATAGTAGTGGAGTCAAAAGTAAACAACCAGTAGGATGCAATAATCAAAGGCGCCGACATACACATGTCGGAAAACGGCACAAAACAAG
The DNA here is from genome assembly GCA_963580285.1 of Lucinisca nassula. NCBI lineage: Eukaryota > Metazoa > Mollusca > Bivalvia > Lucinida > Lucinidae > Lucinisca > Lucinisca nassula. The sequence goes on along the minus strand of OY757012.1, from coordinate 109,609,257 downwards.
GTTTTTAAAGGTGCATTATTGAGCTATCTGGAAAAAATGCTTCCAAAAATAAAATACATATAGCCGGTATTTTTCTTTAAAACAATACAAATGAATGCATTTTATGCAAAAATGCAAACAATTATGATGACAGGTAAGCCAGTTTGAGAGGGATTCCCTAACTAGGTTTCGCACACTAGTTAGATCTATTTTTAGTTCGTGACAAAAATAGAATCCCATATATGACGTTATGCGACGTTCATTTTTGGCCTTGTTTGCTTAGGCCATGCCTGAATCGGAAGAAATATGACGCTGAATACCATGCCATAAGTAACGACACTCAGAGACGATACTGTCGCCATGTATGTGTAAAGTGACAGATTTATTTTTAGAACAGAAATTCCGAACACATGTTCAGAGCTAAGGGTACACACGAATGAAAACGACCAATTTCACAAAGTTCTGAAGCTGTATTTGGCTCCAAAAGTGTACACATGACAAAGGAGTATGCATTGAAGATAAAAACCAGAAAAAAATTTTGAGACCCGGTAGCTCAATAATGCACCTTTAAGCCTCAGGTTAAGAGTTTTCACCAATGGCCAAAGGACGCTAAAAAAATGATTCATGGAAACAAATTTTCTTGCATCTGCGGCCTGCGGACGCTGAGCAGAAAGAGCTAGCGCTAACACTGCCTGGTCAGATATATATTTGATGATACATTAATTATAACTTTCTTAGCCCAGTTGTTGTTGCTTCTGTTTTGTTTTTCCACAAAATACAGAGCAATCCATTTCAAAGTGAATTTCTGCGATTTGGGAGAAATAGCCGCCAGAAATTTCAGGCATTTGATTTTTTTTTCTTGCGTTTTTCCCCGAGAAACTTTGTCAGGTTCTCCACAGAAAGAAAAAGTGGTCTTAACTTTTTATTTTCTGCGCGTCTGTTTTGATATTTAATTCCTAACTACATGACAATGTAGATCTGTCGAACCCATTTTTTTTTTCTCGAAGATGACACTCCGTAGAAGTCAATGTGGTTGCCTAACAATATTCAGGATCGTATTTTTATGCACGCTTGTCATAAAGTTACTGTTCATGCTTCATGCGTTATTAATAATGCGGACGGCGCATCATAGTTTTTGTTGAAGACTATGTTGCGGCGAAAAATACCGCGATTTCGATTGCTTTTTGTCAGGCATCACGTTTTTTTTTTCCATTGCCGATACGACTGCAATGGAACGACCTTGGCGTATCGCCAATTTGATGGTCGTATTTGGTACGACTTTTTCTTCATTTCTAGGCGTATTTGCTCGATTTTAGAGTCATATTTACGATGATACAACCCTTATCAATTACTCTGATATTCTGAGAATTATGTCGAAACCACATGCACATCCTCAAACCATGGCGAAAGCACACCCAAAGTTTCAAAATGATCGGTATAAAACTGCAAAAGGAGTTGCGATGACAAGAGGTACCTATCATAATTATATCAATTGAAGGTTAAAATGACTAAGTTCACAATATGGAAAAAGTGACAAAAATTGATCCAACGAAAAAGTCCAAATCACATGCGCATCCTCATACCATGGCAAAAACATGTGCAAAGTTTCAAAATAATCATTATGAAACTGTAGGAGGAGTTGCGATGACAAGACACCCAGAGTAAAATGTTGACGGAAAGACGAATGGACAACCGGACGAACAAATGGACGGACAGACAACCGGACGGATGAAAACTTGCACGCCTATGACTTCCTGCTAAAGCAGGTGTGACAAAAAGTGAAATTCTTTTCACTGACTGTTCCAAGGCGGTTCTTCTGTCATGATTAATTTTTGATATGGTTTGTCTTTGAGTGTGTCACTGTGTATGGTCTATATCTTTTCGTTATGGGAAAGTAACTATCCTTAAATTGGCTTTCCACTATTGATGTCTCCATTGGGTCTAGTTATTTAATGTTTGTGTTTCTTTCCCTTTTGTGTCTCTGATCATATGGGGGTCACCCTTCATGAGAAGCTTCTCTGGAACAGACAGGTGGACGATGTCTCCAAGAAGGCCAACAACTCTCTCACATTCCTGAGAAGAAACGTCACCAGCTGCCCTAAGGATGTGAAGGCCCAATGTTACAAGACGCTGGTACGTCCGATCTTGGAGTACGCCGCTCCGGTATGGGACCCCTACACTGCTACCAACATATCCCAGTTAGAGCAGGGTTGGCAAAATGCCGGCAAATATGAGTATTTTCCATGCCGGTGGTATTTACCGGTAAATACCGGCAAATACTGGAAAATACCGGCAAATACTAGAAAATGGAATTTTCCGCCTTGGAATTAAAACAGAACCATATACTCAGCAGTTATATACTGAGTCAAAAAAGTTCCTATACATAAAAATGCTTCTGTTACCATAATTACTACAAATGAAAAACACACAAAGTTTGTTTTGTTTTAGTTAGAGGACTCATTTTACCATGTAAAAGTCCAAACAGTTTTTGTTCAGGTAAACTCGCCAACCTGGGCTATTGTTGATGACAATTTCGCAGAATAAATCATTGCAAAGGCCAAGATTTAACACCATAAAAAATAACACTTAGCACAAGATTTCTAAACTTTGATACATGTAACCTTTCATTAGATACCCTGTGTGTCTATTTACAAAAGGTTTGTAACTTTAGTTCCATTCGCTAAGAGAAACAGACGATCGTGTATAGGGCTATAGGCCTCCCATTCTTTGAAGTTGTGTGCAAAATGCTGATTTCGATTGAAACTCCATAGAAAATTGCAATTGGTAGTGCTACATGCTTCATGAATTTTCTACATTATTTTCCATCATGATTAACAGCAATGGTGGCAAAAAAGCGCTTTTTAATAAAACTGCAAAAATTGAATGACAGGTATAGAAATAGCAACAGTTTGAAAATTGCTATATTTTTAATTGAAAGGGAGATAATCTGAGAATTTCACAAATTAAAGCCTTGATTGTAGGGCAAGATCATGAGATATTGGAAATGTAAAGTGAGTTTTGATGATTAGTGGTCATGATCTTTCATCTCTGACAAAAAATGATCATCTGCGCATGCGCAATGCCAAATTCCTTGCAAAACCTTTCTAGGCACATATTGCAAGACAACTCCTGATGAGCAGAATAGTATGGGCAAATGTAAATGTATGCATTTTGTAGCTAAACGTCCGATTCGCATGTTTACAGCCACGCTTAGCTGAATGGCTGCCGGATAGCTACTGGAATTTACCCGGAAGTTGGTATAGTTACTTTTTTGACTGGGTATATATGGGCAATTTCAGTAATAGAGCTTACATTTTAACTCTGGTATTTGTTCATTTGTTACTATCTAATTTAATTATAAAAAAAATGTAATTTAATTTAAAAAAAGGCCTATTTTGAACCTGCCACAGTACTCATCTGTTTACTGTCACCTTGACTAATATTGTTTAAAGTCATATAAAACATGACATCCTTCAGTCTATCCTTGCCCCTGGCTATCCTGTGCTCTCTTAAAACAAAGTCTTGAGAGTTGTTGTTTTAGCAAGTTAGTCCATATGATCTTGCTATTTACATTTACTGTGAAACTGAAGTTTTTGACAATAATAAAATGCTGTAACTATCCTAAAATTTGAAAACACTGTTATTCCATACAAAAGTGTGTTTAAAAGATACAGATGTGCTCGGTCTTGATCTTCATCTGGTAAGGTTAGCCAATGCAAAAACTTAGAATAATTGCTGTAAGTGACAATATTAAACCAGGTGCACATTGGAATTTCTACCTACATTTTTCTACTGTTGCTTTAAAAAGATACATGTACAATATTTTTTTGATTAAATTATTTCAAAATTTTAGTCTTAGATTCACTTTTTGGTTGGTTCAACTTGTTTAAATTGAGAAATATATTATTCTGTAGGTTGATAACCTGATATAGATATTAACTTTTAACTTTCCTTTACTCATTTAGTTCCATTATACTATTTTAATTCAAATTTGTTAAGATTTCTGCAGTATTTTAAGGTTAAAAAATTCAATTTGCCAGTATTTGCCGGTATTTGCCACTTGATGAGTATTTTCCAGACCGGTAAATGCCACTGGTAAATACCAGGGGTGGAATTTGCCGCCCAACCTTGAGTTAGAGGCAGTCCAGAGACGAGCAGCAAGATTTGTGATGGGCGACTAAAGGACGACAAGCAGTACAAGCCAGATGATTGCCACTCTAGGCTGGCCCTCACTTCAGCAGCGACGCACTGATGCAAGACTGGTACTGATGTACAGGATTGTTCACAACCTGATTGACATACCAGCCAGCCTGTATCTCCATCCTGCCACCGTGTCTCTACAGCGGAGGAGGAAGTTGTGCTACCTGGTGCCATTCTGCCGCACAGACATATACAGACACTCCTTCTTCCCAGTAGCTGTACACCTCTGGAACCAGCTTCCGGCCTCCATCGCCCAAGCCGAGACCTTGGACAGCTTCAAGGCAGGCCTGGCCAATCAGCACTAGATCTTAACATGTTTTTTTTTATAGGTTTTAATTTGCACTTTGTTTGTCGCCTCACGACACCCTTGTACAGTCACAGTGCGTTGATGCTCCAGAGGGGCCCAGCACTTTTTGGGAAGAAGAAGAAGATATGGGAGGTTAATTGTATCGTTTCCTGATCATTGCTTTCACTTCTATTCATGACAAACACATCTAATGAGCCAGGCCACAACATTTCCTACAATTTACATGTGCTCCCAGCGAAGAATCAGACCAGCATATGCATCCATATTGTCTGACTATAGACATCTCTTGCTGCATGAAGGAGCATAGGGCCCCAGCTGTCCTTAGAGTGCACAAGCCCAGACTGATCAGACTGTGCTAATGCACAGGCTCATCTTCTTCCCTGGGCACACATGCAAATTGTAGGAGATGCAGTGCCCCAGCTCTTATATATCTAAAAGTGCTCCTGAATTTTATTATCAGCCAGAAGCTATGTAAGATCTGACAGCAGCACTAACAGGGGCTGACAAATCCATTGCCCGGCCGCCCGGGACAAGTCCGAAATCGCGCCGGGCAGGTGCACTTTGACCTTTTGACGCCCGGTCGGGCAAGTGCAAAAAATCGTCTACAATCGTCTGTCTTTTTAGTCCTTAAATACAGAAAAACTAGACCAGTAAGTAAATCACAATAATTCCCGCTTTGTCGGCAATTCAGAGAAGCAACCATCCATGTTTTTATAACGGTTCTTTTATGAAGCTATTGTTAATCCCTGTCATATAATTACCAATTAAACATGATTGCCCAGCGGTGCTTGTCTTTCATTTCTGGTGTAGTGTGTACCGCCAGCGCTATCGATAAGCGTGACAAGCTGTGAAAATAAGATAATTTGCGTTTATCCCGGCCATTAAATTTAATCCACAATCAATGTGAAAATGATTTAAAAGCTCCTAAGATGATTTGCTACATCTTACGGTAGTAAAAACGGACTATTCTACTATCTCGTGAATGGTTATGTTTTGGCGCCAAATAGCAGACGCTGGCGGAAAAAGTTGAATGTTTTAATGTTGGTAACCGCGGATTAGTCACGCCTCTATCCACAACCGTTTAGCTATCGAGAAAATATTTTTACCGGTTACAAACATTTTTTTTCATGAAAGAGATACGCCCCATTAAAATAAAACAATGACGTTAAACACGTGTGGTGTTGCTGGGGTCGGATGACGTCATTTACCGATCGCGTGCAGAAAAATGGGAGTGGTGGTTGGTGGACGACAATTTGGATGGCGTAAATGATGATCGCATTGAACTTGCTTGTATGGTGGGTGTGAACGTTTGGTTTCGTTTGTGATAGAGTGGGTTCTCGTCTTTTGGTTGGATCATTAAATTGCAAGCTAAATAAACTGCATTCTTTTAAGTTTTTATCTCGCTGCCCTGACACTTCTGATCTTTTGAGTAGATCTATATCGGCTGCAGCTCGTGTTTATCGTGTGTGTCAAGCTAAATGAGTTTATATAACTGTATCTTAAATTGCTAATCGGTCAGCAATTAACTTGAAAGGTACCGTTATTGACTGTGACAACAACAGTATTTTCTACCGTATTACCACACAGAGGGAAATAAATAGAAGTGAATGCAATGATCAGGAATCGATACAATTAACCCTGAGCTCCCATCAGAGACACCAAAGGGAAATAAACACTAACACGAAATAACTAGACCCTAATGGAAAGTGGTTGTGCTTGAAACTTGACAGAAACCTTGGATTATATTTATAAATGTTGGTTGTCATCATCGTCACCAGTACCCCCCACCCCCTCCCCCCCATCCAACCCCACTTTGAGTTCCAAAATCCTGGGCAAGTAGGGTTTTGAGCTGGGCAAGTGCAAAAAAATTTTTGGATTTGTCAGGCCCTGAGTCCCTGACTAACCACCGCACATAGACCCTTCACTTAATTATCTATCAGAACTACTTTAATGCATAGTAGACTAAACTTTCTTAGGTATGTACTTTACCATTTGTAGATTTACTAATGAGGAAAAATTCCTAAGTACTTGCGGAAGAAAGATATTCAATGACCAAAATTATTATTATTTTCTGTTTCACAAGAATCTTCAGACAAATCAGCATCACAGGCAAGTGCACTAACCACTGAGCTATCACGAAACAACACACCAGTTTGGCCTTTCATTTCATTTCATAGCCTTCTACTGGCCGAGATAACTCACAAGTATAATCTTTCACAAGTAGTGTCTACGTAATAACTGACTCATAGTATAGAGGAATAATATGTTGGATATATATTTTTTTTCCTCCCTCTTTGAAGTCTTTCACCCAACATCAGAGCTCTCACTAGGATTTTGAAAACAGGATTCCAGGAATCCTTCCTTGTAAAAAGTTGGATTCACAGATAAAAAGTTGGATTCCCACATAAAAAAGTTGGAGTTCTGATCTTGATCGCGCATAGAACATAGACAAAAACCTCTTATTATCAGGCTACACGTCCATATGAAAAACTGTATACTTTCATGGCTCCCAAACTCTTTTTTTCTGATAAATGCATTTAATAACTTCGTTCCAAACATGTAGATTGTGGGTACTAGTTAGAAATATTTCACTGATGTGTCTACCCCCCCCCTCCCCCCCCTATCCCCCATGCAGTTGCTCAGATTTATTCTCACACTTTTAGTCAAATAATGCCACATAAAAATAAGGTAGTATTAGGATAACAGCAGATATAATGTAAACCCAGATCAGAAAAGCAGCATTCTGTTTAGCTATATTTGTGCTTTCAAATTCGGACGTATATGTACGTGACAGTAGCTCAATTATTTTTAAATGGTGTAAACAAATACGTAGGGGAAGCGTCCTAACCACGTCTGACTTCCTGTAATTGTTAAAAATGATTGTATTTGGAAGAATTACATACATTTTTGTCACCAGTAAACGTCGAAACACACTTTGACTGAACGATAAAAAGTATGATCGTGTAGGCGCGAAAATGCATGACATTGGTAATTCGTCAATTATATCGTCTTCGCCGTAACCCTGGTTTAACTAAACGTGATATTTTACCGACTCATGCTAATCCGTTGATGATATGAGCTTACATCAATTAGTAAACTAATTAATTATAATCCGTAATAACACGGGGATTAGCGCGGCGAGAACAGTTACAATCATTTTTAACACGTGCCGCAAACCGACCACTTTCCAATATCGTCTCTCCCACTGACAGGTGCAAAAATACCTGTCAATATAGGTCACGCCTACTGATTTGTGGCACGTGCGCTTTCAACATAAAAAGCTGCGCCGCAATTGATCTTTTATTGGTATTGCATAAGCGGCCTAAATTAGCTTCTGAATTTACCGCTTCTGTAATTTTGGACGCGTGTCGCAATAAAAACATGCGTACACAAGAATCGCCGGTTGTGAATTTTACGCGTACAACGGCAAAAGTTGGCGTAAAATACGCAGAATCCTGCGTTTCCGAGAGCTCTGCAACATGATGAAAATCAGACATAAACAGCAATCAACAGGGTTTAGATATACAACATAAGATCATTAATCATGCACTCATTACACATATTTATTGTTGCACTCCATCCTACAAAGAGACAATTATTATTATTATTTTCAAATGGTCAGGGGATACTCATGTAATCATATCACATTTCCAGCTTCTTTTGACTCCGCTGCACTTCTCCTTGGCTTCATCAGTAACCATCCCGGCACCACTGCAATCTGAGGAGAAAAATTATAAAGAAAAACACCAAGTGCCCCGACCGGGAACTGAGCCCACGAACCTGGGGGTCAAAAAGCAAGGGAGTCAAACACCAGGCCAAAAGGTTCGGGCCAGCCAGATCGGTCAGTTATGCACTCCAAATAAGGCAATTTATTATGGCGTGCTACTTCATTCCTCTATCCTACAAAGAAACCAATATTTAAAATGTTTAGGAGAGACTCATTTAAACATATTTTCAGCTCCTCTTGACTCCGCTTAATCTGGTCCATCCCTGGGCTGCAGCAATATTCATCCCGGCACAAGGCACCACCACATTTTTGGCCTCAGAAATGCAAAATTATAATGCAATGCCTTGAAATGGCAAGAAAAAAATCGAGCCGAAACAGCCCACCAGTTTGGCCGAAACGACCTACCCTCAAAAGTGGGCCGAAACGACTCGGACCGAAACGACCCGGCCGAATCGACCTTGGACCGAAACGACTCAAGACCGAAACGTCCCGCGACCCTATTATAGGGGTATAAATGAGGTTGTTTGCTTAAAAAGGCTGTACCTTTATTTCATATGTAGCTACAGTGAGCGAAAAATCAACATTAAAACTGCACCGCCTCTCATCCACCATTTTGTAGAAACAATTGGAGCGTAACGGAACTGATGAACCGAAATGGGCCATTGCGGGTCCCACTATAAAGGTCGGGTATAAAAGCCAAGGCCGTGCCGGGCGGGGCCGGTTGTGGGACAACTCGGCACATAGCAAACTCGGCACATGACAAACTCGGCACATAACAAACTCGGCACATGACAAACTCGGCCTATACAAACTCGGCACATAATTAGCTGTTTGGGTCAATTATCTATTGTTCACTTGGTAATGATAATTGCATAACCAAACAAATAATTAAATTAAAGTTACCTGTGAAATAGGGGCCAACTAAATAGGGAGCAAACATCAATATTTAATGGAGTAGATCTTTATTAAAAAACAAAATATGAAGATTTTTTTTACAATACAATTTCAACTATTTAAGTTTCAAATATTTAAGTTGTTTCTTAAATTTACCAGCGAATAAATCTTAAAAAAAAAACAAGACATAGGTTGTGGGTACTCGTTAGAACCGCCTCAATGAGGTGGCTCTAACAAGCACCCACAACCTATTTTTATTGAAAACAAGGAAAAAATATCGTTTGACAACTCGGCTGGGCAATCTCTTGTTTGACAATACGCCCATCAACCTCACCATCAACTCGGCTGGGCAATCATGGGTCGCAATTAATGAGTCCCAAATATCATATTCACAGCTTTAGTCATCGCCTGATTAATCAGATAATTAGTGTAGCAATTAAGTCATATCCAGAGCTTATTGATCGATTTAAATGATTTGTTTTTAAAATGAAAAAAAAAAAAAAAAAAAAATAGAAACTTTTTTTTATTTAATAAGCATACATATAATTATTATAAAACAATAATAATAAAACAGGCAAATAAAGTATTACTGTAGAGCTTAATAGCCATTATAACTATTGTGGGCCGAGTTTGCTATGTGCCGAGTTTGTAGGGGCCGAGTTGGTTATGTGCCGAGTTGGGTATGTGCCGAGTTTGCTATGTGCCGAGTTGTCCCGACACCGCGGGGCCGAGCCAAAAATGCCGATCCAAAGATTTTATATGTCGTCTCTTGGCACAATGAAGATATATATTGTAGTCAGTTTGGCATAAAATTATTATGAATAACATATTTGATAACTGCACGATGCTAGAGGTCCCGGGTTCGATCCCCGGCAGCGGCGATAAAATTTCGGTGTCCGAACACGCTCCATTGGCATCATTTGCAGGGATGAATGTCAAAAAGTGCACCGTCCTTCGGATCGGGACGTTAAATGGAGGCCCCCTGTGCAGGAAGAACCATCCCCTGTGCAGGTTAAAGATCCCTACCGTAATTACATGATTACTGTGTAGGCTTTCATCCTGCAAAACCAGGAGTGTATGTAATATACACCTGCGGTAATGGTCAAATGTGACCGACGCAGTATCAGAAGATAGATAGATAGATGGTTCATCTGTCTACATTGTTTTATTTTCTTGTAGGCAGCGGCTAGAGATACGAATCCGTATCTCTAGTCTCGCAGGCTAGAGATACGGATCCGTATCTATAGTCTCGGAGGCTAGGGATACGGATCTGTATCCCTAGCATTTTCCAATAGGCCTGGCTAGAGGTACAGTTTGATAAGACTGATAATTGTTTCAAACAGAGATACCATTGCTGTTTTGACGTCTCCGAGACTAGAGATACGATCTAGCCTCCGAGAGTAAAGATACAGTGAAATGATAGCGTCATTTTTGAACAAGGTTGTTTCCATAATGCATGCAACAGTAGACTACTAGTTTGTTTTCATATATTTCGGGTTTTATATATTTCGGATATATACTATCTTGGCAGTGAGTGAAAACTTAAAACTAAGGCGCTGTTCAGCCTGCGCCGATCCGTATCTGATCTGCGCGTTTGCCTTTTCGCATAAGTTAAGAAACGAGCCGCATCACGACAAAACCTGTCTTCAGGGTTTCCGACCGACCTAGCCCGACACAAACCAGGCTATACAGGATTCACCATCCCCTCGCACCCCACATTTATCATGTAAAACTGGGGTTTACGGGGGTACACATGTTTTCTAATATTTGCTCTAAAACATAGATTGTTGGTACTCAAACGTGTACCCACAATCAATGTTTTGAGCAAAAATCAAAATATTTAAACTGTACTGAAAATTGTCATTTTTACAGCCATAAAAATTCGTGGATGGTATTAATTTTTTTCGAGCAAGCTCTCCTGAACCTTTGCTCAATGATAAGTACCAATTTTCCCTTGGGTTGGCTAATTTAACAATGATATTAAATGAAAAAAAAGATAAAGAAAAGAAATTATGACAAAGAAAAAAGAATGAAGATAAAGAAAAGAAATAAAAAAGAAAAGAAAAAAAAATGGCTGGCAAATGGCTGTAAGTAAGGCGTAACTATATCAAATTTAGTGACACAGAGGCCTTTCTGATATTTAATCTTCATCCTTGTGTCTCAACCCCAAAGTTTTGAAACCGAAACGGATGACGGACAAGACCCGGCAAACACAGCACATCCCCCTCCGAGCACACACCGACCGACGTAGCTCATGAGACAGGTCAACTTGAGGCATCAGGCAAGAGACGCCAACCCGAGGACTTATAGGCGTCCCCCACCGAGCCAACATCAGCAAACATGGCCCACACACCACGGAGGCCCCGGGCATCAGGAAGGAGATGTCCAAAGTAGCGAGACTTGATAAATTTAAAATATTACAAAAAGTGGCAACCAAATCCGTTAAGATACATGTCCCACCTGACAAATCAGTCTTAGTTTAAGAAAAAATAGAAATTTATACTGAAAAAAAAAATAAAGATTTAATATAGTTATTTAAATCAGCACTTGATTACTGACGTCAACACCGCAGTATAAACCTCAGCACTAAGGAACTGATACTGAGCTGATGATACCCTCGGGGACGAACGAACCATCCACCAGCAGAGATAACGTCCCAGTGGTTGCAATTTAGTGACACAGAGGCCTTTCTGATATTCAAACTTCATCAGTGTGTCTCAACCCCAAAGTTTTGAAACCGAAACAGATGACGGACATGACCCGACAAACACAGCACATCCCCCTCCCAGCACATACCGACCGACGTAGCTCATGAGACAGGTCAACTGGGGGCATCAGGCAAGAGACGCCAACCCGCTGACTTATAGCCCCTCCGAGCCAACATCAGCAAACATGACCCACACTCCACGGAAGCCCCGGGCATCAGGAAGGAGATGTCCAAAGTAGCGAGACTTGCAAAATTTAAAATATTACAAAAAGTGGCAACCAAATCCGCTAAGATACCTGTAAACAACTCTTGGAATTAGTTTCACAAGACCTAGTCGTATCTCCCCGTTTGGTGCTGGCCGGAAACTATGGATGACGCAAATATAATTCATATGATGCAATAAATTAAAGGTAATATGACGTTCAAAATGCAAATTTTATTCTGGTATATTTGACTCATCCATAGGCTAACATGACAGGTCATGACATATTGGAAATGTAAAGTGAGTTTTGATGATTAGTGGTCATGATCTTTCATCTCTGACAAAAAATGATCATCTGCGCATGCGCAATGCCAAATTCCTTGCAAAACCTTTCTAGGCACATATTGCAAGACAACTCCTGATGAGCAGAATAGTATGGGCAAATGTAAATGTATGCATTTTGTAGCTAAACGTCCGATTCGCATGTTTACAGCCACGCTTAGCTGAATGGCTGCCGGATAGCTACTGGAATTTACCCGGAAGTTGGTATAGTTACTTTTTTGACTGGGTATATATGGGCAATTTCAGTAATAGAGCTTACATTTTAACTCTGGTATTTGTTCATTTGTTACTATCTAATTTAATTATAAAAAAAATGTAATTTAATTTAAAAAAAGGCCTATTTTGAACCTGCCACAGTACTCATCTGTTTACTGTCACCTTGACTAATATTGTTTAAAGTCATATAAAACATGACATCCTTCAGTCTATCCTTGCCCCTGGCTATCCTGTGCTCTCTTAAAACAAAGTCTTGAGAGTTGTTGTTTTAGCAAGTTAGTCCATATGATCTTGCTATTTACATTTACTGTGAAACTGAAGTTTTTGACAATAATAAAATGCTGTAACTATCCTAAAATTTGAAAACACTGTTATTCCATACAAAAGTGTGTTTAAAAGATACAGATGTGCTCGGTCTTGATCTTCATCTGGTAAGGTTAGCCAATGCAAAAACTTAGAATAATTGCTGTAAGTGACAATATTAAACCAGGTGCACATTGGAATTTCTACCTACATTTTTCTACTGTTGCTTTAAAAAGATACATGTACAATATTTTTTTGATTAAATTATTTCAAAATTTTAGTCTTAGATTCACTTTTTGGTTGGTTCAACTTGTTTAAATTGAGAAATATATTATTCTGTAGGTTGATAACCTGATATAGATATTAACTTTTAACTTTCCTTTACTCATTTAGTTCCATTATACTATTTTAATTCAAATTTGTTAAGATTTCTGCAGTATTTTAAGGTTAAAAAATTCAATTTGCCAGTATTTGCCGGTATTTGCCACTTGATGAGTATTTTCCAGACCGGTAAATGCCACTGGTAAATACCAGGGGTGGAATTTGCCGCCCAACCTTGAGTTAGAGGCAGTCCAGAGACGAGCAGCAAGATTTGTGATGGGCGACTAAAGGACGACAAGCAGTACAAGCCAGATGATTGCCACTCTAGGCTGGCCCTCACTTCAGCAGCGACGCACTGATGCAAGACTGGTACTGATGTACAGGATTGTTCACAACCTGATTGACATACCAGCCAGCCTGTATCTCCATCCTGCCACCGTGTCTCTACAGCGGAGGAGGAAGTTGTGCTACCTGGTGCCATTCTGCCGCACAGACATATACAGACACTCCTTCTTCCCAGTAGCTGTACACCTCTGGAACCAGCTTCCGGCCTCCATCGCCCAAGCCGAGACCTTGGACAGCTTCAAGGCAGGCCTGGCCAATCAGCACTAGATCTTAACATGTTTTTTTTTATAGGTTTTAATTTGCACTTTGTTTGTCGCCTCACGACACCCTTGTACAGTCACAGTGCGTTGATGCTCCAGAGGGGCCCAGCACTTTTTGGGAAGAAGAAGAAGATATGGGAGGTTAATTGTATCGTTTCCTGATCATTGCTTTCACTTCTATTCATGACAAACACATCTAATGAGCCAGGCCACAACATTTCCTACAATTTACATGTGCTCCCAGCGAAGAATCAGACCAGCATATGCATCCATATTGTCTGACTATAGACATCTCTTGCTGCATGAAGGAGCATAGGGCCCCAGCTGTCCTTAGAGTGCACAAGCCCAGACTGATCAGACTGTGCTAATGCACAGGCTCATCTTCTTCCCTGGGCACACATGCAAATTGTAGGAGATGCAGTGCCCCAGCTCTTATATATCTAAAAGTGCTCCTGAATTTTATTATCAGCCAGAAGCTATGTAAGATCTGACAGCAGCACTAACAGGGGCTGACAAATCCATTGCCCGGCCGCCCGGGACAAGTCCGAAATCGCGCCGGGCAGGTGCACTTTGACCTTTTGACGCCCGGTCGGGCAAGTGCAAAAAATCGTCTACAATCGTCTGTCTTTTTAGTCCTTAAATACAGAAAAACTAGACCAGTAAGTAAATCACAATAATTCCCGCTTTGTCGGCAATTCAGAGAAGCAACCATCCATGTTTTTATAACGGTTCTTTTATGAAGCTATTGTTAATCCCTGTCATATAATTACCAATTAAACATGATTGCCCAGCGGTGCTTGTCTTTCATTTCTGGTGTAGTGTGTACCGCCAGCGCTATCGATAAGCGTGACAAGCTGTGAAAATAAGATAATTTGCGTTTATCCCGGCCATTAAATTTAATCCACAATCAATGTGAAAATGATTTAAAAGCTCCTAAGATGATTTGCTACATCTTACGGTAGTAAAAACGGACTATTCTACTATCTCGTGAATGGTTATGTTTTGGCGCCAAATAGCAGACGCTGGCGGAAAAAGTTGAATGTTTTAATGTTGGTAACCGCGGATTAGTCACGCCTCTATCCACAACCGTTTAGCTATCGAGAAAATATTTTTACCGGTTACAAACATTTTTTTTCATGAAAGAGATACGCCCCATTAAAATAAAACAATGACGTTAAACACGTGTGGTGTTGCTGGGGTCGGATGACGTCATTTACCGCTCGCGTGCAGAAAAATGGGAGTGGTGGTTGGTGGACGACAATTTGGATGGCGTAAATGATGATCGCATTGAACTTGCTTGTATGGTGGGTGTGAACGTTTGGTTTCGTTTGTGATAGAGTGGGTTCTCGTCTTTTGGTTGGATCATTAAATTGCAAGCTAAATAAACTGCATTCTTTTAAGTTTTTATCTCGCTGCCCTGACACTTCTGATCTTTTGAGTAGATCTATATCGGCTGCAGCTCGTGTTTATCGTGTGTGTCAAGCTAAATGAGTTTATATAACTGTATCTTAAATTGCTAATCGGTCAGCAATTAACTTGAAAGGTACCGTTATTGACTGTGACAACAACAGTATTTTCTACCGTATTACCACACAGAGGGAAATAAATAGAAGTGAATGCAATGATCAGGAATCGATACAATTAACCCTGAGCTCCCATCAGAGACACCAAAGGGAAATAAACACTAACACGAAATAACTAGACCCTAATGGAAAGTGGTTGTGCTTGAAACTTGACAGAAACCTTGGATTATATTTATAAATGTTGGTTGTCATCATCGTCACCAGTACCCCCCACCCCCTCCCCCCCATCCAACCCCACTTTGAGTTCCAAAATCCTGGGCAAGTAGGGTTTTGAGCTGGGCAAGTGCAAAAAAATTTTTGGATTTGTCAGGCCCTGAGTCCCTGACTAACCACCGCACATAGACCCTTCACTTAATTATCTATCAGAACTACTTTAATGCATAGTAGACTAAACTTTCTTAGGTATGTACTTTACCATTTGTAGATTTACTAATGAGGAAAAATTCCTAAGTACTTGCGGAAGAAAGATATTCAATGACCAAAATTATTATTATTTTCTGTTTCACAAGAATCTTCAGACAAATCAGCATCACAGGCAAGTGCACTAACCACTGAGCTATCACGAAACAACACACCAGTTTGGCCTTTCATTTCATTTCATAGCCTTCTACTGGCCGAGATAACTCACAAGTATAATCTTTCACAAGTAGTGTCTACGTAATAACTGACTCATAGTATAGAGGAATAATATGTTGGATATATATTTTTTTTCCTCCCTCTTTGAAGTCTTTCACCCAACATCAGAGCTCTCACTAGGATTTTGAAAACAGGATTCCAGGAATCCTTCCTTGTAAAAAGTTGGATTCACAGATAAAAAGTTGGATTCCCACATAAAAAAGTTGGAGTTCTGATCTTGATCGCGCATAGAACATAGACAAAAACCTCTTATTATCAGGCTACACGTCCATATGAAAAACTGTATACTTTCATGGCTCCCAAACTCTTTTTTTCTGATAAATGCATTTAATAACTTCGTTCCAAACATGTAGATTGTGGGTACTAGTTAGAAATATTTCACTGATGTGTCTACCCCCCCCCTCCCCCCCCTATCCCCCATGCAGTTGCTCAGATTTATTCTCACACTTTTAGTCAAATAATGCCACATAAAAATAAGGTAGTATTAGGATAACAGCAGATATAATGTAAACCCAGATCAGAAAAGCAGCATTCTGTTTAGCTATATTTGTGCTTTCAAATTCGGACGTATATGTACGTGACAGTAGCTCAATTATTTTTAAATGGTGTAAACAAATACGTAGGGGAAGCGTCCTAACCACGTCTGACTTCCTGTAATTGTTAAAAATGATTGTATTTGGAAGAATTACATACATTTTTGTCACCAGTAAACGTCGAAACACACTTTGACTGAACGATAAAAAGTATGATCGTGTAGGCGCGAAAATGCATGACATTGGTAATTCGTCAATTATATCGTCTTCGCCGTAACCCTGGTTTAACTAAACGTGATATTTTACCGACTCATGCTAATCCGTTGATGATATGAGCTTACATCAATTAGTAAACTAATTAATTATAATCCGTAATAACACGGGGATTAGCGCGGCGAGAACAGTTACAATCATTTTTAACACGTGCCGCAAACCGACCACTTTCCAATATCGTCTCTCCCACTGACAGGTGCAAAAATACCTGTCAATATAGGTCACGCCTACTGATTTGTGGCACGTGCGCTTTCAACATAAAAAGCTGCGCCGCAATTGATCTTTTATTGGTATTGCATAAGCGGCCTAAATTAGCTTCTGAATTTACCGCTTCTGTAATTTTGGACGCGTGTCGCAATAAAAACATGCGTACACAAGAATCGCCGGTTGTGAATTTTACGCGTACAACGGCAAAAGTTGGCGTAAAATACGCAGAATCCTGCGTTTCCGAGAGCTCTGCAACATGATGAAAATCAGACATAAACAGCAATCAACAGGGTTTAGATATACAACATAAGATCATTAATCATGCACTCATTACACATATTTATTGTTGCACTCCATCCTACAAAGAGACAATTATTATTATTATTTTCAAATGGTCAGGGGATACTCATGTAATCATATCACATTTCCAGCTTCTTTTGACTCCGCTGCACTTCTCCTTGGCTTCATCAGTAACCATCCCGGCACCACTGCAATCTGAGGAGAAAAATTATAAAGAAAAACACCAAGTGCCCCGACCGGGAACTGAGCCCACGAACCTGGGGGTCAAAAAGCAAGGGAGTCAAACACCAGGCCAAAAGGTTCGGGCCAGCCAGATCGGTCAGTTATGCACTCCAAATAAGGCAATTTATTATGGCGTGCTACTTCATTCCTCTATCCTACAAAGAAACCAATATTTAAAATGTTTAGGAGAGACTCATTTAAACATATTTTCAGCTCCTCTTGACTCCGCTTAATCTGGTCCATCCCTGGGCTGCAGCAATATTCATCCCGGCACAAGGCACCACCACATTTTTGGCCTCAGAAATGCAAAATTATAATGCAATGCCTTGAAATGGCAAGAAAAAAATCGAGCCGAAACAGCCCACCAGTTTGGCCGAAACGACCTACCCTCAAAAGTGGGCCGAAACGACTCGGACCGAAACGACCCGGCCGAATCGACCTTGGACCGAAACGACTCAAGACCGAAACGTCCCGCGACCCTATTATAGGGGTATAAATGAGGTTGTTTGCTTAAAAAGGCTGTACCTTTATTTCATATGTAGCTACAGTGAGCGAAAAATCAACATTAAAACTGCACCGCCTCTCATCCACCATTTTGTAGAAACAATTGGAGCGTAACGGAACTGATGAACCGAAATGGGCCATTGCGGGTCCCACTATAAAGGTCGGGTATAAAAGCCAAGGCCGTGCCGGGCGGGGCCGGTTGTGGGACAACTCGGCACATAGCAAACTCGGCACATGACAAACTCGGCACATAACAAACTCGGCACATGACAAACTCGGCCTATACAAACTCGGCACATAATTAGCTGTTTGGGTCAATTATCTATTGTTCACTTGGTAATGATAATTGCATAACCAAACAAATAATTAAATTAAAGTTACCTGTGAAATAGGGGCCAACTAAATAGGGAGCAAACATCAATATTTAATGGAGTAGATCTTTATTAAAAAACAAAATATGAAGATTTTTTTTACAATACAATTTCAACTATTTAAGTTTCAAATATTTAAGTTGTTTCTTAAATTTACCAGCGAATAAATCTTAAAAAAAAAACAAGACATAGGTTGTGGGTACTCGTTAGAACCGCCTCAATGAGGTGGCTCTAACAAGCACCCACAACCTATTTTTATTGAAAACAAGGAAAAAATATCGTTTGACAACTCGGCTGGGCAATCTCTTGTTTGACAATACGCCCATCAACCTCACCATCAACTCGGCTGGGCAATCATGGGTCGCAATTAATGAGTCCCAAATATCATATTCACAGCTTTAGTCATCGCCTGATTAATCAGATAATTAGTGTAGCAATTAAGTCATATCCAGAGCTTATTGATCGATTTAAATGATTTGTTTTTAAAATGAAAAAAAAAAAAAAAAAAAAAATAGAAACTTTTTTTTATTTAATAAGCATACATATAATTATTATAAAACAATAATAATAAAACAGGCAAATAAAGTATTACTGTAGAGCTTAATAGCCATTATAACTATTGTGGGCCGAGTTTGCTATGTGCCGAGTTTGTAGGGGCCGAGTTGGTTATGTGCCGAGTTGGGTATGTGCCGAGTTTGCTATGTGCCGAGTTGTCCCGACACCGCGGGGCCGAGCCAAAAATGCCGATCCAAAGATTTTATATGTCGTCTCTTGGCACAATGAAGATATATATTGTAGTCAGTTTGGCATAAAATTATTATGAATAACATATTTGATAACTGCACGATGCTAGAGGTCCCGGGTTCGATCCCCGGCAGCGGCGATAAAATTTCGGTGTCCGAACACGCTCCATTGGCATCATTTGCAGGGATGAATGTCAAAAAGTGCACCGTCCTTCGGATCGGGACGTTAAATGGAGGCCCCCTGTGCAGGAAGAACCATCCCCTGTGCAGGTTAAAGATCCCTACCGTAATTACATGATTACTGTGTAGGCTTTCATCCTGCAAAACCAGGAGTGTATGTAATATACACCTGCGGTAATGGTCAAATGTGACCGACGCAGTATCAGAAGATAGATAGATAGATGGTTCATCTGTCTACATTGTTTTATTTTCTTGTAGGCAGCGGCTAGAGATACGAATCCGTATCTCTAGTCTCGCAGGCTAGAGATACGGATCCGTATCTATAGTCTCGGAGGCTAGGGATACGGATCTGTATCCCTAGCATTTTCCAATAGGCCTGGCTAGAGGTACAGTTTGATAAGACTGATAATTGTTTCAAACAGAGATACCATTGCTGTTTTGACGTCTCCGAGACTAGAGATACGATCTAGCCTCCGAGAGTAAAGATACAGTGAAATGATAGCGTCATTTTTGAACAAGGTTGTTTCCATAATGCATGCAACAGTAGACTACTAGTTTGTTTTCATATATTTCGGGTTTTATATATTTCGGATATATACTATCTTGGCAGTGAGTGAAAACTTAAAACTAAGGCGCTGTTCAGCCTGCGCCGATCCGTATCTGATCTGCGCGTTTGCCTTTTCGCATAAGTTAAGAAACGAGCCGCATCACGACAAAACCTGTCTTCAGGGTTTCCGACCGACCTAGCCCGACACAAACCAGGCTATACAGGATTCACCATCCCCTCGCACCCCACATTTATCATGTAAAACTGGGGTTTACGGGGGTACACATGTTTTCTAATATTTGCTCTAAAACATAGATTGTTGGTACTCAAACGTGTACCCACAATCAATGTTTTGAGCAAAAATCAAAATATTTAAACTGTACTGAAAATTGTCATTTTTACAGCCATAAAAATTCGTGGATGGTATTAAATTTTTTCGAGCAAGCTCTCCTGAACCTTTGCTCAATGATAAGTACCAATTTTCCCTTGGGTTGGCTAATTTAACAATGATATTAAATGAAAAAAAAGATAAAGAAAAGAAATTATGACAAAGAAAAAAGAATGAAGATAAAGAAAAGAAATAAAAAAGAAAAGAAAAAAAAATGGCTGGCAAATGGCTGTAAGTAAGGCGTAACTATATCAAATTTAGTGACACAGAGGCCTTTCTGATATTTAATCTTCATCCTTGTGTCTCAACCCCAAAGTTTTGAAACCGAAACGGATGACGGACAAGACCCGGCAAACACAGCACATCCCCCTCCGAGCACACACCGACCGACGTAGCTCATGAGACAGGTCAACTTGAGGCATCAGGCAAGAGACGCCAACCCGAGGACTTATAGGCGTCCCCCACCGAGCCAACATCAGCAAACATGGCCCACACACCACGGAGGCCCCGGGCATCAGGAAGGAGATGTCCAAAGTAGCGAGACTTGATAAATTTAAAATATTACAAAAAGTGGCAACCAAATCCGTTAAGATACATGTCCCACCTGACAAATCAGTCTTAGTTTAAGAAAAAATAGAAATTTATACTGAAAAAAAAATAAAGATTTAATATAGTTATTTAAATCAGCACTTGATTACTGACGTCAACACCGCAGTATAAACCTCAGCACTAAGGAACTGATACTGAGCTGATGATACCCTCGGGGACGAACGAACCATCCACCAGCAGAGATAACGTCCCAGTGGTTGCAATTTAGTGACACAGAGGCCTTTCTGATATTCAAACTTCATCAGTGTGTCTCAACCCCAAAGTTTTGAAACCGAAACAGATGACGGACATGACCCGACAAACACAGCACATCCCCCTCCCAGCACATACCGACCGACGTAGCTCATGAGACAGGTCAACTGGGGGCATCAGGCAAGAGACGCCAACCCGCTGACTTATAGCCCCTCCGAGCCAACATCAGCAAACATGACCCACACTCCACGGAAGCCCCGGGCATCAGGAAGGAGATGTCCAAAGTAGCGAGACTTGCAAAATTTAAAATATTACAAAAAGTGGCAACCAAATCCGCTAAGATACCTGTAAACAACTCTTGGAATTAGTTTCACAAGACCTAGTCGTATCTCCCCGTTTGGTGCTGGCCGGAAACTATGGATGACGCAAATATAATTCATATGATGCAATAAATTAAAGGTAATATGACGTTCAAAATGCAAATTTTATTCTGGTATATTTGACTCATCCATAGGCTAACATGACAGGTCAAATATGATAATCAAATAATGCTAATAATAATAAAAATAATGATAATAATATTAACAATAATAATGATACAACACAGTATTGCCATTTGGTCCTGTCCCATTTCAGAATTCATATTACTTTTTCCACCTTTCACCCTCGTAGAGTTATGCTACTTTGCAAATTGCGTCAAAACAGCAATGGTATCTCTGCTTGAAACAATTATCAGTCTTATCAAACTGTACCTCTAGCCAAGCCTATTGGAAAATGCTAGGGATACAGATCCGTATCCCTAGCCTACGAGACTAGAGATACGGATCCGTACCTCTAGCCTTCGAGACTAGAGATACGTATCTCTAGCCACTGCCTTTCTTGTAATAACTATTTTTCCGAAATCAAGAGGTTAAAAGCCAAGGCCGGGAAAAAATGGAAATATTTCTTAATTTCTTACGATATTATCGGTTAAAGAAATTCTTTGAGCCCTGATGATATTTAAATTTGATTATTTTTATCGTGTAAATATAGAAAATATAATAAGCATATCACAATCACATTAAATGATCTAATTTCTTAATTTCTAGTGATCTCTATTTTAGATTAACTTTACTAAAGGAAACGACCGAAATGTACCGAAAAGGTAAAAAAAAGTATTGTTACTGCTGGCTGGAATTAAAGAAATATACAAACTGGTTGTTATATTTGTTAACATGTATACTGGTGTTACTAATAACCGGTGTATTAACTGTTCAAGTCTGTATTTAAAACAAACTTTTCTACCGATTCTGTTAAATAGTGTCTTGTTAAACTATTTTTTTTTATTCCTTCAACGGAAATAAACAATATATTTTTTCAACATTAACTCCAACCGGCTAAATTGTTTATTTATATTGGACTACCCCTGCCACCATCTGGCATGTCCGGTGTTACTAATTACTGGTGTATATGTAAACAAATCCTGTAGAAAGTTATTTGGGTATAAGAGCCTCTATTGGATGAGGTTCTGTAATGAAATAGCTATTGGCCTTCAAAATCAAAGCAAAGGCGGTCTGTTTGAAAGTTTTTTTTTTTTGTTTCTACAGTATGTTTTATGAAGTACACCATTTTATTAACTACACAAAATAGAACATCACAAAATATTGCTTTTCAGGGAAAATCAACTGTCACAATTAGTTATTATTATGTTGGATTATTCCATTTATGTACGGGATATAACCACATTTATGTTTTATATCACAGAATACATATCACATATTATGTTTTACCCTTCAATGGTAGTACCAGGATGGGAAGAAACTAACAAGATAAAATATGGGTGTATTTTTTTATATATCTATACCCTTCATCCATATTTGGGTATCATGTGAAGTATGTGTAAAGACAAAAGATTTGACGTCATTTTTTTATCTATACACCGGGAACCAGGCGGTCAAAAAGTTCGACTACGAGCCAACACACTTTTATAACAGCAATGTAACTATTTTAAGTGAACAGTTTATGTTTTTATGTAATAATAGTGAAACGACATCATAATTTATGACTACAGATAAAAGAAGTCACTTACCCCGAGAAACGGACAGGTCTGATATATTTTTTTTTCTTTATACAGACAGAGAGAAAAATGTCTTGTAAACAATGATGTGAGAAATTCCGAATGATGATAACGCACGCGATAGTAATTCGGTAAAACAGAATACACCGGTAATTAGTATACACCAGTAGTAAGTACATAGGGGATATGTGTATATTAAAACTAGAGCCAGTGTTTATGAAACACAATGCCCCCAACTGCTTGACCCTAACACTGCTTGTCCCTAACAGTAATTGAGATATCTTGTTTTTATGTGGCTGTAATGCTGAAATTACACAAGAAAAGCTGTAGTTAATCATCTACTCATCATCCCTGACCAGTCTGTGAAGTTTCGGGGAAAAACCTAAAATAGTTTTTTAGATATCTTGCTTACAAACTTAAAACGCGAAAAATTTCAAAGGGCCATAACTCAAGAAAAAAATTTCGGATTTTTTTCAAAAGTTAATCAGTTCATCTACTCATCATCCCCAACCAGCCTGTAAAGTTTCAGGGCAATAGCTCAAACAATTTTTGAGATATCTTGCTTACAAGCTGAAAACACGAAAAAAATCAAAGGGCCATAACTCAAGAAAAAAAAATTGGATTTTTTTCAAAAGTTAATCAGTTCATCTACTCATCATACCCAACCAGTCTGTGAAGTTTTGGGGAAAAACCTTATATAGTTTTTGAGATATCTTGCTTACAAACTTAAAACGCGAAAAATTTCAAAGGGCCATAACTCAAGAAAAAAATATAGGATTTTTTTTCAACAGTTAATCAGTTCATCTACACATCATCCCAAACCAGCTTGTAAAGTTGCAGGGCAATCGCTCAAACAATTATTGAGATATCTTGCTTACAAGCTGAAAACACGAAAAAAACCTAAGGGCCATAACTCAAGAAAAAAAATCGGATTTTTTTCAGAAGTTGATCAGTTCATCTACTCATCATCCCCGACAAGTCTGTGAAGTTTCGGGGAAAAACCTCAAATAGTTTTTTAGATATCTTGCTTACAAACTTAAAACGCGAAAAATTTCAAAGGGCCATAACGCAAGAAAAAAATTTCGGATTTTTTTCAAAAGTTAATCAGTTCATCTACTCATCATCCCCAACCAGCATGTAAAGTTTCAGGGCAATAGCTCAAACAGTTTTTGAGATATCTTGCTTACAAGATTTCATAGTATTTTTTGCAAAGGGGCATAACTCAAAAAAGGGGCATAATCCTGACGAGAAATAAAACACGGGTCAATTATTTTTTCATGAGGAATCCATATATGAAATTTCAAAAACCTAGCACCCATGGTTCTAAAGTTATGCTATGCAGTAAAAAGTGGGACGGACGTAAGGACGGAAGGACGGAAGGACGGACGGACGAACAGGGCAAAACCAATATGCCAAAACGCGAAAAATTTCAAAGGGCCATAACTCAAGAAAAAAATTTCGGATTTTTTTCAAAAGTTAATCAGTTCATCTACTCATCATCCCCAACCAGCCTGTAAAGTTTCAGGGCAATAGCTCAAACAATTTTTGAGATATCTTGCTTACAAGCTGAAAACACGAAAAAAATCAAAGGGCCATAACTCAAGAAAAAAAAACTGGATTTTTTTCAAAAGTTAATCAGTTCATCTACTCATCATACCCAACCAGTCTGTGAAGTTTTGGGGGAAAACCTCATATAGTTTTTGAGATATCTTGCTTACAAACTTAAAACGCGAAAAATTTCAAAGGGCCATAACTCAAGAAAAAAATATAGGATTTTTTTTCAACAGTTAATCAGTTCATCTACACATCATCCCAAACCAGCTTGTAAAGTTGCAGGGCAATCGCTCAAACAATTATTGAGATATCTTGCTTACAAGCTGAAAACACGAAAAAAATCTAAGGGCCATAACTCAAGAAAAAAAAATCGGATTTTTTTCAAAAGTTGATCAGTTCATCTACTCATCATCCCCGACAAGTCTGTGAAGTTTCGGGGAAAAACCTCAAATAGTTTTTTTTAGATATCTTGCTTACAAACTTAAAACGCGAAAAATTTCAAAGGGCCATAACTCAAGAAAAAAATTTCGGATTTTTTTCAAAAGTTAATCAGTTCATCTACTCATCATCCCCAACCAGCATGTAAAGTTTCAGGGCAATAGCTCAAACAGTTTTTGAGATATCTTGCTTACAAGATTTCATAGTATTTTTTGCAAAGGGGCATAACTCAAAAAAGGGGCATAATCCTGACGAGAAAAAAAACACGGGTCAATTATTTTTTCATGAGGAATCCATATATGAAATTTCAAAAACCTAGCACCCATGGTTCTAAAGTTATGCTATGCAGTAAAAAGTGGGACGGACGTAAGGACGGAAGGACGCCAAAACGCGAAAAATTTCAAAGGGCCATAACTCAAGAAAAAAATTTCGGATTTTTTTCAAAAGTTAATCAGTTCATCTACTCATCATCCCCAACCAGCCTGTAAAGTTTCAGGGCAATAGCTCAAACAATTTTTGAGATATCTTGCTTACAAGCTGAAAACACGAAAAAATCAAAGGGCCATAACTCAAGAAAAAAAAATTGGATTTTTTTCAAAAGTTAATCAGTTCATCTACTCATCATACCCAACCAGTCTGTGAAGTTTTGGGGAAAAACCTCATATAGTTTTTGAGATATCTTGCTTACAAACTTAAAACGCGAAAAATTTCAAAGGGCCATAACTCAAGAAAAAAATATAGGATTTTTTTTCAACAGTTAATCAGTTCATCTACACATCATCCCAAACCAGCTTGTAAAGTTGCAGGGCAATCGCTCAAACAATTATTGAGATATCTTGCTTACAAGCTGAAAACACGAAAAAAATCTAAGGGCCATAACTCAAGAAAAAAAAATCGGATTTTTTTCAAAAGTTGATCAGTTCATCTACTCATCATCCCCGACAAGTCTGTGAAGTTTCGGGGAAAAACCTCAAATAGTTTTTTTAGATATCTTGCTTACAAACTTAAAACGCGAAAAATTTCAAAGGGCCATAACTCAAGAAAAAAATTTCGGATTTTTTTCAAAAGTTAATCAGTTCATCTACTCATCATCCCCAACCAGCATGTAAAGTTTCAGGGCAATAGCTCAAACAGTTTTTGAGATATCTTGCTTACAAGATTTCATAGTATTTTTTGCAAAGGGGCATAACTCAAAAAAGGGGCATAATCCTGACGAGAAAAAAAACACGGGTCAATTATTTTTTCATGAGGAATCCATATATGAAATTTCAAAAACCTAGCACCCATGGTTCTAAAGTTATGCTATGCAGTAAAAAGTGGGACGGACGTAAGGACGGAAGGACGGAAGGACGGAAGGACGGACAGGGCAAAACCAATATGCCCCCACAACTTCTTCGAAGTTGGGGGCATAATGATAAAGAAAAAATGTTATTTTTTATTTTTCTTTAATCCCAGCTAGCAGTAAGCAAAACTTTCTTCCCTTTCGGCCCTTTTCAGTCGTTTTCTTTTATTAAGTCAGTCTAAAAATAGAAACAATTAAAAAGTAAGAAAATTGATAATTTAAGGTAATCTTATATGTTTGTTATATTTTTCTATTGACAAACGATTACAATAATCAAATTCAAATATTTTCAAGACAAAAAGAAGTACTTTAGCCTGTAAATTTGCAAGAAATTAAGAAATAATATCATTTTCCCGGCCTTGGCGATTTCGGAAAAACGGGTATTACAAGGAAAGTAAACAATGTAGAGAGATAAAGTAGAAGTAAAACAAAGATCAGGAATCGATACAATTAATTTACTCCACCCATCAAAGACACCAAAGGGAAAGAAACACAAACATTAAGCGACCAGACCATAATGGAAACCTAAACAAAGGAAGGCCATAAGGACAGTTACTTTCCCACAAAATGGCCATATAGCCATCCAAAATAAAAATACACAAGTGATACACACAGTAAGTAACAAACAACAACATAAATAAATTGCCACAGAAGAACCGCCATGGAACGGTCAGTGGAAAGATTTCCACTGGGGGGCTTAAATCGATTTTACGTGGCCACAATCCTCGCCCTTACTTCCGTCGCGATTTAGACAAATAATTTGTTCAGTCCGCATGAAGGCCTCCTAACTCATCAGTGCAACATCTCCGTGAACACAAATAATCAAATAACCACAGAGGTGAGACAACGGTGAGGACTCGACAGCAAGAAACCACTGAAATGCTGGAGCAAAAGAAAACCAACAGTTAAACCTTCGTGCAGTTATCAAATATGTTATTTATAATAATTTGATACCCAACTGACTACAATATACATCTTAATTATAAAAAGAGACGAAATATAAAATCTTCGGATCGGCCTTTTTGGCTCGGCGGCTCGGCCCGGCCCGGCGCGGCCTTGGCTTTTATACCCGATCCACTATAAAGCGACAAGAAGCGGCAAGATGCGCCAAGAACATCTCGTTCCATTAAATATATGCATACCAATATCAGATTTTTATGAATTCATTAATACATAAAGTATTGAAGAAGGGGAATAGTGTGTCGCATTAACAATTGCGACACTAAATTAGCTAACAGTTCCTTCAGGAGTCCCGCAGGGCTCGGTTCTCGGGTCCATACTGTTCATGGCCTATATAAACGACCTCCCGGATCAGGTAAGATCCAACTTCATAAATAGTACAGATTACGTAGTCCTAAACACCGGATGTGACACACGGCTCAGCGTCGAGAGCGGAAGCACGAGCACAATAGACATTACACCGGTCAGCGCGTCACTTTGCGGGAATCGAGACAGTTCCTCGACAAGACAGTTCCCCGACACGGTTTTTGGAGACAGTTCCCCAACACATTTATAGACAGTTCCCCGACACTTTTGAAGACAGTTCCCCGACACTATTGTTCAAAGTCAACTGACCTGTGACTGATAATGATGATTATCATAATTGATAGTTATTATGTGTTCATTAATATTTTGAAGACAATTCACCGACAGACATTTAGAGATATTAAATTATGGTTTCATCGACATTTTTGAAGACAGTTCCCCGACAGACTTTTACATGTATAAAATAAAAGCTTATAGTTGATACCATTATCAATAAGTTTAATGAATACACCTGAAATTAAGCGAACTAGCATATGTTCAGTTAATGAACATGCACACATTTAAACAAAACAAAAATGTCTTCTAGGAAACGCAATAGTATATTTCTAATTGTCATTTTTCCATATAATAAATATTTGAAAAATGAAGATGAGTTCAAAGTTTTTGTTTTAAATAAATATTATTAAAGTATGAGAATATGAAATAGATATCTAACGCTGTCATGCGAACAATTATGATAATTATTTGACTATCAATCAATGAGTGCCGTGTACATGCGCGTGCATCAGAGTTGATGAGCTTGTACACGCTTATCAGATGATAAGCTGACTTGACTGACACGTCTCTCTCCATGTCACTTATAACTCAGCTCGTGTGTCAGCTTACGAACTGAGTGTTCCGATTCTTATTTAAACTGGTAGAAATCTCGGACCATCATTAGCGTTAGCGCGGTCCCGCCAGAGCCTTTGCTGTTCACACACATATACTGTAGAACTAGACATATACTATAGAACTAGACGAAGGCGCAGTCCAAGAACCAGCCCCACTCAATGGCAAAACATGCGTTGTCGGCGGAGGATCAGATGTGACTGCACGTTAGTACAGTCCCGTCTGAGCCTTCGCTGTTCGCACATTTATATGTAATATATTAATATCAAAAGCCGATAAAGGCGTCCTATTCATCTACTTTTGGTAGTATAGAAGTAGACAAAGAACCAGTCCCACTAAATGGCAAAACATGCGTTGCCGGCAGACTGGCGGCAATACATGTTTTAAGCTTTATTTTAAAGCTGACCGAGCATTAAAGACCATCTACATTTAAATTGCATCTTGACGAATGTTGACCGACAAAGAAATTCCACATTACCTCTCCTCTGGCTTAGCTTCCAGACAGATCATCGTCAGAACAAATGTCGGCGAACTGGCTTGAAATCAACGAGGAAATTTCAGGCAACTCATTAATATAGTTGCCATAGCAACAAACGTCCAAATTATAACTAATATATCTTATCCCTAATTGCCAATTAGGTCATTAAGACTATGAACAATAGTGTCGGGGAACTGTCTTCAAAAGTGTCTGGGAACTAATTGCCAATTATAATTATCAGTCACAGGTCATATAACTACGAACATTAGTGTCGGGGAACTGTCTTCAAAAGTGTCGGGGAACTGTCTCCAAAAACCTTGTCGGGGAACTGTCTTGTTCCCACTTTGCGGATCAACGGAATGGCTAGTGGGGGCGACATGATGGGAAGCGATCACTTCCCCATCCTGACGTCGCGCAACGTCAATCACAAGAGCGTAACGCAACAGCCTGCCCGACGTTGGAAACTAGATAACGATGATTGGACCTCTTTAGGCAGAAACTTAAGCGCATGAACATTTCCTTCTAAGGCACAAATATAAATGAATCCAACCATGAATTTGTCTCTGAGATTATGAAACTATGCGAGAAAACCATACCAAAATCAAAGCCAAACAATAAACATAAAAAACTCAAACTGCAGTGAAGCAATCAAAAAGAAAAATAAAGCATATTACAAATACAGAAAACACAAAACAAACGCACTTCTGGAAGAATTTAGGCGCGAAAAAGAAGAGACAAAATACATACTAAATCAAACAAAACAACACGCCTGGAGGGAATTTGTGTCTACCCTCATGTACAAAACCGACGCAAAGAAAATTTGGGATACTATCAGACTTTTTAATGGAAAACCCTTTCAGTCGGTAGAAGTCTTGAAGCAACAAAACATAAGGTGCCATAATAATAAAGAAAAGGCTTTGGCACAACACTACTGGCAAGTCTGCAGCAATGAAAACTTAGACCCAAATTCCAGACTTATTAGAGACACACAAGACCCCAAAATAAAATACGCCAGTCATGCCAGATCCCTGGGCATGTATTTCGATAGCTGGATCACCTGGAGGCTACACATAGAAAAACTTGTGTCTAGGTGCCAGCGGGACCTGAATGTGCTCCGGGCGTTCTCGGGGGTGAGCTTTGGTGCAGACAAGAAGACGCTAATAAATCTATATACAGCGCTCATCAGAAGCAAAATAGACTATGGGTGCCAAGCCTACGCGTCTGCGGCACCATCGCATCTAAAAAATCTTGACACCATACAGGCCACAGCCCTCCGGATCGCCACCGGGTCATATAAGGGTACGCGGAACCTGGACCTGGAAGTTGAGTGCTATATCACGCTCTGCACCTGCGGAGGAATGAAATGCAGCTCAAATTTTAATTGGGCCCGTTCTAGCATCACAGGGAGAGCCTCCCAATTAATGAAATGATCGCCATCATACCTGACAGTTTAAATAGGGGTAGGTTAGGACAAAAAAATCCCATACGTTCTTAAGGTTCAGGATTTAATTAAAAACATGACCTCGAATAGGTCAATCAGCAGAAATCGCGTATCCGGAATCTTACAACCTTAAAAGCTTAAACGCCAAAACAACACTAACGGAATGCATAAAGAAAAACGAGACCACTCAAAAACTTTGCTATGAGATCACAAAATCACATATCAACAAAAATTACAAACACGCGATCAAAATATATACGGATGGCAGTAAAGACGCGAACAAAAAAGAAACAGGATGCGCCTTTGTAATACCCGAACTCAACTTTCACCAAAAATTCAAACTTAGCAGGCACCTGACGGCAGAACTCATAGCAATATCAAAGGCACTTGAGTGGATCCAGAAGCAAAAACCGGACAGTGTTGTTATTTTAACAGACTCGTTCATCTCAATGCAAAGTATAAACCCCGGGAAAAGCAGTACTAGACAGGATATACTACAAGAAATCTTTTGCTCCATACACAAAATCCTGAAACAAGGCACCACCCTAAACATAGACTGGATCCCCGCACACTGTAACGTGCAGGGGAACAAACTCGCGGACTCACTTGCCAAAGAAGCTTTGTCCCGGAGGAAAGGAACTCGAATACCTCCCCCATGAGGTTTACTCAATCATAAAAGCAAGCCTAAGACAGGAATGGACGCGTATATGGCAAGGACATCACGGTTTAAGGCACTCAATCAGTCAGTCGCTGACCCCGAAATTAACACAATACAGCGACAACAGAAAACTAGACCGTATATACACAAGACTGAGACTCGGGTTCAATGGTCTAAAGCACACAATGTCTTCTACGGCGAGCCGACCCAATATGCGGACACTGTGGCGGGATGGAGTGTGTAACGCACTACCTCACAGAGTGCCCAGCAAATCGCACAGCTAGAGGAGAACTAAGGAGACAACTGACTGCATCGGGATATCAAGGGGATATGGGCGCGATCTCGCGCTTAAACTTAAATTCACAGGAAATGAGGGACTCGATTTTACGGTTCATAGAAAACACAAATAAAAGGGACATAATATAGGAATCTAATATACGCACGCAACGTGAAATAAGATTCGC
Organism: Lucinisca nassula; assembly: GCA_963580285.1. NCBI lineage: Eukaryota > Metazoa > Mollusca > Bivalvia > Lucinida > Lucinidae > Lucinisca > Lucinisca nassula. Next base: position 109,577,581 of record OY757012.1, on the reverse strand, counting down.
ACAGTACTGCTCGCCACATCCAAAGTGAGGGAAGACAGAGACATGTCAACTAAGCTATCTCACGGCGAAAAGGGGAACAAAGTCAACGATAGACGCCGGGTAAAAAATAACATTTATACCCCCTAAATCCCCACAGCACGCCACCCTCAACCCCACGCACGCTCTACGCGCACTGATCCCCCCCCCACACACACACTTCACTCCTCTTTTTTTTTTTTACTACTCCACTCCCCGCCCCTCATTGCACTCCCCATGCATGTGTATGTAAGAGCAGCGTGTCCACATGAATGCATGCAAATGTGCACCACAAAATGGCTAAAAACTTTATATCTCGAATCCCCTGATTGGATATAAGGTGCATAACACGTAACATGGAAACGTGTATAGCAATCTTTAGAAACGTCTTCCAAATCGCAATGAAACTTTCAAACAAAATTAATTGCTAAACGATCCCCTTAATGATAAGTTCAAACTCGGAGCCTACCCCGTTACACAAAAACAACCCACACCCCTTTGCGGCAAACCGCAAAACCCAAGGCACAGCACTGCTAAAACTTAAACGCAGTGCAATCATGTAGCCAAACCTTTAGAATGGAGTTCCAAAATATTACAACTAAACTACGTTGCACCAAAACAAAGGCTCATATTGGAACTGTGCAACACATCCACAGCCCTTGAAAAATGAAGCACACGTAGCCCAGAAACTCCAACAAATAAAGATGCCCTTTAGCGACAGGAAACATGCACTCCTGAAGCAAACGGGAAGACAAAATATAAGCCCCACCGAGACCTTGAAATGTCACGGCACCCGTTCACAAACCCCTCAGGTCGGAGCTCGGGAGCTCGGCGAATGGCTACAGGGCAAGGGGATGCCCGTTGGCTCGGAGACACCTGAGACATGAGACGACAAACACGGACGGACGGGGCTGGAGCCGAGCGATGGTCTCCCTGTTCACCGACAACGGGGAATAGGGGTACCACCGAACGACTACGGTGAAGTGCCAGCATGGATTCGTTCCCTGGGACCCCACCAGCCGACGACCCGCGACACGGGGAAACTGGAAAACAACAACAAGGTAAGATCCAGAATAAGGTTATTCGCAGATGCAAAGACTCAGAGATCCTCCAGGAAGACCTTGAGAAACTCGAAATATAGGAAAAATTCTGGGATATGAGTTTTAATCCTTCTAAGTATCAGGTCATTCATGTGACCCGACAGAGTACGTACAAACACCGGATCAGACCGGATCGGACCCAGTTACCGGATCGGACCCGGTTTTCTGTGCTATGGTCATTTTTTCTTCGATATTTTATTCTTTATGCACAGTTGGAAGAGGCTTACAGTATACAAAACTATTTTTACCTCACAGCTCCATTCCAATATAAAAAACGGACCTAAAATAATTCAACCAAACGGCTATGTAGGCTATGGTAGGAGTCTGTAGCATTTGCATAAGGGTTCGATGACAAGCCAGCCCCAAAAAGCGGGCCAACGTCGGACCGACAGCGATACGTTGTTACGTCGCATCGCCATCAGCCAACACCGGATGTCGGCCCGACGTTGGTCCGGCATTCTATGATGACGGGCAGATTCTAAAGCATGAGATTATCTAGCAACAAATCTATGGCCCGTTCTTCTTATCCAGCAGGCACAAGTTGCAACGACGTAGATGTGACGTCGCATAAAAGGAATGACGTTGCACGGACGTTGATCTGACGTTACAATTACATCATGTGCCTGCTGGGTATATTCTTTGACGAGATGGTTCTTGCGATTACCCACATCCAATGTTCTGAGCAGACATAAGAAAAAAATATTTTCTTATGTCTGCTCAGAACATTGATTTACCCTTGTACACCATCGCCGGTAGGGTAAAGACATATCAGCGTCGGCGCAACGTCATTAAGTTCCATCGACGTTGATGCGACGTTGCAGTAAGGTTATGATGTTAGGCTACATGCATGGCAATCCGACGTTGCATTAAAGTCAAGTGCCTGCTGGGTTCATTATAATCATATAAGGCATGTTTTCGTGATGAGATTAACAACAGATTACCTATTTCATCATTTCAATAGAAATGAAAGTCTTTATTTTAATTTTAGGAAACGAGAAAGAGAGAGAAATGGAAGAAAGATCATCTCTTTGTCGACCAACACGTAAAACACCTATGAAATTGGAAACCCTCAAACTCCTACTTTTATTAAGTAAACTGGAGTTTGCATGAGTATACATTTTTTTTTATATTTCAGTTCACAAACATAGATGGTTGGTACTCGTTAGGCTTGCCTTGCTGAGGCGGTTCTAACAAGTTCCCCAATTCTAGAAATATGAAAAATATCAGATTTTTTTATCTGATTCTTTTTCTTTTCGTTGGTAAATTTTAATGGAAAAGCCGTTTCATTGATCTTTCTCATTAAGTTCAAAGCATCGGTCTTTCCCTTTATCTTCTGTCACCAGTGGCAATTCTGATTCTGATTCTGAAACATCAATTAGCATTAAAGTGATTACATCTTTAACTCGTTAAGTGGATCACCTGTGTTAATCTGGTAATCGCAAGGGCTACTCCAAACTTTCGGAATCCAAGGTCTAGTCTCGTATGACCTGAGCTCTTGGTGGGACGTAAACCTCAAACACCAAAATAAAGTTTCCTTTTAAAAGGAAGGCTTCCCCAGTTGGTTAAGTTAAATATTCGCAATTTTTCCTCGCCTTTCGAAAGTAAGGGGGAGCTATTGCGATACCCCCGGCGTCCGTCGTCGGCGTAAGCATCGGCGTCCGATTTGGTTGAAGTTTACCTGCAAGCAATCATTTGTGCTGTTTTACAAATTTATTTTCAAGTAAAGTTATCAACTGGTAAAAAAAGATATTTTTCACATTCTTTTTCACTCGATTTCACAGGTTTTGGGACTTAAAAAGTTAATCATTTCCTCTGTGTTACCTCCCTTATAAGCATTCATTTTGTCAGGTGCATGTGCGTATCTTTATTTCTACATATCAGAGAGCAGCAAAGGCTCTGGTAAGGCTGCGCGTACTCGCAGGCTCGCCTGAGTCAGTGCTGGTCGCCTTTGTGAAAAAGACCCATGTCATGCCCATGAAGGCGATGCCACGTCTTCACGTTGCATCGACGGTGTCGTTCTAAATAGGTAACTGTTTCAGTGCTAGGTGTCCGTCTTAAACCATTGAAAGGATGACACTGTACGTAGAAACTGTGTCACGGACCTGGCGAGGAGCGAAACCGCAACGTCGGTGCGCATCTAACTGTAATAGTTCAAAAATAAATATCGGCATTAATGAACAGCGAAGGTTAAATGTGGCGAGCTGCTCACTCGCAAAAGTTTAATGCTGTCAGAAAATACAGAACCATGTTAAGCTTTTAAATTACTCGTTTGACACACAAAATGATTTCAGAGATGAACAATGGCATGTTTTTAAAATTGACCATGTTGGTAGGATATGAGGTCTCTTTCTGCCTGAGTTCGAGGCACGATCGAGACAAGTTCTGCAATGTTTTAAAACTGTCTTTCTCTTCACCCACCGCTTATAAAGGAACGGTTAAATAATGTTCCTAAATAAATGAGGAAAAAAATGACATATCACTTCCATAGAGTCCACCCTACAACAAGCACACTTTATTGATTTACTTCGTGAAATACAACTCGGAAAAATTGTTTTACACAATAAGTTATCTGGACTTTGAAAAACTATTTTTACTGATTTCAAATGTCAAACTCTCCTGGAAATTCTGAGAGACCATGAAAAGTTTGAGACTCCGAGAGAGGTGTGTCTCCAGTGACAGAATTAACTTTTGTAATCTATATAGGCATTTTTTTTTTTTTTTTTTTTTTGTTGTTATTGTTTTTTCTTAAGAAAAAAAATCCTTAAGAAAAGAAAAGCATTACATCAACCAGTCCGTGGATCTTGTTTTTAAGGTAGCCGGGCACTAGGAGCACATTGGCGCTGAACAACCCTATAAACCCAACGTTATATAGAGAAAGGGGTGTACAGGGGTACATTTTTTTCCTTTTTAGGGGGTTCAGAACAACGAGCACCAACAATCTATATTTGGACAAGAAAAAAATATATATTTTTTTTCACGTCACCAAAACACGCCTGCCTAATTTTGACCCCTAGACAGCGGGTAGTCATTAGAACCGCGTCATCGAGGCGGTTCTAACCAGTACCCTCAATCTATGTTTAGAGCAGAAATATGAAAAAATCTGATTTTTTTTTTTATCGGACAATTTCCATTTGGGTGGCAAAACTCTGTATATATTTGAACAGGCGTGTTTCCGTAATGTTTTGTTTTGTTTGATTTGAGGTTTAACGTCCCCGTCAACACTGTAAATGTCATTTGGGAGACGGTGCTTCCAATTCTGTGGAACTTTTACCCGACATTGAGATGAAATGACTTCTAAAGCCCTGCCGCCCAATTAAACCAATAGGGTAAATAAGCATGGACGTGGACGACTCGCACCGCTTTGCCTGGGCAGGCTAGATCCTCTGAGCGGTTTACCAGTACTCGTGTGCGGTCGGATTCAGCTCTGCGTGGAAGCATCATGCAGCCCATATATTTCATCAAGCCCCGATGGGCGGGGCCGATTTTCCGTAATGTACTGAAAATGCTACTTCAGGAGATTTTAGCACATATATGTGTTATAATGATCCCAATGCAGACCATAGGATTGGTTTCTAATCACAACAAACGCTTTAATACAAGTTGGCTTCTTTAAAAAGAATCCAAAGGAAAGGTCTGCTGCTTTATAGTCAGCAGAATGAACAGAGCATTATCACAATAATAATAATAATAATAATAATAATAATAATAATAATAATAAACGTGCGTAATGTGTCTTTTGCAAACATGACCAACCCTTAATAATTCGCTTTAGAACCTTAAAATCAAGAACGATCAAATACTACTGTCATTTGGTGAATCACTTTTATTTTTCAATAGCAGTCATACTTAAAACTAAAATGAGAAATTCTAAAGTTGTGTAATTCGCATTTCCAGATTTTAAACTTCGTTTTAGCTGAGACCTCAAAACAAATCAGTGGTAGAAATGGCAACTACACCAATAGCTGCCATACTTCTTGCCAGCGAAAGGAAAATAAAACTAGAGAAAATGACCAAGGGGTCATGGATACCATCGGCAGATGCAATCTAGTATTGCAGAGCATAATTTTTAAGTTTATGACCTTGATCTCAATCAAAGTTCGTAGTGTGCGATCTCGGCAGCAGAAGTCAAATCAGTGTTACTGTTCTTTGTCAGCTGTCAAGTTATACCACATATCAACTTCCAATAACATAAAAGATAGAAATCAAATGTTTTACATAAACATGTAACATGAATATCATGCAAAGTTCTGTCACTGTTACCTTTACCTTCTGTGTCAGCTGCAGCAGCAGTCACATGACTGTAACTATACATTATCTGCTGTAAATTATAATATAGCATACAAAACTCCAATGCAATCAACACGATGAATGGCAAAAGTTTACAATGACCATTCAAATTCTGCGACCATGACCTTCTGTCAGCAGCAGCAGCAGCCACATAACTGGAACAATACTCTATACGTGTCTATTGAAAAGTAATACCCGTTTGGCATTATAAGTTCACACTACAAAGTTAAAGGAAAAAAATAAATCTGGAAGTTACCAATATGGCTATATCCTAATTAGTGGCGCTAGCCAAACCCGGGCACTTGACCCAGGAATGTTACTGACCCATGTTTAAGGCAAAGCCAAAGAAACACGATATACCAAATAAAATGTGTTGGACAAGTGATTAGCAAGATATTAGAATTAAAGCAAAACTTTGAAGTAAAGTGTTGACGGACGTCCACGCGTTCTCACGAAACAATCAATATGCGAAACAGTCAATATGCAACCATAGTGCAGTTTATATTTTACTTTTGGTCCTTTGAGATCAGCGTAAATATTCTGAGAAATCAGATATAAATTATTGGTTTAGACTCATATTCTAGACCGGTTTTTAATTATTTGGACCCCATTTGGATTAATATCAGTCTTTGAATCGACTGCCTATTCGAAATTCGCAAAATTGCAGTACGTTTCCTCTGGCTTTCGTTGCCGGATCATTACAGGGTCACTGATGAGGCTTTATTAGCCGAAACTACGTAGTATGACCCGACTTCTTTCTTATGAATGTTTTCATTGCTCTTAAAGGAACTCATTTTAGATTTTTATTTTTGTGGACGGGACAGATTGTTATGTGTCACTGTTTGTGCTTCAGCTACTTAGAAAGCTTTTTGTTCTCATGAAATGGGTGTTAAATTGATAGAATGTATGACGAAAAAATCTGCAAGTGACTGTGTCGCAATGATTCTATAGAAACCAGTTAACTATAATTTCGTGGGCTGAGACAGACAGAAGGACAAACAGGCGTAAGAAAAACAGACACAGGACGAAAACTACATTCCGCTCAACATTCTTCTCATGCCTGGGGAAATTATCAAAATATTCCTAGCGGTTTGCAAGTTATAAGTTCATCATCAGTTGGTGAAAATTTGCCTCGGCGAGGCTATTTATATATAAAATATTGCATTATACAAATTGGTTAGGTTTTGCCAATATAAATCTTCACATTACGAAAACACGCCTATACAAGTACATTCACACATTTATCGCCGAAAAAATGAAAATTTTTAAATGAAAAATTGTGATATTTTTCTTATTTCTGCTCAAAATATCGATTGTGGGTACTCGTTAGAACCGACTCGTCGAGGCGGTTCTAACGAGTACCAACAATCTATATCTCAGAGCAGAAATAAGAAAAATAAAGTTTGCCCCTGCAAACCCCCAGTTTTACTATATAAAAGTGGGGTTCAAGGGGGTCAAAATTATATAGACGTGTTTTCGTGATGGCCAAAATTATTGAAATATACCTTGCGGATAATATATATCTAAAATCAGTTTGTTATTATTTTACACCGGAGAGGCTTTCAATATCAAGAAATTTGGCATTAAATAATATAATTAATTAGATATTGTCAATATATATCTACCTGCAAAAACTTATCAAAATATTCCTTGCCGTTTGAAAGTTATAACGTCTATGTCAGATAGTGAATTTTTTTGCCTCGGCGAGGCCAATTATAAAGAAATCAGACATTTGACAAACTCATTCAAACTCAATTCTAGTTGTCTGAAAAATAAAAGTAAAGGCAATGATCAGGAATCGATACAATCAACCAATAGCTCCCATCAGAGACACCAAAGGGAAAGAAACACAAACATGCAACAACAGACCTAATGGAAACATCAACAGCGGAAAGCCAAAAAGACAGCTACTTTCCCACCAAATGGCCAATAGACTATCCAAAATAAAATAACACAAGCGACACAAACACCTAAAGACAAACCATAACAAAAATAAATCGCGACAGAAGAACCGCCTTGGAACGGCCAGCGAAAATGAATTCCACTGGGGGCTTAAATCGATTTTACGTGGCCACAATCCTCGCCCTTATTTCCATCGCGATTAAGACAAATAATATGTTCAGTCCGCATGATGGCCTCCTAACTCATCAGTGCAACATCATCGTGAACACAAATAATCAAACAACCACAGAGATGGAACAACGGTGAGGACTCGACAGCAAGAAACCACTGAAATGCTGGAGCAAAAGAAAACCAACAGTTAGACTCCGATGGGCCCGACCAGAGAAAGAGCCAACATCACCTTGAAATAGATCTCTCTAATTCTCAATAAAGCCTTTACACTGGAACCGTCATAGAATCTGAGGCCTGACCCAACGGCGTGCAATTAAAGAGGGAAGCAAAGTTGTCAACCGTGACTGGGTTAACTACCATGCATGCATTCTGTCGTATAACATTTATAACACTGATGTGGACTAACTGACCGAAACAGCTAGTCTGGCCCAGAAAACATACACTCCATATTTTTCAGTTCTGTGGTGTTTTCCTTGCTTCCAAAGGATAACCCTTTCTGGAACATATTAGACGGTCCTGCCAATATTCATCTGCTTACCAAAACTTATCAAAATAAAAGTTATATACCTCCAATCAATTTATGAATATTTTGCCTTGGCAATGCCATTTATATAAAGAAACCAGGCATTAATCTATATTGTTGACTAGTTTTTATCAATATATATCTGCTGCCTGACCAGTAGAGGTATGCCATGGTGACCTTGACCTAGAAGTACTAAAATTAGTGTCTTGACACGCTCGACCTTGAATATGTCCTTGGTGACCTTGGCATCCGGTGTCGAGCGTATCATCTTGTATGCGACCCTGACCTTGCATATCTGGAGCATGACCTTGGCTTGTCATGCTTTCTTGGTGACCTTGACCTGTCATACTTTCTTGATGGTGACCTTGTCATACTTTCTTGATGGTGACCTTGGCCTTCCATGCCTTCTTTAAGAGTCAACCTGTCATGCCTTGTATGTGTCCTTGACATGTTATGCCTTCTAGATGTCATTGATGCCACCCATAAGAAAGATTAGTTATTCCCAGCGGGCACATGACATCTAGGCAACGTCTTACCAACGTCAATGCAACGTCATGTCAGTAAAACTGATTACACTGACACATAAACTGTAGTGGCTTTCAGCCTCAGTAATTGATTCCTAAGGCTGATAAAACGCCTTTTTCTCGTTGGAGAAGAGGCAGCGGATTACTATCCTTTCCGTTGCATTCTTACTGTATATCAAATATTTGGTTTGCTCTTCCTGTTGGTGCCGTTGGTATTGTGTTTTCTGTGATGTCGCCCTTTCTGGCCACCTTCATCAGTATTTCGCTTTACCTCAGTTCAAATATATTGCAAATCTGCGTCACGCATACGAAAAGGACGTTGCCAGACGGTTCAACAATTTCCGGAAGCTGGAATAAGGATACATTCAACTACAGATATGTTGTGCCGCTTGCTAGCGTAGGGCAAGCTTTTTGTGAAACCTCATACTTGTAAATGGTGTAACTTTCATTTATGGTCATTTCGCCAAATAGACACACTACATAGAAAAATGATGTATCCCGGCATATTTTTGACTGGTTCACATTGTTTCCTCACGTTGAATGTGATTGCAATTGGCAAATTGTAGCGAGAAGTCTGCACTGGAGCGAAAATGCTTCAAATTTCACATAAACACTGTGGAAAGGTCCTGAGGGACCTTTCCAATTACATCGAAAGTACATTGACCTTCAGTTATTGGAATTAACCCATATATGCCTAGCGGCCCTTTTTGAGATATTGGCAAATAGTGCAGACCCAGATCAGACGCCGCATCTGATCAAGATCTAAACTGTTTGCTCAACGTACATGCATTTTTGTAAAACTTACCACAAAAAAACGACATTGACCACTCCAGACTTATAAAGGAGGAATATTTTTTGGCACCTATGGGTTAATTATGAGGTTACGTGAAAAGGACGAAAGTGAAAGTAGATCTGTTTCAACTGTAACTTTTTTCTTGGAAACACTTAAAATAGATTTCTGAAAACGCTTTATAAATAGACATCGACGGGCGCTGTATATTCCTGTTTATTCCGAACGGGTTTTCGCTACGTAAATATGCGGAGACCAGTCTTAACGGTGGTGCTTTCCTAGTTACGTCATAAGACGGTTAGAAATAATAAAAATAAAAAATGAGTTCCTTTAAGAGCAATGAAAACATTCATAAGAAAGATGGGTCATACTACGTAGTTTCGGCTAATAAAGCCTCATCAGTGACCCTGTATTGACCCAGCAAAGAAAGCCAGAGGAAACATACTGCAATTTTGCAAATTTCGAATAGCCAGTCGATACAAATATTGATATAAATCAAATCGGGGTCCAAAAAATTAAAAACCTGTCTTGAATATGAGTCTAAACCAATAATTTATTTCTGACCTTTCAGAATATTCACGCTGATCTCAAAGGACCAAAAGTAAAATATGAACTACACTATGGTTGATGTACGGGGAGACGTTTTACGGCCGCCACACGGCACAACACCAGCTGCAGTGAAACCTGGGTATCACCAATCCAATCTAAATGGCTTCCAATCGAAGGTCCGATCCGGTAATTGGGTCCGATCCTCCGGTCCGATCCGCCGGTCCGATCCGGTGTTTGTACGTACCGGTTACTTCCGGCTTTTATCGGTCCATCGAATTACCCCAAACCACCCTAAAATACACCAAAACCGCCCCAAACCACTCTATATATTTAATACATGGATTGCACTTCTATGATTAACTTACATGAGTATTAAGACATTTAAAGGCTCATTTGCAATATACATGTTGCGAAGGGGTTAAGCTTTGTTAACTTTTATTTTGAAATTATTGGATGTGGGTGAGTGGTAACTGGGTGCATATATATGGCAATTATAAAGGTTCCTTTCTTGGTTATTAAAAGCCCTAAAAAGGGCTGTTTTATTTAAGTCGGGAAGCCCTCTGTCTAATATTGCTTGGCAAGATAAGAATGCAATGCTGTACGCAAAAATACGCTGCACATTTTCTGAGATGAACCCTGTCTTTCGGATCAATGACATCATTGTTGATCCCAGAAGTAGTGGTTGTGCAGTTTTCTCAGAATGTTGTTCAGTCTTTTTGCCCGTTCGTTGTTCTGACGATCTAAGCGCTGAAACATTGTACCAAACATGACACGTCGTACACCTTGACGTTGAAACTCTCTAATGATGTCTACCAAGTCGTACATCAGCTGATGGTTGCTGAGATCCATCATGTCATTTTCGCCGATCTGGACGAAACATATGTCGAACTTTGACAGATTTCTTTCACCTAGCAGCTGTAGCAGGCGCTTGACTCCAAGACCGCCGGTTCCATAGGCCTCCCCGGAGAAAGGAAGTTCTTTGTTGAAACGACGTCGATTCCATTTGACGCAAAGTCTTCGTATGAAACCAAAAACGCCGCAGTATTGTCCCTCGCCGTTGTTAAGAGCATGCACCTTTAATGACTCATCACGAAAACACACCTATATAATTCAGAGAGGTAAACCTTATTTTTCTTATTTCTGTATTAAAATATTGATTGTGGGTACCCGTTAGAAACGCCTCGATGAGGCGGTTATAACGTGTACCCACAATCTCTATTTTGATTTAAATTCAAAACGGGTTCCATGGCAAACAGTGCAGGCCCAGAACGCGGCATCTGATCACGGACTCCACTGTTTGCTAAAAGTTCAGTCCTTCCCCAAATAAATTTGGATGAAAAGATAGCCTGACACCCCCTAAATTTTGAAATGAACTCCTAAGAAAATACCTAGATTTTAACCAATTAAAGTAAACTCTCCGGCTAACATACAACTGTCTGTCAACTGCCAAAATGAAATTTGACGCCGTATCAAACAGAAAATTGATGATTATAAGGGGTCTTCTTCTTCTTCCTTCTTCTTCTTCTTCTTCCTCTTTATTATGCACCGGATGAGTGGCAGTATTATGTCTGATCTGGGTCTACACTGTGAAACGGGTTCCGTTGCAAAAGTGCAGGCCCAGAACATGGCATCTGATCAGGGCCTCCACTGTTTGAGTGAGTTGCACTATTATATCAGATCTGGGTCTACACTGTTCTTCTTTTTCATCATCTTCTTCTTCTTGCATACATCGGGTTTAGGTAGCAATGCACAATGAGTGTCAAATTATGTAGTCTCTGATCAGACGCCCTAAAATTATAGGTTGCAATGCAGTAAACTTAGCCGCTAGAAGATTAAGATAGATGAATTCTTCTTCTTCTTCTTCTGGCATACATCGGATTTGGGTAGCAATGCACAAACTTATGCCGATTAACTCAGCAATAATGTGAGCAACAAACGATGAAGTCAGCAATAATTTGAGCAACAAACCACATCAATACTAGTGGGAAAACAGACCTATATGCATTAAAATACTTCAAAACATGCCAGTAAGTATGTCTCTATTGTATATCATAATATTTGTAAAGTGGTTTGGGGTATTTTTGTGTGGTTTTGGGTGGTTTGGAGTGGTTTGGGGTAATTCGACGGACCCGGCTTTTATACGCCCCCCACGGATGAGCACCGAAGCATTCCGAGTAAAGCGAAAGTAGTTTTGTAATGGCGCCAATATTACAGCACTCGTTACAGGTGAAATTTTAAGTGAAAAGCAATTGTTACATTTATGATGGTAACATCAGACAGTTGTAAAGACACATTTGCATGAAAAGTCTAACAGAGGTTTCTTACATGCTTTTTAATGCTTGTGTAGCTAAGTTTACCTCTTTGGTTAGAGCTAGGGACTATCATGTGCTGGCCCCCGCCCATAGGGGCTTGAAGAAAAATATGGACTGCATGATGCTTCCACGCAGAGCTGAATCCGGCCCACACACTAGTACTGGTAAACCACTTCACCTTATTTGCATTATCTGCTGGTTCCTAGTCTGAAGGTTATCAATGTTGGAAAAACAGGTAACCAGACCCCCCTGACCTTTAAAGGTCAGGGGGGTCTGGTTACCTGTTTTTCCAATATTGACAATGTGCAAGCTGGGAGCCAGCAAATAATGCAAATATGGTGAATAAACCCTATTGGTTTCATTGGGCGGCAGGGCTTGAGAAGTCATTTCATCTCAATGTCGGGTAAAAGTCCCACAAAATTGGAAGAACGTCTCCGAAATGACCTTTACAGTGTTGACAGGGATGTTAAACCTCAAATCAAACAAAACAAAAACTATCATGTGCACAGTGCTGGTTAACCGCTTACGTATAAGCCTGCCCAGGAAAGTGTGGATGATGCATTCAGAACCAGGTTACTTTCTTTCTTTCTACTTATACTGCGATCGGTCACATTTGACCATTACTCGCAGGTGTAGATTACATACACTCCAGGTTGCAGGGTTGAAAGCCTACACAGTACTCATGTAATTATGGTAGGGGTCTTTAACCTGCACAGGAGATGACTCTTCCTGCACAAGGGGCCTCCAGTTAATGTCCCGATCCGAAGGACGGTGTACATTTTGGCATTCATCCCTGCAAATGATGCCAATGGAGCGTGTTCGGACATCGAAATAATCACCGCCTCCGGGGATTGAACCGGGGGCCTCTAGCATCAGAGGCAAGTGCACTAACCACTGAGCTATCACGCTCCTTACTTGAGTACATTTGTACTCATGCACCAAATTTAATCCTGAGTAACACGAGTAACGGTCGCGAATACCCTCACGGATGTGTGGGGCCATGCACACTTAGCTTTAGTTGTTTGCTCTGCTAAGCTTTCATAGCGATATTTACCTGTGTTGTCTGACAGTCTGAGCAACGGATATCTTGAACTGCTGTCCCAGGCATTTGCCTCTCAACACAGAGGTAAAAGTTGTATTGCGGGATCTCATTTAGTTGCAAACTTTTTTGCTTTTTTTTTCATCTTTGGCACAACAGATAACATTCTCTCTGCTGAGATGGTTAACAGAGTTGAGCATGAAAAACCATCACAAAAACACCCTATGTAATTTTGACCCCCTTAAACTTCACTTTTATATATTAAAACTGCAGCTTACAGGGGTAAACCCTATTTTCCTTATTTCTGCTCTAAAAAATAGATTGTGGGTACTCGTTAGAACCGCCTCAACGAGGCGGTTCTTACAAGTACACACAATCTATCGTTGTTTTGGTTTTTTTACCAGTAAAGTTTACAATGTGTTTGTACAGGTATGTTTTTGTTATGATTTTTTAGCCTTCAGTCCAGGTTCGACTTCAGCTAGAAATTAAAAGTTTTCATAAGGCTAACAAGTCTGGTCTGTGAAATGAAACCCCTCCCAATAAACCCTACTTTATATTGAGAAAACTGCCCAGGGTATTTTTATAGGTTAGTTTTCTTATTTCTGCTCCAAGACAATAATTCGAATGAGGTGGTTCTAACTAGCACCCACAACCTATGTTTGGGAATGCACTTATAATATAATAGTCACACTGGTAAGTTGCCATAAACATCAGAAAAAAAAAACATGCAGTGTTAGATATACAGATCAGCTGGCTCACAACGCAGGGAGATCAAAGTCTTCTCGTTAAAACTTTGATCATTTAATTTGGAAATATGCTTATATTTTTTCTAAAAAAATGAGCTGCTCATTTTTTTCAGCAAAACCGCTGCTAAATTTGGAAATGGACTTGCTAGGCCAGTTAACAGTTTCAGAACTAACGAGCTCGTTAAGCTAATGATGTAAGAACAACTGAGCCCTGATCTGGTGCTATGATTAACTCTCAGTGGCTCAGACTACCCCTGTCTCAAACTATTTTCATGGACCCCAAGTTGTTCAAGCCACAGAAGTTCTGCAAACATGCCTATACAAATACACTGTAGATTTTTCCTCCGAAAAAAACAAAATAGTTTAGATGAAAAATTGTGATATTTTTCTTATTTCTGCTCAAAATATAGATTGTGGGTACACATTAGAACCGCCTCATCAAACCTAATTGAGGTGGTTCTGACGAGGCCCCACAATCTATATTTTGGAGCAGAAATACATGTAAGAAAAATAAGGTTTACCCCTATGAACCCTAGTTTTACTATATAAAAGTGGGGTTTGGGGGAGGGGGTCAGAATTATATACATGTAGGTGTGTTGCACAGAAGTTGAACTGTTTATCATGGACAATCAATGACACAAAGTTGCTGTAGATGGACATAGACACAATAAAAATACGATGGAGTAACTAAAAAGATGACATGTACATGTATAATCATTTTTATTTGCTGGGATATTGGACTACATGTATTATTGCATGGATCTGGCAGTTAATGTGAGAAATAGAGGATCTTACATGAGTGTTCATTTATTATTGAATTTATTAAACCAGTTGAGGAAAAGGGATAAAATGCGAGGCTTTGCCGAGCATTTTATCCCTTTTCTTCAACGAGTTTAATAAATTCAATATTACATGAACACGAGTGCAAGATTCTATTTATCATATGACATTTATAACGCATTTTATTCACGTTTGTTTACAAAAATATCAATATTCCGCCATTAGTAAACGCAACGTCATTACGGACGCCGTACATGTAATGTTACGGAACGTTTCTAGCTAATTTGCATATTTAATCCACTAGTGGATTATCGAATTTATTACATGGCGTTATTACATTCTCAGACGCGACGTCATATGATAAATGGTTGTATGTTTTTCTTTTAGTTTAAAGATGAAGTAGACAGACCAAAATAGGGAAGTCTTAATGCATGGACACTACAATTATGGAGCCTGTGTGTAAAAAAGTTAGAATTTCAGGTAGGGTATTTAAATGTATAGTATATCATAGTCCTCTCTCTCACTCAAACAAAAAAAATTGAAAAAATACATACGTCTGCCTGCCCATAAAATTATGATAACTCCAGAATATGAAGATGGAAAATGACTATATATATACATGTATTAAGCAAGTTTTAAAACTTGTGAAAATGCCAAAATAATTTAACTGTAGCTAAAATAAATAAATAACTTGTAGAGTTTACATGTCTGTTCCCAACCGTCTAACCAGTGAAAGTGTAATTACATCATATGACCTGAAACTCCACTTTTATACAGTAAAACTGGAGTTTACAGGGGTAAACTTCATTTTCCTTATTTCTGCTCAAAAACATAGGTTGTGAGTACTCATTAGAACCGCCTGGCCAAGGCGGTTCTAACGAGTACCTACAATCTATGTTTAGAGCAGAAATATGAAAATTATCGGAATTTTTATCTGAGAATATTCCACTTTTTGTTGCGAATTTCGCAATATATTGAAATAGAATAGGCATGTTTTCGTTATGAGTATATAGCCTTTACGACTGTTTAAAACATCCAAGGAGATTTTAACTGTCGTCTACCCACCTCAGGCTTAATGACTGCATTTCCCTTATTCCCCGCAAAGAAATTTATGGTTCGTTCTGTATGTTTCGGTACTTCGTAGAACCGGTACCGGTAATTACCCAGTGACAAAAGCGCGGGAAAGCGCCCGAGAATCACGGATTAATCAGAATTCCCTTTGCGCGTGACCAACTCGGATGTGTTTTCAGATATTGGATTTTAATTTCTGATATTTGTTGTTTACTCGGATGGTACGCTGTTTTTCCCTCGCAGGAAATGTTGGTATTTGTTTTCCTTTCTTCATATAGTTAATTTAGCAGGAATTTCTGCTTTTAACTTCTTTTCTTGTTGTCACATAATTTCGTGACCTTTTTCGTTATTGTTTGTTTTGTTCTTGTCCTTCAATGTCCCAAATCCGCGGCTCTTGCAGACATTTAAAAGCTTCCTGGGACAATCATTCTTCTTGTTTTACATGCTCTCATTGCAGTTTTGAGTCACGCTGTGCCACTTGCAAACTGTGGACGAGCTCAGTGTGGACGCTTGCCGTAAACCGACAATCGTACAAGCGAAGACGTTCCACTAAAGAGAAGAAGATGGGCAAGAAGGGAGCCGCTTCCAAGCAGTCAGGCTCCGGGACTGCTCCCAAGCAGTCCCAGTCTGAGAACCCTTCTCAGACTGCATCCGCATCGGGGGAGAATTACCGGGAGAACCGGGAAAATTCCCCGATAGACACACGTCAATCTACTCAAGATCGACCCGGTGGATCTTCCACCCAAGTGTCTGCGGACAAGAGGACAGAAAGAACACCCAACGCCAAGTCTGGGGATAGTCTTTCCTCGTCCTCGGGACCAGATTCTTTGGAATCTGACCGGTCACCGGGCGGGGAATCTGGCCGGTCACCGGGCGGGGAATCTGGCCGATCACCGGGCCGGGATTCTCGCGACCGGTCATTTCGGCCCAAATCCAAAGATCGATCGTCCAAACATCGATACCCGGACCGGGTAACCCGGTCTACATCCCGATACCGGTCAGTGGGTCGGTCCACTTCCCGGCAACGTTCCCGGGACCGGTCATCCCGGCATCCTTCGGCGGGACGTTCATTTCGTCACCGTTCACCAGGCAGATCATCTCGCCACCGGGCACCGGGACAGTCATCACGGCGCCATTCTCGGAAACGGTCAGATCGGCACCGATCGCCGAGACGGACATCTCGTGATCGATCTAAACACAGATCGAATTCACGGGATCGTCACACGCCTCATAGAAGGCATAGATCGAGAGTGAAGAGAAAAAACTCTAGATCTAGACGCCTTAAACGCCATCATCATACGAGTTCAAGTTCTGACTCGTATTCGAGGTCTAGTTCAATCAGTTCGGACTGGTCTACCTCTTCTGATAGGCACAGGCGCCATAAGAAGAAGTCTCACAATCGTTCTTCTGTCTCTAGAAGTCATAAGAGACGTAGGCACTCCTATGGTACTCGCCATAAGGATCATGCTAGAGCTTTATCTTCAAGCTCGGATAGGAATGATAAGCTCTCCATCAGGGTGGACAATAATGAATTTGAGGGTGAGAGCAGAGCTGGTTCACCTCATAAAGCCTCTTCTAATTTGGCAAAGAAAACTCGGTTTGACAGAGGTTCTTCCAATTCTGAAGAGGAAGAGGAAGGTATCATTTCTTTTGCCGAGGCAATTCAGGAGGTTATGAGCTTACTTCCCTCCGAATTTTGCCCCAGGAAGGAGTCCTCGGAGACTCTTCAGAGGCCTAGGTCCACACTGGATGCACTTAACCCATCTGAGGATAAGAGCTCAGCTTCTTTCCCTCAGTCCTTATTGATCAAAGACGTTGTAAATGTCTTTCAATCACTGATCGATAAGAAGGTTAAGCTGGAACCTGGCTGGGTTACCAATAAATCTCTGGAGAGAGATCTTGGTATAAACGTGAAACATTACCGGTCACACGGTCAGTTATTTCCCGACAGTGTTCCTACAATTGATAAAGATGCTTCTCTACTGGATCTGATATCCTCTGGGAATGCCAATTTGCCAGTAAAGAGTTTGGAGACTATGGAGCGTCAAGCTAGGAACATGGTTTCCATTAACTCTTATGCAGACCTTTTCACTGCTGCTTCAGTTCAAGCATTGGAGTCAGACAACTTGGATGCTCCGATGCTGAAGAGGTTACTCAGCTCTATTGTTAGTTGCTTGAAGCACTCTTCCTCTATGGCAGTGATTTTGGCAGTCGAACTCCTGCAAGCTAGAAGGGAGGCTGCCATTGAAAGGTCTAAGATTCTGACGGAAGCCACGAAGACTAAGCTTCGCTCGGTTCCGATCTCAGCTGAATCCCTCTTTGGTGGAATGATTACTGATTTTCAGAAACTAAATTCTGAATCTCAACAGCAGAGTTTCATTGCTTCCTCTGTTGCACAGAGTAAGCAGGCTTCTACTTCTGGCTTTAAGATTCCTAAATGCCAAAAGAAGTCTGCACACAGGGATTCATCTTCCTCTGCTAGACCTCCCAATCATAAGAATAGAGGTGGTCCTAGGAGAGGCTCTCGCCGTGGAGGCTCAAGCTCTCGAGGAAGGGGTCAGTACACCCCCTCCCGAGGAGGTGCCTCTAACGTTTCTCGACAATGATACACTCCCTCCACTGTCCCTTTCAAGAAAGGACCTTCCAGTAGGAGGACGGTTGGCCCACTTTCAAAATCGTTGGGGAGAAATAACAGAGGACTCATGGGACCTCTCTGTTGTAAAAAAGGGTACAAAATACCTTTCATCAGCAAACCTCTTCTTTCTCCAACGCCAATCTTTCTTCATCAGACCGAAAGTCGGTCTTTGGAAGAAGAGGTCAACAAACTCCTACTCAAAGGGGCAGTGGAGATGATAGAGCCGGAAGGTCCAGGCTTTTATTCTCGTATTTTCCTAGTTCCCAAGAAAAACGGAAAATTACGACTTATAATAGATCTGTCCAGACTGAATACTTTTCTGGAAGTTCAGTCTTTCAAAATGGAGACAGCCAACAAAGTCAGACAGGCGATCCAACTCAAGGATTGGGCGATCTCCTTAGACCTGACGGATGCATATCTACATGTTCCCATTCACAGACAGTCTCGGAAGTACCTCCGATTCTGTCTCAAGGGTCAAACTTATCAGTTCAAGGCTCTTCCGTTTGGCCTTGCAACAAGTCCGTATGTCTTCACCCGTTTGATGGTTGCTGTAGCATCTTATCTACGGAAGAGGGCAATTGTACTGTTTCCGTACCTGGACGACTGGTTGGTCAGAAATCAGATTCGTCAGGAAATTCTGAGAGATCGACAGTTTACAGTCAAGTTGATTACATCCCTAGGACTGATAATCAACGAAGAGAAGTCGGACTTAGTACCATCTCAGAACTTTGTGTTCATAGGAATGGAATTTTTTACACAAAGGAATATAGTTCGGGTGCCGTTAGACAGAATACAGGGCATTCTGGAACTATTACGATGGTTCAAGGTTCAAGAGCAGGTCTCAGCAAGAGTCTTTCTGTCTCTTCTGGGAAAACTCAGTGCAGCAGCCCAGTTTGTTGTACTGGGCAGATTGCACTTACGTCCGCTTCAAATGGCTTTGTTTGCTCAGTGGAAGCCTCATGCTCTTCCATTGGAGCATCCCATTCTTCTCAATGTTTCGATCAGGAAGCATTAAGAATGGTGGAACAACAAGGGTCGTTTCAGCTCGGGTGTAACGCTGAAACCGTCTCTTCCTACTCACACTCTGTTCACGGATGCGAGTCTCTCTGGATGGGGAGCCCATCTCGAACCGGAAGGACTTCTGTGTCATGGAGTCTGGCCTCCAGACCAATCAGTTCTTCATATCAATATCCTAGAGATGAAAGCAATATTGCTTGCTCTAAAACAATGTCATCAGTATGTCACCAATTCAACAGTACTGATTGCCACAGACAACTCTTCAGTAGTTTCGTACCTGAAGAAACAAGGGGGCACCCATTCTCCGTCTCTGTGCATGGAGGTGTGGGATACACTCCTTTGGTGCAATCAGGAAGGCATAAATCTTCTGGTCAGACATATACCAGGGAAATCGAACATATTGGCAGACAGGCTAAGTCGTCTTTCCAAGCCAATTGCGACAGAATGGACCTTGGATCAGACGATTTGCAATTTAATTCTGTCGATGACGGGTTTTCCGAACATAGATCTGTTTGCAACTCGTCTCAACAAGAAACTGCCTCTCTATGTGTCTCCCATCCCAGACGAGAATGCTCTGGCAATAGACGCAATGTCAATGAACTGGGACGGAATGCATGCGTATGCTTTTCCTCCGTTTGCACTGATCCCGGCGATAATCAACAAGATTCGTCAACATCATTGCAACATTGTGCTGGTAGCTCCTCTTTGGGCCGAAATGTCTTGGTTTCCAGACATACTTCGGTTACTCGTAGCACCTCCAATTCGGATTCCCTCAGTGCAGAATTTGTTGACACAAGTAGGTCAGAAATTCGTTCGTCAAAACGTGGAAAGTCTAAAACTTCACGCTTGGAAATTATCCGCCGATCCATTACGGATAGAAACTTTTCGGCGAATGTTGCCAGACACGCTGCTCAGGCAAGGCGATTGTCTACCAGGCGTGTTTATGACGCCAAATGGAAAGTCTTTTCCGATTGGTGTAGTCGCAGGGAAACTCATCCTTTCAATCCATCTTCGATGGAAGTAGCAGACTTTTTGCTACATTTATTCACGGAGAAAAAATGTCAAGTCAGTACTATCAAAGGTTACAGATCTACTATCTCTAATACTTTGAAATTCACATCTGACATAAACATTGGATCTGACCCTATCATTTCAGAACTTATAAGGTCATTTGAATTACAGAGGCCTGTTCAAAGGTCTTTAGCTCCGAAATGGGACCTTTCTTGTGTCCTTTCTTCATTATGTTCTGAACCGTATGAACCTTTGCATAAAGCTTCTAGGTTCCATCTCACTCTAAAAACAGTTTTTCTGCTTGCCATGGCAACAGCAAGACGTGTTAGTGAGATTCATGCTTTCTCCATGGATTCAGGACATCTCAGATTCAATCAGTCAGATGGTTCTGTTTCTTTAAGGACACAACCAGGTTTTTTGGCAAAAAATCAATTACCATCCATTTGCCCGGATGATATTTTGGTTCAAAATTTAGCCAGAACAGTTAAATTTAATGACTTTAACAGGTTTTTATGCCCGGTTAGGGCTTTAAAACGTTACCTGAAAGTGACTGAGCCTAACCGGAAAGACAGGAAAAGGCTTTTTCTTCCCTTGAAGGGAAATCACAATATTACCAAGGGATCTATCTCCGGATGGATTTCTTATACTATTAGATTAGCTTATAAGAAATTGTCTAAGTCTAAAATAGCTTTGCTTAAGATTAAGGCTCATGAGCTAAGGGCCCTTTCAACCTCTTGGTCTTACTTAAATAAAACCCCAGTTGAGGATGTTATCAAAGCTGCCGTGTGGTCCTCTTGTTCGACTTTTGCCAAGTTCTATTTACGAGACTTGAACACACAAGGAGAAAACCTATGACTGATGGGTCCATTGGTTTCTGCTCAAAAAGTGGTGGGGGGCCAGTCTGGTCTTCCTCATCCTCAATGCTAATCTGGAGACTATCTTCCGAGGCCTTGCAAGACACATTCAAAAGGTACTTGGAGCTGATAGTGATGTTCCACGGATAGAAATGGTGGAAATTTAGTTTTCTTCCTCAATTTCCATTTTTTATCTTTTTAGAATCCTAAGTTTCTACAGGATTTATCCCTGGAATAAAGGATCGTTCTGTATGTGGTTGGAGATTCCATCCCGCCAAGGCTAATTCTGCAGTCATTAAGCCTGAGGTGGGTAGACGACAGTTAAAATTGAGTTTTTAAAAGTAAAACTTATTTTAACTAGGATACCCACCTCAGGCTTAAGGCAGATGGCCCACCTCCCTAACCCCTCCATCTAGAGGGCAAGGGAATTCTGATTAATCCGTGATTCTCGGGCGCTTTCCCGCGCTTTTGTCACTGGGTAATTACCGGTACCGGTTCTACGAAGTACCGAAACATACAGTACAAACCATAAATTTCTTTGCGGGGAATAAGGGAAATGCAGTCATTAAGCCTGAGGTGGGTATCCTAGTTAAAATAAGTTTTACTTTTAAAAACTCAATTTTAATGTTTCAGCACTGCTTATCACCCCTAGGAAAATTATTTCATTTAATTATTTTTCAGTTTGTATTTTTCATAGATATGGGTCTGGATCTGAGTCGACCAGAAGCTGTGTTAGCAGATAGATATTACCAGCCTGTCAAGCTTGGTAAGCATTGTACCACACTGCACATCATGTTAACAAGTCCGTGTAATGAACACCCCTCTAAACTCCACTTTATATAGAGAAAACTGGGGTTTACAGGGGTATATACTATTTTGTTTGTTTCTGCTCCAAGACATAGGTTGTGGGTACTCGTTAGAACCGCCTCATTGAGGCGGTTCTAACGAGCACCCACATCTATGCTAAAAGTAAAAATGCTTAAGAATTTTATGTGGGGCCGAGGTGGTTTTGGGGTCGAGGTGTCTAGGGGCGGAGGAGGTTTTGGGGCCGAAGTGTCCTGTTACCGCGAGGAATATTGTTTGGTGCATAAAAACATGTATTTTCCCACCTTTAACAGTATTGTATTTAGGTAGAAAGTTTAGAGTGAGCAATAGATGTTCATGTATTGGCTCAGACCAGTGATTTTTTCATCACATGAACTAGTCTGTGAAATGAAGAACCCCCTATACTTCACTTTGTATAGAGAAAACGGGGGTTTACTGGGGTATACAATATTTTTCTTATTTTCACTTCAAGACATAGGTTGTGGGTACTCGTTAGAACCGATTCTAACGAGCAGACACGACCTATGTTTGCAGTATTTATGAGAAAAATATCAGGGATATCATCAGAAAAGCTATTTTGGAGATGAGAAATATGCACTGTGTCGCACGTGTGTGTTATCTTAATGGCAATTATTTTCGACTAGTTTATTTGAATATAGTTAAGCCTAGAACCCAACATTATTCTCTGACAGTGTGTTTTAAGCTGAATTATAGTATTTACCCTAAGCATTTGGCCACCCCAATGAGGCAGTTCTAATGAGTATACCCACAATCTATGTTTTGGGGAAAAAAAGGAAAATAATGAATACCAGTACCCTTGTAAACACCATTATTCTCTATATAAAGGAGGGTTTAGAGGGTCTCTGGTGTTCATAGTACAACATGTATGGACTTGTGAACCTGATGTTTTAACCCTTGACCTGCTGAATATTTATATATGCCACACCCACTACTGATTATCAACCAATAAGATTACTTGATGCAAATTATTGCAACAAATTCATGAGCTGAGTCCGCTCCGGGGAATGGGAGGTCAGGGGTTAGATCCCGGGCCGCGACATACCAAAGTCGTTAAGAATGGTACTAGCTGCTCCTCGCTTGGCACTCAGATTTACGGGGTAGAGCTAGGACTGGTCGACCCAGTGTCAGGATAATGTGACTGGGTGTGGTATCATGTATTGTGTCTGGGACATGATACACTGAACAGTGAGGCAGCACTATAAAAGTGAGCATTGAGCTCCCTGTCGCAACCAGACACCGTCGTGATGACTGAAAAAATGTTGAAAGTGACATTAAACCCGAATTCACACACACACACTCACACACACACACACACACACACACACATGAGCTGAATAACAAACAATGAAGATCCTGATCAGATGGCTTCATCTGATGTTTGAAAGATAAGGCATATCCGGGCTCAGCAGGACAAGGGTTAAAATGAAATTTCTAAGTACACTTTGCTTTAAGTACAGCTAATACAGTAATTTCATTTGTTTGCAGTGGAGTCTTATATCTGTACTATACAGAACAAGAAAGAAACATCCAATATTTTAAAGTAAGTTAGTTGTTGACAGGTATTATCCCAGGGGTATGATATTACCAGTACATGTAATGGGTTCATGTTGCAGTCTCAATGAAAAGTTTTAGAATATGTCTGACAATTCATTAACCCATTTAGTAGCAGAAACCCCAAAACGGGTAGTTGGCAAACAGTGCAGGCCCAGATCAGATGCCGCAGAATGCTGATCAGGGCCTCCACTGTTTGCTAAAAGTTCCGTCATTTTCCAAATAAATTTTGATGAAAACACAACCTGACACCCCTAAATTTTGAAATGTACTCATGCCATATATAAGGAGGAAGATTCCATTGGTACAAAAAGGGTTAAAACATTATGATATCTTTAGAACAAGCATTGCTTACCCTGGTTAACCCCACCTCTCTCAATATAAAATGGGGTTTTCAGCAGTGTTCAATACACAGACTTGTCTAGTGTGATATTTTATGGGTCTTCACATCGACACATTTGGACCAGAGTGTTCACTATCTCAACAGGCTACCATACATAATCGTTGACGGGTACAACCCAAACTCAACTGTGCTTTTTCTGGGCATTTGGGCATAGCTCAGAATAATTTATTTCTTAAATAGATCTGAACTGTATTATAATATTGCGCATCTGACTGGTGATCAGGATATGGGTTCGATACCTGCCGCGGTCGGCAACATTCTTTGGTGGAAAAGGATCATGAAATCTTTTCTACTGTCATTCTCTCCCTTCCGCTGATTCAAGAAGGGCAGTTGAGAGTTTCTCGCGAAACAATGTGCACTGTACAGGTTAACCGCTTAAGTAAAAGCCTGTCCAAGAAAAGTGTGGATGGGTAAACTGACCAGCTCAAAAATGACCTAAAATAGTGTTGACTGGGCCGTTAAACTCCAAAACAAACAAACACCATGTTCATAGGAAAAAGTCTGTGAAGTGAAGTCAGATTAAGACCTACCATCAATCATACCATTGGTCTCACTGTTGCTGGGAAGATAGAACCCCTTTCCTTTACAAAGTGCAGGGCATCAAGTTACCTATATTTACCTATATTTTCCTATATTTCAGGCCATTACCTATAATAACCAATAAAATCCTATATTTTACCAAAATACCTATAAATACCTATAATTTGGAATTTTGGGTAGCAAGGAATACAAAGTATCTAAAAAAAAATCTTTGACAGTAGATGCTTTCTATAATAGTTGAGCTTAATAAGCTGTTTCCTTTTACTAGTTTTAGGAATTTGTATTCCTTTTTGGTGTAGTGACCCGGTCCAGCCCAGCTTTTGGAAAGCTTTAGCTAGTGGATATTCAGCTATTTTTTTAAATTTGAAATGTTCCATTTTTATATTGTTTTTACTATTGTTTCTTTATGAATATTAAACAAGTTTTCCCATTTTTTTTAGCAGGTGAGCTATTGTGATCAGTCACCATCCGCCATCATTTAAATGACATCTCCTAAACCCCTGAATAGATTTTGACCAAACTTGACAGAAATCATCTTTGGGTGGTCTTCTCTCAAAGTTGTTCAACAAATTTCAGTCCATGCTGAATACTCACAGGCCCGTATGAAATTAAGTTACAGTATTTCTGCAGAAATATTGTGACAGGATTCTACCATGAAACCTGTATGAAAAATATTCAGAGAGAATTTCCACAAAGAATTTACACTTAAATTTTGTCTTCAATACAAGATTCAGGTGGGAATCAGTTTGGAAAAGCTTGTGAAATATTTAAATTAGCAGGAAAATTGATGCAGGAATCCTGTAGAAAAAAACAAAAACAAAACAAAAAAAACAGACAGGATTCCTGTATAAATTACTGACAGCATTCCTTCATGGTTCCTGCAGGATTCCTGAATGAATAATTGACAGGATTTCTGCCTGAGCTAGTGACAGTATAATTACTGTCTATATATTCAGGCATGAGACTTTTCAGATTTTTGGCAGATTTCAGATTTTTTTTTTATTTAAAATGTGTTTTGCAAAGTTGCTTGTCATTTTTGGAAGGGATGATAGGGGTTTCAGATTTTTTCACTCCGGTTTCAGATTTTTTTAGCAGTCTTCCAGTCTCATGCCTGTATATTCCTGTAGGATGCCTGCTAATTTAAATATTTGGTCCAGTTTCATTAACATAACACAATCATCTTAAGATACACTGTAAAAATTTTGAGTTTTTGTCTATACACAATAAGGAAGGAATATACTTGTGATGGAAAAGAACATACAAAAACCTTGCATGCTACTTACATGTAACTCTTGAATTTGAATCCTTTGATTTCCAAAGATTCATTGTGATCTAATAACTTCAGTCTGCAAACACATACATAAATATGTGGGTGCGGTGCAATCATTGCAGTTTGCAAGCATAAAACTTTTGTCAAGTAATTAATCAATTTAAAATACTAAAAGTAACTCACAGTGTCTTCCAAAATATAGTTGTTAATCCTTAGAACAGCTTCATACTTGTAAAGTTGCACAGTAACACACAAAGCTAGCTATCATCCCTGGTGCCTTTGAATGTGTAATAGGAGTGCTCCCGCCAAAATATTAAGATTCAGGAAGTGATCCTGCTCTGTTTTTAAACAGAAATTTTGTTAACATTTTCATGCAGAAATTCTGTTAAGATTTGGCCATTTTCCTTGTGGAATCTGTAACCAAATTCTCTGGACAGGAAAAAAGAGTTCCACCATGATTTCTGTTACTGTCAACAAAGACTCCATATGGAATCATGTCTAAATTTTTTCGGGTGGTTGCCACGGAAAACAAATAGGGGAAAATAAGAAAAAACCTTTCAAAATCTTCTTGTCTGAAACCAGAAAGCCCAGGTCTGTGATATTTGGTATGAAGCTTCATCTAGTGGCTCTCTACCAAGATTGTTCAAATTATAGCCCTAGGGCCAAAACTGGCACTGCCCCAGGGCCCACTGGTTTTGCGTAGGCTTATATAGGGAAAACCTGAAACCAGAAGGCTCAGGCTTTGATATTTGGTATGATGCTTTGTATAGTGGACCTTGACCAAGATTGTGCAAATTATAGCCCTGGGGCCAAAAATGGGCCCTCCACGGGGCCTACTTCTTACACTATGGATCACGTGAGCAATCCAGGGCCATCAAAGCCCTCTTGTTTAAAGGGAAGAATGTCCCATTTTTGATTCTGCCTGAATTGTCAGATAGACACAGTTGGGCTTTGTTATCTCTTGTTCCAAGAAATAGATATGGTGGTTATCAGATGATATTTAAGTAGATCACTCAGTTCTGTATTAAACATACATTGAGGGCATTCATTAGAATCATCTACTTAGGACTGGTTTTTAATGAGATTTATTAAAGATTCTTTCCTTAATTATATCCAGCTGACCACCTTAATATCTATTTCTATATGTTGTATTATTAATAAAAGAGAGAGCTGGTAGGTGGTGGTGGTGGAAAAATACAAATCTGGCTTGTTATCTTCAGTGTTGGCAACCTATAATATCCTATATTTCTGGTCACTAGATACCTATATTTCTGGACCTAACCTATATTTTTGACTCCAAATACCACTTGACGCCCTACCAGTGCCTCCCCACTTCCCCATCCCACCATTGCCCCCTCAATTCGCATCATTTCATCGTCAGTATAATACACAACCCTTGTAAACCCCATGTTGTATAGAAAAAATGGTGTTAGCAAGGGTTTACATTACTTTTCTTATTTCTGCTCCGTCACATAGGCTGTGGGTACTCGTTAGAGCGGTTTCTAACGAGCACTCACAGCGTGAGTTTGAAGTATAATTAAGATAAGTGTAACAAATTTTCATCGGAAAAATGACCGTTCTGGAGAAATGAAAAAGTGCACTATGTCTCACAGATGTGTTTGATTATACATTGTACATTAAAGTATAAATGTGGTCTGTTACACACAGAGTTTACATGTAAGCGGATATACAATAACATAGCTGCTAGATCAACTGAATAAATTACATGTATATTGGCAGTTGAAAGTGTTAAAATTTCATGTCTTGCAGAGTTCTGAGTGAGAAGTTCCCTTTGACTGAATGGCAGCATTTGAAGAGGGTGAAGGCAGGCAGAGGGAAAGGTACGTGCTGTGCAGATTGAGCTCATCACGAAAACACGCCTATATAATTTTAACCCCCTTGAACCCCACTTTTATACAGTAAAACTGGGGTTTCCGGGGGTATACCTTATTTTTCTTATTACTGCTCTAAAATATAGATTGTAGGTACTCGTTAGAACCGCCTCGCTGAGGCGGTTCTTACGAGTGCCCACAATCTATATTTTGAGTAGAAATAAGAAAAATATCACAATTTTTCATCATAAAATTTTCATTTTTTCGGTGATAAAGGTGGCAATGCATTTGTATAGGCGTGTTTTCGTAATGTGATGTAGGATAGATGAATTCCATTAAATACTTTAGTGTCACAATCACACAGGGTTTGAGAGGGAATACACATGTACATACATCGGCAACATGTGTACTTAGGCAAATAGAATGCCTGGTTTCCTGAGGCGAAATCTTCATCAGTGTCCTCAGGATGGAACTAGCAAATGAGTTAGGTCCATTTATTGCACACCTGTTCCAACACTTTCTCGAAAGGTAAGTGCTGAGTAGATTGAGCTGAAGGTGGATAGATAGACCTGGCATATTTTCTGCCATTTTCGCTCTTAGCATGACACCATATAAGAATTTGTTTTTATCAGTTTGACCGCCGTGAACCCCACTTTTATAGGATAAAACTGGGGTTTACAGGGGTAAACCTTATCTTTTTGTATTTCTGCTTTAAAATAAAGATTGTGGGTACTCCGTAGGATCGCCTCGATGAGGTGGTTCTAACGAGTACTCACAATCTATATTTTAAGCAGAAAAAAGAAAAAAAATCACAATTTTTTCTTCTAAAAGATTTCATTTTTTTTCGGTGGTAAAGTAGAAGTAAAACAAAGATCAGGAATTGATACAATTAACTTACTCCATCCATAAAAGACACCAAAGGGAAAGAAATACAAACATTAAGCGACCAGACCATAATGGAAACCTAAACAAAGGAAGGCCATATGGACAGTTACTTTCCCACAAAATGGCCATATGGCCATCCAAAATTAAAAGACACAAGTGATACACACAGTAAGTAACAAACAACAACATAAATAAATCGCCACAGAAGAGCCGCCTTGGAACGGTCAGTGGAAGATTTCCACTGGGGGGCTTAAATCGATTTTACGTGGCCACAATCCTCGCCCTTACTTCCGTCGCGATTTAGACAAATAATTTGTTCAGTCCGCATGAAGGCCTCCTAACTCATCAGTGCAACATCTCCGTGAACACAGAAATCAAAGAACCACAGAGGTGAGACAACGGTGAGGACTCGACAGCAAGTAAAGTTTTCAATGCATTTGTATAGGTATATTTTCGTAATGTTTTGTCCCTTTGTTTGTTTGTCCAGCTGTCAACATTTGTGTTCACCCTAGCGCCTAGCGTTGATCTTAATGTTCATTTCTATTTCTCTAGAACTGTAGAAGCTTCATGAATGTTACTTGATACAAACTTGCATTTGGTAACAGTAACTTTAATGCAAGCGTCCATATTCATCCTTGACCTACATTTCACGGTTCACTGATTTTGTGAAATATTCTTTTCGTCCAAGCATATACCCTAATGTTCAAATCCATTTTCAAAACTGAAGAGCTTCATTCATATATGACACTTGGTATTGATTTGCATCTAGGGATGGTCACTTTAATGCCACGATTTTTGGGTGGCAGCTTTAATGCAAGCATTAGTATTTAACCTTGACCTATATTTCACGAATCACTGGTTTTATGAAATTTTGTCTCATTTGCATTCACCCAAGCATCATGTTCAAGTCCATTTATCAAGAACTGTAAGAGGTGTATTTATGATACTGTCTTGATATTTCACTTGTATCTAGGGTAGACAACTTCAATGCAAGCATCCTTTTTACCTTGACCTACACTTCATGGTTCATGGACTGTGAATATTGCGTCAACACTGATGGTCAAGTCCAGTTTTCAAAAACATTAAGCTACATTCATGTAGCTTATAGTTCTTGAAAAGTGGACAAGAACATTAGAGTACAGTAATGCATTATTGTTCTTGAAAACTTGTGTCCCTCTGTGAAAAGGGGTGTAATCTTAAAAGCAAATTCTTTCCTTTAAGAGTAGACACCTATTGACATGGGAGACAAAACAAGATTTAAATGAGTTGCCTCCCTTGAATGTGTATCCATAACCTTCATTTTCTTATTTTAGATTCTGCGCTTCAAGTTCTTATAATCCCTGCTGAAGGGACAGATAAAGACCACATTACAGAGACACTGACTAGTTTATGCCCCACACTGGGGCCTTCATATATGGCAAAGGTTCCGTGCACTGCCCCACTAACAAGAAAACAGTATGAAGACAGTATCCAGTATTGGCCAGTGAATTTTCATGAGGATAAAAAGTAAGTTTGTGAATTATGAATTCAGAATTGATTCACTGGTTTGAAAATTATGAAATACAGCTACATTCAATGACCCAAACACCTTTGGGAACATAAAAATGTGTTTTGGACAAGGCTTGTCTGACCATTAAAGCAAGGCCAGGAGCCATAAAGATAATAATTAAAGTTAATGAGATTAAAAGCAGAATAGGTTGAGCTCTGTTTCCTAAACCATTGAAAAATCAAGCCTGGAAATTTTATGAGGGTTATCTGATAAGTAGTGAGGGATGTAAGATGTTTATATTTTTTGACTAGATAGACATAGCATCCATAAACTTCACATAATTGAAGTTAATCCTTCCCGCATAAACGCACAGGAAAATGGACGTCATGGCTTCATGTCATGTGTCATGACATCATTTAGAAGGAAACGTTGAGGAAAGTGTGTTTTGCGCTGAAGCGTGACAAAATTTTGCCATATATTGAGATTGAAAGAAGGCAACTGAGATTTTAGCTGCACTTTAAGAAGATGACCCAACATGTGACATTGGATTTAGCACAGTATGCAGTTGGTGCAAAAATTCACTAACGGTAGAACCAAGGCATCACAAAAGTACTCCTCTGGTAGACCAATTTTGGTTACAAATGAAAACAACAACAACAAAAAAACAGATATTGTAGCTCTGATTCTTAAAAAAAGATAGACGATTCACTTCTGATGTGATTGCCCATGAAACCAAGGTTGGTCGGTAAATACCGGTGGCGGGAATTCCCACTGGTATTTACCAGTAATTACCATCCTGGGAAATACTCCAAATTTCAGCAAAAGTGAGAAATACTGGGAAATAGTGGGAAATATGATTTTTGCTTTATTATTTCATAGAAAAACACTATTAATATTTGTGTAATTTAATTGAAATAATGAACAGTTAGCTATTTTGCAATATTTACATTTCCAGTGTAAAGTCTAATGTAAACCTATAGAAAACAATTGCGTTCATACTTCCATGAACGCATCGAATCACATGATTTTCGGTGACGTTAAGTGACGTCATTCTCAACCATTGTTCTCTACGGGCGTTGATGATGTCAACGCTGCTCCCCTCTTTGTAAGAAAACAGCGTGTAAATGATTTTCAGCTTTAAAAGTTTGCCCTACAAGCATTTTCTTCGCCCAGTGATGAGGGGCAAATAATGTAAATATAAAAAAAAAAAAAATTAATTTTTCTGCTTTTCATGAAAGTATGAACGACAGTGGGTCTCTAGCAAAGTTTACATGAACCCCTTCGGGGTTCATTTACTTTGCACGCGACCCCCTGCGTTCATACTTCTATGAACTGCAGAAAAATAAATTTCATTTCTTAAATATACCTCCCCATACATATATGTCATAAGTCTACTTTTACTCAACCAAACACAAGCATAAATATAAAGTGATCTGTTATGTAGGGTGCAGTGTGTTATTTGAAATCACTCATATGCTTAAGAAGATAAAATACCATAATGATCCTAATATTTGGGACAGTCATGCCTGGGCAAACAGTGCATACCCAGATCAGAATCACTTAGCCATTGGAACTACATGTACATGTTATGTATGCTTTAGTGTAACACTAAGCCACACAGTTCAATTTCTTTGAGATTGACAACAACTCTTTGGATGTTTGAATTTCAAGGATGTTTTCACTAGAAAAGGTTTGTTTGCAAGTTTGTCAAGTAATGATACTCCTAATACTAAAAGGTGTGATAAGTTAATTGTTTGTTTGAGACTGGTATTAAAAGAACACAATTAATTTAAGCACAAAAGGTTTCTTAAATTATATACAGATACTCACCAAAGTATTAAAATTACATGTATTTACAAGTCAAGGGAAATAGCTGAAAGTAAAAAAAATAATATTTTAGAATCGGGTTTGAAAAGAAATTATATACATTCTGTTATGAAGGCAAGGGACTGTAGATCTTTCAAGCTATTCAATATAAAGAGGGCTGGAAAACTCTTCAAAATTTCACTTAACCTACATGACTAAGTGCGTGTAAACTTGTAAGGACTAGACAAACGTTTTACTTGTCCTTCAATTTATTTTTGTCATTGCAAGCAGACAAGTGGAATTTTCAAACCCTGCATGAACTTGAAATAATTTTGCTTTCAAATAGCTAGGTAGTTGGGGTATATTAAGCAGTCTCAATTGGTACCACTATGTAAATATATATTTCCCAGTATTTCCCGGGAATTCCCTGTATTTCCCAGGAATTCCCTGTATTTCCCGCCATCCAGGGAAATATGAGTATTTCCCGCTTTTTTGCCAACCTTGCATGAAACTGGTATAAGTAGTAGCTCCATTCACTCTATTTTGACTGAGCAGTCTGATGGTCAGGATGGCCACCAAGGCATAATGTAATAATGGTATATCGTGATCAGGCTCATCAAGGCCAGTGATTTCTGGCCCACTTGGGCCTCTAACTTTTCATTCTTCTGAAAGTAGCATTTTTCTGATAAATTATACTATTTTTCATTTTTCTGAAAATGGCACCTGATAGAAAATGTTATTTTTCATTCCTCTCAAAATGACATTTCCTGGATACATTATGTAACGTTTCATTCCTGTGAAAATGGTTTTTTCTCATTAAGATAACACACCCCTGCGAAATAGTGCATTTTTCACATCTCCAGAATGGTTACTTTTCTGATGAAAATCTGATATCTTTCTTATTTTTACTCCAAACATAGGTTGTGGATGCTCATTAGAACCACCTCAGTGTGGCGGTTCAAATGAGTGCCCACAACCTATGACTTGGAGCAGAAATACAAAAAATAATGTATACCCCAAAGTAAACCCCAATTTCTCTATTTAAAGTGGGGTTTAGGTGGGTGTTCATTTCACCGACTTGTTCACATGATGAGGATTAATTGTTATTTTTCATTTGTCTGAAAAATGTATTTTCAAGATAAATTAAAACATAGTCCCATAATGAAAACATGCCTATGCAAATACATTGTAAATTTTACCACTGAAAAAGTGATAATTTTAAGATGAAAAATTGTGGTATTTTTCTTATTTCTGCTCAAAATATAGATTGTGGGCACGCGTTAGAACCGCCTCATCGAGGCGGTTCTAATGGGTACCCACAATCTATATTTTAGAGCAGAAATTAGAAAAATAAGGTATACCCCTGTAAACCCCAGTTTTACTACATGTATATCAAATTGGGGTTCAAGAGGGTCAGAATTATATAGGCATATTTTCGTGATGCCCCATGAATTATTAGGGCCCCGCACTGAAAGTGTGGGTGCCCTATAGTAATCACTCTGTCTGTCCGTCTGTCTGTCTGTCTGTCCGTCCACAAATTTTTTTCCTACTCCTCTGATAGCGCTGCCGGGGCCCTAGTCAGTTTCACTGACAGCTCTAGTTTAATATGTGAATATTGTATATTTTAGGATTACAAAATTGATGGATCAGACTTTCTTCAGTGATAAAGAACTGCTTACAATGAAGAGACATATGTTAGAAGCCATAGACTGTGCTGAAATGGCAAGGAAAAATCAACAGGTCATTACAAAGCAACTTAAGGGGAATGGATACACCTTCAGGGGAGGCAACTCCTGCAAAAGTATTTTTGTCTCTCATGTCGACAGGGGTCAACTCTTAAAGGAAAGAATTTGCTCCTGAGGAGCAAATTCTTTCCTTTACGAGTAGACCCCTTTTTCAGTGGGACGGGGCTTATAGAAAAGCAAACAGGAAGTCCTGAAAGTTGTCTCCCTTTGCAAAATGGTGGCAAAATCTATCATGTGTTCCCATTTCCCTAAATAGTATCTTTTAATAGATTGTTTATATGCTCAGGTATTGGTTTGACAGAAAACATTATCAGTCACATTAGCGAGTCCTTGTAAGGAACAAAACTCCTTATGATAACATGCACATCATAGCAACAGATATGGTGAGTACATGTATTTTGTGATAATCGAAGCATAGTTTTTGTCAATTCTCCATAAAAACCTATGTTGTGGGTATTCATTAGAACCACCTCGCTGAGGTGGTTCTAATGAGTACTCACAACATAGGATCATGTGGAGAAATAAGGAAAACCTTTCATTTATCACAAAATACTTAATCTGTTGCTATAGCTCATGTGCTAAAATGGCATCTATCCTATCTCAAGAACTAGCATTTTGTAGATGAAAATGTTTATATTTTACTTATTTATTGTCCAAATATAGATTATGGGTGCTCGTTAGAACTCAGGCAGTTCTAACGAGTGCCTAAAAATGAGGCAGTTCTAACAAGTACATAGAATCAATGCTTTTGAGCAAAAATATAACAAATAATGAAAACAACGTTAACTCAACTTTTCTCTATAAAAAGTGGGGTTTAGAGGGGACTTATTAACCTGAGGTGTAAACCCCACTTTGTACAGAGAAATGAGGTGATTGCAGGGAATATTCATTTTTACTCTGAAACATATATTATGGTACTGTTTAGAGCTGCCTCATTGAGGCAGCTGTAATGAGCCTCTTGAACCTATGTCTGCACCAGAAGTAAGGAAATTTCCTACACATTGCAGAAAAGCAGCCATTACCCAGATAAACTTTGAAGATAACACAAGCTGACACCCCTAAATTTTAAAATGTACTCCTACTATATATAAAGTGGAAGAGTCCATTCTGTACAAAAGTTGTTATAGGGGTGTTTCACTTCATTCATTAACATTGATTCCATGTCTTTTAAATGAGCTACATGTACTTTGGAGATAGTCCGAGTACATGTGAACAGCTTCCGGGTATGCTTGTGTCTGTATCCCTTTCTAAAAAGACACTACTTTTTAGGAAAAGGTTAGCATTCTTTTGTAGCTGTTTTTTCCCTTAACATTTAGTCTCCTTACATCATTAATCACATAAGCCTAGCATTGCATAAAAGGGATATTTGCAAACATTGTCGAGCCAGATCCGTCACCCACCAGAAGTGGTGACTGATCTAGGTCTATACTGTTTCCTAAAAGTACAGATTTAGTTAAATTTATATGTACAACAAATGAAATTAAGCAGACACCCCTTAAAATGGAAAACCAGCCCCAAACTGTTAGGTGGACAATTCTGTGTGCCACAAACAGGTTAAATTCAAAAGAAACACCCACTGATGGTGATTCCATTCACCTTATCATAATAACGTATTTGTCAGACTGTGCCTGTTTTTCAGCTATCTTGCTTAAGACAGTGTGTTTCTATGTTTCTATTTATAGATTCCAATAGGTGCTGTGATAGTTGACCCAGAAACTGACAGTGCAATAGCCAAGTCACATGACATTCGTCATGGTAACCATCCCTTGAAACATGCTGCTATGGTGTGTATTGATTTGGTGGCCAAGTCTCAAGGTGGGGGAATCTGGAAATATGAAGGTACTAAAACACAAAAATTGCTGACATATTTTAAAAGTTTTGAAAATAAAATTGGTCAGATTCTTTAGGAAAATTAGTGAGATCTCCATACTTTGCATTAAGTAAAGAGAGAAATGACTCAAAGAATTTGTGAAACTATAGCTAAACCCAAGTTGTTATCCTTTGAAGTAGGAATCCATAGGGATAACTGAATAAAACACATATTAGTCTAACTCCTTTTATCCAAAGTTTTTATGCCCCGAATTTTGAAGAATGGTGGAAAGGGCAATAGTATTAACCATCTGTCACTCTGTGTTCGAGATGGAGTTAGCAATTTGTCAGGGCCACAACTACCAGGTGGGGCCATCTGTATCCTTTGGATACATTTCTAGTTAAGTTTAGAACCAATTTATTTTTGTAAGTGTTTGTCTTTGCATGTGTGTCCCAATAATATCTTTAATTTTGGATAGCTATTTGGTAATTTTGGACAGAAAGAAGTTATCCGTTTTGCTTTCTACTTGTAATATTGTAATTATGGTACTGTGGCTTTATGTTTGTGCTTCTTTCCCTTTGGTGTCTTGGATGGAAAGTGTAAGGTAACTGTAAGGATTCCCGATCATTGCCTTCATTTCTATTATATAGAGGATTTTACACGAGTGGGTAGAGTGTCCACTCCGGGGAACGGGAGGTCTCGGGTTCGATCCCTGGCCGCGACATACCAAAGTCGTTAAAAATGGTACTAGCTGCTCCTCGTTTGGCACTCAGATTTACGGGGTAGAGCTAGGACTGGTCGATCCAGTGTCAGGATAATGTGACTGGGTGTGGTATCATGTAATGTGTCTGGGACATGATACTTCAGTGAGGCAGCACTATAAACGTGAGCATTGAGCTCCCTGTCGCAACCAGACACCGTCGTGATATGACTGAAAAATTGTTGAAAGCGACGTTAAACCCGAATTCACACACACACACACACATTACACGAGTGGGCATTACATACAAAATTTAGGAAATGAGCCTTTTGAGAATTTCATAGCTTTTGTCTGAAATGACCACAAGTGTAAGATTCTGTTTATCATATAACGATTTTAAATAGGATTTCATCACCTTTTAAATAGGATCTTGTTTATCCTATAACAATTTTAAATAGGATTTCATCACCTTTTAAATAAGATTTTATCACCAAAGAAAACATATGATTGTCATGGATGGCATCATGATGTTACATGCCAGTAACCATGTGTTATTACACATGCGATCATATGATTTTAATGAAATGCCTTTATTCACTAAATAAGAGCTATGTTATGTGATAAATAAAGGATCTTACACAAGTGGTCATTTCATATGAAATTTATGAAACGAGCCTTCGGCGAGTGTCATAAATTTCATTTGAAATGACCATGAGTGTAAGATTCTGTTTATCATATGACCACTTTAAATTTGATTTCATCACCTTTGAATTTGACAAAATTTCCGCAAAAATGCATGGTTGACATGGACGTCATCATGACGTTACTAAATCCCGCAAAAGGGTTATTACACATGTGGTCATACGATTTTTATTACACAACATTATCCCCTGCTTATTTACGAAGTCATATGATAAACTATCATGCAACCAGAAAAAATGGTATTATACATTTATGCTTAATTATACCCATTACATAATTGTGTTTGTGTAAACTGGTACAGTCTTTTAACCCATTTTATACAGGAAACCCCATAATAGGTAATTGGCAAACAGTGCAGGCCCAGATCAGATGCCGCATCTGATCAGGGCCTATACTGTTTGCAAAAAGTTCAGCCAATTTCCAAATAAATTTTGAAGGAAGCACAACCTGACATCCCTAAATTTTGAAATGGGCTTGTGCTATTATACAAGGCAGAAGATTCCATTTGGTACAAAATGGGTTAAGAACATTGAATTCTTTAAATGTTCTATTACAGACTGTGGCTTTTATTCTGCTGACCTGGCTGTACTACCTGCAACAGAGAAAACCAACAGTACTCCTTACCTGTGTACTGGCTACCATATTTATTTGACCCGAGAGCCATGTGTAATGTATGTCAGTCTTAACCCATATCCTGCTGAATAGTTAATTTTGCACACACACATTTCTCACTATTAACCAATCAAATAACTTCCCATAATGTATTATTCCAAATTCACAAACTGAATGACAAACAGTGTAGATTCTGTTCAGATGGTTTCTATCTGATCTAGATCTACTTTGTTTGCAAAGTTAGGAATTATCATGTTTAGCAGGATAAAGGTTAATTTGTTTCTTTAGTCTTAAATGCACCATAATATCATGTAACACATTACAATAATACATCCCTGCTACATAGTGCATTTTTTCACATCTCCAAAATAGCTACTTTTCTGATGAAAATCCATGATATTTTTCTTATTTATACTGCAAACATAGGTTGAGGGTGCTCTTTAGAACTCCTCTTGGAGGAGAAATAAGAAAAATAATGTATACACCCATAAACCCCAGTTTTCTCTATATAAGGTGAGGTTTTCATGGACTTGTTCATATGAATATCACTGGTCATTTATACATTTTGTATGCTAACTTTGGACATGTTTGGTTCAACCTGACTGTGTTGTTAGTACAAGGATTTTCATGATTGGAATGAAATGTCTAAGTCCACTGTGCCCTTTTTACGTTGAATACAGTTTATGATAAAAGAACACTGTGCAAACACATGATTGTGTATACTGTAAAAATCCTATAAATTAGAACACCTTAAGGACTCACTGCAATTCTCCTAAAATTTTTACAATTTGATTCATGATCCAGCAGGGAGTCCAAAAGGTGTAGATGGAATAATAGTGTAGATCCTAATCAGACACCTCCTTCAGGATGTCTGATCTGGGTGTGCACTGTTTGCTTAGACCCATGATCTGTCCCAATACTTAGGATCATTACGGTATCCAAAAATGTTCTATAGAGTCAAATGAAATATGAAATTTATTAAAACTGAAGTAATTTTCATCTCAAAGCTCTTGTTTACCAGTTTCTGGTTTCAAATGCAAATTTACTGTTAAGAATGAATGCAGCCTCTACTATGTTGAGCAATAGCTTATATGCCCTACTCAACATCAGATGCTAGTGTTTCCTTAAACTCACTGCAAAATAACGACCATCATATTTTAGGACCAATTTGATCTGGACTGGGCCAGAACAACTTGTACACACCATACATTTCAGTCCTGTGGTGTATTCCTTGCTTTCAAAGGATAACCCTGTCATAGAACATATTTACACTTTGTTCCGGTACATCTGCATATATTCTTAAGGGGAATGGGAACACCTTCAGGGGAGGCAACTCCTTCAAAAGTATTTTGTCTCCTATGTCAACAGGGGTCAACTCTTATAAAAGGAAAGAATTTGCTCCTGAGGAGCAAATTCTTTCCTTTAAGAGTAGACCCCTTTTCCAACTAGACTGAGCCTATACAAAAGCGAACAGGAAGTCCCGAAAGTTGTCTCCCTTTGAAAAATGGCGGAAAAACCCCTTAAGGTGATTATGGTTTATCTCATTCTAGGTGTGCAATGGCTCTCGTACATTCCAGAATACAGCGAGTATATTACGGCAGTAATTACAGAGGGGGAGCACTTGGGAGCATGTACAAACTTCATACCCAGGCTGGACTCAACCACCATTATCAAGTGTTCAAGGGACTTTTAAAAGAACGATGTGATCAACTGTATACAGACACTTAAAATTATCCGCTTTAACTTCATGTGTGCTATCTACTCAAAATTATTTTTGTCTTTGCCAGTAGGGTCTACTCTTAAAGGGAAGATTTTGCTTCTGAGGAGCTAATTCTTCCCTCTAAGAGAAAACCCCCTTTTTTGGAGGGGCTTTGTTTAACCCATTGTATACTATTGGACTCTTCCATTGCAATATGCTGGACTAGTCCATTTGTCATGTAATGGGTGGTAGGCCTATTTTATTTTTTTTTTTATTTCGTTTTTTTTTTTTATGGAAAATTCTGTTAGCAAATAGTGCAGGCTCTGATCAGACTGCAAAGCAACACAATCCAAGAGCTGAATTCCCTTTACTTGTCAGGGCAAAAAAAAAGACTTCTGGGTGTCAAAAAGTGATGACTTTTAAACAACACAAGATACAGACAGTATTCTCATACTATTTTGTGGATAACATGATACTTTTCTGAATTTTTACTGGCAGCAGAAGAAAAAGAAGAAAATCTTGTTAATATCAAATGAAATTATAAATGCTGGTTATATTACCATAGTTATACTCTCCTAGATGCAGCAGTTTAAAAGAATATTCTCCCTTGTTTGAAAGTGATTTCATTTCTGAATTGGTTATTACTATAAGCCAAATTTTAACCCATTAAGTATCAGAAACCCCAAAACGGGTACCCTGGCAAACAGTGCAGGCCCTGATTTAACCCATTTTGTACCGGAAACACCTAAACAAGTAATTGGCAAACTGTGCAGCCCCAGATCAGATGCCGCAGAATGCGGCATCTGATCAGGACCTTCTTTGTTTGCTCAAATTTCAGTCATTTTCCAAATAAATTTTGATGAAAACACAACCTGACATCCCTAAATTTTGAAATCAACTCCTGCTATATATATAAGGAGGAAGATTCCATTTGGTACAAAAAGGGTTAAATGTAGCCACTTTGCTTAATTTGTGCAGATTATTCACTGTATAATCTAAAGTAATCTTGGCATACACTGAATCACTTTTCAAGACAACATAATGTTGAAAAGGTAGGAATGCCCTATCATTCTGGTATGTGAATGAGTGTGCACTTTCAGTAGCAAATTATTTAGAAAGTAGGCAGTTCTAACACAGCATGCCTGTATAGGCCATGGTAAGACACAGTGATTAAATCTGCAACAAATAACTGGGCAGAAGAGCGTGAACAGAGAAATCATAAAAAGCTGTGGCTTTATGACATCATTCATAGATTCAGAAAGTTAGGTGGTGAAACATTATTTTCTCACAGCATCAATGTTTGTGCTACAGTCAGTAATGGTGGCAAAAGGTTGGGAAAATTTGAAGGAACAACAAAACTATTGTGATTAATGAATCACAGTTTGTTAGTAAGTTGCAAGTAGACAAATCACTTGTGTTAATAAATCACAGTTTGTCTCGGTCAGTTGAATGTAGAAAAATCACTTGTGTTATGCACTTGTGATTTGATCCACTCACAACTGACTGACAAACTGATTTATTACTCAAAGTATCACTGTTAGAGCTGATCCATTTTTGTTGTGCCTGCTATTAGCATGGCGCAAAATAGGCGTCACTTTTTCCGTCCATCCGTCCGTCCCGACTTGCGACCACCCTAGTGTTCATCCTTTATTAATGCTTTATTAATGATACTTGGTACAAACTTGTATCTGGGGATGATAACTTAAATGCAAGCATCCATATTTGACCTTGACCTATATTTCATGGTTAACTAACTTTGTAAAATATTGCGACCACCCTAGCGTTCACCCTAATGGTCAAGTTTATTTCTCAAGAACTATAAGAGCTTCATTAATGATATTTGGTACAAACTTGAATCTGGGGATGGCAACTTAAATGCAAGCATCCATATTTGACCTTGACCTAAATTTCATGGTTCACTGACTTTATAAAATATTGTGACCACCCTAATGGTTAAGTTCATTTCTCAAGAATTATTAGAACTTCATTAATGATACTTAGTACAAGCTTGCATTTAAGAATGGAAACTGTTTTGCAAGCATCTATGTTTGACCTTGACCTATATATCATGGTTGGGTGACTTTGCACCCCCACAGGCGCGACATAGCCTTCGGCGGAATTCTTGTTTAAATGAAATGACTTGCATATTACGGCATCAATTCAATTCACTATCAGATTTTCATATTCTATATACAGTGAAACTTTCATGTCTCAAAAACTGACGACTTGTTATTTCTTCAGTTTCTGCACATTCATTTTCCTTTGTCTTTCCTATCTTTCACTTTAATCTCCTCTACTGTCTCTTCTATCTCCTCTCCCTTTCTCTGGGAGAAAATGACCAACAAGGGTTGATGTGTCGTTAAACCCCAACACAATCGTTAGCGGTGTTTCAAACTCAATTGTCAGTCCCTAGGCAAATTTTCCCATGACTGTAGATATTGGTATATCTGGGATAATTTAGGGAGAATTCTTTTTATTTTATCTTGAAAATATGTTGCGTGCACTCATTAGAATCGCCTCAATGAGGCGATTCTAATGAGTACACACAACATACCTTTATTTTAAAGAAAATCGAAACAATGTATCTTTTGCGCCTCCTGACCTGGTGTTATCATTATTTCTCAGTCACCCAAACTTTCCCTGTCTTGAACAAGTATTCACGGTCACAGTGGTGTTCGAGTCATTGAAGTTTGATTGTATTGACCCATACATGACAATGGAATCTTCCACCTAGTAAGTTTGGAGTGGTCCGTGTCCAATTATAAGGTAACTGGGTGTCAGGTTTGTTTTTGTTTGTGGCAAATTTTACAAAAATGAATGTTATAAACAGTGAAGACCCAGTTCAGACGTGGCCGCTGCATTCTGCAGTGTCTGATCTGGGTCTATACTGTTTGCCAATGTTCCAGAAAAGGGCCGCTAGGCATAACATGGGCTAGTTTAAGATGGCATCAGAATGACATCTGTATCTTGTTTGGATTGAGAAACATTTTTGAACACCACTGTACATTTATGGATGTCATATATTTGCCATATGCGTTTTGTATGGAAGTTTTTTTAAAAACAAGGTTGTTTTACTAGACGACTTTATTACTACTATCACAATGTACAATATTTATATTTTTCACATGTAAACATTTACATTATAGAATAAATAAAAATTTGTTCTTTTATTTACAACTATTGTATATGTTGGCTTCAATTTGTCCCCCTTCTGAAAGAAGCATTAATAAAGAGTTTATATTTATATACACGCATACCTGTTTCAGTCAGAAATTATGAAACAAGGTGGATAATGTGAAACAAGACTTTGCTCAGTACCACAGTTCATCCTACAGGTTTTGTAAGTTCAACATGAAACAGGACCATTTAACAAACAAATGCAAGAGCCTTTTCATTTTGAAAAACTGGAAAATTGTTCAACACTGCAGCCTCGGTAGTTGTCGGATGTGTGTCTGCCTGGTGATAAGGTAGCCGGTTCGATAATTGCCAGGTTGGCAACTTTCATTCATGGAGATTGGTCATAAAATCTTTTCTACGGTTATTCTCTCCCACTGAGTCAAGGAGAGTTTCAGTTTCTGGAGAAAGAATGTGCACTGTACAGGCAAACAGCTCATGTGTATAAGCTTGCTCAATGTGGTTAGGTAAACTGACCAGGTCAATATGACCTGAATAGTGTTGACTGGTTGATCTCCAAACAAACACTGTGATCCCTACTATGTACACGGCAACCTCTTTATAACATGGTTCATTATAACACGGTTTTGGATATAACATGGTTTCAAGATGGATCCCAAAAATGTATAGATTATATAGAAAAATGACCATAAATGGCCATACATTTTTGCTTGGATATAGCATGGCTGTTTAACTAACATGGTTTCTGCTTTGGACATTATAAATAGTGCTATAAAGAGGTTGTGGTGTACTTAGAACATGCATCAGTGAATCTATAGTCAGATTCCAATGGCTCAAACACGTTTTGAACCATAAAAACTTGTTTGAGATAAAGGAGTAGTTTGAGCCACTGAGGACTGATTAAAGTGCCAATGAGGGTCCATAATAGGGATAATATTTCTATCTCCTATAAAAATCACTAGTGGATCTCACATGAGTGTTCAGGTATGACTGAATAATTCATTACACCTGTATTATTGAATTTATTAAACAAGTTGGGGGAAAAAGGATAAAATGAGAGGTTTTGCTGAGCATTTTATCCCTTTTCCTCAACAAGTTTAATAAATTCAATAACACAGGAGCACGAATGCAAGATTCTGTTTATCAAATGACATTTAAAAACGCATTAATGATGTACATGTAATGTTACGGTTAAATCTATTAACT
Source organism: Lucinisca nassula (assembly GCA_963580285.1). Taxonomy (NCBI): domain Eukaryota; kingdom Metazoa; phylum Mollusca; class Bivalvia; order Lucinida; family Lucinidae; genus Lucinisca; species Lucinisca nassula. Next base: position 109,534,024 of record OY757012.1, on the reverse strand, counting down.
AATTTGCAGTTTTAATCCACCAAAGGATTTAATACCAAATTTAATAAATGGCGTTCTTACCTTCTCAGGTGTGACGACATTTAACAACAGAGGAAACTGTGTAAACCAGACACTGTCTTCTCTGAGTTCTTGTGTAAATCTTGTCAAACCCGAACAAAAATTGAAGTCCCGATTATTTGACTTTGTATATAATGTAAATTTCTTCTGTCTATTCCAAAACCTGTCTTTTCCGAATTCTGAACACCATATTCAGTCTGTGTCATTAAAAACAGATCTGTCTTATCCCAACATGTGCTCAAGAAAACATATGTTCTGATGAATCTTTACGAGTATGCTTGTTTTCCCCGTTGAGAGCCTTTGTGTTGAGGAATTTGAGGGATGATCGACATACTCTTAGCTAAGCTTGCATGTCAGCTATCTTGCCCTGGAGGAAAATTTCCAAACTGGGGAAAGGAAGGACAATTTAATCAAGTACTTCAAAGGGGATAAAACAATTATCGGAAAATGCACCTGGTGAAATTGGGGATAATGACACCAACACGGACATTCAACACAATACTAAACAATCATGTACATTGTTTACATTGATGAATATCATTTATTGATGGCTTATTCATACACTAAATGGTAATCAAACTTTGGGCCATAGTATTTTTCTTTGCATTTTCTATATTTAATAAAATTACATGTATGTGAAAAATGTTACACCATGTTTTACATGTGAATAAATTACTCAACTGCAATAGCCTTGGCAAGGCAATTTTCTTAAGTACCAACTGTTCTATGTAAGTAAATGCATATTCCAGAAATATCTTGCTGCCTCCTTTACGCAGAGAAAATTTCTACAGACAGAATTAAAGTAAATGGTGTCATCTACTAATAAAGGAAAGGACCTAGTTTCTCTGGAAGCAAATTTTTAACTTAAAGAGGAGCCTAGACAACGGTTTAGATTGCTACATATCTGGTCCCACATGCATGTATATAAGTGTCACAACAGGGACTCTTTTGTTGTCATATGACATAACACTGCTATTTGTTCTTATTCAGCAGTGTAACATCATTTGATATTTTCCATTTATCATTTAATGTCACTGTTATTAAGGAGATAAAGACGGGTAATAAAATTATATGAGAATGTGTAATAACACATGGTTTACTGGAACGTAACGTCATGATGCTGTTCGTGACAACCCTTTTTCTTTTTAACATCTTTGACAACAAAATCTGGTTTAAAATCATTATATGATAAACAGAATTTTACACTCATGGTCATTTCATATGAAATCTATGAAACTTCCCGAAGGCTTTGTTTCATAAATTTCAAATGAAAAGACTACTCGAGTAAGATCCTCTATATGTAACATGCCACACATTACATAGTAATGCCGGAAAATAATACCACACTTTTTGTGACACTGCAATTTTTTCTCTACGAGATATAACCAATAGAAGCTATAGACAAAATACAAAGAATAGGTGTCATATGAAAAAAAAACAAAAAAAAACAATCTTACACTTATGGTCACTTCATATGAAATTTCTCAAACTGGCAGAATATAATCACTTGCATGGGTGTGAGGGGTGGATAGAAAAATCTGTTCCTCAGATCACTGTCCGAGGCTGGACAGCAATCCTGTGGGACAGACTTTTATGTCCCCTGTAGCGATAGCGGGGACATATAGTTTTTGCCCTGTCTGTTTGTTTGTTGGTTTATTTGTTTGTTGGTTTGTACATGGACAACTTTAACGTTGGTCAAAACTTTTGAACCGTTGGAGATAGAGTATTCATATTTGGCATGACGTTTCTTGTGACAAGAGCTTCACATTCATGCAAAAAAATTTTACCTGTGACCTTGAACTTTGACCTACTAAAAAGAAAAAAATAACATTGGTCATAACTTTTGAACCGCTTGAGATACAGCCTTCATATTTGGCATGTATGTTCCTTGTGACAAAAGCTTTACATTCATGCCAAAAAAATTTGACCTGTGACCTTGACCTACTTAAAATATAAAAGTAACATTTTGGTCATAACTTTTGAACCATTTGAAATACAGCCTTAATATTTTGCATGTAGGTTCCTTGTAACAAGAGCTTTACTTTCACACAAAAATGTTTGACCTGTGACCTTGACCTTTGACCTACATAAAAGAAAAAGTTAACATTGGTCATAACTTTTGAACCATTTGAGATACAGCCTTCATATTTGGCATGTAGGTTCCTTGTAATAAGAGCTTTACATTCATGCAAAACTTATTGACCTGTGACCTTGACCTTTGACCTTCATAAAAGAAAAAATTAACATTGGTCAACTTTTGAACTGTTTGAGATACAGCCTTCATATTAGGCATGTAGGTTCCTTGTTACAAGAGCTTTACATTCATGCAAAAAATTTTGACCTGTGACCTTGACCTATGACCTACTTAAAATAGAAATAACATTTTGGTCATAACTTTTGAACCATTTGAGATACAGCCTTAATATTTTGCATGTAGGTTCCTTGTGACAAGAGCTTTACATTCACACAAAAATATTTGACCCGTTACCTTGACCTTCATAAAAGAAAAAGTTAACGTTGGTCATAACTTTTGAACCGTTTGAGATACAGCCGTCATATTTGGCATGTAGGTTCCTTGTAACAAGAGCTTTACATTCTTGCAAAACTTTGACCTGTGACCTTGACCTACTTAAAAGAAAAAATTAACATTTTGGTCATAACTTTCGAACCGTTTGGGATAGAGCCTTCATATTTGGCATGTAGGTTCCTTGTGATAAGAGCTTTACATTCATGCAATTTTTTTTGACAATGACCTTGACCTACTTAAAAGAATAAATAAAATTGATCATAACTTTTGAATCATTTAAGATAGAGCCTTCATATTTGGCATGTAGGTTCCTTGTGACAAGAGCTTTACATTCATGCAAAATTTTTTGACCTGTGACCTTGACCTATTATAAAGAAAAAAATATTATTGTTCATAACTTTCGAACCGTTTAAGATAGAGCCTTCAAATTTGGCATGTAAGTTCCTTGTGCCAAGGGCTTTCCACTCAAACCAAAAATCTTGACCTGTGACCTTGACCTTGAACTGCTACCAACTTTGAAAAAAAATGACCATGCCCGGGGACATGTTCGTGTTTCACAAACACATCTTGTTCTATCTACCTCTCATATCCATGCAGGATTCTTTTTCTTGCATACCTTTCATTTTTGAGAGTGATTTTTTTTTTATAATGCAGTCACTCGGATTGTTGACGCCTGCCATATTTTGATGATAATAATGCCACATTTTTTATGTAACTGTACATGCAGTGACGTCAAATGTAACAACGGCTTACATGACATCCTATTCAACCACAGGAAAATTCTTAATTTTTATCCTATCCCTGTGTAGGATAACCTGGGTAGGATATAAATTTCTATCCCAGGGTTAAGTCCAGGATTTCCTTATCTTTATTGAAGAATATAAGAATCTTACATGGGTGTGAGGGGTGGATGGAAGAATCCGTCCAGAGAGTCACCGCCCGGCATCACGAGGCTTGCAGAGTGATGCCGGACAGTTATCCGGAGGGACGGATTTTTCTATCCACCCCTAACACCCATATAGGATTCTTTTTCTTGCATACCTTCTATCTCTTTATGTGGATTTTTAATGCTGCCGTCAATTCAGTTACTGCATCAATGTTTCGTGACGTCACATAACATGCTGTGACGTCAACCTTAACAACGGCGCATCTGAGGATGTATTCAACCAGTGCATTTATCAAACACGCGAGAATATTTGATTTTGGGTAAGAACACCAGGGTTAGAACAGAATTTCTACCCCAAGCTAAAACTATGGATTTCCTTCTCTGGTGTGCAAGAAGGTATGTTTTATCAATTTCAGAAGACATTTCCACTTGTATGAAATCCCCAACATGAGAAGACACCCTTTATATGTATAAAAGTTGACTTTTCCAAACTTGATATTTCATAATCCAGTACACTAAATGTCCCTATTACATCTTCAATATTCCTGATAAAATCCGTGGTATGGTAACTGTCCTTGCGCCATGTCCATTCTTATTTGCCACCGTAGGGAATTACGCTTTTTGTCTGAAGGAACTGTGTATTTGTTAGGAACAAAAACTCTCTGAGGCTTCTGAAAGTAAATAATGAAAATAAACACAGTGATATTTCAGTCTACGTTTTCCTTCTGAAATATGAAATGAAGCTCCATCACTACAAGATGCCAACAACTCGGCCCCCGCCCATGGGGGCTTGAAGAAATAGACGGGCTGCATGGTGCTTCCAAGCAGAGCTGAAACTGACCGCACGCGAGTACTGGTAAACCGCTTAGAGGATCTAAGCCTGCCCAGGCAAAGCAGTGCGAGACAGACCGTCCATGCTTATAAACCCTATTGGTTTCATTGGGCGACAGGGCTTGAGATGCCATTTCATCTCAATGTCGGGTGAAAGTCCCACAAAATTGGAAGCAATGTCTCCAAAATGACCTATACAGTGTAGATGGGGACGTTAAACCTCAAATCAAACAAACAAGATGCCAACAAGAATGCCGAACATGAATACAACTACGTTAGGTATTGCGGATAATATCCACAATCAAAACCTATATGAGTTTTGCTTTGTTTTGTATAATCTGTTGCTCAACTGCAAAGTCAACAACCATGGTCATCTTTTCCCGGACAGGCTTAGACAAAGTACAGAGGACCCTCGTTATAATGACAATATTTGATCCCTCACACTTTAACATTATAAAACTTGCCACTATAAAGAATCTAAATAAGGAGTAAATAGTATAATAGATTTTAATGGGTATTTTCATCTCGGCAGTTACTGCCAGAAACAAATGTTGAGGACATTTGTTAGAAGGCGATTCTAACAAATATCCATAACATTTGTTTCTTGGGGTAATAAATGTATATTCTTGCACACCAGACAAGGAAATCCGCGATTTTACCCTGGGATTGAAATTTATGTTCTGACCCTGGTGATCCGAGCCCAAATTGAATATAATCGCGTGTTTGATAAATGCACTGGTTGATTACGACCTTGTGTGCGCCATTGTTAAGGTTGACTTCATGCACGATCCGTGACATCACTTTACATTCCTGCAGTGTCAACACAATATGGCGGACATTGGTAACCGAAGTGACTGCAGCACTGAAATGCCGCGCTAAGAAATGGAAGGTATTCAAGAAAAAGAATCCAATATGGATGTGAGGGGTGGATAGAAAAATCCGTCCCTCGGGATCACTGTCTGGCATCACGAGGCAAGCCTCGTGATGCCGGACAGTGATCCCAAGGGACAGATTTTTTCTATCCACCCCTCACACCCATATAAGATTCTTATATTCTTGAATATCTGCATTAACCCCTGCTATCTTAACCCTTGTCCTGCTGAATATTCATATATGCCACACCCACTACCAATTATCAACCAATCAGATTATCTGATGCAAATTATTGCTACAAATTCATAAACTGAATGCCAAACAGTGTAGATCCAGATCAGATGGCTTCTTCAGAAGCCATCTGATCTGGATCTACACTGTTTGCAAAGATCGGGGTTGTCCTGAACAGCAGGATAAGGGTTAAGCTAAGGATTTGTTCCATTTACATTGCATTTGTAACGAGTTTTTGTCATTTTATGAAAGGCTGGTTTTTAAGAAGGTTATCTAAAGTTGACTAGTACGAAGCACAGTCTTTTGCCATTAACTGACGATGTTGCTCTTCTTGAAGCAGAAGGAAGGAGAGGGATGATCAATATTGACCATAGAAAATATTTCATGATCGATTTCAATGAATGAATTGATCAAACATGCAATCTCCTAATTATCAATCCAGTGCACATATGACTAAGCCGCCTGGCCAGGAAAAGATGAATCCTGAAATTATTACAGTAATTAACATTATTACAGTCAGTAATCTATTTTGAACAAAATAGAATCTTCTTCCCTATATTTTGCAGGAGCCCATTTCAAAATAAAGGGGATTGGGAGCACCTGGCAGATTTTTCTGCCATTTTTCAAAGGTCGACAACTTACGACACTTCCTGTTCTCTTTTCTGCTAACCCTGTCCCACTGAAAAAGGGGTCTACTCTTAAAGGAGCAAATTCTTTCCTTTAAAGAAGAGTTGACCCCTATTGACATAGGAGAAAAGAATACTTTTGCAGGAGTTGCCCTCCCTTGAAAGTGTATCCATTCCCCTTAAGTAATTTTTATAACTTTATTTTGACAAGTATTCAGCCGAAGTATACATCACAAATGCATGGATTTGAACATACGTTTGAAATTTTCTTTGATGGGCCTTGATGGCTTAGTGGCTCTAAAACAGGTCTCTCACATCAAGTTCTGCTATGGAAGGTCAGATGTTTTTTCTTTGGTTCCGCCCACCTCTGATTAAAAATCTTGGGTCAGTTGTTCAAAACTAACGATATTGGCAGTTAATGTATCATTAAAATTTTGATATTTAATGTTGCAAATATGCTAATATTTTTGCTGAAAAAAATTTGAGCCGGTTTTGCTTGCTCTCATTTTTTTTCGGCAAAAATAACACTATATAACAAATTGTACTTGCTTGATCAGTTAACAATATGATAATTAATGAGCTGCTTAAGGTAACGATGTTTTGAACAACGACACCCTGGTTTCTATGTGTATTATTTCAAGACACTAGCTAGTCTGTGCAGCGCAGCAGGCCAGTTCCTGTCTCAACTTGTCATAAACTCTGAAAATCATCTTTCTCATGACAGGGCTCAAAAGCTTGAAAGCTCTGTTTGTACACACCTTTTCATAAATTATATCTTGAGCCAACATCTGTTCTCGAACATTCCAACGTAAATTTTTGTGGTTCTTTTCTCCTGGGGCTTTCTGTTGGTCCCAACTTTTTCGGAATTCCTGAAATCTTGCAACTGGATCTGACTTCCTTAAATTTTTTGTATGAGGGTGCTCGGATTTCCTTAGGATAACTACAAAACAAAACAAGAATCTAGATGATATACCTACTTTTTTTAGCTCACCGTCACGTAGTGACGAGGTGAGCTTTTGGGATCACTTTTTGTCCGTCGTCCGTCGTGCGTGCGTGCGTCCGTGCGTAAACAATTTCTTTAAACGACATCTCCTCCTAAACCACTGATCGGATTTTGACCAAACTTCACAGGATTGATCCTTAGGTGGTCCCCTTTCAAAGTTGTTCAAATGGTTCCAGTCCGTTGCACATCTAGGTCACAGGAGCCAAAAATAGATTTTTTTCACCAAAATCTTAAAAAATCTTCTTCTCTGAAACCACAAGGCCCAGGTCTTTGATATTTGGTATGAAGCTTCATCTAGTGGACCCCTACCAAGATTGTTCAAATTATAGTGCTGGGGCCAAAAATGCCTCCGCTCTGGGGCCCTTTGGTTTTACATAGGCTTATATAGGGAAAATCTTTAAAAATCTTCTTCTCTGAAACCAAAAGGCCCAGGTCTTTGATAATTGGTATGAAGCTTCATCTAGTGGACCCCTACCAAGATTGTTCAAATTATAGTGCTGGGGCCAAAAATGCCCCCACCCTGGGGCCCTTTGGTTTTACATAGGCTTATATAGGGAAAATCTTTAAAAATCTTCTTCTCTGAAACCACAAGGCCCAGGACTTTGATATTTGGTATGAAGCTTCATCTAGTGGACCCCTACCAAGATTGTTCAAATTATAGTGCTGGGGCAAAAAATGCCCCCGTCCCGGGGCCCTTTGGTTTTACATTGGCTTATATAGGGAAAATCTTTAAAAATCTTCTTCTCTGAAACCACATGGCCCAGGTCTTTGATATTTGGTATGAAGCTTCATCTAGTGGACCCCTACCAAGATTGTTCAAATTATAGTGCTGGGGCCAAAAATGCCCCCGCACCGGGGCCCTTTGGTTTTACAAAGGCTTATATGGGGAAAATCTTTAAAAATCTTCTTCTCTGAAACCACAAGGCCCAGGACTTTGATATTTGGTATGAAGCTTCATCTAGTGGACCCCTACCAAGATTGTTCAAATTATAGTGCCGGAACAAAAAATGCCCCCGCCACGAGGCCCTTTGGTTTTACATAGGCTTATATAGGGAAAATCTTTAAAAATCTTCTTCTCTGAAACCACAAGGCCCAGTTCTTTGATATTTGGTATGAAGCTTCATCTAGTGGACCCCTACCAAGATTGTTCAAATTTTAGTGCTGGGACAAAAAATGCCCTCTATGGGGCCCACTTGTTACACTATGGATCAGGTGAGCGATCCAGGGCCATCATGGCCCTCTTGTGATTAATATTAGGATCACTTTTTGTCTGTCATTTGTGCGTAAACAATTTCTTCAAACGACATCTCCTCCTAAACCACTGATCGGATTTTGACCAAACTTCACAGGAATATAGGGACCCCTACCAAAATTGTTCAAATTTTAGTGCTGGGACAAAAAATGCCGGGGCCCTTTGGTTTTACATTGGCTTATATAGGGAAAATCTTTAAAAATCTTCTTCTCTGAAACCACAAGGCCCAGGTCTTTGATATTTGGTATGAAGCTTCATCCAGTGGACCCCTACCAAGATTGTTCAAATTATAGTGCTGGGACAAAAAATGCCCCCGCCACGGGGCCCTTTGGTTTTACATAGGCTTATATAGGGAAAATCTTTAAAAATCTTCTTCTTTGAAACCACAAGGCCCAGTTCTTTGATATTTGGTATGAAGCTTCATCTAGTGGACCCCTACCAAGATTGTTCAAATTTTAGTGCTGGGACAAAAAATGCCCCCGCCACGGGGCCCTTTGATTTTACATTGGCTTATATAGGGAAAATCTTTAAAAATCTTCTTCTCTTAAACCACAAAGCCCAGGTCTTTGATATTTGGTATGAAGCTTCATCTAGTGGACCCCTACCAAGATTGTTCATTTATAGTGCTGGGCCAAAAATGCCCCCGCCCCGGGGCCCATTGGTTTTACATAGGCTTATATAGGGAAAATCTTTAAAAATCTTCTTCTCTGAAACCACAAGGCCCAGGATTTTGATATTTGGTATGAAGCTTCATCTAGTGGACCCCTACCAAGATTGTTCAAATTATAGGGCTGGGGCAAAAATTGCCCCCGTCCCGGGGCCCTTTGGTTTTACATAGGCTTATATAGGCAAAATCTTTAAAAATCTTCTTCTCTGAAACCGCTAGGCCCAGGTCTTTGATATTTGATGTGTAGCTTCATCTAGTGGACCTTTGCCAAGATTGTTCAAATTAAAGCCTTTGTTGATGTTTGGTATGAAGCTTCACCTTTAAGACCTCCCTCAACATTATGCACATTAAAGCCCTGGGGCCAATAATGGCCCTCTCTGGGGCCCACTTGTTACACTATGGATCAGGTGAGCGATCCAGGGCCATCATGGCCCTCTTGTGATTAATATTAGGATCACTTTTTGTCTGTCATTTGTGCGTAAACAATTTCTTCAAATGACATCTCCTCCTAAACCACTGATCGGATTTTGACCAAACTTCACAGGAATGATCCTTATGTGGACCCCTTTCAAAGTTGTTCAAATGGTTCCGGTCCGTTGCACATCTAGGTCACAGGAGCCAAAAATAGATTTTTTTCACCGAAAACTTAAAAAATCTTCTTCTCTGAACCCCCAAGGCCCAGGTCTTTGATATTTGGCATGAAGCTTCATCTAGTGGACCCCTACCAAGATTGTTCAAATTATAGTGCTGGGGCAAAAAACGCCCCCGCCGCAGGGCCCTTTGTTTTTACATGGGCTTATATAGGGAAAATCTTTAAAAATCTTCTTCTCTGAAACCTCAAGGCCCAGGTCTTTGATATTCGGTATGAAGCTTCATCTAGTGGACCCCTCCAAGGTTGTTCAAATTATAGTGCTGGCACAAAAATGCCCCCGCCCCGGGGCACTTTGGTTTTACATGGGCTTATATAGGGAAAACCTTTAAAAATCTTCTCCTCTGAAACCGCAAGGCCCAGGTCTTTGATAGTGGTATGAAGCTTCATCTAGTGGACCCCTACCAAGATTCTTCAAATTATAGTGCTGGGGCAAAAAATAGCCCTGCCCCGGGGCCCTTTGGTTTTACAGAGGCTTATATAGGGAAAAATCTTTAAAAATCTTCTTCTCTGAAACCGCAAGGCCCAGGTCTTTGATATTTGGTATGAAGCTTCATTTAGTGGACCCCTACCAAGGTTGTTCAAATTATAGTGCTGGGGCCAAAAATGCCCCCGCCCCGGGGCCCTTTGGTTTTACATAGGCTTATATTAGGAAAATCTTTAAAAATCTTCTTCTCTGAAACTGCAAGGTCCAGGTCTTTGATATTTGGTATGAAGCTTCATCTTGTGGACCTCTACCAAGATTGTTCAAATTATAGCCCTGGGGCCAAAAATGCCCCCGCTCTGGGGCCCTTTTATTTTACATAGACTTATATTGGGAAAATCTTTAAAAATCTTCTATGAAACCACATGGCCTAGGTCTTTGATATTTGGTGTGAAATTTCATCGTGTGGACCTCTATCAAGATTGTTCAAATTATAGCCCTGGGGCCAAAAATGCCCCCACCCCGAGACCCTTTGGTTTTACATAGACTTATGGTCGGACCCATCGGAGTCTAACTGTTGGTTTTCTTTTGCTCCAGCATTTCAGTGGTTTTTTGCTGTCGAGTCCTCACCGTTGTCTCACCTCTGTGGTTCTTTGATTATTTGTGTTCACGGAGATGTTGCACTGATGAGTTAGGAGGCCTTCATGGGGACTGAACAAATTATTTGTCTAAATCGCGATGGAACAAAGGGCGAGGATTGTGGCCACGTAAAATCGATTTAAGCCCCCCAGTGGAATTCTTTCCACTGACCGCTCCAAGCCGGTTCTTCTGTGGCGGTTTATTTATGTTGTTGTTTGTTACTACTCACTGTGTGTATCACTTGTGTCTTTTTATTTTGGATGGCCATTTGGCCATTTTGTGGGAGAGTAAATGTCCTTATGGCCATCCTTTGTTTAGGTTTCCATTATGGTTTGGTGGCTTCATGTTTGTGTTTCTTTCCCTTTGGTGTCTTTGATGGGTGGAGTAAGTTAATTGTATCGATTCCTGATCTTTGTTTTACTTCTTCTTTATATATGGAAATCTTTAAAATCTTCTTCTCTGAAACTGCAAGGCCCATATCTTTGATATTTGGTATGGAGCTTCATCTAGTGGACCTCTACCAAGATGGTTCAAATTATAACCCTCGGGCCACAAATGCCCCAGCCCCGGGGCCCTTTGGTTTAACATAGACTTATACAGAGATAATCTTTGAAAATCTTCTTCTCTGAAACAGCAAGGCCCAGGTCTTTGATATTTGGTATGAAGCTTCATCTAGTGGACCTCTATCAAGATTGTTTAAATTATAGCCCTGAGGCCAAAACTGCCCCTGCCCCGGGGCCATTTGGTTTTTCATAGGCTTATGTAGTGCTGAGGCCAAAAATGCCCTCACCCCGGGGCCCTTTGGTTTTACATAGGCTTGTATAGGGAAAATCTTTAAAAAAATCTTCTTCTCTGAAACTGCAAGGCCAAGGTCTTTGATATTTTTTGTGTAGCTTCATCTAGTGGACCTTTGCCAAGAGTTTTCAAATTATAGCCTTGATATTTGGTATGAAGCTTCACCGTTTTAGATCTCCCTCAACATTATGCACATTATAAACTTGGGGTCAATAATGGCCCTCCCAGAGGCCCACTTGTTACTCTATGGATCAGGTGAGCGATCCAGGGCCATCATGGCCCTCTTGTATGGTCAAACTCTCAATTACAGTTTCTTAAAAGCAATTTCGTATTTATGCAAGAAATCTGCGAAGAGTCCATTACAATCTAAAGCTAGAGGCTAAATGTATTATTTTCTTCTTCTGTTCAGCATTTAGCTACAACTGGAAACTGTTGCAACTATCAAAATCCTTCAGCTGTTTGTTCGAATTTTATGTCTCACCAACAACTTGGTCATACTGAGAGGGGACTGCGGTTTAAAGACCCTTCTGTAAGTCTGACCTCTTGTGCACAATGCCAGTAGCTTAAAAGGAATGGATACACCTTCAGTGGAGGCAACTCCTGCAAAAGTATTTTTGTCTCTCATGTCGATAGGGGCCAAATCTTAAAGGAAAGAATCTGTTCCTGAGAGCAAATTCTTTCCTTTGAGAGTAGACCCCTTTTTCCGTGGGACAGAGTTTATAGAAAAGCGAACAGGAAGTCGTGAAAGTTGTCTCCCTTTGAAAAATGGCAGAAAAATCTGCCAGGTGTATCCATTCCCCTTAACAGCTACACCATAGCCGCTTCTCTTCAATTGTGTTGGTTACGAGGACTTTTTTTTTTTTGCATATCTCACTACAACAAGACAGCAGGTGATGGGGGTGAAGCCATGTATATCCCTGGCTCTGATGTTACAAAACTTTTTAATGCTCCACTCAGTTGATCATGAACTTTGAATATCACATAAATTTCATAAATTCAACTATGTCTTAAATTTATTTCATAACCAGATCAGCAGAAAAATAGTTTTTGCCTAACATATAAATAATCAAATGCCAACAATTGGCATTTCAGTATTTTTGCTGAAAAAATTTCATATGAGGACTGTTCAAATATGAATGTAAGTAGAACGTTTTCTCATGCACTAATGCGAAAATCACATGGAAATAAATATCACAGTGTAGAAAAACATTTTACCTATACATTGAAACCAAACCTGTTAAAATCCGTGCACTTTAGCCATGTATATAGTTTGATAAACACTGTCTACTCTTGTATACTAATACAAAACATGGTTGGGAGAAGGTCAGAGTACACCGTTGAAATACGGTCCTATATTAAGAATCGTTGTATTCTTAGTATACGGTGCAAAGACACATTTTTGATGAAATATGTTCGGTTTATGGGCATAATGAAATGTCTTTTCCGACAGTTTTTCGTTGGTGTAAGAAATTCAGCTGTGGGCTAGGCTCAACAGAAGATGCACCACATGATCGTCGGCCGAAAAGAGCAACATCTGCCAAGATGGTTTCTAGAGTGAAAGAAATAATTGCTACCGATGCACGATATACCACTAGGCAAATAGCTAGTATTGTTGGCATCTCATTAGGAGCAGCTCATACAATTCTGAAAGGGGATTTGAAAATGAGAAAGATCTGTGCTAGATGGATTCCCCATCTGTTGACAGATGAGCAGAAAAAGACACGCGTTCAGTGCGCCAGGAAGTTGCTTAAAAAGTTTCCAAATTACAATGCACGGTCTTTCGCTAATGCCGTCACAGGTGACAAGACATGGGTTCACTTTTTTTAGCCAAAACGAAGGATTCCGAACAAAATATGGGCAACAAAGTATTGCAAAAGACCATGCATTGCAAAGCAGACCATGAGGGTCAAGAAGGTAATGTATGCCATATTCTTTTCAAATCAGGGCCCTGCTATTCAGGTTGCTGTGCCTAAAGGCAAATCTGTAAATGCGAAGTTTTACAAGAATAAAGTTCTTCCAAAATTGAGGAAATATTTCAAAGAACGAAGACCCGCAACTGGTTTGGCCAATGTCAGATTGCTACATGACAATGCCTCATCGCACAAGGCATTCATTGTGCAAGACTATCTGAAGCAGGAAAAGGTTGTTGAACTCCCTCACCCCCCGTATTCCCCTGACCTTGCCCCGTGTGACTTTTGTTCCCGTGGCTGAAAAATACCTTTCTGGTCGAAAATTTGTACAGCGCAAACACCTCGGTTCTGCAATATTCCAGTGCCTTCATAGTATACCTCGAAAAGACTACCAAATTGCATTCAATGATTGGATCAGAAGACTGAAAGTTTGTATATCTGTTAAAGGGGAATACTTTGAGGGGACAAAATAATTTTTTCATCGAAATCTATCACAGAATCATTTTTATGTGCTTTAGTTGCATTCATATTTGAACAGTCCTCATACTCAGTTAAGAAAGTTAAACTCTTAGCCTACAATAAGTGCAGATACTTTTCACAAGTTACCAGTTCATAAATCAGTGTGGCAGAATGGGGGACAGAATGTCCATACAACTACAAGAGGCACCATGAGGAAATGGGTCTTTGTATCCTCTGACCAATGGTGACACAAATTAGCCTAAGTATCTGTTTGTCTGTTTGTTTGAATTGCGTTTTAATGTCCCCGTCAACACTATTTAGGTCATTTTGCAGACACTGCTTCCAATTTTGAGGGACTTTTACCCGACACTGAGATAAAATGACATCTCAAGCCCGGTTGTCCAATGAAACTGTAAGGTTTATATGCATTGGACAGTCTGACTCACACCACTTTGCCTGGGCAGTGCGGTTTACCAGTATTCATGTGTGGTCACTTTCAGCTATGCGTAGAAGCACCATGCAGCCCAATTTGTTTCTCCAAGCCCCGATAGACGTGGGGCCCCTTAAGCATCCGTAAAGCTAGACATCAGTCATCACTGTTTGTTCTAGGGAATATTGAAGATTCATGTGGTAAGTACAGGCTCTGAGCAGAATGAGCAGATGTGCATACTAAGTTTTTGTTGCAAGCAGCTGAAAAGCACTGTTTTTCTCACAATATGGCTAATACATGGTCAGGCTGAGATTTAATCCTGTGACCAGGGATCTAAGACATCCTGGTCAAAAGATTCAACAAGTTGTGCAGGCTGATCATCTTGCCAGATATCTGTGGCAGGCTGATCTGGCTGTTTCAAAGAGATAGACAAATCAAACTATACCTGAGGCTGGTCTTGGGTCATCTGGACCTAATCTGTAAGGTGGCTGTAAATAAAAGAAAATATAATATACTACAAGGAAATCAATACACTTTCAGGGGAGGCAACTCCTTCAAAAATATTTCTGTCATCTCCCTTGCCAAATGGCATCTACTCTGAAAGGAAAGAATTTGCTCCTCAGGAGCAAATTCTTTCCTTTAAAGTGGACCCGAGCAAATTCTTTCCTTGAAGAGTAAACCCTTTTCAGATACGGGTACTCTGATAGGAAAGAATTCACCGGTACTCCTATGAAGCATTAAGAGTAGATCCCTTTTATACAGGGCTCAATTTACAGGAAAGTGCAAAAGTTGCTGCCAATGTAAAAATGGTGGAAAATGTTTCCATGTTCCCTTAAATTCAAACAAACACACATATATTTCGAGTTGATACTTAATCGCCCCATTAAAACTATTGATGTTATATTGAGCTGGTCAGTTTACCTAACCACACTTTTCCTGCGCAGGTTTATTCAGAAGCAATTAACCAGTGCAGTGTATATCCTTCCACCAGAAATGAGTGGAAAATGAGAGGAAATGGTCATTTGATCATAGAAAATAGTTCAAAATCAATCTTCACAAAAGAATGTTGCCAAACCTGATTACCAGTCAAACCCGCATCCAACTTAGATACTGAGGTTGGTCTCCTTGACACATACAAAATCACTAACAACTCAAATGTGCATGTGTAGCAATATCACTGAGAAAGAGCTCTACATCCTTAGAAGTACATTTCTTTGTAGCCGGGCTGCATTGACCCACATTTATTGATAGCAAGCTCCATGGTGGTTTGCAGAACTGGCCAATAATACATTTTGGACTCTCTTAGTGATGCAGTTTGCTTTGTTCAAAACTTGTTCTATTTGCTCATGTAAAACCAAATACATGTACCAACCAATGAAAAGCAACATTAAATGATGTGTTGGATGTCCAACAGTATATCACAAAATATACTGTCTCAAAATTTGAAATTATCCAGTTAGATATTGTGTCACTTTCGCAATTGCACTAGAATAAGGTATTGAGGTACTGCATCAAACAACAAGAGGGCCAAATGGCCTTATATCGCTCACCTGTATTACGTGACAGGTGAGCCAAAAACACAAGTATGCACATGGAAGACAGCCTGCGTACCACAAAAATCCTAAAAATTCAGACACCTTGAAGACTTGTTGTAGTTTTTCTAATATTTAACCTTTAACCTGCTGAATATTCAATTAAGCCACACTCATTTCTGACTTTGAACCAATCAGATTACTTGATGCAGCTTATTTCTACATATTCATAAACTGAATGTCAAACTGTGTAGATCCTGATCAGATGGCTTCTTCAGAAGCCATCTGATCTGGATCTACACTGTTTGCAAAGATAGGGCTTGTCGCCTACAGCAGGGTAAAGGTTAAAGGAATTTGTTTCACGATCCAGCAAGGAGTCCAAAAGGTGCAGACAGAATGGCAAACAGTGTAGACACGGATCAGACTGCTCCTTCATCTGGGTCTGCACTGTTTGCTTAGGCCTATCTGTCCCAATACTTAGGATCATTATGGTACTCACTGTTTGAACACAAGCTCCTTGTCTGCATGAAGAATTTTAGGGCAACATGCATCTGAAGTTTTGCTGTGGGCAAAGAAAGAAAAAATAATAATGTTCTCTAGAAATATGTCGTTTTTTTTAATTATCTATGTTAATTATCTATGTTTGAACATGAAATGCAGCTGCTTTGCTAATGTGTAATTGGTTCACTATGGATCCCAGAAACTGTGCTACCAAAGTGCATACTTACTGCATCTTGAGCTGACTGTGGCCTCTTCTTGTTGAAGAAATCTACAGAGTCGTAGATACCCAGTTCTCTTAATCTTTCATTTATGTCCATTAAACTACCTGCAACACGTAAAATACAAGCATAAATGGAGGACCACAGTCATTTCTTATAACATACAAGTATGACAAAATAGTAGTCATTTCATCATTTCATATGAAATTTATGAAACAAGCCTTTGGCGAGTTTCATAAATTTCATACAAAATGATCACAAGTGCCACAGTCTGTATAATATCTTATTTTATTGGTTCTAAAGCCCTTTGAAATTATTTCATTATATCAAGGCGAAAGGTAGCCAAAGATGGGTGAAAACTTGAGAATCCTGGTGATCTGAGTGAGTGTATGAGTTTTACATCTCACCAACAGCTAAGGTCATTCAGAGACAGAAACTCGGTTTAAAGACTCATCATAAAGTCTGGAGAAGCCCGGGATCGATCCTGCGACCCCTGGTTTACAAGGTGAGTAGCATAACCACTACACCATGGATGAATCCTGGTCTTCTGTTCCAGAACTTGGTCCTTTACACGAATCTTGAGCAAGGCTTGCACCCACAGCAGTACAGTATCTAATATGAGCTGGGGCATAGTATTTCCTACAATTTACATGTGGGCCCAGCGAAGACTCAGTTCAGCCTGGATGTCTGTGCAGTTTGATCAGTCTTCATTGTGCACTCTATTCTAAGGATAGCTAAGGGCCAAATGCTCCTTCATGCAGCAAGAGAAGTCTCTGGTCAGACAATGTGGATGCACAGACTGATCTGATTCTTTGCTTGGAGCATATGTAAAGTGTAGGAAATGCTCTGCCCCGGCTCATATTTAACAGACAGTACTCCTAACCACTAGGCCATGCACACCATTTGTTAATAATATGACCCGTTTTTCATTGTCTATTAAATTCAGCATAGGCTCAATATAATAAAGAGTTTAACCAATTTTATAAGGAACCATCCAAAACCAGACATGGGTAAACAATGAACGCCCAGATCAAATGCCACAAATATTGCAGCATCTCATCAGAAACTTCACTGTTTGCAAACAGGTCTGTTATTTTCTAATTAAATTGCTAACATCCAAAACTTATGAAATGGACTCCTATAATATATAACTAGAATTTGTTTTTCTACAAAAACACAGATGTCTCCCCCGTTTTTGACTGCTAAGTATAACCTTGACATTGGAGGATGAGAAAAAAATATGTGTCAGCTAATTTTCCATAGCGAATCCATGTATGAAATTTCAAAACCCTAGCTTACACGGTTCTTAAGTTAATCCAGATGAAAAAAAAATATGTGTCAGCTTATTTTCCATCAGGAACGCATATATGAAATTTCAAAACCATAGCATACACGCACGGTTCTAAAGTTATGGAATGCATCACTTTTAGCATACATTACAATAGACACAAATTACCAAAATGACAAAGGGCCATAACTCAAATTTTGTCAAAAGTTAATCAGGTCATCTACTCATCACCACCAATCTTTTCATCAACTTTCAAGACTCAGCTATAATAGTTTTTGAGATATCTTGCTGACAAGATTTTATTAAAAAAACTTCAAAGGGCAATAACTCTTGACAGAGGCATAATCCGGATGAGAAAAAAAATACGCATCAGCTTATTTTCCATCAAGAATGCATATATGAAATTTCAAAACAATAGCATATACAGCTCTAAAGTTATGCTATGCATCACTTTTAGCATACATTATAATGGGCACAAATTACCAAAATGACAAAGGGCCATAACTCACAAAGTATTAATTTTTTCGGAATTTTGTCAAAAGTTAAGCAGGTCATCTACTCATCAACACCAATCTACATGTATTCACCAACATTCAAGGCTGTAGCTATAATAGTTTTTGAGATATTTTGCTGACAAGATTTTATTCAAAAAAACTTCAAAGGGCAATAACTCTTGAAAGGGGCATAATCCGGATGAGAAAAAAAATGCTTTTCAGCTAATTTTCCATCAGGAATGCATATATGAAATTTCAAAACCATAGCATACACGGTTCTAAAGTTATGCTATGCATCACTTTTAGCATATATTACAATGGGCACAAATTACCAAAATGACAAAGGGCCATAATTCACAAAGTGTTTTCGAAATTTTGTCAAAAGTTAATCAGTCCATCTACTCATCACCACCAATATGTTCACCAACTTTCAAGGCTCTAGCTCCAATAGTTTTTCAGATATCTTGCTGACAAGATTTTATTATAAAAATTTCAAAGGGCAATAACTCTTGAAAGGGGCATAATCCGGATGAGAAAACAAATACGCGTCAGCTTATTTTCCATTAGGAATGCATATATGAAATTTCAAAACCATAGAATACACAGTTCTAAAGTTATGCTATGCATCACTTTTAGCATTCATTACAATGGGCACAAATTTCCAAAACGACAAAGGGTCATAACTCGCAAAGTATTTTTCGGAATTTTGTCATAAGTTAATCAGTTCATATACTCATCACAACCAATATACTCAACAACTTTCAAGGCTCTAGCTCCAATAGTGTTTGAGATATTTTGCTGACAAGATTTCATTAAAAAAATTTCAAAGGGCAATAACTCTTGAAAGGGGCATAATCCGGACGAGAAAAAAAATACGCGTAAGCTAATTTTCCATGAGAAATGAATATATGAAATTTCAAAACACTAGCATACACGGTTCTAAAGTTATGCTATGCATCACTTTTAGCATACATTACAATGGGCACAAATTACAAAAATGACAAAGGGCCATAACTCACAAAGTATTTTTCGGAATTTTGTCAAAAGTTAATCAGTTCATCTACTCATCACCACCAATATATTCACCAACTTTCAAGGCTCTAGCTCCAATAGGTTTTGAGATATCTTGCTGACAATATTTTATTAAAAAAATTTCAAAGGGCAATAACTCTTGAAAGGGGCATAATCCTGACGAGAAAAAAAATACGTGTCAGCTTATTTTCCATCAGAAATGCATATATGAAATTTCAAAACACTAGCATACACAGTTCTAAAGTTATGCTATGCATCAGTTTTAGCATACATTACAATGGGCACAAATTACCAAAATGACAAAGGGCCATAACTCACAAAGTATTTTTCGGAATTTTGTCATAAGTTAATCAATCTACTCATCACAACCAATCTATTCACCAACTTTCAAGGCTCTAGCTCCAATAGTTTTTGAGATATCTTGCTGACAAGATTTTATTAAAAAAACTTCAAAGGGCAATAACTCTTGAAAGGGGCATAATCCGGACGAGAAAAAAAAAATGCGCATCAGCTAATTTTCCATGAGGAATCCATATATGAAATTTCAAAACCCAAGCATACACGGTTCTAAAGTTATGCTATGCATCACTTTTAGCATACATTACAATGGGCACAAATTACCAAAATGACAAAGGGCCATAACTCACAAAGTATTTTTCGGAATTTTGTCAAAAGTTATTCAGTTCATCTACTCATCACCACCAATATATTCACCAACTTTCAAGGCTCTAAATCCAATAGTTTTTCAGATATCTTGCTGACAATATTTTATTAAAAAAATTTCAAAGGGCAATAACTCTTGAAGGGGGCATAATCCGGACGAGAAAAAAAATATGTGTCAGCTAATTTTCCATGAGGAATCCATAAATGAAATTTCAAAACCCAAGCATACACGGTTCTAAAGTTATGCTATTAGCATACATTACAATGGGCACAAATTACCAAAATGACAAAGGGCCATAACTCACAAAGTATTTTTCGAATTTTGTCAAAAAATAATCAGTTCATCTACTCATCACCACCAATATATTCACCAACTTTTAAGGCTCTAGCTCCAATAGTTTTTCAGATATCTTGCTGACAAGATTTTATTTAAAAAATTTCAAAGGGCAATAACTCTTAAAGGGGGCATAATCCGGACGAGAAAAAAAATATGTGTCAGCTAATTTTCCATGAGGAATCCATATATGAAATTTCAAAACCCTAGCATACACAGTTCTAAAGTAATGCTATGCATCACTTTTAGCATACATTACAATGGGCACAAATTACCAAAATGACAAAGGGCCATAACTCACAAAGTATTTTTCGGAATTTTGTCAAAAGTTATTCAGTTCATCTACTCATCACCACCAATATATTCACCAACTTTCAAGGCTCTAGCTCCAATAGTTTTTCAGATATCTTGCTGACAAGATTTTATTAAAAAAATTTCAAAGGGCAATAACTCTTGAAGGGGGCATAATCCGGACGAGAAAAAAAATACACGTCAGCTAATTTTCCATGAGGAATCCATATATGAAATTTCAAAACCCTAGCATACACGGTTCTAAAGTTATGCTATGCATCACTTTTAGCATACATTACAATGGGAACAAATTACCAAAATGACAAAGGGCAATAACTCACAAAGTATTTTTCAGAATTTTGTCAAAAAATAATCAGTTCATCTACTCATCACCACCAATATATTCACCAACTTTCAAGGCTCTAGCTCCAATAGTTTTTCAGATATCTTGCTGACAAGATTTTATTAAAAAAATTTCAAAGGGCAATAACTCTTAAAGGGGGCACAATCTGGACGAGAAAAAAAAATACGCGTCAGCTAATTTTCCATGAGGAATCCATATATGAAATTTCAAAACCCTAGCATACACGGTTCTAAAGTTATGCTATGCATCACTTTTAGCATACATTACAATGGGCACAAATTACCAAAATGATAAAGGGCCATAACTCACAAAGTATTTTTAGGAATTTTGTCACAAAATAATCAGTTCATCTACTCATCACCACCAATATATTCACCAACTTTCAAGGCTCTAGCTCCAATAGTTTTTCAGATATCTTGCTGACAAGATTTTATTAAAAAAAATTCAAAGGGCAATAACTCTTAAAGGGGGCATAATCCGGACGAGAAAAAAAATATGCGTCAGCTAATTTTCCATGAGGAATCCATATATGAAATTTCAAAACCCTAGCATACACGGTTCTTTAGTTATGCTATGCATCAAAAGCGTAACGGACGAACGAACCAGAACCAATATGCCCCTCCTACTTTTTCAAAGTTGGGGGCATAATAAGAAAGTTATTGTCAGAACACAAAAAAGGCCCTTTTTTACCTTTAACCTCTATGTATGACCTTGACCTTTCAGGTACCAAACTGGGTCATGCGTGCAACACATCATCTCATGGTGGTTAACATTTCTGCCTAGCAATTTCAAAATCCATCTAAAAATAAGAAAGTTATTGACCAAACACGAAAAAAGGCCCCTTTTTTACCTTTGACCTCTATGTATGACCTTGACATTTTAGGTACCAAACTGAATCATGCATGTAACACATCGTCCCATGATAGTTAACATGTTTGCCAAGTAACTTCAAATTCTATTTAAAAATAAGCAAGTTATTGACAAAACCCGAAAAAATGCCCCTTTTTTTTACCTTTGACCTCTAAGTATGACCTTGACCTTTGAGGTACCAACCTGGGTCATGCACGCAACACATCGCCTTATATTGGTTAACATTTCTGCCAAGTGATTTCAAAATCCATCTCAAAATAACAAAGTTATTGACCAAATACGAAAAAAAGGCCCCCTTTTTGACCTTTGACCTCTAAGTATGACCTTGACATTTGAGGTACCGACCTGCCTCGTGTGCACCACACATCGTCTCATGGTTGTTAATAATTATGCCAAGTAATTTTAAAATCCATCTCAAAATTAGAAAGTTATTGACCAAATATGAAAAAAGGCCCCTTTTTTGACCTTTGACATCTAAGTATGACCTTGACCTTTGAGGTCAGGCCTGGGGTCGAATACTTTCAAAAGTATTCAAATACAAATACAAATACTTTGCATTTCACGAATACAGAATACAAATAAAAATACATTTTTTATGAATGTATTCGAATGAGAATACAAATACTTTGCAAATGTATTTGAATACTTTTAGAATACTTTTGAATACATCCACTGGTGACTGTAGTAATGTTTGGGTCATTGACAGATACACATCTCTTTGTTTTCTCTGGAACAATTTAAGACACAATCAATGAAGGTGTGCAGGATCTTGTATGAAACAGGTCTTTGTAGTGTCTGGGGCATTTATCAATCAAAAGTTAATGATTGATGAATAACATAATCACCTAAACACCTATATAATTCTGACCCCCTTGAACCCCACTTTTGAACAGTAAAACTGGGGTTTACTGTAAACCCATTTTTCTTTATTGCGACTCTAAAATACAGATTGTGGGTACTCATTAGAACCACCTTATTAGATAATGTATCACTTTTGAAAATTCTGCTTGATTATTGTGATAACTTTTATAAATTTTATGATGCAAATTAAAGATGATGATCATAATTGGATACACATTATAAAGTCAGTTCAATGAATTAAATCTCTTGCCATGACTAATGAACTACTTTGTTTCATTTGTAATGTTCTCATTCATTGTTAGAATTTAGTCATATTGATGATTTTACTGTTCTGTTTAGTAGGTGCAATTTGACCTTTATGCAAAGAATAAATTAGTCAATGTAACCCAATGTAGGAAAGGGTTTTTTTGCCTGGTGGGGTGGGGAGATTTTGTCTGTATTTCCTTTGAGGTGGTTATAATGAGTACCCACAATCTATATTTGGAGCAGAAATAAGAAAAATATCACAATTTTTCATCATAACCCTTATCTGGCTGTTCACGACAACCCCTGTGTTTGCAAACAGTGTAGATCCAGATCAGATGGCTTCAGGATCTACACTGTTTGTTATTTAGTTTATGAATTTGTAGCAATAAATTACAAGTAATTTGATTGGTTGATAGACAGAAATGGGTGTGACTTATATGAATATAAAGCAAGAAAAGGGTTAAAATTTGTGTGTGTTTTTTTCAACGATAAAATTTACAATGTATTTTTATAGGTTTGTTTTCCTAACTGCTGAAACTAAATAAGGGATGTTATTGTGTTCTGTTTCTTGTGAGAAAAAAGTGTCAAAGGTGGCCAGTACATAATAAAATAATCAGTTTGCCCATTGACTTCTATTTCTACTTTGGGATTTCAGTTTTGCCTTCACTTTCATTTTAATACCTAGACAATTTTTTTGGGGGGTGTTTGATTTTTTAAATGTTATGAACAGAGAGGATGTTCTTATCAAACAAAGCTCTAACATCAATTTACAGTATTTGAAATTACATACAGGTGGGTAATTTGTAGGTTTTGCTTTGGCATGGCTCAGTTGTAAAAACACTATGTCTTGCCCCTCTATCTCTATATCCTGAGGCAATCTATTGGAAGATGACAAACAGGTAATGTTACAGATAAACTCATCAATGCCTACAGTGCCTTAAAAAGGGACCTTGGCAGTGTAGATTAAGATCATATGCCACAGAATATAGCGTTTGATCAAAGTGTACAGTACTTTCTAGAGATAAAATGTTTTAAAAAATGATAAAAAATAAGCAGACAGCTCATACATCGAAATGTATTTGTCTGATAATACAAATTGAAGAGTTCATTGGACATAAATGGGTAGCAGAAATCATTTTATGCAATAAGCACAAATCAGCCTAAAACAACATACAATGACAAATGGATAGAACAGACTAGAAATAGCCATGTGCCACAGTGATGGGCCATGATTGTGAGTAATTTGTGATTGAAGCAAGTGTTTCTGAATAAAAAAAAAATCTAATTGAGAAGAGATGTTAGTTTGTCACACCTCTCCCAGTGAGCAAATTATAATATCAGTATTGTTAAAAGTAATATAATTTCATAATAATGAACTGTTTGTCACCTTAAAAGTTTTATTTGTATCAATGCAACCAAATGAATCAATAAATATGCTTGGCTCCCTGTTATGTATTGTATTTAACCATCTAATAGAAAATTTCAGAAGTTCCTACCTCAGGAATCAAGGACTTTAGTGACATCAATTAAAACATTTATGTATTGTTTCATTTTTTTTCTGCAAAGTGCAAAAGTATTCATAATGTATTCTTAAAACTATTCATGAATACATGACTTTTGAAATGTATTCGAATATAAATACAAATACTTTTATTCTAAAAAATCCACGAATACAGAATACTTCACGAATACTCAAAAATGTATTCGAATAGTATTCGAATAAGAATACAGAATACAATTACCCCAGGTCTGTTTGAGGTACCGACCTGCCTCATGCGCATCACACATCGTCTGATGGTTGTTAATAATTATGCCAAGTAATTTTAAAATCCATCTCAAAATAAGAAAGTTATTGACCAAATACGAAAAAAAGGCCCCTTTTTTTTACCTTTGACCTCTAAGTATGACCTTGACCTTTGAGGTACCGACCTGCCTTATGCGCACCACACATCGTCTTATGGTTGTTAATATTTCTGCCAAGTAATTTTAAAATCCATCAAAAAATAAGAAAGTTATTGACCGGACACGATTTGCCCATACATATATACATACCAACAAACTTCCAAGCAAGATAATTCAAAAAGTATAAATGCGAGAGTTATAGTTGTTGCGCACTGCACGTCGTCTAATGCTGATTAATATTTATACGAAGTTTCGTGAAGATAGCTCTAACGATTTCAAGTTACAGAGCGGACACGAATGTGTGACAGACAGACGGACAGACGGACGGACAGACAGACAGACGGACAGACAGACGCCCGGGGGAAAAACAATATGTCTCTCCGAAAAAAAATTTTGGGGGGGGGGGGAGACATAATAACTCTATTCAATACTTTACTGTTTATATTTTGTTTATAAAAGCTACCACACTTTGGGATGCATCTGTTAACCATGTTTTATCATTTGACTAAAATCTCATTAACAGCACTAGTGTCATTACATACAGTAAACACTTCAATGGCTCAAACACTAATGGCTTGTGTACCATGGATGATTCAAACTCCTTGAATCACTATGGAAATTGCCCATAACTTCAGATATCAATATATCTAGGATACCGGTAATTTAGGGAGATTTTTCTTATCTTGAAAATGTATGTTGTGTGTACTTGTTAGAATCACCTCAGTAAGGCAATTCTAATGAGTACACACAACATACTTGTTTTTTCTTCTTTTTTATTTTGTTTTAGGGCACTTTCAAGATTATTTAACTCATATCGAACTGATCGTTAATCAGAGGTGGGTGAAAACCGGACGGCCCGGAGAAAAACCACCTGACAATCTGTTGCAGAACTTGGCATCTCACATATGACCCAAGCCAGGCTCGAATCCACAGCGGTGAGAGATCTAATGATTAAGAGACAGCACTTTTATCCACTAGGCCATGGAGGCCCGTTTCCTTTATTTGTATAAAAGATAAAAAAGTTATCGCTAAGTCATCCCCGTTATGCTTCCCGATCTGGTGCTCTGATTATCCCTGTCTCAAACAAGTTTTCTTGGTCCCAACGGTGCTCCAGCCATTGAAATTTGACAGTATTTCCCCACAGTAATGTGTAATATCATGTAGCAACATCACAAATGGTTGTCACACTGTCTATGACAATATAATGTTGCTATAAAACCTACTGCTAACTTTATTGGTAGAAAATTCAAAGACAAGAGGGCCCAGAGGGCCCTGAATCGCTCACCTGAGAATCAGTGTCTCTAGTACATTCTTGGCTCAAGGGCTATACTAGGTGAAGCTTCATACCAAATATCAAAGACCTGAGTCTTGTGGTTTCAGAGAAGAAGATTTTTAAATATTTTCCCTGTATAAGCCTATGAAAAACCAAAGGGCCCCAGGGATGGGAGCATTTTTGGCCCCAGGCCTATAATTTGAACAATCTTGGTAGAGGTCCACTGGATGAAGCTTCACACCAAATATCAAAGATCTGAGCCTTGCGGTTTCAGAGAAGAAGATTTTTAAAGATTTTCCCTATATAAGCCTGTGTAAAACCATAGGCCCCCAAGGCGGGGGCATTTTTGGCTCCGGGGCTTTAATTTGAACAATCTTGGTAGAGGTCCACTAGGTGAAGCTTCACATCAAATATCAAAGACCTGGGACTTGCGGTTTCAGAGAAGAAGATTTTTAAAGATTTTCCCTGTATAAGCCTATGTAAAACCAAAGATCCCCGGGGCGGGGGCATTTTTGGCCCTAGGGCTATAATTTGAACAATCTTGGTAGAGGTCCACTAGGTGAAACTTCACACCAAATATCAAAGACCTGGGCCTTGTGGTTTTAGAGAAAAAGATTTTTAAAGATTTTCCCTATACAAGCCTATGTAAACCCAAAGGCCCCTGGGGCGGGGGCATTTCTGAGCCAAGGGCCATAATTTGAACAATCTTGGTAGAGGTCCACCAGATGAAGCTTCATACCAAATATTGAAGACCTGGGCCTTTCGGTTTCAGAGAAGAATATTTTAAAGATTTTCCCTATATAAGCCTATGTAAAACCAAAGGCCCCTTGGGCGGAGGCATTTTTAGCCCCTAGGGCTATAATTTGAACAATCTTGGTAGAGGTCCACTAGATGAAGCTTCACACTAAATATCAAAGATCTGAGCCTTGCAGTTTCAGAGAAGAAGATTTTTAAAGATTTTCCCTGTAAAAGCCTATGTAAAACCAAAGGCCCCCGGGGCGGGGGCATTTCTGACCCAAGGGCCATAATTTGAACAATCATGGTAGAGGTCCACTAGATGAAGCTTCATACCAAATATCGAAGACCTGGGCCTTTCGGTTTCAGAGAAGAAGATTTTTAAAGTTTACATTTTAAAAATCTATTTTTAGCTCCTGTGACCTAGATTTGCAATGGACCGGAACCATTTGAACAACTTTGAAAGGGGACCACCTAAGGATTATTCCTGTGAAGTTTGGTTAAAATCTGATCAGCTGTTTAGGAGGAGATGTCATTTGAAGAAAAAGTTAACGCACGCACACACGCACTGACGCACACACGCACGACGGACGCCGGACAAAAAGTGATCCCAAAAGCTCACCTCGTCACTACGTGACAGGTGAGCTAAAAATGGTCAAATGATAAAAATATCTACTCCTTGTTATTTTATATGTAAAGTTTATGAAACTTGCCAAAG
The DNA here is from genome assembly GCA_963580285.1 of Lucinisca nassula. Classification (NCBI taxonomy): domain Eukaryota; kingdom Metazoa; phylum Mollusca; class Bivalvia; order Lucinida; family Lucinidae; genus Lucinisca; species Lucinisca nassula. Next base: position 109,506,443 of record OY757012.1, on the reverse strand, counting down.
GCTTGCTTCATAAATTCCATACCAAACAATCACTCTATGAGATGCTCTATATTTCAAAACTTTGTTATAATAAACAGAAATAATATGCAATAGGTTTTACCATATTTACTGCATGTATTTGCACAGACTGACCTAAGTAAACAATGCAGACCCTGATGAGAAGTTGCAGAATGCAGTATCTCATCAGGGTCTACAGTGTTTGCCACTCATTCAGCTACTTTTGGAGAAAACTTTTAGGCAACCAAAATGATAGCTGTTCAAATTTTAGAACTTGTATGGTAAGGAGTTGAGGTGTCTGGAAACTTAAGGTAAATACAGTCGAACTTCAATGGCTCGAACACCTTTAGGACCTCGAAAATCTGTTCGAGACAGGGGTAGTTCTAGCCACTGAGGGTTACTGCCAGGAGGCATAATGAGATACTTTTGGACATCTTTTCGGTGTCCAATAATGAAAATGTATGCTCTGTGTACTCATTAGAATCACCTCATCGAGGTGATTCTAATGAGTACAGACAGCATACATTTGCAAGATAAAAGACGAACATCTCCTAAATTATACCCCTCTATTTCTTATGTAGAGGATTTGCCTAGGGACTCAAGAACGGGTTCGACTCAGCCATGGTGAACGAGCCATCAGTGTCCGAGCCATTGAAATTCTACTACCGGGTATACGGTGGTGTATTTTACCTGTTTCACTCTCAGTCATAGATTCATCTACTCTTCTGGAACCATCCTTTTCTTTCCTAAAATAGAAATGTAACATACATGTAGTTTGTTTGTTTGATTTGATGTTTAATGTGCCCATCAACACTATATAGGTCATTTTGGAGACGTTGCTTCCAATTCTGTAGGACTTTTAACCCAAAATTGAGATGAAGTGACATCTCAAGCCCTATCGCCCAATGAAACCAATAGGGTTTTTAAGCATAGACGGTCCGACACTCTCACCGCTTTGCCTGTGCAGGCTTAGATCCACTAAAGCCGTTTACCAGTACTCGTGTGTGGGTCAGATTCAGCTCTGCGTGGAAGCATCATGCAGCCCATATATTTCTTCAAGCCCTGATGGGCGGGGCCGATTAGTAACATTGATATAATATTAATAACACAATACAAGAATCATACAAAAGCAATTTTGAAAAAAAATATAGTTAAATAGCACATAAAAATTCCTATGGTGTTTTAACGATTTTTGTTTCACTTTAATAATAACCTCACATATGTAGGAAGATCTTTTCTTTCCTTTAATACATGTAATTGAAAAATATCACTTTTAGATTTTAAGTTTTTTCTTTTCTTTTTTTTTCTTCTTCTCTTTCCTTTTTTCAAGAACATTTCACTTAAATAAGCCTATCAGACTTCGTTATATGTACCAAGTTTGGTCAGAATTCTGTGATCAGTTTAAGACATCACGAAAACACACCTACATAATTCTGACCCACTTGAACCCCACTGTTATATAGTAAAACTGGGATTTACAGGGGTAAACCATATTTTTCTTATTTCTGCTCTAAAATATAGATTGTGGGTACTCGTTAGAACCGCCTCAATGATAATCCAAAAACCAACTAGAAAAAGTGTCCATAGGACACGGATGCCCCCGCCAAATGCCATTCATAAGAAATATTACAAATGTACTTCAAATCAATCATAAATTATATTAAAATCATAAATGTAGGCGGTAGAGCAATGACAAAGTTTTTCTTAAAATAGCCACAATGACCTTGACCTTGAGGTCATGACTTTGAAAGTCAAAGCAACTTGAGATATTATCATAAGAAACAATTGGATGAAGTTCTATTAACAACCATCAATAAATATACGCACTAGAGCGATGACAAAGTTTTTCTAAAAATAGCCACAGTGACCTTGACCTTGAAAGTTGAAATAGCTCGAGATATTGTCATAAGGAACGTTTGTGTGAAGTTATACTGAAATTGGTGAAGAAATGTAAGCGCTAGAGCCATGACAAAGTTTTTCTAAAAATAGCCATAGTGACCTTGACCTTGAAAGTCAAACTTGCTCAAGGTATTGTCATAAGGAACATTTGTGTGAAGTTATATTGAAATCAGTGAAGAAATGTAGTCACTAGAGCGATGACAAATATTTTCTAAAAATAGCCATTGTGACCTTGACCTTGAAAGTTGAAATGGCTTGAGATATTGTCATAAGGAACATTTGTGTGAAGTTATATTGAAATCAGTGAAGAAATGTAAGCGCTAGAGTATGACAAAGTTTTTCTAAAAATAGCCACAGTGACCTTGACCTTGAAAGTGGAACTCGCTAGAGTTATTGTCATAAGGAACATTTGTGTGAAGTTATATTGAAATCGTTGAAGAAATATAGGCGCTAGAGTGATAACAAAATTTTTCTAAAAATAGCCACAGTCACCTTGACCTTGAAAGTCGAAATCGCACGAGATATTGTCATAAGGAACATTTGTGTGACGTTATATTGAAATCAGTTAAGAAATGTAGGCCCTAGAGCGATGACAAAGTTTTTCTAAAAATAGCCACAGTGACCTTGACCTTGAGGTAATGACCTTGAAAGTCGAACTCGCTCGAGATATTGTCATAAGAAACATTTGTGTGAAGTAATATTGAAATCAGTGAAGAAATGTAGGCGCTGGAGCGATGGCAAAGTTTCTCTAAAAATAGCCACAGTGACCTTGACCTCGAGGTCATGACCTTGAGAGTCAAACTCGCTCGAGATATTGTCATAAGAAACATTTGTGTGAAGTTATATTGAAATCAGTGGAGAAATGTAGGCGCTAGAGCGATGACAAAGTTTTTCTAAAAATAGCCACAGTGACCTTGACCTTGAGGTCATGACCTTGAAAGTCGAACTCCCTCAAGATATTGTCATAAGAAACATTTGTGTGAAGTTATATTGAAATCAGTGAAGAAATGTAGGCGCTAGAGCGATGACAAAGTTTTTCTAAAAATAGAAAAAGTGACCTTGACCTTGAGGTCATGACCTTGAAAGTAGAACTCGCTCGAGAGTTTTTTATAAGGAACATTTGTGTGAAGTTATATTGAAATTGGTGAAGAAATGTAGGCGCTAGAGCGATGACAAAGTTTTTCTAAAAATAGCCACAGTGACTTTGACCTTGAGGTCATGACCTTGAAAGTCTAACACATCAAGATTTTTTTATAAGGAACATTTGTGTGAAGTTATAATGAAATTGGGGAAGAAATGTAGGCGCTAGAGCGATGACAAAGTTTTTCTAAAAATAGCCTCAGTGACCTTGACCTTGAGGTCATGACCTTGAAAGTGGAACTCGCTCGAGATTTTTTTATAAGGAACATTTGTGTGAAGTTATGCTATATCCCCCCTCACAACTATGTTGTGCGAGGGGATAAAAATTTTACGAATGTACTTCAAATTAATCATAGAATATATGCATCAAGGGCAGATAATCCAAAAACCAAAAATGCAAGAGTTGTCTTCCTTGTTCATGACACAACGTCTTAGTGTGATGAATGCACCTGTGAAGTTTCATGAATATATTCCATATGGTTTGGGAGTTATGGCCCGGACACGGTTTACTATTTGGTACTAAGTCAAGGGCAGATAATTAAAAAAACAAAAATGCAAGAGTTGTCTTCCTTGTTCATGGCACATCGTCTCAGTGTGATGAATGCACCTGTGAATTTTCATGAATATATTCTAAACGGTTTAGAAGTTATGTCCCGGACATGGTTTACTATATGGTACTAAGTCAAGGGCAGATAATTCAAATACCAAAAATGCAAGAGTTGTCTTCCTTGTTCATGACACATCGTCTAAGTGTGATGAATGCACCTGTGAAGTTTCATGAATATATTCCATACGGTTCAGGAGTTATGGCCCGGACACGACATACCATTTGACTATATATGGATGTAAGTCAAGGGCAGATAATTCAAAAACTAAACAAGCAGGAGTTGTCTTCCTTGTTCATGACACATCGTCTCAGTGTGATGAATGCACCTGTGAAGTTTCATGAATATATTCCATACGGTTTAGGAGTTATGGCCCGGACACGGTTTACTATATGGTACTAAGTCAAGGGCAGATAATTCAAAAACCCAAAAAGCAAGAGTTGTCTTCCTTGTTCATGACACATCGTCTCAGTGTGATGAATGCAACTGTGAAGTTTCATGAATATATTCCATAAGGTTTAGGAGTTATGGCCCAGACACCGGACGAACGAATGAACGCACGGACGAACGGACAGGGGTAACACTTTATGCCCTTCCGGTATTCTCCGAATACGCGGAGGCATAAAAATGCAAGAGTTGTCTTCCTTGTTCATGACACATCGTCTCAGTGTGATGAATGCACCTGTGAAGTTTCATGAATATATTCCATACGGTTTAGGAGTAATGGCCCGGACAGGGTTTACTATATGGTACTAAGTCAAGGGCAGATAATCCAAAAACCAAAAATGCAAGAGTTGTCTTCCTTCTTCGTGACACATCGTCTCAGTGTGATGAATGCACCTGTGAAGTTTCATGAATATATTCCATACCGTTTAGGAGTTATGGCCCGAACACTGTTTACTATATGGTACTAAGTCAAGGGCAGATAATCCAAAAACCAAAAATGCAAGAGTTGTCTTCCTTGTTCATGACACATCGTCTCAGTGTGATGAATGCACCTGTGAAGTTTCATGAATATATTCCATACCGTTTAGGAGTTATGGCCCCGACACGGTTTACTATATGGTACTAAGTCAAGGGCAGATAATTCAAAAACCAAAAATGCAAGAGTTGTCTTCCTTGTTCATGACACATCGTCTCAGTGTGATGAATGCACCTGTGAAGTTTCATGAATATATTGCATACGGTTTAGGAGTTATGTCCCGGACACGGTTTACTATATGGTACTAAGTCAAGGGCAGATAATTCAAAAAACAAAAATGCAAGAGTTGTCTTCCTTGTTCATGACACATCGCCTCAGTGTGATGAATGCACCTGTGAAGATTCATGAATATATTCCATATGGTTTAGGAGTTATGGCCCGGACACAGTTTACTATATGGTACTAAGTCAAGGGCAGATAATTCAAAAACCAAAAACGCAAGAGTTGTCTTCCATGTTCATGACACATCGTCTCAGTGTGATGAATGCACCTGTGAAGTTTCATGAATATATTGCATACGGTTTAGGAGTTATGGCCCGGACACGATGTCGGGACAGACGGATGGACAAATGAACGGTCGGACAGGGGTAAAACTTAATGCCCTTCTGCTATTCTCCATACTTTTTTTTTTTTTTTTTTTTTTTGGTTTGGGTTTTACGGCCCTTTCAAGATTATTTCACTCATATCGAGCCGATCGTTAATCAGAGGTGGGCGAAAACCGGAGTACCCGGAGAAAAACCACCTGACCATCCGTTGCAGAACTTGGCGTCTCACACGTGGCCCGAGCGAGGCTCGAACCTACGGTGGTGAGAGACCTAATGACTAAGAGTCAGCGCTCTTATCCACTAGGCCACGGAGGCCCGTTATTCTCCATATAGGCGGGGGCATAAACAGGTATGGTATGAGTTGACATGTCCAAATATTTAGGATAAATAAGGTATTTATATCAGCTGGGCCACAACAACTGAAATGTGGTATTCCAGCATCTGCACTCATGGAAGACTCCAACAAGTTTGTGCATGAACATAGTAAATAAATACCATTTCCTGAATGCAGGTAGAGGCTATGGGTCAATGATCACCCATATAGCACCTAGCAAAGACTCTGACCAGCCTGCATGGATGCACATGCTGATCTAAGTCTTTGTTGGGTGCACATGCTCAAACTCAAAGACACCTTTTTGCTTGAAGTAGCCCATTTGATATACATGTACATGTAAGTGTTATGCCTAACAAAATTGTTTTGGGTATACAATGTATGACCATGGGGATATCTTATTTCTACCGACATTCCATATACAAGATACGATAAAACTTGTTGTTACAGCAATAAACAAAGCTTAAGCTCAAGCAGAAATGGATTAATGAAGTTTTCATGAATATTGTATGTAATACTCCAAGGAACAAATGTTGCGGATATTTGTCTTGGTGAGGTGATTCTTGCATCATCATCATCAACAGATTTTTTATTTACGTGTAGGTACAGGGGCAATATCCACATAAGTGCCCTTCCAGGTAGCTGGCTTGCTGCACTCATGGCGGATCTTACACCAGATCTCCAGGCTTGTCTATCATGAGGATAGAAAGCAGAGAGCTTCCATTCTCTGCAATGTCTTTCTGCCAGCTGCTTCCATGTCATCTTGGGCCTTCCAGGCCCCCGCTTTCCACTCTGTATGTCACAGGCAGTCCAGGCAGTCTTGACTGCACTAAAAATGTTCACAATGTATGTTTCTTGGAGTAATTAAGGGGAAAGAGCTATTTGGACTTAGGCCAATACAGTAGACCTTCGAAAAAAGAATTAAAAGGTCACAAAAGTATAAAGCAAATTATGCACCATCAACTCATCTTGCATACCTTAAAACTTTTCTTTTAACCATTCTTCTTTCCGAGTCAGTCTCTGATACATCATCTCTTAGAGATAACTGTGACTGATTAGCCTCACTGTTATACAGGCTAAAATGACCATTCTGTCGTGGCTGTACTCTAGAGGCCTCTATTCTCAGAGGGTCAACATCATGTTCAAACTCTCGGTTTTCTTTCCCAAAACGTAGGCCAGAATACTGTCAACATAAAACATATGTATAGTGAAACTGTTAAAACTCAAACACTGATGGCTCATTTACCATGGCTAATTTGAACTTGTTCTGGAGTACCTAGAGAAGTTTTTCTTGCACACCAGACAAGGAAATCCGTGATTTTACCCTGGGATAGAAATTTATGTTCTGACCCTGGTGTTACGACCTGGGCAACTAACATAAATGCGCTTCAATTCTATTCAACTGCCGGAACTACTTCCGCACTACTTTTATTTTGTAAACAATATACATGTACGAGCTGTCAAAACTAACCGGAGGTGTTGTGCAAGAAAAAGAATCCAATATGGGGTTCTGTTGTAGATGGGCGTTTCCAACCCTCGGGATGACCGTGCTGAGCGCAACCTCGGCGGTGCCTCGGTTCCGTTCAGCACAGTCATCCCTCGGGTTGGAAACGCTCATCTACAACAAAAACCCATATCAGATTCTTATATTCTTGCATACCAGATCAAGAAATCCATAGTTTTAGCTATGGATAGAAATTCTGTTCTAACCATGGTGTTCTTACCCAAAATGGAATATTCTCGTGTGATTGATAAATGCACTGGTTGAATACGACCTCATATGCGCTGTCGTTAAGTATGACGTCACAGCATGTTACGTGACGTAACTTAACATTCCTGTAGTGTCATCACAAAATGACAGACGTTGATAACCGAAGTGACTGCAGCATTAAAAATCCACGCTAAGAAATGGAAAGTATGCAAAAAAAAAAAAAAAATCCTATATCGGTATGAGGGTGGATAGAAAATTTTTTCTCTCAAGATCACTGTCCTGCATCACTCGGCAAGCTTCGTGATGCCGGACAGTGACCCTCGGGATGGATTTTTCCATCCATCCCTGACACCCATATCAAAGACCTGGGCCTTCTGGTTTCTTATATTCCATAGCTTCAGATATCCCTATATTTATATTGTAGTACATGTATAATTATCTCAATGAGGCAACTCTAATGAGGACACACAACGTACCTTTATTTTATAGTAAATCAACAACCTTTGAGAGTTCAAATTTCAAGCATGATGAGTCTATTCCAAATTTTAGGGGAGGCAAGTTTCAGATACATTTTGTCACATAATTTTGCAAATATGGTGCTAGTACAAATTCCAGCTGTTCCGACTACATGTCTTTTTTGTAACACAAAGTATATAATTAGGAAAAGAATTATAACTATATCGACCAATGTAAAATACCAGCAGAAGGGGATTTACCTAATAAAACATGATGGTCGAGTTCAATATTAAAAGTGCAGTCATGTCTCACTGCGTTTTGAAAGACTATACAGAAATTCAAAAATATATCCTTTAGTCATCTCCATTACTGTAACTTATTAATTGATTATCCTATATTACACAAGGTCAACCAATATTCAAAAATCATAAATCATGTTTTTAATTGCGTCAATTAATAAAATTGTCATTTATCAAGCAATTTCGTATTGTCCTAGTTACAGGTCCTCGATCCGCTGTATTGGCCTCGTGCCAATTAAGCAGACCTCGGACCTGTAACTGGGCCAATACGAAATTATTTGATTAATAACATTATATTACGTCTCATGGCCTGGCGCTATGATTAACCCTCTGTAGTTCAAACTATCCCAGATCTCGTACAAATTTTCATGGTCTCAAAGATATTTGAGCTATTGAATTTTGGCTGTAAATATTGGCCAGTGCATGCTTAAACCTACAATATGACCTGTGTGATCAGCAGACTCAGATCAGACAGTTGCCCCCCACCCATCGGGGCTTGGAGAAATAGATTGGGCTGCATGGTGCTTCCATGCAGAGCTTAACTTGACCACACAAGTACTGGTAAACCACTAAGGACTAAGCATGCCCAGGCGAAGTGGTGTGACTCTGACCGCCCAGTGCACATAAACATTTTGGTTAATTTGGGGGTAGGGCTTGAGATGTCATTTCATCTTGATGTTGGGTAAAAGTCCCACAAAATTGGAAGCAGCGTCTCCAAAATGACCTAAATAGTGTTGACAGGGATGTTAAGTAGAAGTAAAACAAAGATCAGGAATTGATACAATTAACTTACTCCATCCATAAAAGACACCAAAGGGAAAGAAATACAAACATTAAGCGACCAGACCATAATGGAAACCTAAACAAAGGAAGGCCATATGGACAGTTACTTTCCCACAAAATGGCCATATGGCCATCCAAAATTAAAAGACACAAGTGATACACACAGTAAGTAACAAACAACAACATAAATAAATCGCCACAGAAGAGCCGCCTTGGAACGGTCAGTGGAAGATTTCCACTGGGGGGCTTAAATCGATTTTACGTGGCCACAATCCTCGCCCTTACTTCCGTCGCGATTTAGACAAATAATTTGTTCAGTCCGCATGATGGCCTCCTAACTCATCAGTGCAACATCTCCGTGAACACAGAAATCAAAGAACCACAGAGGTGAGACAACGGTGAGGACTCGACAGCAAGAAACCACTGAAATGCTGGAGCAAAAGAAAACCAACAGTTAGACTCCGATGAGCCCGACCAGAGACAGAGCATCAGGCACCAACCAACATTATCTCTTTAATTTTCAATAAGCCTTTACGTTGGAGCCGTCATAGAATCTGAGGCCTGACCCACCGGCGTGCAATTAAAGAGGGAAGCAAAGTTGCCAACCGTGATTGGGTTAACTACCATGCATGCAGTCTGTCGTATAATATCCATGTTGTACCCAATCTTTTTATATCGAAGAATGATTTTACGAAATTGGGTGCTGAAGTCATTGCGGTTATATATTATTCTGAATTTATATACTAAGTCACCATAAAATTCGGGTTCCGATAGACCTTGTTGCAGAACCTCAATTCAAACAAACAAATCAGATCAGACTGCAAATGTAAAAGTAGAGGTATTTTACTATCCAAGCAGTGAATACAGAGGTGCTGATCAGATTGTGCAGATGTGCACTGATCAGCACGTCTGTTGATCTCATAATGTGACTCACATACATGTATTTTTCTTATTTATTTACTGCCCTTTCAAAATTATTTCACATATTCTAAGACGATAATTAATCAGAGCAGAGCTCTCGGAAACGTAGGATTCTGCGTATTTTATGCCAATTTTTTGCCGTTGTACTCGTAAATTTCACTATCGCAGATTCTTATGTACGCATGTTTTTATTGCGACACGCGTCAAAATTACAGAAGCGGTAAAATCAGAAGCTGATTTAGGCCGCTTATGCAATACCAGCAAAAGATCAAATGCGGCGCCGCTTTTTGTGTTGAAAGCACACATGCCACATATTGACAGGTATTTTTGCAAGTGGTCAGTCAGTTTGCAGCACATGTTAAAAATGATTGTACCTTTTTCATCTCGCCGCGCCAATCCCTGTGTAATTACGGATTACAATTAATTAGTTTACTGATTGATGTGAGCATGAACCATCAACGGATTAACATTAGTCGGTAAAATATCACATGTTTAGATAAACCAGGGTTACGGAGAAGACGATATAATTGACGAATTACCAATGTCATGTATTTTCGCGACTACACGATCATACTTTTTATCGCTCGGTCAAAGAGTGTTTGGATGTTTACTGGTGACATAAATGTCTGTAATTCTTCTTTAACAATTACAGGAAGTCAGACTTAGTTAGGATGCTTGCCCTACGTATTTGTTCTCAAAATTATGAGCTAGTGTCACGTATTTGAATTTGAAAGCACAAACATTGCTGTATGGAATGCTTCTTTCCTGATCTGGGTTTACATTTACATTATATCTGTTGCTGTCCTAACATTATTTGGCTAGAAGTGATAATAAATCTGAGCATGTTCTTTTGTTTGTTTTTTTTTTTTTTTTTGTGTTTTTTTTTGGGGGGGGGGGGGGAGACTGGGTTTTACTGGGGTATACATTATTTTCCGAATATTTCTACAAAACATCAAATTGTGGCTGCCTCTTAGACACATCAGTGAAATAGTTCTAACTAGTACCAACAATCTGTGTGTGTGTGTGTGAATTCGGGTTTAACGTCGCTTTCAACAATTTTTCAGTCATATCACGACGGTGTCTGGTTGCGACAGGGAGCTCATTGCTCACGTTTATAGTGCTGCCTCACTGAAGTATCATGTCCCAGACACATTACATGATACCACACCCAGTCACATTATCCTGACACTGGATCGACCAGTCCTAGTTCTACCCCGTAAATCTGAGTGCCAAGCGAGGAGCAGCTAGTACCATTTTTAACGACTTTGGTATGTCGCGGCCCGGGATCGAACCCGAGACCTCCCGTTCCCCGGAGCGGACACTACCAACTGAGCTATCGGGGCCGGTACCAACAATCTGCATGTCAGTTATTTATATGGATGTGTAGCCTGATAATAAGAAATTTTTGTCTATGATCTATGCGCAATCAAGATCAGAACCTCAACTTTTTATATGGGAATCCAACTTTTTACCTGGGAATCCAACTTTTTACAAGGAAGGATTCCTGGAATCCTGTTTTCAAAATCCTAGTGAGAGCTATGCAGAGGTGGCCAAAAACTGGAATACCCAGAGAAAAACTACTTGACTTTCAGTCCCAGAACTTGGCGTCTCACATGTGATCCGAACTTAGCTCAAATCCAATTATTAAGTCAGCACTCCTATCCATTAGGCCACAGAGGTCCATTGGCTCATATACATCAAATGTATACATTTTAGTCCCTTTAGTACTCTACTCATTATTATAATAATGCAGTTTTGGTTATAACATGGCCAGGTCTGCCTCCCAAATTGTCATTTTACTATAATTTTTATATATAAACATCCCTTTAAACATGGTTCACTAACTTCACTTTTAACATGATCCTGTTCTATGCATCCCAAACATAACGTTATAAAGGGACTGCCCTGTATTTTATCAATTATTTTTAAAAATAGCACAAATGAGCATAGCATCAGGATAACAAGTCTGTGTAATGAACACCCCTCTAAACTCCACTTTATATAGAGAAAACAGCTGCTGTTTACAGGAGTATGTGTATACATTATTTTTTTCTTATTTCTGCTCCAAGACATACGTTAACCAATACAGAGAATATTCATTCAGCATTCACAGACACCAGAATGTTGATGGGGACATTAAACCTCAAATCAAACAAACAAAACCAACATTTGAATTAGTGGATCTGAAAAAGATGACTGGTTGGGAAATTATTGCACACTACAAGAGCATTACTTTTAACTTTTGAATCTCTAGTCACAAAGTACACCTTGATTTTGTTTGTTTGATTGATTTGAGGTTTAACGTCCCGTCAACACTGTAAAGGTCATTAAATTACACCTTAAATCATTAATTTCTTTTATTTATGTTTTTTTTTTTTTCAAACTTATTACCGGTCTTCTTGCATCTATGTCTTCAACATTTTGTCTTTCAACCGGGGATTCTTCTAGTGGTATCCTTGCTCTGGGTACTGCAGAGGCTTGACCAGATCCTCCTGTGAAAAAAGGAAAAGCTTTGTCCCAGATAAGGAGTAATGAAGAAAATTTGGATGTTTTTTATATTTCTCCATCAAAACAATATAAGCCTGTGCATAACAATACCTACAAGACCGTGCAACTAGCATCTACTCAAATCAACCTGCTCTCCGATCCACTATGACAAAAGGTTTTGATTATATATATGTCTCTTTGCATAGATATTAGCCAATAGTACATGCAGGTACATGCAATCAGGGAAGACTCTGATCAGACTGCACAAATGCACAGGCTGATCTGAGTCTTCGGTAGTCGCTGAAGACTTCCTGTAGATTTTGCCATGTGCTGGCTCATAGGTTGTGGGTACTTGTTAGACTTGCCTCAATTCTAACAAGTACATGTACCCACAACATGTGTTCCTAGCAATAAACTTATTCCTTAATAAGGCCCCCGTCCATCGGGTCTTGAAGAAATAGATGGGCTGCATGATGCTTCCATGCAGAGCTGAAACCGACCCGCATATGAGTACTGGTAAACAGCTTAGTGGATCTAAGCCTGCCCAGGCAAAGCGTTGCGAGTTAGATGGTCCATGCTTATAAACCCTATTGGTTTCATTGAATGGCAGGGCTTGAGACATTAAACCTCAGATCAAACAAACAATTACCACTTTCAAGGCTACATGTAATTCAGCAGATAAACAAATTGTTGATATTTTTTCTTTCTTTTTCCCAGAAAAGGGACTTGACATCTCATGCAAATTGTCTCCTATGGGGACAATTTTCATGAGATGTCAAATCCTGTTTTAAATCAGAAAAACATTTAAAAATGTTGTCTGCTGAAAATACCCAGCATGCAGAGCATTAATTATTGTTGTTACTCTTCATCTGTATCTTTGTCTGAGAACTTGATACATGTATTAACGGTAAGGGGTATAACTTCAGGGCAGGTAACTCAACAGACAAGAGGGCCATGATGGCCCTGAATTGCTCACCTGAATCCAAGATGTTTCAAAGCTTATGGAAATGAAGGATTCACTGCTTTAAGGAGATGTGGACCAAAGACTTTTATCTTTGGAGGCTATTTTTCATTGTAGTGGAATTTGAAGGTTTTTCTATTTTTAGCTCTGGTGGACATTTTGTTTAACGGAGCGGAACAATTTAGGCAATTTTGAAAGAGGGTCACTCAAGGAACATTCCTGGGAAATTATTTTCAAATCGGGCCATTTGCCTAGGAGGAAATGTCATTTAAAGGTTTTTCTATTTTTTGCTCTGGTGGCCATTTTGTTTAACGGAGTGGAACGATTTAGGCAATTTTAAAAAGAGGGTCACTCAAGGAACATTCCTTTGACATTATTTTCAAATAGAACAATTTGCCTAGGAGGAGATGTCATTTAAAGGTTTTTCTATTTTTAGCTCTTGTGCCCATTTTGTTTAACTAAGCGGAACCATTTAGGCAATTTTGAAAGAGGGTCACTCAAGGAACATTCCTGTGAAATTATTTTCAAATCAGGCCATTTGCCTAGGAGGAGATGTCATTTAAAGGTTTTTCTATTTTTAGCTCGGGTGGCCATTTTGTTTAACGGACAGAACGATTTTGGCAACTTTGAAAGAGGGTCACTCAAGGAACATTCCTTTGAATTCTTTTCAAATCGGGCCATTTGCCCAGGAGGAGATGTCATTTAAAGGTTTTTCTATTTTTAGCTCTGGCGGCCATTTTATTTAACGAAGCAGACCGATTTAGGCAATTTTGAAAGAGGGTCATTTAAGGAACATTCCTGTGAAATTATTTTCAAATTGGGCCGTTTGCCTAGGAGGAGATGTCATTTAAGGTTGTTTTTTTTTATTTTTAGCTCTGGTGGCTATTTTGTTTAACGGAGCAGAACGATTTAGGCCATTTTGAAAGAGGGTCACTCTAGGAACATTCCTGTGAAATTCTTTTCAAATCGGGCCATTTGCCTATGAGGAGATGTCATTTAAAGGTTTTTCTATTTTTAGCTCTGGTGGCCATTTTATTTAATGGAGCGGAACGATTTAAACAATTTTGAAAGAGGGTCACTCAAGGAACAATCCTGTGAAATTATTTTCAAATAGCGCCATATGCCTAGGAGGAGATGTCATTGAAAGGTTTTTCTAATTTTAGCTCTGGCGGCCATTTTGTTTAACAGAGCAGAACGATTAAGTCAATTTCGAAAGAGGATCACTCAAGGAACATTCCTGTGAAATTATTTTCAAATCGGACCATTTGCCTAGGAGGAGATGTCATTTAAAGGTTTTTCTATTTTGGGCTCTGGCGGTCCATTTTATTTAGCGGAGCGGAACGATTTAGGAAATTTTGAAAGAGGGTCACTCAAGGAACATTCCTGTGAAATTATTTTCAAATCAGGCCATTTGCATAGATGTCATTGAAAGGTTTTTCTATTTTTAGCTCTGGCAGCCATTTTGTTAAACGGAGCAGAACGATTTAGGCAATTTTGAAAGAGGGTCACTCCAGGAACATTCCTGTGAAATTCTTTTCAAATCGGGCCATTTGCCTCGGAGTAGATGTCATTGAAAGGTTTTCCTATTTTTAGCTCTGGCAGCCATTTTGTTTAACGGAGCAGAACGATGTAGGCAATTTCGAAAGAGGGTCACTCTAGGAACATTGCTGCGAAATTCTTTTCAAATCGGGCCATTTGCCTAGGAGGAGATGTCATTTAAAGGTTTTTCTATTTTTAGCTTTGGTGGCCATTTTGTTTAACGGAGCGGAACGATTTAGGCAATTTTGAAAGAGGGTCACTCAAGGAACATTCCTGTGAAATTATTTTCAAATCGGGCCATTTGCATAGGAGGAAATGTCATTTAAAGGTTTTTCTATTTTTAGCTCTGGCAGCCATTTTGTTTAACAGAGCAGAACGATTTAGGCAATTTTGAAAGAGGATCACTCTAGGAACATTCGTGTAAAATTATTTTCAAATCAGGCCATTTGCCTAGGAGGAGATGTCATTTAAAGGTTTTTCTATTTTTAGCTCTGGTGGCCATTTTGTTTAACGGAGCAGAACGATTTAGGCAATTTTGAAAGAGGGTTACTCAAGGAACATTCCTTTGACATTATTTTCAAATCGGACCATTTGCCTAGGAGGAGATGTCATTTAAAGGTTTATCTATTTTTAGCTCTGGCGGCCATTTTGTTAAACGGAGCGGAACGATTTAGGCAATTTTGAAAGAAGGTCACTTAAGGAACATTCCTGTGAAATTATTTTCAAATCGGGCCATTTGCCTAGGAGGAGATGTCATTTAAAGGTTTTTCTATTCATGGCTCTGGAGGCCATTTTGTTTAACGGAGTGGAATGGTTTTAGGCAATTTTGAAAGCGGGTCATCCAAGGAACATTCCTGTGAAATTATATCAAAATTCATTCACTGGTTTAGGAGATATGGTTTGAAGAAAAAGTGTACACATGGACGCAAGCACGGACGGACGCAGGCACGACGGACAAAAAGTGATTCCTGGGACCCAAAAGCTCACCTCTTCACTACGTGACAGGTGAGCTAAAAACAGCCCCCGCCCATTGGGGCTTGAAGAAAAGATGGGCTACATGATGCTTCCATGCAGAGCTAAAACCGACTGCACACAAGTACTGGTAAAAAGCTTACAGGCTCTAAGCCTGCCCAGGTAAAGCAGTGTGAGTCGGACCGTCCATGCTTATAAATCCTATTGGTTTTTATTGAACGACAGGGCTTGAGATGTCATTTCATCTCAATGTCAGGTAAAAGTCGCACAAAATTGGAAGCAACATCTCCAAAATGACCTATACAATGTTGACGGGGACGTTAAACTCTTAATCAAACAAACAAAAACTCATCAGAAAAACAAACAGGAAACTTTGGTCAAAGGTAGAAAAAAGTTTCTTCTTAACCCTTTCAACCCTGTAGACTGACAAAGTTTCCTATGCAAACAGCTTAGATCCAGAAAAGATGGCTCATAAAGAATGGTCTCATCAGGTTCTACACTATTCACTGGTCTGTGAATGATTTTGACTGAAACCCCCACTGGCACCAATGGATGAGTCTATATTCAATACCAGAAGAATCAACTTTAAACATCAGCAATGCAATTTTTTGAAGGAGTGAAGTTGAAATGATTCCAGCTGTTCAAACCACTGTTAGGTTAACAAACTCGACAGTGTTAACTATTAAGCATGTATACTGACTGTGGTTTATGTTTTACACAACAGCTTAATTAGCTCTGAACAACCAGACCCTGGCTGGGTAACCCAGCCTGTTCAATTAGTTTCCAAGTACATATAGATAACTAGAATCTGAATGTTACCAGGTATGGGACTGGATATACCTCTCATATTTTCTGCTATTTTTATAGGGAGGGCCCAAAGACCACTTTTTGTGACTTCCAGTTTGCGATTTTGTAATTTTGCCATTCACAAAGTGGGCCTACTCTTATAAAGAGGATGCTCATTAATCATTAATCAAACAGTGCTGATCCAGATCAGACTGCCCCTGAAGAAGCAGTCAGATCCCAGATCAGACTCCTTTTTTGGGGATGCCTCTGTGGCGCAGTGGTTAAGGACGTCAGCCACTGCAGTGCTAGGCGACGTCGCCGCATCTGTGCGTGGGTTCGAATCACGGTCAGAGAACGATTTAATTACCCCTGATTGTGTCTCCACTATGGTTGTAAAGACGAAAAGTCGCTTCCATAACTGAGAGAATTAATCAATCCCGGAAAAAGCGAAATAAAATAGTTACAAATAAATCCCTATATACAGAGTGTACTGCAGTGCCGGATAGCCTTATATGCGCTATATGAGCATCCTTTTTTGGAGATGCCTCTGTGGCGCAGTGGTTAAGGACGTCGGCCACTGCAGTGCTAGGCGACGTCGCCGCATATGTGCGTGGGTTCGAATCACGGTCAGAGCACGATTTATTTATCTCTGATTGTGTCTCCACTATGGTTGTAAAGACGAAAAGTCGCTTCCATAACTGAGAGAATTAATCACAATCCCGGAAAAAGCGAAATAATCAGACAAGGCCTTTTCTGTTTGCAAGAAGCTCAATCATTTTCTAACTGAATTTCAAAAGGATAACCAAAACTGACACTCCTAAATTTCGAAATGGACCACTGCTATACATGTATATTGTGAGGAAGATTCCATTCAGTTCATGTCAGTGAAAAGCACATTCAGTTCATGGGTAAATCATAATTAATTTACATATCTCACCTGTGACTGAATGGGAAGTGTCTGGTAGATGTGAAGACAGACTGGTATTCTGGGAACTCTGTTTACTTCTTTCATGGCGGATAAGACGGCCCAGATCTTCAAAGATACAGAGAAAACATTATTATTATTAGAACACACCCATATGAGATAATGCTTTCTTTCACAGGTACAAAAAGGGGGAATCCTTCACATTGCCAACCAGTTCTTAGCAGCTTCTAGCTCTCTATCCTTACCATAATGACCCTAAGAACTTTGATAGATAGGCCTAAGCAAACAGGGCAGATGCAGATCAGACTGCTCCTAAAGAGCAGTCTGATCAGGGTCTACACTGTTTGCCATTCCTTCCACACCTTTTAGACTCCTTGCTGCATCATGCCACAAATTTGTTAAAAGTTTTGGAGAATTACAGCAAGTTCTCAAGGTGTCCAAACTTTAAGGTTTTTAATGGTGTATTTGCAAGTTTATGCCATCTCCCAGAGAAAAGAAGTAAAGAGATAGGAGACATGGTAGAAGAGAGGGTCAACCAAGGAATATTCCTGTGAAATTATTTATATATTATGCCAGTGGTAGGGATTGTCCAATGAGATTTTTCACTTTTTTTTATTTTATCTTTAGCTCTGGTGGAGGTCTTGTTCAGCAGACAGGAACCCTTTAAGCAAGTTTGGTACCCATTCCTGTAAAATTATTTCAAAATCCGTCCACTGGTTAAGAAGGAGCAGTCGTTTAAAGATTTTATTTCTATTTTTAGCTCTGGCAGTCATCTTGTTAATCTGAACAGAATGGTTGGGCAATTTTGGTAGAGGGTCACCCAAGAAATATTCCTGTAAATTTCAAAATCCGTTCACCGGTTTAAGAGGAGATGTCTTTAAGTACATGTATAATGTTGACAGATGAGAAACTGTTTTCTATTTTAGCACTGGTGGCCATCTTGTTCATCCGAGCAGAACCGTTTGGGCAATTTTGGTAGAGGATCACCCAAGGAATATTCCTGTGAAATTATTTTGAAATTGGGCCAGTTGCCTAGGAGATGGCATTTTAAGGGGTTTTATTTTTTTCATCTTTTTTCTATTTTAAGCTCTGGTGACCATCTTGTTCAGCTGACTGGGACCATTTAGGCAATTTTGGTAGAGGGTCACCCAAGGAACATTTCTGTAAAATTATTTCAAAATCCGTTCACCAGTTTAGGAGATGTCTTTTAAGTAAATTGTTGACAGATGCATCACACACGACGTACTTCAAGCAGTCACAAAAGCTGGCCATGTCACTACATGATAGGTGAGCTAAAAAGAGCCATCCTCACCTAAAAACAAGCATTTGGCAAACAAATGAAGAGGAAAAAGGGCCGTAACTCCCATAATATTTTATGGATTTTGCTCTTAATTGAATTTGTTTGTTTGTGTTGAATTTTTACATTCCTGTCAACACTATTTTATGTCATTCTGGACATTGATTCCAATGTTCTGGGACTATTACACGACACTGACTCAAACCCTACTGCCGAAAGAAACTGCCAGGGTTTAAGGTGCAGTCTGACTTGCACCACTTTTCCTGGACAGGCTTTGATCTAAGCGGTTTACCAGTACCCAAGTTTGGTCTGTTTTATCTGTGTGTGGAAGCACCATGAAGCCCATTTCTCCATGCCCAGAGGTTGAACTTTACCTATATTTTATGATTACACCTGTGCATAAAATACATGTATGAACCCAATACACTAAGGTTTTACTAGAAATCAAATGGAGACCATTTTGCATACATACAGATGGAACACTGAAGTTGATAAAGGGAAATAACTCCCAAACTAATTGGTGGATTTTACCCCAAAATCATTCCTGACCTATATTTTATGATTATATATATTTTCTTGAGAACAAAACCATTACATCAAACGGAAACCATTTTTTGTATCCACAGACAGATAGCATGGATACAATATGCCCCTCACTGAAAATGGTGGAGGCATAAGAAAAACCATCACCTCACCCAAGTTGACCCAAGGCAATTACGTCAAAAACACCCTTTATCCAAACAATAATGTTTAGAAAAAAAATCCATATTATAAAACCGTGCAGTAACAAATAGGTTTATTACCAAGCAAAAGTGCTTTTCACTGACATGACCATGGCCCAGCTGTTCAAAGCCTTGTTAGCTTAACAAGCTCACTAGCAGTCAAAATGTTGTCTGTTCTAGCAAGTACAATGTCTTAAATTTTGGAATTTTTGCTGAAAAAAATCTGAGGAGCAAAAGCTACTCACATTTTTTTCAGCAAAAACATTAGTATATTTGCCACAGTAAATGATAAAAATTTCAACAATTCGTTAACTAACGACGTTAGTTTTCAACAACTGGCCCCACATGTGTACCTTTCTTAAACTCCTCTAACTTTGTATCGGGAACATGAGTATAGCCCAGTTTGGAGAGTTCATCTCTAATCTCATCATCAGTGAAGTCCAGACTGTCATCCATGTCTCACAGCTTACTGAAATTTATAAATACACAGCATGTGAACATGTCCTTGAAATGAACACCACCCCACTAAACCCAACTTCATACAGAGAATTAACTGGGTTTTTTCTGGGGTATATGTTTTTCTTATTTCTCCTCCAAGATATAGATTGTGGGTACTCGTTAGAACCGCCTCAATGAGGCGGTGCTAATGATCACCCACAACCAATATTTGCAGTATAAATAAAAAAAATATTACAGATTTCATCAGAAAAGTAGCCATTTTGGAGATGTAAAAAAGCACTATGTCACTCTGTTGTGTTATCGTAATGCAATGAAGTGGTTATAATGTAACGTCTTATAAGACACTATTATATCAGACCAGCCCTAAAAACATTTTGTTTCTAGTTTGCAGTTGCCGACCAATGAAGTTTCATAGGGAAGATAGGAACACATATTTTTTTCTGCAAAATGTAAATATAGCCCAAATACATTTACAAAATGCTTATAAACCCTATTGGTTTCATTGGGTGACAGGGCTTGAGATGTCATTTCATCTCAATGTCGGGTAAAAGTCCCTTAAAATTGGAAGCAATGTCTCCAAAATGACCTATACAGTGTTGACGGGGATGTTAAACCTCAAACCAAACAAATCAAATCACACATTGTTACAGTAATTACCCATAGTAATGAAATAACAACATCCTACACTTTGAACAAATCTTCCCCAAAGTACCCAGAACCTACAGGTTGAAAGGCAAAGAGTGAAGACACAGGTCTGACTGCTCCTTTGAGCAGTCTGATCCAGCTCTGCACTTTTGCTCAGTCCTGTTTCTCCTTTAATAGTACTATTTAATTAATGGTGATCTGTTTCATAGTAACTTTACTTATTTGAAGAAAAAAAATGTGTTCCCAATTGGCCAAACAAGAGGGCCATGATGGCCCTGGATCGCTCACCTGATCCATAGTGTAACAAGTGGGCCCCAGAGAGGGCCATTATTGGCCCCAGGGTTTTAATGTGCATAATGTTGAGGGAGGTCTTAAAGGTGAAGCTTCATACCAAACATCAACAAAGGCTATAATTAGAACAATCTTGGCAAAGGTCCACTAGATAAAGCTACACATCAAATTTCAAAGACCTGGGCCTTGCAGTTTCAGAGAAGAAGATTTTTTTTAAAGATATTCCCTACATAAGCCTATGCAAAACCAAATGGCCCCAGGGCTATATAAAACTATGTAAAAACAAAGGGCCCCGGCCCGGGGTGGGGGCATTTGTGGCCCCAGGGCTATAATTTGAACAATCTTGGTAGAGGTCCACTAGATAAAGCTCCATACTAAATATCAAAGGCCTTGGCCTTGCAGTTTCAGAGAAGATTTTTAAAGATTTCCCTATATAAGTCTATGCAAAACCAAAGGGCCCCGGAGCGGGGACATTTTTGGTACCAGGGCTATAATTTGAATAATTTTGATAGAGGTCCACTAGATGCAGCTTCATACCAAATATCAAAGACCCAGGCCTTGTGGTTTCAGAGAAGAAGATTTTTGAAGATTTTCCCCATGTAAGTCTATGTAAAACCATAGGGCCCCAGAGTGGGGGCATTTTTGGCCCCAGGGCTATAATTTTAACAATCTTGGTAGAGGTCCATTAGATGCAACTTCATACCAAATTTCAAAGTCCTGGGCCTTGTGGTTTCAGAGAAGATTTTTAAAGATTATCCCTATATAAGTCTATGTAAAACCAAAGGGCACCGGGACGGGGCCACTTTTGGCCCCAGCACTATAATTTGAATCATCTTGGTAGGGGTCCTTTAGAAGAAGCTTCATACCAAATATAAAAGACCTAGGCCTTGTGGTTTCAGAGAAGAAGATTTTTAAAGATTTTCCCTATATAAGTCTATGTAAAACCAAAGGGCCCCTGAGCGGGGGCATTTTTGGCCCAAGGGCTATAATTTGAACAATCTTGGTAGGGGTCCACTAGATGAAGCTTCATACAAAATATCAAAGTCCTGGGCCTTGCGGTTTCAGAGAAGAAGATTTTTAAAGATTTTCCCTATATAAGGTCATGTAAAACCAAAGGGTCCCAGTCGGAGGCTTTTTTTGCCCCAGCACTATAATTTGAACAATCTTGGTAGGGGTCCACTAGATAAAGCTTAATTCCAAATATCAAAGTCCTGGGCCTTGCAGTTTCAGAGCAGAAGATTTTTAAAGATTTTCCCTATATAAGCCTATGTAAAACCAAAGGGCCCGGCGGCGGGGACATTTTTGGCCTCAGCACTATCATTTGAATAATCTTGTTAGGGGTCTTTTAGATGAAGCTTCATACCAAATATAAAAGACCTAGGCCTTGTGGTTTCAGAGAAAAGGATTTTTAAAGATTTTCCCTATATAAGTCTATGTAAAAACAAAGGGCCCCTGAGCGGGGGCATTTTTGGCCCAAGGGCGATAGTTTGAACAATCTTGGTAGAGGTCCATTGGATGAAGCTTCATTCTAAATATCAAAGTCCTGGACCTTGCGGTTTCAGAGAAGAAGATTTTTAAAGATTTTCCCTATATAAGTCTATGTAAAACCAAAGGGCCCCTGAGCAGGGGGATTTTTGGCCCAAGGGCTATAATTTGAACAATCTTGGTAGGGGTCCACTAGATGAAGCTTCATACAAAATATCAAAGTCCTGGGCCTTGCGGTTTCAGAGAAGAAGATTTTTAAAGATTTTCCCTATATAAGCCTATGTAAAACCAAAGGGCCCCAGGTGGAGGCTTTTTTTGCCCCAGCACTATAATTTGAACAATCTTGGTAGGGGTCCACTAGATAAAGCTTAATACCAAATATCAAAGTCCTGGGCCTTGCAGTTTCAGAGCAGAAGATTTTTAAAGATTTTCCCTATATAAGCCTATGTAAAACCAAAGGGCCCGGGGGTGGGGACATTTTTGGCCTCAGCACTATCATTTGAATAATCTTGTTAGGGGTCTTTTAGATGAAGCTTCATACCAAATATAAAAGACCTAGGCCTTGTGGTTTCAGAGAAAAGGATTTTTAAAGATTTTCCCTATATAAGTCTATGTAAAAACAAAGGGCCCCTGAGCGGGGGCATTTTTGGCCCAAGGGCGATAATTTGAACAATCTTGGTAGAGGTCCAATGGATGAAGCTTCATTCTAAATATCAAAGTCCTGGACCTTGCGGTTTCAGAGAAGAAGATTTTTAAAGATTTTCCCTATATAAGGCCATGTAAAACCAAAGGGCCCCGGAACGGGGGCATTTTTTGCCCCAGCACTATAATTTGAACAATCTTGGTAGGGGTCCACTAGATAAAGCTTAATACCAAATATCAAAGTCCTGGGCCTTGCAGCTTCAGAGCAGAAGATTTTTAAAGATTTTCCCTATATAAGCCTATGTAAAACCAAAGGGCCCGGGGGCGGGGACATTTTTGGCCTCAGCACTATCATTTGAATAATCTTGTTAGGGGTCTTTTAGATGAAGCTTCATACCAAATATAAAAGACCTAGGCCTTGTGGTTTCAGAGAAAAGGATTTTTAAAGATTTTCCCTATATAAGTCTATGTAAAACTAGAGTGTTCACAAGTTTTTTCTTTAATTTGACCTACTGACCTACTTTTTGACCCGAAAAGACCTTTATTCAAACTTAGCCAAGATATTGTCACAATGACCATTCTGAGCAAGATTAATGATTTAACCAAACTTGTGGCCTCCTGAGTATTCACAAGGTTTTTCTATGATTTGACCTACTGACCTACTTTTCAACCGGACATGACCCATATTCAAACTTGACCGAGATATTGTCATGATGATCATTCTGAGCAAGTTTGATTATGATTGGACCAAAATTGTGGCCCCTAGGGTGTTCACAAGGTTTTTATATGATTTGACCCGCTG
Source organism: Lucinisca nassula (assembly GCA_963580285.1). Lineage (NCBI taxonomy): Eukaryota > Metazoa > Mollusca > Bivalvia > Lucinida > Lucinidae > Lucinisca > Lucinisca nassula. The sequence goes on along the minus strand of OY757012.1, from coordinate 109,482,761 downwards.
ACCTACTTTTTAACCCGATATGACCCATATTCGAACTGGACTGAAATATTGTCACAATGGTCATTCTGAGCAAGTTTCATGATAATTGGACCAAAACAGTGGCCTTCAGAGTGTTCACAAGGTTTTTCTATGATTTGACCTACTGACCTACTTTTTGACCGGACATGACCCATATTCGAACTTGACCAAGATATTGTCATGATGATCATTCTGAGCAAGTTTGATTATGATTGGACCAAAATTGTGGCCTCTAGGGTGTTCACAAGGTTTTTCTATGATTTGACCCGCTGACCTACTTTTTAAGCCGACATGATCCATATTCAAACTTCACTAAAATATTGTCACAATGATCATTCTGAGCAAGTTTGATGATGATTGGACCAAAATTGTGGCCTCTCGAGTGTTCACAAGGTTTTTCTATGATTTGACCTACTGACCTACTTTTTTACCCGACATGACCCAAATTCGAACTTGACCGAGATATTGTCATGATTATCATTCTGAGCAAGTTTGATGATAATTGGACCAAAACTGTGGCCTCTAGTGTGTTCACAAGAAAAAGTTTACGCACGACGGACGACGCACGACGACGCCGGACATCTTACTGTCACAAAAGCTCACCATGACCTTCGGTCAGGTGAGCTAAAAATATTTTGGGTATGGAGAATTTTCGTGGGTAGGTAGGCAATTGCAAACAAACAAAATTTTCTTATGCTCTGACGTCAGATTGTTGTTGAGTCCTCAAATCTGATTCATGATAGTATTTATCTATACATGCCCATTGTACTATATATCTATTTTATTTTGACTCACTATTATGCTAGAAAGCCTCCATGTGGATCAATTTGTCACTGTTATTATGTTTGATACTGCACTGGACCTCAGGGCAAGGGTTGAAATTTCAAAAACTCCAGAGTTGATGCCCCCAGTAGTTTTACTACCATCCCAAGGCGGTCGTTCTTTTGCAGTGTCTTATTTGTAAATTGGCTTTTTGCCATTGATTCATGGGTTGTCTGTTTTTGTGGGTGCCTCCATGTCACTTACTTTCTTTAGGTGACTTGAGATGGCTGCGCTCTTTGATTGTGGCCTTTCTTGAGTGAACTTTTATTACTAGGCTCCATGCCTCGCAGATGTTCATTTTACAATGTTTACATTTCCAGTGCAAAGTCTAATGTAAACCTATAGAAAACATACTTTCATAATTTCAAGTCTCCATTATTATGTGCATTTCGAGCGATTTGAATGGTTCACCTTTGAGATAAAAGTTTTGTACTTCAATAAATTCCTTGAGCAAGAATCTCAGATCTGTTTCACATAGCACCAGGTAGAAATATAATGTCACTATGTGATATAAAAGAGCACATTTAGAACCTGTGTGTTACATTATTGTATATAAATGACGTCAACAGTGTTCAATTAAAACATGGAAAACTATTGAAAACGAAATGTTAGAAGACAAATAAACTGAGTTTATAGACATGATGTTTTGTTCGCTTGGGTTTCTTCCAAAGAAGGCAGCTTCTAATTGATTTATCATTCCCCTGTGGCTGTTGGCAAGTTCATTCTTACCCTTGCGAAATAATTGTATAGAAACTATGAGTTTGGTGGCATTTTCAATATTTTGATGACATAGATGGAAATATAAGGAATGAATTGTCATTTTTGTGGATTTTATCGATGTGTAAACTTGGGAATCACTCATAAACTTGGCATTCGGGCTTCAAGCAGTTTGTGTGTGATATACCGGAGTTTACACATCTATAAAATCCACAAAACTGAAATTCATTCCTATAATGAACAGCAGAAAAATAAAATTCATTTCTTATTCTATAATAGTTATTTGCTGGTAAAGTCTCATTAACCAATTAAATGCCAATCACAACAATTGTCATCTACTATAATGTCGTCTGTCAGTTACTTAAAAATTAGCTTTTGCAAACATTTTGTCTTCATGTGCGCCAACCTGACACTTGATTGTGAGTGACATCAAGAGGGTACCCTAAAGTACATACCCATTAAAAATCAACCAATCAAAGTAGAGCAATTTTTTTTTTTCAAAAGTAATGGGGATAAATATAGAAATAACTATTTTAGTGTTTCCCCCAGCCCTTTTTAGCATGGCGTGGCACCATGCCCATTTTCAGATAGATTAAATGTTGCCCTACATTTTGGTAAAAAAAAATCACTAAAATTGACCAAAAAATAACAAAGTTATGCCTGTTTAAATAAGGTCTATTTTAGACACTTTCTAGCAATAAACCGTTGCCTATTTGACAGTCCCCATTATGATTGACTGCTAATGCCCCCTGTTTATTTTACTTAATTAACTCACTTTTAGAAGTCATAGCTGTGTTTTGATAACAAGTGTAAAGTGACATCAATTAAACAATTGAAGCGTGAAAGTGTGCCTGACCAGTGTGATGTCAATGTTTATGTGTATTAGAGAATTGGAGCTGTGTCCCAAACATTTACTAAACTCAATTTGTTTGTATCAGTGAAAACTTTTTATTAATAAATGGTGAATATGACATCTCACTTTGCATAAAAAACATGCAGTATAATTTAGCATTGAAGAGAAATGGTAAGAGTGGGCTCTTTTTTATTTCAAGTTGACAGATGTGCCCTTTTAGCAAGGTTGTGCATGAATGTGTCCTTTTTAAATGGTTTTGTGTATTTAACGTGCTCTTTTTACATACATTCACGCATAAAAAGTGCCCTTTTTTTCCTGACTAGTACCATGTCCTTTTTGGGAGCTGGGGGAAACACTAAAACTGACCCCTGTTCTAAATTTGCCAAATGTGGAATAGGGGTCAGTTTACAATAATCACACCCAGTGCATCAGAGCCACCACAATCACTTCCCGGTTTCCCTACCCGAATTGTTACTGTGTTATGTCAAATGACATTCACACACCAGGACCATCTAGTGGTGTTTGGAGCAGAAATAAGTTAAAAAAAGCCCACAAAACATTACAGATGTACTACCTATTTATAGATATTTGTGAAAAGGGTATGCACAATGTGGTAAAAGATGAAAATAGTGTGTATTTTATATAAATGTCCCAAAAATATGGTGGAAACTTGTGTGAAATGGACTGTTCCGGTAATTAGGCCCGTTTCAGTTAATTGCGGTAAATTTATGAACCTTAAAATCAGTAAACGGAGTGTGATAGCTCAGTGGTTAGTGCACTTGCCTCTGATGCTAGAGGTCCCGGGTTCGATCCCCGGCAGCGGCGATAAAATTTTGGTGTCCGAACATGCTCCATTGGCTTCATTTGCAGGGATGAATGTCGTAAAGTGCACCGTCCTTCGTATCGGGACGTTAACTGGAGGCCCCCTGTGCAGGGAGAACCATCCCCTGTGCAGGTTAAAGATCCCTACCGTAATTACATGATTACTGTGTAGGCTTCATCCTGCAAAACCTGAAGTGTATGTAATATACACCTGCGGTAATGGTCAAATGTGACCGACGCAGTATCAGAAGATAGATAGATAGACAGTGTCGGACAGACCAAAAGACTAATTGTCTCTTTCTAGAATTAGCAAGCAACCCCTTTCTTTTTTTCTTTCTATCTATCTACTGATACTGCGTCGGTCACATTTGACCATTACTGCAGGTGTACATTACATACACTCCAGGTTTTCTATATGTGCTGCAACATCCACCACAAGGATTACGTGCAGGTGTACATTACATACACTCAAGGTTTCAGCAGGCATGATAATTTGTAAACAAGTTCAGACAGGTTTGAGAAAATCTTCCCCAATATTTTAGAAAATCCTGCGCAGCGTTTGCGGAATTGAGGGCAGCAAATGGAAAAAGAGCTGTTAATGTTCAAGTCTGAGCGCTATAAAATTAATTTTCCATACCAAACTCAGAACTGAAGTTAATTTTTTCTAAATTTCATTCTTTTTATCTTCGTTTCAAACTCTTTCCAGTGTTTGTTTACGTCGCCTCAAGCCTTGAAAATAAAGGGTGCGTAAATTTACCGGAACGGACCGGAAGGAACCTAATTACCGGGACGGACGGGAACGAACAAATTTCATCCCGGTTTCCACCATATTTTTGGGACATTTATATAATATGAAATTAGGCACTGCCTAGTCACGGGCATGGTTATTACTATGTCCATTTCAACAATCAATCAACACTATGGTCAGGGATTTTCAATTTAAAATTAACAAAAAAATTCTCTCTACAAAATCATTTGTACAAAAAGAATAAAGTGGATAGTGATTGAACAACACTATGAAACAATAAAACAGATTGGTTGATAACTCATGGGAATCTTAATCTCTATATTATACTTTAAGCCAAGCATTCAATAAGAGTATTCTATATTATAGTTATAACTCTTATTGAATGCTTGGCTTAAAGTTACTATAATAAAACCACCCAACCCCCAACCAACACAGTACAATTCAAAATATCACTTTCAGCAATTAATTTTTTAAACATTATACATAAAAGGGCTATAACTCTGTTGAAAATGAATTGATGTAAACACAAAAAAAAAAAAAAACAAAAAAAAAAAAAAAACATGAAACAGTCCCAATTAAGCTATATCTTGCCAACATAAATTCATACTGAAGGTGAACCACTCAAAGCTTCTTTGGAAACTCCATCAGTACGGGTCAGAGGAAACGCCCTCCGCTGGATCCGTGCCTTCCTTGGTAACCGCTTGCAGACTGTGGTCCTTGATGGTGAGGAATCCGAATAAGTACCGGTGACTTCGGGTGTCCTACAGGGCTCTGTCCTGGGCCCGATTCTGTTCCTCATATAGATCAAAGTTTGTTTGTTTGATTTCAGGTTTAACGTCCCTGTCAACACTGTAAAGGTCATTTTGGAGACGTTGCTTCCAATTTTGTGGGACTTTTACCCGACATTGAGATGAAATGACATCTCAAGTCCTGTCGCCCAATGAAACAAATAGTGTTTATAATCATGGACGGTCCGACTCGCACCGCTTTGGCTAGGCAGGCTTAGATCCTCTAAGCCGTTTACCAGTACTCGTGTGCGGGCCGGATTCAGCTCTGCGTGGAAGCATCACGCAGCCCATATATTTCTTCAAGCCCCTATGGGCAGGGGCCATTATAGATCAATGACCTACCAGATGGGCTAACCTCAAAAGTATGTCTGTTTGCGGATGACACTGCTGTGTATCTGACAGTTGGAGGGGCGGATGACAGTGGCGTGCTGCAGCAGGACCTGGACAGATTATGTGGGAATCCAGGTGGGACATGGAGTTTAACCCCTCTAAGTATCAGGTTGTTAGGGTGTCTACCTCTAAAAAAAAACCAGTAAATTTTCCGTGCAAACTGCATGGCCATGTCCTTGAGGTTGTCACCAGTGCAAGATACTTGGGGGTTGACATTTTCAGTGGCCTATCATGGAATTCCCAGACCAACAGAATTACTGCCAAAGCAAACAGTACCCTTGGATTCGTCAAACGAGACATCAAAGTCAAAAACCAAAAGGTTAGAGAGACTGTCTACAAAACACTGGTACGGCCAAAGCTGGAGTATGCGGCCCCAATCTGGGATCCCCATACCAGAGGAAAAAATAATCCAACTTGAAAAAGTCAAAGAAAAGCTGTCCGATGGACCACTTATAATTATGCTTATAGGTCAAACGTAACGGACATGCTCCAGGAGTTAGGTTGGTGGTCCCTCGAACAAAGACGGGCAGATGCGCATCTTTGCTTTTTCTACAAGAAGAACGGAGGGCGAGGATTGTGACCACATAAAACAGATTTAAGCCCCCCCACCCCCCCAGTAAAAATCTTTTCACTGAACGTTCCAAAGGTGGTTCTTCTGTCGCGGTTTATTTTTTATATGGGTTGTCTTTGAGAGTGTGTATCGCTTATATCTTTTTGTTTTGGATAGCGTGAATTGGCCATTTTGTGGGAAAGTAACTGTCCTTTTGGCTTTCCACTATTAATGTTTCAATTGGGGAATTTGGGGTCTTGTTGTTCTTTCCCTTTGGTGTCTCTGATTGGAGGTGTGGTTAATTCTATCAATTCCTGATCATTGCCTTCGCATCTGTTTTAGAACGAAATCGAACTCTGTTTGGCTAAGTGATGAGCAGAGACCCTACCATGTCCCCATGAAAGCTGGCTTATACCGCAAGTCTTACAATCATAATACTAGTGTGCTCCATACCTATATCCCGTATCCTGGCTGTGACATTAAATTTGAATGAATCTGGCGGAATATAATAATTTGTCTATAGTCTAACGCCCCATTGAACACTATTTAGAATATACAATGTATATCCAACCACTCAGGCAGTTTGCCTAATATCATCAGTTTCAACAGTATTTAAGTAGACCTGTCCTGTTAGCCCCTTTCTGTACAGATTCCCCAAAAGAATATCAAATTGGCAAACAGTGCATGCAGTCCCAATTCAGATGTCACAGAATGCAGATCTGATCAGGGCCTTCACTGTTGATTGCATTTCGATGGCAAGCGCATATGGTGTTAGGTACATGTATCTTCAAGTCTATCTACTGGATGTAAGTCTATGGTTGGGATCTTTAAATAATGTCATGTTGTGAGGTACAGAACTCCTCAGTGCAAATGATAGATCAGTGGTTAGTGCACTTGCCTCTGACGCTAGAGGCCCCCCCGTTTGATTCCTGTTGGTAGTGATTATTTCTGGATACGAACACGCTCCATTGGCATTATCTATTGGGTGAATGGCAAAAAGTGCACCGTAGTTCGAATAACTGTGTAGGCTTTTAACCTACAAACCTTGTGTGTACTAAATGTGGAGCGCTTTGGTGCAGTGGTAGCGCATCGGATTAGTGATCAAGAGGTTGCGGGTTCGAGCCTCACGCTGACCAAAGTGTTGTGCCCTTGAGCAAGGCGGCACTTCATCCACATTGCTTAAAAAAAAACAACAGAAAGTACTGGTTACCACCCAGGAAATCCTGCTCGTAATGCTCAGATGTGAGCGAGTAGCAGTAATAGGAGAAAAAAAAAGAGAAAATGTACACCTGCGAGTAATGGTCAAGTGTGATAGATAGATAGATAGATAGATAGATAGTGTTTAGTGCACTTGCCCCTGACACTAGAGGCCCCCGGTTTGATTCCTGGTGGCAGTGATTATTTCTGGATGCAAACACGCTCCATTGGCATCATCAGCTGGTTGAATGGCAAAAAGTGCACTGTCGTTCGGATAGATAGATACCTAACACCATATGAACTTACCAGGCAGTTTGTCATGATGGTTGGTCTGAATCAGGATCAGTTTAGGAAATACCAGTGTGTGTGTTTTACAAAAATCAAATGCACGCAAATCTGAATTTTTGACAGAAACAGCTTTTTACAAATTCTTCCTTGTTTGTACACACCAGCCTTTCAATGTCTTCCTATCAAAGTCACAGAGTATAAGCGAACAAAGCGGCAAAAGCCCCAAATAAACTCTCAAAACAATTGTTGTTCACTGGCCAAAAACTGTAACGTTCAGACGGAAGGTAAACAAAAGACTGATTCTCATTTTTGTGGAATCTTTAACGTTTACGCCTAAATAATTCTGATAAGCGCCTGAATAACATCGATCAATGAATTAGAACCGGTCACGCATTTTTCGAACAAACGCCGGGAAAATGAATTTTATTTTATTAAAACGCATTTATTTGTTAAAAAGGATACGTTATAGTTCTTGAAATTTAGAAAGATCTTAAACATTTACGGAAAGAGAAAATAATCCGAACAAAAATGTAAGCGTTTCTCGCCAGTTTTCAATTCGCGAGATCTCGTAAATTTGGGACGGATCAGCTGAGAGAGATGGGCTGGTGAAATGCACGCGCATGTTATCTATAGGCGTGCACGCCAAAGTTGCCTTCGGCAACTTTGTCCATGCCCGTAATATACACAGTATTATCCTCTTTTATCACGTTATGCATGCCCCTTTTCGCAAATAAATTTGTATCTTGTAATTTTAGGAGCGTGATAGCTCAAGGAGTGTAATAGCTCAGTGATTAGTGCACTTGCCTCTGATGCCAGAGGTCCCGAGTTCGATCCCTGGCAGGGGCGATAAAATTTCGGTGTCCGAACACACTCCATTGGCATCATTTCAGAATTAGAATCAAAAAGAAAGAAAGTATCACTTTCCCTAGTGGTGTTTGGAGCAGAAATAAGTTGAAAAACATTACAGAATTTCATCAAAATAGTTATTTCTATAACCAGATAGTATAGCACTCTAATGCATACAGTTGTATCGGGCATAGACGGGTGCCTTTTTATATAAATATATCACCAATTTACTTAGAAGCGTCCGTGGTGTAGTGATTACGCTACTTGCCTCATAAACCAGGGGTCGTGTGTTCGATCCCTGGCTTTTCAGACATTTAGATAAGTCTTTTAACCGAGGTCTCGCCTCTGTATGACCTTTGCTCTTGGTGGGGCATAAAACACTCTCACCAATTTACGAATCCATTTATTAATAATCATTACGATAACACATCCGTGTGACATAGTGCATTCTTTCATATCTCCAAAGTGGAGACTTTTCTAATTAAAATATGCGATATTTTTTTCTTATTTATATTGCAAACATAGCTTATTGGGTGCTCGTCAGAACCGCCCCAGTGAGGCGGTACTAAGGAATACCCATAATCTATGTTTTTGAGCTAAAATAAGGAAAATAATGAATACCCCCGTAAACCCCAGTTTTCTCTATATAAGTGGGGTTTGGGGCTTATTCATTTCATGGACATGTTAACTTGATGTTCGTTTGCTATTTATAGTCATGCTACAGTTGATTCTCGTAATCTCAAACATTGATACCTCAAACTACTGCTTAAGTGAAACTAGATTTTGGCCACTTTTGTTAAAATTCTATTTGTTCATTAGATTTCAAATCTTTTTGTCTCAAAATATTGTTATTTCAAACCAAAATTTCCAGTCCACTGGAGTTTGATAATAGTCGAATGGGTAGTTGTTAACCTCATCATCTCAAGGAAGGAATCAAAGAAAAAAAAATAATAAAATAACAAGGCACACATTATTTTGTCCGTCGATTTAAATTCCGCCATTCAAGTATGTTACAGTGACAATCCGATAAATCTAAAAGTGTGCTTTAGTAATCTACTCACCTTAGCTGTGGATAATCTAATTATCTAAGGTGTTGATAAAACCATGTGTCGGTCTTTTAACTTGATGTGAAAGAGGTGTAAATGGTCGAAACAACGCACCGTCAGCTTAAAAGAACACTTAAAAGAAGAGAAAAATCATATAAATTAATAAATCAATAAATCGAAAAATAAATAAATGGAGTATTTAAAAACAAGGGAAAAGAAAGAAAAAGTCCACAACATGGCTATTGGCTTTTCAGATGTGATTTTGATATGTGTATCTCATTTCTTTATTAAACATAGATTGTGAGTGCTCGTTAGGAAAGGCTAAATGAGGAGGTTCTAGTGAGTACCCACAATCTATGATCAACAGCTGAGATGAGAGAAAAAAATAATTGTATATCCCACAATGGAGTCAAACATATACCAACAGGAGGAATAAACAAAAAATAAACACGCTATCAAGTGCATGCAATGAACACCCTGGAAACCATTTTTTATGTAGAGAAAAGTAGGGATTACAAGGATATATGCTTGATTAATCCCGACTAAAACAATCTAAAGCAATTCTATATTACTGTGGTCATACTGCAATGTAACAATGTTTAAGTTTCATAATACTGCACAAGGTAATCAAAGGACTTTCAAAAATGGTATTTATTTAATGATTAACTCAATATGCAGGGGAAAAAAAATAAAAAAGTAATATTAAAATGGAATAAAATAGGTCCGTTCCGGTACGTTCCGGTAATTAGGTCCGTTTCGGTAAATTTACGCACCGGAAAATAAATATAATTATTTCTAGTAAATATTTACTGTTTGCCGAATCAAGTAGCTAGCTAACACTTGTGTAGTGATATCAGAAGTCGTCTTCTCGGAATTTATTTAAAAAAAAAAAAAAAAGAAAAAAGAAAATATAAATTATTTATTTTTCTCGATGCTGTCAGCTTATAATTTAACGAACCGAAAAAAAAACCAAACATGAAAAGAAACGTAAAAATAACAATGGACTGCTAGTAGTAGTAGTAGTAGTAGTAGTAGTAGTAGTAGTAGGCCTACTGAATCAGAAGTGTTACCGATGACACGTCAAATGATATTCAATCGCTAGGACCTGTGAAATGGGAAGTTTGTCCCTAGCTCTCGCCAAAGTAGTAAACTTAGCTACTTGGGCCCCGCCAAGCGATTTTGGTACTTATCGCCTATGCGAGCAGCGAAAGTTCAGGCGAGCCTGCGCATCCGCGCAGTCTCGCCAGAACCTTCGCTGCTCGCTCATACAAGCAGTGAATCAAGAGGAACCTTCAGACAGAAAGCCATATCCCTAGCCCCTCTGAATGGCTGGGGATGCGCAGTTAAAATTTGTCATGACGGAATGCTCGAAGACCCAAATTCGCTTGGCGGGGCTCACTTTATCCTTTGCACCTTCAGCGAATGAAATTACCAAATCTGAAAGGGCTTTCCAATCTCTAATGGTCTGGAGAAGCACCCCGTGTAAATATAAGTTCTTGCAGTGGGGATCTGAAATGCCAATGAGTGATGATTTCTGCAGCTCCTAAGTGGGAGAACAAGGTCATCTGTTGGAATGCTTGCAGCACCCTTTAAACCTTTGGATAAGAGTATAAGCCTACTGTCTCTCCTCCTTTTCTTGAGAGACCCCCATCTTAAATTTTCCAGTATTCCAGTCATAGCAGTAATTTCTCGTTAAACACAAAATTTAATATAGCTGCCCTATTTAATAATAATGAACTTTTTCAATTTCTTCCAGAAGGCCACTCCCTGTTTGTCCCAGACACTGACAGACAGGAAGGAAGGAAGGAGGGAGGAACTATTATACCGTGACTCGTCTACCAATAGCAAATCTAATGAATGAAATCAATGCACCAATGAATCTATCTATCTATCTTCATATACTGGGTTGGTCACATTTGGCCATTAAATCAGAATTGTTACTGGTGACACGTCAAATGATATTCATACACCAGGACCTGTGATATGGAAAGTTTGTCCCTAGCGCTGAACAAAGAGATAAACTTAGCTACACTACCCTTTGCATCTCTAGCAGTGGATATAATCGCACCCAGAAGGGTGACGGACAGATGAACAGACGGACAGTCTGAGGGAATATGATATGCCTCCCCACCCTGTCGTGAGTAGGGTGGTGGACAGAATAACATAATCCCAAATGGTCGGGAATCTCCATTTCACCACACAAAACTAATCGCGAATCTGATGGCAAATCAGCCTGCGAAGACTGTTATGTGCGACAACCAAAGGATCAGATCAGTGTGCGCATTTGCATAATCTCAGAAGTTTCTCCATAAGTCGCAAATGTCGTTTATATATTGAACATTGTCCTGCTGAATAAATAATTTTTTTCGAACCCATTTCTGACCATCAACTTATCAGATAACTTAATTTTATGTACTGATTAGAATTCGCAAACAGAATGACAAACACTGTATATTCTGATCAGATGGCTCCCTAAAATGAAGTTCCAGGGTCATTACGTAAACACGCCTATACAAATACACTGTAAATTTTACCGCCATAAAAAGGAAAAATTTAAGATGAAAAATTGTGATATTTTTCTTATTTCTGCTCAAAATATAGATTGTGGGTACACGTTAGAACCGCCTAAACGAGACGGTTCTAACGAGTACCCACAATCTATGCTTTAGAGCAGAAATAAGAAAAATAAGGGTTACTCCTGCAAACCCCAGTTTTACTATATAAAATCGGGGTTCAAGGGGGTCAAAATTCTATAGGCGTGTTTTCGTGAAATTTTTACCAATGAGTGAAACATGAAACCTTGCTTAACTGCACTGATGCGTCGTCGTCGTTTTTTTTGTTGTTGTTGTTGTTGTTATTTCACATGATGATGATGATGATGATGATGATGGTGATGCATAGATGTGCACTTGTTTCAGCTCAATCTGATTTCAGGTTCCCGTTAGGATAACATACCTGTCTGCTAAAACCACGTCTTTCTTATCTCCAGAACAAGCATTTTCTTTTCAGATGAAAATTTGATATCAATTGTTTGATATTATTTCTAGTTCAAATACAGGTTGTGGGAGCTCGTTTGAACTGCCCCAATGAGGCGGTTATAACGTATGTTTTGTTTGGTTTGAGCTTTAACGTCCCCGTCAACACCGTAAAGTCATTTTGGAGATGGTGCTTTCAATTTTGTGGGACTTTTACCCGACATTACGATGAAATGACATCTCAAGCCCTGCCTCCCAATGAAACCAATAGGGTTTATAAGCATGGACTGTCCGACTCGCACCGATTTGCCTGGGCAGGCTTAGATCCTCTAAACGGTTTACCAGTACTCATGTGCGGGTCGGTTTCAGCCCTGCGTGGAAGCATCATGCAGCCAATCTATATCTTCAAGCCCCGATGGGCGGGGGCCGGCGGTTCTAACGTGTACCCGCTATTTATGCGCTGAACAAAAATAAAGAACATTAATGAATGCACCTATAAACCCCACTTTTGTCTATATTAAGTGTGGTTTAAAAGGGGTGTTCATTTTAATGACATGTTAACATAATGAGGAGATGTCGTCTGAAGAGTTTCTTTAATATCGGCAAGGAACAACTTTTAGCAATTCTGAATCTCCGTGCCGCACATCAAGTTTCAACTCAGATTGATTTTCGATCCAGGAGGAAATATCGTTTCAAGTATATCAAGATGGCTGCCCGTTTAGAAATTCTGAATCTCCATATCACCCTGGGCCCCGTCAAGCGATTTTGGTACTTATCGCCTATGCGAGCAGCGAAGGTTCAGGTGAGCCTGCGCATCCGCGCAGTCTCGCCAGAACCTTCGCTGCTCGCTCATACAAGCAGTGAATCAAGTGGAACCTTCAGACAGAAAGCCATATCCATGGCCCCTCTGAATGGCTGGGCATGCGCAGTTAAAATTTGTCATGACGGAATGCTCGAAGACACAAATTCGCTTGGCGGGGCTCACCCTGATGCCTCCGATCAAGCTTCAGCTCAATCCGACTTTCAGTACTGCATGGAGGCGATGTCGTTTGGAAACAGGAGCGGAAAGATTTAAGCAAATCTGAACTTCTATGTCGCCTTGATGCCTCCCATCAAGTTTTAGCTCACTCCGACTTAGAACTGGATTTGGAGGATCAGTTGGCGGCGTTTAAAGAATTTCAAGATGACTGCCATGGCGGTCAGCTTCATTACGTGCACACCCGTGCGACATAGTGCATATTTCACATCTCCATATGGCTACTTTTCTGATGAAAATTCGTGTTATTTTTCTTTTTTATACTGCAAAACATAGGTTGTGGGTGCTCGTTAGAACCGCCTCGTTGAGGCGGTTCTAACGAGTACCCACTACCTATGTTTTGGAACAGAAATTAGAAAAATAGTGTTCACCCCCTTAAACCCCAGTTTTCTCTATACAACGTGGGGTTTTTATTGGGGTGTTCATTACACGGACTTGTTCACGTGATGTGGACATCGGAACAGAGCGAGTATTCTGAATCTACATGTCGCCTAATTGTCTCCCACCAAGTGCCAGCTCAAACCAACCTATGGTTTCGGAGGATATGTCTAAAATGTGAAACAGTTAATGATTGACGGTCGGACGAACAGACCACGGCATAAGTTGCCAATAATATTGTCGTCGCCGTACTGTTCTCATTAATTATTCGCTGTCTTATTCTTATTGACTTGATATGCATTTTAATTCTGTCGACTCTGAACCCATTTTGTACCAGAAACCCCAAAACGGTTACCGTGGCAAACAGTGCAGGCCCAGATCAGACGCCACAGAATGCCACTGTTTGCTAAAAGTTCAGTCATTTTCCAAAGATTTTTTTATGAAAACACAAACTGACACCCCTAAATTTTGAAATGGACTCCTGCTATATATAAGGAGGATGATTCCATTTGGTACAAAAAGGATTAAGAGAGCCTTTCTATGAATAACACATTATGTATCAAGATCACCTTTGGGACTGTTCAAAAGTGGTTCCCCCGACCCAATATGCGAGGCTATTCATAGGGCAACACGAGAATATTCCGACCTGGATGACCTGACAGGCCGGTTGAACTGAGACTTCGACCATAGCACGGGCCTTATTGTAATTTTTGTCATGCGCCGGCTCATATTTAGTGTAATTCAACACTAGAAAGGTTATGTCGAGCAAGTCAGTTTTCCGAACCCGGACACTTTCCTGGACAGGCATATACAGAAGCGCGCACATTCCTTCGACATAAACTGATAACTGACCATCTGGCCGTAGAAAGTATTCCATACATGTAATTAGTTTCCGAGAAAGAATGTTGCCAGAGAGAGAGAGAGAGAGAGAGAGAGAGAGAGAGAGAGAGAGAGAGAGAGAGAGAGAGAGAGAGAGAGAGAACATGGTTTTTAAGAAGGAATATGGGTACTTTATCTTAAGATCCTTGTTTGTTAACGGCCCCGTCAACACTATTTAGGTCATATCGAGTCGGTCAGTTTCCTGGGGAATGCTTATGCATAAGCGTTTAACCAGTGCAGTGCAAAGTTTTTTTTTCGTCTGAAAATGACACCGACCCCGGTAGCTATGTCGGCTGCGCATCGGATGTCGCGGGTTCGATATCTGTCGGGTCGGCAACATTTTTCAGTCCTGGGCATTGATCATGGAATCTCGTTCTCCCTCTTACGCTGATTCAATAAGGGCAGTTGTCAATGTGCACTGTACTGGTTATCATGACCTATTTAGTGTTGACTTAGCCATTAATTTTCAAAATAAACAAAAATAAATAATAATAAATAATAAAACTGAGCCAGGCACAGCATTTCCTACAAATTGTATGTGCGCACAGCGAAGAATCAAATCAGCCTGCGCATCCATATAACTGAACCAGAGACTTCTCTTCAAGTCAAGTCAATTTACTTCACTCGCTGCATGGAGCACTGGGCCCTTAGCTATCCTTAGAGCGCACAACGAAGACTCTGATCAGAATGCGCGGATGCGCAGGCTGATCTGAGTCTTCGTTGGGCGCACATGTCTTATTGTAGGTTTTGTCATGCGCTGGCATTTATTAAAATAAATTAAAGGAATACACGCGGCAAGTATAGACATGCCTGTGTCCAAGACAGCATTTGACTTACACAATACAGTGATTTAATCTATTATGAATGGACTGTCTAATTAGTGTAGTTTACCTTGCATAAATAGCTTCAAAAATCAATCGTTTCTATTGCGATGGCCCGCTTGACCACTGCTTTAATACCACGGCTAGGTGGCTATGTTACCCTGGGAGTTTTGTTATGACGTTTTGAATAAAGTGCCGAGACTGCGCCGAGGTTCCGCTCAGCACGGTCATCCCGAGGGTTGGAAACGCCCATCTACAACAGAACACCATATTAGATTCTTTTTCTTTCACAGCACCACCGAAAATCGTTTTATTTATCGCGCCCTCGATACACCACCCGGAAAACAGAACTTCTATCCCAGGCTAAAACCACAGATTATCTGCTGTGCAAGAGATGTCTATTACTCCGTGTCCTGTCGAATTCTACCAAGTCGTCAACCGTAGTATACGTGAGGGTGCTTGATAAGATTAAAGCACCGACAGCATTGGTGGACAGAAGGCTGGGGAATTGGTCCATAGTGGGGACTTAGACTGTTTCCTTTAACCATCAAGTTCATTTTTTAAAGTAAACAGTGTAGACCTTCTCGAACTCCGGTTAAAAGTCAAAGAGGTTGCTTTTTACCAAAATATAGTATATACTATAGCAATTTGCTGAAACAAAAATGTATTACTAAAAATATTACTGAAGTATTCACGATCCTTATTCCAGGGCGGCAATAGACCCCCACCCCCACCCCAGCAGAACGAGCGTATGAAAGAAAGCATATTTCTTATACGGAATGAGGCTCAAACAAATACAAGAGTTGTTGGACACTGTTCTGTGGTTGTTTGTTGTTTACGTTTTTTTTTTCGAATTAAGTCTGATTTTTCAACACCGTCTTGGGAACCGGACTTATTTTAACAAACTTCATTGACATTCCATCCCCATTGTGACATACATATACGTATTGACCACCAGACAGCCGGGACATGGCAAAATTCTTGACAAGCAATAGCACATACACGTGTTGGCTTTCGCATACATCTATTAAGTTTCAGTTTAGTTTCAGTTTATTCAGAAATTCCAGGTTTACATGTAAACAACAAGGACATCTAAACTAACTATAACAATCAGTAAAAATGGGATAAATAATACACATTCAACACAATTTCAGCTAAAATCGGTTAAGTCAGGAATAGCAAATGAAGCTGTCCCCAGCGGCTCTGCCTATGTCTGTTCGCTTCCCCAAACCAGATTAGTGCGGGAGAGAGAGGACGACGTCCAACCCTCGCCCTTCCGAGTCTTTTGATTATCTATGCCCAATGCGAAGACACTAAATAGACCCAGGTTGCGCATGCGTTGAAGAGTCTAATAATGTGGAACATTGTAGTTTGAGCATGGCATTGTGGAGATTTTCCTGCGCAACGACTGAAGTAGAATCGGTCAAAATTAAGCCGATAGTATGTTTGTAAGCTTTTATGTCCAAACATGACAAAAAGCTAACCGTTTCTATGTTTATTTCATAATTGTGTACATGAAAATCTAGAAATATTTGTTGTTTTGTTTTGCACAGAGTTGTGTATCAGTCTTGGAGAACTCATGCTAACAGGATATATATACTTTGGCATGGTTAGAACAACTGGAAACTAATTATACGAAAGGTTGGAATTTTTATTTCGGTCGTTATCACGATACCAACAAGTCCGTGAAACGACTACCCTTGTAAAACCCACTATGTATAGAGAGTATATATTATTTTGAAATTAATTCGGCTCTGTAACATAGATTGTGGGTACCCGTTAGAACCGCCTCACTGAGCATCTACAACCTATGCTTAAATCAGATGTATGAAATAAGATGTATGAAAGCTGTAAGGATTGTTTTTATCAGAAAACGTCTTTTAGGGCGATGAAAGAAAATATTATCTTACCCGGGTGCGTTATCTAACAAGCATTACAGCGAATGGTTTGTTTGTTTGATTTGTGATTTAACGCCCTCGCCAACACTGTAAAGGTCATTCTGGAGACGTTACTTCCAATTTTGTGGGACTTTTACCCAACAGTGAGATGAAATGACATCTCAAGCCCTGCCGCCCAATGAAACCTAAAGGGTGTATAAGCCTGGACGGGCCGACTCGCACCGGTTTGCCTGGACAGGCTGAGATCCTCTAAGCGGTTTACCAGTAATCGTGTGCGGGTCGGTTTTTGCTCTGCGTGGAAGCATCATGCAGCCCACCTATTTCTTCAAGCCCCGATGGGCGGGGGCCGCACAGCGATTGGAATTTACATCATGAAGACACACCCATGTGCTATATTGATAATTTTCATATCTGTAGAACTAACATTTTTCAAATGAAAACTTGAGTATTCTAAACAGATAACGAAAACACGCGGTTCTTACGAGTTCCCACATATCAGATTTTTTTTTATCTTTTTTGGTGGTAAAATTGTCAATATATTTGAATAGGCGTGTTTTCGCAATGCGTTAGAACAGCCTCATCGAGAAGGTTCTGCCGAGTACCAACAATATATGGTTTTGTGCAGAAATAAGGAAAATAATGTATATATTTGTAAACTTCTTATTTTTCTTGTATAAAGTGGGGTTTACAAGCCATTCATTACACGTCATGAACCGTTAACCCTTATCCCTTTGCATAAATTAATTTAGCCACACCCATTTACATTTCAACCAATCGAATTGCTTGATGTAATTTATTCATTCAAATTCGCAAACTGAATGACAAACAGTGTGGATCCTGATCAGAGAAGCCATCTAATCTGGATCTACATTGTTTGCAAAGATAGGGGTTATCGTGAACAGCCGGATAAGGGTTAAATCGATGGTTTCAACAGATGGCGAATAAATAAATTACGAAAAATTAAAACAAATAAATAAATAAATAAATAAATAAATAAATAAATAAATAAATAAATAAATAAAAGAGGAGAAAACGCAAATTATACTCGTGCTAAGCTATGATTTTTCACCCAGATTTTAACCGCAAAACGTTTTACTTAGAATTTCAAAAGCCAAAAATTAAGGAAGTAATCTATACTTTGTAAACACAACATTTCTCTGTATAAAGTGTGGTTTACAGGGGTATACATGTCACTGGGTAGAGGCATATAACACACATGTACAGCCTTGCAGTAGAGACCGACTTTCACAGGAACGTGGTACAGTGTTTACTTATAAATCACCCCGGCGCTCCGGGTTTGTTCCCCGCCAGAGTCGTCTAAATGCTTCCTCACCTGTCACATTCTTTCTTTCTTTCTTTCTTTCTTTCTTTCTTTCTCTCTTTCTTTCTTACTTTCTACATATACTGCGATCGGTCACATTTGACCATTACTCGCAGGTGCACCCCTACATACACTCCAGGTTGCGGGGTTGGAAACCTACGCAGAAATCATGTAATAACGGTGGGGGTCTTTAACCTGCACAGATGACTCTTCCTGCACATCCCGACCCGAAGGACGGTGCACGTTTTGGCATTCACCCCCCCCCCCCCCACATGATAGATAGACCGCGAGCTCTATTTGATTTACGACCGAATCTCCGTGGATTCAATCATAGATGCTTTGGTTCAGGTGAACATTAAGGCTGACCCAAACTTGTCTGTTTCCAAAATAATTTTATATCCATCACGTGAACAAGTCCGTGAAATAAAGACCCCCCTATACCCCAATTTATATAGAGAAAACTGGGGTTTACGGGGGTAAACATTATTTTTCTTATTTTTGCTCCAAAACATAGGTTGTGGGTACTCGTTAGAACCGCCTCATTGAGGCGGTTCTAACGAGCATCCACAATCTATGTTTGCAGTATTTATAAGAAAAATATCACAGATTTTCATCAGAAAAAAATGGCGTTTTTAAGATTTGAAAAATGCACTGTGTCGCACGGGTGTGTTATCGTAATGGAAGATTCAGGAGCATATTTTTTGGGGCTTGTCTGTATTTCTGACTTTGTCAAAAAAAAAAAAAAAAAAAAAAAACATTGGCATTGACCTTATCGTACGAGCCGTTTGCCATATAGCTTTCATTTTTGGCATGCCAGTAAAATTCTGCTATTAAGGGGAATGGGAACACCTGGTAGATTTTTCCGCCATTTTTTCAAAAGGAGACAACTTTCGGGACTTCCTGTTCGCTTTTCTATAAGCGCTGTGCCACTGAAAAAGGGTCTTCTCTTAAAGGAAAGAATTTGCTCCCCATGAGCATTTTTTTCCATTAAGAGTTGACCCCTATTGACATGGGAGAGAAAACTACGTCTACAGGATTTGCCTCCCCAGGAGGCACATGTATCCATTCCCCTTAGGCCCAGTTAAAATTAGGAATTGAGGGGTTGCAGATGACGTCTCACACCTAGTTATCTTTCTTGCTGGAGACACCTAGGCTCATTTCCAACAGAATTTTATAGTACTTTCCTTATAAATAACTTTCTTGTCCATTGGAAAATTATGACCAAACATTGATTAATTTATTCTTATGATCTTTAAGAACAATCACAGACACATATTACAGTCGAACTTCGATGGCTCGAACCCCTTTGGGACCATAAAATGTGTTCGAGACAACGGTAGTTCGAGCCATTGAGGGTTACTATTAGTGCCATACCAGGTGGCATGATGGAGTTTCACACAACATACATTTCCTAGATAAAAGGAGAAAATGTCCATTGATAATCCATCACTATATCTTATCTTGAGTAATTCCAAAGGAACTCAAGCACATGTTCGACTCATCCATGGTGAACGAGCCATCAAAGTTCGAGCCATCGAAGTTCTATTGTACCCCCCCCCCCCCCCCTTCAGTGTTTTTATCACTGTTGGATAATTGGTCAAACATGAATAAATTTGTACACAAAAACCTGCCTAATGTCACCAATATGGCGGATCAAGGGAGAAAAATCTTCCAAAAAATGCTGTGCCTACAACCTCTCAATATTTCTGCTTATATTACCATATTTGTACGGTTTCACCTGTTCTTTCTTAATATTTTCTACATCCGAGGACCACCTTCGGGACTATTCAAACGTGGTCTTAAAGACCACTTCTGAACACCAGTAGGAATGTTACTGTATATTGCTTGTGACAAGACTTTTCTGTCAGTACCAATCTTTTTGACCTTTGACCTACTGGCACCCCTGTCCGTGGGCATTCGTGTTTCACAATCACATCTTGTTGCACTTTACTGTAACTGGAACATTTTACTATATCTGAGAATGTAATAACGCCATGTATTAAATTCGGTCATCCACTCGTGGATTAAATATTTAAATTTAAGTCCCATAATATCGGAATTAACGTTACACTTACGACGTTCTTAACGACGTCGCGTTTACTAATGATGGAATAATGATATTTTTGCTAAAATCGTGAATAAAATGCTTTTTTTAATGTTATATGATTCATGCATTATAAAATTAATTAAACACGTTGTGGAAAAAAGATAAATACCCAGAGAAGCCTCGCATTTTATCCTTTTTCCTCAACTCGTTTAATAAATTAAACAGCACATGCATGGATACTCGTGTAAAATCTACTATATAATTGGACAGTATTGGGGAACAAGTTTCCAGTGTGAGCCACGATAATACATCCACATCCGTGTGACATTTGTTTGTTTGTGTTGAGATTTTATCTCCCGTCAACACTCTTAGGCTAATTCGAAGACGTTGCTTCCGATTTTATGGGACTTTTACCCTTTACCTGATATTAAGATAAAATGACTTCTCAAGCTCTACCACCCAAAGAAACCGCTAGGGTTTAAGGAGTGGTCCAACTCGCACCACTTTTCCTGGGCAGGCTTAGACCTCCTAAGCGGTTTACCAGTAATTCGTTTGGTTTCAGCTCTGAAAAAGCATGCAGCCCAATCTATTTCTCCCAAGTCCCGATGGGTGGGAGTGCATCCGTGTGTCATAGTGCATTCTTTCATATCTCCAGACTGGTTATTTTTCTGGTGAGAATATGTTATATCTTTCTTATTTAAACTCCAAACATAGAATGTGCTATGTGTGCTCGTTAAAACCGCATTGAGGCGGTTCTAACTAGTACCCACAATGTATGTCTTGAAGCAGAAATAAGAAAAAAATAATACCCCTGTAAACCCCAGTTTTTTCATATAAATTAGGGTTTAGATGGGTGTTAAATACATGGAATCGTTAACGCTTTGAAAAAGAATTTAAAACTGTTTAGAAGTGTCTAAACATGTTATAAAGTTATCAGCAGTGTTTCAGTTCTTGTAAAATGCATAAAGAAACCAACTTGAGCCAGAACGCTCATCTAATCCAAAGCATCTGTTGGTTTAATCATGATAATACTTGCTCTCGTAATAAATGAGTAACAAGTAGAACTAGACATCTCATTTATTACGAGAGCAAGTATTTACTACTTTTTACTTTTCTAAACTCCACAGAAGAAACTCTCTTTTTAGTTACCAAGAGTGTTGCCCCTTTTTCGACCAGTTTTGCAGTAACGGTACCGCTATTAACAAGTCCATGTGATTGGCACTTCACTGCACTGCGCTGCACTGCACTGCATGCCACGCCACGCCACGCCACGCCACGCCACGCCACCCCACGCCACCCCACCCCACCCCACTCCACTCCACTCCACTCCACTCCACTCTATTCATTTTTTTTTTTCAGAAGAAAAATGATTCAGAGAAAAGGGAAAGAAGACAATACTAAAATGGATCATCTATATGATCCCAATAAATCACTGATGGAGAAATGGAGAGACCATGTGAAGATAAAGAAAGAGATGGGACGAACTAACAGAAGAGCAGAGGTAACTCTCGGAGATTTTCCCGCCAATTTTGCCAGAGAGGCAACTTTTTAAACTGTATGCACTCCCAATTAAACAAGAGTCCGTTGTCTTAGGGAACTGTCAATAGGGGGTCTGGAAGGAAGTTGTCAATAATGGGTTTGAAAGGAAACTGCCAATAGGGGTCTTAAAAGAAAATTTGTCAATAAGGGTGTACGCCAAAAGGAAAGAATTTGCCCCGGTGGAGCAAATTCTTTCCTTTTTGAGAGCACCCTTTACTTATAAAGCCAAAAAAAAAAAAAAATTGAAAGGATTTATTTCTTTTCCATTGAATAGATGTACATAAGAGAGTGTTGTACAAAAAGTGCTGTTTTTGTACAACCATAATTTTTTTTGAGTCGATTATTTATCAATCGATTCAAAGTTACCCTATGAATCTGATTTTTGTGTTTAATAAATATCACCGACCGCGCAGATATCCAGGCTATATATACACACTGGTAAAGGCAAGCGCGCAGGGTAAGGAACAACCCCACTGGATAAGGAAATTTTTCCGCTCAGGATAAGGAAGAAAATGGCGGAATCGGCATCACATGAGCATGTTTGTTGTTGTTCTAGATCTCGTGTTATGGTTACTAATCAACACGGCTGCTCACACTAGCTTCACGGAAGACACATATTCAGTTTCAGTTTAGTTTCAGTTTATTCAGAAATGATAACCGTTTGAGCCCGTCCCTGGGCTCAAACGGTTATCATCGTGGCTACAGGCACCATTGTAGCAGGAGGAGGAAAAATCTGTTAAGAAAACTCGAGTCGAGCTCCGACCGGGGACTGAACCCACGACCTGGGGTTACAAAGCGAGTGACACAACGACCAGGCCAAAAGGCCCGGAGCAGTTAGACCGGTCACTTATGCGCTCTATATGTATATACACATATACATGTTTGTTTGTTTGATTTGAGGTTTAACGTCCCCGTCAACACTGTAAAGGTCATTTTGGAGACGTTGTTTCAAATTTTGTGGGACTTTTACCCGACCTTGAGATGAAATGACATCTCAAGCCCTGCCGCCTAATGAAACCAATAGGGTTAATTAGCATTGACGGGTCGACTCGCACCGCTTTTCCTGGGCAGGCTGAGATCCTCTAAGCGGTTCACCAGTAGTCGTGTGCGGGTCGGTTTCAGCTCTGCGTGGAATCATCATGCAACCCACCTATTTCTTCAAGCCCCGATTGGCGGGGGCCATCATGTATACATGTACATATTTATCTCAATATTGCCGTACTAAAACATGACAATTGTTTGACAGTCCTAATAATAAACTTCCCACACAACCCCATTACCCTGAAATGCCCTTCCCCACTACCGCGTTTCTTTATTTGTGGGAGAAAATGGCCGTTAGTGACCAACACAGCGGCACTAAATAAAATCGATTTTTTCGATTGGATGAAACAGCGCTCTTGATTGACAGCTCGGAAACGTCTATTCACAAATTTATCTTCGATGGTCCGAATTCGATAGCTACAGCCAGTCAAACGGAGAAGCGAACACAGTGTAGCTACTCAACCACGAAATCTCATTATTTTACATGAAACTCTCTTCTGGGAAGATGGCATGCACTTTGATGTTGGTTGTAGACATACACATGATAAATCGGACTGTTGCAAATACGATTTAAGGAAAATTGGAAATTGGATGGACCACAGTGAGAAATCCTATTTCCATTTTCAATACAACGCCCACGGGCAAGGAAATGGGCAAAACGCATATGATAAGACACAAACTATTCCGGGGAAAATGGTAGTTGTATGGTCGTATAGCACTAGTAAATTTCCATCTCAGATAAGGTTTTCTGATATTAATAATTAGTCCTACATAGTTAACGCACCAGCTGTGACCTTTAGGAAACGTTCAAAGTTTGTGTGCCTTGTCTTGGCACGTGCATTGCTCTGGTTCTAGCAATATAATACCCCCCCACACACACACACACAACACAACACACACTATGAATCTAGGGCGATGTGGCCGGGACGATTTGACCTTGGACAATTCGGCCTAGGACAATTTGTCCAGCAAAAAATATTGGGTAGGACAATTTGGCCAGGTTAATATAATGTCCAGTTCAAATTGACAATTTATTGTTTTGGGTTTGTTTTCAGTAATGCTTGTGGAAGAAACATTTTAAAGAAAATTTTAACCAAAATCAATTAGAAATTTTTATTTTGTTTTTGGAGCGTAGCTGTTGCAGCGTAGCTCCAGTGAGATGAGAAGTGATTTCGGCACTACTTTCAGTGTTACTGCATATAACCCAATCACCAGTGAGAACATAGTACCCCGTATTAACGTAGTAGATTATTACGCCATGCGGTATCTTCTTATAGACTGCTTCACAGACCACTATTTCAAACGGAATAGATGAATATTTTTAATAGATGAAGTCTGTAGCAGTCTAATCTTTTTATAGTTCAGTTCATATAACCCAGTTTACAACCCATTTGTACCATAAAATCCCAAACCTGGCAACTTGCAAACAGGACAAACCCAGATCAGATACCACAGAACGCGGAGTCTCATTATGACCCTCACTGCATACTTACAAAAAGGTTCAGCCATTTTTGCCAAATATTTCGTTGAAGCCACAACCTGACATCCCTGATTTTAAAATGAACTCATTCCATACTGATATAAGGTGTTGAGGATTCCTTCGTTTAAAATGGATTAAGTACGCAGTGTGGGTCGATAATGTATTAGCAAAATAAGACAGTTGGAATGAGTTTGGACAGGTTCACGTCAAGGCTTATATTGTAAGCATTAAAATTTGCAGTTTAGACACAGATGAGACGCCACTTGTTGTAGCGTCTGATCTGGGTCTGCTATGTTTGTCCCAAAAAAGGCTGCTAGACATATTAGACATATACTCAGAGTATGGGTTAATGTGTGTGTGTGTGGGGGGGGGGATGTTACTTTTTTAAAGCGACCTATCTGCGTCCTAGGCATTGACCATAAATATAGCAAATTATCAGCTTAGACGCAAGTTCGATACCTGCCGGGTTCGGCAACATTCTTTCCAGGAGATTGATCGTGAAATCTGTTCCACGGTGATTCTATTCCTTTCGCTGATTCAAGAAGGGCAGTTGTTGGTTTCCGGTAAAAGACTGTGCACTGTGCTGTAGTGACACTATCTAACCAAAGAAATTGCCTTAATGCCAGATCATTTCATAAATGGCCACGTCGAGGCAATTTATTTTTATATAATAATAATGGAGTATAATGTCTAAACCTTTTCAAATATTCCTATGGATTGATATTGACAATAACTAACCAAAGAAACTGTCGTATGCAAGATCACTTCAAAAATGGCCTCACCGATGCAATATATATTTAGAAAAATGTTAACAGAGTATAACGTTCAAACCTCTCTGAATATTTCGATCATTTTTGGCATTCGGATTGATATTGACAATACCTAACCCATTAGGCTGTTTTATGCAAGATTACTGTATGAATGGCCTCGCTGAGGCAAAATAATATAAAAAATGAATACGGAGTATAAAATCTAACCCCGCCTTTGATCATTTTCGGCGTACAGGTTGATATTGACAATAATCAACCCGGAAAATTGTCTTACGCCAATTACTTTACAAACGGCCTCGCCTAGGCAAACTGAAAAATTATTTCGAAGTGTAACTTCTAATTTACTTGGAATATTTTTGACAACTGTTAGCATACAGATAGATAATGTACCGATCTAACCAACGCGATTCCTGAATGTCCAATTTCTTTATTTTAGCCTCGGCAAGGTAAAATATTCACCCACTGACACGGTCGTATAACTTTCAAACCGACGGGTATATTTTTATAATGTTTTGCATGCAGATGTAAATTGACAAGATCAAGCTAATGATATTGTCTAATGCCAGATAGCTTTATAAACAGCCTCAATGAGGCAATTTTTAAAGACTGATTATGGATGTATAACTTATAAACTGCTGGGAAAATTATGATAATTTTTCACATGAAGATAAACACCATCAAGGCGTAACCAAGGAGAATGTCTAATGCAAGATAAATAACCTCCCCAAGGTAATTTTTCAAAAACTGATTACATAAAATAACTTTAAAGCCGCAAAACAATTGCGCAAGCCGCAGTTATTGCACGAACTATAGCTCAGCAGAAATCTTCAAGTAAACTGTAGAACTGCATGGTTGCTGTATTGCTCAAAGACATTGATTGTGGGTACTTGATAAAACTGCCTCTCCAAGGCGGTTCAATCAATTTCCCGCAATCAATGTTTTGAGCAGAGATAAGAAAATATCACAATTTTGTATCTTAAAATTTCCATTTTTTTGCCAAAAATTTGACAATGTATTTGTACAGGCGTGTTTTCGTGATGGTTGTTGCGGGGTCTACATCTTAGCGTGAGTTAATTTCAATATAGGTCTTGTTGCTTTAACACTACTTCTGGCCCAGAATAGTTTCAAACAGCTATGTTCATTGGATCAATATGAGCCTGAATTAAAATACCAATCAGACGCTAAATCAAATTATCAAAGCTACGCTCCATCAGCACTCTCAGTGCTTTGATTAAACTATATCTTTAAGCCTGTGATATTATGACTTGCCAAAAACCGTTAGTAGCAAAGACATAATAATTGATAATTATACAAAAAAAGAAGATAAATTTAATGATTTTGTTTAAACTTGTTGGAAGACAAGATAAATCAGCACTTGATTAACTGGCAGACTGATTTGTTGACTGGTCATGTTTCCTTGCTTTCTTAATTACCTTTTACACACTTAAATTGTTGGTTTTGATTGTTTGTGTATGTATTGTGATATTTTTCATTAACTCTTAACATGGACCCACAACATATTTTTAGGATTTTGTAAAACAAACCCTTGTTAGGATGTGTTCCAAATATACTATTGGACAAACTTCCTTATTTCTTGTTAGTAGTATATGCTGTGGCTGCACGTTATAATCGCCTCGGATGAGGCAACAGTTTACTCTCTACCCTCGACAATGTTTTGAATAATGTTTGCAAACAGTGTGGATCAAGACCACTCTGCACATACAAGTTTGAATGAAATAGACACAATTTAGTTTGACTGTATAAAAGTAGTCGCAGATAAGATTGACTAGGCGGAGCTATTCAGGTGTTGTCAATATATATCAAATTCGCAGAGTCCACCAGAAGATTCGGTAGAGTGCCTTTCGCACGCTTTCTACAAGCGGACGAAATGGTCATATATACGCCACAGCTATGCTTGTGTTACAGTTGAATTCACACAATCGGGGGACTTGGTTTACCTTTTTGGTAATGGAATATTCCTAAGGCAGGTACAGACGATAGCTCCACCTAGTCAATCTTATCTGCGACTACTATATATCAAATGAATTGAAGGTGTCCGAGTATTTTCTGTTTCATTTTTTTGGTCTCCCCTGTCTCTCTAGGCCGGCCTCGGTAGCTCAGTCGGGTGCGCGTGTGACTGGACGTGGGTTCGATACCTACCGGGGTCGGCAACATTCTTTCGTGGAGATTGATCAAGAATGTGCACAATTCTGTTTAACCGCTTACGTTTAGGTAAACTGACCTGCTCATTTTTAGCTCACCTGTCACGTAGTGACAAGGTGAGCTTTTGGGATCACTTTTTGTCCGTCGTCCGTCGTGCGTCCGTGCGTGCGTCCGTGCGTGCCGTGCGTGCGTCCGTGCGTGCCGTGCGTGCGTCCGTGCGTGCGTCCGTAAACTTTTTCTTCAAACGACATCTCCTCCTAAACCACTGATCGGATTTTGACCAAACTTCACAGGAATGATCCTTAGGTGGTCCCATTTCAAAGTTGTTCAAATGGTTCCGGTCCGTTGCACATATAGGTCACAGGAGCCAAAAATAGATTTTTTTCATCGAAAACTTAAAAAATCTTCTTCTCTGAAACCGCAAGGCCCAGGACATTGATATTTGGTATGAAGCTTCATCTAGTGGACCTCTACCAAGATTGTTCAAATTATTGTGCTTGGGCCAAAAATGCCCCCGCACCGGCGCCCTTTGGTTTTACATGGGCTTATATAGGGAAAATCTTTAAAAATCTTCTTCTCTGAAACCGCAAGGCCCAGGTCTTTGATATTTGGTATGAAGCTTCATCTAGTGGACCTCTACCAAGATTGTTCAAATTAAAGTGCTGGAGCTAAAAATGCCCCTGCACCGGGGCCCTTTGGTTTTACATGGGCTTATATAGGGAAAATCTTTAAAACTTTTCTTCTCTGAAACCACAAAGCCCAGGTCTTTGATATTTGGTATGAAGCTTCATCTTGTGGACCCCTACCAAGATTGTTCAAATTATAGTGCTGGGGCCAAAAATGCCCCCGCCCCGGGACCCTTTTGTTTTACATGGGCTTATATAGGGAGAATCTTTAAAAAAATTCTTCTCTGAAACTGCAAGGCCCAGGTCTTTGCTATTTTGGTATGAAACTTCATCTAGTGGACCCCTACCAAGATTGTTCAAATTATTGTGCTGGGGCCAAAAATGTCCCCGCCCCAGGGCCTTTTGGTTTTACATAGGCTTATATAGGGAAAATCTTTAAAAATCTTCTTCTCTGAAACTGCAAGGCCCAGGTTTTTGATATTTGATATGAAGCTTCATCTTGTGGACCTCTACCAAGATTGTTCAAATTAGCCCTGGGGCCAAAAATGCCTCCACTCCGTGGCCCTTTGGTTTTACATAGACTTATATAGGGAAAATCTTGAAAAATCTTCTTCTCTGAAACCACAAGGCTTAGGTCTTTGATATTTGTTATGAAGCTTCAGCTAGTGGACCTCTACCAAGATTGTTCAAATTATAGCCCTGAGACCAAAAATGCCCCCGCCATGTGACCCTTTGGTTTTACATACACTTATATAGAGAAAATCTTTAAAAATCTTCTTCTCTGAAACCACAAGTCTTAGGTCTTTGATATTTGTTATGAAGCTTCAGCTAGTGGACCTATAGCAATATTTTTCAAATTATAGCCCCGGGGCCAAAAATGCACCCACTCCGGGGGCCTTCGGTTTTACATAGACTTATATAGGGAAAATCTTGTTTTACATAGACTTCTTTATGCAGGGTAAACCTTTAAAATCTTCTTCTCTGAAACCACAAAGCCCAGGTAATTCATATTCGATATGAAGCTTCATCGTGTGGACCTCTATCAAGATTGTTCAAATTATAGCCATGGGGCCAAAATTGACCCTGCCCTGGGCCCACTTATTATACATTGGATCAGGTGAGCGAACCAGGGTCCTCTGGGCCCTCTTGTTGAGTCGGTCAGTTTACATATCCACATTTTTCCTGGGCAAGCGTATGCGTAAGCGGTTAGCCAGTACAGTGCACAGTCTTTCGCCAGAAATTGACAACTGCCCTTCTTGAATCACCGGAAGGTAGAGAATGGCCGTAGAAAAGGTTTCATGATCAATCTCCACGAAAGAATGTTGCCGACCCCGGCAGGTATCGAACCCGCTTCCTCCTGATCACGAGTCAGACGCGCATCCGACTGAGCTACCGAGACAGGCATAAAAATTCAGTTACCAATACATTGACATACTTTAATATTTGCCTTATATCCGACGATGAACTGCGTACAAAGGCCCTGGTTTTATGGTGATAGCCAAATGAAGTATGATGAAAAGAATACAACTTCACAGAAAAACAAATCAATAAAATGTTTGGTCATTCAAAAATAATGTACGTTTTTACCATGACTTTACCCCTACCCCCAGCTGATTTTGACCAAAATTAAAAATTTTGCCATCTATGCTTGTGCATATAATTAAAAATTTTGCCATCTATGCTTGTGCATATTTTATATTTTGTATACAGAATCAGTTTTGATATGTTAACATGTGGTGAAAGTAAAAAAATGAAAGGTGGACTCTGTGTTTATTTTAAATTTTTCTTAAATTTTGGTCATTCTCAGAAATTTCAACATAAATATTGCCATAACTCCGTCCATAGTAAAGATAAATATATATTGTTATTACTAATTTTCTTAGTTAGAACCCAATGAATAATTTGGTACCTGTTTCATTCTGATAATATGTAATGTTTCATTTTTCGTATACATGTGTATCTCCATGATAGTGCAAGTGGGTGGGGTTACTAGATACGACAAATGGTTAGCAGTGCTACCTGATATATTAATGCGCCAATTGAAACCTATATAATCAGGTGCTTCCAAAGGCACTTTCTATTGTCTTTTACTTTCGAAGGTATATGCTTTTATCACACTTCTCTTACTATTTTCGTCACAATTTATTAACTCAATACAAACACATCAAAAGTCAAGTTATTCAGAATATACATGAAGACGAAACAATTTGTTTCTGTATGTATCCATTAACTAAGCCTGTTAGCAAGTGAAACGATGCACACTGAAGGAGTAGGGTGTAATGCCGGCACTCCATCCTGGGCACCTCCACGCAGGGAACGTTTTGCTCCACCGTGGAGACGCTCGAAAATTGCAGTTTCAGTTATACTAGACTGGTTCAATTTGTTTTACATTACCGGGGCGAATCGCAATTGTTACTTTTTATTACTAACAGTTTTGTTTTTAGGCCCTTTCACTATCGTTAATAAGAATTGTTTGAAAAACCTGAGTATCCGCAGAAAAAAAAACCCTGGCCTTTCATTGCAAAACAGTTTTAAATGTATATCAGGTTCTGTCCGTTCGCTCCACGCTGGGAACTTTCCAATAATGCCGGTGCTCCATGCTGGGCACCTCCACGCCCAGAACGGCCACTCCTTTGTGTCCAATAGAACGGTTGATTTATTAATTTCATATTAACCCACCCGTATCGAGACCATTAAACTACAGGACCTTAATAATCCTGAGCTGTTGGGCACGTTAGCAGTCGTACCAGAGTTCTAGCGTTCGCTTAAACTGTGCTAGGCGAGGAGCAACTATAACACTTGTTCCTGTCATTGCTCCACGCTGGGCACGTAGCAGTCGTACTGGGTCGTTTGCTTGAAATATGCTGGATTGTAGCGACTGTTAGACCTATTAGGCTGTCCTTTCTCCACGATGGGCAAGTAAGTAGTCGTACTGAAGCAATCTCTTGAACTCTGCTCAACATAAAATGACTTTAGTAAGACCTATTTCTCCCTATTTCTACCCTTATCAAACTGGAGGGTCTGCTTTAACGGTGCTATTGATGGAGCGACTATAAGACCCTTTTCAGCCCTTGCTCAATGCTGGGTGTGTTAGCAATCGAACTGGAGCGTTTGCGTTAACAGTTCTGGACATGGAGCGAGGGTCTGAGGGTCTGAGAGCAAAATATGAGCTTTTTTATATTTAAAGCTTTTACTTGTAGCAACGTTACTTATTTGAGTTGTTTCCCTTGTTTTATTGGTGGACTTAACGTGTTATTTTATGGAAATTCGTAAACGATCTGATTTATATTTGATTATCCTGAATTTGTTTGCATCATATATTGGTTTGTATGCCTATTGCTCAATGTTTAGATTGACTTTGGCAGACAAATGTTACTCAAATTATTGCAAACGGATGCAAGGTTACCACAGCATGCTTATAAGATTCATTTAATATATATAGTTTGCGTCAAGCGGGATTAGAATTAGCTACACACTATATATACCATGCGGCTATTCTTGCCGTTTCTTTACGAGTCGTATTGTTTTGAGTGTGTGATTTGAGGTTTAACGTCCCCGTCAAAAGTGTAAAGGTCGTTTTGGAACCTTGCATCCATTTTTACCCGACATTGAGATGGAATGACATTGTAAGTTTTGTCGCCCAATGTTTATTAGCATGGACGGTCCGCCTCGCACCGCGGTTCCTGGACAGGCTTAGAATCTCTAAGAGGTTTACACGACGCTGGGCACACAATATATATTTCCAGAGTGCTCGCATGCTCTGTGGTGAGACAAGAAAAACTATCTGACCATTGCCGGCCTCGCTCCTCGCTGGGCACACTATGTATATTTCCAGAGTGTTCGCATGCTCTGTGCTGGGAACAGAACAACTATAAAAACATTGCCGGCCTCGCTCCACGCTGGGCACACTATATATCTTTCCAGAGTGCTCGTAGCTCTGTGCTGGAAACAGAACAACTATTAAACCATCGCCGACCCCGCTCCCCGCTGGGCACACTATATATATATTTCCAGAATGCTCACATGCTCTGTGCTGGGAACACAACAACTATAAAACCATTGCCAGCATCGCTCCACGCTGGGCACACTATATATATTTCTAGTGTGCTTGCATGCTCTGTGCGGGGAACAGAACAACTTAAAGACCATTGCCGGCCTCGCTCCACGCTTGGCACACTGTATATATTTCCAGAGTGCCCGCATCCTCTGTGCTGGGAACAGAACAACTATAAGACCATTGCCGGCCTCGCTCCACGCTGGGCACACTATATATATTTCCAGAGTATTCGCCTGCTCTGTGCTGGGAACAGAAAAACTATAAAAGCATTGCCGGCCTCGCTCCACGCTGGGCACACTATATATCTTTCCAGAGTGCTCGTATGCTCTGTGCTGGAAACAGAACAACTATTAAACCATCGCCGACCCCGCTCCCCGCTGGGAACACTATATATATTTGTCCAGAGTGCTAACATGCTCTGTGCTGAGAACACAACAACTATAAAACCATTGCCATCCTCGCACCACGCTGGGCACACTATATATATTTCCAGAGTGCCCGCATCCTCTGTGCGGGGAACAGAACCACTGTTAGACCATTGCCGGCCTCGCTCCACGCTGGGCACACTATTTATATTTCCAGAGTGTTCGCATGCTCTGTGCTTGGAACAGAACAACTATAAAAGCATTGCCGGCCTCGCTCCACCCTGGGCACACTATATATATTTCCAGTGCTCGTATGCTCTGTGCTGGAAACAGAACAACTATTAAACCATCGCCGACCTCGCTCCCCGCTGGGCATACTATATATATTTCCAGAGTGCTCACATGCTCTGTGCTGGGAACACAACAACTATAAAACCATTGCCAGCCTCGCTCCGTGCCGGGCACACTATATATATAGTGTGCTTGCATGCTCTGTGCGGGGAACAGAACAACGTAAAGACCATTGCCGGCCTCGCTCCACGCTGGGCACACTATATATATTTCCAGAGTGCTCGCATGCTCTTTGTTGGGAACAGAACAACTATAAGGCCATTGCTGGCCTCGCTCCACGCTGGGCACACTATATATATTTCCAGATTGCTCGCATGCTCTGTACTGGGAACAAAAACAGCTATAAGACAATTGTTGGCCTCGCTCCACACTGGGCACACTATCTATATTTCCAGAGTGCCCGCCTCCTCTGTGCTTGGAACAGAACAACTATAAGACCATTTCCGGCCTTGCTCCACGCTGGGCACACTATATATATTTCCAGAGTGCTCGCATGCTCTTTGCTGGGAACAGAACAACTATAAGACCATTGTTGGCCTCTCTCCACGCTGGGCACACTATATATATTTCCAGAGTGCCCGCCTCCTCTGTGCTTGGAACAGAACAACTATAAGACCATTTCCGGCCTTGCTCCACGCTGGGCACACTATATATATTTCCAGAGTGCTCGCATGCTCTTTGCTGGGAACAGAACAACTATAAGACCATTGTTGGCCTCGCTCCACACAGGGCACACTATCTATATTTCCAGAGTGCTCGCATTGTCTGTGCTGGGAACAGAGCAACTATAAGACAATTGCCGGCCCCGCTCCACGCTGGGCACACTTCATATATTTCCAGATTGCTGGCATGCTCTGTGCTGGGAACAGAACGACTATAAAACTATTCCCGGCCTCGCTCCACGCCGGGCACACTATATATATTTCCAGAGTGCTCGCATGCTCTGTGCTGGGAACAGAACAACTATAATACCATTGCCGGCCTCGCTCCACGCTGGGCACACAATATATATTTCCAAAGTGCACGAATGATCCGTGCTTGGAACAGAACAATTATAAGCATTGCCGGCCTCGCTCCACGCTGGGCACAGTATATATATTTCTTGAGTACTCGCATGCTCTGTGCTGGGAACAGAACAACTATAATACCATTGCCGGCCTCGCTCCACGCTGGGCACACTATATATATTTCCAAAGTGCACGAATCATCCGTGCTTGGAACAGAACAATTATAAGCCATTGCCGGCCTCGTTCCACGCTGGGCACAATATATATATTTCCAGAGTGCTCGCATGCTCTGTGCTGGGAAGAGAACAAATATAAGATCATTGTTTGCCTCGCTCCGCGCTGGGCACAATATATATATTTCCAGAGTGCTCGCATGCTCTGTACTGGGAACAGAACAGCTATAAGACAATTGTTGGCCTCGCTCCACACAGGGCACACTGTCTATATTTCCAGAGTGCTCGCATTGTCTGTGCTGGGAACAGAACAACTATAAGACAATTGCCGGCCCCGCTCCACGCTGGGCACACTACATATATTTCCAGATTGCTGGCATGCTCTGTGCGGGGAACAGAACGACTATAAAACTATTCCCGGCCTCGCTCAACGCCGGGCACACTATATATATTTCCAGAGTGCTCGCATGCTCTGTGCTGGGAACAGAACAACTATAATACCATTGCCGGCCTCGCTCCACGCTGGGCACACAATATATATTTCCAAAGTGCACGAATGATCCGTGCTTGGAACAGAACAATTATAAGCCATTGCCGGCCTCGCTCCACGCTGGGCACAGTATATATATTTCCAGAGTGCTCGCATGCTCTGTGCTGGTAACAGAACAACTATAATACCATTGCCGGCCTCGCTCCACGCTGGGCACACTATATATATTTCCAAAGTGCACGAATGATCCGTGCTTGGAACAGAACAATTATAAGCCATTGCCGGCCTCGCTCCACGCTGGGCACAGTATATATATTTCCAGAGTGCTCGCATGCTCTGTGCTGGGAAGAGAACAAATATAAGATCATTGTTGGCCTTGCTCCGCGCTGGGCACAATATACATATTTCCGGAGCGCTCGCATGCTCTGTGCTGGGAACAGAACAATTATAAGACCATTGTTGGCCGCGCTCCACGCTGGACACACTATATATATCAACAGGGCGCTCGCTTGCTCTGTGATGGGAACATAACAACTACAAGACCATTGTTGGCCTCCCTCCATGCTGGGCTCACTACATATGTTTCCAGAGTGCTCGCATGCTCTGTGCTGGGAACACAACACTATAAGACAATTGTTGGATTCGCTCCACGCTGGGCACACTATCTATATTTCCAGAGTGCTTGCATTGTCTGTGCT
Source organism: Lucinisca nassula (assembly GCA_963580285.1). Lineage (NCBI taxonomy): Eukaryota > Metazoa > Mollusca > Bivalvia > Lucinida > Lucinidae > Lucinisca > Lucinisca nassula. Next base: position 109,447,561 of record OY757012.1, on the reverse strand, counting down.
GGGAACAGAACAACTATAAGACCATTGCCGGCCCCGCTCCACGCTGGGCACACTATTTATATTTCCAGAGTGCTGACATGATCTGTGCTGGAAAGAGAACAACTATAAAACCATTCCCGGCCTCGCTCCACGCCGGGCACACTATATATATTTCCAGAGTGCTCACATGCTCTGTGCTGGGAACAGAACAACAATAAGACCATTGCCGGCCTCGCTTCACGCTGGGCACATTATATATATTTCCAAAGTGCTCGAATGATTCGTGCTTGGAATAGAACAACTATAAACCATTACCGGCCTCGCTCCACGCTGGGCACATTATATATATTTCCAGAGTGCTCGCATGCTCTGTGTTGGGAACAGAACAAATATAAGACCATTGTTGGCCTCGCTCCACGCTGGACACACTATATATATTTCTAGAGTGCTCGCATGCTCTTTGCTGGGAACAGAACAACTATTATAAGACCATTGTTGGCCTCGCTCCACGCTGGGCACATTATATATATTTCCAGAGTGCTCGCATGCTCTGTGTTGGGAACAGAACAAATATAAGACCATTGTTGGCCTCGCTCCACGCTGGACACACTATATATATTTCTAGAGTGCTCGCATGCTCTTTGCTGGGAACAGAACAACTATTATAAGACCATTGTTGGCCTCGCTCCACGCTGGGCACATTATATATAATTCCAGAGCGCTCGTATGCTCTGTGCTTGGAACGGAACAACTATAAGACAATTGTTGGCCTCACTCCACGCTGGGTACACTATATATATTTCCAGACTGCTCGCATGCTCTGTGCTGGGAACAGAACAGCTTTAAGACCATTGTTGGCCTCTCTCCATGCTGGGTACACTATATATATTTTCCAGAATGCTCGCATGCTCTGTGCTGGAAACTGAACAAATATAAGACCATTGTTGGCCTCGCTCCACGCTGGGCACACTATATTTATTTCCAGAATGCTAGCATGCTCTGTGCTGGGAAAAGAAAAACTATCTGACCATTGCCGGCCTCGCTCCTCGCTAGGCACACTATGTATATTTCCAGAGTGTTCGCATGCATTGTGCTTGGAACAGAACAACTATAAGACCATTGACGGCCTCGTTCTACGCTTGGCACACTATATATATTTCCAGAGTGCCCGCATCCTCTGTGCTGGGAAAAGAACAACTTTATGACCATTGCCGGCCTCGCTCCACGCTGGGCACACTATATATATTTCCAGAGTGTTCGCATGCTCTGTGCTGGGAACAGAACAACTATAAAAGCATTGCCGGCCTCGCTCCACGCTGGGCACACTATATATCTTTCCAGTGTGCTCGTATGCTCTGTGCTGGAAACAGAACAACTATTAAACCATCGCCGACCTCGCTCCCCGCTGGGAACACTATATATATTTCCAGAGTGCTCACATGCTCTGTGCTGGGAACACAACAACTATAAAACCATTGCCAGCCTCGCTCCACGCTGGGCACACTATATATATTTCTAGTGTGCTTGCATGCTCTGTGCCTGGAACAGAACAACTTAAAGATCATTGCGGCCTCGCTCCACGCTGGGCACACTATATATATTTCCAGAGTGCCCGCATCCTCTGTGCTGGGAACAGAACAACTATAAGACCATTGCCGGCCTCGCTCCACGCTGGGCACACTATATATATTTCCAGAGTGCTCGCATGCTCGTATGCTCTGTACTGGGAACAGAACAGCTATAAGACCATTGTTGACCTCCCCCAATGCTGGGCACACCATATATATTTCCAGACTGCTCGCATGATCTGCGCTGGGAACACAACACTATAAGACAATTGTTTGCCTCGCTCCACACTGGGTACACTATCTATATTTCCAGAGTGCTCGCATTGTCGGCGCTGGGAACAGAACAACTATAAGATCATTGCCGGCCCCGCTCCACGCTGGGCACACTACATATATTTCCAGAGTGCTGGCATGCTCTGTGCTGGGAACAGAACGACTATAAAACTATTCCCGGCCTCACTCCACGCCGGGCACACTATATATATTTCCAGAGTGCTCGCATGCTCTGTGCTGGCCAGGTCGCTTGAATTGTGCCGGAGATGGAGCGACTGTTATGCCTACTCTTGCCACTGCTCCACGCTGGGCACTTTCACAATCTTAATGGCGTTGTCGCACAGAGCATGCGACAGATCCAGTAGAATATGTACCGCTCCTAGCGTGGAGCATAAGCAGGAAAAGGTATTATACTTGCTCTGTACCTAGCAAAAGAGCTAGCGACCGATCCAGTAGGACTCGTAACGTTCCCAGCGTGGAGCAAGTGCAGAAAAAGAGCTTATAGCCGCTATTTTTCCGGCAAAGAGGAAGCGACTGCTCAGATAGTACTGTCAAAGTGTCCAGTAGAATGCGAAACGTTCCCAGCGTGGAGCAAGGGAGGAATCGGTTTTAGAGCTGCTCCGCTCACAACACAGAGAAGCGACTGCTCCAATACAATATGCAACGTCCCCAGCGTGGAGCAAGGACAGGCCGGCGATCCATGCTAGGCACCTCATTTGCTCCACCGTGGACACACTCTTTTCCTGCAGTTGCAGCTATACTTTGAAGCAAAAGTTATATAAATTTATCATTGTCAATTTATTAGCTCCCGTTGAGTAGAAGTCAAATTATGACGATTTAATGTAACGATGTAGATGTAGCCTATTATACTTTATAGAAATACGATTGGAGAGCATGCATCTTGTCACTTTCAAGTTATCATTAGCAAAAGTTGATGCTTGAACCTGGCAAGGGAGACAACAATAGAATCGGAACCACAAGAAAAGGTTATTTCATGATAAACAGCTAATGTCTGCGTTTGACTTTCAACAATGTGAAAAATAAATTCCAAAAATAAACAATATTTTTTTCAAGAGTGTTATTTTAATCGTGGTAGTTTTTTTTTTTTGTTCGTATTTAATCGAATACTTATCGGCCATGAGGCACCAGCCTTACTTAAAAATACATAGTGACTAATATATATATATTGTTTTGTGAGCATAAAAATGTCATATCATATCGTCAATAAATAAGTCTTGATTATACACCAAACCGTTTTTCAAGTCAAGAAAAATCTATTTTAACTCGGTATAGTTTTTACAAGTTAAAGCTTTTTCTACCGACTATATAGGGCCTTACATGTTGGAAACATTTCAGCTTAGAAATACTACTTCAAAGTGAACACAAATTAAGATGAAGTGTGGCTGTGCTTGCATGGGAGCGGTCGCTTGGTCTGTGCTGGGCACGGAATAACTATTATACATTCCTGCCCTTGCTCCATGCTGGGAACTTTCAGTATATATTATACTGAAGCATTCAGGAGCACGGAGCACGGAGCAACTTAAGACCTAAACCTGCACTTGCTCCAAGCTGAGCACGTTACGTACTATAGTGAAACGGTCACTTGCTCTGTGCTGGGCACGGATCAACAATAAGAAAGACCTATTTCTTGCCTTGCTCCACGCTGGGGACGTCACGTGTTCTATTGGATGTTTCGCTGGATATAAGATCTATTCTTGTCCCTGCTCCACGCTGGGAACGTTGCATATTGTACTGGAGCAGTCACTTGCTCTGTGCTGTGAGCGGAGAACTTTAAGACATATTCCTGCCCTTACTCCACTCTGCGTTCGTTATTATACTGAATTTGTTTCTTGCTCTGCGCTGAATACGGAACAACCTGCCCTTGCTCCACGCTGGGCACGTTACGCATTCTACTGGAGCGGGAGCTGTGCTAGACACGAAGAAATATAAGACCTATACCCCGAGAATTGGCGCACCGGAAGTATTTACGGCCTATATAGCGTACTTCGATGCACCGTGCCAGCAGAGAGCAATCCAGCGTCCCGGAAGAAAACATAGCGTGCCCAGCACAGAGCAAGCTAGAGCTCCGGAAGAAAATAAAACGTGCCCAGTGTGGAGCGAGGCCTATGTCTGTGCGGGGAACAGAACAACTAAAAATCTATTGCCGGCCTCGCTCCACGCTGGGCACACTATATATATTTCCAGAGCGCTCGCATGCTCTGTGCTGGGAACAGAACAACTATAAGACCATTGTTGGCCTCGCTCCACGCTGGATACACTACATATATTTCCAGAATGCTCGCATGCTCTGTGCTGGGAACAGAACAACTATAAGACCATTGTTGGCCTCGCTCCACGCTGGGCACACTATCTATATTTCCAAAGTGCTCGCAAACAGAACAACTATAAGACCATTGCCGGCCCCCCTCCACGCTGGGCACACTATATATATTTCCAGAGTGCTGGCATGCTCTTTGCTGGGAACAGAACAACTATAAAACCATTGCCGGCCTCGCTCCACGCCGGGCACACTATATATATTTTCAGAGTGCTCGCATGCTCTCTGCTGGGAACAAAACAATTATAAGACCATTATCAGCCTCGCTCAACGCTGGGCACACTATATATATATTTCCAAAATGCTCGAATGCTATGTGCTTGGAATAGAATAACTATAAACCATTGCCGCACTAGCTCCACGCTGGGCACAGTATATATCTATTTCCAGAGTGCTCGTATGCTCTGTGCTGGGAACAGAACAAATATAAGACCATTGTTGGCCTCGCTCAACGCTGGGCACACAGTATATATTTCCGGTGTGCTCGCATGCTCTGTGCTGGGAACACAGCAGCTATAAGACCATTGTTGGCCTCGCTCCATGCTGGGCACACCATATATATTTCCAGAGCGCTCACATGCTCTGTGCAGTGAACAGAACACTATATGACAATTGTTGGCCTCGCTCCACGCTACGCACACTATCTATATTTCCAGAGTGCTCGCATCGCCTGTACTGGGAACAGACCAACTATAAGACCATTGCCGGCCCCGCTCCACGCTGGGCACACTATACATGTACATATTTCCAGAGTGCTGGCATGGCCTGTGCTGGGAACAGAACAACTATACAACCATTCCCGGCCTCGCACCAAACCGGGCACACTATATATATTTCCAGCGTGCTCGCTTGCTCTTGTGCTGGGAACAGAACAACTATAAGACCATTGCCGGCCTCGATCCACGCTGGGCACACTATATATATTTCCAAAGTGCTCGAATGATCCGTGCATGGAACAGAACACATATAAACCATTGCCGGCCTCGCTCCACGCTGGGCACAGTATATAGATTTCCAGAGTGTTCGCATGCTCTGTGCTGGGAACAGAACAAATATGAGACCTTTGTTGGACTCGCTCCGCACTGGGCACACTATATATATTTCCGGAGCGCTCGCATGCTCTGTGCTGTGAACAGAACAACTATAAGACCATTGTTGGCCTCGATACACGCTAGGCACACTATATTTATTTCAAGAGCGCTCGCATGCTCGGTGCTGGGAACTGAAAAACTATAAGACCATTGTTGGCCTCGCTCCACGCTGGAGAAACTATATATATTTCCAGAGTGCTCGCTTGCTTTGTGGTGGGAACAAAACAACTATAAGACCATTGCCGACCTCGCTCCATGCTAGGCACACTATATATATTTCCAGAGTGCTTGCATGCTCTGTGCTGGGAACAGAACAACTATAAGACCATTGTTGGCCTCGCTCTACGCTGGGCACACTTTTTATATGTCCAGATAGCTAGCATGCTCTCTGCTGGAAACAGAACAACTGTAAAACCATTGTTGGCCTCGCTCCACGCTGGACACACATTTTATATATTTCCAGAGTGCTCGCATGCTCTGTGCTCTTAACAGAACAACTATAAGACCATTGTTGGCCTCTCTCCATGCCGGGCACACTATATATGCTTCCAGAGTGCTCGCACGCACAGTGCTGGGAACAGAACATCTATAAGACCACTGTTGGCCTCGCTCCACGCTGGGCACACTATATATTTTCCCAGAGTGCTCGCATGCTCTGCAGAGCAATAGCAGGAATAGGCTTCATATTTTCAAGTTCTGTGGTGTATTCCTTGCCAAAAGTTGCACCGGGGCGGGGCCCAATTTGTTTTTATAGATTTTTATAGGAAAACCCTTAAAAATCTTCTTGTCTGAAACCAGCTGCAGAAGGCACACTCCAATATTTCTTCTATATTTGGTATGAAGCTTCATCTAGTGCACCTCTAACAAGATTGTTCAAAGTATAGCCCTGGGTCCAAAATGGCCCCGGCGCGGGGCCCACTGTTTACATAGACTTATGTATAGGAAGAGCCTTTAAAAATCTTATTGTCTGAAACCAGAAGCCCAGGTGTTTGATATTTGGAATAAAGCTTCTTCCAGTGGACCTCTACCAAGATGGTTCAAATCATAGCCCTGGGGTCGATTATAGCCCCGTGGCGGGACCCACTAGGTTTACACAGATGTATATAGGAAAAAAAACTTTACAAAATCTTCTTGTCTGAGGTCAGAAGGCCCAGATCTTTGATATTTGGTTTGAAACTTCATCTAGTAGATCTCTACCAAAATTGTTCAAATTAAAGCCCTTGGGTCCGAAATGGCCCAGGGACAGGGCCCAGTGGGTTTACATAGACATACATAGGGAAAACATTTTAAAATCTTCATGTCTGAAACTAGAAGGCTCTAGTCTTTGATTGATATTTGGTATGAAGCTCTTTCTAGTGGACTTCTACCAAAATTGTTCAAATCATAACCCTCAGGCAAAAATGGCCCCTTGGCGGGGCCCACTGGGTTTACATAGACATACATAGGGAAACCAGTTTAAAATCTTCATGTCTGAAACCAAAAGGCCCAGGTCTTCAGTATTTGTTATGAAGCTACTTCTAGATGACATCTACCAAGATTGTTCAAATAATAGCCCTGGGGCCAAAATGGCCCTGGGGTTAGGCCCACTGGGTTCACATAGACATACATAGGGAAATCCTTTAAAAAGCTTCTTGTCTTAAGACTTATATAGGGAAGCCTTTAAAAATATTGTCTGAAACAGAAGTCCCAGTTCTTTGATATTTTGTATGAAGCTTCAGCTAATGGACCTCTACCAAAGTTATTCATATTATCGCTCTGGGATCACAGTTGGTCCCGCCTTAGGGGTCACATGTTTTACGTAGACCCATATGGGGAAAACCCTTTAAAATCTTCTTGTCTGAAACCAGAAATTCCAGGTCTTTGATATTTGGCATGTAGCTTTTTCTAGTGGACCTCTACAAAGATTGCTCAAATTATAGCCTTGTGGCCAAAAATGGCCCAGCCCTGGGCCCACTAGTTTTACATAGACTTATATAGGGAACTCCTTTAAGAATCCTCTTGTCCGAAACGAGAAGGCCCAGGCCTTTGATATTTGATATGTGGCTTCATCTAGTGGACCTCTACCAAGATTATTCAATTTATAGTCCCGGAGCAAAAAATGGCCCCGCACTGGATCCCACATGTTTTCCGTAGAGATACGAAGGGAAAACCTTTAAAAAACTTGTCTGAAACCAGAAGGTCCAGGTTTTTGATATTTGGTATGTAGCTTGATCTAGTGGACTTCTACCGAGATTGTTCAAATACTCGGGGCCCACTTGTTTGTTGGTGAATGATGGGAGGTATGGGTTTATTGTACTGATTCCTGAACATTGCCTTCCTTGTCCTCGGTAGCGATAGCGGGGACATACTCTTTTTGTCCTGTCTGTTTGTTTATTTATTTATCTATTTGTTGGTTGTTCAACTTTATCATTGGTCATAACTGTTGAACGGTTTGAGATAGAGCCTTCATTTTTGGCATGTAAGTTCCTCGGGAAAAGGGCTTCCGACTCATACCAAACATGTTTTACCTATGACCTTGACCTTGACCTGTTACCTACTTTATAAAAAACAAAACAAAAAAAAAACATTGGTCATAACTTCCGTTTGAGTTATAGCCTTCATATCTGGCTTATAAATTCCTTAAGACCAGGGCTTTCGATTCATAAAAAAAATTGATCAGAATCAGAATCAGAATTGTTACTGGTGACACGTCAAATGACATTCATACACCCGGACCTGTGATGACCTGTGTCCTTGACTTTGACCTGTGATCTACTTTAAAGAAACAAATAACTTTTGTCATAACTTCTTAACCGTTTGAGATATAGCCTTCATATTTGGCTTATAAGTTCCTTGGGACAAGGGCTTTCAATTCAAACAAAAAATTTGACCTATGACCTTGATCTTGGTCTGTGACTTACTTTAGAAAAATTACATTGACCATAACTTCAGAACTGTTTGAGATAGAGCCTTCATTTAAGACAAGCAGGTTCCTTATGAAAAGGGCTTCCCACTTATATAAAAATTTTAACCTTTGACCTACATTAAAGAAAAACTAACATTTGTCATATCTTTTGAACCGTTTGAGGTAGGGCCTTCTTAATTAGCACATAAGTTTCTTGTGGCAAGAGCTTCCCACTGCTACAAAATTGTTTTACCTTGATCATGACCTTTTAAAAACTTTAATGACAAATAAGCCTTTGTGGTGTTGTGGTTATACTACTCGCCTGATAAACCAGGGACCGCAGGATCGATCCTCCTTGGCTTCTCCAGACTTTCGGATGTCTTTAAACCGAGGTCCCGTTTCCGTATGACCTTAGTTGTTGGTGGGACGTAAATCTAAAACACACACACTTAAAAAAAATATTGGTCATAACTTTTGAACCGTTTGAGATAGAGCCCTCATATTTGGCATGTAGGTTCCTTGTGAAATGGCCTTCTCACTCATACATTTTGACCTGTGCCCTTGACCCTGACCTACATTATTATAACTTTTGAACCGTTTGAGATAGAGCCTTAATTTTTGGCATGTAGGTGACTTTTGACATGGGCTTCCAACTCGTATATAAATTTTGACCTGTGACTTTGACCTTGTCCAGTGATCTACTTCAAAGGAAAAATGAACCTACCCGGGGACATGTTAGTGTTTCACAAACACACCTTGTCTATATAGAGAAACCTTTAAAATCTTCTTGTCTGAACCCAGAAGGCCCAGATATAAATAACCAGAAGGCCCTGGCCTTTGATCTTTGGCTTTTAGCTTCCAAAAGTGGACCTCTACCAAGATTGTTCAGATAATACCCCTGGGGTCAAACGATTTATACCAAGTCTTAGAGCAATCTACCATGTGAAACTTCAGTTTATAGTATGTAAATCTCTTAGCTCAGGTGAGCGATATAGGACCATTATGATCCTCTTGTTTCTTTTCTGTGCTTAGGGCCCCCGCCAATCGGGACTAGGAGAAATAGACTGGGCTGCATGCTGCTTCCGCGTCAATGGCGTACAGATAAACCGCTAGAACATTCCACGCCTGCATGGCAAAAGTGTTGCAAGTCGGAGCCACTACACTTGAACATCCGCGGTTTCATAGGGCAGTGGGGCTTTAGGTGTCATTTTATCTCACATACCACAAAATCGGAAGGATGTGTAAAACTTCTTCAAACAGAAATTATGTATGCTTAAATCATACAAAATAGGATAAATAGCTCGATACATTTTCAGAGACCTGTAAATCCCTGAAAACTCCACAATATTTAGCAAATAAAGACACACCTCAGTCAGGCCGGCTACATATATTTATTACATAACGCCGCTGTTAAACAGTGGATAACGTCATGTAATAAAAATCACACGACCACACTTGTAATAACACATGGCTACTGACGCGTAACCCCACGACGCCATCCATGACAACTCTATTTTTCTCTTTAACGTTTTCAGCAATAAAACCCGATTTAACACCGTTATGTGATAAACCATAAAATCCCATATGAAACGATCACTCGTGTAAGAGTTTACAACACTACGTGTCAACATACTATAGGGTCAGAATTATGTCAAAGAAAAATAATAAAAAATGCTTCTGCTCTTTAAAGGAAAGGTTTAACATTTTAATAAATATATTAGTGTTCTAGACGGCCAGACTTCAAGAAGGCTGAAAGTCTGCCAGCTCAGGCTTAACAACAAATATACCCATCGTCCGTATGCCCTACGGGATTCGAACAAACTTGTCGAAACATTCATAATAACTAGTTACCAGTGCTACCATTGCCCCAACAACCAACCAAAATGACGAGCTGAACAAACAGACGGACGGACAATTAGAGACCTTCCAAGACGAATGCATGAACAGCAGATATTATGTGCAAACCAATGCTTTATAAGACCTATTTTTACGAAGTGAATCATTTATCAGTATATCACTGAAATTATTTATAAAATATTACTAAAACTTTATATCAAAGAGTTAACATCATATCATTCACAACCCTTGGGAAACCAAAATTAAAATATTATCACTATTTCATCAATATTGCCACAAGAACATCAGAAAATATTCTCAAAATATTCTCACTGTAAAAACAAAGAATAATTTGAACACTAATAACTATTTTCCACACTTAATTTAATTCAATAAAATTAGACTTTTACAAGGGAGGAAATCCGACTATTTCAAGCTTTAACTTTTACAAAACAGTCAACATAGTTTTTCAGAGGCCACCTGAAAATATCACTTCAGTTTCTTATATAAAAAATCCTACCGTATGAATGCCATTTGACGTGACACCAGTAGCATTTCAGATTCTGAAGGTAGCTCTAAGGAGCGTTAGAATCGCTGTGCCCCGTCTCAGCCTACAGCTGTCCTCCATGCGGGACACGTTGACAGTACTACCCGCTGAGCAGTCGCTTCCTCTGCCGGAAACACAGCAAGCGAGACCTACAGCTTGCCTCGCTCCACATTGGACACGTTGACAGTACTAATGTGTAGGAAACACAACAACTGTAAGACCTACAGCTGGCCTCGCTACACGCTATAAGACCTATTTATGTCCTTGCTCCACGTTGGACACGTTATATTTTACTGAAGCGGCCGCTTGCTCCTCGCTGGGAACGTTACGTATTGAGACATATTCCTGTCCTTGCTCCGTGCTGGAAACGTTACATATTGTATAGGAGCGGTCGCTTGGTCTGTGCTGGGCACGGAATAACTATTATACCATTCCTACCATTGCTCCATGCTGGGAACTTTAAGTATACAGTATATTATACTGAAGCATTCGCCTATACCTGCACTTGCCCTAAGCAAGCCGGGCACGTTAAGTTCTATACTGAAGAGGTCACTTGCTCTGTGCTGGGCACGGATCAACAATAAGGAAGACCTATTTCTTGCCTTGCTCTACGCTGGGGACGTCACGTGTTCTACTGGATCTTTCGCTGGATATAAGATCTATTTCTGTCCCTGCTCCACGCTGGGAACGTTGCATATTGTATTGGAGCGGTCACTTGCTCTGTGCTGTGAGCGAAGAACTTAAAGACATATTCCTGCCCTTACTCCACTCTGCGTTCGTTATGTATTACACTGAATCAGTTGCTTGCTCTGTGCTGGATACGGGAGCAGGGATACGGAGCAACCTGCCCTTGCTCCGCGCTGGGAACATTACGCATTCTACGTTGCTTGATCTGTGCTAGACACGAAGTAATATAAGACCTATACCCCGAGAATGAACGCACCGGAAGTTTATAGGGCCTATAACGTACCCAGTTGCTCCGTGCCAGCAGAGAGCAAGCGTGCGTCCCAGAAGAAAACATAGCGTGCCCAGCACAGAGCAAGCCAGAGCTCCGGAAGAAAATAAAACGTGCCCAGCGTGGAGCGAGGCCTACAATGGGACTTAAAGTTGTTCTGTTCCGAGCAAAGAGCATACGAGCGCTCCGAAAATATATACAGTATGCCCAGCGTGATGCAAGGCCGGCAATGGTCTTATAGGTGTTCTGTTCCCAGCACAGAGCAAGCGAGTGTGCCCAGCGTGGAGCGAGGCCAATAATGGTCTTATAGTTGTTCTTTTCCCAGCACAGGGCATGCGAGCGCTCTGTCAGTATATATAGTGTGCCCAGCGTGGAGCGAGGCCAACAATGGACGTATAAGTGTTCTGTTCCAAGCACAGAGCATGCGTGCACATTGGAAATATTCATATCGTGTGCCCAGCGTGGAGCGAGGCCAACAATGGTCTTATAGCTGTCCTGATCACATCACAGAGCATGCGAGCACAGTGGAAATATATAAAGTGTGCCCAGCGTAGTGCGAGGCTAGAAATGGTCTTATAGTCGTTCTGTTTCCAGCTCAGAGCATGCTAGCACTCTGGAAATATATATATATATAGTGTGCCCGGCGTTGAGTGAGGCCGGCAATGGTTTATAGTTGTTCTGTTCCCAGCACAGAGCATGCGAGCACTCTAGAAATATACAGAGTGTGCCTAGCATGGAGCGAGGCCGGCAATGGTCTTATATATGTTCTGTTCCCAGCACAGGGCATGCGAGTATTCTGGAAATATATATAGTGTGCCCAGCGAGGCCGGCAATGGTTTAATAATTTTTCTGTTCCCAGCACAGAGCATGCGAGCACTCTGGAAATATATATATATATAGTGTGTCCAGCGTTGAGCGAGGCCGGCAATGGTTTTATAGCTGTTCTGTGCCCAGCACAGAGCATGCGAGCAATCTGGAAATATATATAGTGTGTCCAGCGTGGAGCGAGTTCGGCAATGGACATATAGCTGTTCTGTTTCAAGCACAGAGCATGGTAGCACTCTGGAAAAATATATAGTGTGCCCAGCGTGGAGCAAGGCCGGCAATGGTCTTATAGTTGTTTTATTCCAAGCACAGAGCATGCGAGCACTCTGGAAAAATATATATAGTGTGTCCAGCACAGAGCATGCGAGCACTCTGGAAATATATATAGTGTGCCCAGGCTGGAGCGAGGCTGGCAATGTTCTTACAGTTGTTCTGTTCCAAGCACAGAGCATGCGAGCACTCTAGAAATATAAAGGGTGTGCCTAGCGTGGAGCGAGGCCTGCAATGGTATTATATTTGTTCCGTTCCCAGCACAGAGCATGCGAGTACTCTGGAAATATATATAGTGTGCCCAGCATGGAGCGAGGCCGGCAATGGCTTTATAGTCGTTTTGTTCCCAGCACAGAGCAGGCGAGCACTCTGGAAATATATATAGTGTGCCCAGTGTGGGTCGAGGCCAACAATGGTTTATAGTTGTTCTGTTCACAGCACAGAGTATGCGAGCATTCTGGAAATATATATAGTGTGCCCAGCGTGGAGCGACGTCAACAATGGTCTTATAGTTGTTCAGTTCCAACACAGAGCATGCGAGCGATCTGGAAATATATATAGTGGGACCAGCGTGGAGCGAGTTCGGCAATGGACATATAGCTGTTCTGTTTCCAGCACAGAGCATGGTAGCACTGGAAAAATATATAGTGTGCCCAGCGTGGAGCAAGGCCGGCAATGGTCTTATAGCTGTTCTATTCCAAGCACAGAGCATGCGAGCACTCTGGAAATATATATATTGTGTGCCCAGCGTGGAGCGAGGCCGGCAATGGTCTTCTAGTTGTTCTGTTCCCAGCACAGAGCATGCGAGCACTCGGGATATATATATATATAATGTGCCCAGCGTGGAGCGAGGCCAACAATGGTCTTATAGCTGTTCTGATCCCAGCACAGAGCATGCGAGCACTCTGAAAATATATATAGTGTGCCCAGCGAAGTGCGAGGCTAGAGATGGTCTTATAGTCGTTCTGTTTCCAGCTCAGAGCATGCGAGCACTGTGGAAATATATATATATAGTGTGCCCAGCGTGGAAAGAGGCCGGCAATGGTTTTATTCGTTTTTCTATTCCAAGCACAGAGCATGCGAGCACCCTAGAAATATAAAGGGTGTGCCTAGCGTGGAGCGAGGCCTGCAATGGTATTATATTTGTTCCTCCCAGCACAGAGCATGCGAGTACTCTGGAAATATATATAGTGTGCCCAGCATGGAGCGAGGCCGGCAATGGCTTTATAGTCGTTCTGTTCCCATAACAGAGCAGGCGAACACTCTGGAAATATATATATAGTGTGCCCAGTGTGGAGCGAGGCCAACAATTGTCTTATAGTTGTTCTGTTCCCAGCACAGAGAATGCGAGCACTCTGGAAATATATATAGTGTACCCAGCGTGGAGCGCAGCCGGCAATGGTCTTATAGCTGTTCTGTTCCCAGCACAGAGTATGCGAGCAATCTGGAAATATACATGGTGTGCCCAGCGTGGAGCGAGGCCAACAATGGTCTTAAAGCTTTTCTGTTCCCAGCACAGAGCATGCGAGCACTCTGGAAATATATATAGTGTGCCCAGCGTGGAGCGAGGCCAATAATGGTCTTATAGTTGTTCTGTTCCCAGCACAGAGCATGCGAGCACTCTGGAAATATACATGGTGTGCCCAGCGTGGAGCGACGTCAACAATGGTCTTATAGCTTTTCTGTTCCAAGCACTTAGCATGCGAGCACTCTGGAAATATATATAGTGTGTCAATCCCGGAGCGTGGCCGAGATTGGTCTTATAGCTGTTCCCAGCACAGAGGATGCGGGCATTTGGATATATATAGTGTGTCAAGCATGGGGCGAGGCCGGCAATGGTCTTTTAGTTGCTCTGTTCCCCGCACAGAGCATGCAAGCACTCTGGAAATATATATAGTGATCCCAGCGTGGAGCGAGTCCGGCAATTGTTTTATAGTTGTTCTCTTCCCAGCACAGAGCATGCCAGCACTCTGGAAATATATATAGTGTGCCCAGCGTGGAGCAAAGCCGCCAATGGTCTTATATTTGTTCTGTTCCCAGCACAGAGCATGTGAGCGCTGTGGAAATATATATAGGGTGCCCAGCGAGGCCGGCCTGTTCCCAGCACAGAGCATTCGAGCGCTCTGGGAATATATACAGTGTGCCCAGCGTGGAGCGAGACCAACAATGGTCTTATAGCTGTTCTGTTCCCAGCACAGAGCATGCGAGCGCTCCGGAAATATATATAGTGTGCCCAGCGTGGAGCGCGGCCGGCAATGGTCTTATAGTTGTTCTGTTCCCAGCACAGAGCATGCGAGCACTCTGGAAATATATATACTGTGAACAACGTGGAGCGAGGCCGGCAATGGTTTAGAGTTGTTCTGTTCAAAGCACATAGCATTCGAGAACTTTGGAAATATATATAGTGTGCCCAGCGTGGAGCGAGGCCGGCAATGACTTTATAGTTATTGTGTAGCCAGCACAGAGCATTTGAGCACTCTGGAAATATATAAAGTGTGCCCAGCGGGGAGCGAGGTCGGCGATGGTTTAATAGAAATAAATATGATGTGCCCAGCGTGGAGCGAGGCCAACAATGGTCTTATAGCTGTTCTGTTTCCCAGCACAGAGCATGCGAGCACTCTGGAAATATACATGGTGTGCCCAGCGTGGAGCGAGGCCAACAATGGTCTTATAGCTGTTCTGTTCCCAGCACAGAGCATGCGAGCACTCTGGAAATATATATAAAGTGCCCAGCGTGGAGCGAGGCCAACAATGGTCTTAAAGTTGTTCTGTTCCCAGCACAGAGCATGCGAGCAATCTGAAAATATATCAAGTGTGCCCGGTGTGGAGCGAGGCCGGCAATGGTTTTATAGTTGTTCTGTTCCCAGCACAGAGCATGGCAGCACTCTGGAAATATATATAGTGTGCCCAGCGTGGAGCGGGCCCGGCAATGGTCTTATAGTTGTTCTGTTCCCAGCACAGAGAATGCGAGCACTCTGGAAATATAGATAGTGTGCCCAGCGGGGAGCGAGGCCAAGAATGGTCTTATAGTTGTTCTGTTCCCAGCACAAAGCATGCGAGCACTCTGGAAATACATATGGTGTGCCCAGCATGGAGTGAGGCCAAGAATGGTCTTATAGCTGTTTTGTTCCCAGCACAAAGCATGAGAGCACTCTGGAAATATATATGGGGTGCCCAGCATGGAGCGAGGCCAAGAATGGTCTTATGGCTGTTTTGTTCCCAGCACAGAGCATGAGAGCACTCTGGAAATAAATATGGAGTGCCCAGCATGGAGCGAGGCCAAGAATGGTCTTATACCTGTTTTGTTCCCAGCACAGAGCATGAGAGCACTCTGGAAATAAATATGGAGTGCCCAGCATGGAGCGAGGCCAAGAATGGTCTTATACCTGTTTTGTTCCCAACACAGAGCATGAGAGCACTCGGAAATATATGTAGTGTGCCCAGCGTGGAGCAATGGTCTTATAGTTGGTCTGTTCCCAGCACAGACGATGCGAGCACTCTGGAAATATAGATGGTGTGCGTAGCGTGGAGCGAGGCCAACAATTGTCTAATAGTGTTCTGTTCCCAGCACAGAACATGCGAACACTCTGGAAATATATATGGTGTGCCCAGCATGGAGCGAGGCCAACAATGGTCTTATAGCTGTTCTTTCCCAGCACTTAGCATGCGAGCACTCCGGAAATATATATTGTGTGCCCAGCGTGAAGCGAGGCCAAAAATGGTCTTATATTTGTTCTGTTTCCAGCACAGAGCATGCGAGCACTCAGGAAATATATATACTGTGCCCAGCGTGAAGCGAGTATTCAGCGTCATATTTCTTCCGATTCAGGCATGGCCTAAGCACACAAGGCCAAAAATGAACGTCGCATAGCGTCATATATGGGGATTCTATTTTTGTCACGAACTAAAAATAGATCTAACTAGTGTGCGAAACCTAGTTAGGGAATCCCTCTCAAACTCGTTTACCTGTCATCATAATTGTTCGCATTTTTGCATAAAATGCATTAATTTGTATTGTTTTAAAGAAAAATACCGGCTATATGTATTTTATTTTTCGAAGCATTTTTTCCAGATATCTCATTAATGCACCTTTATATCAATTTTACATGGCCACAATCCTCGCCCTTATTCCATCGCGATCAAGACAAATAATTATTTCAGTCCGCATGAAGGCCTTCTAAAACGTCTCCAAATGACCTTTACAGTGTTGACGGCGACGTTAAATCTCAACACCAATATGTTCCCAGTGTGGAGCATTGAGTTATATAAAGTGAGTGACTGAACGGGTTTTTAAGGTAACCGGGCACTATAAGCACATAGGGCCACCCTATATAAAGTGTTAATACAGCTAATATATATATATTAAATGAATCTCATAAGCATGATGGGGAAACCTTGCATCCGTTTGCAATACTCTGAGAAATATTTGTCTGCCAAAGCCAATCTAAACATTGAGCAATAGGCATATTAACAAATAAAATGCAAAAAAAATGCAAGTTGATCAAATATAAATCACATCGATTACGAATTTCCATAAAATAACATGTTCAGTCATTTATCCAAATTTCACCAACAAACAAGGGAAACAACTCAAATAAGTAACGTTGCTACAAGTAAAAGCTTTCAATATAAAAAAAATCGGCCATCACAGGTCTAGCTCCAGAAATGTTAACGCCAACGCTTCAGTTCGATTGCTAACGTACCCAGCGGTGAGCAAGGGCTGAAAGGGTCTTACAGTCGCTCCATCAATAGTACCGTTAAAGCAAACGCTCCAGTTTGATCCTAAATTGCCCAGCGTGGAGCAAGGGTAGAAATAGGGAGAAATATTTCTTACTTAGAGCATAGTTCAAGAGATTGCTTCAGTACGACTACTTACTTGCCTTGCGTGGAGAATGGACGGCCTAATAGGTCTAACAGTCGCTACGCATCCAGTATATTTCAAGCAAACGATCCAGTACGACTGCTATATGTATTGTGCCCAGCGTGGAGCAATGACAGGAATAGGTTTTGCTCCTCGCCTAGCACAGTTTAAGCGAACGCTACAGTACTCTGGTACGACTGCTAACGTGCCCAACAGCTCAGGATTATTAAGGTCCTGCAGTTCAATGGTCTCGATTCGGGCGGGTTAATATGAAATTAATAAACCAACGGTTCTATTGGATACAAAGGAGTGGCCGTTCTGAGCGTGGAAGTGCCCAGCATGGAGCGCCGGTGGCATTACACACTGCAACATTGGAACGTTCCCAGCGTGGAGCGAACGGACAGAATCGATATACCAGCATAAAACCGTCTTGCAATGAAACACCAGGTGTTTTTTGCTTTTTTTCTGCGGATACTCAAGTTTTTTTCACAATTCTCATTAACGATAGTGAAAGGACCCTAAACAAAACTTTTAGTACCACGTTCGCAGCGTGGACCAGGCCCATTGTCGCGCTATGCCAGGTACGGTGCAAGCTAACTGCTAACGTTCCCAGGGTGGAGCAACAACAGGAATAGGCCCGTTGTCGCCCCCAGATAACAGGTGCTGTTCAAGCTAACGTGCCAGAACCAATCCCAACGTTCCCAGGGTGGAGTAACAACAGGAATAGGCCCATTGTCGTTCTATGACAGGTAGAGTTGGAATAACCACTCCCAACGATCGCAGGCCAGCCTCGGTAGCTAAGTCGGATGCGCGTCTGACTGGTGATCAGGAGGACGCGGGTTCGATTCCTGCCGGGGTCGGCAACATTCTTTCGTGGAGATCGATCATGAAATCTTTTCTACGGTCATTCTCTCCCTTCCGCTGATTCAAGAAATTGCGGTTTTCAGTTTCTGGCTGAAGAATGTGCACTGAACTGGTTATCCGCTTACGTAAAAGCCTGCCCAGGAAAGTGTGGTTGGGTACGTAAACTGACCGCCTCAAAAATGACCTAAATCGTTTTGACTGGGCCGTTAAACTCCAACACAAAACACAAACGATCCCAGGGTGGAGCAATGGCAGGAATAGGACCATTGTCGCTCCACGACCGGAACAACTCAAGCTAACGTACCAATACGGCTTCTAACGTTCCCAGGGTGGAGCAACGACAGGAATGGCCCATTGTCGCTCCACGACAGGAACAATTCAAGCTAACGTACCAATACGACTACTAACGTTCCCAGCGTGGAGCAACGACAGGACTAGGCCCATTATCGCTCCATGATAGGTACAGTTCAAGCTTACTTTCCAATACCACTGCCAACGTTCCCAGGGTGGAGCAACGGCAAGAAATCGGCCCATTGTCGTTCCATCACAGATACAGTTAATGCTAACCCTGCAAGCACACTTCGCCCGGGCAACGTCAAATCAACGTCGGTGTAACGTCAACCGACGTTCATGCGACGTTGTATGAACGTCATGACGTTGCATCGACGTTGATGTGACGTCACAATTTCGTCATGTGCCTGCTGGGAACGCACCAATACGACTGCCCAGGTTCCCAGGGTTGAGCAACGGCAGGAAGGGCGTATTGTTCAAGCCTACGTACCAATACGACTGCTAACTTTCCCAAGGTGGAGCATAGAAGCCTCCGTGGTGCAGTATTTACGCTACTCGCCTTGGAAACCAGGGGTCGCAGGATCGATCCCGGGCTTCTCCAGACTTTCGGATGAGTCTTTAAACCGAGGTCCCGTCTCCGTATCACATTAGCTGTTGGTGGGACGTAAAACTCAAAAACACCCATCCCAAGGTGGAGCAACGGCAGGAATAGGCTCATTGTCGCACCACGACACGTGAAGTTCAAGTCTACTTACCAATGCGACTGCTAACATTCCCAGGGTGGAGCAACGGCAGGAATAGGCCCATTGTCGCTCAATTGCAGTTAGAATCCGCCGGCCCCCGCGCATAGGGGCTTGAAGAAATATATGGGCTGCATGATGCTTCCACGCAGAGATGAATCCGGCCAGCACACCAGTACTGGTAAACCGCTTAGAGACTCTAAGCCTGTCCAGGAATCGCGGTGCGAGGCGGCCTATTTGTTACATTGGGCTTAATATGTCATTTCATCTCAATGTCGGGTATTGTACTCGCAGATAAGATTGACTAGGCGAAGCTATCGTTTGTACCTGCCTTAGGAATATTCCATTAACAAAAAGGTAATCCAAGTCACCCGATTCTATGAATTCAACTGTAACACAAGCATAGCTGTGGCGTACTCAGAGTATATGACCATTTCGATTGCTTGAAGAAAGCGTGCGAAAGGCACTCGGCGGACTCAGCGAATTTGACATATTGAAAACACCTGAATAGCTCCACCCATTCGATCTTATCTGCGACTACTATAAAAGTCCCACAAAATTGGAAGCAACGTCTCCAAAATGACCTTTACAGTTTTGACGGGGACGTTAAACCTCTAATTACAAAAAAAAATACAATATGACAATATAGACTGCATGCATGGTAGTTAACCCAATCACGGTTGGCAACTTTGCTTCCCTCTTTAATTGCACGCCGGTGGGTCAGGCCTCAGATTCTATGACGGCTCCAACGTAAAGGCTTATTGAAAATTAGAGAGATAATGTCGGTTGGTGCCTGATGCTCTGACTCTGGTCGGGCTCATCGGAGTCTAACTGTTGGTTTTCTTTTGCTCCAGCATTTCAGTGGTTTCTTGCTGTCGAGTCCTCACCGTTGTCTCACCTCTGTGGTTCTTTGATGTTTGTGTTCACGGAGATGTTGCACTGATGAGTTAGGAGGCCTTCATGCGGACTGAACAAATTATTTGTCTAAATCGCGACGGAAGTAAGGGCGAGGATTGTGGCCACGTAAAATCGATTTAAGCCCCCCAGTGGACATCTTCCACTGACCGTTCCAAGGCGGCTCTTCTGTGGCGATTTATTTATGTTGTTGTTGTTTGTTACTTACTGTATGTATCACTTGTGTCCTTTGGTTTTGGATGGCCATATGGCCGTTTTGTGGGAAAGTAACTGTCCTTATGGCCTTCCTTTGTTTAGGTTTCCATTATGGTCTGGTCGCTTAATGTTTGTATTTCTTCCCCTTTGGTGTCTTTTATGGGTGGAGTAAGTTAATTGTAGCAATTCCTGATCTTTGTTTTACTTCTACTTCTCAAAGCAACGGCAGGAATAGCCGCATGTTATAAATAATGTCAATATAGCTGTTTCTAACCCTGCTGCACGCAACATATATATATATATATATATATATATATATATATATATATATATATATATATATATATATATATATATATATATATATATATATATTAAATGAATCTTATAAGCATGATATGTAAACCTTGCATCCGTTGGCAATACTTTGAGTAACATTTGTCTGCCAAAGTCAATCTAAACATTGAGCAATAGGCATACAAACAAATATAATGCCAACAAATGCAGGATAATCAAATATAAATCAGATCGTTTACGAATTTCCATAAAATAACACGTTCAGTCCACCAATAAAACAAGGGAAACAACTCAAATAAGTAACATTGCTACAAGTAAAAGCTTTAAATATAAAATCCTCATATTTTCATCTCAGGCCCTCACGGGTCTAAAGTCGCTCCATGTCCAGAACTGTGAACGCAAATGCCCCATTTCGATTGCTAACACACCCAGCATTGAGCAAGGGCTGAAAAAGAGTCTTAGAGTCGCTCCATCAATAGCACCGTTAAAGCAAACGCTCCAGTTTGATGCTAACGTGCCGAGCGTGGAGCAAGGGTAGAAACAGGGAGAAATAGGTCTTAAGTCATTTTATGTTGAGCAGAGTTCAAGAGATTGCTCCTGTACGACTAATAACTTGCCCAGCGTAGAGAAAGGATAGCCTAATAGGTCTAACAGTCGCTACAATCAAGCATATTTCAAGCAAACGATCCAGTACGACTTCAGCGTGGAGCAATGCCAGGAATAGGTGTTATAGTTGCTCCTCGCCTAGCACAGTTCAAGCGAACGCTACAGTTCTCTGATACGACTGCTAACGTGCCCAACAGCTCAGGATTATTAAGGTCCTGTAGTTTAATGGTTTCGATACGGGTGGGTGAATATGAAGACAATAAATCAACCGTTCTATTGGACAAATGAGTGGCCGTTCTGAGAGTGGAGGTGCCCAGCATGGAGCGACGGCATTATTGGAGCGTATAATACCTATTCCTGCTAATACTCCACGCTGGGAGCGGTACACATTCTACTGGATCTGTCGCACGCTCTGTGCGACAACGCCATTAAGATTGTGAAAGTGCCCAGCGTGGAGCAGTGGCAGGAGTAGGGATAATAGTCGCTCCACCTCCAGCACAATTCAAGCGACCTGGCCAGCACAGAGCATGCGAGCACTCTGGAAATATATATAGTGTGCCCGGCGTGGAGCGACGCCGGGAATAGTTTTATAGCCGTCCTGTTCCCAGTACAGAGCATGCCAGCACTCTGGAAATATATGTAGTGTGCCCAGCGTGGAGCGGGGCCGGCAATGGTCTTATAGTTGTTCTGTTCCCATCACAGAGCATGCGAGCACTCTGGAAATATTTATAGTGTGCCCAGCGTGGAGCGAGGCCGGCAATGGTCTTATAGTTGTTCTGTTCCCAGCACAGAGGATGCGGGCACTCTGGAAATATATATAGTGTGCCAAGCTTGGAGCGAGGCCGGCAATGGTCTTTAAGTTGTTCTGTTCCCCGCACAGAGCATGCAAGCACACTAGAAATATATATAGTGTGCCCAGCGTGGAGCGAGGCTGGCAATGGTTCTATAGTTGTGTTCCCAGCACAGAGCATGTGAGCACTCTGGAAATATATTTAGTGTGCCCAGCGGGGAGCGAGGTCGGCGATGGTTTAATAGTTGTTCTGTTTCCAGCACAGAGCATACGAGCACTCTGGAAAGATATATAGTGTGCCCAGCGTGGAGCGAGGCCGGCAATGCTTTTATAGTTGTTCTGTTCCCAGCACAGAGCATGCGAACACTCTGGAAATATATTTAGTGTGCCCAGCGTGGAGCGAGGCTGGCAATGGTCTTATAGTTGTTCTGTTCCCAGCACAGAGGATGCGGGAACTCTGGAAATATATAAAGTGTGCCAAGCGTAGAGCGAGGCCGTCAATGGTCTTATAGTTGTTCTGTTCCCAGCACAGAGCATGCGAACACTCTAGAAATATACATAGTGTGCCCAGCGAGGAGCGCGGCCGGCAATGGTCAGATAGATTTTCTTTTCCCAACACAGAGCATGCTAGCATTCTGGAAATAAATATAGTCTGCCCAGCGTAGAGCGAGGCCAACAATGGTCTTATATTTATTCAGTTTCCAGCACAGAGCATGCGAGCATTCTGGAAATATATATAATGTGCCCAGCGTGGAGCGAGGCCAACAATGGTCTTATAGTTGTTCTGTTCCCAGCACAGAGCATGCGAGGACTCTAGAAATATATATAGTGTGTCCAGCGTGGAGCGAGGCCAACAATGGTCTTATATTTGTTCTGTTCCCAGCACAGAGCATGCGAGCACTCTGGAAATATATATAATGTGCCCAGCGTGGAGCGAGGCCGGCAGTGGTCTATAGTTGTTCTATTCCAAGCACGAATCATTCGAGCACTTTGGAAATATATATAGTGTGCCCAGCGGGAAGCGAGGCCGGCAATGGTCTTATTTTTGTTCTGTTCCCAGCACAGAGTAAGTGATAACTCTGGAAATATATAAAGTGTGCCCGGCGTGGAGCGACGCCGACAATGGTCTTATATTTGTTCTGTAACCAGCACAGAGCATGCGAGCGCTCCGGAAATATATATATATATTGTGCCCAGCGCGGAGCGAGGCCAACAATGGTCTTATATTTGTTCTCTTCCCAGCACAGAGCATGCGAGCACTCTGGAAATATATATACTGTACCCTGCGTGGATCGAGCCCGGCAATGGCTTATAGTTGTTCTGCTCCTAGCACGGATCATTCGTACACTTTGGAAATATATATAGTGTGCCCAGCGTGGAGCGAGGCCGGCAATGGTCTTATGAAGTTCTGTTCCCAGCACAGAGCATGCAAGCACTCTGGAAATATATATAGTGTGCCCTGCGTGGAGCGAGGCCGGGAATAGTTTTATAGTCGTTCTGTTCCCAGCACAGAGCATGCCAGCACTCTGGAAATATATGTAGTGTGCCCAGCGTGGAGCGGGGCCGGCAACGGTCTTATAGTTATTCTGTTCCCAGCACAGACAATGCGAGCACTCTGGAAATATAGATATTGTGCCTAGCGTGGTGCGAGGCCAACAATTGTCTTATAGTGTTGTGTTTCCAGCACAGAGCATGCGAGCACTCTGGAAACATATGTAGTGTGCGTAGCATGGGGGGAGGCAAACAATGGTCTTGTAGTTGTTCTGTTCCCATCACAGAGCAAGCGAGCGGCCGTGAGATGTATATAGTGTGTCCAGCGTGGAGCGCGGCCAACAATGGTCTTATAGTTGTTCTGTTCCCAGCACAGGAGCAGCAGCACAGAGCATGCGAGCGCTCCGGAAATATATATATTGTGCCCAGCGCGGAGCGAGGCCAACAATGGTCTTATATTTGTTCTCTTCCCAGCACAGAGCATGCGAGCACTCTGGAAATATATATACTGTGCCCAGCGTGGAGCGAGGCCGGCAATGGCTTATAGTTGTTCTGCTCCAAGCACGGATCATTCATGCACTTTGGAAATATATATAGTGTGCCCAGCGTGTAGCGAGGCCGGCAATGGTCTAATGAAGTTCTGTTCCCAGCACAGAGCATGCGAGCACTCTGGAAATATATATAGTGTGCCCGGCGTGGAGCGAGGCCGGGAATAGTTTTATAGTCGTTCTGTTCCCAGCACAGAGCATGCCAGCACTCTGGAAATATATGTAGTGTGCCCAGCGTGGAGCGGGGTCGACAATGGTCTTATAGTTGTTCTGTTCCCAGCACAGACAATGCGAGCACTCTGGAAATATAGATAGTGTACCCAGTGTGGAGCGAGGCCAACAATTGTCTTATGGTGTTGTGTTCCCAGCATAGATCATGCGAGCAGTCTGGAAATATATATGGTGTGCCATGCATTGGGAGAGGTCAACAATGGTCTTATAGCTGTTCTGTTCCCAGTACAGAGCATGCGAGCACTCTGGAAATATATATAGTGTGCCCAGCGTGAAGCGAGGCCAACAATGGTCTTATAGTTGTTCTGTTCCCAGCAAAGAGCATGCGAGCACTCTGGAAATAAATATAGTGTGCCCAGCGTGGAGCGAGGCCGGCAATGGTCTTATAGTTGTTCAGTTCCCAGCAGAGAGCATGCGAGCACTCTGGAAATATATATAGTGTGCCCAGCGTGGAGCGAGGCCAACAATAGTCTTATAGTTGTTCTGTTCCCAGCACAGACCAAGCGAGCGCTCTGGAAATATATATTGTGTGCCCAGCGTGGAGCGAGGACATCAATGGTCTTACAGTTGTTCAGTTCCCAGCAGAGAGCATGCGAGCACTCTGGAAATATAAATAGTGTGCCCAGCGTGGAACGAGGCCAACAATGGTCTTATAGTTGTTCTGTTACCAGCACAGACCAAGCGAGCGCTCTGGGAATATATATTGTGTGCCCAGCGTGGAGCGAGGCCAACAATGGTCTTATAGTTGTTCTGTTCCCAGCACAGAGCATTCGAGCGCTCTTGAAATATATATTGTGTGCCCAGCGTGGAGCGAGGACAACAATGGTCTTATAGTTGTTCTGTTTCCAGCACAGAGCATGAGAGCACTCACTCTGGTCATATATATAGTGTGCCCAGCGTGGAGTAAAGCCGCCAATGGTCTTATAGATGTTCTGTTCCCAGCACAGAGCATGCGAGCGCTCTGGAAATATATATAGTGTGCCCAGCGCGGAGCGAGGCCGGCCTGTTCCCAGCAGAGAGCATTCTAGCGCTCTGGAAATATATTTAGTGTGCCCAGCTCGGAGCGAGGCAATGGCAGGAATAGGTCCATTCACGCTACATGTCCAGCATAGTTCAAGGAAACGTTCCAATACGACTTCTAACTTACACAGGGTTGAGCAGCTGCAGGAATAGGTCCATTGTCGCACCATGTTCAGCACAGATTAAGCAACAGTACCCCTACGACTGCCAACGTACCCAGCGTGGAGCAACGACAGGAATAGGTCCGTTGTCGATCCATCAGTCCAGCACAGAGTTCAAGGAAACGTACCAATACGACTGATATTGTGCCCAGGGTTGAGCACCAGCAAGAATAGGTCGAAAGTCACTACATGTCCAGCACATTTCAAGGAAACGCTCCAATACGTCGCTAACGTTCCCAGGGTGGAGCAACGGCATGAATAGGACCATTGTTGCTCCATGGCAAGCAGAGTTCAAGCAAATTTTCCAGTACATTAAAACCGACTTGAAATAAATTTAACTTCACGTGATTTGAAAACGGTTTACCTTAATGCATGTAAGACTTAAATTTAGTGTTGAGCTTTCCACAGTAACAAGAAAAAAAAACTAGCAGTTTGCGAAGGACATAGATCAATATTTATATATCAGTCGTTATGTTTGTTTAAGTAAAGGTGGTGTCTCAAATTGATAAGTATTTATAATAAAATACGAAAAACAAAGTACCTTAAACGTTTAAAACAACATTTTTGTGAAATAAATTAACATTATCCTATTTTATTTAGATATTACAGAAAATCAAACGCTGAATGCGGCTATTTAGAATTAAATAGCATTTTCTTGTGGTTCCAATTCTATGGTAATCTCCCTTGCGAAGCTATAAATACACCTGATAACGGCTTTAAAGTGCCAATCGCATTCCTATAAGTATAAAAGTCTACACCCACAACTTTAAGTTGTACGGTCATAATTTGACTTCTACACAACGGGAGCTAAGAAAATGGCAATGACAAATAATTAATGCTTCTGTAGGTTTTTTTTTAATTCAAGGGACGAAAAGACCCTGTGAAAATTTGCTCCAATTTTAATGAACCGAGCAACCAGTATAAGTATAGCTGCAACTGTAGGAAAAGAGTGTGCCAACGGTGGAGCAAACGTTCCCAGCGTGGAGGTGCCCAGCATGGAGCGCCGTCATTACACCCTGCAGCATTTGCTCCACCGTGGACACACTTTATTCCTGCAGTTGCAGCTATACTTTGAAGCAATAGTTATATTTATCATTGTCAATTTATTAGCTCCCGTTGAGTAGAAGTCAAATTATGACGATTTAATGTAACGATGTAGATGTAGCCTATTATACTTTATAGAAATACGATTGGAGAGCATGCATCTTGTCACTTTCAAGTTATCATTAGCAAAAGTTGATGCTTGAACCTGGCAAGGGAGACAACAATAGAATCGGAACCACAAGAAAAGGTTATTTCATGATAAACAGCTAATGTTTGCGTTTGACTTTCAACAATGTGAAAAATAAATTCCAATAATAAACAATATTTTTTCAAGAGTGTTGTTTTAATCGTGGTAGTTTTGTTTTTCGTATTTTATCGAATACTTATCGGCCATGAGGCACCAGCCTTACTTAAAAATACATAGTGACTAATATATATATATTGTTTTGTGAGCATAAAAATGTAATATCATATCGTCAATAAATAAGTCTTGATTATACACCAAACCGTTTTTTCAAGTCAAGAAAAATCTATTTTAACTCGGTATAGTTTTTACAAGTTAAAGCTTTTTCTACCGACTATATAGGGCCTTACATGTTGGAAACATTTCAGCTTAGAAATACTACTTCGAAATTCGCAAAATTGCAGTATGTTTCCTCTGGCTTTCTTTGCCGGATCATTACAGGGTCACTGATGAGGCTTTATTAGCCGAAACTACGTAGTCTGACCCATCTTCTGTCTTATGAATGTTTTCATTGATGTTAAAGGAACTCATTTTTGATTTTTATTTGCCTTCACTGCAGCTGGTGTTGTGCCGTGTGGCGGCCGTAAAACGTCTCCCCGTACATCAACCATAGTGCAGTTTATATTTTACTTTTGGTCCTTTGAGATCAGCGTGAATATTCTGAGAAATCAGAAATAAATTATTGGTTTAGATTCATATTCTAGACAGGTTTTTAATTATTTTGACCCCATTTTGATTTATATCAGTCTTTGAATCGACTGTCTATTCGAAATTCGCAAAATTGCAGTATGTTTCCTCTGGCTTTCTTTGCCGGATCATTACAGGGTCACTGATGAGGCTTTATTAGCCGAAACTACGTAGTCTGACCCATCTTCTGTCTTATGAATGTTTTCATTGATGTTAAAGGAACTCATTTTTGATTTTTATTTGCCTTCACTGCAGCTGGTGTTGTGCCGTGTGGCGGCCGTAAAACGTCTCCCCGTACATCAACCATAGTGCAGTTTATATTTTACTTTTGGTCCTTTGAGATCAGCGTGAATATTCTGAGAAATCAGAAATAAATTATTGGTTTAGATTCATATTCTAGACAGGTTTTTAATTATTTTGACCCCATTTTGATTTATATCAGTCTTTGAATCGACTGTCTATTCGAAATTCGCAAAATTGCAGTATGTTTCCTCTGGCTTTCTTTGCCGGATCATTACAGGGTCACTGATGAGGCTTTATTAGCCGAAACTACGTAGTCTGACACATCTTCTGTCTTATGAATGTTTTCATTGATGTTAAAGGAACTCATTTTTGATTTTTATTTGCCTTCACTGCAGCTGGTGTTGTGCCGTGTGGCGGCCGTAAAACGTCTCCCCGTACATCAACCATAGTGCAGTTTATATTTTACTTTTGGTCCTTTGAGATCAGCGTGAATATTCTGAGAAATCAGAAATAAATTATTGGTTTAGATTCATATTCTAGACAGGTTTTTAATTATTTTGACCCCATTTTGATTTATATCAGTCTTTGAATCGACTGTCTATTCGAAATTCGCAAAATTGCAGTATGTTTCCTCTGGCTTTCTTTGCCGGATCATTACAGGGTCACTGATGAGGCTTTATAAGCCGAAACTACGTAGTCTGACCCATCTTCTGTCTTATGAATGTTTTCATTGATGTTAAAGGAACTCATTTTTGATTTTTATTCAAAGTGAACACAAATTAAGATGAAGTGTGGCTGTGCTTGCATGGGAGCGGTCGCTTGGTCAGTGCTGGGCACGGAATAACTATTATACATTCCTGCCCTTGCTCCATGCTGGGAACTTTCAGTATATATTATACTGAAGCATTCAGGAGCACGGAGCACGGAGCAACTTAAGACCTAAACCTGCATCGCTCCACGCCGGGCGCACTATATATATTTTCAGAGAGCTCGCATGCTCTGTGCTGGGAAGAGAACAACTATAAGACCATTGCCGGCCTCGCTCCACGCTGGGCACACTATATATATATATTTCCAAAGTGCTGGAATGCCGTGTGCTTGGAAGAGAACAACTATAAACCATTGCCGGCCTCGCTCCACACTGTGCACAGTATATATATTTCTAGAGTGCTCGCATGCTCTGTGCTGGAAACAGAACAAATATAAGACCATTGTTGGCCTCGCTCCACGCTGGGCACACTATATATATTTCCAGAGTGCTCGAATGCTCTGTGCTGGGAACAGAACAACTATAAAACCATTGCCGGCCTCCCTCCACGCAGGGCACACTATATATATTTTCAGAGAGCTCGCATGCTCTGTGCTGGGAACAGAAAAATTATAAGACCATTGCCGGCCTCGCTCCACGCAGAGCACACTATATATATTTCCAAAGTGCTCGAATGCTTTGTGTTTGGAACCGAACAACTATAAACCATTGCCGGCCTCGCTCCACGCTGTGCACAGTTTATATATTTCCAGAGTGCTCGCATGCTCTGTGCTGGAAACAGAACAATTATAAGACCATTGTTGGCCTCGCTCCACGCTGGGTACACTATATATATTTCCGGAGCGCTCGCATGCTCTGTGCTTGGAACAGAACAGCTATAAGACCATTGCCGGCCTAGCTCCACGCTGGGCACACGATACATATATATTTCCAAAGTGCTCGCATGCTCTGTGCTGGAAACAGAACAATTATAAGACCATTGTTGGTCTCGCTCCACGCTGGGCACACTATATATATTTCCAGAGCGCTCGAATGCTCTGTGCTGGGAACAGGCCGGCCTCGCTGGGCACCCTATATATATTATCACAGCGCTCACATGCTCTGTGCTGGGAACAGAACAAATATAAGACCATTGGCGGCTTTGCTCCACGCTGGGCACACTATATATATTTCCAGAGTGCTGGCATGCTCTGTGCTGGGAACGGAACATATATAAGACCATTGCCGGCCTCGCTCCATGCTAGGCACACTCTGTATATTTCTAGAGTGCTCGCATGCTCTGTGCTGGGAACAGAACAACTATAAACCATTGCCGGCCTCACTCAACGCTGGGCACACTATATATATATATTTCCAGAGTGCTAGCATGCTCTGAGCTGGAAACAGAACGACTATAAGACCATTTCTAGCCTCGCACTACGCTGGGCACACTTTATATATTTCCACAGTGCTCGCATGCTCTGTGATGTGATCAGGACAGCTATAAGACCATTGTTGGCCTCGCTCCACGCTGGGCACACAATATGTATATTTCCAGTGTGCACGCATGCTCTGTGCTGGGAACAGAACACTTACACGTCCATTGTTGGCCTCGCTCCACGCTGGGCACACTATATATACTGACAGAGCGCTCGCATGCCCTGTGCTGGGAAAAGAACAACTATAAGACCATTATTGGCCTCGCTCCACGCTGGGCACACTATATATATTTTCAGAGTGCTCGCATGCTCTGTGCTGGGAACAGAACACCTATAAGACCATTGCCGGCCTTGCATCACGCTGGGCATACTGTATATATTTTCGGAGCGCTCGTATGCTCTATGCTCGGAACAGAACAACTATAAGTCCCATTGTAGGCCTCACTCCACGCTGGGCACGTTTTATTTTCTTCCGGAGCTCTGGCTTGCTCTGTGTTGGGCACGCTATGTTTTCTTCCGGGACGCACGCTTGCTCTCTGCTGGCACGGAGCAACTGGGTACGTTATAGGCCCTATATACTTCCGGTGCGTTCATTCTCGGGGTATAGGTCTTATATTACTTCGTGTCTAGCACAGATCAAGCAACGAAGAATGCGTTATGTTCCCAGCGAGGCTGATAATGGTCTTATAATTGTTTTGTTCCCAGCAGAGAGCATGCGAGCACTCTGAAAATATATATAGTGTGCCCGGCGTGGAGCGAGGCCGGCAATGGTTTTATCGTTGTTCTCTTCCCAGCACAGATCATGCGAGCTCTCTGAAAATATATATAGTGCGCCCGGCGTGGAGCGATGCCGGGAATGGTTTTATAGTTGTTCTGTTCCCAGCACAGAGCATGCGAGCACTCTGGAATATATAGTGGGCCCAGCGTGGAGCGAGACCAACAATGGTCTTATAGCTGTATTGGTCCCGGCACAGAGCATGCGAACGCTCCGGAAATATATATAGTGTGCCCAGCGTGGAGCGAGGCCAACAATGGTCTTATATTTGTTCTGTTTCCAGCACAGATCATGCGAGCACTCTGGAAATATATATAGTGTACCCAGCGTGGAGCGAGGCCGGCAATGGTCTTATAGTTGTTCTGTTCCCAGCACAGAGTATGCGAGCTCAATGAAAATATATATAGTGTGCCCAGCGTAGAGCGAGGCCGGCAATGGTCTTATAGTTGTTTTGTTCCCAGCACAGAGCATGTGAGCACTCAGGAAATATATAAAGTGTGCCCAGCGTGGAGCGGGGCCGGCAATGGTCTTATAGTTGTTCTGTTCCAAGCACAGAGAATGCGAGGTGTCTGGAAATATAGATAGTGTGCCCAGCGTGGAGTGAGGCCAACAATGGTCTTATAGTTGTTCTGTTCCCAACACAGAGCATGCGAGCACTCTGGAAATATACGTGGTGTGTCCAGCGTGGAGCGAGGTCAGCAATGGTCTTATAGCTGTTCTGTTCCCAGCACAGAGCATGCGGGCACTCTGGAAATATATATAGTGTGCCCAGCGTGGAGCGAGGCCAACAATGGTCTTATAGTTGTTCTGTTCCCAGCACAGAGCATGCGAGCACTCACTTTGTATAAGAATACCCATGCTAAGACGTTTCTGACACGTAGGCCCTATATAGTCGTTATAAGAAGTTGTAACTTATAAAAAGACCTTTAAAATGAATTTCACTGGACTCGACTTGAAAACGGAATAGTGAAAAAAATATATATATATATTAGTCAATTTGTATGTTGCAGTAAGGCTGGTGTCTCATAAACTTACAAGTATTCATCGAAAAATAAAACAAAAGGAAAGACAAAAACTTATCACATTTAAAACAGCACATTTGAACGAATATTGTTTGTTTATGATTTTTTATTTTTCATAAATTGTTGAAAATGAAACGGAGAAAATAGCTATTTAATATTGAATAACTTTTCTTGTTGTTCCAATTCTATTGTTGTCTCCCTTGTTCAGGTACAAGTATCAACTTTTTCTAATGATAACTTGAAAGTGCCAATCATATAATAACTAACATCTACATCTTTAGATTGAACCTTCATAATTTGACTTCTACTCAACGGGAGCTTATAAACTTGCAATAAAAAATAATTAATGCTTCTATAGATTTTTTTTCAATTATAATGGACCAAACGACCCTGTGAAAATGTGCTCAAATTTTAATGAACCGAGCAGTCTATGTATAGCTGCAACTGTAGGAAAAAAGTGTGCCCACGGTGGAGCAAACGTTCCCAGCGTGGAGGTGCCCAGCATGGAGCGCCGTCATTACACCCTGCAGGGCAGATAACAGGTGCTGTTCAAGCTAACGTGCCAGAAGGCCAGAACCAATCCCAACGTTCCCAGGGTGGAGTAACAACAGGAATAGGCCCATTGTCGTTCTATGACAGGTAGAGTTGGAATAACCACTCCCAACGATCGCAGGCCGGCCTCGGTTATAGCTAAGTCGGATGCGCGTCTGACTGGTGATCAGGAGGACGCGAGTTCGATTCCTACGGGGGTCGGCAACATTCTTTCGTGGAGATCGATCATGAAATCTTTTCTACGGTCATTCTCTCCCTTCCGCTGATTCAAGAAATTGCGGTTTTCAGTTTCTGGCTGAAGAATGTGCACTGAACTGGTTATCCGCTTACGTAAAAGCCTGCCCAGGAAAGTGTGGTTGGGTACGTAAACTGACCGCCTCAAAAATGACCTAAATCGTTTTGACTGGGCCGATAAACTCCAACACAAAACACAAACGATCCCAGGGTGGAGCAATGGCAGGAATAGGACCATTGTCGCTCCACGACCGGAACAACTCAAGCTAACGTACCAATACGGCTTCTAACGTTCCCAGGCTGGAGCAACGACAGGAATGGCCCATTGTCGCTCCACGACAGGAACAATTCAAGCTAACGTACCAATACGACTCCTAACGTTCCCAGCGTGGAGCAACGACAGGACTAGGTCCATTATCGCTCCATGATAGGTACAGTTCAAGCTTACTTTTCAATACCACTGCCAACGTTCCCAGGGTGGAGCAAGGGCAAGAAATCGGCCCATTGTCGTTCCATCACAGATACAGTTAATGCTAACCCTGCAAGCACACTTCGCCAGGGCAACGTCAAATCAACGTCGGTGTAACGTCAACCGACGTTCATGCGACGTTGTATGAACGTCATGACGTTGCATCGACGTTGATGTGACGTCACAATTTCGTCATGTGCCTGCTGGGAACGCACCAATACGACTGCCCAGGTTCCCAGGGTTGAGCAACGGCAGGAAGGGCGTATTGTCGCATTACGACAGGTATAGTTCAAGCCTACGTACCAATCCGACTGCTAACTTTCCCAAGGTGGAGCATAGAAGCCTCCGTGGTGCAGTGTTTACGCTACTCGCCTTGTAAACCAGGGGTCGAAGGATCGATCCCGGGCTTCTCCAGACTTTCGGATGAGTCTTTAAACCGAGGTCCCGTCTACGTATCACCTTAGCTGTTGGTGGGACGTAAAACTAAAAAAAACACCCATCCCAAGGTGAAGCAACGGCAGGAATAGGCTCATTGTCGCACCACGACACGTGAAGTTCAAGTCTACGTACCAATGCGACTGCTAACATTCCCAGGGTGGAGCAACGGCAGGAATAGGCCCAGTGTCGCTCAATT
Source organism: Lucinisca nassula (assembly GCA_963580285.1). NCBI lineage: Eukaryota > Metazoa > Mollusca > Bivalvia > Lucinida > Lucinidae > Lucinisca > Lucinisca nassula. The sequence continues at coordinate 109,413,894 of OY757012.1, read as the reverse complement.
GCAGTTAGAATCCGCCGGCCCCCGCGCATAGGGGCTTGAAGAAATATATGGGCTGCATGATGCTTCCACGCAGAGATGAATCCGGCCAGCACACTAGTACTGGTAAACCGCTTAGAGACTCTAAGCCTGTCCAGGAATCGCGGTGCGAGGCGGACCGTCCATGCAAATAAACCCTATTTGTTACATTGGGCTTGAGATGTCATTTCATCTCAATGTCGGGTATTGTACTCGCAGATAAGATTGACTAGGCGAAGCTATCGTTTGTACCTGCCTTAGGAATATTCCATTAACAAAAAGGTAATCCAAGTCACCCGATTCTATGAATTCAACTGTAACACAAGCATAGCTGTGGCGTACTCAGAGTATATGACCATTTCGATTGCTTGAAGAAAGCGTGCGAAAGGCACTCGGCGGACTCAGCGAAATTGACAACACCTGAATAGCTCCACCCATTCGATCTTATCTGCGACTACTATAAAAGTCCCACAAAATTGGAAGCAACGTCTCCAAAATGACCTTTACAGTTTTGACGGGGACGTTTAACCTCAAATTACAAGAAAAAAAAACAATATGACTCTCAAAGCAACGGCAGGAATAGCCGCATCTTATTAATTGTGTCAATATAGCTGTTTCTAACCCTGCTGCACGCAACATATATATATATATATATATATATATATATATATATATATATATTAAATGAATCTTATAAGCATAATGTGGAAACCTTGCATCCGTTTGCAATACTTTGAGTAACATTTGTCAGCCAAAGTCAATCTAAACATTGAGCAATAGGCATACAAACAAATATAATGCCAACAAATGCAGGATAATCAAATATAAATCAGATCGTTTACGAATTTCCATAAAATAACACGTTCAGTCCACCAATAAAACAAGGGAAACAACTCAAATAAGTAACATTGCTACAAGTAAAAGCTTTAAATATAAAATCCTCATATTTTGCTCTCAGGCCCTCACAGGTCTAAAGTCGCTCCATGTCCAGAACTGTTAACGCAAATGCTCCATTTCGATTGCTAACACACCCAGCATTGAGCAAGGGCTGAAAAAGGGTCTTAGAGTCACTCCATCAATAGCACCGTTAAAGCAAACGCTCCAGTTTGATGCTAACGTACTGTGCGTGGAGCAAGGGTAGAAACAGGGAGAAATAGGTCTTAAGTCATTTTATGTTGAGCATAGTTCAAGAGATTGCTTCAGTACGACTACTTACTTGCCTTGCGTGGAGAACGGACGGCCTAATAGGTCTAACAGTCGCTACGCATCCAGTATATTTCAAGCAAACGATCCAGTACGACTGCTACATGTATTGTGCCCAGCGTGGAGCAATGACAGGAATAGGTTTTGCTCCTCGCCTAGCACAGTTTTAGCGAACGCTACAGTACTCTGGTACGACTGCTAACGTGCCCAACAGCTCAGGATTATTAAGGTCCTGCAGTTCAATGGTCTCGATTCGGGCGGGTTAATATGAAATTAATAAACCAACGGTTCTATTGGATACAAAGGAGTGGCCGTTCTGAGCGTGGAAGTGCCCAGCATGGAGCGCCGGTGGCATTACACACTGTAACATTGGAACGTTCCCAGCGTGGAGCGAACGGACAGAATCGATATACCAGCATAAAACTGTCTTGCAATGAAACACCAGGTGTTTTTGCTTTTTTTTCTGCGGATACTCAAGTTTTTTACACAATTCTCATTAACGATAGTGAAAGGACCCTAAACAAAACTTTTAGTACCACGTTCGCAGCGTGGACCAGGCCCATTGTCGCGCTATGCCAGGTACGGTGCAAGCTAACTGCTAACGTTCCCAGGGTGGAGCAACAACAGGAATAGGCCCGTTGTCGCCCCCAGATAACAGGTGCTGTTCAAGCTAACGTGCCAGAACCAATCCCAACGTTCCCAGGGTGGAGTAACAACAGGAATAGGCCCATTGTCGTTCTATGACAGGTAGAGTTGGAATAACCACTCCCAACGATCGCAGGCCGGCCTCGGTAGCTAAGTCGGATGCGCGTCTGACTGGTGATCAGGAGGACGCGGGTTCGATTCCTGCCGGGGTCGGCAACATTCTTTCGTGGAGATCGATCATGAAATCTTTTCTACGGTCATTCTCTCCCTTCCGCTGATTCAAGAAATTGCGGTTTTCAGTTTCTGGCTGAAGAATGTGCACTGAACTGGTTATCCGCTTACGTAAAAGCCTGCCCAGGAAAGTGTGGTTGGGTACGTAAACTGACCGCCTCAAAAATGACCTAAATCGTTTTGACTGGGCCGTTAAACTCCAACACAAAGCACCAACGATCCCAGGGTGGAGCAATGACAGGAATAGGACCATTGTCGCTCCACGACCGGAACAACTCAAGCTAACGTACCAATACGACTACTAACGTTCCCAGCGTGGAGCAACGACAGGAATGGCCCATTGTCGCTCCACGACAGGAACAATTCAAGCTAACGTACCAATACGACTACTAACGTTCCCAGCGTGGAGCAACGACAGGACTAGGCCCATTATCGCTCCATGATAGGTACAGTTCAAGCTTACTTTCCAATACCACTGCCAACGTTCCCAGAGTGGAGCAACGGCAAGAAATCGGCACATTCTCGTTCCATCACAGATACAGTTAATGCTAACCCTGCAAGCACACTTCGCCAGGGCAACGTCAAATCAACGTCGGTGTAACGTCAACCGACGTTCATGCGACGTTGTATGAACGTCATGACGTTGAATCGACGTTGATGTGACGTCACAATTTCGTCATGTGCCTGCTGGGAACGCACCAATACGGCTGCCCAGGTTCCCAGGGTTGAGCAACGGCAGGAAGGGCGTATTGTCGCATTACGACAGGTATAGTTCAAGCCTACGTACCAATCCGACTGCTAACTTTCCCAAGGTGGAGCATAGAAGCCTCCGTGGTGCAGTGTTAACGCTACTCGCCTTGTAAACCAGGGGTCGCAGGATCGATCCCGGGCTTCTCCAGACTTTCGGATGAGTCTTTAAACCGAGGTCCCGTCTCCGTATCACCTTAGCTGTTGGTGGGACGTAAAACTCAAAAACACCCATCCCAAGATGGAGCAACGGCAGGAATAGGCTCATTGTCGCACCACGACACGTGAAGTTCAAGTCTACGTACCAATGCGACTGCTAACATTCCCAGGGTCGAGCAACGGCAGGAATAGGCCCATTGTCGCTCAATTGCAGTTAGAATCCGCCGGCCCCCGCGCATAGGGGCTTGAAGAAATATATGGGCTGCATGATGCTTCCACGCAGAGATTAATCCGGCCAGCACACTAGTACTGGTAAACCACTTAGAGACTCTAAGCCTGTCCAGGAATCGCGGTGCGAGGCGGACCGTCCATGCAAATAAACCCTATTTGTTACATTGGGCTTGAGATGTCATTTCATCTCAATATCGGGTATTGTACTCGCAGATAAGATTGACTAGGCGAAGCTATCGTTTGTACCTGCCTTAGGAATATTCCATTAACAAAAAGGTAATCCAAGTCACCCGATTCTATGAATTCAACTGTAACACAAGCATAGCTGTGGCGTACCATTTCGATTGCTTGAAGAACGCGTGCGAAAGGCACTCGGCGGACCCAGCGAATTTGACATATTGACAACACCTGAATAGCTCCACCCATTCGATCTTATCTGCGACTACTATAAAAGTCCCACAAAATTGGAAGCAACGTCTCCAAAATGACCTTTACAGTTTTGACGGGGACGTTAAACCTCAAATTACAAAAAAAACAATATGACAATATAGACTGCATGCATGGTAGTTAACCCAATCACGGTTGGCAACTTTGCTTCCCTCTTTATATATATATATATATATATATATATATATATATATATATATATATATATATATATATATATATATATATATATATATATATATTAAATGAATCTTATAAGCATAATGTGGAAACCTTGCATCCGTTTGCGATACTTTGAGTAACATTTGTCTGCCAAAGTCAATCTAAACATTGAGCAATAGGCATACAAACAAATATAATGCCAACAAATGCAGGATAATCAAATATAAATCAGATCGTTTACGAATTTCCATAAAATAACACGTTCAGTCCACCAATAAAACAAGGGAAACAACTCAAATAAGTAACATTGCTACAAGTAAAAGCTTTAAATATAAAATCCTCATATTTTGCTCTCAGGCCCTCACAGGTCTAAAGTCGCCCCATGTCCAGAACTGTGAACGCAAATGCTCCATTTCGATTGCTAACACACCCAGCATTGAGCAAGGGCTGAAAAAGGGTCTTAGAGTCGCTCCATCAATAGCACCGTTAAAGCAAACGCTCCAGTTTGATGCTAACGTGCCGTGCGTGGAGCAAGGGTAGAAACAGGGAGAAATAGGTCTTAAGTCATTTTATGTTGAGCAGAGTTCAAGAGATTGCTTCAGTACGACTAATAACTTGCCCAGCGTAGAGAAAGGATAGCCTAATAGGTCTAACAGTCGCTACAATCAAGCATATTTCAAGCAAACGATCCAGTACAATTCAGCGTGGAGCAATGACAGGAATAGGTGTTATAGTTGCTCCTCGCCTAGCACAGTTCAAGCGAACGCTACAGTACTCTGGTACGACTGCTAACGTGCCCAACAGCTCAGGATTATTAAGGTCCTGTAGTTTAATGGTCTCGATACGGGTGGGTGAATATGAAGTCAATAAATCAACCGTTATATTGGACAAATGAGTGGCCGTTTTGAGAGTGGAGGTGCCCAGCATGGAGCGACGGCATTATTGGAGCGTATAATACCTATTCCTGCTAATACTCCACGCTGGGAGCGGTACATATTCTACTGGATCTGTCGCACGCTCTGTGCGACAACGCCATTAAGATTGTGAAAGTGCCCAGCGTGGAGCAGTGGCAGGAGTAGGGATAATAGTCGCTCCACCTCCAGCACAATTCAAGCGATCCGGCCAGCACAGAGCATGCGTGTGTATATATCCGCTCTATTTTGTCCCTGTGACGTCCGAATTCTCTGTAAATGTAAAGCATTGACAGATTTTGTGTACTGGGACATTTGCAAACAGTGTAGACCCAGATCAGACGCCACATATCATGGTCTACACTGTTTGCATAAGACTAGGGGTTAAACGAAACAGTCTGATATGTTCTTTTTGGAAGCAAGGAATACAACGCAAAACTTAACACTGGAGTGTACAGTGTTTTGCTAGGTAAAGCTAGCTAGTTTCGGCCAATTAGGACTCATCAGTGACACTGAAATATTTTAAAGTTCAGGACTATTTATTAGGATAACACATCCGTGTGACATTATTCATTTATTGCCATTGCGTAAGTGAATCTGACGATTTGTTCATCCGAGCAGGCCATATTGGCCGAGAGCGAAGCCCGAGGGCAAAATAACCCGTCGAGGGTGAACAAATCGTCATATTCTCCTCACACAAGAGCAACAAGTCATTTATCATACCGAATTCTGACTTCTGAAAATTCTTTCAGTGAATGCACTTGTGCTTTTGAGCAGTGACGTCAGAGGGGAATATTACAGGGGACTATGATAATTTACTGTCCTGCGCGTGACATGCTCTCGACCAAACCCAATTCTAGAATAGCTCATGAATATTAATGAGGTATAATTAAGTGCATTATTTCATATCGCAATAACATTTATTTTTTTCTGGTGAAAATCTGTTTTATTAGCTCACCTAACCGAAGGTCAGGGTGAGCTTTTGTGACTGTGAGATGTCCGGCATCGTCGTTCGTCGTTCGTCGTGCGTCCGTAAACTTTTCTTGTTAACACTCTAGAGGCCACAGTTTTAATCCAATCATCCTCAAACTTGCTCAGAATGATCATCCTGACAATAACTTGGTCAGGTTCGAATATGGGTCATGTCGTATCAAAAAATAGGTCACCAGGTCAAATCAAAGGAAAACCTTGTTAACACTCTAGAGGGCACAATTTTGGTCCAATCATCCTCAAACTTGCTCAGGATGATCAGCTTGATAATATCTCGGTCAAGTCCGAATATGAGTCATGTCGGGTCAAAAAGTAGGTCAGTAGGTCAAACCACAGAAAACTCTTGTTAGCACTCAAGAGGCCACAGTTTTGGTCCAATCATCCTCAAACTTGCTCAGAATGATCATCCTGACAATATCTTGGTCAAGTTCGAATATGGGTCATGTCGGGTCAAAAAGTAGGTCAGTAGGTCAAACCACAGAAAACTCTTGTTAGCACTCTAGAGGCCACAGTTTTGGTCCAATCATCCTCAAACTTGCTCAGAATGATCATCCTGACAATTTCTTGGCCAAGTTCGAATATGGGTCAAGTCGGGTCAAAAAGTAGGTCAGTAGGTCAAATCATAGAAAAACCGGGTCAAAAAGTAGGTCGACAGGTCAAATCAAAGGAAAACTTTATTAACACTCTAGAGGGCACAATTTTGGTCCAATTATCCTCAAACTTGCTCAGGATGATCATCTTGATAATATCTCGGTCAAGTTTGAATATGGGTCATGTCGGGTCAAAAAGTAGGTCAGTAGGTCAAACCACAGAAAACCCTTGTTAGCACTCTAGAGGCCACAGTTTTGGTCCAATCATTCTCAAACTTGCTCAGAACGATCATCCTGACAATAACTTGGTCAAGTTCGAATACGGGTCATGTCGTGTCAAAAAGTAGGTCACCAGGTCAAATCAAAGGAAAACCTTGTTAACACTCTAGAGGGCACAATTTTGATCCAATCATCCTCAAACTTGCCCAGGATGATCATCTTGATAATATCTCAGTCAAGTTTGAATATGGGTCATGTCGGGTCAAAAAGTAGGTCAGTAGGTCAAACCACAGAAAACTCTTGTTAGCACTCTAGAGGCCACAGTTTTAGTCCAATCATCCTCAAACTTGCTCAGAATGATCATCCTGACAATATCTTGTTCAGTTCGAATATGGGTCAGGTCGGGTCAAAAAGTAGGTCAGAAGGTCAAATCATAGGAAAACCTTGTTTACACTGTAGAGGCCACAGTTTTGGTTCAGTCATCCTCAAACTTGATCAGAATGATCATCCTGACAATGTCTCGGTCAAGTTCGAATATGAGTCATTTCAGGTCAACAAGTAGGCCATTAGGTCAAACCACAGACAAACCTAGTAAGCACTCTAGAGGCCACAGTTTTGGTCCAATCATCCTCAAACTTGCTCAGAATGATCCATGATCCTGACGATATCTCGGTCAAGTTTGATTATGGGTCATGTCTGTCAAAAAATAGGTCAGTAGGTCAAATCATAGAAAAATCTTGTTAACACTCTAGAGGCCGCAGTTTTGGTCCAATCATTCTCAAACTTGCTCAGAATGATCATCCTGACAATATCTCGATCAAGTTCGATTATGGGTCATGTCGGGTCAAACAGTAGGTCAGTAGGTCAAATAGAAAAACCTTTTCAACACTCTAGAGGCCACAGTTTTGGTCGAATCATCATCAAAATTGCTCAGAATGATCATCTCTACAATATCTAGGTTATGTTCGAATATGGGTCATGTGGGGTTAAAAAGTAGGTCACGTCATTGAAAACCCTTGTTGACTTTCTAGAGACTGCAATTTTAGTCTAATTATCATCAAACTTGCTCAGAATGATTATCTTGACAATATCTAGGTCAAGTTCAAATATGGGTCATGTCGGGTCAGAAAGTAGGTCAGTAGGTCAAATTATAGAAAGCTTTGTGAACACACTAGTGACCACAGTTTTGGTCCGATCATCATCAAACTTGCTCAGAATGATCATCTTGACAATATCTCGGTCAAGTTAGAATATGGGTCATGTCAGGTCAAATCATAGAAAAACGTTGTGAACACTCTGAGGCCACAGTTTTGGTCTGTCCGTGATCAAACTTGCTCAGAATGATCAATTGACAATATCTCGTTTAATTTCGAATATGGGTCATGTGTGGTCAATAAGTAGGTCAGTAGGTCAGATCATAGAAAAAACTTGTGAACACACAAGAGGCCCCAGTTTTGGTCTGATCATCATCAAACTTGCTCAGAATGATTATCTTGACAATATCTGGGCAAGGTTTGAATATGGTTCATGTCGGTTCAAAAAGTGGGTCGGCAGGTCAAATCATAGAAAAATGTTGTGAACACTCCAAGAGGCCAAAGTTTTAGTCCAATCATCATAAAACTTGCTCAGAATAATCATCTGGACAATATCTCAGTTTAGTTCGAAAATGGGTCATGTCAAATCAAAAAGTTGATCAGTAGGTTATTTTGTCATAACTCTTGAACCGTTTGAGATAGCGCCTTCATATTTGACATGTAGGGTCCTTGTGTCAGGGGCTTCCCACTCATATAAAAAATATTTGACCTGTGACTTTGACTTGTGACCTACTTTAACAAAACTTTTGAACCATATGAGATAGAGCCTTCGTTTTTGGCATGTATGTTCCTTGTGACAAGGTTTTCCCAAACATTCAAAAATTTTGACCCATTACCTTGACCTTTGACCTACTTTGTCATAATTTTTTAAGTATTTGAGATACAGCCTTCATATTTGGCATGTAGGTTCCTTGCGACAAGGGTTTCCTATTCATACATAAAATGTGACCTTTACCTTGAGATTTGACCTACTTTATCATAACTTTCGAACCATTTGAGATAGTGCCTTCATATTTGGCATGTATGTTCCTTGTGAAAAGGTCTTCCCAACCTAACAAAAAATTTAGTTTTATGACCTTGACCTTTTACCTACTTAAACTTAATTTTTGAAGCATTTGAGATAGAGCCTTCATATTTGGCATGTATATTCCTTGTGACAATGGCTTCACAACCATACAAATAGTGTGGTCTGTGACCTTGACCTTTGACCTACTTTATCATAACTTTTGAACCATTTGAGATAGAGCCTTCATATTTGGCATGTATTTTCCTTCTGACAAGGCACCTTACTGTGTTACCTACCATTTACATTGCTACAGTGGATCAGGTGAGCGATCCAGGGCCATCATGGTCCTCTTGTTTTTCTTATTTATACTAAAAAACATAAGTTGTTAGTGCTCGTTGGAACCGGCGGTTCTAACAAGCCACATCAAATGTTTTGGAGCTGATATAAGAAGTATAATTTATAACCCCTAGTTTTCTCTATATAAAGTGAGGTTTACAGGGGTGTTCATTACACAGACATGGTAACATGATGTGCACAGCCTACACTCAGAGACAATCGACCCACCAGTACTCTCAGTGATTTGATAATCCTCTTGTTTTTCTATTTGCAGTATTTCATGCGATGTGTGATGCTGTTCCAATCCCTAACTCAGCTCTACGTCCTGGTGATACACATAATGCCATATATGTGTAGTGACTACGGCCCCTGGACCCTTTATTGTGTGCGGGTATTATGCTGGTTTCTGGTTATTAATCTCTTTGCAAACTGGTTTGCGGTGATCCTGTACGACCCTAGCTATCCGAAGACCAAAGACAATCCGTATATTGATGTGAACCAACGTGGCGACAATCCACCCGAGACGTTTCGGCCCTTGATTCAAGAAGCGGCGAGCAACCGCCAAAACGGCAGTGCTGTATATGACATGGCGGTAAAGGATGCACTTCCATGGAATTTCTGTAAATATTGCGAGCGGCACGTGCCTCCACGTGCCTACCATTGTAAATTTTGCAAAAAGTGCATTTTAAAGAGAGACCATCATTGTTTTATGGTTGGGAACTGTGTAGGGTTCAATAATCAGAGATACTTCTTTATGTTTTTATTCTATGGGATGGTTTATGAGACGTTTGGGCTTATCGTAACGTACGGCTACCTCAGTGACGTTTATTCGCCAATGGCAGAGAGCTGGAAGGATTTTATATTCCCGATAGCAGTCTGGAGATGGCTGTTTGGGGACATGGAAGGCCGCTTCTGTTTAATGGTTGTTCAAATAACTATTGAATTTATATTTTCTATCATATCACTGATTTATCTAGCATCTCAAATAAAGATGACAACAAGCGGAATAACTCTTTATGAAATGGCGAAGAAAGTGCCAGTAAGAAATACTAACGGGGTCAAGCATAACTTTAGGTCAGTGTTTGGTGATTTTTGGTACTTAAATTTCTTTTTCCCGCTGACGCCTGTTTTTAGACAGAAGGACGACGGGATCCGATGGGAAGGGATAAAATATGATAAAAATGCTTTCCAAAAATGGAAGGACGACGGAGAGCTGATGTGAAGTATGTCAAGTATATATAGCTTTAGGAGACATTGTTGCAAAGATACAGAGTACCCTCGTTATAACGACAGTATTTGTTCCCATAAATAATTTGCCACAATAAAGAATCTCAGTAATGAATGAATGAGTAGTACCATTGCAAAAGCACGCCTATTTAAATATATTAAAAATTGCCACCAAAAATGAAAAGTTTCTGACATTACGAAAACACGCCTATACAAATACATTGTAAACTTTTCCGTCCCAAAAACGAACACTTTAGGTCGAAAAAGTGTGATTTTTTTCGCATTTCTGCTCAAAACATAGATTGTGGGTACTCGTTAGAACCGCCCCATCGAGGCGGTTCTAACGAGTACCCACAATCTATATTTTAGAACAGAAATAAGAAAAATAAGGTTTAACCCTGTAATAAGGTTTACCCCTGTAAACCCCAGTTTTACTATATAAAAGTGGGGTTCAAGGGGGGTAAGAATTACATAGGCTTGTTTTCGTGATGTAAACAATTCCGATATTTTTCATATTGCTCCTCTAAACACGGGTTATTGACACTCGTTAGAACCGTCTCGGCGAGGCGGTTCTAACGGGTACCAACAATCTATGTTTTTTAGCTGAAATAAGAAAATAATGTATAACCCTGTAAACCCAGTTTTACTATATAAAAGTGGGATTTGAGTGGTGTCAAAATTATATAGGCTTGTTTTCGTGATGAATAGGCAATAAAGGACCCTTTCGCCAAATTACTCCATGAAACAACAAACTGTGTAGACATCTGTGAGAATCGCCTCACCGAGGCACTTCTAATAAGTATCCACAACATTTAATTTGCTTGTTTTTTAGTCACAAATCCAAACGAATTTTGTCGTTATATCAAATGGCACTAAATTAGGTTATCTGTATATTGATTGGATCGGAGGGTAGACTCTCATTTTAATGACATGCCCATGAAAATGAGGCTATAATAAAAGGCTTTAAAATGAAGTATTTCAAATGAAAATGTCCAATATTTTGGGTCGATACATGAGAGGTCATACTGTTGATTTTCACGTGACTATCACTGACCAATGCGCAAATAGCGCTTTTGCAAATTCCCCACATTACGATAACACTTAGTGTACAATTTCATACTCAGAGAATGCATATCTTCAATTTTCTTATAAAATCTGTAATATTTTTTTTTATTTTTACTTCAAACTCCGAGATTGTGGGTGCTCGTTAGAACCGCCTCATTGGGGCGGTTCTAATGAGTACCCACAACCTATGTCTTGGAACAGGAATGCGAAAAATAATGTATACCGCCGTAAACCCTAGTTTTCTCTATATAAAGTGGGGTTTACATGGGTGTTAATTGCATGGACGGGTAACAGTTATTTATAGCCGCGCTATTCTTAGCACTATAGTCTGTTGTTGTGGCGTCAGAGTGATGAGCAAAGCAATGAACATAACAAGTAAAAATAAAAAAAAACAAAACAGCTTTCATAGAACATATTCACTCCGGAACCCTTCCATAGAACATATTCACTCAGGAACCCTTTCATAGAACATTTCACTCATGAAACATTTCATAGAACATATTCACTCGGGAACCCTTTCATTTCACTCAGGAACCATTTCAAAGAACATATTCACTCAGGAACCCTTTCATGGAATATATTCACTTAGGAACCCTTTCATAGAACTTATTCCCCCAGGAACCAATTCATAGAACATATTCCTTCAGGAACCCTCTAATTGAACATATTCACTCATGAACCCTTTCACAGAACATATTCACTCAGGTACCCTTTCACAGAACATATTCGCTCAGTAACCATTTCCACAGGGCTTATCGTCCGATCCGGTATCATTCTGTGTGTATGTATCTATGTATGTCTTTGTAATTTATTTGCAAATAAATATTGTTTAAACCAACCCTTTCAAAGAACATATTCACTCAGGAACCCTTTTATAGAACCTATTCACTGAAGAACAATGACCCACAGGCTCATCAGGGCTTGGAGAAATAGATTGGGCTGCACGATGCTTCCACGCAGAGCTGATACCGACCGCACATGAATTCTGGTAATCCGCTTAGAACGTCTAAGCCTGCCCAGGAAAATTGCTGCGAGTCGGCCCGTCCATTCTTATAAACCCTATTGGTTTCATTGGGCGGCAGGGATCGAGATGCCATTTCATCTCAATGTCGGGTAAAAGTCCCACAAAATTGGAAGCAACGTCTCCAAAATGACCTAAATAGTGTTGACGGGGACGTTAAACCTCAAATCAATCAAACAAACAATGACCCACAGTTCTGTCAGTACTTTGTCTTCTTATTCGATTCCAGCCATTGAATGTCGTTGGTCGTTACAACCACCTCGACGTGGCGGTTCTAACGAGTGATCACGATATACATTACGATAACACACCCGTGCAACATAGTGCATTTTTTCACATCTCCAAACTGGCCATTTTTCTGATGAAAATCAGTGATATTTTTCTTGTAAATACTGCAAATATAGGTTGTAGGTGCTCGTTAGAACCGCCTCATTGAGGCGGTTCTAACGAGTACCCACAACCTATGTCTTGGAGCAAAAGTAAGAAAAATAGTGTATACCCCCGTAAACCACAGTTTTCTCTAAACACATGTAAAGTGGGGTATAGAGGGGTCTTCATTTCACGGGCTTGTTTACGTGATGATGTTTGGGGGCTAAATACGGAAATTATTTTGTATACCCCCCCCCCCCACCCCATTTCTCTCAATAAAGTGAGACTTACTCATTACAGGGTCACTGATGAGGCTTTATTAGCCGAAACTGCGTAGTATGACCCATCTTCTTTCTTATGAATGTTTTCATTGCTCTTAAAGGAACTCAGTTTTGATTTTTATTTGCCTTCACTGCAGCTGGTGTTGTGCCGTGTGGCGGCCGTAAAACGTCTCCCCGTACATCAACCATAGTGCAGTTTATATTTTACTTTTGGTCCTTTGAGATCAGCGTGAATATTCTGAGAAATCAGAAATAAATTATTGGTTTAGACTCATATTCTAGACAGGTTTTAGCTCACCAGAGCCAAAGGCTCCGGGGGAGCTTATAGGATAGGCAGTTGTCCGTCGTTGTCGTCGTCGTCGTCGTCGTCTGGCGTTAACATTTTCAAACGACATCTCCTCTGAAGCCACTGGGCCGATTGAGTCCAAATTTTATCTGTAGCATCCTTGGGCTGGGGGATTGAAAGTTTGTGTTTTTTATGAAAATTGGCGCATTAGTTTGGTTGCTATAGCAACTTAGAGCTCCCATAGACTTATAATGGGGAAAATTGAAAAATGGCATTAACTGCCAAGCCTTTGCAGATATTGGAACAAAACTTTCATAGAAATGTTCCTTAAGCAATCTAGTATCTACCATATGATTTTAGGCCTACTGCTCAATATTAATGGTTGCCATGGAAACCAAAATGCAAAAAATAGAAAAAAAAAAATACTTAAAAATCATCTCCTCACGAACCATATGCTCTATGAGGCTGAGACTTACTGAAAAAAAATTCTCCATATTAGCCTCAACGGGTTTTGTGTTTTTTTATGGAATTCGGCTTTTTAGATTGGTTGCTATGGCAACTTAAGAGTTTCCATTGACTTTTAATGGGGAATATTGAAAAATGGCATTAACTGCCAAGCCGTTGCAGATATTTAGACATTTTTTTATAGAAATGTTCCTTGAGTAAACTTCTTTCAGCCATATGCTTTTATGCCAACCTGAGGGTGCCCCAGGTTGTGCTGGGGCCATGCCCCACCCACTTCTTTTCAGAAAAGGCCATATATCTTGCAAACCTTACAGATCCCAACCCCTAAACCATATATATTCTTGTTCCTTATGACAAGATGCATTAAGTGACACCAACCTGGGGGTCCCTCGGGATGTGCCGGGGACATGCCTTGCCCCCTCTATTTCATAAAATGCCATTTATCTCAGAAACCATTCAGATCCCCACCCCTAAACTATATATATTCTTGTTCCTTATGCTAAGATGCATTAAGTGACACCAACCTTGGGATCCCCCCCCGGGATGTGCCGGGGACATGCCCCACCCCCTCCACTTCATAAAATGCCATTTATCTCAGAAACCATTGAGATCCCCACCCCTAAACCATATATATTCATGTTCCTTATGATAAGACACATTCAGTGATACCAACATTGGGGTCTCTCTGGGGTGCCCTGGGGCCATGCCCCACCCTTCCACTTCATAAATGCCATATATCTCAGAAACCATTCAGATCCCCACCCCTAAACTATATATATTCTTGTTTCTTATGATAAGACGCATACAGTGACACCAATCTGAGGGTCCCCTAGGATGTGGCGGGGCTTATGCCCCACCCCCTCCACTTCGTAAAAGGCTGAATATCTCAGAAACCGTTCAGATCCCCACCCCTAAACCATTTAAATTCTTGTTCCTTATGACAAGATGCATTCAGTGATACCAACCTTAGGGTCTCCCTTGCCGCACGGGGGCTGTGCCCGACACCTCCACTTCATAAAAGGCCCAATATCTCAGAAACCGTTCAGATCCCCACCCCTAAACCATATAAATTCTTGTTCCTTATGTTAAGATGCATTCAGTGATATCAACCTAAGGATCTCCCAGGCCGCACCAGGGCTATGCCCCAACCTTCCACTTCATAAAAGGTGATATATCTCGGAAACCCTTCAGATCCCCACCCCAAAACCATGTATATTCTTGTTTCTTATGAAAAGACGCATTCAGTGACACCAATCTGGGGGTCCCCTAGGATGTGCCAGGGCTATGCCCCACACCCTGCACTTAGTAAAAGCCCAATATCTCAGAAACCGTTCAGATCCCCACCCCTAAAGCATATAAATTCTTGTTCCGTATGATAAGACGCATTCAGTGATACCAATCTAAGGGTCTCCCGGGCCGCACGGGGGCTGTTCCCCACCCTTCCACTTCATAAAAGGTGATACGTCTCAGAAACCATTCAGATCCCCATCCCAAAACCATATATATTCTTGTTTCATATGATAAGACGCATTCATTGAAACCAACATGGGGGTCCTCTGGGATGTGCCCGGGCCATGCCCAACCCCCTCTACTTCGTAAAAGGCTCAATATCTCGGAAACCATTCAGAACCCCCAACCCTAAACCATATATATTCTTGTTCCTTATGATGAGACACATTCAGTGATACCAACCTAGGGGTCTCTGGGGGTGTGCTGGGGCTATGCCCCACCCTTCAACTTCATAAAATGCAATATATCTCAGAAACTGTTCAGATCCCCACCCCTAAAATATGTATATTTGTGTTCCCTATAATAAGACTCATTCACTCACATCAATGCGTCTATGTGCTAGGGCAACATGCTGATGCCATGACCCACGCCTCTACTTCATAAAAGGCCATATAGCTCAGACACCATTAAGATCCCCACCTCATAATCATATATATTCTTGTTTCTTATGATTAGACACATTCAGTCCACAGGGGCCATTCCTCTCCTCATCATTTCATAAGAGGGCCTCATATATTGGAAACTGTTCATATCCCCACCCCTAAACAATATATTTTCTTGGTCCTTATTATAAGACACATTCAGCGACAACAATCTTGGCTTTCCTGGGGTCTGCCAGGGCTATGCTCCAACCCCTTCGCAGCTTAAAAGGCCTTATATCTCAGGAACAGTACACATCCCAACCCCTAAACCATATATATTCATGTGCCTTATGATAAGATGGATTCAGTGATACCATTCAGAGCTCTGTTGGGTCCATGTCTCATCCTTCCTCCTCATAAAAGGCCTAATATTTCAGATACAGAGTCCACATGGGTGCTCATTTTGAAATGGGGGTTTGTTTGGGAGACTTTATAATCAATAAATTAAAACCTGAAACCATACATGGCTGCCAGTGGGCAGTGTCCGCCTGAGTTCTGGTGAGCATTGTGGCCCATGGGCCTCTTGTTAATTATTTGGACTTCATTTTGATTTATATCAGTCTCTGAATCGACTGCCTGTTCGAAATTCGCAAAATTGCAGTATGTTTCCTCTGGCTTTCTTTGCCGGATCATTACAGGGTCACTGATGAGGCTTTATTAGCCGAAACTGCGTAGTATGACCCATCTTCTTTCTTATGAATGTTTTCATTGCTCTTAAAGGAACTCATTTTTGATTTTTATTTACCGCGGTGTTCTTAACACGGGCTTATTAACATGACGTTCAAATGTTTTGCTGCTAAATCCGAATACCTGTCAAAATTGTCTAAACACGCTAACCGTATTAATAGTCTTCATGGCAGACTTCGTATAATAAGAGCTAACATTCACATTAAGATAGCAAATCGAATGTGCCTCTGAGCACTCATGTCTCCCAGACTGTTTTTTTTTTTTTTCTCTGATGAAAATTTGTGATATTTGTCAAACATAGATCATCAGTGCGCGTACGCGTTAGAAATGACTCATTGAGGCGGTTCTAACGAGTACTCACAACCTATCTCAGAAAAATAATGACCATCGCTTGTAAACCCCTGTTTCTCTATATAAAGTGGGGTTTACAAGGGTATTCATTTCATGGAGTGTTAACATGATGATGGACATGTACTTCATTCATGAACACGATGTCAAATGCTTTTCATGCATATAATTCATAAAATATATTCATTTACATGTTGCCACACCGACAATAAGTTGAATGTACAAATTCAGTTCCCATGAAGGTGCTTAAAACCGTTTGTTTGTTTGACGTATAACAGTACAGTTAACACTATTTCGGTCATATCGAGCCGGCCAGTTTACCTAACGAGACTTTTACTGCTCTGTCTGGAAGCATCATGCAGCCCAGTCTATTTCTCCAAGCCCCGATTGGCTGGGGACCCTGGGCTGATGTACTGATTTTAAATTAACATATTTACCTCAAGAACATGATATTTTGTGATGGTTATCTTTGACACATCAAAATTCGTGGCAAGCACGTTTACAAGTCCGTGTAATGCACACACTTGGTAAACCCCACTTTATATAGAGAAAACTGGGGTTTGCAGTAGTTAACATTGTCCTTATTTCTTCTCCAAAACGTAGATTGTGGGTACTCGTTAGAACCGCCTCAATGAGGCGGTTCTAACGAGCACCATCAATCTATGTTTTGAGCAGAAATGAAAAATAAAAGAAAAGAAATATGACCATTTAATCATGTATCAGTGTTGTAGGTGTGAAAAATGTCACCCGGATATATTATCCTTATGACTAGGAATCTATCGACGTCGCTAGTTAACGTATCGTTAAAACTTTGATCATTTAATATTGAAATATACTAGTTTTTGGCAAAAATAAAAAGCATGGACAGCTTTTCATATTTTTTTTCAGCAAAACTACCACTCTAATTGATATTGTACTTACTAGAATAGTTAAAAATTTGACCACCATTACGTGAACATCCCCCTAAACCCCATTATAATAATATTTAGAGAACACTGGTGTTTACGGGGGTATACCATTTTTTATATTTCTGCTCCAAGACATAGGTTGTGGGTACTCGTTAGAACCGAGCACCCACAACCTATGTTTGCAGTATAAATAAGAAAAAATATGACGGAATTACATCAGTAAAATACTTCGCCCCCGCTCATCGAGGCTTGAAGAAATAGATTGGCTGCATGATGCTTCCACGCAGAGTTGAAACCGACCCGCACACGAGTACTGGTAAACCACTTGGAGGATCTCAGGCAAAGCGGTGCGAGGTGGACCGTCCATGCTTATAAACCCTATTGGTTTCATTGGGCGACAGGGCTTGAGATGTCATTTCATCTCAATGTCGGGTAAAAGTCCCACAAAATTGGAAGCAACGTCTCAAAAATGACCTTTACAGTGTTGACGGGGACGTTAAACCTAAAATCAAACAAACAAACATCAATAAAATAGCCAATTTGGGGATGTGAAAAGTGCATTATGTCTTACGGGTGTGTTATTCTGATATAACGAGCTCTAAAAGATAACGATGCGTTGAACAATTGGACCTAGAAGCATAGATAAGCGGCCATTTCAAACTGAACAAGGTTAGTGAAGGGAAACACTAAAACGTCACTAATGGCTCAAATACAGCGGCTGAATCGGACTCCTTCTTGAGTCCCTAGTTGATTTTCCCCATACCTCCAGATACATGTCAATATACACTAGAACTTCGATGGACTCGAACCCCGATGGCTCGTTTACCATGGATGGGTTGAGCCCGTTCTTGAGTCCGCAGGCTATTCATCTAAATACATTTACCATATAGGGATCATGTAGAAATACTTTCTTCTTTTATCTTGCAAATTTATTTTGTGTGTACTCATTAGGATCGCTTCGATGATATAATAAAGAAAACCGAAAAGATATCCCGCAACTATCTCCATTATGCCTCCGGGTATGGCACAAATATCAACCCTCCGTGGCTTGCTTGAAATATCCCCTTTTTGTCGATTGTTTGTCAGTCGACCCAAAGTTACTTACTACAGTAGCTTTTCGTTGTTGATGTCTACGTGGCTATCACTGGTATGTAGGAAAACCAGAAACAATTATTTCGTCGTGAGGTCAGAGTGTTGCGTAAGAAGGTTATCTATAGAATCTGGACTGGAATCATGTGTTGGGTTTGGCAAACAGTGTAGACCCAGATCAGACGCCGCGTTCAAGGCGGTATATACTGTTTGCTAACGACAGAGGAATTTAAGCGTTAAACGAAATAGTCCAAGTTCCCAAAGGTGTCCGACCCATTGATTTGTTTGTTTGATTTGAGGTTTAACGTCCCCGTCAACATTATTTAGGTCATTTTTGAGACGTTACGTCCAATTTTGTGAGACAGATGAAATGACATCTCAAGCCCTGCCACCCAATGAAACCAGTAGGTGTGTCCTTGGGCAAGACACGTAATGACACTGCTCCACTCCACCCAGGTGTAAATGGGTAGCAGTGGTCTAAAAGCCACTGCCTCTCTCTCGCGCGCGCGTGAAAACATCTGGAATGAGTGTTCGAGAGCGATTCAATAAGCTTGAAGCTTTCATTGCAATCGAACTAAAATTAATTAGTATAAACTAAACAATAGGGTTTATATACATGGCACCACTTTGCCTGGTCAAGCTTAGACCTCTAAGCGGTTAACCAGTACTCCTGTGCGGTCGGTTTCGGCTC
This sequence comes from Lucinisca nassula, assembly GCA_963580285.1. Lineage (NCBI taxonomy): Eukaryota > Metazoa > Mollusca > Bivalvia > Lucinida > Lucinidae > Lucinisca > Lucinisca nassula. Next base: position 109,394,540 of record OY757012.1, on the reverse strand, counting down.
TGCGTGGAAGCACCATGTTGCCCAATCTATTTCTCCAAGCCCCGATGGGCGGGGGCCGTCCTTTTAAGAATATCGGGCATATACGAGCATCTTTGGTTAACCCATTTGGTACTGGAAAACTCGAAACGGGTAATTGGTAAACAGTGCAGGCCCAGATCAGACGCTACAGAACGCGGCGTCTGATCAGGGCCTACACTGTTTGCTAAAAGTTCGGCCACATGACGAAAACACAACCTGACACCCCAAAATTTTGAAACGGACTCCTGCTATATATTCCATTTGGTACAACAAGAGGGCCCAATGGCCCTATATCGCTCACCTGTGTACCAGAAAATCATTAGTGTAGGAGACCACTTGACATTGCTACATACTAAATATCTAAGCTCAGGCAAGCGGTGCGAGTCGGACCGTCCATGCTTATAAACCCTAATGGTTTCATTGGGCGACAGGGCCTGAGATGTCATTTCATCTCAATGTCGGGTAAAAGTCCCACAAAATTGGAAGCAACGTCTCCAAAATGACATATACAGTGTTGACGAGGCCGTAAAACCTCAAATCAAACAAAATCATGGTCTTATGGTTTTGGAGAAAAAGATTTTTTTTTTTATTTTTTTTTCCAGTATAAGTCTATAGGAGCTAATGAGCCCTTGGGCATGGCCAATTTTGACCCAACGGGCACGGTTGGCAGGATTTAAGTAGGCGACCATTTTGCGCTGCTATATACTAAATATCTAAGGTCTGTACTTCATGGTTTCAAAGAAGATGTTTGAAGCTTTTTTCCATTTTAAGTTTGTTGGAGTTAAGGGGCCACAGGATTTGGACCCCAGGGGCATGATTGGCAGGATTCATGTAGGCGACCACTCGACATTGCTACATGCTAAATACCTAAGCTCTGGGACTTATGGTTTCAGGGAGAAGATTTTTGAAGATTTTATTTCCCCATTTTAAGCTTTTTTTTTTTCATTATAAGGGCGCTGTGGTTTCAGAGAAGAAGATTTTTGAAGTTTCTCCAATTGTAAGTCTATGGAAGCTAAAGAGCCCTGGGGTGTAGCCAATTTTGATCCCAGGGGCATAACTGGCAGGATTTATGTAGGTGGCCACTTGACGTTGCTACATACTAAAAATCTAAGCTCCGGGCCTTATGGTTTCATAGAAGAAGATTTTTTAAGTTTTTTTTCCATTATAAGTCTATTGGAGGTGATGAGCTCGGGCGTGGCCAATTTTGACCCCAGGGGCAGGGTTAGCAGGATTTATGTAGCTGGCTATTTTATGTTGCTAGACACTAAATATCTAAGTTCTGTGCTTCAAAGTTTCTGAGAAGAAGATTTTTGAAGCTTTTATCCATTATGAGTCTATGGGAGCTAAGGGGCCCCGGGGCGTTGCCCATTTGGACCCCAGGGGCATGATTAGCAGGAAATATGTAGGTGACCACTTGCCGTTTCTACATGCTAAATATCTAAGCTCTGGGCCCTGTGGTTTCAGAGAAGAAGATTTTTGAAGTTTTTTTTTTTTCATTATGAGTCTATGGGAGCAGAGGGGGTCCCAGGGTGTGGCCCATTTGGGCCCCAGGGGCATGATTGGCAGGATTTATGTAGGTGACCACATGTCATTGCTACATGCTAAATATCTAAGCTCTGGGCTCTGTGGTTTCAGTATGAAGATTTTTGAAGCTTTTTTCCAGTATGTGCCTATGGGAGCTAAGGGGCCCCGGGGCGTGGCCCATTTAGACCCCACGGGCATGATTGGCAGGATTTATGTAGGTGACCACTTGCCATTGCAACATGCTAAATATCTAAGCTCTGGGCCCTGTGGTTTCAGAGAAGATTTTTGAAGTTTTTTTTCCATTATGAGTCTATAGGAGCTAAGGGGCCCCGGGGCATGGCCCTTTTGGACCCCAGGGGCATGATTGGCAGGAATTATGTAGGTGACCACTTACCGTTGCTACGTGCTAAATATCTAAGCTTTGGGCGCTGTGGTTTCAGAGTAGAAGGTTTTTTAAGTTTTTTTCCATTATGAGTCTATGGGAGCAAAGGGGCCCCGGCGCTTGGCCCATTTGGAGCCCAGGGGCATGATTGGCAGGAATTATGTAGGTGACCAATTGCCGTTGCTACATGCTTAATATCTAAACTCTGGGCTTTGTGGTTTCAGAGCTAAGGGGCCCCGGGGCGTGGCCCACTTGGATCCTAGGGGCATGATTTGCAGGATTTATGTAGGTGACTACTTGCCGTTGCTACATGCCAAATATCTCAGCTCTGGTCCCTGTGGTTTCAGAGAAGAACATTTTTGAAGCTTTTTTCCATTATGAGTCTATAGGAGCTAAAGGGCCCCGGGGCATTGCCCGTTTGGACCCGGGGGTATGATTGGCAGGAATTATGTAGGTGACCACTTGCCGTTGCTACATGCTACATATCTAAGCTCTGGGCCCTGTGGTTTCCGAGAAGAAGATTTTTGAAGCTTTTTGTTCCATTATGAGTCTATGGGAGCGAAGGGGCCCCGGGGCGTCGCCCATTTGGAACCCAGGGGCATGATTGGCAGGAATTATATAGGTGACCACTGGCCGTTGCTAAATGTTAAATAATTAAGCTCTGGGCTTTGTGGTTTCAGAGAAGAAGATTTTTGAAGCTTTTTTCCATTATGAGTCTATGGGAGCTAAGGGGCCCCGGGGTGTGGCCAATTTGGACCCCACGGGCATGCTTGGCAGGAATTATGTAGGTGACCACTAACCGTTGCTACATGCCAAATATCTCAGCTCTGGGCCCTGTGGTTTTAGAGAAGATTTTTGAAGCTTTTTTCCATTATGAGTCTATAGGAGCTAAAGGGCCCCGGGGCGTAGCCCGTTTGGACCCCAGGGCCATGACTGGCAGGAATTATGTAGGTGACCACTTGCCGTTGCTACATGCTAAATATCTAAGCTCTGGGCCCTGTGGTTTTCGAGAAGAAGATTTTTGAAGCTTTTTGTTCCATTATGAGTCTATGGGAATGAAAGGGCCCCGGGGCGTGGCCAATTTGGACCCCAGGGGCATGATTGGCAGGAATTATGTAGGTGACCACTGGCCGTTGCTACATGCTAAATATCTAAGCTCTGTTTCCTGTGGTTTCAGAGAAGATATTTTAATTTTTTCCCATTGTAAGTATATGGGAGCTATATGTTGCCATAGCAACCAGAATTCCAATCTGATCAGCCCAAAAACCTTATGCAGCCTTTCCCCCTACCTAATGATGCTTCTCATGAAATTTGATCAAGATTGACCATGGGGTTTTAGAGATATACTTATTTGAAATTGTTTACGGACGCACGCACGCACGCACGCACGACGGACAAAAAGTGATCAGAAAAGGTCACCTTGTCACTACGTGACAGGTGAGCTAAAAATGGTTAAACAGACTTTGGCAAAACTATGATCATAGTAGCCGGAGAAACAGTGTGACACTCGGAATTATTCACAATCAGAGTGCCCACTGAGTTCACGGCAGTGGAAGACTTAGGGATTACTTGCGAACTAGGCCACGGAGGTCAGAAAACAAGAAAATGATACGATTTTTTGCGACATAATTTCACCGACAGTGCCGTTGGCCGTCTTTAAAGTCTGACCAGAAAGTCGCCTCACGCAGACAAGGTTTTTATTATTATTATTATTATTATTTATTTGTCTGCAGTTTAACAGCCCAGTCAGCGCTATTTAGGTAATATCAAGCCATTTCAGTTTACCTAACCACACATTTCCTGGGCATACGTTTAACAGTAGAATGAACAACTGACGACTGTCCTTGAATCAGGGACCATAGTCAGTCTCCGCGAAAGAATGCAGAAATTCACTCTCAAAGTCCCGGTATCCGGGAATTTTTGTCCCGGTATCCACAGGGGTAGATATATGTTACGTAACTCGAAAATGCATCAAAGTACTGTTTATTTAAAATTGAGTAAAAAACGCTTTTGCGCCCAGCAATGACTAAGATCGGCTTGTGCATCCGGGCAGTCTGGTCAGAGTCAAAACTGGTTTTTGCCCAGCACCTGCGGTTCAGTACAGTCTGATCGGAGTCAGAATTACGTAATCTTAAAACTGGCCATCACGCAGACAAGTCCGTGAAATGAACACCCCATTATACCCCACTTTATATAGAGAAAACTGGGGTTTACGGTGGTATACATTATTTTTCTTATTTTTGCTCCAAGACATAGGTTGTGGGTACTCGTTAGAACCGCCCCAACCTATGTTTGGGGTATAAATAAGGAAAATATCATCAATTTTCATCAGAAAATAGCAATTTTGGAGATGTGAAAAAATGCACTATGCCGCACGGGTTTGTTATCTGGCTGTACTTACGGGTATCCACAGTCTAGTTTGTGTAGTCTGGTCAGAGTCTAAAGTGTTTGTGTCCAGCAATGGCTAAGATCGGATTTGTGCAGTCTGGTCGGAGTCAGAACGAGGTAATCTTAAAACTGCTTGTGCGTCAAGCATAGATCGTAGGTGTTTGTTAGAAATGACTCCGAAAGGCGGTTCTTACGGGTATCCACAGTCTATGTTTGTGCAGTCTGATCAGAGTTAAAATTGCTTGTGTCCAGCCATGGCTAAGATCGGCCTGCAGTTTTGTGCAGTCTGATCAGAGTCGGGACGACATCATCTTTAAACTGGTTGTGCGTCCATCATAGATTGTGGGTGTTCGTTAGGACCACCTCACCACAGTCTATGTTTGGGGGCAAAAAAAAAAAAAAAAAAAAAAAAGAAAAAAGAAAATAATGTACGCCCGGTTAAATCCCTTTTTCATCTATATAAGGTGTTGTTTTTCAGGGTGATCATGTCATTGACTTCTTCGCGTAATGGTTAAAAATGATATCTGATTTTTTTTTTTTTTACAAATACGCTCAAATTAGAAATATTTAAAAAGTTGAAAAACAAAAAAAAAAAAAAAAACCTGGAACCGACACAGTACCACTAAATTAGTTTTATTTAATTTGAGAATCAATGACATAGTAAAAACGTAAGGAATAAAGAAATCTGTACTCTCGTGATAAACGTGCGCCGGTAATTACTCAAACAATTACTCAATTACTCAACAAGGCGCTGAACACATTGGATCATTAAATGATTAATGGTGCGTTAAAACTATTTAATGATGCGCTGCAGAACTCTTATTTATTTATTTATCAAAGTTTATACTGTTGTTGTTGTAGTTCGGACTCATCATGTAATAAAAACCTGGAAACGGGGAAAATGGGGTATACATTCGTATGACTATAAGAATCTTATATGGGTGTGAGGGGTGGATTGAAAAATCCGTCCCGTGGGACACTGTCCGGCATCACGAGGCTTGCCGAGTGATGCCGGACAGTGATCCCGAGGGACGGATTTTTCTATCCACCCCTCACACCAATATTGGATTCTTTTTCTTGCATACCTTCCATTTCTATTGCAAATTTTTAATGTTGCTGTCACTTCGGTTACCGACGTCCGCCATTTTGTGATGCCACAACAGGAATGTTTAGTGACGTCCCGCATGAAGCCGCTGCGCATGAGGTTGTAATCAACCAGTGCATTTATCTAACACGCGATTATATTCGATTTGGGGTCGGAACACCAGGGTAAAATCGCGGATTTCCTTGTCTGGTGTGCAAGAAAGTGTATTCTTCCATATCTCAAATAAAAAAATGCATAGTTTTTGTTCCGATGAAAATTTGTGATGTTTTCAAACATAGATTGTGGGTGCTCGTTAGAACAGCCTTATTAATGCAGTTGTATTGAAAAAACCACAAGCTATGTATGGAGGCAGAAATTAGAAAAATAATGTATACCCCTGTAAACCCCAGTTTCCTCTATATAATGTGGGGTGTAGAGGGTGTTCAATACACGGACCTGTTAACATGATAATACATTAGTTTTATAATTTCTGCACTAAACATAGACTTTTACTAAACGCTAATACCGTTTCATCGAAACGTTTCTAACAAAAAAAAAATAGTATCCGTTTCAAGGTAGATAAATCGCTTTTGTCTGTGCTCAAACAGGGAGGATTTACTTTCCCCGTTCTTGTTAATCCGACCAATGCCTAAATAGACATGTTGACAAAAGAAGAAAAAAAAAATGAAAAGAAACAAATAAAAAATAAATAAATGTAGAAGTATACCGGTCCAAGATAGGATGTAGTAGAATCCATTAGATGTGTGCCAAAATCGTCAATGCTTATGAGTTAATACCAAACCTCTTTCAAAAATGAATATTGAAATTTTGAATCTGCTTAAAATTGAAAAGTATTCAACAAACTTCAATTTGAAGCCCATGTAATTCATTACGATAACACATAGGTGTGACATAGAGCATTATTTCCCTTTTCCGAAATGGCTGCTCTGTCGATGGAAGTGGTATTTGTGATATATGTCTTATTTATACCCCAAACATAGGTTGTGATGCTCGTTAGAACAGCCTCACTGAGGTAAAGAACCGCCTCTTCGAGGTGGCTCTAACGAGTACCCACAAGCTACGTCTTGGTACAGAAATGAGCAAAATAATGTATACCCCTGTAAACCCCCAGTTATCCCAATATAAAGTGGTTTCAAGCAAGCAACCGATACTATAAGTAATACATATGGGTTCTCAGGAATGACATATTTCCTATTAATAGGTAAAACAACTATTTCATTATAGTAAGTTATTTAGATATATTCTAGTTTAACATGTCTACACCTGCGGATACCGTGATGAAAATCCCGGATACCGGAAATTTGAGAGATAATCACTGCATAGAAGCAGCCGAAAATCAAAATTATAAATATGATATGTAAAGACTGGAATATTTTAAGGGGTAAACAAATTTGTCCAACAGATACAGTTATTTAGCTATAATTCAATGTTTCTATAATGCCTGCCCGGTGTATACCTGGACTAAATCTGCCGGAATCGAGACAGTTCCCCGACAAGACAGGTCCCCGACACGGTTTTTGGAGTCAGTTCCCCGACACGTTTGAAGACAGTTCCCCGACACTTTTGAAGACAGTTCCCCGACACTATTGTTCAAAGTCAAATTACTTGTGACGGATCATGATGATTATCATAATTGATAGATATTATGTGTTCAGCAATATGTTGAAGACAATTCATCGACAGACGTTTAGAAATATTAAATTATGTGTTCATCGACATTTTTGAAGACAGTTCCCCCGACAGACTTTTACATGTGTAAAACAAAAGCTTATACTTGATACCATTATCAATAAGTTTAATAAATACACCTATAATTAAGCGAACTAGCATGTACAGTTAATCAACCTGCACACATTTAAACAAAACAAAAATGTCTTCTAGGAAACGCAATAGTATATTTCTAATTGTCATTTTTCCATATAATAAACATTGGAAGAATGAAGATGAGTTCAAAGCTTTTGTTTTAAATAAATATTATTAAAGTATTGGGACATTACCTCTCCTCTGGCTTAGACTTCCAGACAGATCATCGTCAGAACAAATGTCGGCGAACTGTCTTGAAATCAACGAGGAAATTTCATGCAACTCATTAATATAGTTGACATAGCAAGAAACGTCCAAATAATAACTAATATATCTAAAGACAATTCCCCGACATAGAAAGACATTGCCTCTCCAAATCACAGGTACATGTATACTTAACCTATTAACAATGATCACTTAGCCTTTATTATCCCAATTATCCGGAATTGCCAACTAGGACATTAAGACTATGAACAATAGTGTCGGGGAACTGTCTTTAAAAGTGTCTGGGAACTAATTGTCAATTAAAATTATCAGGCACCGGTCAATAAACTATGAACAATAGTGTCGGGGAACTGTCTTCAAAAGTGTCGGGGAACTGTCTTCAAATGTGTCGGGGAACTGTCTCCAAAAACCGTGTCGGGGGACTGTCTTGTCGGGGAACTGTCTTGTTCCCAAATCTGCCGGATATCGGGACCTTGAGTGTGATTCCTTGAAAAAAGGCAGCTGAAAAATAAAATAACAATTATTGTTTCTAAAGCTTGATATAATACCCGTATACAGATAAAAAGTATAACACTAGATTCCTTTAATTTGCTACTATTTCATGTTACACATGTCTACCCCCATGGATACCGGGACAAACGTATCTGGATACCGGGACTTTATATGTATACATCTGCTACAATATACGCTCAAACTCTATTAATTTTCATTCAAAATATAGAACAAAGTATAGACACATCCAAACACTACGTCATCGCTCAATAATACTATTTGCCGGGACTAACCGGTGGTGGGCAAAAAAAGTCTTTGGCCGTTTATCACCATTGTAAATGCGATGTTATTTTCTCTTAACTTGTGTTTTATTTGGAATGGAAACGACAAAATTGACCTTTAAACTTTTAAAATAGACATGTCTTAGCTAGTAATTATTGGTTTCTGGAAGATTTGAGGATGTTTTGATGATTAAATTACCTGTTAAACTTATACAGGTAACGAAGCGGGACGGTCTTAATTATTTGTAATAAAAATGCGCAAAACAAATGATTAAACGCGGAAGATGCATGAAGGAACTCTAAAATATATTTATCTACTTATTTAAAGTATAACTCAATCGATTTTCTATGACAGTCAACTAAAATATGCCCGTAATATTTAACCTATTTACGATGTGTTTATATGGAACCAGAGGCTTTTTGCCAACCACGAAAGATCGTTATCAAAAGGAAAAGTAATTTTGCGCATGCACAATGACATGTAAACAAGGTCACGTGTCAAAACATTGGATCCGTCTATTGCCTTTCAAATGAGACCAATTCATTAATTTTCATCGAGTAGTTATGATTCTGTGGTATGCCAAATACATGTACCCCTTACGATACCGGAAATGGATACCGAAATTAGTATGCGCCGATATTTCGCTCTTTAGCTGCACCGTTTGAGCGAATCCGAGTGATACTCACAACCAACCAACCAATTAGCAACAGAAATATACACTGATATACCGGGAGTTTGTCGACTTTTTTCGAAATAGGCAATATTTTCTTTTCATTGACCAAACGTACATCTTGATTATCATCTTCTTCGTGGCTGCTGTCATAGGCCAATTAATATACTTCCTTTTTTCCTAAAATTAGACGTGGTATTCGCATGAGTCATTATTTCGTGAAAGTAAGTCTGTAAGTGGCTAGAGGTCCGGTGCCGGACCCTGTCCTCTAAGGTTAGAGATCCGGTACCGGACTTCAAGACTCCGAGGCTAGAGGTCCAGTACCTATCTATCTATTACTATCTACTTGTACTGTGATCGGTCACATTTGACATACTCACAGGTGTACATACCCTTTGTTTTTGCAGGATGAAAGCCTACACAGTAATCATCTTATTATTTACTGTATTATGGAAGGGTATTTAGCCTGCACAGATGACTCTCCCTGCATAGGGGGCCTCCATCTAACGTCCTATTCCAAAGGACCGTGCAATTTTTTACATGCGCAAATGATGCCAATGGAGCATGTTCACACCAAAATAATCACCACTGCCAGGGACCGGGACCGTCTGGCATCAGAGGCAATTAGTTCGAATCAGGGGTGCACTAACCACAGAGCTTTCACTTACCGACTCTTAAGCCAATCCTACTGGTGTTGAAAAATGTTGACTCGGCTGTTAAACTCCAAATCAAACAAACAAACAAAGCTACAGTATAGTGGAGTATTATATATATATAAATCTTACGCTAGTGGTCATTTCATATGAAATTTATGAAACAAGCCTTCACTGAAGGCTCGTTTCATAAATTTCATATTGAAATGACCACAAGTGTAAGATTCTGTTTATCATATGACTGTTTTAATTGCATAGATAAAAAGAAAACACAATGTTGTCACACACAGAAATTCTATCTTGAAAAAAATGCCCCCGCCCGTCAGGGTTTGAAGAAATAGATGGGCTGCACGATGCTTCCACGCAGAGCTGAATCCGATCCACACAGGAGTACTGGTAAACCACTTAGAGGATCTAAGCCTGACCAGGCAAAGCGGTGCGAGTGTCCATGCTTATAAACCCTATTGGTTTCATTGGGTGAAGGGGCTTGAGATGTCATTTCATCTCAATGACAGGTAAAAGTCCCAGAAAATTGGGAGCAACGACTCCAAAATAACCTTTACAGTGTTGACTGGGATGTTATACCTAAAAAAAAAAAAAAAACAGTTAACGTTAACCCTGTGTGTGTGTGGGGGTCCAATTACCTCTTTCGTGGTCCCAATTGTTATGGTCGAGCCACTGGCACTTGAACAGTTGTATGGTGTATATACAGTAGAACTTCGATGGCTCGAACACTGATGGCTCGTTTACCATGGCTGAGTCGAACCCATTCTTGAGTCCCTATTGAATTTCTCTGCATAAGAAATAGGGAGGGCGAAATTGAGGATATTTTCTTCTTTTATCTCGCAAATGTATGCTGTGTGTACTCACTAGAATCGCCTCGATGAGGCGATTCTAATGAGTACACACAGCATACATTTTTCATTATAGAACACCGAAAAGATGTCTTAAAGTATGCCGTTATGCCTCCTGGCAGTAACCTCAATGGCTCGAACTACACCAGTCTCGAACAGATTTTCATGGTCCCAAAGGTGTTCGAGCCATTGAAGTTCGACTGTATATAGCTCTAAATACAATTGATCAAGTGACATTGGCTCAATATGGATGACTGTTTTACCAAGGCTAAGTCAAACTTGTTCTTGGATCCCTGTAGATTTTAAGGATGATTTTTATTTATTTATTCAGAATTTCATGACATGAATACATACATCTGTACAACAAATGTACATACAAATGTCAAAGGATTGGATGTAGGCTCAGCCTATATTTATCCTCTCCTTTAAGATGTTGTAAGCATAAACATATCTGTTGCCTATGTACATTTACCATCTTTATCATGAAATTCTGAATCAATAAATAAAATAAAATAAAAATGATGATTTAGGAATACGTTTTCATTATTTTAACTTGAAAATGTTTGTTCTGTGTACTCATTAGAATTGCCTTGATGAGGCCAGAGTCAATACAACATACCTTTAAAACACAAATGACTATTGAGTACATGTTTTTGTACATGTGTACACGTGTAACATACTTTTTGTTTTATGGTATTCATGGGTCATTTGCATTAAACCTCCAGAGACCAGTTGTTCAAAGCATTGTTAGCTTAATGAGCTCGTTAGTGGTAACATTATTTACCATTCTAACAAGTACAATATCAAACAAGTGTTAATTTTGCTGAAAACAAATGTGAGCAGCTTTTGCATCTGCAAAAGCTGCTCACATTTTTCAGCAAAACTATTAGCATATATGCCATATTAAATAATCAAAGTTTTAACACTACGTTAAATAACAGTGTCGTTAGTTTTGAACAACTGGCCCCAGACACTTTGCTACAGTTACAGTTAACCCTTTGTGTCTGTGGGTCCAATTACCCCTTTCATGGTCCCAATTTTCATGGTCGAGCCATTGAAGTCTGATTGCATGCATGGCCCACTGGCACTTGAACAGTTGTATGGTGTATATGTATAGTTCTAAATACAATTGTTCAAGTGCCAGTTGCCAGTCCCCAAGGTTATGAAAGTTGCAATGCTCATAAGTGTTTTAATACAAAAAAAAATCATGCATTTTGCCTGCTCAAATCAGCAAAAAGCAATTTTTTTTCCTGCTCATAAATTTCTGATGCCAGGGGAATTTTAAAATTTATGAGCAGGGCAAATTAGATGCTTAAGTGAATTGAGCATGCAAAATGTTCAAAACCTCTGAGCAGGTTGTAGCCATTCACCTTATTAAAGGTAATCCATAAAATGCAAATCTTATCACAGCAATTGTCATCTGCTCTGCCATCTGCCGTTAACCTTATAAGTAATATTTTGCAATTAGTGTGGACCCAGATCAGACTGCTCCTGTAGGAGCAGTCTGATCTTGGCCCACACTCTTTGCTTGTATGCAAAATTATTTTCAAAAAGTTTGCAAAAAAATTCAGCATACAACATAAGCAAACGACACTTTCAAATGTATTTTTAGCTCACCTGTCACAAAGTGACAAGGTGAGCTTTTGTGATCACATTTTGTCTGTTGTGCATCCTTGCGTGCATCCGGATGCACATGCGTGCGTCTGTGCATGCATAAACAATTTCATAAAAGTATATCTCAAATACTCCAATACTGGCCAATCTTGATCAAATTCCATGAGAAGCATCATCAGGTAGTGGGAAAGGCTGCATTAGGTTTTTGGGGTCAAAATTGGCCATGCCCAAGGGCTCATTAACTCCTATCTTCTTCTCCGAAACCATAAGGCTCAGAGCTTAGATATTTAGTATGTAGTAGTCTCCTACACTAAAAATTTCCTGGTAAACAGGTGAGCCATATAGGGCCGTTGGGTCCTCTTGTTTCTTGGGGTCCTAAGGGTTAACAAGAGTCAGCCGAACCTAATTATTGTTTATGTTACAGGTGCCACTAAAGCAATGAGATTTACATCCATTTTCCAAACAGAAACAGTTTCTGAAAGAGCCCTACAGTCTTGGAAAACTTTTCTTCACCAGCCTGACATGTGAGGTGGAAAAGCAATTTGAGTTGGGATATTCTCATGCATACATATTACTTGGTACATTATTCCACTAATAAATAAAAGCATGTTTCCCAGAACTGTGCTTTCTCTGGTAGTATGTGTTGGCTTGGTGAAATCCTTCTACCTTCCCGGAATAGCCCCAGTGACCTACTGTTCAAAGCAAGAGGCAGAAGCTAGTGGCAACGCATGCAAGGTATATTCATTTGCTGGGTCCCAGCTTGCACATTGTCAATATTGGAAAAACAGGTAACCAGACCCCCCCCTTGACCTTTCAAGGTCAGGGGGGGGGGGGGTCTGGTTAGCTGTTTTTCCAACACTGATAACATTCAGACTAGGAACCAGCAGATAATGCAAATAAGGAGGATATACAAAGCCCCTAACAACACCATTACGAAAACACGCCTATACAAATATATTGGAAAAATTTGCCACCTAAGATTGAAAACTTTCTGATAAAAATTCTGATATTTTCCATATTTTTGCTCCAAACATAGATTGCTGGAACTCGTTAGAACGGCCTCGTTTTGAGGCGGTCCTAACGAGTACCCACAATCTTTGTCTTTGAGCAGAAATATGGATAATATTGAATAACACCTGTGAACCCCAATTTTACGATATAAAAATGGGGTTAAAGGGGGTAAAAATTATATAGGCGTGTTTTCCTTTTGCAATGCTGTAGTTCATTGAATGACATATTGATAACCTTCCCTTGTCCTGCTGAACATGACAACCCCTACCTTTACAATCGGTGTAGATCCAGATCTGATGACTTCTGGAGAAGCTATTTGATCAGGATCAGTACTGTTTGACACTCAGTTTGTGAATTTGCCCCAATAAGTAAAAGCATGTTTCCCAGAACTGCACCTTCTCTGGTAGTATGTATTGGCTGGGTGTAATCATTCTACCTTCCCGGAATAGACCCAGTCACCTACTATTCAAAGAAAGAGACAGAAGCTAGTGGCAACACATGCAAGGTATATTCATTTGCTGGATCCCAGCTTGCACATTGTCAATATTGGAAAAGGTCAGGGGGGTCTGGTTACCTGTTTTTCCAACACTGATAACCTTCAGACAAGGAACCAGCAGATAATGCAAATAAGGTGAATATACAAAGCCCCTAAAAACACCATTACGAAAACATGCCTTTACAAAATTTAATATATTGGACAATTTGCCACCAAAGAATGAAAATTTTCTGATAAAAATTCTAATATTATCAATATTTTTGCTCAAAACATAGATTATGCATCATGCTGTAGTTCATGGAATGACTATTTTTGATTACCTTCCCTTATCCTGCTGAACATGAAAACACCTATATATATACCTTTGCAATCGGTGTAGATCCAGATTCGATGGCTTGTGGATAAGCTATTTGATCAGGATCATTACTTTGACATTCAGTTTGTGAATTTGCAGGATCAAGTAATCTGATTCATTCAAAGTCAGAAATGGGTGTGACTTAATTAACCCATTGTATGCGGGAAACCCCTAAATGGTTACCTTGGCAAACAGCGCAAGCCCAGATAAGACGCCACAAACGTGGCTCTGATCATAGCCTTCACTATTTGCTAACAAAATTTACCGCCAAAATACAAATAGGCCTGTCACCCCTTATATGACAAATGGACTTGTCCAACATATAGCAATGGAAGAGTCCACTAGTTTAAAATGGGTTAATTATTCAGCGGGATAAATGGTTAAAGGCCTAATTTAAAAGCGGAGATTACAAAGGTACACATTATATTTCTTGTTTTTGTTTTGGGTGAGTGAGTGTTTCAGTTTTACGTCTCTCCAACAGCTAAGGTCATATGGAGACGGGGCCTCGGTTTAAAGACTCATCTGAAAGTCTCGAGAAGCCCGGGATCGATCCTGCAATCCCCAGTTTACAAGGCGAGTAGCATAACCACTACACCATGGAGGCTTCTATTTATTTCCGGGTACTCTAATACTTGTCATTAACTCTTATCCTGCTGTTCACTACAACCCCTATCTGTGGAAACAGTGTAGATCCAGATCAGATGGCTTCTGAAGAAGCCATCTGATCAGGATCTACACTGTTTCACATTCAATTTATGAATTTGTAGGAATAAATTACATCAAATGATCTGATTGGTTCAAAGTCAGAAATGGGTGTGGCTAAACTGAATATTCAGCAAGAGAAGGGTTAAGTGAACACATCTATGTTTAAAAATGTTGTCTTTCTTGGCTCTAAACATCCTGATAACAAGTCTCCTCTTAACCCAACTTTATATAGAGAAAATTGGGGTTTACAGGGATCTACAATACATTATTTTTCCTATTTCTGCTGCAAGAGATAGGTTGAGATGGTTGTAATGAGCACCCGCAACCTGTGATTGAAACATGAATAAAAAATATCATAAAGTTTTAGCCAAAAGTAACCACTTTGAATACGCTATGTCACATGGGTTTGTTAACATATTGATTGGATTTTTTTGATAAAAATTGTGATAATTCTTATTTATGATCCAAACAGGACCTAGGCCATATTTGCAATAGTATTTGACCAGTCACATGAAACTTGACACATCTGTATGAGCAAGTTTGAAAGCTATGTAAACAGAATATTTATACCAGTTTGTAGTGTTTCATAGGCCTCTGTATGTAGTACAGAATGTTTTTTTTCAGTTTCATTGCTTTTTCTGAACAAATTAGACATCTGTGTGGACATACCATTTATACCTGTTATATTCCTGTTTTTCAGAGCATTGTTGTATATTGGATTCATTTTTGTTTTTTCCAGAGCAGTGTTGATGTGTTTGTGAACAGACTGAACTCCGGGGAAACAGTTGTTCCCTATGAATATGACAAGTAAATATCAGTTGTTATATCAGTCGAATCATGAGAAACCGTTTTTGTTGTCCGGAACATACAACAATTGTACCGTTTTCTGAAGGCAGACCAAACATAGGCCACCGAGTTTACTACAGAGTACAGACCTAACAATTTTTGCCTCAAAAGAGCCGAAGGCACCAGGGGAGCTTATAGGATAGGCTGTTGTCCGTCCTCGTCATTTGACATTGTCTGACGTCGTCTGTCATGTGACATTGACACTTTCAAACGACATCTCCTTTGAGGCCACTGGGCCCAAATATCTTATGTAGTATCCCTGGGCTGGGGGATTGAACTTTTGTGTGTTTTTATTTTATGAGAATAGGCCCTTCAGTTGGTTGCTATGACAACTTAGAGGTTCCATAGACTTACAATTGGGAAAATAGGAAAAATGGCATTTACTGCCAAGCAGGCCTGGGGTCAAATACTTTCAAAAGTATTCGAATACAAATACAAATACTTTGCATTTCACGAATACAGAACACAAATAAAAATACATTTTTTATGAATGTATTCGAATGAGAACACAAATAATTTGCAAATGTATTCAAATACTTTTAGAATACTTTTGAATACATTTCAATCATACAAAACAAAAACACCTGGTGACTGTAGTAATGTTTGGGTCATATCTTTGTTTTCTCTAGAACAGTTTTAGACGCAATCAATAAAGGTGTGCAGGATTTTGTATGACGACAGGTCATTTGTAGTGTCTGGAGTATTTTCCAATCAAAAGCTAATGACTGATGAATTACATTACATCACATAAGCACCTGACCCCCTTGAACCCCACTTTTATACAGTTAAACTGGGGATACTGTAAACCCTATTTTTCTTATTTCAGCTCTTAAATACATAGTGTGGGTACTCATTAGAACTGCCTCATTAGAATAATTATCACTTTTGAAAACTCTGCTTGATTATTGTGATGACTTTTACCACATTTCTTTGTAAATACACATTATGCTATTAAGTCGGTCCCATGAATTAAATCTCTTGCCATGACTAAAGAACTACTTTGTTTCATTTTTAATGTCCTTATTCATTGTTAGAATTAAGTCATATTGATGATTTTACTTTCTGTATTTTGTCACCTGTTGTAGCTGTTTGTTGCAATAATTTCTCCATTAGCACCAATATAGCTATGATATTCCAGCAGTTTTTAAAATGATACATGTACATGTATACAAATTGATTTTCAAAAATCAGTAATTGTGCATGTGGAGGTGTGGGGGATTTTGTCCACCTTCACAAACAGCAGCTGGGATTATGTCCAAAGGGATTTTGTCCACCTAAACAAATGGTGGGGTTAATTTTGTCAGGGGGATTTTGTCTTGGGATAGGGGATTTTGTCTGTGATTAAAATGAGGCGGTTATAACAAGTACCCACAATCTATATTTTGAGCAGAAATAAGAAAAATATCACAATTTTTCATCTTAAAATTTGTGATTTTTTGGGCGATAAAATTAACAATGTATTTGTATAGGCAGCATGTTTTTGTATTATCAATTCATATACTGCTGAGACTAAATAAGGGCCATTATTGTGTTTTGTTTCTTGTGAGAAACAAGTGTCAAAGGTGGCCAGCACATAACAAATTAATCAAGTTTGCCTATTGCCTTCTATTTCTACTTTTGGGATTTCAGTTTTCAGATTGCCTTCACTTTCATTTTACTACTTAGGCATTTTTTTTTTTTTTGGTGTATGATTTTTAATGTTATCAGCAGGGAGAATGTTCTGATCAAACAAAGCTCATCAATTTACCAGTATTTGGAATTACATGTGGGTAATTTGTAGGTTTTTACTTTGGCATGCATGTGGCTCAGTTATAAAAACACCATGTCCTGTCCCTATTTCTCTATCCTGAGGCAATCTATTGGAAGATGACATACAGGTAACTTCACAGATTAACACATCAATGCCTACAGTCCCTTAAAAGGGACCTTGGCAGTGTAGATTAAGATCATATGTCACAGAATATAGTGTCTGATCAAAGTGTACAGTACTTTCTAATTTTCTAAATATCACAAAATTTTGCAAAAATAATAAAAGTAAGCAGACACCTCTTAAATTGAAATGGACCTGTCTAATAATACAAATTGAAGAGTTCACGGTAGCAGAAATTATTTTATGCAATCAGCACAAATCAGTCTAAAACATCATATATTAACAAATGGATACATCTGTAGTGATGGGCCATGATTGTGAGTTATTTGTGATTGAAGTGTCTCTGAATATTAAAAAAAATATCCTATATTTTCTTTTGTTTTTCACACCTCTCAGTCAACAAATTATAATTTCAATTTAAAAGCAATATATTCATAATAATGAAATGTTTGTCGTCTGAAAAGCTTTTATTTGCACCAATGCAGTCAAATAAATCAATTAATATTCTTGGATTTCTGTTATGTATTGTATTAAACCATCTAATAGTAATTTCAGAAGTTCCTACATGAGCAGTCAAGGACCTTAGCCACATCAATTAAAACAATTGTGTATTGTTTCATAATTTTTTTTCCTGTAAACAGCAAAAGTATTCATAATGTATTCGTAAAACTATTCATGAATACATGACTTTTGAAATGTATTCGAATACAAATACAAATACTTTTATTCTAAAAAATCCACGAATACAGAATACTTCACGAATACTCAGAAAATGTATTCGAATAGTATTCGAATAAGAATACAGAATACAATTACCCCAGGTCTGCTGCCAAGTCATTGCAGATACTTTGACAAAACTTTTATAGAAGTGTTCCTTGAGTAAACATCTCTCAGCCATATGTATTTATGCAAACATGGAGATCCCCCAGGTTGCGCTGGGACCATGCCCCACCCCCCACTATTTCATAAAAGGCCATATATCTCAGAAACAGTTCAGATCCCCACTCCTTAACCATATACATGTATATTCTTGTTCATTATGATAAGACGCATTCAGTGACACCAACCTGGGGTCTCCTGGGATGAGCCAGGTCCATTCCCCATCCTCGTCCTCCTAATCACCAGTCAGATGCGCATCCGACTGAGCTACCAAGGCTGGTTTAAGGACACAAACCAGTGCTTCAGCTGAAGTGCACAACCCGCCGGATGCTTTTAGCTTTATGAGTGTTACCATATATGGGTATGGTGGCCATTTTGGTCATGTGACCTGGACCTAAAGCGGTTCCCCCAATCAATGCGCCTTATCGTAAGGAGCAAAAATATATCTTATACTTTAGTACTGTATTCTGAATCGTTTGCAGGATAAAATGCATTCTCACTTTTCCAATACAAAAGCATATGTGTCAAAGTTTGACCTTGGCACAAAGAAGGTCAAGGTCAACCCAGGGTCACCATTTTAGCAATTTATGATGGGCCTACGTCCCAGATGCTATTTATCAAGTTTCGTGGAAATCTGCCCAATGGTTCTGGAGAAGACTGTTTTTGAAGGGTTTTTACCATATATGGCTTGGCGGCCATTTTGGTCATGTGACCTGGACCCCATGAGCAAATTTTGGTTTCCCCCATCCCATAGAGGCTCCATATGAAATTTGACTTCATTCGGCCCAACGGTTTCCGAGGAGAAGCAGTTCGAAAATTTTCACATTTGTTGCCTCGGCGAGGCTATACTAGGTGGAATGTAATATTTCGCAAGTTCATTGGTTAGATCTCATTGATATCTCTCAGTATGCCAAAAATTGTTTAAATATTCCAAGCGGTTAAGTCACTATCACCAATTTTCACAAACGGGTTACGGACAGACAGACAGAATGACACAGTGATTTTAGGGCTGCTAACAATGTCATTGTTGTTTGACAGCTCCACTATGTTAACACTCTTCAGCAAGAGCTTTGTGGTACTAAGGCCTATCAACTGCAGCCTTTGGATCGACCCCGCCCATCGGGGCTTGAAGAAATAGATGGGCTGCATGATGCTTCCACGCAGAGCTGAAACCGACCCGCATATGAGTACTGGTAAACCGCTTAGAGGATCTAAGCCTGCCCAGGCAAAGTGGTACGAGTCGGCCCGTCCATGTTAATAAACCCTATTGGTTCATTGGGCGGCAGGGCTTGAGATGTCATTTCATCTCAAGGTCGGGTAAAAGTCCCACAAAATTGGGAGCAACGTCTCCAAAATGACCTTTACAGTGTTGACGGGGACGCTAAACCTCAAATCAAACAAAACAAAGCAGCCTTTGGCTGAAGAGAGGACTGTAGTTGATGACAAAATTTGTCGTTCAGCCATCAAGTGTACAGTATGTGTTACAGAAAGCCAAGACAAGCTTCCTATGTTATATTCAGAATCAGAATTGTTACTCATGATACGTCAAATGACATTCATACACCAGGACCTGTGATGTGGGAAGTTAGTCCCTAGCTCTAACCAAAGAAGTAATTTAGCTACACAATCAGCAGCACATTCAACTGTCGAAATAATCGAATCGGGAAGGGCATTCCAATCTCTAATGGTTCTGGGAAGAACGAATCTTTATAAATGTCAGTTCTTGCAGTGAGGGTCTGAAACGCCAATGAATGGTGATTTCTACAGTGTCTAGTTGTGGGAACAAGGTCATCTGTCGGAATGCTGGCAGCAACCTTTAGACCTTTGTATAAAAGGCTGAGTCTACTATCTTTTCTCCTTTCCATTTTAATATTCCAAGTATTCCTGTCATGCTCCCAGTTTCAAAGCAGTAATTGCCTGTTACAAATCTAGCAGCTCTATTCTGAACTTTCTCGATGTCTTCGTTAATTTTGTTTGTTTGATTCGTTAAGTACCACTCCACTGGGGTCCCAGATACAACTCCCATATTCCAAGATTGGGCGAACAAGACCTTTATATGCTGCCTCTTTTACACCCTGAGGGCACCGATGAAGATTTTGCCTCAGGAAACCAAGCGTTCTATTTGCCTTAGTACACATGTTGCTAATATGAGTATTCCATCTCAAGTTGTGTGTGATTGTCACTCCAAGGTATTTAATGGAATCCACATTCTCGAGGACCGTTTATTAGATCTCTTCCCAGTTATCTGCATTTAACTGGCTGAAATCTCATGCCCCATTTTCGGGCCCAACATCCTAATCTATCTATGTCAGTCTGAAGTTTCAGTGAATCATCTGTATCTCTAATTTCCCGTTAACAAACACAGTCGTCTGCGAACAGTCTTATTTCTGAGTCAATGTCAGTGAAAATATTGATATACAGGGAGAATAATAGTGGCCCAAGAACAGTCCCTTGCAGGACTCCAGACAAAACTGGAGCCCACTCTGAAGATTCACCATTAACAACTTCGCGCTGTTTTCTGTAGCAAAGAAAGGAATCTATCCATTTGAGGGTCTGCCCCAAATTCTGTAACCAAATCACTTACTTAAGTAGTTCATGATGAGGGGTGTCAAAAGCCTTCTTGAAGTCCAGAATAAATGTGTCCACCTGTCCCCCTTTGTCCAAGATTTTTGCCCAGTCATTAATAACTGTGCTCAGCTGAGTTTCACAACTATGGCTTTTCCTAAATGCATGTTGTCTGTCTGACAAAGGTTTATGTTCGTCCAAGTGGGCCATGATGTTTGAGCAGACTATATGTTCAAGCAATTTACACAGAACACAAGGCAGAGAAACAGGGCGATAATTACAGGAAAGAGCCCTATCTCCTTTTTTTGAAGAGTGGACAGATGTTCGCTAAGAGCCATTCTTTGGGGATTTCACCCGTATCAAGCGACTGTTGAAACAAGTGTGCAAAAACTGGACCTAACTCCTTTGGTAGTTCCTTCAGGGCTCTAGGATGAAGCTAATCAGGTCCTAAGGCCTTACTGGGGTTTAAGCATGAAGTAACTTGATCACTCATGCAGCTGACGCAACAATATTTTCCATGAATGGGGCCGATCTTCCAGTCAATTGAACCTCCATGGACTCCCTTTTTTACACACATAATTGAATTGACCAACTGGTTCCTCTGCCATTTCAGAGTCTGATTCAGCAACCCCATTCCCTCCTCTTTTTATTAGCTCACCTGTCACGTAGTGACGAGGTGAGTTTTTGGGATCACTTTTTGTCCGTCGTCCGTCGTGCGTGTGTGCGTGCGTAAACTTTTTCTTCAAATGACATCTCCTCCTAAACCACTGATTGGATTTTAACCAAACTTTACAGGAATGATCCTTAGGTGATCCCCTTTCAAAGTTGTTCAAATGGTTCCGGTAGATTGCACATCTAGGTCACAGGAGCTAAAAATAGATTTTAAAATGAAAACTTTAAAAATCTTCTTCTCTGAAACCGCAAGGCCCAGGTCTTTGATATTTGGTATGAAGCTTCATCTAGTGGACCTTTACCAAGATTGTTCAAATTATGGCCCTTGGGCTAGAAATGCCCCCGCCCCGGGGGCCTTTGGGTTTACATAGGCTTATATAGGGAAACTCTTTAAAAATCTTCTTCTCTGAAACCACAAGGCCCAGGTCTTTGATATTTGGTGTGAAGCTTCACCTAGTGGACCTCTACCAAGATTGTTAAAATTATAGCCCTAGGGCCAAAAATGCCCCCGCCCCGGGGGCCTTTGGTTTTACATAGGCTTATACAGGGAAAATATTTAAAAATCTTCTTCTCTGAAACCGAAAGGCCCAGGTCTTTGATATTTGGTATGAAGCTTCATCTAGTGGGCCCTCTACCAAGATTGTTCAAATTATGGCCCTTGGGCCAGAAATGCCCCCGCCCCGGGGGCCTTTGTGTATACATAGGCTTATATAGGGAAAATCTTTAAAAATCTTCTTCTCTGAAACCACAAGGCCCAGGTCTTTGATATTTGGTGTGAAGCTTCACCTAGTGGACCTCTACCAAGTTTGTTCAAATTATAGCCCTGGGGCGAAAAATGCCCCCGCCCCGGGGGCCTTTGGTTTTACATAGGCTTATACAGGGAAAATCTTTAAAAATCTTCTTCTCTGAAACCACAAGGCTCAGATCTTTGATATTTGGTGTGAAGCTTCATCTAGTGGACCTCTACCAAGATTGTTCAAATTATAGCCCTAGGGCCAAAAATGCCCCCGCCCCGGGGGCCTTTGGGTTTAAATAGGCTTATAAAGGGAAAATCTTTAAAAATTTGCTTCTCTGACATCACAAGGCTCAGGTCTTTGATATTTGGTGTGAAGCTTCACCTAGGGGACCTTTACCAAGATTGATCAAATTATTGCCCTAGGGCACAAAAATGCCCCCGCCTCAGGGGCCTTTGGTTTTGCATAGGCTTATACAGGGAAAATCTTTAAAAATCTTCTTCTCTGAAACCACAAGGCCCAGGTCTTCGATATTTGGTATGAAGCTTCATCTAGTGAACCTCTACCAAGATTGTTCAAATTATGTTCCTTGGACCAGAAATGCCCCCGCCCCGGGGGCCTTTGGGTTTACATAGGCTTATATAGGGAAAATCTTCTTCTTTAAAACCACAAGGCCCAGGTCTTTGATATTTGGTGTGAAGCTTCACCCAGTGGACCTCTACCAAGATTGTTCAAATTATAGCCCTAGGGCCAAAAATGCCCCCGCCCCGGGGGCCTTTGGTTTTATATAGGCTTATACAGGTAAAATCTTTAAAAATCTTCTTCTCTGAAACCGCAAGGCTCAGATCTTTGATATTTGGTGTGAAGCTTCATCTAGTGAACCTCTACCAAGATTGTTCAAATTATAGCCCTGGGGCCAAAAATGCCCCCATCCCTGGGTCCCTTTGGTTTTTCATAGGCTTATATAGGGAAAATATTTAAAAATCTTCATCTCTGAACCACAAGGCTCAGGTCTTTGATATTTGGTGAGAAGCTTCACCTAGTATAGCCCTTGGGCCAAGAATGTACTAGAGACACTGATTCTCAGGTGAGCGATTCAGGGCCCTCTGGGCCCTCTTGTTAAGGGTTGGGATACCTTGCCTGTCTTTCTTCAGGTTATTGTTATTTCTGTAGGGGTCTCTTGGATTTGCCTTTACATCACCTACCAACTTATTCACATACAAATCATGCTGATTTTTTATGCCCCCGCATGGGTTGATGCTGGGGGCATATGGTTTTTAGGTTTTCCGTACGTGCGTCCGTGGGTACGTGCGTCCAAATGTTCGTCCTTCTGTACGTTAGTTTGTACGTACGTACCTAATACTGTTAGACTCAGGTTAAGGTTTTTGGTCAGGGTAGAACTTGAGCTCATATTTTTCAAACCATGCAATGGATGTGGTGTATATTTAGTATGATGATAGATATGGGTCCAAAGTTTTATCCAGCAATACCCCCACACCTACCCATGGTCTCAAGGTCAAGGTCATGGACTTAGAAATTTTTAATGTCTAAGACTCGGGTTAAGGTTTTTGGTCAAGGTAGAACTTGAGCTCTTTTTTTTCAAACCATGCAATGGATGTGGTTTATATTTAGTATGATGATAGATATGGGACCAAAGGCTTATCCAGCAATACCCCCACACCTACCAATGGTCTCAAGGTCAAGGTCACGGACTTAGGAATTTTTAATGTTTAAGACCCAGGTTAAGGTATTTGTACCAGGTAGAACTTCAGCTCATATTTTCTAAACCATGTAATGAATTTGGTTCATATTTGATATGATGATATATATAGGTTCAAAGTTTTATTCAGCAACACCCCCACCCATACCCATGACCTCAAGGTCAAGGTCACATACTTAGAAATTTCTATTGTTTAAGAACCAGGTTGAGGTATTTGTACCAGGTAGAATTTGAGCTTATATTTTCCAAACCATGTAATGAATTTGGTTCAAGTTTGGTATGATGATAGATATAGGTTCAAAGTTTTATTCAGCAATGCCCCCCCCCCCCCCCCCCAATGCCCCAACCCATACCCATGAACTCAAGGTCAAGGTCACATACTTAGAAATTTTTAATGTTTATGACTCAGGTTAAGGTATTTGTACCAGGTACAACCTGACTTTTTATGAATCATTTGGTTCACATTTGGTTTGATGATAGATACAGGTCCAAAGTTTCATTTAGTCATACATTTGTTTGTTTGATTTGAGGTTTAACGTCCCAGTCAACACTGTAAAGGTCATTTTGGAGACGTTGCTTCCAATTTTGTGGGACTTTTACCCGACATTGAGATGGAATGACATCTCAAGCCCTGTCGCCCAATGAAACCAATAGGGTTTATTAGCATGGACAGTCCGCCTCGCACCACGGTACCTGGACAGAAGCGGTTTACCAGTACTAGTGTGGGGGCCGGATTCAGCTCTGCGTGGAAGCATCATGCAGCCCATATATTTCTTCAAGCCCCTATGGGCGGGGGCCGTTAGTCATACATAAGTAATCCTGTTCGACTCAGGTTAAGGTTTTTATGCCCCCACATCGTATGATGCTCGGGGCATATAGTTTTTAGGTTTTCCGTACGTGCGTCCGTGGGTACGTGCGTGCGTGCGTCCGAATTTACGAAAGTGTGTACATACGTACGTAATCCTGTTAGACCCAGGTTAAGGTTTTTGGTCAGGGTATAACTTGAGCTCATATTTTTCAAACCATGCAATGGATGTGGTTTATATTAAGTATGATGATAGATATGGGTCCAAAGTTTTATCCAGCAATACCCCCACACTTACCCATGGTCTGAAGATCAAGGTCACTGACTTAGACGTTTTTAATGTCTAAGACTCAGGTTAAGGTTTTTGGTCAGGGTAGAACTTGAGCTCATATTTTTCAAACCATGCAATGGATGTGGTTTATATTTAGTATGATGATAGATATGGGTCCAAAGTTTTAGCCAGCAATACCCCCACACCTACCCAGGGTCTCAAGGTCAAGGTCACGGACTTAGAAATTTTTAATGTTTAACACTCAGGTTAAGGTATTTGTACCACATTGAACTTTAACTTTTAGGATTCATTTGGTTCATATTTGATTTAATGATAGATGCAGGTCCAAAGATTTATTCAGTAATACCCCCACCCATGCCTATGACTTGAAGGGCAAGGTCGCAGACATAGAAATTTTCCAAATTAAGTATGTTAATAGCTTATATTTTCCAAACTCTATAATGCATTTGCTTCATATTTGGTATGACAATAGTTGCAGGTCCAAAGTTTCATTGAGCCATACCCCCCACTCCTTAACTGAAGGTCAAGTTCACGGACATAGTCATTTTTTATATTTTATGTTTTGAGAGCTGATATATCTTGAACCATGTGATGGATTTGCTACATATTTAGAATGATGATAGATACATGTCAAACGTTTCATTCAGCCATAACACCGCCCCTGCCGCATGACCTTTAGGTGATAGGGGGGGGGGGGGGGGGGTGAGGTAGGTCCCTTGGCGGGGGCATTTGTATTGTAATGACACATTTCTAGTTAAATATCAGTCTTAAATCACGTCTCAAGTTTTCAAATTTATTCTGGAGTTTACAACTTCCTGTCCTTTTTGCCTTTGCATGAATCTTATTCCTTCTTCGATTTTTTCTTCTTATCTCTGGTCTTATCCAGGGAATAGAAGATACAGACCTAGTAGTTTTTGAGGGGATACGATTTTCGGCCGAAGTACGAATGAAAGAAGATATCAAATCAAAGTTCTCCTGTACAGACCGAGCATCTAAATGACCGACCATTAAAGTATTAATCCTTTGCAAATCTGAGTGCGTCCTTCCTCATAGTTTCATAATCACCTTTCTGATATGAGTACACCTTCCTCCGAGGTTTCTTTATGGGTGGGGTGTGAATTTTTAAATATCCGGAGACAATATCGTGATCACTTAATTTATCTGGGGAATGAATATCTTCAAATTGTCCTGGCAGTCGTAAGGATCAGATCGAATGTGTTCTTATCACGAGTGGGGAAGTTAACAATTTGTTCCAAGCCATGATCGTTCATAATATCAATTAATATTTGACCTTCAGACTGACTCAGCATTGTGCCTTGTTTGCTGTGCCTTGTTTGCTGAGCCTGTCGGGCCAAAAAATGCTCAGAAGTTGAGGTCACCTAGAACATGTACAGCCGGGAGCTTTTTACCCTTGTGCTGCGACTTAATGCAATCCAGCTGATCTTTAAACAACTGGAAGTTTTCGACCGTACCATTTGGTGATCGATACCAACTTGCTACGAAGTGCGAAGTTTTATTTGCAAAAACCTTAATCCAGACCGATTGGGTGTCATTTTCCAGTTCCATGAAAGGCATGTGAGGGATGTCTCTGTGGATGAGCAACATCGCCCCACCACCATTAGACTTCCTATCTTTTCTATGGACACTGTACTGTTACCTAAACTTCATAAAAGACCATACAAATCACGGTTCATCGCAAATTCAAGCTCTTGTATCACCACTGAACTTTTTAAATTATTAATTTCATGTTTTGCTGCCATCAAAACAGGTGATTAAATATTTTGACAAAGTCTTTGAAAGATCAGGGACAAATCTGTTTTGGTCTATAAAAATTCTATTGAAGTTTTAAATAAATTGAAATCCAGACGTTTTCGTGCTTCAAGTCTCTCTACTTATGATTTTTCCACCCTTTACACAACACTTCCTCATAATCTTATAAAAGTAAAACTTAACAATTTAATTGAATGGCCATTTCATGGGGAAGAACTCCTCTTGCATGTAATCTAAGAAATGCTTTATTTTTCGCTTCTGAAGAGCATAAAAATTATACTGTATGGTGATGCCAGAAAGTATGTGAAGCTCATACCTTTCTACTTGACAATATAAAATTTTACATACACACGTAAGATTTGGTTATTTAGACAAATTACGGGTATTGCGAAGGGTACGAATTGCGCATCCCTTGTGGCTGATCTGTTGTTGTGATTGTCGCGCCTGCTATTAGCATGGCGCGATATAGGCGCCCAGGTTTCCTTCTGTTCGTCCGTTCATTCGTTTGTCTGTTGATTCTGTTGATTTTGTCTGTCTAGTGCCTTCATTTATTGATGGATTTTTATATAACCACATAAATGTATTCTATGATGGTTCCAGCCTAAAGACTTACTTAACCCTTGTTCTGCTGAATATTCATATATGCCACACCCACTACCGATTATCAACCAATCAGATTGCTTGATGCAAATTATTGCAACACATTCACAATCTGAATGGCAAACAATGTAGATCCTGATCAGATGGCTTCGTCAGAAGCCATCTGATCTGGATCTACATTGTTTCAAAGATAAGGCATATCCGGGATTAGCAGGACAAGGGTTAAACTCTTTAAGTAATGCTCGATGGTATCTGATGCTCTGTCACTAGGTGGACCCACCAGAGTCTAACTGTTGGTTTTCTTTTGCTCCAGTATATCAGTTATTCCATGATGTCGAGTCCTCATCATTGTTTTATACCTGTATTTGAGTTTTATGTTCTTGGATATGTTGCACTGATAAGTTAGAAATCCTTCATGCAGACTGAACAAATTAGTTGTCTAAACGACTTCAGAACCAAGAGCGAGGATTGTGGCCACGTAAAATTGATATAAGCCCCCCCCCCCTGGTAAAGCATTTTACTGACCGTTCCAAGGTAGTACTTCTGTTGTGGTTTATTGTTATAGTTTGTCTTTGCATGTATGTACTGCAAATATATTTTTACTTTGGATAGCTGTTTGGCCATTTTGTGAGAAAGAAGCTGTCCTTTTTGACATTTTGCTTATGACGCAGTGTTTCTTTTCCTTTGGTGTCTTGGATGCGAGGTGTGAAGTAATTGTAATGATTCCGGGTCACTGCCTTAACTTCTATTGTGTGTAGCCCTGAAATGCAGGTTACGGTGGTGGGGACATACGTTTCTTCTGAAAATATTTCTAGTTTCTTTTATTTTATTTTATTTTACAGGTTTGACTTATGTACAACACCTGAAGATGTAGAGTCGCCTGTCTTGAATCTTGGGCAGGTTCTGTTTGGAGATAGAATTAGACCATCTCCAATTAAGGTAAGGCTTAACCCTTATCGTGCTGTTCACGACAACCCCTATCTTTGCAAACAGTGTAGATCCGTGATATTTTTCTTATAAATACTGCAAACATAGGTTGTGGGTGCTAGTTAGAACAGCCTCATGGAGGCGGTTCTAACGAGTACCCACAACCTATGTCTTGGAGCAGAAATAAGGGAAATAATGTTTACCCCTGTATACCCCAGTTTTCTCTATATAATATAAAGTGGTGTGTAGGGGGTGTTCATTTCTCGGACTTGTTCTCGTGATGATAAGGAGTCAGCATTTTCTGTTTTTCACTGTTTGCTGTTCTGTTAGTCTGTGTTGATGTTTTACAGCCCCATTAAAATTATTTAGGTTATTTCGGATACGTTGCTTCCGATATTGTGGGAATTTTACCTGACATTGAGATGAAATGACATCTCAAGCCATATCCCCTAAAGAAACCACTTGGGTCAAAGGAGCGACAGACACACACTACTTTTCCTGGGCTGTCCAACCTTTCAAACAGTTTACCAGAACTTAAGTTTGGTCAGTTTCAGTTCATGCAGCCAAGTCTTCCTGGGCTGTCCTACCTTTCAAACAGTTTACCAGAACTTAAGTTTGGTCAGTTTCAGTTCATGCAGCCCAGTCTATTTATCCAAGCCCCGAGGGGCGGGGGCACTTGCTGTTCTGTTAATGATTTTGAGTATTATCATCACTAACATGCCCAAAGTCCACTTCAGAAACCCAGGATTATAAGGATTAACCCTTTTAGTACCACATGGAATCTTCCTCCTTATACATAGCATGAGTCCATTTCAAAATTTAGGGGTGATTGGTTGTGTTTTCTTCAAAATTTATTTGGAAATTGGCTGAATGTTTTGCAAACAGTGTAAGCCCTGATCAGACACCGCATTCTGCGGTGTCTGATCTTGGTTCTGCACTGTTTGCCAACTACATGTTTTGGAACTTCTGGTACTAAATGGGTTTAGTGAATTAGGTAATTTGAGGTCATCTGAGCACAATGATGCTCATGGTGGGTTAATCTAGTGTTGTGGTAAATCAGTGTCTGCATCATTCTTTGTGTGGTGCGCGTTTGCATCATAAATGTGTACCGGAATGGCTAAAATGTTTTCATTCCACACAGTGACACCAGAGCTGAAAAATAAATACTTTGCTGTTCACGAAAATACCAGACTTTACAGTCAGTGAAGAAGCCATCTGATCAGGATCCACACTGTCATGTAGTTCGTGAATTGAACAAATATATTAAGTAATTTGACTGGTTGATAAACACCATTGGTTGTGGCTTAATTAATCAATGCAGCTGGATAAACGATAAATGAAAACACTTTCTATACCTTTTGGCCAGTTTGAGTCAAGCTTCACAGGAATGTGAGTTGGTGCCTATGTACCAAAACGTCTATAATGCTTCCACTTGTTAAACAAGATAGCCAACGGAGCTAAAATAGCAAAATATTTCAATAACAGCCTCTAAACCAGTGGGCCAATTTTATTGAAATATCCCTAGAATGTTACCCAGATGGTTTGCCAACATGGTTGGGATCTATTGAAAACAATTACACCTCCTCTTAAGTCATTGGCCAGATTTTCATAGAATTGTAACAAGGCCTGTGATCATGATGCTCAAACAAGCAAAGATACAGATATGACTTCATTCTTATGCTTTTTGTGTCGCGCCAAACAAGGTTAATTCTTTGTTTTATAGTATTGATAGAAATCCCTTATCTTCAGTTAGCAACACAAATATCATTCTCTGTTTTCACATTACCTTCGATGGGGCATAACATTGCACACACGTGAGATGATGCTTCCTTTTTTGCCCCAAAAAGGCCATTATTGATTACAGTTTTTAGCTCACCTGTCACGAAGTGACAAGGTGAGCTTTTGTGATCACATTTTGTTCGTCGTCCGTCGTCCGTGGGTGCGTCCGTGCGTGCGTGCGTCCGTAAACAATTTGTTGTCCGCACGATAGCATCTTCATTTATGATTTGATTTTAACCAGACTTGCACACAACTTGTACCCCCATGAGATCTAGGTTCCTTTCTTGAACCAGCCATATCCCATCATGTGTTACTGAGTTACGGCCCTTGAAAGGGCAAAAATTGCCTATTTTGGTCTTTTCCGCACAATAGCATCTTCATTTATGATTTGATTTTAACCAGACTTGCACACAACTTGTACCCCCATGAGATCTGGGTTCCTTTCTTGAATCAGCCATATCCCATCATGTGCTTCGGAGTTACGGCCCCTGAAAGGGCAAAAATTGCCTATTTTGGTCTTGTCCGCATGATAGCATCTTCATTAATGATTGGATTTTAACCAGACTTGCACACAACTTGTACCACCATGGGATCTGGGATCCTTTCTTGAATCAGCCATATCCCATCATGTGCTTTAGAGTTACAGCCCCTGAAAGGGCAAAAATTGCCTATTTTGGTCTTGTCCGCACAATAGTATCTTCATTTATGATTTGATTTTAACCAGACTTGCACACAACTTGTACCACCATGGGATCTGGGTTCCTTTCTTGAACCAGCCATACCCCATTATGTGTTACGGAGTTACGGCCCCTGAAAGGGCAAAAATTGTCTATTTTGGTCTTGTCTGCATGATAGCTGTTTCATTTATGATTTGATTTTAACTTAACTTGCACACATTTTGTACCACCACAAAATATCTCGGTCAAGATCGAATATGGGTCATGTTGGGTCAAAAAGTAGGTCAGTAGGTCAAATCAGGAAAAAACCTTGTGAAGACACTAGAGGCCACAGTTTTGGTCCGATCATCATCAAACTAGCCCAGAATAATCATCTTGACAATATCTCAGTCAAGTTCGAATATAGGTGTTGTCGGGTTTAAAAGTAGGTCATTAGGTCAAATCATAGAAAAACCTTCTGAACACACTAGAGGCAACAATTTATGTCCAATCATCATCAAACTTGCTCAGAATGATCATCTTGATAATATCATAGTCACGTTTGAATATGAGTCATGTTGGTTCAAAAAGTAGGTCAGTAGGCCAAATCATAGAAAAACCTTGTGAACACACTAGAGGCCACAGTTTTGGTCCAATCATCATCAAACTTGCTCAGAATGATCATCTTGATAATATTTTGGTCACCTTCGAATATGGGTCATGGCAGGTCAAAAAGTAGGTCAGTAGGTCAAATAAGAGAAAAACCTTGTGAACACACTAGAGGCCACATTTTTGGTCCAATCATCATCAAACTTGCTCGGAATGATAGTCTTGACAATATCTCGGTCATGTTCGAATATGGGTCATTTCAGGTCAAGAAGTAGGTCAGTAGGTCAAATCATAGAAAAACCTTGTGAACACACTAGAGGCCACAGATTAGGTCCGATCATCATCAAACATGCCCAGAATGATCATCTTGACAATATCTGAGTCATGTTCAAATATTGGTCATGTCGGTCCAAAAAGTAGATCAGTAGATAAAATCATAGAAAAACCCTCTGAACACACTAGAGGCCACAGTTTTGGTCTGATCATCATCAAACTAGCTAAAAATGATCATTTGGCAATATCTCAGTTAATTTTGAATGTGGGTCATATCTTGCCAGTAAGTAGTTCAGTAGGTCAGATTGCTGAAAAACCTTGTGTACTCACTAGAGACCCCAGTTTTGGTCCGATCATCATCAAACTTGCTCAGAATGATCATCTTGACAATATCTGGGTCAAGTTTGAATATGGGTCATGTCGGGTCAAAAAGTAGGTCAGCAGGTCAAATCATAGAAAAAGTTTTGAACACTCTTAGAGGCCACAGTTTTAATCAAATCATCATAAAACTTGCTCAGAATGATCATCTGGACAATATCTCAGTTCAGTTCGAATATGGGTCATGTCAAATCAAAAAGTAGATCAGTAGGTTATTTTGTCATAACTTTTGAACTGTTTTAGATAGAGCCTTCATATTTGGCATGTAGGCTCCTTGTGACAAGGGCTTCCCACTCATATAAAGATTTGACCTGTGACTTTGACCTGTGACCTACTTTATCATACCTTTTGAACCATATGAGATAGAGCCTTCATATTTGGCATGTATGTTCCCTGTGACAAAGTTTTCCCAATCATTCAAATTTTTTTAGCCATGACCTTGACCTTTGACCTACTTTGTCATAACTTTTGGAGCATTTAAGATACAGCCTTCATATTTGGCATAAAGGTTCCTTCATAGGAGTAAGTGTTTGAGTTGAAGTCTCACCGAAAGCTAAGGTCATAGGGTGATGGGACCTCTGTTTAAAAACCAATCTGAAAGTCTGGAGAAGCTTGGGATCGATACTGCTCCCCTGGTTTACAAGGCAAGTAACATGACCACAGTACCATGAAGGCTTCTAAACTTCATTGGAATGTTGTGTAGATGACCCTCTAGGAAAAAAGCATAACAATTAACAAATGGTCACAAGAGCTAAAAATAGAAAAAACATTGTGAATTTGCTTCAAATGCGAACTCCTTCTAAACCTTTGGGCAAATTGGATTTTAAACTTCACAGGAATGTTGCCTAGGTGACTCCCTACCAAAATAGTTAAACCATATTCCACTCCAATGAACAAGATGGCTGCCAGAGTTAAAAATAAAAAAAAACTTCAAATGACAATTCCTACTGTACTCTTGGGCCAATTTCATTCAAACTTTGAAGTAATGTTGCTTAGATGACCCTCTACCAAAAAGGCTAAAACAATCCCGCTCTGATGAAAAAAATGGCCACCGGAGCTAAAAATAGAAAAATATTGTAAATCTGATTCAAACGTGAACCCCTCCTAAACTCTATGGCCAATTGATTCAAACTTCACAGGAATGTTACCTAGGTTACTCCCTACCAAATAAGCTAAAATCACTGCTGATGGCCACCATAGCTAAAAATAGAATGTACTCGAGACAGTGACAGACAGGTGAGCGAATCAGGGCCCTGTGGGCCCTCTTGTTTATCATATGACGTCGCGTCTGAGAGTGTAATAATGCCATGTAATATTTTCGATAATCCACTAGTGGATTAAATATGCAAATAAGGTAGATACGTCCCGTAACGTTACATGTACGACGTCCTTAACGACGTCGCGTTTACTAATGGCGGAATTTTGACATTTTTAGCTCACCTGAGCACGAAGTGCTCATGGTGAGCTATTGTGATCGGTCAATGTCCGTCGTGCATCGTGCGTCGTGTGTCGTGCGGCGTCAACAATTTGCTTTAAATGCTAACTCCTCCTAAACCCTTGAGCCAATTTCAATAAAACTTCATAGGAATATTGCTGAGGTGACCCTCTACAAAAATAGCTAAAATTGTTCCGCTCCGCTGAACAAGATGGCCGCCAGAGCTAAAAATAGAAAAATCTTTAAAGGACAACTTCTCCTGTACCTTAGGGCTAATTTCATTCAAACTTTATAGGAACGTTGCTTTGGTGACCCTCTACCAAAATAGCTTAAACGTTGCCGCTCCGGTGAACAAAATGGCCGCCAAAGCTGAAAATAGAAAATTCTTTAAACGACAACTCCTCCTGTACCCTTTGGCCAAATTTATTGAAACTTCATAGGAATGTTGCTAAGGTGACCCTCTACTAAAACAGCTAAAACGGTATTGCTCTGATGAGCAAAATGGCCGCCATAGCTAAAAATAGAAAAAACATCGTAAATTTGCTTCAAACACAAACTCCTTCCAACCCTTGGGCCAATTTGATTCAAACTTCACAGGAATGTTGCCCAAATGACTCCTTACAAAAATAGCTAAAATCGTTGTGCTCTGACAATCAAGATGGCCGCCAGAGCTAAAAATAGAAAAAAATCTTTAAACCACAATTCCTCCTGTACTTCATGGGAATGTTGCTTAGAAGACCATCTACCAAAATAGCTGAAAAGATTCTGCTCTGATGAGCAAAATGGCCGCCATAGCTAAAAATAGAAAAACATCGTAAATTTGCTTCAAACATGAACTCCTCCTTAACCCTTGAGCCAATTTGATTCAAACTTCACAGGAATGTTATGTAGGTGATTCCCTAAAGAAATAGATAAAATCATTCCGCTCTGACTAACAAGATGGCTGCCAGAGGTAAAAATAGAAAAAAATCTTCAAACGACTACTCCTCCTTTACCCTTGGGCCAATTTCATTCAAACTTCATAGGAATATTGCTTAGATGACCCACTACCAAAATGGCTAAAACGTTTTTGCTCTGATGAGCAAAATGGCCGCCATAGCTAAAAACAGAAAAACTTTGTAAATTTATGTCAAAACGCGAACTCCTCCTCAACCCTTGGGCCAATTTGATTCACAGGAATGTTAGTTAGGTGACTCCCTACCAAAATAGCTAAAATCGTTCAATGCGACGAACACGATGGCCACCAGAGCTAAAAATAGAAAAAATCTTCAAACGACAACTCCTCCTTACCCCTTGGGTCAAAATGATTCAAACTTCACAGGACTATTATGTGGTTGACTCCCTACCAAAATAGCTAAAATTGTTCCGCTCTGACTAACAAGATGGCCACCAGA
The DNA here is from genome assembly GCA_963580285.1 of Lucinisca nassula. NCBI lineage: Eukaryota > Metazoa > Mollusca > Bivalvia > Lucinida > Lucinidae > Lucinisca > Lucinisca nassula. The sequence goes on along the minus strand of OY757012.1, from coordinate 109,359,759 downwards.
GCTAAACATAGAAAAAATCTTCAAACGACAATTCCTCCTTACCCCTTGGGCCAATTTGATTCAAACTTCACAGGAATATTATGTCGTTGACCCTTTACCATATTAGCTAAAATGATCCCGCTCCAATGAACAAAATGGCCACCAGAGCTAAAAATTGAAAAACATTGTAAATTTGCTTGAAACTTCACAGGAATGTTGCCCAGGTGACTACCTACCAAAATAGTTAAAATCATTCAACTCTGATAAACAAGATGGCCACAAGGGCTAAAAATAGAAAAAAATCTTCAAACGACAACTCCTCCTGTACCCTTGGGCCAATTACATTCAAACTTCATAGGAATGTTGCTTTGATGACTCTCTACCAAAATAGCTAAAATGGTCTTGCTCCGATGAACAATATGGCCGTCAGAGCTAAAAATAGAAAAACATTGTAAATTTGCTTCAAATGCGAACTCTTCCTAAACCCTTGGGTCAATTTGATTCAAACTTCAAAGGAATGTTGCCTAGTTGACACCCTACCAAAATAGCTAAGATCGTTCCACTCTGATCAACAAGATGGCCACCAGAGCTAAAAATAGAATGTACTAGAGACAATGACATTCAGGTGAGCGAATCAGGGCCGTCTGGGCCCTCTTGTTGTAAACAGTCGTAAATAAAATGCGTTTTAAATGTCATATGATAAATAGAATCTTGCATTCGTGCTCATGTATTACTGAATTTATTAAACTCGTTGAGAAAAAGGGATACAATGCTCGGCAAAGCCTCGCATTTTATCCCTTTTCCTCAACTCGTTTAATAAATTCAATAATACATATTGAATTGATTAAACTCGTTGAGAAAAAGGGATAAAATGCTCGGCAAAGCCTCGCATTTTATCCCTTTTTCTCAACTCGTTTAATAAATTCAATAATACATGAGCACTCATGTGAGATCCACTATATAATATACATGTATTTCTGTTTTTGAAGCTGCAAACAGTGATTGTCGATGCCTTTTACAACCACTTCTTTGATGCAGTTTGCCCGGCTTGTTAGAGGGCATATGTGATTTAAGTTTTACATCGTATTTTGTTTATTATAAATTGTTTTTGTTATCATTTAGCATCAGGTGTTGGAGAAATAGATTGGGCTACATGGTGCTCCCAGGCAGAGCTGAAACTGGCCGAACATTTGAGTACATGTAAATCGCTTCGGTCTAAGCCTGCACAGGCAAAGTGATGCAAGACGGACCGTTCCTGCTTATAAACCCTAATGGTTTCATCTTGGCTTGAGATCTAATTTCATCTCAGTGTCAGGTAAAAGTCCCACAAAATAAGATGCAATCTCTGCAAACTGATCTTAATAGCGTTAATGGGGATGTAAAACCTCAACACAACAACAACAACAAGCACTGCATTGCAACATGCCAGCAGGATATTGTAACAGAGTACCCAAGGATAAAGCTATGTAGGTTGCCTTTGGAAATTATTAAGAAAAGATCACACAGGAAAGGTCACAATGAATGCAACCATCTCAAGTCACCTAAAGAACGTCTTTGTTTGTTTGATTGCTTTGAGGTTTAACATCCCCGTCAACACTGTCAAGGTCATTTTAGAGACGTTGCTTCCAATTTTGTGGGATTTTACCCGGCATTGAGATGAAATTACATCTCAAGCCCTGCCACCCAATGAAAACAATAGGGTTTATAAGCATGGATGGGCCGACTCGCACCGGTTTGCCTGGGCAGGCTTAGATCCTCTAAGCGGTTTACCAGTACTCGTGTACGGGTCGGTCTCAGCTCTACGTGGAAGCATCATGCAGCCCATACATTTCTTCAAGCCCCGAAGGGCAGGGGCTGCCTAAAGAAATTCACCTTTCAAATTCACTCAGTTCGGAAAGTATCCTTAGGTATGTATGAGAAAAGTTCATTGAAAAAAGATGGATTTTTTTTTTTAGTTTAAGGCCAAGTTACCACTGTTTAGGTCATATCGAGCAAGACAGTTTATCTATCCACAGTTTTCTTGCCATTTCAGTGAAGATTGTTTTTGCCAGAAACTGACAACTGCCCTTTTTGAATCAGCGAATGGGAAAGAATGACCATAGAAATGATTTCATTAAAATCTTCATAAACGAAAATCCCAGCAGGTATTGAACCCTTGACCTGATCATGACCAGTCAGATCATGCATTGGACTGAGTAACTGAGGCCAGTGGTTTGGGATGGAAACTTTTTATGCCCCCGCATCGGATGATGCCGGGGCATAGAGTTTTTCGGTTTTCCGTACGTGCGTCCGTGGGTACGTGCGTTTGGTTTCCGAATGTACGTCCTTCTGTACGAAAGTGTGTACGTACGTACGTACATACGTACGTACGTACGTACGTAATCCTGTTAGACTCAGGTTAAGGTTTTTGGTCAGGGTAGAACTTGAGCTCATATTTTCCAAACCATACAATAGATTTGGTTTATATTTAGTATGATGATAGATATAGGTCCAAAGTTTTATTCAGCAATACACCCACCCCTACCCATGGTCTCAAGGTCAAGGTCACGGACTTAGAAATTTTTAATGTTTAAGACTCAGGTTAATCAGGTTAAGGTTTTTGGTCAGAGTAGAACTTGAGCTCATATTTTTTTAACCATGCAATGGATGTGGTTTATATTTAGTATGATGATAGATGTGGGTCCAAAGTTTTATCCAGCAATACCCCCACACCTACCCATGGTCTCAAGGTCAAGGTCACAGACTTAGAAATTTTTAATGTTTAAGACTCAGGTTAAGGTTTTTGGTCAGGGTAGAACTTGAGCTCATATTTTTCAAACCATGCAATGGATGTGGTTTATATTTAGTATGATGATAGATATGGGTCCAAAGTTTTAGCCAGCAATACCCCCACACCTACCCAGGGTCTCAATGTCAAGGTCACGGACTTAGAAATTTTTAATGTTTAACACTCAGGTTAAGGTATTTGTACCACATTGAACTTTAACTTTTAGGATTCATTTGGTTCATATTTGATTTAATGATAGATGCAGGTCCAAAGATTTATTCAGCAATACCCCCACCCATGCCTATGACTTCAAGGGCAAGGTCGCAGACATGGAAATTTTGAAAATTAAGTATGTTAATAGCTAATATTTTCCAAACTCTATAATATATTTTTGCTTCATTATTGGTATGACAATAGTTGCAGGTCCAAAGTTTCATTGAGCCATACCCCCCACCCCTTAACTGAAGGTCAAGGTCACAGACATAGAAATTGTTTATATTATATTTTTTGAGAGCTCATATTTCTTGAACCATTTGATGGATTTGCTACATATTTAGAATGATAATAGATACATGTCAAATGTTTCATTCAGCCATAACCCCGCCCCTGCTGCATGACCTTAAGGTGATGGGGGTGGGGGAGGTAGGTCCTGGGCGGGGGCATTTGTGTTGTATTGACACATTTCTAGTTTTTTCTCACAATTATTTGAGCCAACTCATGTGAAACAGGAATCTTTGTATAGGCACTCAGCATAGGTTTAGGCTAGCCTCATAGCAACAGAAATGGTTAATATTTTGTGATAACTGAAGGATAGTTTTTGTCAATTCTCCATAAAAGCCTTTGTTGTGGGTATTCATTAGAACCGCCTCAGGGAGGCGGTTCTAATGAATACCCACAACATAGGTTTATATGGAGAAATAAAGAAAACTTTCCTTCATTTATCACAAAATATTAACCTTATCTATTGCTATGTAGCCTGTGGGTTAGAGCACTACCGTCAAAGCATAGCAGGCAGGCAGAGGAGACCTTTGAGTAGATTTCAGTTGGATATACTGTGTCTGGCCTAGTGGTTGGCTGCACACATGCAATTGAAAAACACAAGTTGTAGAATTTTTACAACCTTTTATGATTTGTCAGCTCAGCTATGCTTCGTTTGTTTGCAGCTTGAGTTCTTGAAGCAAGAATCATGTACAGAGGTGTGTAAGAAGAGATATACACCTAGGATGGAAGACACAGCTCTGAAACTGGAGCCCATTAAAAGGATCATATCGTACGATTATCACCAATACTGGTTTGTATCAATTTTGTTTTGTTGTGTAGCCCTTTCATGATTATATGATTTATACCAAGCAGGTTGTTAATTACAGATTACTAAAAACCAAAGTACCTGTAAAAACCACCTGACCTGGGCATCTCAAAAGTGACCCGAATAAGGCTGCAACCCGTAGCAATGAAAAGCCGAATTAAAGAAAAGTCAGAATACTTTGACACTGGCTCATGGGGTCCTGTTAGTTTGTATTGTTGCATTTTAGATTACCAGGGTATAGCTTACATTTGAGCCAGCGCATGACAAAACCTACAATAAGACTTGTGCCCATCGAAGACTCAGATCAGCAGACGTATCCAATTTAGTCCAACCTGAGACTTCTCTTGCCGCATGAAGGAGCATTCGGCTCTTAGCTATCCTTAGAGCGCACAATGAAGAGTCTGATCAGACTGCATGGATGCGCAGGCTGATCTGAGTCTTAGTTGGGCGCACATGTCTTATTGAATGTTTTGTCATGCGCTGGCTCATTTTATTTTTGATTCAAGGTACTTATTAGAGGCACCACATATCAGTGGTAACAGAATTATTAACCCTTCTCTTGCTGAATATTCAGATTAGCCACACCCATTTCTGACTTTCAACCAATCCGATTACTTCTTCAGAAGCCATCTGATCTGGATCAACACAGTTTGCAAAGATAGGGTTTGTTGTGAACAGCAAGATGAGGGTTAATAACACACAAAAATATTCTACAGCTTTTTATGCCCCCGCATCGTATGATGCCGGGGGCATATAGTTTTTCGGTTTTCCGTACGTGCGTCCGTGGGTATGTGCGTACGGTTTCCGAATGTACGAAAGTGTGTACGTACGTACGTACGTAATCCTGTTAGACCCAGGTTAAGGTTTTTGTACAAGGTAGAACTTGAGCTCATATTTTCCAAACCATACAATAGATTTGGTTTATATTTAGTATGATGATAGATATAGGTCCAAAGTTTTATTCAGCAATACCCCCACCCATACCCTAGACCTCAAGGTCAAGGTCGTGGACTTTGAAATTTTTAACGTTTAAGACCCAGGTAAAGGTATTTGTACCAGGTAGAACTTTAGCTCATATTTTCCAAACCGTGTAATGAATTTGGTTCATATTCGGTATGATGATAGATATAGGACTGAAGTTTTATTCAGCAATACCCCCACC